>JAWHQI010000250.1:17500-1280000 GCA_033032865.1 Dactylorhiza incarnata
CGCCCGCCGCGGCAAATGCCACTCTTGCGACGGGCTTTCCTTTGATTGAAAAGTAGCGGTTACAAGTGCAGGAAAGTAGAAGCCGGCCGGTCAAACAGCTCGCAAGACGGGAAACTCGAGACCGCAGCTCGAACAAGCGAGCTCTTGGATTCGAGTATGCGTGTCTTGTGAACAGTGCCACCCCCTATTTATAGGCTTGGGGCCTGCCCGAATGGGCAGGGATAGAATAACCACCTGCCCGGGTACATGAGAAATGGGCAGGCGGTGACGGGATGCACAAAGAAGAAAAAGAAAGAGGTCGCGCGGCTTGGCGGCTTGCTCTTCCGAACCCATCTTACCTGAGGCTGAAGATACCGGGACCAAATCAATGATGAAGACCGAGCGGCCTCTGGCTTGAGACCGCGGTCTGCCTTCTGGACATGGCTTGGCGGATCTTCACGAGGCAACCCGGATAGTCTCTGATCTGAAACCGCGGCTTGTTCTCTGGGCTTGAACCTCGAGTTTCTATGGAACAACCCGCGCGGTCTCCTAACTGAGACCGCGGATAGCCTTCTTGCCTTGGCCCTTGACGATCTTCACCCTTGGGGCGGTCCAAAAATGACGTCAGACCACCTGGCCTGGTTTACCTTGAACTGAGAGCCGCTGATCCTGAAACTAGCGGCCTGACCCTGTAGTTTGCCCGGTCCGAGAATGGTCCAACCCGAGAAGCGGTTTTCTGGGTAAACATAATCCCCGCATATTTTCAAATCTCAAGAGAATTTCGAAAATATTTGCTTTAGCTGGGAGACCGCACCCGACCTGTCCTGAATTCTATAAGAGGGCCAGAGAGTTCATTATGCAGAGTTTTTTTTCAGAAATCACGGGATACTACTCGCCAGTTGTGGTTAGAATTCTTAAGACCGGCAATTCTTCAATAATGGACTTCCTAGACACCGTGTTAGACCGTGTGGATCCCGCCAGAGATCAAAAGAAGGTAGAAGGCAAAAGGCGCGAATCGACGGAGAGGTCGAAAAAGGAGAAGGAAAAGCAGGACCGGAAGGACCGGAAAAAGAGGAAGCGGGCTGAGAAAGCCGCGGCGGATAATCCTAAGTCCGTTGTGGACTCTACAACCCTCAAGACTCCTGTGGAGCCCGCAGCGGACAGTTCGGGGCCTTCCCCCGGCGACTCGCTGATTCCTCTATGAGACCTTGGCCAACAGGTCGCTAGCCCGCTGAACAAAGAGGAGGCCGCCCCTTCTGGAAAAGTTGACCCCGGTAGCCCATCGAAGAAGGTTGGTGAGACCGATTCGTTTGGCATGGAAATCACCCCATCCGGGAATCCTTACTTGCTAGTCAGAGATTTGGAGGAGGAGGCGGTTAACTCTCTAAGGACGGGCGAACCGAGTACCCCTTTATCCGTGGACGACTACCCCAGTCCCCCCAAAGAAGTTAGCCCAGCTCCGGGTAAGAAAGAGAAGAAAAGGAAGAAGACCGGCTCAGTGACCGAGCGAATAACCAAGAAGGTTAAGAGACTAGCCTCCAAGGAAAGGGCGCCTTTTAAGAAACCAGCCGAGTCCCTCCTCCAGACCAATCCGCGACTAAAAGAGGAGCTTGGCCTAGCGACCCCTCCATCCGCCAAGGTAAATGACTCGTCGGCTACCCCTGATGTGAAACCGGGCGACCTGCCTCCGGACTCGGCGAGTAGTTTATCATTTAATGGGATCTTTCAGGATATGGATGAGCTGGTGAGGCGAGACAAGCTTCTTGACAGCCTGATGGCTCCAGAGCGAACTGCCCCTTCTGCAGATAACATAGCCCGGCCTGAAGAGACCGCCCAGACGGAGGTCGAAGAGCGAGAAGCTGCTGCCCGGACTGCCTTGGAGGTCGAAGAGAGAGCGAGGGAACTCGGAGAAGTGCTGAAAGCGCGGGAGGAAATTCCCCCAGCGATGACCGGGGAGGAAATAATGATGGTGAAGAAGGAGGGGGCGGTACGGGCTTTAAACAAGCCGCTGCGGCCCGATCCTTTTGTGGCAGGTAAGCGTCCCACGGATTATAAAGTTGTCCGCTTCTTCATTCTGCGGCCTCGTCGTAATAAATTAGTGAACCCGCCGCCGAGCTTCTTTCCCTTAGCGGCCTGGCCCTCTTCCGCTAGACAGAGTACGGAGAGACTCTGGCGTGAGCAACGTCGGAGGATGGACCCGGAACAGTCTAAGCGGCCTGTGCGCCCAGGCATTGCTCTTATATTTATGTCCATTTTTGTATATATATGGCGTTGCATGTTCTTGCTTTTTATAACCGAGCGGCTTCTTGCAGATAGCGAGGATCAGATTGCGAAGCCGGGCGACCCCGAGGCCAGCCTGCCTCCATCAGTTCCCCTGACATCAACCTGTGTAACGACCTCGCAAGAAGGGCCACAACTGTTCGGGCATCTAGAAGAAGATCTAGTGAACCTGAGGGCCCGTTTGAAGGAGGTGGAAGACCGGGAGGCCGCCACTCGGGCCGCTCTGGAGGCCGAACAAATGGCGAGGAAGAAGGCTGAAGAGGCCGCGCGAGCTTCGGTGGAGGCCACGCGAGCCGCAGTAGAGGCCGAGAAGAGGGCCAAGGTGGCGCAAGTCGCTACTCTGACCGCCCAGCTCGAGAAGTTGAAGAGGGCATCTGCTAAGTTCGAGGATGACTCGAGATATTACCAAGATAAATTCCTGCAGTTAACCAGGGAAGTTGCTGCGGGCCGGAGAAGTTTGAATGATGGAATGCAGGTTGTTAGCCGCCCGACTGTTGGGGCGGGCTCAAATCCTCCCCCGGTTCGGGCGGCTGATCCAATGATTGATGAGGCCACCGCAACCCCCCGCATGATTGCCGCCACGCGGGTCGAAAGGGATGTCGGGCGGCTTCATAGCACAATCAACCACCTCCATTATCATACCAGCTAGATTTACTCTCTTCTGAACACCACCAGTGACCAGGTCGCGCAACTTCACAGAGAGGATGTCTCCCCAGAACACCGTCAGCCGTGACCGGCTTTTGAGAACAATTTGTATTATAAATGCGGCTTATTGATTTGGCCTTATGTCTTGTATTTTAATAACTCGTGTGGTTACTTGTTTAACCGCTATATTTTGTGTTCTGTTTAGATCTTGTGTTTTATCCAAACTGATTTCAGGTTGCACGATCTGTGTGTATGCTTGCTCCTGTTTTCCTGAATGCCTTTGCTTCTTTTATTTTTCTGGTGAATCTAACCATGCAGGATATTGACCGCACGGTTAGAATGTATAGCCGCGACATAGCTTTACTATTTGCAGATCGTAAAAATCTATAAGTAGGGACTCTTCGAAGTCATTTTTACGATTTCCAGATGGCGCGATCTAAGAACAAGTCGCAGCGGCCTGTTAAGGTTAAAGTCGTCCGAGCGGATGTGGCCATGGCTTTTCATTCGGCGGACCACCCAGAGTGCCGACTTACCCAGAGTGAATTGGATGAATTCATTGCAAAACACATGGCAGGGAGTAATCTGCTCGCGCGGCTTCCTTTGCGCGACGAGCGGATTAACTCTTCCAATCCACACCAAATAGCCATCCCGGTCGACCATTTTGATTATGGCTTCAAATTTTCGCTGCCACTTGAAGTCATAGCCATTTTCGACCATTACGGGGTTGTACCCGGCCAGCTTCCACCGAACTCCATCGCCTCCATATATAGTTTCATTTCCTACCTGCGGTTCGAGAGAACCCGTTTTTCCCTTGACCTATTCAGGAAGTTCTTCTCGGTGCGGGCTGTCTCCGACTCGGGGACCTCAACTTTCAGGGGGCACCTCTACTTTGGCTGCCACGGATTGAAGATTGTCAACCTGGCGAACAAGGTCTCGGACTGGTCAGAGCGGTGGTAATGCTCGAAGGTAACTTCGGACTGTTGCAAACCAACCCGCAAGTTCGGGGGGAAGAGGTTTTCCAAATCCCCCAGGTTGGGAAGATCGAGATGGACACCTTCACGTTCCTTGAGAAGGAGCAGTTGGACATCAATCACTACATCCCGCTGTTCTCAGAATTAGAGGACGTCCTCCCCGAGCATAGTAAGTTCCTTTTGACCGCCTGTATATGACCGCACGGACTTCTTCATTTACACTTTTGATTTTATCTTTGCAGCTGCCCACATTGTTCCTGTGAACAAGCCGGTCACGCCGGCCGGCCCGGTTTTGACCCAGAGGGAAAAGAGGCAGCGGCGAAACAGGTCGCTCTCGTCAGAGGAAGAGGACCCGGCTTCTCCTGATGACTACGAACTTCTTCGTTCCTGTGGAAACCCGCCCGACCTGCAGGGCAACCCGACTGTCCTCTGGCATAGGGATGGAAGCCGCATCCGGGTTTCCACTGCACTTCCTTCATGGGGGAGTGAAAAGATTAACCGCCATGCCCTAGCCGTCGGGGCCGCTTTGTATGGTCGAAAGACCTTAAAGAAGTTGAGGAGAACTCCTGAAGAAGAGCTTCCCCGGCTAGCGGCACAAGCCGGTGCCTGGGGGTTCACGGCCAATCACTTCATGGCCCTGTCGTACAGGCGGCTGGTTTCGGTTCAGAAGCATCTGGAAAAGAAGTACGAGGAGCAGGCCGCGGAGAATGCGCGGCTTCAAGAAGTCGTGGCGGTGATTTTCTCAAATTACGCGGTTTCTTTTATTCAGTCCGAGCGACCTAATTTATTTTTCCTTTTTTTGCAGAAACAATATGAGATGACCAACCCGGCCTTTCAAGATGAGGTGTTGCCTCATGTGGCCCAAGGGATCAACAAAGCTCTGGGTCTTATGGAAGACCGGGGCGGTCTGTGCGAAGGATTCGAAGGCACCACTTTCTCCGACCTCTTCCCCGCCTTGAAGGTCCAACTTGATGAAATCAGCCGAAGGCAGAAAGGAAAAACCAAGGTAGGCGAAGAGACTGAAGCCGATGCGAGCAGGGAGATTGTTCTCCATCAAGGGGGTGATGCAAGTGGTGGAGCCACTGAAGAGGATGACGCGGATGATGATACCGGTGACGATGATGAGGATGATGAGGATGATTTGTCCTCGGGAACAACCGGCTCCGCTAGTAAGACCGGGCGGTCTAGTGATAGCGATTCATCGGATTCTTCCTCGTCAAGTGAAGGCTATTCGCCGGACGTTGACATCGATGGTGCGGACTCGAGTTCCCATGTCAAGAAGAAAAAGAAGAAGTCGGCAGACTAGTGCCCTTATTTTGATTTTGTTTTTGTATAACCGTCGGGGTTTTTTTTTTGTTAGCCGGGCGGTCAGTATTTTGTTAACATATTTTGAAGAATGAATAGAAATTTTACCTGTCTGATTGTCCTTCTATTGTTACTTACTTGTGGTTGATATCTTGTCTCTCTCTCTTTTTTTTTACCTTTTGCTCTTTATGATCTAGCCGTGCGGCTGTCCTGATCCGAGCATGAATGATGATCGATGATCTTGGACGGTCTATATTCAACTCGTGCGATTACTCATTTAGATCTCAGGGTATCCGATTTCTGATAGTTTGAACTATAAAGGATATACTCGCGCGATTATAGTTCTGACCGAGCGGTCTCTTATCATTCAAAGATATCTCATCCTCGTTGATGCCAGTAATAAACTTCAATTTTGCGCGGTTTGAATACAATCCTGGTGAGTAACTCATTGTTTCCAGGGATAACTTCTCGCCAGGAAATAGACTAGCCCGATCGGTTAGAACATAATCTGAGCGGCGATACACTTAGATCCAGAGATACCCAGACTTGATTGATTTGAGGTATAGATAGATTCGCCTGGCTAGAATGCAACCCGGTTAATCATATAATTGAATTTAGAAACATCCAACTCGATAGAATGGAGAGATAGATAAACCCGACCGGTCAGACTGAAATCCAGGCAATCATATAATTAGCTCCAGAGATATCCAACTTATGAAAGATGGATGAATCCGCCCGGTTAAAATACAACCCGGGCAATCATACAACTGGTTCTCGAGATATCTAACTTATAAAAGATTGATAGGGCCGCCCGGTTTGAATACAACCCGGGCAACCATGTAATTGTCCAGAAATACCCTAACTTATGCATAATCAGACCGTTCGGTTTGAAAGTTCAGACCGCCCGATCTTAATATCACAACCCTTTATTAGGGTAGACAAACACCTGCACCTGTTTTAATAATATCTTCCCCGAATGGTTTTATACGAGAAACCATAAGAGGTGAATGCCTTCTTGTAGGAAAAAGGATAATCTACAGGCTCAGATGACCAAGTGGGCAGGTGTGCCTCGGCGGCGAACATTGCTTTCCCCAAGTGGTCATAAGAGCTGTAAGCGACTCATCTGCTCTCTTGCCTAGGTTTACAAGTCGAGTTGATCAATTGGGCAGGTGGGCCTCGGCGGCGAACATTGCTTTCCTCAGAGAGATCAACTCAGTTGTGGGCCCAACTAGGCACCGTTTCGAGAGTACCTAAGAGTATTCGATGGTCACAGGCTATGATGATCAGTTGGGCAGGTGGGCCTCGGCGGCGAACATTGCTTTCCTCAGAAAGATCATCAAAACTGTAACTATATCCCTTTCGGGGCATGATAGAGCTGACAATCACCTAGGCCTCCCTTGATGCAGGGGTGTGTCAGATATCGGCCGGGATCCAAAGTTCTGAAGACCACCGCAGCGGAATTGGCAAGCTACCACTACACGTGTGCGAAAACTCCCCGCATCACATTGTCTTGGTGGGTTTTACGCTATGACTACAATCCGAGGGGGTTCGAGCAGAATTTGGCGATATCTCAGAGGTTCAGGGAGTGAGATATGTATATTTGTATTTATAATCTAGAGAAACATCAGATGAGGAGAAGTGTCAGTATAGGGCTTTTCATTTAACACCAAAGAAACATAAGGAATGAAAGAGATAGTTCAAGGATAAAATCGTTTAAGATCGTCACCGCTCCAGGTGCGTGAGATGTCTTCTCCTTCGCTGGTTTGGAGACGATAGGCTCCATTCTTCAATACTTCTTTGATAATAAAAGGCCCTGCCCAGTTGGGATTCAGCTTTCCGACATTGTCAGACCTGGCTGCAGCATCTACCTTCTTTAATACCAAATCCCCCACTGCAAACTACTTCACTCTGACATTCTTGTCAAAATATTTCGCCATTCTCCTTTTAACTTCTTCCTGTCTGATTGTTGCCTCGTCCTGAAGTTCTTCGATCAGATCCAGACTATACTTGATGGCCTCATCATTTTCATCTATCCATGATTCTCCTCCCTCCCTTGCATACATAACTCTTGGAGTGACCACCTCAAACTCTACAGGAACAACAGCCTCCGAGCCATGAGATAGTTTGAATGGTGTCTCCCCTGTAGCTGAAGATGGGGTAGTACGAAGAGTCCAAAGGATGGAAGGAAGCTGGTCCTCCCAATTTCCTTTTTGATTTAAGACTCTTTTCATCAAGAGCTGCCGGATTCGCCTGTTTGCTGCTTCTACTTGTCCATTGGTCCTTGGATGATGTACCGAAGCAAACCGAAGATCAATTCCAACCTGATCACAAAAGCTTACCATCTCCGGATTATTAAATTGTGGGTCATTATCAGTGACGATTGCCAGCGGTATTCCATGCCGGCAGACTATTTCTCCCCAGATGAAGTTTCTGACGATTTGGGTAGTAGTTTTTGCTAATGCTTTGGCCTCAATCCACTTACTGAAATAGTCGATCATCACAATGATAAAAAGACGTTGACCGCTGGCTATTGGGAAGGGTCCCATAAGATCCATTCCCCATACGGCAAAAGGCCATGGCGCGGTTATTGATCTGAGTGACTGAGCAGGAAAATGCTGAAGAGGAGAAAACTTTTGGCACTGCACACACCGCTTGGCAAATGCTTCAGCATCCTTTCTCATAGTCGGCCAAAAATATCCTTGCCGCAGGATCCTTTTTTCTAAGGTTTTTTCCCCTGAATGGCTACCACATTCCCCAGAGTGAACTTCCTGAAGTATGATCGGGATCTCTTCTTCTGAAACACACCGTGCTGAGGGAGAAATCAAAGTTTTCCTATACAAGATTCCTGCTATTAAGTAGTAGTAGACCGCTTTTCTTCTGAACCTATTTCTGTCCTTGATTGATGGATGAAACTCTCCTTTTGACAGAAATAATTCATAGGGGTCTTTCCAGGAAGGATGTTCATCGATCTGCATGAGCTCCTCTTCCTCTGTTGCAGGATGAAAAAGTTCCGAGGTCACCCCTCCTGACGGAAGACCAAACTTTGACAATTCGTCTGCCTCTTCATTCTGTGTTCTAGGAATGTGTTCGATGATGAAGGATTTGAATCTCCGGATTTCTTCCTTAGCTAGGAATAGGTATTTTCTCAATATCGGTTCTCTTGTTTCGTAGTTCCCTAGAACCTGCGAAGCCATCACAAGGGAATCAGTTTTCACGTGAACATGTTCTATCCCAAGCTCCTTTGCGAGTCTCAGGCCGGCCAAGAGTGCTTCGTATTCGGCCTGGTTATTTGTAACTGAAAAGAAGAATTTGATAGCCTGCTCCAGCCTGATGCCATTTGGACTGATCAGAACCACCCCGGCTCCCACGGAGTTTCTGCCAGAAGCCCCATCCTCATAAATGATCCAAGCCAAAGGAAATTGTACTACCTGTTCAGGATTAGACTCCATCGTGTCTACCAAGAAATCTGCCAATACTTGTGCCTTTATTGCTGTTCTGGGAATGTACAATATTTCGAACTCGCTCAGCTCGATTGCCCATTTGGACAATCTTCCTGAATGATCCGGCTTCTCCAGGATACTTCTTAGTGGATGGTCTGAAACCACCTGAATAGGATGAGCCTGGAAATAGGGCCGGAGCCTTCATGATGACATGACCAAAGCCAAGGCTAATTTCTCCAGGATTGAATATCTAGTTTCCGCATCTTTGAGGATGTGGCTGACATAATATATCGGAAATTGTTTCTTTTTCTCTTCCCGAACTAGGACAGAGCTTATTGCATCTGGGCCCACCCCTAAGTATAAGAACAATGTTTCCCCTTCGCGAGGGCTTTGAAGGAGAGGGGTTGAGGTTAACTGCTTTTTCAACAGTTCGAAAGCATTATCGCACTCTTCATTCCATTCAAACTTAGATCCTCCCCTAAGTGTCTTGAAGAATGGAGCGCTTTTATCCCCCGATTTGGAGATGAACCGGCTCAATCCTGCCAGCCTCCCCCCAAGTTGTTGTACCTCTTTCTGATTACGAGGAGGGGTCATATCTAGGATGGCCTTTACTTTATCTGGGTTTGGCGCGAGGCCATTAGGAGTGAGAAGATGTCCAAGAAATTTCCCTTTGTTTGCCCCAAACACGCATTTCAGTGGATTTAGTTTTAATTTGAACCTCCGCAGAGTAGCGAACCTCTCTACGAGGTCTTTCAGATGGATTGAAAAAGTTTTACTTTTCAGAAGAAGTTCATCGACGTATACTTCAAGATTTCTTCCTTTCTGCTTTTTAAAAACCGTGTCCATCATTCTTTGATATGTCGCACCCGCATTTTTGAGTCCGAAAGGCATGACTAGATAACAATAACACCCATCATTGGTAATGAAGGATGTATGCGGGATATCAGGTTTATGCATCTTAATCTGGTGATAACCAGAAAATGCATCTAGAAAGCTCATGAAATTATATCCCACCGCGGAATCTACTAAAACATCTATCCGAGGCAAGGGATAACAATCTTTGCGGCACGCTTTATTGAGTTTTGTGAAATCTGCACACATGCGCCATTTCCCCCCAGATTTTTTCACCATTACTACATTTGACATCCAAGTGGGGTATTGGATTTCAGAAATGAAATTGGCTTTAAGAAGCTTTGCTACTTCTTCCTTGATGGGTACCGCCAGCTTGGTTGCCACCTCCCTCTTCTTTTGTTGAATCGGCTTGAATTCGGGGGAGACGTTGAGGTGATGGCACGCAACATCTGGATCTACTCCAGGCATATCTTCCGCCGACCAGGCGAAGATGTCTAAATTCTCCAACAGGCAGGAGGTCAATTGAACCTTCTCCTCTTCTGATAGCTCGGCGTTGATGATCAGCTTCTTCTGTTCCTCTTCAGCAATGGGGATCTCTTGGGTCTCCTGGGCAGGTTCCAGGTGAGTCCCTTTCTGCTCTGCACTTTCCTCGGTTTCCTCAGGGAGTTTTGACACCTCATTGATGTCATTCTGAACCTTGCAAAGTGGTGCCTCAGTGATCACATTAACTGTCTTTACATAACATTCACGAGCAACCTTCGGATCGCTTCGGATCCGATATTGACGCCCCTCAGCAGCGAACTTTAAGGCCAAATGGAAAGTGGATACTATCGCTTTGTAAGCGTTCAGGATTGGTCTTCCGAAGATTGCACAGTAGCTGCTTGGGGCTTCCACCACTACGAAGTTTATCAGCTTCGTTATGCCCCCCAGCGATACCAAAAGCTTCACGCACCCCTCCACTTCTTTCTTCTCTCCCGAGAAGCCATAGAGGGGTCCTTCCGTGGAGAGCAAAGACTTTCCAGTCTTAAGGGCTTCGAATGTTTGGCAGAAAATGAGATTAACCGAGCTGCCGGTATCAATCAGAATTTTATGCACGATGTAGTTCTCAATAACCGCCTTTATTACCACTGCATCATCGAAAGGATTTGCATTTGGGGGAAGATCTTCTTGGCCGAAGGTAACGACCGCCCTTTCTGGAGCAGAAGTGGAGGCGACTGCTACTTCTTGCTTTGTAACTCTCCCGATGCTAGATTTCCGAGAGGATTCTACCCCCGCCCCACCATGGATACAATAGACGTTGCCAAGGGGGCCAACGTCATTCACTTCTATACATTCGGTTGCAGGATGTATATCCCCATAACAACCTGCCTCTTCTACATCAGCACACTCCCAGGTCACTTCGACTGCTTCCTTCTTTTTCTCGGCTCGTGGTTCAACCGGGGTTTCTTGCCGAATCAACCCTCGGAGCTTCCCCTCTTTCAGGAGTTTTTCTATCAACCACCGGAGGGCCTGGCAATCCTCAGTCTCATGCCCCTCCTCTTTGTGATATTCACAGTAAAGGTTTGGGTTCCGATTGCGAACTTCCGATTTCAAATGAGGGGGCCTCTTGAAGTCAGGCCTCTTTTGGAGAATCTGAACGACCTCGTTCATGGTGACGTTAAGAGGGGTGAATGACTCCTGTGATTCATCATATCGGATGGATGGGATAATTGGGGATGGTTGTGCGATGTACTGTGGCAGATACACAGGCATTATTTGCGGAACCCCCAAGGGTTGAGTGGGTGCGATGGCCAACGGCGGTTTCTGATCTTGAAACCGTTGATGGCCGAGAAATGGTTGCTTAGGCTTAAGATTCCTTCCCCTCTGAGCCCGAGGTTCGAAATCAGGCCGAGATGGGTGATTGTAATGTTGCTGATGGGTTGATGCGGAATTAAACTGGTCATTGTCGCTGAGCAACTTGGCAACATAACCAGGATTAGTCTTTTCCCCCCTGATAAACTTATTAGCCAGACTAATCATCTCTTGATATGTCTTTGGTTCCCTGATTTGAGCTTCAAATTTCAACGGCCCCTCCCTAAGGCCATGCATCAAAGCGACCCTATATAACTCTGGATCGACGTTTTGCACCTCCATTATCTCCCTTTGGAAACGGTCGACGAAGCGGGCCCACATTTCATTTTCTTGCTGCCGTATCTCAAATAGGGCTGCCGGACCATTCTTCCTCTTTTTCGAGGTAGAGAATCGAAGCAGAAATTCTCTACGCAATTCCGCATAACATCTGATGGATCGAGGATGCAATCCATAAAACCATTCTCTGGCTTATCCATCAAAGGACGTCACCAGGAGCTTACACTTAGTTGCATCGGTGATGGTCCTCAGAGCAACAGCCGATTCAAATGCTTGGAGATGAATTGCCGGATCGGACTCCCCACTATATGTTGACAGGCGTGGTTCTCGAAAGTTATTTGGGGCCGGCTCTCCTCGGATCTCGTCCGTGAAGGGAGAACTCTCCTCGGTATCCTCGTACAGAGGAAAAGCAGGGTGGTAGGGGATCTCTGCTGCGGTCATTTGCGGACAGGCCGCCTGATAGGAGCGGGCAGGGGCTCCAGCCGGGTAGGATTGGTAGGCGGCGACCTCAGGCGGATAGGAAAAGTGAGCGGCCTGAGAAGCCGCCCCTTGGAAGTCGAGGACCCGAGCCGGCATACAGTGCGCGGCCTCTTGGTAGAAATTCTGCCGAGCCGCAGAACCTTCTTGTTGTGGTCGGGAATGGGCGACTTGCGGAAATGGGTATGGAGGTGGAGGAGGTAGGACAGGGGTCACCGCCTGGTTGGCCGCGGCCTGCTGGGGGCTAACCGCTCGGTTAACAGAGTTAGAGCCTGACTGATCGCGTCCAGACGCTGATCAGTTGCCTTCTGGGCCAGGTCGGCTTCTCTCTTTGTTCGCTCCAGAGCTTCCCACAAAGATTCATCGCTATGGTCGGATCGGTCTCTTGGAGGGAACTGGCGGTCTGACATTCTGAACCAAAGATTTCGCTGACAGTCCACGATCTGAAGGTCGCGTGTTTCTGTTCGATTCAAAAGTGCGCCTCAGAAGGAAATTGAGGGTTGCGGATTATCGGTTACTATTTGGTTAGGGAATTCAGACCGCTAGCAGCGGTCGAGGCCATACTTCGCCCGCCGCGGCAAATGCCACTCCTGCGACGGGCTTTCCTTTGATTGAAAAGTAGCGGTTACAAGTGCAGGAAAGTAGAAGCCGTCCGGTCAAACAGCTCGCAAGACGGGAAACTCGAGACCGCAGCTCGAACAAGCGAGCTCTTGGATTCTAGTATGCGTGTCTTGTGAACAGTGTCGCCCCCTATTTATAGGCTTGGGGGCCTGCCCGAATGGGCAGGGATAGAATAACCACCTGCCCGGGTACAGGAGAAACGGGCAGGCGGTGAAGGGATGCACAAAGAAGAAAAAGAAAGAGGCCGCGCGGCTTGGCGGCTTGCTCTTCCGACCCGTCTGACCTGAGGCTGAAGATACCGGGACCAAATCAATGATGAAGACCGAGCAGCCTCTGGCTTGAGACCGCGGTCTGCCTTCTGGACATGGCTTGGCGGATCATCACGAGGCAACCCGGATAGTCTCTGATCTGAAACCGCGGCTTGTTCTCTGGGCTTGAACCTCGAGTTTCTATGGAACAACCCGCGCGGTCTCCTAACTGAGACCGCGGATAGCCTTCTTGCCTTGGCCCTTGACGATCTTCACCCATGGGGGCGGTCCAAAAATGACGTCAGACCACCTGGCCTGGTTTACCTTGAACTGAGAGCCGCTGATCCTGAAACTAGCGGCCTGACCCTGTAGTTCGCCCGGTCCGAGAATGGTCCAACCCGAGAACCGGTTTTCCGGGTAAACAATATATACAAAAATAAAAGTATAAGTATATATATAAGTATATATATATATTTATATATTTATAAGTATATATATAATATATATTTATAAGTAAATATATATATAATATTTATATATATATATTTATATAAGTCTATATATATACTTATATATATATATATAAATATTTATATATATACTTATTTATAAGTATATATATAAACATATATATATACAATATATATACTTATATATTTATATATATAAACTTATATATATATACTTATATATATACATATATTTAAGTAACTATACTTATATATATGTATATATATATGTATATATATAAGTATATATATAAGTATAAATTTATACTATATATATGTATATATATGAATATATATTTATAACTATATATATACTTATATATATAAGTATATATATATTTAAATGTATATACTTATAAATATATATATATATATTTAAATGTATATACTTATAAATATATATATATTTATTTATATATATATAGGCCGTTCGACGAACGGCCAGGCCGTTCGACGAACGACCAGGCCAGTTCGACGAGCTGGCCTGTATAGATATATAGGTCGTTCGACGAACGGCCTGTATATATATAGGTTGTTCGACGAACGGCCAGGCCAGTTCGTCGAACGGCCAGGCCAGTTCGTCCAACAGCCAGGCCAGTTCGTCCAACGGCCAAGCCAATTCGTTGAACGGTCAGGCCAGTTCGACGAACGGCATGTATATATATAAATAAATATATATATATATAATATATAATACAGGCCAGTTCGTCGAACAGCCTGGCCGTTCGATGAACGGTATATATATTTATAAGTATGTACATTTAAATATATATATACTTATATATATAAGTATATATATAGTTATAAATATATATACATATATATAGTATAAATTTATACTTATATATATACATATATATACATATATATAAGTATAGTTACTTATATATATATATATGCATATATATAAGTATATATATAAGTATATATATATAAATATATTAGTATATATATTGTATAAATATATATATATATGTTTATATATATACTTATAAATAAGTATATATATAAATATTTATATAATATATATTTATATACTTATATATAAGTATATATATACTTATATAAATATAAATATATTATATATATATAAATATATTTACTTATAAATATATATTATATATATATACTTATAAATATATAAATATATATACTTATATATATACTTATACTTTTATTTATGTATATATATATATTTATAAGTATATATATATATTTATAAGTATATATATATATATGTAAATATATATACTAATAAATTTAAATAGACATATATATACTTATAAATATATAAATATAAATATATATATATATAAAAGTATATATATATACTTATATAACTTATATACATATATATATTATAAATATATATATATTTATAAGTATATATAAGTATGTAAACATACTCATATATATATATATACTTATATATATATTATGTATATATATACTTATATATAACTATATAATATATATATATTATATATTTATATATTTATAAGTATATATATATGTACTAATACTTATATAGTTATAAATATATAAATATATAATATATATATATTATATACTTATATATAAGTATATATATAATATATATATATATATTAGAATATATATATATATATATGAGTATATTTACATATATATATATAGCATATATATATAAGTATATATATATATGTAAATATACTATATATAATATATAAGTATATTTACATATATTTATTATATATATATATATTATAAATAAATATATATATATATATGTAAAATATATACTTATATACATATTTATAATTATATATGTATTTATAAGTATATATATATTTATATATATATATATATATTTATAAGTATATATATATAAGTATATATTTGTATATATATATATATATTTATACTATATATATACTTATAAATATA
Organism: Dactylorhiza incarnata; assembly: GCA_033032865.1. Taxonomy (NCBI): domain Eukaryota; kingdom Viridiplantae; phylum Streptophyta; class Magnoliopsida; order Asparagales; family Orchidaceae; genus Dactylorhiza; species Dactylorhiza incarnata. The sequence continues at coordinate 32,881 of JAWHQI010000250.1, forward strand.
TATATATACTATACTTATATATATATTAAATATATATATAAGTATAGTATAAATATAATATATAAGTATATTTACATATATATATATTTATATATATATATTTATAAGTATATAAATATATATTATATATATATATATTTATAAGTATATATATATATTTATATAAATATATATATAAGTATATATATATAAATATATATATATACTTAAATATATATATATATTATACTTATATACATATATATACTTATATATATATATATGTGTATATATATATCTCTTTATTATATAAGACAATATATTTATAAATATATATATATATATTGATAAATATATATTATATATATATATATATCTATATATAATATAGTATATTTAAATATATATGTATATATTTATACTATATATATACTTATAAATATATATATATAAACTTATAAATATATATATATACTTATAAATATATATATATATATATATATATTTATATACTTATAAATACAGATACGTATATATATATACTTATAAATATATATATTATATATATATATATAAATATATATATGTATATATAAGTGTATGTATTTATATGTATATATATAAGTATATATTTATATACATATATATTTATATAAATATATATATATAAGTATATATATATATATTTATATATACTTATATAAATATATATATTATATATATATTTATAAGTAATACATAAGTATATATATATATACATATACTTATAAATATATATATTTATAATATATATATGTATATTACTTATATATATACATATATATAATATATATTTATACTATATAAGTATATATACTATAAATATATTTATATGTATATATATATTTACAAGTATGTATATATATATACTTATAAATATATATATATATATTTATAATATATATGTATATTACTTATATATATAAGTATATATATATAAGTATATATATATTTATAAGTATATTTATATAAGTATATATATATAAGTAAATATACTATATATATACTTATATATATATACATATATATATATACTTATAAATACATAAATATACTTATATATATGTATATATATATATATATGTTTATATATATTATATATATACTTATATATATTTATTTATTAAGTATATATATACTTATAAATACATATACTTATATATATATTATATATATACTTATATATATATAATTTTAAATACCTATATATATGTAAATATACTTATATATATACATATATATATATATTTAAATATATATATATATTATATACTTATAAATATACTTTTATATATGTATATTTATATAAGTATATGTATATATATACTTATAAATATACACATATATATGTATATAAATATATATAAATATGTATATATATATGCATATATATAAATATATATATAAGTATATATATATTAAGTATATATAAGTATATATATAAGTATATATATAAGTATATATATATGTATATATATTAAGTATATATATTTATACATATATATATAAGTATATATATATGTATATATATATGTATATATATATTTATATATATACATATATTTATATATAGACATATATATATACATATATATATACTTAATATATATATATATATACTTCATATATATATATACATATATATATACTTATATATATGTATATATATGTATATATGTATATATATATATATATCTGTATATATATGTATATATATATATATATGTATATATGTATATATATGTATATATATATATAAGTATATATATTAAGTATATATAAGTACATATATATATAAGTATATATATACAGATATATATATATACATATATATATACATATATATATACATATTTATATATATATTTATATATATACATATATATACGTATATATATGTATATATATAAGTATATATATACAGATATATATATATATATATACAAATATATACATATTTATATATATATTTATATATATACATATATATATACGTATATATATGTATATATATAAGTATATATATACATATATATATGTATATATATTAAGTATATATATATACATATATTTATATTTATATATACATATATTTATATATATATACATATATATATAATTAATATATATATACATATATATAATTAATATATATACATATATATATAATAATATACATATATATACTTATATATATATGTATATATATATATATAAATATATATATATATAAATATATATATATATATATATATGTATATATATATATAAATATATATATGTATATATATACTTAATATATATACATATATATACTTATATATATGTAGATATATATATAAATATATATATATATATTTGTATATATATATACTTATATATATATGTATATATATACTTAATATATATATACATATATATACGTATATATATGTATATATATATATAAAAATATATATATGTATATATATATATAAATATATATATATGTATATATATATGTATATATGTGTTGGTACCAAAAATGGTACCTCCAAAATTCACACTAAAGGGGAAGGGAGAAAACTGCGAAGTGCAGGTTACTAAGACAGAAGATGCTGGAAAAAAGAGAAACAATCACGAAAATGGCGATCACGAAGAAATGAGACCGCTTACACAGGTTGTAAGCTGGAGCCTCGGAGCTAAAAGTCCTTTTCCTGGTACCCCTACCCCTCTATTTATAGACAAGGGGGCTGCCCAAACGGGCAGAACTGAAAACTACGGGCTGCCCGGGATACAGGAGAGCCAGGGCAGGGAGAAGGGATACAAATAGCAAAAATAAGGAAATCGATCAGACCGCTGAAGCTGGCGGTCTCGCACTGTCCTGACTGCTTGGCACTTAGAAAATTCCGATTGAGGAGGCAGCTGGAGATCTGGGCGATCACCGAACCTGAGACCGCTGAGACTGAAAAATTTGACCAGCAAGAGGAGGTTGCGGGCTTTCCGGGCAAACATAATCCCCGCACATTTTTAAGTTGCACCTGGAACTTCGAAAATGTAAGCTTTGACCGCTGAGACTGCGACCGTCATAAATGCGGCTTGGTCTATAAATACAAGCTGAAATCTTCATATTCCAAGACATTGAGAAATTCCAACCCTCGAGCGGTCTCTGAAAATTAGGTAGGCGCGATCTCTTGCAAAGATGACTATGCTCGATCTTTTAAAAGCTCTCCCATCGAAGGCGGACTCTCCTGGGAAAAAGGAAAGCGTCAGTTCGAAAAAAGGAAAGAAGGTGTTGAAGGTTTTAACAAAAGCGAGCATTTCCAAGGGGACCGCCCGATCTCCGTCAAAATCTGAACTTCCTGAGGGTTCAGTTGCGCCGGTCTCTGTTGTTTCTGAACCATCTAATGCTTCTTCAGATCCTGTATGGAAATTATCTGACTTTTCCATTTCCTTTGATTGTCAGAAGTCCCTGGAAGTGCTAGATCAAATAATTTCCAAGCCACCTGAGATCGCTTCTACCGAAACAATTTTGGCCGGTCTGCGCCAGAAATAGGCCGAGGCAGAATCCTTAAGGCAAAAGATTGCGGATCAAGTGGGAGCTGCCAAGAGCAAGAAGAGAAAAGATTCAAGCCCATCTAGTTTGACTTATAAGAGAAGCAAAAGAAATGAGGAAGAAAAAGACGTGATCGCCTTGGGGGCGACCACACTTCCTGAATCTACCGATCTGGAGAACGCCGCGGAAACTTCAAAGGTGAGTGCTAAGGGCGATCCCTTCTTCCCCCCTGCGATCTCAACTTTATCAAGAGAGGATGATTCCGGATTAATCGCCTATCTTGATGAGGTTTCTTCTAATAATTCATCTTTTTCATCGTTGCAGGTGTTGGATCCCCTTGAGGCTTCAGCTCTCAGAAATGCCGTTGTTGAGAAGGAGATCGCGGACAGGGAGAAGGAGATCGCTGGCGCAGCGATCAAGGCAAAGGAGGAGGAAGGGAAAAAGAAGGAAATGGAAGAGGTGATGAAGAAGAAGAAAGAGAAAGAGGCAGAGGAACAGAGGAAAAAAGAAGAGAAAGAGAAGAAGGAGAAAGAAGAAAAAGATAAGAAAGAAAAGAGGGAGAAGAAGGAGAAGAAAAAGAGGGAGGACGAGGAGAAGAAGGACAAGGAGAAAAAAGAGAAAAAAGAAAGAGAGGAAGAGGAAAAGAAGAGAGAGGCGGCTAAGACCGTTGAGGAGGAGAAGAAGGAGGCGGTCAGGGTCGCTACGGAAAAGGCAGCTCTGACCGCTGAGGACGAAAAGAAGAAAGAGACGGTCTTGCAGACCGATGAGAAGAGAAAAACTGAAGAGGAGATCGCGAAGAAACTGCAGATTGCAAAGGAGAAAGCTGTGCTTTCTAGCGATCTCCCTGGAGATTCTTCTCAGGAGGACCGTCTGAACAAGGCTGCAGCAGATCGTGCGGCGGCGGTCTCGATTTTGCGAGCTGGTAAGGGTAAAATGATTCCCCGGTCAGTTGAGTTCCTTCCATTACCTATGGTTCGACCTGTCTCTTCTGAAAGAAAACGTGAGATCATTCTTATTGAGACCGACGATATCCTCTTGAGTAATGAAGAATTAAAAAGAAGAAGAAAAGAGGGAGAAAGATCGCAGAAAAGAGATTTGGAAAGAATGGATCCGGAGCGTTTAAGGGGATCAGATCGCCTTTCACTGACCGCAGATCCCACGGTCACTAAAGATGTCAGAAGAGCTTTACGTGACTGCGGTCTCAACTTCTTTCCAAGTACTCTTTCTGTTTATTTAAAGAAGAACTTATTTGATCGTATGTTAATGATTGAAATAACCCATCTCTTGTGACCGCAGATGATGATAATGCTGAGATCGAGGAGGGAGAACTTCCTCAGCACACTGTGACTTCTCCCCAGCTCGCCAGCATTCTCAATCCAATGTTCGAGGATGTTCGCTCTATGCTGATGAGGGAGCGAACTCAGAACGATCAGATCCACGATCTCGAAGAGAAATTGCGCACTAATGAGAAGAGGATTCGAGAAGAGTGCGATCTGAGGGTTGCAGAGATCGCGCGAGCTCTTAAGAAGGCCGAAAAGGATGCTGAGTATTACAAGGGGAAGGCTGCGGCGCTGTCTACAGAGAATGAGAGGCTGAGGGGCGGTCATGCAAAGATGCTGATGAGACTGGGTACCTCCAGCGATCATCCAGCGGAGAGACCGCAGCCTGAAATTGTGTTGATCCCTATGGAGCAGGTGGACAAGGAAATTTCAAAGATTCACCGATCTGCAATGCTGGCCAATCATAGTTTGGTGTCGGTTATGGCCGCAGTGAACGACATGCAGGATGTTGCAGCTCATGTAGGGAGAAACATGCCTTCTAGGAAATGAACATTTAATTTGAGACCGAGCGGTCTCTGGAGTTAAAACAATATATCTTGTAAAATTTTTACTATTAATGTTCCATATATTTGTGTGGTTCTGTTTAATTTAATGTTTTGTGCGGTCTTGATTTATATAATTTCGATCTCTTTAGGCCTGGGTTGCCTGTGTTGCTGCTTTATGTGTGTGTTTTATTGACTGAGATCGCCAACCACAGTACGCTTTTACATAAACTTGCACAGGTCGAGCGGTCTGAACATTTTTTTACTGGGCGATCTGCAAGCGGTAATGATTACGAAATGACCATTCGTCTTCTATAAATAGCTACCTTCATAACCTTTGTTTTATGCTTTCTTGAATGCGCTCTAAGCACCGATCTCATCGATCTCTCAAAATGGTGTCCGCTCGTGCTTCTTCTGCCAAGACCTTCCTGAATGCCGATCACAAGCAAGGTCGCTTATCAAAGGATGAGTACATTGAGTTTATAAAGAAATATATGATCCAGACTCAGGTAGTTGTGAGACCGCCAGCTGAACAAGAAAGGTTGAACTTTGGAGAAGAGAAGAAATTTGTCATCCCCATCGATCACTTCGATCATGGGCTAAGGATTCCTCTTCCTTGGGAATGGTTGGAGATTTTGGAGTATTATGGTCTGGTGCTCGCCCAGCTGCCCCAGAACTCGATCGGTCTAGTCAACGTCTTCATCAATTACTTGAGATCGGCGAGGATAAAATTTATGATGAATCTCTTCCGTGCGACATTTACTGCGAAAGTTCTGAAGGAAGGAAAAAAGAAGGAAGAATTCAAAGGGTTGATGTATTTTTCAGCAGAAGGTATTAGAATCCTGAATCTTCCCAATAAAATCTCCTTCTGGACGGAGAGATTCCTCATCTTTGAAGGTGACCTTGGCGGTCTCGAGAGCTCGCCATCTCCGCGACCTGACAGCGTCTTCAAGAAGATAAAAGCGGTCTCAACTGAGGAGTTGAAGATTTTGGCCTTCTTGGCGGGCAAGAGGATCGACCTCATTCACTATCTAGCGATCTGGCCCTAGATCGCTGAGATCACCCCAGCCGAGAGTAAGTCTTCCTTGCGGTCTCGAGTAGTTTCCTTTCATGTTTTTTGTATCTTTTTCCAAACTTTTTCCTTTTTCCTATCTTCTAGCGACCTTTGCGGTCCCCGAAAAAGATCCCGTCTCCCCAGCAGTGGAAGTTCTCACTCAAAGGGAGAGGAGACTGAAACGTGAGGCCGACGTGTTCGGCATCACCTCTGAGACCGCCGAGCAAGATTTTCCCTTGGTGGGTTTTAAAAGAAGAATGAAGGACATCAAAGGAAAACCTCTCCTCAAATGGGCGGCTAAAGGAAAATCTGTGAAGGTGTCCACTGATCTGCCCTTGTGGAGCGGGAAGGTGACCCATCACGCATACGCGGTCACTTCGGCTTTGTACGGGAGAAAGAATACAAACGAAATATTGAGAATTGAGACCGAAGAGCTCCCCGATCTCTGTGCTCAAGTGACCGCCAGAAGCACCATCCTGAACCACCATATGGGGCGGTCTCTCCGCAGCGCTCTGGACGAAATAACTGTCTTGCAAGAGGAAAGAAAGGTGAGAATTTTACCTATATTTTATAAATGTATTACTTGTGATCGCGTGGTCTAATATATTTCCTTTCAGCAACAATTTGAAAAGGCAGCCTACGATCCTGAAAATCCAGCTTTCCAGAGGGCTTTGATGCACCATATAAAAGAGACCGCTGACCAGGTGCTGGATGAGGTTCGTAACCGCGGTGGATTTACTGAAGAATTCAAAGATATCTCATTTGCCGATCTCTTCCCTGATGCGGCGCAGAGAATTGAAGAACAATCTGTGACTGCTGAAGAAACCGCGGATGTTGTTGATGAGACCGCAGATGTTGCTGATGAGACCGCAGGTCAAGATGAAGATGTCGTGATCGAAGACGAAGAAAGTGGATGCCGCTATACCCTGGGCCTAGATTCCAGTTCGAGCTCAAGCTCTGGATCTAGAATTCCAGGGAATAGTTTAGAAGAATCTTCCGCAGAAATCGGTTCTTCCCCGTCGAGCGAGCGGTCTTCTAAGAGATCAAAGAGAGAATAAATTGTAATAATTTTTTCCCTTTTTCTTTTTTGGAGACCGAGCGGTCTCGTTGTAGTAGACATTTCAGAATATATTTAAAAATTGAATTTCTGTTAGATTCTGTCTAAGTGAGTTTGTTTTTTATGCATATATTTATTTGTTCTTCTGAGTTAGAATCGGCATTCGATCTCAATGCCTTAGGTTTATCACATGATTTTCATTCAAAATTAAAGAAGTTCAGGTGGCGATCTTTTGGAAAAGACACTAAAGATCTTGAAGGAAAACCGAAACTTTATATAAACAAGACTACCTTGCGATCTCGAGATAATCAGATCGCTAATAAAAAGAAATTCAGCAACTCAAACTGTTTTGATCAGAAAATAACCAACTTATCCATAATAGTTATGCAGTCTCAGATTACACAGGTCGCAATATAAGGAAACTATAACTTGAAGATGATTCGAACTCATCGAACTCTGGATGATCGGCGCCCAAATGACTTTTAGGAAACCCGTTTGACAACCCCTTGATAGCCAAGATCATTACTTGAAAAGGAAAATAATTCCTCATGAATTCCACTTCAGCGATCATATTATATTCAGACCGCCATCTTGAAGAAAACCCAACTTTCACTTGGTGAGGAATAGAAAATCATGATCATTTCATATAGCTTTGAATAACAGGGAACATCGGGATCTCGATCTTACTAAGACCGGGCCGACCTCTATCAAGCTGGCATAAGAGATTCCCGAATAGCGACCTCAATTATCCTGAAAAAATTATGCCCGGCGATCATAAATGACTCAGATCGCTCTTTGGAGAAAGAGTAGGAAAGAAGAACATGCGGTCTCATAAATTGCTGACCGCCCGATCCCAGTACAAAGGGATGAATAGGATTTTTATAGTAAGAAGAAGATGGGAAAAAGGATCTCAAAAATGATCCAAAGGGATGGTGTGGTCATGCCGCGGAGGCTATACCGACATTGCTTTTCTTAAAGGATTACCGAGTTTGCTGCAAACTTGCCAATCTAAGGTTCAGGCGACGATCATAGATGTTTTTGGCCGCCCCTTACCTAAGCACGCTTCAACGAGTATTCGAGAGTTACAAACCAAAATGATCGGTAGGGCAGGTGTGGTCATGCCGCGGAGGCTACACCGACATTGCTTTCCATGAAAGATCATTAAGATTGTAACAATGTCCTTCCCAATGCATGACAGAGCTGAGCCAGCCACCTAGACCTCCTTGAAATGCTGAGGTGTGCCAGATGTCAGCAAGGACCCGGTATCCTAAACTTCCACCGCTCGAGCTTGGCGAGCTACTGCTACACAGATTCGAAATCTCCCCGACATCTGTGGTCCCGGCAGAATTACACGTCGAGCTAATAAGTCGAGGGGGAAGATAGTAGGATCCGTCGATGTCTCACTTGACAGGTTTTTGGCTTTTCAAAAAACAACTTATTTTTAAGACTTGTCATCCATCACTTGCATTGCGAATGCTTTGATAATACCTGCGTGATGTTTGAGAGAAGAAAAGTGAGAAAAAAGAATGAGTGAATCAGATACGAACATTTAAGAAAAGAAGAGCTTGAGATCATCTCCGCTCCATGAATGAGGCAATTCTTCTCCTTCATAAGTTTGGAGATGGTAAGCACCATTTTTAAGCACACTCTTCACCACGAACGGCCCCGCCTAGTTTGGGTTAAGCTTTCCAACTGAACCGGCTCTTGCTGCTGTATCTATTTTCTTCAGGACTAGATCCCCAACAGCGAATTCTTTGGTTCTTACATTTTTATTGAATAGCCTCGCCATTCTTCTTTTCACCTCTTCTTGTCTGATGATCGACGTATCTCTCAACTCCTCAATTAAATCAAGGCTACATTTTAGCTCCTCATCATTTCCTTCCATCCAATCAATTTGATTCTGTTGTACCAATAATACTCTTGGGCTTTTTACTTCAAATTCCACCGGAATAAGGGCTTCGGAACCGTGTGACAATTTGAATGGAGTCTCTCCAGTAGCAGAACTTGGAGTTGTCCTCAAGGCCCATAAGACGGAAGGTAGTTGTTCTGCCCAGTTCCCCCTGACATTTTCTACCTTCTTTTTCAAGAGATTTATGATGAGTTTGTTGGCGGCCTCTACCTGCCCATTGCTTCTAGGGTGATGCACGGAAGCGAAACGTAGCTCAATGCCAATTTGCTTACAGAAATTAATAAGAGTTGAATTATTGAACTGATAACCATTATCCGTGATGATTGCCATTGGAATTCCGTGTCGACATACTATCTCTCCCCAAATAAAATTTTTCACGGCTTGAGTAGTAATTTTGGCCAATGCTTTTGCCTCTATCCATTTGCTGAAATAGTCAATCATGACTATAATATATCGTCGCTGCCCACTTACCATAGGGAAAGGCCCAATCAAATCCATTCCCCACTCTGCAAACGACAATGGAGTTGCTATCGACTTGAGTTGTTGAGCCGGTTGATTTTGGAGAGGATCAAACTTCTGGCACTTTACACATTTCTTAGCAAATTTTTCCGCATCTTTCCTCATTTGAGGCCAAAAATAGCCTTGCCTCAGAATTCTTTTCTCCAAAGTTCTAGCCCCAGAGTGACTTCCACATTCTCCAGAATGGACCTCCTGAAGGACCGCTGGAATCTCCTTTTCCGAAACACACCGTGCTAATGGTGAAAGGAAAGTTCTTCTATAAAGCACTCATGCAACAAGATAATAGTTAGCCGCTTTCCGTTTAAACCTTTGCCTATCCTTTATTGCTGAATGGAGCTTTCCAGTTGAAAGATATAGAACAAATGGATCCATCCAAGACGGATGCTGATTAATCTCCATGACCTCTCCTTCTTCAATTGCTGGGCGAAACAATTCCGAAGTTGTTCCTCCCGAGAGAAGTCCAAACTTTGCCAACTCGTCTGCTTCCACGTTCTCACCCCTTGGAATATGGTCGATGGTAAAGCTTTTGAACTTCCCTACCTCGATTTTTACCAGAGTTAGATCGCTTTAAAATACTATCTCTAGTTTCGAAAGCTCCATTTACTTGAGAAGCCATCACCAAAGAATCTGTGAAGACTTTGACATCATCAATCCCTAGCTCTCTAGCAAACTTAAGTCCAGCTAGCAAAGCCTCATATTCCGCCTGATTATTTGTTACTTGAAAATAGAACTTCAGCGCCTGATCCAGCCTTACTCCATTTGGGTTGATTAAGACAACTCCTGCTCCGAAAGAATTTTTTCCCGAGGCTCCATCCACGAAGATTTTCCAGGCAAGGGGTACTCCGACCCCCTTCTGAGACTCAGCTTCTTTGGCATCCACCATGAAGTCTGCTAAAACTTGAGCTTTGATCGCCACCCTTGGAACATAAGATATGTCAAATTCACTGAGCTTTATTGCCCACTTTGCCAGCCTTCCTGAATGTTCTGGTTTCTCCAAGACACTCTTCAATGGAAGATCAGTAACGACTAGAATTGAATGAGCTTGAAAATATGGTCTTAATCTTCTTGCTGAAGTTACGAGCATTAAGGCCAACTTTTCGAGAATAGGATAGCGAGTCTCTGCATTCTTCAGGATTCGACTCACGTAATAGACTGGGAATTGCTTCTTTTTCTCCTCTCGGACCAAAACAGAGCTTATGGCATCGGCTCCGACTCCCATATACAGAAATAGATTTTCTCCCTCTCGCGGGCTTTGGAGCAAAGGGGTCGATGTCAATTGCTTTGTAAGCTGAGTGAAAGCATCATCACACTCCTTCGTCCACTCGAACCTACTCCCTCCCCGGAGGGTCTTAAAGAAAGGTGCACTCTTATCCCCTGATCGGGAGATGAAGCGACTTAAGCCTGCCATCCTCCCTCCTAGCTGCTGAATTTCTTTGGGGGACTTGGGAGGTGGCATCTCCAGAATAGCTTTTACTTTATCAGGATTGGGTTCCAGCCCTTCTGGAGTAAGGAGGTGACCCAGAAATTTTCCTTTACTTGCCCCGAAAACACACTTCAACGGATTCAACCTCATATTAAAAGTTCGGAGGGTTGCAAAAGTTTCCGAGAGGTCTCTAAGATGAGAGGAGAATAATTTGCTTTTTACCAAGAGGTCATCAACATACACCTCAAGGTTTCTTCCTTTTTGACTCCTGAAAACTGTATCCATCATTTTCTGATAGGTTGCTCCAGCATTTTTTAGCCCAAAAGGCATTACAAGATAACAGAAGCAACCGTCATTTGTGATAAATGAAGTATGAGGTATATCTGGTTTATGCATTCTGATTTGATGGTAACCTGAAAAAGCATCTAAAAAACTCATAAAAGAATAACTTACCGCAGAATCTACCAAAGAGTCTATCCGAGGCAAGGGGTAGCAATCCTTGGGGAAAGCTTTATTGAGTTTGGTAAAGTCGACACACATCCTCCATTTTCCACCTGAATTCTTTACCATTACAATGTTTGACACCCATTCTGGGTATTGGATTGGTTTGATGAACTTTGCCTTCAGGAGCTTCTCTACCTCTTCACGGATAGGTTGTGCTAGAGTAGTTGCAACAGACCTCTTCTTCTGCTGGATCGGGATGAAGTTTGGGTCAATATTGAGATGGTGGCAAGCGACATCCGGGTCCACTCCAGGCATGTCATCTGCCGACCAAGCGAAGATATCTAGATTTTGCAGAAGGCAAGAGATGAGTTGACTCTTGTCAGCTTCAGATAATTCAGCGTTGATGGAGAGGCTCTTGCTCTCATCTTCCTCGCTGATCCGAACATCTTGAGTTGCTTGGGCAGGTTCCAAGCGAACTCCATCTCTTGCATCCTCCTCAACTTCTTCTGCAACTTGGACTTGTTCAGGAACTTCAATCGATTCAGCCATCATGACTTCTTGGGGAGGAGAAGACACGATCATGTTGACCGTCATTATGTAGCATTCCCTAGCTTTCCTTGGGTCGCTCCTGATTCGGTGTTGTTTGCCATTCAAGGCGAACTTCACCGCTTGATGATAGGTGGAGATAATGGCTTGATATCCATTTAAGAAGGGTCTTCCAAAGATTGCGTTGTAGCTACTGGGAGCATCAACGACTATGAATTTGACCAGCTTCACTATTCCTCCCAGAATTACGGAAAGAGTGACAAGCCCTTCTACTTCCTTCTTCTCTCCTGAAAAACCATAAAAGGGGTCCTTCAGTTGATAGGAGGGATTTACCTGTCTTCAACGCCTCGAAGGCAGGTTTGAAGAGCACATTGACTGAGCTTCCCGTGTCTATCAGAATCTTCTCCACTGTGTAATTTTCAATTACAGCTTTAATGACGACCGCGTCGTCAAAGGGATTTGCGGTCTGAGGAAGGTCTTCATCACCGAAAGTGACCATTCCCCGGACCGAGGCTGAAGAGGTGACATCAACCTCTGATTGGTAAACCCTCTTCAGACTTGCCTTTCTTGAAGACTCCGGACATGCACCTCCGTGGATGCAGAAAAGATTGCCCAAGGCGCCTTCGCCATCAGCATCCACGCATTCATTGGGAAATCCGATATTACCCAGATGGCCAATATCATCTACTTCCTCACATGCCCAGTGAGTTGAGGCTTTTGCAGAATCATTCTTCTGAATGAGATCTCGGAGCTTACCCTCTTTCAGTAGCTTCTCTAAGAATAGGCGGAGAGCTCTGCAATCCTCTGTCAAATGTCCCCTATCTCTGTGGTACTCACAGTAGAGAGTAGGGTTCCTGGTTTTTGGGTCAGAGTTTAGCGGAGCTGGCCTCTTGAAGAAGGGCTTCTTCTGAAGGATTTGAAGCACTTCACTCATAGAAACACCAAAGTCTGTAAAAGACTCTTGGGATTCAATGTAGAGTGAAGGGATGGACAGAAGAGGAGGTTGGGCATATTGGATCTGGTGGACTGGGGCAGCTTGCGAAGCAGGTGTAGCAGGGGTTTGAAGAAATGAACTTTGAGGCGGGAAAGATTGATTACCTCGATTGAAGCGGTTGTTGCGATAGTTCTTACCTCTCAGAGCTGGAGGTGGGAGCTCTTGTCGAGGCTTTGAGGAGGACGAAGCCGGATAGAATCCTGCAGAGCCTTTTTGAGTGGCTCTATTGGTCAAATTGCTCACATAGGTGGGGTTGTTGATCTCCCCCTCTATGTAGAGATTGGCAATGCTGATCAGCTCCTGATAGGAGCTAGGCTCCTTGGTTGTGACTTTAAACTTCAGAGGGCCCTCCTGCAGGCCGCTGATCAAAGCTACCATGTAGAGCTCGGGATCCATGTCTCTGACTCCCAAGATCTCTTTTTGAAAATGGTCAACGAAATGTGCTGTAGTCTCGTTGTCCCCTTGCTTAATCTTGAAGAGGGTCGCAGGACCACTCTTCCTTTTCTTTGCGGTGGCAAACCTTATGAGGAGCTCTTTCCTCAGGGTAGCAAAGCTCGGGATAGATTGACAAGGCAGCTTGTAGAACCATTCCATGGCTGACCCATCAAAGGAGGTGACCATCAGCTTACACCTCACTCCATCTGAAATGGTCTTGAGGGAAACAGCAGACTCGAAGGCTTGAAGATGACACATCGGGTCGGTCTCTCCTGTATACACAGGAAGGAGGGGCTCTCTGAATCCATGAGGAATCGGATCCCGACGAATCTCATCGGTAAAGGGGGAAGGCTCCCCAAAAACAGAAGATCCTGGAGGAGGTAGAAAGGAAGCAGGAGGAGCTTGAGGGTAAGCAAACCCTTCTTTAAAATTCAGGGTCTGAGCCGGAGGCCCCTGGGCTGCGGCTCGAAAAGAATTACGACGGGCGGCGAACTCCTCATGCTGAGATCGCTGAGGAGCTGCGGGCTGGAAGACGGGGTGATCGCTCGGGTGACCGCTTGCCATGCGGTCAGGAGTGGCGACCTGAGAGGTTTGAGGAAGGATCTTCTGGGAGATCGCGGCCAGAACCTGGTTCATGGCCTCAATCTACTTCGCGGACTCCTGCTGAGTCCGGACGACTTCTTTCCGATCTCGAGCGGCCTCTTGCTGAGACCGCGCGATCTCCTGCTGAACAGCGGCGGCCTCCTGCCTAGCTCGGGCGGCCTCGCGGAGAGCCTGCTCAACTCGAAGCTCGAAGCGGCGCGCAAGCGCTTCTAAAGGATTGTGATCAGAAGGGGGAACACTGGGAGATCGCAAGGGACGACCTCTACGGCGATCAGCCATCTTGAAAGTCTGAATTTCACCTGACACTTTGAATCTGAAGGTCGCGTGTTCGTTCTGTTGGTACCAAAAATGGTACCTCCAAAATTCGCACTAAAGGGGATGGGAGAAAACTGCGAAGTGCAGGTTACTAAGACAGAAGATGCTGGAAAAAAGAGAAACGATCACGAAAATGACGATCACGAAGAAATGAGACCGCTTACACAGGTTGTAAGCTGGAGCCTCGGAGCAAAAAGTCCTTTTCCTGGTACCCCTACCCCTCTATTTATAGACGAGGGGGCTGCCCAAATGGGCATAACTGAAAACTACAGGCTGCCCGGGATACAGGAGAGCCAGGGCAGGGAGAAGGGATGCAAATAGCAAAAATAAGGAAATCGATCAGACCGCTTAAGCTGGCGGTCTCGCACTGTCCTGACCGCTTGGCACTTAGAAAATTCCGGTTGAGGAGGCAGCTGGCGATCTGGGCGATCACCGAACCTGAGACCGCTGAGACCGAAAAATTTGACCAGCAAGAGGAGGTCGCGGGCTTTCCGGGCAAACAATATGTATATATATATCTATATATATATGTATATATTAAGTATTTATATATATACATATATATACATATATATATACATATATATATACTTATATATATTTTTTCATGGAACCAAAATGCTGCAGGCCAACGATGGCAACCGGGCCAGCATCAATACGATGCTCCAGCATCCAGAAGCCAACCGAGGCCGCCTCAGCCGGGTTATAATCAAGGTACCCTAGTCCCTAAGAAAAGTAATCTGGAAGAGTTGATGGAGAGGTTTATGGAAGCCGCCAACGCTAATATGACAAACCAAACCGCATCCATGCGTAACTTGGAGACGCAAGTGGGACAATTGGCTCAAGTGTTAACCGAGCGTGCGCAAGGGACCCTTCCCAGCAATACAGAAAAAAATCCAATTAACCAAGGGAAGAGTCTCTCCGATGCAGGAGTAGGTGAACTAAGTGAGTTGGTAGTCTCATGCTCCATTAATAATATTGAAACGGCAGCCCTATGTGATTCCGGTTCATCTCGCAATGTCCTCGCCTTGCAGGATGTTGCTAAACTACAACTTAAAATGGATACGGATGAACGGAAGTCACTAGTGCTTGCTAATGGGACTGTAGTTAAGGCTGAGGGAGAAGTCAGGAATGTGGAAGATACAATCGAAGGGACGGTAGTGGTTGCCGACTTCCAAGTTTTGGGACCAAGCCTGAATCAATCCATTCCCATATTGGGAGTACCGTTCTTAAAAGAGAGCGGTGCCACCTTAGACTTTTCTAAGGGGTGTGTTGTCTTACCCTGTAAGGTGACACCCTCCTCTTGCCCCAAGATTGTATCTGAAGCAGTAATCCACTCTCCCCATATTTTTACTGAGGAACCATCTAGTGATGCAGAAGCCGAGAAAAGAACAGAATCGCTAGAAGGAGCAAAGAAAGAATAGAAGTTGCAAGTTGTGATAGAAGAGGGGAAGAAGGCAAGAGACAGCACTGAGACCAGAATATTGAATGACGAGGGAGAAGGCGGAACAAAGCGCCTTATGAAAATTTGTCTGAGTCAAAGTAACAAATGCAAACATTTTAAGTAGGTCCATTGGGCTGATCTAGTTTCCATGGCGGCAACGGAAGTGATGCCACCCACCACCAAGGTGGGAAATTCTTCTAGTTATCAACGTTGGCGCTCTCCAACTGTGGAGAAGCTGAGGCAAAAAAAATTGCTGCGTGAGGCATGCTCTGTTGCCCTCCGGCGCGAGAAGGAAGAGGTTAGGGGCAAGGGGGAGAAATCCTCCTTGGGCCCTAAAGCCTTCACCTCTTTCCCATCTCGCGTAGCTAGGGAGAACCACCACAAATCAGCATACAGCTGATGCGTGATTGGGTCTCTGGGTTGTGATCGTGCTGATTCTTCGGTCTGATTTTGTGCTTTGTGTCGCTACTTTGCTGTCTTGTTTGTTTTTATTTTAGTTTGGGACAATCTCCTTAACTGATGCTAACAATGCTTAACACAGGTATTTGGTCCACCTTTAAGGACGTTAAACAAAAGGGCTTCATGGGAGACAACCCGTTGGAACCACCTGGTTCCGTTTGCTTTTTTTTTTTTAATTTCTTTTATGTTCTGTATTTCCTTCTTGCTAACAGCGCGGGTTGGAGCTCTCGCGTGGTGGATAATGGAGAGGATATTTTATTAAAAGGAAATAGGAATTTCCGCACTTCTGGCATGCTCATTTATGAGCATAGGTCCACTCTGCCCCTATTCTCCTTACGTTCAAAATTTTCTATTTTATTTGGTTGTGATCAAGTCTGGGGGAGAGAGCGAGCTATGCACGTGCACACACTGTGCATAGCATGTTAGGATGTGCTGAGTTAGGAATTTTCAAATGTATTGTCGCATTGCATACCACGCACCACATTCGTTTTCTTGTTATTCGTGCGCATTTATCGTGTAAGTGCTTAATTTGTATGTTTGGAAGCTTGTTTGTTGATTTAGGATTGTGTGGCAGAACAAGTTGTGACCCGTGCGGTGCTACTAGTACAGCGCTAACGTGGCTTAAAAATTCTTGCAGAGTAAATTTTATTACAAAATTATAGTTTTATTTACTTCTGTAGTGTAACTATAAAATACTCTACTAGAACGGTGAATTTGGTGAATCTAGCGGTAGCCCTAGGTCGAGTGTATAAGAGCTGTTAGCCTCGTGTTGTTTGAGTTGGAAGGAGAGGAGACCTCGCTCGGTGGTTAAGAACTTGCCCCAAGCTATTTTCAAAATGAGTGCGTTGAATGATCTTGTTGGGAGCATGACGTAGGCCATCATTTGATCTGATTGAGCTTTGATTTCCCAACCTAATGTCATCCTTTGCTAGCCTCGTTGAGCCTTACCTTTCCTATTTGTTAAACTCCACCAAACTTTCACCAAGGCCACATATCCTAACCTAAAATGCACTAGAGTCAAGCTTTGAAATTTATATATTTTGTTGATGATTGTGCGATGCGGAGAAATAAAAATTTGGAGGTGTGATGTGGTGTGTGCGCGCAGAAAAATGAAAAAAAAATGAATTTTTTTTTTATTGATCCTAACTTATGTTATTATGGATCTAAAAAAAATGAGAGAGTTAATGAACTCTAAAAAGAATAGAACCATAAGTATGGTAGTCTCGCGCACACCATAGTGCTTAACTGAAGTCTGGGGGAGTGTGCTTCAAGGTGAAGATGTTAAGGCTGAAATTTGTTTATTTGCAGGAGGTTGGGTGCGTTTAGCCTACATTCTTCAACTTCATTACCGTACCTCAACCCAAGCCCAAGTCTAGCCTAAAATCCCTACCGATTCTTGATAAGATCGTCTCATGCAGTGGAGAAGGTGTGAAAGGGCAAGCGTATGACCATCGACCTTGATGGATTTCTTGGAGAGCTCTTTCTTGAGATCAAATTTGAACAACGCTCACCTCAGCAGTTCACGCTATTTTCCCTATGGCGCGACAGTTCGATTCACCAATAATTCACCTCAGAGTAGTAGTATTTTGTATTTTACTCTTGTAGAAGTTCTTAAAATATAGTCTTTGTTTTAAAATCTTTTATACTTTATTTTTACGATCGTTATTTCTTTACTTCCCATCGTGTTTTGCCTGCACAGTTGCTTCTTTAACGTTCATTTTTCTACCATAGGATTAAGTGTTTGCCTGAGACGTGCAACCGGGTAAGTCTGGGGGTGTGATGAGTCTCATTTATATACACATTTATGGACTCATCTGGGCCGATTATCTAGTCTATGCACTACACTTTAGGCATGTTTTCATTCATATTGGTTATTCCTTGCTAGGTGCACTCTTAGGCCCGTTTTGGTATGCATTTGCGCTCCTTGTTATTGGGGGTAGGCACATGGTGCTCCCCTTCCATTTCTCTATGTTTATCTGGTGCTGGAGGTGTATTCCCAGCTATTTTTATCTTGTATACAGGTGGTCGGATTATCTTGTATCCAGTTTCCTCCCATAATTCATGACTGTGTGAAACGCACAGTCGTGCATTTTCCTTGACGCACGGACGATTGCAGTCGTGCGATATCATCTGGGCAGAAAACTAGGGATCTGAATTTACTCGTGCGTTTTGGCGCACGGGCGGATTTGCCCGTGCGTGAGTAAAACACACGGTTGACCTGTGTTCTCCTTGTTTTAGTCATTTCTGAATTTACCCGTGCGTTTTGACGTATGGGAGGATTTGCCCGTGCGTGAGTAAAAGGCACGGGCGGCGCAGCGTCTTCCCCAAGCCAACTTTTATCAATTAACAACGCACGATCTGCGCACGGCCGTGAGTTCGACCGTGCATGACCATTTTTCTGCCTGTTATAGTATAAAAAGAAAGATTCACTGCAGAACAAAAGAAGATCGGAGAACGAGTCGGGGAGCAGGAAATTGGGTCCTTCCCGCCGTTCTTGAGGTTTGAAGGCTTCTCCTTCACCTCCACCACCAAAGAGGCCATTTTCCGGCGTTTTCCACCACCATCCTTCCATTCGGGAGTGTTAGCAAGCATCCTCTGCCAAGTGCTCAAGCATTCCTCGTCGTGGGAAACCATAGAAGAGTTGTAGATCTTTGGAGCGGTGACACCCTCCATCGAATCAGCACACCATCTGAGGGCCGAGCCCGGAGAGAGCCCGACAACCTCTCATTCCGGCCGAGAACCCAAGACGCGGTGATTTCTTCCTATTCGTCTTCTCTAAACTTTATGTTTGTTTTTTCCTTGTGTTGTTGTAATGAACTATCATTTAGCTTTATGTTATAAATCTTTTGTTATGTTCATGTGCAATGATGCGGTGGTGCGAGAATAGCACTTTCTTTGCTGTGTTTTTCTGAGATTTGTTGTGTGTGAAGCCCTTGCAATTGCTAGTGGTGTTGCTTGGAGAAGAAGTGTGTGCGACCCTCACCCGTCATAGTTACTTTCCGTCCACGCGCCTCCCGAAGTACGGCATCGCAGCCGTTGCATCCACCTCGCCTTGCGAAGCGGAGTTTTGAACCGCATCTCTCTTTTCTGCACTAGCTTAGGAAACACAAAATCAATGCCCTTGTTTTTCCTTTATTCGCAAGTATAACGATCGATTCACCACACGTTTCGTTCACCAGAACCTATATTCCATAGGAGACAATATTCGGGGAAGCTATTCCCAATTTTATTACTTGACAGTGACCGGTGCACTTGCCGAACACGCATCAGTAGTTCTCTCGAGAGAGGCTCTACCATATTTTGGGAACCTCCACGGTCAAAGATATTTCAATAAAAGTTTGCGGTTTCATCTTTTATAAAATTATATTTTATTCCAAAGGGATTCAAGACCAAGTGCTAATCCTTTAAATCATAATTTTTCTTCGCAATTAATTTTCTCCAAATCGTTTTTCCAAAACAAACCCAACTTTCGATCGGTAAAATAATAGCTCTTCTTTGTGAGTAGAAGTACTCAACAAGCCCGTAAAATACGACGCTTGATTTTCTAAATCCTATACTATAAAGCGATAGGTACACTTGCCTTATCGAATTATACGTGGATAATATTCTAATTTTACGCAGCGCGAATTTATTCCATCAAGTTTTTGGCGTCGTTGCCCGGGAACTATTGTTGATATTTTGAAAGCTTAGTTCTATTAATTTTATCATTTTTTTTCTCTTTCCTACGTTTTTCTTTTTGGTGTATGACCCGAAGGAATCCGTCCGTTCTTCTTGAATTGGATCCTGAAATCGAGCAAACCATTCGACGACGCTTAAGATTTCAAGGACCAAATTCTCAAGATCTGATCGAGGAGTCCGTAGGTGACACTTCTCCTTCTTCTTCTTCTTCTACTTCTTCCTCCTCTTCTTCTGATGTGGGTGATCCAAACCCGGATGAGGTCGCGCAGCAGACTATGTCCTATTATGCATGGCCTAATCTGGAAGATACCCAATCTAGTATTGTCCGCCCCGCTATAGCGAACAATAACTTTGAGTTGAAGCCAAGCATCATTCAAATGGTACAGCAATATGCACAATTTGATGGGCTACAAGACGAGGACCCCAACGCGCATATTTTTAGTTTTCTAGAAATATACGATACTTTCAAAATTAACGGGGAATTCGATGACGCAATAATGCTTCGGCTTTTTCCTTTCACCTTGCGCAATAAGGATAAGCAGTGGCTGAATTCTCTTCCGAGAGGATCTATCACCACATGGGCTCAAATGACGGAACAGTTTCTCACAAAATATTTTCCGCCCGCTAAATCAGCCCAATTGCGTAAGGATATCATTTCTTTCTCCCAAGTTGAATCAGAAATGCTTTATGATACTTGGGAGCGGTTTAAGGAACATTTGCGTCGATGCCCCCATCATGCAATCTCCGATTGGTTACAGATTCAGACCTTCTACAATGGTCTCAATCTCCAAACACGTCAAATGATTGACGCCGCCGCTGGTGGTACTCTAAATAACAAAACACCGGCGGGTGCGCAAGAGCTTATTGAGGGGATGGCCATGAACACTTATCAATGGAGTACACCCAGGTCTCACTCAAATAAACCGGTCGGGCTGTATGCAATTGATTCAATTACTAATTTGTCTCTACATGTTGAGCTACTTAGCAAGAAACTAGAAGGGATGACTGCTCCCTCTTCTATACCTACCTGGGAGCCTAATCAATATGCGGCGGAGCATGTGGATTACATGGGTAATCCGAACCGGCCGCCGTTCAATCCGAGGAACAATCAATACGGCAACACATACCACCCAAGTTGGAGGAACCACCCCAATTTATCATGGGGTAATCAAGGTAACACGGGTAATGCTCCCCTTGCTCCTCCAAATTCATCTCTTCTACCGCAAGCCCCTAAATCGCCTTCTCTCGAGGAAGTGGTTAATAAATATATTTCTAAAAATGATTCGAGTGTCCGCAATTTACAAGGGTCGTTGCGGAATTTGGAGAATCAAGTGGGGCAACTTTTAAAAATGGTCACCGATCAGCCGAAATGAACACCGCCGAAAACTTCAAATGTCTTGGCAGTGACCTTTGCGGATGATTTGGACACCGATCTTGAAGAGGAAATTTCACATACCCCATCATCTCTTCCTCTTCTAGTAACCCCGTCTTCCTTATCCCACTCGTTTGATCGAGTGGGCTAATAAAATTAATTCTAATTTTAATATTCCATTCACTATAGGATCTAGCCATTTTCCAACGCTTTCGCCGATCTGGACGCTAGTGTTAATATTATTCCCTATAGTTTATCCCAAAAATTACAGTTAGGAGAACCTACCCCCACCAACATCAAATTACAATTGGCTGATCGGTCCGTGAAGACCCCCTTAGGGGTGATTCATGATGTGCCAGTTGAGGTTGGCGAGTCTACTTTACCGGTATACTTCGTCATCCTTGATATGGAAGAAGACGCCGAGATACCTCTTATCCTTGGTCGTCCCTTCTTGGCCACTACGCGAGCAATATTTGATGTTTGTGAGGGCATTCTTCTCCTCCAAATGGGGTATGAGAATATTTTAATTCATGCAACAAATTCATCCACCTTGCATCTCTCAAAGCAGTTATCATCATTTGATGATAAATTTAGAACAAGGTAAAGACCGGCACGCCACCATGGTCGAGCTCAACGACCGTAACCAAAGCGCTCTTGGGAGGCAACCCATGTTTTTATTTTTCGCTCTTAATTAAAAAACGTCTCAAAAAAGAGAAGATATTATATTAATATTTTTGTTTATGTTTTTCTATTTAAAATTTTAAATTTACAAAAACGTATGAAAATATAAAAATGAATCAAAATATATATATATATATATATATATATATATTTATATAAAAAAAACCAAAAAAAAAAATTTTATTTTGTTTTTCTTATTGTTTTTATCAAAAAGAAAAAAGCAAAAAAAAAATCATGTTATTATTATTATTACTTTGTTACTAACAATTTTGCAGGTTTCGAGGAGATTTGTGAGATAACGGTCAATCGCACTTACGTACGAAGCCCCGCTCTCCAAGTCGGTACTTTCTTATTAGCATTTTTTTTACTACCTTGTTTTTGTTTTTATTTTTGTTTTCTTTTCAAAAAAAAAAAGAAAAATATAAAAAAATTACTAAACCAAACCCAAAAAAAAAAATATGTTTCTGAAAAAATGTGTTACACGGTCTTAGTCACGGCCTCAGTCACGGGCGTGACTAGGGCGTGACGCGTTTCGATTCATTTTCCTGGCGAGTTTTTCGACGAGTTGCCCACTATTCGGTCTTCCGTAAAAGTCACGGGCGTGACCATTCTTGCTCACGGGCGTGACGTTAACGAAAGACCATTTTCGCCTAACCCGGCACTCACGGGCTCAACTTGACATGTCACGCCCGTGACAACTCGAGTCACGCCCGTGACATTTGAAGGTCACGACCGTGACTTATCCAGCTAGCATAACACCTCCACCGCACCGGGTCAAAGATGCCATTTGACTGTCACGCCCGTGACAGTCAAGTCACACCCATGGTCACGGGCGTGACACTGGGCGGTGACATCTCGGGAACCGATTTTTGACCAGCGCGCATTGGACCGTCCTCCTGATTTCGCCAGTTACACGCCCTCGGTCACGGGCGTGACCGAGGGCGTGGCATGCCAAAATTCCGCTTTTTGACCGGTCAAGCCTCGGATTCCTCCCTCACGCCAGCTTTTACCTGTCGCCCCTTACACGCCCTCGGTCACGGGCGTGACCGAGGGCGTGACCCCAAATTTTTTTCCTATTTAAAGCCCCCTTCCCCCTCTCTTTTCTCCACACCTTGTCCCACATCTCTCCCTTCTTTTCTCTCTTATTTGGCCGAATTCCTCCTCTCTTCCTTCCAAATGGTCGCCCGCCGTCACAACCACGCTGTTGGCGAGTCCTCCTCTTTACTCCACGATAACTCTTTTGATGCGGAGGCTATGCTCAATTTTTCCCATCCCACTCATCAAGAACAGTGTAACTGCCTCCGTGTGAAAGAATTTGGAGTTTTTCGCGTCATCGATTGGAACGTTCTCACCACCCTCGGGCAGGCCAACGCAGTGCGAGATTTCCTCACTACTACGGGGTGGGCTCCTTTCTTCTCCATTTCGGAGTCGGCGTACTACGAGCTGACGGTGGAGTTTTTCTCCTCGTTTGATTTCCACTGGGCTGGGGCCGACAACGTGCTTGAATTCCGAATGGGCTGACTTTCGCGAACCCTTCCTTTGCATCAGTTCAACATTCTCCTGGGCTCCTGCGACGAGGCTTTCACCCTTACGGAGGCCTACACCGCTCTCCCCCTCGATTTCCCTAGCGATTATAACCTCCACGGATTTTGGGCAGAAATCAGTAACGACCCCAATCCATATTCGCCAAGAAAATCCAAGGGTAGTCATCTCCTCTCCACCGCCTTACGCTATCTCCACTACCTCCTCACTTTCACACTTTCCGCTCGCGGCGATAGCCATGGAGTGGTCACCCGCGCGGACCTGTTATATTTATACAGCCTGCACGAACGAGTCCCCCTCAATCTTGGTTCGGCGCTAGCGATGTTTTTTCGCCATCATGCCACAAATCGGAGGCTTAGTGTGCTACATGGAGGATCATTTGTTACTTCTTTGGCCAAGCGTTTGGGCCTCTGGGATGCACTTCCTCCCATTGCTCCACTCCAAACGCCCGCGCCTATCATGTTCCAAAACCTTCGGGCCCTTGGTTTGATGCGTCGGCCTGGCCGCGAGTACGAGGTCATTCCTGGTGATGTTGGTGGCGACCCGATCGATCTTGATTTTGAAGCTGATTCCGGTGGCGTTGCTCCAGCTCCGCAATTTCCACAACCGCCACAGCAGCATTTTCCCCCTGCGCCCGACTCCTCCACTTATTTCGATCAGCAGTTTGGGCGGATCCACACTCGTTTGGATCAGATTCAGACCGAGCAGTTGTCCATGCGCGCTCATTTTGACACACGTTTTGATACCCTCGAGCAGCGCCATGCTTCCTCTATGGAGCACCTGCAGCGGGAATTTGCTGATATGTGTGCTTATTATCAGCAGGAGGATGACTACAATGACGCTTAGATATTTTTATTTTTGGTCGTCTGTATTTTTATTTTATGTACCGCACTTTTGTATTTGTTTTTATTTCTCTTTTATTAATGCAAAAAATATATAAAAAATGTTTTGCTTTTACTCTATGTTTTTCTTCAGGATTGCTCGGGTATTGATTTGTTCTTCATCAGGGAAGTTTTCTCTCCTTTACTCGTACTTCTTTCTAAAACATTGGGGACACTGTTTTCTTTTATGTATGGGGGGGGGGGTATTTCACACCGGTTTTATTGCAAAGCAACACCCAAAATTTTTATTAAAAAAATATATAGTTTTCTTGAATATTTCTATATTTACTTGTTTGCAAAATTCTTAGTAGATTTACTTTTACATAGTATTGTAGGAAATTTTTATATACTTCATTAGATTTTGAATTTTAGAGTAAAATTGTTGACTCGTGCAGTGTTCTAGTTACGCGCGTTAATAGGATCTCATGTCGAATTAACTATTCAGCATAAAATTAGATTTATATTTTTCTAACTGCGTAAAAATATTTTTGTTTTACTTTTCCTTTGAATCTGGTAGAATCAAAAAATACTTTAAGTGAGTATGTAGAAGTTTACTAGAAAAATATTACCCAATTTGAACGGAAGGGTATTCTTTCTCGATGTCTAGAACTTGCCTCTAGCGACTCTTAAGACATTTGCATAAGTTAAATTCATGAGCATGAATATGATATAGGCATTTTATTGGCCCGTTTGAGCTTTTGCACCCGCACCTAATATTCTATCTTTGTTAAGCCACTTTGAGCCTATTACTTTATTAATTTTTTCTTTCAGCTCCACCATGCTCTTCACCAAGGCCCAAAAAGAAACCTAATCATACACCTAAGTCTATGCTCGAAAATAATTATTTGAAAAGATTTTGTGAGTGTTGGATGCCTTTTGTTATTTTAGTGGACATTTTTTTATGAAGGAAAACAATGATGATATAAATATTCAAAAGAAAAAAAAGAAAAAAAAGGGGGGAACAAAAAGATTGGGAATTGGCTATTATTTTTACAATGCTGCTTAGATTATTTTGTGCGAGCTCACTTTAGGTTTGGGTGTGACTAGTCGTCATGTTTATCTTGTTTGTCCTCACCAAAAATAACATAAGCCCGCATTTCAACCTAATTAAGTCCTATTGATTCATACTTATGAGTTAAACTAGTGTCGTGGCGAGAGTGTGAAAGGGCAAGCCTATGGCCATCGTCATTGATGGATTTCTTTGGAGGCTATCCCGAACTTTGATTTTGTGTAATATTGATCTTAGTGAACACGCTACCCGCTCCCTAATTATCATTTTAGGATTTACCGAATTTTCAATTTAAAAGTAAAAACAATATGTTATAACGCATTTTTGAAAATTATAAGCTAATCTTTATGCTGAATAGGTTCTTCTACTAGGATTTCTATACGCTTAGGCGCAAGACTTCGCATTTTTACTCCTTAGGTTCAAATTTCTTTTCTAGTATTTAAATTTTTCTACTCCTATGAAAATTTATTTGCTCGGGACTAGCAAACGGGTAAGTATGGGGGTATTTGATAACTCTAATTTTATCTTAGTTTTTATTTAGTTCTTAATTTAATAATCAGTTAATATATGTCTAAATTCTAAAAATAATCTCCCTAATTTATTTATTTCTCTTTTTCAGGTAATTTGGGCTGCCAATAGCAATTTCAAGCTCATTAGAGTAATCAGGAGAATATTTGGAGTATTTCTGCCGAAATCACAAAGTACACGCCCTAGTTCACGGTCGTGACCAAGGGCGTGACACCATGTTACGGCCGTGAACCAGCCCCGCCGTATTCCAGTTGAAGAAGTCAGCTGCCACGTCAGATTAAAATTACACGCCCTCTGTCACGGGCGTGACGGAGGACGTGACCTCAATTTCAAGGGCGTGACTCGCCCGGAATGCATTCAGTTTAGCCAGCAATCAATTCTCGTCGTTTCTAGCTTACACGCCCTAGGTCACGGGCGTGACAGAGGCCGTGACTCTTCTGCAACCGCCAGATTAACTCCAGATCGCGGCGTTTCCCGCCGTTTCAAGACCCGGTCAAGACACTCCCTAGGTCACGGGCGTGACCAAGGCCGTGACCCGCCATGCAATTGATTCTTGGCGGTTTTTCTTCCCCAATGTTCCCGGGCTTTCAAGACCTCAATTATGCAGCTTACACGCCCTTGGTCACGGGCGTGACCAAGGGCGTGACTCCCTGATTTTTCAACTATAAAAGGCAGCAATCTCCAGAAGTCAAGGAGTTCGATTTTGGAGTTTAGTTACAGCTTTAGTTTACTATTTTTGTTGTTCTAGCTAATTTTTCTCTAAGTTGTATGTTTTTATTATTGCAATTTCAATTCAAATATTCTAGTTTTTAATCATGTCTTTCTCCTCTTCTACTTGTATTCCCATTACTATGATGAGTAGCAAAATTTCCTTTAGCACTTGGTCATGATGAACTTTGGAATGAAATAAAATATGTTTTGAATTTTTCTAATTAACAAACTCTCGTATTATTTATCTTCGATTTATCTTTGAATTACTTTGTTTTGATTTCATATGTCCGGAATATGACTTTCAATCTAAGATTCGTTTGCTAGTGATCGAGAGATCCATGCGAACGAGGAGATCACTCAAATATAAAAAGAGTTGTATGCATTCCTCGAGAGAGGGTGACACAAATCTTTCGGATTGGAGTCAAATCCAATAGTGGGGTTCACCGCTTAAAGCAAGCTTAGGGGTTTCGACTGGCCGAGGGGTCTTAATCGATCAACCTAAGGTTAGGTGGTAGTTCTCTCGAGAGAGGCTCTACCATATTTTGGGAACCTCCACGGTCGAAGATATTTCAATAAAAGTTTGCTGTTTCATCTTTTATAAAAATACATTTTATTCCAAAGGGATTCAAGACCAAGTGCTAATACTTTAAATCATAATTTTTCTTCGTAGTTAATTTTCTCCAAATCGTTTTTCCAAAACAAATCCAACTTTCGATCGGTAAAATAATAGCTCTTCTTTGTGAGTAGAAGTACTCAACAAGCCCGGAAAATACGACACTTGATTTTCTAAATCCTATACTATAAAGCGATAGGTACACTTGCCCTATCGAATTATACGTGGATAATATTCTAATTTTACGCAGCGCGAATTTATTCCATCAGTAAGGGATGCTCCAAAGTTGGATTGTTTAGAGATGAGTCCTTATCATGCATGCCAAATGGGCAAGCAAACAAGAACTTCATTTAAAAGCATAAAGGACAAAGAATCCACTAGATGCTTGTACCTACTGCACATGGACTTATTTGGTCTTATGGCAGTACACAGCTTAGGAGGTATGGCTTATACATGGGTTATTGCTGATGATCACTCTAGATTTTTCTAGGTGTTCTTTTTAAAACACAAGTCTGATACTCTAAGTTCATTCAAGAATTTTGTCAAACAAATTCAGAATGAAAAAAACAGTTCAGTGGTCAAAATTAGAAGTGATCGTGGAACTGAATTTCAGTCTGGGTCAATGACCAAATTTTGTGAAGAAAAGGGTATCTTACAAGAGTTTTCTTCTCCTTGAACTCCCCAACAGAATGGGGTGGATGATAGGAAAAATAGAACACTGATTGAAGCTGGTAAAAACATGCTAAGTGACTCCTCACTCCCATAATACCTTTGGGCTGAGGCAGTCAACACTGCATGTCATGTGCAAAATAGAGCACTCATCAATAAGAATCATAATAAGACTCCTTATGCGATGATTAAGGACAAGAGGTGAACACTATCTTACTTCAAAATCTTTGGATGTAAATGCTATATACTGAAAAATAATAAGCATTACATTACCAAGTTCTCTGAAAAGAGCTATGAAGGTATCTTTGTAGGATATAGCAAAACTAGCAGAGCCTACAGAGTCTTCAATAAGAATGCTCTTACAATTGAAGAATCTGTACATATTGTTTTTGATGAGAGCAACATGCTGCATAATCCTTCTCCTAGTTCATCCAGCGCAGAAATTTAAGAAAGATTGGAGACCCTCAAAATCAGAGAAAAAGAAGCAGTTAAGAAGAATGAGCTTTCCACACTAGAATCCATTCCAAAAAGAGTAGAAGAATCTACTGAAGAACCAAATCTCCAAAATGAAAATCATGAAGCAGGAGCTGAAGAAGTTACTGAAACAAGAGAATCAGCAAGAGTGATTACTACAGCTATGAGACATCTTAGAAGTCATCCAACAAATCAGATAATTGGTGAGCTCACTCATGGAGTAAGGACCAGAAGAAATGCTCAAAATGAGAACTTGCAACTCAATTTCCTTTCACAACTAGAGCCCAAGAAATTTTAGGAAGCCAACAAACACCAATTTTGGTTTATGGCTATACAAGAAGAGCTCAATCAATTCAAAAAGTGCGAAGTATGTTTGTACCAAGGCCACAAGGGCACAATATTATTGGGACAAAGTGGGTCTATTGAAACAAGATGGATGAAGCTGGAGTGATTATAAAGAATAAGGCAAGGAAGGTAGCTCAAGGATACAAACAGGAGGAAGGCATAGATTTCGATCAAACATTTGCACCCATTGCCAGATTGGAAGCCATCAGACTCTTCCTAGCTTATGCTGCATACAATGGATTCAAAGTCTATCAAATGGATGTACAGTCAGCATTCTTAAATGAAGATTTAAAAGAAGAAGTCTATGTAGCTCAACCACCAGGTTTTATCTCTCCAACCTTTCCTGATCTTGTGTATTTCCTAAAGAAAGCCCTGTATGGGCTGAAGCAAGCTCCAAGAGCTTGGTATGAGACACTATCTACCTTTCTTCTTGAAAATAAGTTCTCAAGAGGGAAAATAGATAAGACTCTTTTCTTGAGAGAGTTGAAGGGCCGGATCCTATTGGTCCAAATATATGTTGATGATATTATATTTGGATCAACAGATGGTAGTCTTTACAAAAGGTTTGCTAAAGTTATCCAAAATAAGTTTGAAATGAGCAGTATGGGAGAGCTTAAGTATTTCTTAGGTCTCCAAGTAAAGCAATCTGAGGAAGGAATCTTCATTTCTCAGACTAAATTTACCTTGGATATCATAAAGAAATTTGGTATGGAAAACTCTACCCCTATGAGAACTCATATGGGTTCCAATGTGTCTCTAGACAAGAATGAAAAGGGGAAACCCTATAATGAGTCCATGTATAGAAGCATAATTGGCTCATTGCTCTACCTCACTGCTAATAGGCCAGACATTATGTTTGCTATATGTGTTTGTGCAAGATATCAAGTAAACCCCAAAGAATCTCATTACTTAACTGTTAAAAGAATTTTTAGATATCTGAAGGGAACTCCTAATCTAGGGCTCTAGTATCCTAAGTTAGATGATTTTGTGTTGTGTGGATATTCTGATGTAAACTTTGCTGGGTGCAAAGAAGATAGAAAAAGCACCTTAGGAACTTGTCAGTTCTTGGGGAGAAGGCTTGTGTCCTGGAGTGGTAAAAAAGCAAAACAGCACTGCTATCTGTACAGCAGAATCAGAATATATTTCAGCAGGTAGTTGTTGTGCACAACTCCTTTGGATTCAACGCCAACTAGAGGATTACAATGTGCACATAAAGAGAACACCTCTCCTTTGTGATTACTCAATTGTCATCTCAATTGCTGAAAACCATGTGGCACATAGTAGAACAAAACATATTCAAATTAGATATCATTTTATTAGGGAACATGTAGAAAAGGAGGACATTTGTCTTGAGTATGTCAATACTATGAAGCAGATATCTGACATTTTTACTAAGCCTCTTGATGAGTCAAAGTTCAATCAATTCAAAATTGAATTGGGAATGTTAAGTTCTTAAGTTGGGCATGTTGAATTCCTTGTACCATCTGTTAGTAGATTTGAAACATTTTGATAATGGGCTGGATCTCATACAAGGTCCACCATAAAGTATTCTGACAACTTTAGTTTTTAATACAGGACAACTAGAAAGCTTGAATAAAGCATAACTTCATGTCGTCTAGAGAAAAATAGCCTACACAAGAATATCGTCTTAATGGTCAAAATGACATTGATGAAGTTTCAACGACAAAGTATAAGTCTCGACGATATAACTAAAATGATATTGACGACAAAGATAACAAAATCTCGACAACCCTCTCGACGACAAAATGCAAGCACACCGACAAAATGACATCATAGGACACGACACCGTCGTTATTGCACCGCAATTCCGGGATTCTCAAAATGATATGGGAGGATTTGAATAGGTACGCACCTCTTTATCTTTCCAATGCATTATCCTATATATATTAGACATTGTGTAAACATAGAAATCACGCACACACAAAACCGTATAATCCCTCCTTCACATTCTTCCTTCCGACGACTCTCTGTTAAAGAAATGGCGCCGAAAAAGTTTGATGAGAAAATCTCCTCTGGTGGAGAACTTTTAAAGGATGGTTTTGAAAAGGCCGAATCTGATTTGCACATGGTAATAACTCTTTTGTACGCTTCTGAGTTAGAGTATATCCTGACAGAATCAACCCGTCTTTACAACTCTGTCATCAATGCGCTTTATGAGAACGCCGAATTCAGTAAATCTAAACAAGCTATTCACACTGTTGTGGCTGGACAACACATTACAATGATTGCAGTAAGTATATCCAAAGTCCTCCAACTCAACAATTTTGAGAAGGGTGAAAAAGAAGAAGAGGTTTATGAGGCAGATATCCATGAAGGGTTGAGATGGTGTGGTTTTGAACACAAACCTTATGGAAGCCTACAAAGAATGCTTATGAGCAGGCAAGGCAAATTACTTACAGACATTATTGGGAATGTGGTGTTTTGTAAAACATGCTCCCATGATAGTGTGTCTAAAGGAATGTTTGAAGTAATGGTCAGAGTTATCCAGAACAAGAGGACTGACTGGGGAAAACTTGTGTTTGGAAAGATCACATAACATATAAGATCTCCAAATTTTGGCAGAATATTATCTCTGTATCTCAAAAGCTGCATCCCTCACCACCTCAAAGATTCTAAATCTACCCCTCTCCACTATCTAAAAAAGATAGATGTCAAAACAGTTATCAGGTGGGAGAATAAGTTCACCAAGAAGGATATGGGTAAGACTTCACATCAAGGTACTAAAGATTCAAACATCCCTGCTCCAGTCTCTACAGCTACTCAGGAACCCTTGGCTCCTATTGAGGGGGAGCCTCTAAGAGAAGATATTAATATGATGAATAATGCTCCAGCACCTTAAGAGGAGGAGCATCCAGAGCATAGGCAACTACCTGATACAGAAGTTGTTTTGAATAAGGACTTAGAAGACTTTAAGCCAGCTCTAAGTGGTGGACATGAAGTTCTTGGAAACCTAGATGAGTCTGATAGACTTCTGACTGAATCTCTTAATGCTAACATACATATAAATTCAGAAAAAGAAGAAGATTATGAGCACCCCTCTGATATTCCTGCAACAATGGAAGGGGAGTCTACTGCTCAATTCACAATGTTGCCCTCGCCTCCAAGGATGGAAAATGAGCAACACTCTCTAGTCCAAACAGTCCCCACAGCCTCATCAACTGAGTTCATGTCCAAACTGGAAGCTATGTTTGAAAGGCAGAGAATACATTTTGAAGCATATGTCAATGATGCTTTCACAAGCTGTAAGAATGAGTTATTTGCCAGAATAAATGTTCTGCAAGAGGATATTCAACATTTAAATCATCAAAATGCAAATGTGTGTCATACTGCTGCAAATGTTGTTGCTGACATAGAAAATGAAATAATCCATATCAATTAACCAACCTTGATGATTGGACAGCATCTTAACATAGTGCTGGATAGAATGAATACTCTCTGAGATAATCAACAAGCCATTATTGAGAATCAGGGTGTGTCTTTCAATGACTTTGAAGATGCAGTGAATACCTTACTTCAAAGAGTATCATCTTCTGCTCAAGTCTCTCAAGAGTTAGTAGACAATGTTGATGAAACTCTAATTCATCAACTTCAAGTCACCCAAGATCAGACTTCTTCTACACACACTCAATCTATCAGAACTGCTCAAGGAACACTAATGGATGCAGTTGGCAATCTTAATGCTCTACTCTCTAAGCAAATTCAGAACTCCCAGGCCTCACTCTCCAAAGAAATATTTTCAGAAGCCAGAAAGGGGGAGATTATGTCAAGCCATCATGCCATGTGGCTTTCAAATGAATTAAGATTATCAATGGATCTTGATCCAATAGATTATGAGATTGTTTATCAACATCCTAATCCAGAAGGAAGCTTCATCCCTGAAGCTCCCTCCAATGTACAAATGATTGAAGATCTTTCAGAGCATCAGCTTGACAGTTATCAAGCATACTTTACTGATGAGCATGTTAGTGGGAGTGGGTAGGTAAGGAAAAGCAAAAGACATCATGCTGACATTGAAGAGCGGGAAGATAAAAGAAGGAGACTTGAGGGAGTAAAGAAAAATCTAAATTTTGAAGAATGGAGCCCTTGTTCAAGGGATATCATATTTAACACCTGGACACAATATCAGTAGGGAAAGCATGACAGAGGTACATTCTATAGCAGTGCAGAATGGCATAAGTATGAGATGGGTGAAGCTGTCAAAAGAGACTATTGGAATAAAGTTAAGATGGGAGATACTTCAGTGCCTGCTCATGCTCCTCTCAGATATCATCCTAATCCATATAACTATTTTGAAAGGCAAAAGCAGAAGTTGGCTGAGGCTGAGCAATCCAAAAAGGCTGGATCGTCAGAGAAAGGAAAAGTTGTTCAGGAGGATTGAGGAGGATTGAAAGGATTCTAGAAATCACATGCACATTTCTATGTGCTGCATTCTTGCATCTAATATATTGTTAATGTATTGGACTATAGTAAATCAATATATGCAGTGATTAAATGCTAGATTAATTATTATTGATTATATTTGTTAGTCAAGAATATCTATACTTGTAAGTTCTGGCTTCTTCAAATAGGAGGAGATTGTTGGGTATTATGCCTTCAATGTCTCTAGATTTGAAGAAGGAACACAAGTATAGATAGTCTAAGTTATTTTTGATGTTATGTTTAAGTTCATGTTGTGACAGATGCATCAAAGCAATATTACTAATATTAAGATGATAAAAGAAATGAAAATTCAGTAAGTAAAATATCGTCGAGACAATTCCGACGTTATCGTCTTGAAGAAAGCATATCGTTGAAAAAGCTAAGTTCATATGTCGACGACATCGTCTTGAAGAAATCTTATAGTGGATAAAGCTAAGTTAAGATGTCGATGATATTGTCTTGAAGAAAACTAATCGTTGATAAAGATAAGATCAGAAGTCGACGATATCGTCTTGAAGCAGAGATATAGCCTTGAAGCTTTAAGACATAACTCATTGAGTTATGAAGAAAGGTTCATCCATTTGAAGACCTTATAATGTCTAGAAGATCAAGACGATATTGTCTTGAAGCAAGACTGTCAGCCTGATGAATAAGTCTAAGTCTTAATAAAAGAAATATCTCGACGACATCGTATAGAAGAAACAATATTGTTGAGATATCAAGTATTGTCTTGAAGAAGGAAGTATGTCGATGATATCATCGAGAAGTATATTTGTCGTTTATATTGATCAAGACGATATCGGTTTGAAGAAATATTATCGTCTTGACAGTGGAAGAGCAGCATTTAATGCGCAGACGTTCTTGGAAATTGATATTCAGGGACTGCGCATGCAGCCTATCTTGCACACCAATTAAGGAATAATAAATGATATATTCTCTGCAGAATATAACCGTTGCACAGTATTTAATGAAGAATAGTATTATTTCTATATTCTGCAAGTTCCAAAAACAGCAAGACATTTATGATGAATTAATATGCCAATTCTGCAAGAATTTTCAAACGGAAGAATTGATTATGCAATAATAAATAAGGGTCTTTATGCATAAATGCAGAGGAGTATAAAAGAAAGATTTTTCTTTTACAGACACACGTTTCTACTAAGTTTCCTTTCTCAAGTTCATTCTCATACATACTTACAGAAGAGAAAGAGAAGAATTAACAAGAAGAAGACTTTATTGGTTGTGCAGTGAAAATCAAAGAAGATTCAGAAGAAAGGTCCAGTGATTTACAAGATCTCTGGGCTTACTGTTACAAGAAGAAGAAGAAGACCTAGTATTTCAAAGTTTTCATCTTGAAGTCTTTTCTTCTACAACAACAAACTTTTCTGTAATTTTCTGTAGGGTTCTTTGTGAGACCGAGTTTTGTAGGGTTCTTTGTGAGCCTGAGTTCTATATGTTTCTTTGTGAGCCTGAGCTTTGTAGGGTTCTGTGTGAACCTGAGTTGTAAGATCTGATTATAGCGAAAAGATTTAAGTTGGAGAAGTTGCCTAGTCTAGCTCATTGCTAGATAGGTGGGAGGGACAGTGGACTACCTCTTAACACATTGTCTTGAAGGGAACCACTCTAAATCTTTGTGGTTTTCTGGTTTACTTGTGTGTTGTGATAGATATATTTTGTAAGTAGCAAATTATATTGAAGACACTTAATCACCCCCCCCCCCCCCCCCCTCTAGGTGTAGTTTATAGACAACCCATATCTTTCAGTCGAAAAATATGGAATCAACTGCATGCGGTCCTTATCTTCCACAGATTGAGGACACTGGTCCCTAGAGAGACTAACACCATGTGATATGGGTAAGAATCCCTTCTTGGACTCAAGCATGTTGAACTGTTTCAACACCTTCTCAATGTTGTACTCTGGGTCAAACCCAGCAACTTCTTCGATCTATCTCTATAGATCTTAATACCAAGTATATAAGTCGCTTCACCCAAGTCTTTCATTGAAAAGCAGTCCCCTAGCTTGTTCTTAACAGCTTGAAGGGTTGGAATGTCATTCCCAATCAACAGTATGTCATCTACATACAATATCGGGAATACAACAATGCTCCCACTAATCCTAATGTAAACACAAGACTCATCTCCGTTCTTAATGAAACCAAACTCTTCAATTTTCTCATCAAAACGTAGATTCCAACTTCGAGAAGCTTGTTTCAGTCCATAAATGGATTGATTCAACTTGCATATTTTAGTGGCTTCACTTGGAGATTCAAAACCCTCGGGTTGTGTCATATACACTTCCTCAAGTAGGTTCTCATTAAGGAAAGCCGTTTTGACATCTATTTGCCAAATCTCGTAGTCATAATACGCAACAATAGCAAGTAGAATTCTGATGGACTTAACCATAGCAACAAGGGAAAAAGTTTCATCATAGTCAATTCCATGAATTTGCTTGAAACCTTTAGCCACCAGTTGCCCTTTGAATGTATGTACATTCCCTTCCATGTCGGTCTTCTTCTTGAAGACCCACTTGCAACCTATGGGGGTACCCCTTCAGGTGGTTCCACCAAGGTCTAAACATGGTTGGCATACATGGAGTCCATTTTAGATTTCAAGGCCTCAAGACACTTCTCGGAGTCTGGTCCACACATAGCCTCTCGGTATGTTGCAGGTTCATCATCATGATCCATAAGCAACACACTACCTATTTGAGACATGAGAAATCTATATCTCTCAAGCTCAACTCTAGGTCTACCAGATCTACGTAGGACTTGTGTTTATTGAGCAGGTTCCCCCAGCTACAACAGTTTGTAGTCCTTGCTTAGGTTTCAATTCTGGTTCATTCATTGTTTGTGGTTCTTGAACATCTTCATGTTCTACCATGGTGTTTTCTCTAGACAGAAACTCTTTCTCTAGAAAAAACACCACTCCTTGCGACAAACAGTTTGCCCTCGGATCACAGGTAGAAGTAATACCCTTTGGTTTACCTAGGATATCCCACAAGATAACACTTATCTAACTTGGGTTCAAGCTTGTCAAGCATATGACGTCGCACGTATGCTTCACAACCCCAAATCTTAATGAAAGACATAATAAGACTCTTCCCAGTCCATATCTCATATGGTGTCTTTTGAACCGTCTTCGTCGGAACTCGATTTATTGTGAAAGTGATGAGTCTCCATTATATACATGTTTTAGGACTCATTTGGGCTTATTATCATGCTTAGGTACTGCATATTAGGATGATTATTTATCATATTGGTCTAGTTGTTCATTTGCGTAGATAGTACCTTCCATAGCCTAGTTCTGTGTGTTATCTTGGATGGTTTCCTTTTATTCTTTTTAGTGCATATTTTATGCCGCTGGGGAGCTTTGTTTCTATACCCCAGCGGGTATGTTTGAGTTTGTTGCAGGTGCATTGATCATGTGAACGCTCGGAATGGTTTGGGGCAAATTTTAGCCGAAAAAGCCACTGATCGTGCATTTTCCTTCGCGCACGATCAGGTGAAGGACTACTGACCGTGCGTTAATTCCCCTTACCAGACAGAGCGGTTCTCACGATCAGGCGCACGACCACTGATCGTGCGCTGTATTTTCTCTGCTCCGTATTTAAATACCGGCTCCGCGATTTTAGGGCAAGCCAGCACAGTTTGGGCGCGAACTCTTCCGCAAGCTTCCGCCATTTTCCCTCTCCAAGCTCCATCCATCCATCCTCTTCCTTGGGAAAGCTTCATCCATCGATCCTAAGCTCCATCAAGGGTCCTAGAAGCATTCTCCGCCATCTACAGCAAGCATTTGAAGGTGAGACATCTCCATTGAGCTAAGTGGAAGAGACCCAGGAAGACGGATGATGTTTAGAGGTAGTGACAGCCTCTGAACCCCGGAAGCAACCAAGGACTGAGCTCGGAGGAGGCATGACGACCCCCCATTCTGAACAAGATATATGACGAGGCTTCTCATCTCGTGGTTTCCTCTACCCTCTCTCTCTTTTTGGAAATGTACTTTTGATTGTTGTAATGAACTGGATTGCTTTCTATTTGTCTATGAATAGAAGCTTTTTCTTGTTTCGTTCTTCATTTGATGCTTTGTTGTGATGCGCTCCGCCTCCACTCCACTTCCACACACGAATTCTAGCTAGCTCACTCTAGCAAAAGCTAGAAGTGAGAGTGAAGAGGTGCCTTTGACCCTCACAAAACCCCGCACTGTAGCCATTTCACCCACATACCGAAGCACGACATCGTAGTCGCTGCACTCACCCCCACTTTATGTAGAGGCGTGTGCAACCCTGAATCGTCACAGTTACTTTCCGTAAATGCGCCTTCCAAAGCACGACATCACGGCCGTTGCATCCATCCCGCCTTGCGAAGCGGAGTTTTGACCCACATTTCTTATTTCTGCAATAGCTTAGGTCACCATCACAATGCCCTTGTTCTATTCGCTCGTGTAACAATCGACTCACTCTATTTTTTTATCACCACATCCTGCATTCCTTTGAGAATGATATTCGGGGAATTCCTCCCTACTTTTATTACTTGACAACGACCGGTGCACTGCCGTCGTACCGCATTTCGCGCTTGCTAATTAGCGGTGCTGAAATCGCGCGTCAAGTTTTTGGCGCCGTCGCCGGGGAGTGCAGGCGTGATTAGATTTTGGTTGTGAATCGATTGTTTTCGATTGAATCTTTTATTCTTTTCAATTTATTCTTTGTTATGCTATTTTCTTCTTCTGTATCATGTGGGAACATTTGAATATCCGTTGTCGTTGGTGTGGGGACACATCCCCTGCTAGTGATAGGTGTCCCAAAGAGTATGGTGTTGTTCAGAAACCGTACGGGTCCCATAAATCTTTTGGCTCCTCTACTGCACCTCCGTTGTCGCACTATTTTGCGGCTACCGCACCTTGCGTGCCGGCAAAGCCGGTAAATCAGTGTTTATTTTGCAAAAGTAGAGAGCACGCCTTGAAGGACTGTGCGGATTATCTTCGCCAATTGGTGGATGACGATGAGCCGGATATTCAGATCATCCCATCCTCGAATTCTGTGAACACAACTCCTTCCTCTGGTTACGTATCCCTTCCACCTTCACGTCTTGAAGTCTCTTGAATCGACACATGTATCAGTGTTCCTCATGACTCTGTTTCTTAAGCGACCCCCTATACCTCTTCGGTTCGGGTACCACTTTGCGTGGATTTGTGCCCTTGTGTGGAGAGTAAGCCCGAACTCTCAAGTGGCACGTCTTCTCCCACTACACACGAAGCAACATCTATTTCTGATGTTATCGTTGAGGTTAATTTGCAGGATGTTGCAGGCCTGCGCAGTGTCGTGCCCACTCTCATGGAGGCGGACAGTCTTGATTGTGCTGAAGCAACCATTTCGGTCCAGTGCGAGAAAGTCCATATTATAGAGGAGGCCATTGCGTGCGTTGTTGAGCCTAGTGAAATCTTCGATGATATCATCAGTTTGTCTTTGCCGCACCCTATGGGGGATGAAGATGGGATTATCCCCTCAGATGAGATTTCTTTTAGTTTTTCTTCCAATTTATTTCCTGACCCCCTTTCTTTATGTACAAGAATGCAGGATGCCCCTCCTCCGGTTGATCAGACATTATGCATGGAAGGGCCGAAAGCCTGGCGGGATGAGGAAGGTACAGTGAAGGAAAATCTTGTTTCCTCATCATCATTGGTGCTTCCCTTTGAGGATTGGTTACAAGGGGGCAAGCGGTTTTTCTTTGAAGACATAATACTGGAGGAGAAGAAGAGAGCAAAAGGAGGAGATTTGGGATTGGAGGCTGAGCATCCTACTTAATTTCCACCCCTACTACCAGGTCCCCGGACCTTTTTCTTTCATTATTTGTTACTACTTCAAATCATCTTATAGCTGATTTATTTTGAGCCTGTAATAATAATTAGGATTCATTGACTTTTGCTTATTCCAAGACATTATAAACTGCTTTAATACAGGTATTTGGTCCACCTTTAAGGACGTTAAACAAAAGGGCTTCTTGGGAGACAACCCATGGGAACCAACCGGTTCCATTTGCCTTTTAATTTCTTTTATGTTATGTTATGTCCTTTTTGCTAACGTCGTAGGCTGAAGCTCTCGCGTGGTGGATGAGGAAGGAGAAAATTTAAAGATGGAATTACTGCACTTCTGGCATGCTCATTTATGAGCATAGGTCCTCTCTACCCCTATTTTCCGTATTCCTGAATTGTCTATTTTATTTAATTTTGATCAAGTCTGGGGGAGATTTTGAGCTGTGCACGGGCACACACTTTGCATAGCATGTTATAATGTGTTGAGTTAGGATTTTTAATTTTTTGCACACATTGCATCTGTTTGCACCTAGTTCACGCGCGCTTTTTGGATATTGCTGCGAGGTTCCCTGCTCGTAAGAAATGGATTGTTAGTGTATGACTGAGGAGTAGAGAAAAATGTCGACTCGTGTAGTGCTCTAATCGAGTGCTCCCGTCACGCCTAGAAATTCAATTAGAGTAGAATAAAATTCAATGTTGTAATTTAATTATATTTATTATAGTAGCTGCAATTTATTTTACTTTAGTGGTGAATCTGGTGAATCCAACGGTAGCATAAGGTCGAGTGTAGCTGGACTAGTAGTAGCTTATTACTAGGGTCGGAAGGAAGCACAACCTTTCTCGGTGGCTAGAACTTGCACAAGGCGACTCTTGAAATGACTGTGTTGAAGTACTCGTTATAAAGTGTGATATAGGCCACTTGAAATCCTTACCAATGTAATCACCTTTGCAAGCCCACTTGAGCCTAACTTTCCTCCTTGTTTAGCTCCACCAAAAATTTCACCAAAGCCATACGGCCAAACCTATGTTCGCACCAATAAATGAGCTAAAAGAAATTTATTTATCGATCACATTTGGTGTTATCTATGTGGTGTATGGTAGCCTTGGAATAGCTGAAGGAGAAATTCTTATTGTGCCTACAAAAGAAATTCTGTCGAGAAGAGAAAAGAAAAGAAAAAAAATTGTTCAAAAAGAACTTTCAATTACATTCTCTCGACAAAAGCAAATTATGTTTGGCTTAGCACACACCTAGTGTTCAGTTGAAGTCTGAGGGTGTTGTGTAGTTCTTGAAAATGTTGTATTGGTGATTGTAATTCTCTTGAGTGCTCGGGTTATGTTGAGTGCGATTCCCATCGTCCTTCTACTTATCTAGCCTAAACTCAACCTAAGCAAAATCTTAACCTATAAGTCCTGTTGACTTTAGATATGAGTCATCTCATGCAGTGGAGTGAGTGCAAACTTGCAAGCCTAAGGACACCGA
This sequence comes from Dactylorhiza incarnata, assembly GCA_033032865.1. Classification (NCBI taxonomy): domain Eukaryota; kingdom Viridiplantae; phylum Streptophyta; class Magnoliopsida; order Asparagales; family Orchidaceae; genus Dactylorhiza; species Dactylorhiza incarnata. The sequence goes on from JAWHQI010000250.1 coordinate 73,688, forward strand.
CTTTGATGGATTTCTTAGGAGATTGTCCCGAGCTCTGATTCAAGTAATACCCTACTCATTAGTCACGCTATTTTCCTTTATGCGCGACCGAAAGATTCACCAGGATTCACCATCCAAGTAAAATAGATTTGATATTACTGTTTTAGAAATAGTTAAATATAATCTTGAGTTAAATTCTATTCTAATGTATTTCTACGCACGTGAGCATGCGACTTCGCATGAGTCTCCACCGCTCAGTCACACTATAACATCCAATTGTTCTGACATGAGAGCTGAGTAGTTTGCTCGAGACGTGCAAATGGTTAACTCTGGGGGTGTGATGAATCTCCATTATATACATGTTTTAGGACTCATTTGGACTTATTATCATGCTTAGGTACTGCATATTAGGATGATTTTTGATCGTATTGGTCTAGTTGTTCATTTGCGTAGATAGTACCTTCCATAGCCTAGTTCTGTGTGTTATCTTGGATGTTTTTCTTTTATTCTTTTTAGTGCATATTTTATGCCGCTGGGGAGTTTTGTTTCTATACCCCAGCGGGTATGTTTGAGTTTGTTGCAGGTGCATTGATCATGTGAACGCTCAGAATGGTTTGGGGCAAATTTTAGCCTAAAAAGCCACTGATTGTGTGTTTTCCTTCGCGCACGATCAGGCGTACGACTACTGACCGTGCGTTAATTCCCCATACCAGACAGAGCGGTTCGCACGATCAAGCGCACGACCACTGGTCGTGCGCCTCTGCCCGTGCGTTAATTGCCTATCTTTCCCTATGCTGCAGGTTGGCCGCGCACGATCATAAGCATCCCTTCGCGCACGACCACTGGTCGTGAGCCCCTGATCCGTATTCAAAGACCGGCTCCGCGTTTTTAGAGCAAGCCAGCACAGTTTGGGCGCGAATTCATCCGCAAGCTTCCGCCATTTTCCCTCTCCAAGCTCCATCCATCCATCCTCTTCCTTGGGAAAGATTCATCCATCGATCCTAAGCTCCATCAAGGGTCCTATAAGCATTCTCCGCCATCTACAGCAAGCATTTGAAGGTGAGACATCTCCATTGAGCTAAGTGGAAGAGACCCAGCTTTGAGAAGAAGACAGATGATGTTTAGAGGTAGTGACAGCCTCTGAACCCCGGAAGAAACCAAGGACTGAGTTCGGAGGAGGCGTGACGACCCCCCATTCCGACCAAGATCTACGGCGAGGCTTCTCATCTCGGGGTTTCCTCTACCCTCTCTCTCTTTTTGGAAATGTACTTTTGATTGTTGTAATGAACTCGATTGCTTTCTATTTGTCTATGAATAGAAGTTTTTTCTTGTTTCGTTCTTCATTTGATGCTTTGTTGTGATGCGCTCTGCCTCCACTCCACTTCCACACACGCATTCTAGCTAGCTCACTCTAGCAAAAGCTAGAAGTGAGAGTGAAGAGGTGCCTTCGACCCTCACAAAACCCCGCACTGTAGCCATTTCACCCACATACCGAAGCACGGCATCGCGACCGCTGCACTCACCCCCACTTTGCGAAGAGGTGTGTGCGACCCTTAATCGTCACAGTTACTTTCCATCCGAGCGCCTTCCGAAGCACGGCATCGCGGCCGTTGCATCCATCCCGCCTTGCGAAGCGGAGTTTTGACCCGCATTTCTTATTTCTGCAATAGCTTAGGACACCATCACAACGCCCTTGTTCTATTTGCTCTTGTAACAATCGACTCACTCTATTTTCTTATCACCACATCCTACATTCCTTTGAGAATGATATTCAGGGAATTCCTCCCTACTTTTATTACTTGACAATGACCGGTGCACTGCTGTCGTACCGCATTCCGCGCTTGCTAATTAACGGTGCTGAAATCGCGCGTCAGAAAGCAGCTGTCTCTAGAGCAAAACCCCAAAAGGAAATGGGCAAATCTGTCTGACTCATCATCGACCGTACCATGTCTAACAAAGTACGATTCCTCCACTCAGAAATACCATTATGTTGTGGTGTTCTAGGTGGAGTGAGCTATAATACAATACTACACTCTTTCAGATGATCATGAAACTCCTTACTCAAATATTCGCCACATTGATCAGATCAGAGTGCTTTAATTATTTTTCCTAGTTGGTTCTGTACTTCATTCTAGAACTCATTGATCTTTTCAAAGGATTCAGATTTGTTCTTTATAAGAAAAAAGTTTCTGTATATACTAAAATCATTAGTAAACGTAATGAAGTAATGAAACCCACCTCTAGCCATAGAACTCATGGGTCTGCATGCATCACTATGTATGACACCCAAGAGATCATCAGCCCTCTCAGTATGACCAGTGAAAGGGGCTTTAGTCATTGTGCCTAAAAACAAGATTCACATCTCTCAAATGATTCATAATCAAATGAGTCCAGCATTCCATCTCTATGGAGCTTGGATATGTGTTTCTCATTTATATGGCATGAACAATAATTTCAAAGGTACGTAGGATCCGAGTCATTTGTTCTTAGTCTTTTAGTTTTTTCTACATTACAGATCAGATGGTCTAAGTTCAAAACATATAAATTATTAAACATTTGAGCTACAACATAACAAACATCATTCATAAAAATTGAACAACAATTATTCTTATTATAAATGAAAAACCTTTCATGTCAAGGCATGGAATGGATATAACGTTTCGAGTTATGGCTGGAACAAAATAACAGTTATCTAGTTCTATTACAAGCCCAGTGGGCAAACAAAGACGATAAACTCCTACGACAATGATAGCAACTCTTGCTCCATTTCCAACGCGTAGGTCAACCTCTCCTTTACCCAACATTTTTCTCCTTCCCAGTTCCTGCACATTTGTACAAACGTGAGAACCGCATTCGATATCCAATACCCAAGATGAAGGAGCAGAAAGGTTTATTTCTATAACGAAAATACCTGAAGCGGAAGTCACACTTCCCTTCTTCTTCTTTAGATCCTCAATATAGAGGGAACAATTCTTCCTTCAATGCCTGCCTTGCCGCAGTGGTATCACTTACCTTCCTTAGCCAGACCTTTCTTTTTCAGTGCTGAAGACTTGGGATAAGATAAGACTTAGATCCTATCTTCGTCTTCTTTGATTCCTTGGTCTTGCCCTTGCCTTTATGCACCATTAGTATGGGGCTAGCAGGTCTATCCTTCTTCATATTATTCTCGGCAGTTCTCAACATGCCAAGGAGCTTGGGAAATGTCTTGTCTATTTCTTTCATATTGTAGTTCAAGACAAACTGATCATAACTGTCTGACAACGATTGCAGGATCAAATCAGTGGCCAACTCATGGCCCAAGGAAAACTCAGTCTCTCAAGGTTATCAATATACCCAATCATCTTCAGTACATGAGTCCCTAATAGGTCTCGAGCTCCCATCTTGCACTGAAACAACACCTTGGATATCTCAAACCTCTCTTGTCGAGCTTGCCCCTCAAACATTTTCTTGAGATGCTCGATTATCTCATAACTACACATGCTCCCGTGTTGCTTCTGAAGCTCAGAGATCATGGTAGCAAGCATGCGGCATTCAACATCCAGGATATCATCCTGATACTTCTTGTAAGCATCTCTGTCTGCACGGGGAGCATTCCCGGTTGGCTCTGTGGGGGCTTCCTCTTCCAAGACATAGAGCTTGTGCTCTTTCCTGAGGACAATCCTCAGGTTCCTATACTAGTTAAGGAAGTTCGTACCGTTGAGCTTGTCCTTCTCAAGAATGGCTCTTAGGGACAGGGTGGAGTAAGATCCACTTGCCATGGAAATTCTACAATAAATTTGCAAAACATTTTAGTACTATATTTCAAAATATCATTTTAATTTCAATAAGAACTTTTATTAAGAACTCTCACTATTTAATTCATATTGATAACCCTTAATATCAATTCGGAGAGATTATGCGAGCTACTCTCTTAGTGGACAAGATCTGCATTTCACCTCCATCATAAGTCAGCTTTGGCTGATCACCCACAATGTGGCTATTTAGGTAGACAATGTTTGCCAATTGCATCACTATGCAACTCTTGTATGGTTAGTGAATAACACTTTTTTGCTTCCATCGTGCATGCCAACCCTATGCCTCTAGACACTCAATCGTTGAGGTCACCTAGTTAAGTTTGACCCGATATCGACAGTGGAATATCACAATTATCCTCTCGCACCCTTACCAAGATAGATTAATTCACCTTGCTTTGGCAAACCCACACTTCATCGACCGAGACAGAAAGAGTGTCATCCATCGGAAGGCATCCAAATACTTAATATTAATTTTAAGGGTTTTTCATGAAACTTGATTAACACTTAATCTTGATTAATATTGAATAAATGTGCACACAATTTTATAATTATGAAAGAAACAACACTCATAACCCGAATACATTCCAGATGCACAACCATCAACAATTGATGTTATTGATTAAATCTGAATATTTAGAACATTTCTAAATCTTCTGATTTACATGTACCGGATGCTAGCACAAACAAACACCCTTATGGGAATAGTCAAGCTCGTCTCTCTATGCTTTAGTTTCACAAACTAACATAGAGAAAGATGGTTACTGCAAAGGGATAAATTTCTGAAACATGGAAATCGCATAACCTAGCTTTGATATTACTGTTGGGTTTTTCTTAGGGGTAGACACATCAGATGTGCGTAGTGGAATAATCAAAAATAACCCAAAAGAGTGAAAATAGGATCTTGCTCCAACTATGAATCAAGAAATTGAAGCAATAAATAAATTACTTGTGCGGAATTGAATCACTATTCAATCGGAGTGCTCCAAGTAAAATACTCCCGGAATTGGATTCCCAATCTAAGTCCTCATTATGCTTGTTCTGCGGCTCTGTCAAGGTCGGCAAGCTCGTCTGAAGGAGTAAGTTTAGAAGTAGATCTACACCTCTACAGAAGCCCACACAAACGCAGAAGAAACCTAGGAACTCGTCGAATAAGAACTAGGTCAGAGAAAGAAGTGTCGTCTACGTCTCCACGGATTGCCAAATCCGTCTAAGGAGAGGTGGCGACAAGTCTTCTGGAACAGCGGCAAGATCGACATGAATACTTCCTCTTCGATCTCCAAGAACGACTTCCGATTCACGCACGCATACAAGCTCGCAGTCGGGTTCGGGATTGCCTTCCAGTTCTCGGGTTTCGTCTAAGTCGAAGTCACGCAAAACCTAATGTCGCCGACCCTTTTATATCCACGACAATAAGGCAGACAAAATCTTCCGCTATCCGCAGACCTAGATTAAATAGAGTATAAATGAATTCGTTGGGATGATCACATTTTTCGAGACAGTCTCGACGAATTCGTCGAGACAGTCCCAGGTTCGGGATTACTTCAAATTTTGTCAACTACAGTAAATAAAAAACCACTAAAAAAATGCATTTTTATTTTTTAAACACAAACAATCTATACACGTAAATAACTCACGCCATCCAAATCGATCGCACATGCCATCCATATGGATCGCACATGCCATCCATATGGATCACACATGCCATCCATATGGATCGCACATGCCATCCATATGGATCGCACATGCCATCTAAATCGTTCGAATTGATTCCAAAGGGAACATATACGATCTGTACCGTCCAAATGGATTGATCATATATATGTATGTCATTAAAAAGAACTGCGGAGATCCGAAAGCACCAAAATAATCTAAGCTGGCAGGTAGCTCGTTGTTCACAGCTTTAAAATATTTTTTAAAGCAATTTCTTGTTCCATTCTACTGTTTTTACGCCACCATGCTCTATCTTCGTGGGAATTTTTTTTGCTCCGGGTAGCGTGCAGGAGGATTTAAATAGTTATTTCAATAATTAGCCGGGCCCACTCTCGCCTCCTCCTCTCAACGTAAATTTTTCTCTCGACGGGACGAGGGAGCTTTAACCTAGGCGACAGTCACATCTGCTCTTCTGCGGCCTCCCTCCTCGCCGGTGAAAGACATTGTTGTCGGCTTCCTCGGCCTTCCTCCTCGCCGGCAAAGTCACACCTCTCGACAGAGAAAGCCATTGTTCTCATGCGACTTCAGAGCAGTAACCGGAGGTTTGTTTTCTGCCACTGGAACTAGGTATAGATGTATGATCTGTCATGTATGTGTAGTTTTTGATTGGGCAATTGTTTTTCAAGATCAAGCTTTTACGGAGCATTCTCGCCTACAACATGTCATTGGAAAAAGGTTCCATTTAGAATGGGAGTACTGAAATGGGGTTCAGCAGTGGCGAAATGGAGAAAGGCAGTGATGTAAGCTTGCAACAACTGTTATTTAATTTTTCATGTCTGTAAAACTGTATTTGTTCAAAATGCAGGTTGGATGTCATCTGCGTTATTAAAGTACAACTGTATTTATACAAATCATTACAATTGTATATGGATCTAATGTGCTCTATAATTTGCTACAGTTCAAAAATGGAAATCCTACTTTCCCTGTTGTCCATTCAGAAGAAGAGGCATATGCATTGTATTGTGATTATGCTCACAAAACTGGATTTAGTGTTCGTAAAGAACACCTTTTTTATTGGACTCGCACTAAAATTATCAAAATGTGTGAATATAGCTGCTCCAAGGCCGGAAAGAAGCACACAAAACCATCACCAGTTAAATATCGCAAATTAGACACTCGAACCGGTTGTCTAGCTTGCTGTCATTTTAGAACTGATAAAAATGGTCAAAACTGGACGGTTGCTAAGTTTGTGGAGGAGCATAATCACCCCCTTGCAGTGGAGAAAGAGAAGCATTTGCTAAGGTCAAATTGGATGGTATGAGAACTACATGGCAATCTTATAAAAAATATGACAGAGGCTGGTATAAAAACCGTTCAAGCGTACAATTTTCTGTCTGAAGAAGTTGGTGGCTTTGAAAATGTCGGTTTCAGCAAGGTTGATGCCTATAACTATGTCCAACGAGCTAAAAAAAATTTAATTGAAAATGGTGACTCAGTTAGTTTGCTAAAGATGCTACAAATAAGACAACTTGAGGATAATATGTTCTCATACGAAGTCCAGACAGATGAACTAAATAGGTTGACTAGTTTTTTTTTTGGATGGATGGGCGCGGTAAGTTTGACTACGATTGTTACGGTGATGTTATTATTTTTGACACTACTTACAGATTAAATAAATACAATTTGGTGTGCGCTCCATTCATTGTTGTTAAAAATCATTGGCAGAGTATTTACGTCGGTTGCACTTTCATTGCAGAGGAGACCATTGATTCTTTTTGTTAGGTTTTTGAGACATTTCTTAAGTTCGTTGGTGGGAAACAACCCATAACTATTTTCACTGACCATGATTAGGCTATGACGGTTTCTATTGAGCGTGTTTTCACCACCAGCCGACATCGATTGTGTCAATGACACATCTCCAAGAAAGCTCCTTTTAAAGTTCATTGTTTTAACCATGACAAAGGTGTTCGAGGTTTATTCTACCAATGCATGAGCAAGTGTGATTGTGAGTTCGAGTTTGATCGCTATTAGAATGAGATGATGTTGAAAGGAAGCATGTAGGACAACAGATGGTTGAGGGACCTATATGCAGTTCGGAGGAAGTGGTCAACTGCCTACAATAAGGATGTGTTGCATCTCGGCATTTTGTCGACTCAAAGGAGCGAATCTGCAAACCATGGATTGCATGGTTGTTCCAAGGAAACCAGCTCTATTGTAGAGTGCTTCATCGGTTTGGAGAAACTATTTTCGATGTGGCAGAGAGCTGAGTTCGATGACGATTTTAAGTGCACACAAGATAGCGTTTGTTTAAAATATATAGGTTCCAGCCCACTGAAGCAGGCTTCAAAGGTTTATACCTGAAAAATGTTTTCTATCTTCGAGAAATCATTCATGGAGGGGGCTGTTGGGGTTAGCATAGTTGATGAGATGAGATACGAGGATGATAGTATTTCATACGTGACCTCACTTGGTGACGAAGATCAAGACGGTAAAAGATGGTTTGTAAACTTCAATGGTAGTACATGCGAAGTAGAATGTTCTTGCCGAGGATTTGAAACAATAACTCGAATATAAAGGAAATTCTTACCAATAATACAGTCGAGCAGCCTTCGAAGTAGCCTAAACATGTGTCCTCTCGGACTGCGTTGGCACGACTCAGGCAGTCTAGCTGTGTATGCAAGAAAGCATGAATAGCTTTGGGCCAGTTGTACTCTCTTAATGCACCCAGACCATCCTCCAACACGCCCAAACAATTTGGGATCTTTAGAGTCTTCAGAGGGAAGAAAAAAACAATCAACAAATACCTAATCAGTGTATTCACTCGCATGCGCTCCAGATCCGAGGACCATTTCTCATTTACAAGACTTCGCATCTCATTGAGCAAGTCCTTGTGGGAAAGCTCCATACAAGGGAGTCTAGAAAAAGAAAATTCCCGACCACGATTTGGTAGCCCAAGAACCATGGCAACTTCATTAACCGAAATTTTCAGATAATATGGACCTATTAAAAAACACCTCTTCTCCCATCTATATAGCTTCACAAGGACATACAGCAGAGGTATTGTTCTGCGGCAACGAGGGCATGAAGAATAAAGGGAAAACATGTAAGACCCCAAATGGCATGTGCACCCAAAATACCAAAAAGGAGCATGAGCTGAAATCAGGGAGCTAGCGCCAGGCGCTAGCGATAGCGCCGGCGGTAGCGTCCTGAGAACTCCCGAGAAATGGTTCTGAGGACTCCCGAGAAATGGAGCAGGCTGAAACAGATGAGCTAACGCCAGGCGCTAGCGATAGCGCCGGTGGTAGCGTTTCTCAGTGGTACCGACTCAGGGCTAGCGCCAGGCGCTAGCCACTAGCGCCGGCGGTAGCGCTAAAATGTAAATACCTTCAAACCCGATCTTTCAGCCATTTATCTCTGCAATCCTTTGAAGTCTTGAGGGCTGATAGCTGGGAGAAAGGAAGGAGAGCCTTTGGAGTTGAGCTTTCATCGTGCCAGGAGGGAGGTTAGTGAAGAAGCGTTTGCGTGCGTGTGCCACCGCGGATTCCAGCCATCTCCCTCTCAATTCTATGGCACCGAAACAGCCTACAAGGGTAACGAATCTCCTCCCCAATCCTTGGACATGTACGTCTTTTGATTTGCATTCGTTTTGGAATACTTCTACTAATTAGTAGATCGGCTATTCCGGTGGGTTGAAGTGATTTCCCCACAAATTGCATATAGAGTCTGAAACGGTATTACGGACATAGGCATGCTGTGTGAAGCCCATCCGGACAGTTCGAGCCGGATTGGTGATGCTTAGTGCTTGTAAAGTGCCGGAAATAATTCCGTGTACGTGCTGTGATGCGGGTCATGAGTACTATTTTGTACAAAAATAGGACCTGGAGGTGTTTCCCAGGCTGTACCTGAAATTTGGTGGCAGAACTGAGTTCTGTCACTAGCGCCGGGCGCTAGCGTTAGCGCCGGCGGTAGCTCCAGGTGAGCTACCAGTGTTGATGTCTGGAGGTGTATTCCCAGAGGTAGCAGGGTTGAGTTCTGTTACCAGTGCCGGGCAGAACTAGGTTTTGTTGCTAGCGCCGGGCGCTAGCGTTAGCACCGACGTTAGCTCCCAGCACACAGACAGTGTGTTTTAGTGCTACCTGCATTCTTGTAGGCTGGATGCGTAGCAGAAAAAGTTGTGGAACTTGCAAAACCCAGCTTTTAGAGATGGGTACTAAGTGACGCTTACCCGTATCGTGCATAGTGGAATCGCGGTATTTGAGCAACGGGCCTAGCTGATCCGAACCCTCCCATAGTGGTGGTGAAGAGGTCGCCACTCGGTGCACCGGGCTATGGATGAGTGCCGGAACTTCGTGTGTACGGACTAGCTCAATTTGCTTGTCTAAGTTGAAATAAGACTTAGCGTGAGGGCGTAACTCAGGGAGTATGCCAAAGTGTGCCTTGAGAGCACGAAGCGGGTGGCTGGTTTGCCTCTGTTGGTGTTGTTTGTGGATATATATATATATATATATATATATGTTGCTGACTCTTACTTGCAGGGAAGGAGCACCGCCGCCCCGAATGTGGGGCGGGGTCGTTATAAATCTTGGTCAACTAAAGCTGACCGGTTGCTTGTTTTCCCACCAATTGGTGGATTTGCTTATACAGGTCCCGGTGAGACTAGCGGGAGATAGCGGGCTGATTGTTTTTTTATAAACGAAAAGAATACTTGAAAGACATTCAGTTTAACACTACACCATATCATGCATATGGTAACATTCAAAAACCGCTACTATATATGAAAAACCCGCTACTGTAGGACTACGGTAGCGGTTGCATGTGTGTTGTATCTGCCGCCGTGGTCGTAGGGTATGGTAGCGGTTACACAATGTATTGTGGCGTCCTGAAACCGCTACCATAGGTACATCTATTATAGCATTTATAGCTTTAAATGGTAGCGGTTAATGAGCGATACCATTTTACAGCAATCACTACGATTCTTCATCGCCAGACATTTATTCTTGTATTAGGCAACATTTATTCTTCATCGTCAGACGTTTAATAAATTCAATTATTTTCTATTAAATTGAATAATATAATAATGGAGATAATATAGCTATTTTTGTAAAAGAATTCAAATAAATTTTTTTTATTAATAATAAAAAGAAGGTGGGAGATAGCCCAAACCCTTCATGAATACAATCAATATATCTATTCCTCCCCCATCACAACATACAAGCATCAACCATTTCTCTCTCTCTCTCTCTCTCTCCCCTAGTGATGATGTCGCCGTAGATAAATATCATTTATCCGCACATCAAGTCGATATCCATGTGAGCATTGTGGGCGCTCACCCATTCCCCCATCATCGATGAAGTGTGGCCTTGGCTCGGGATACTGATCGATGGGACGAGCTGCTGCTCGTCACCCTCGGCTTGCTCGGCCCCCACCCCCCTTGTTGATTCATCATGGCCTTGCTCTTTGATTTAATTTGCTTCCACAATACATAAAGCTACCCACGATCACCTGCACATGCAGTTCGCACAAGCCAAAAACATTATGGAAGAGAGTGGTAACAAAAACTTTGGGAACATCATCCTCCTCCTACAAACAAAACCAAAAAAATGAGGTTCAATAGTATAACCTGCTGCTCGTTTTGAAGGCTCACGATCACGATCACCTGCTGATCACGATCACCAGCTGCTCACGATCACCTGCTGCTCGTTTTGAAGGTTCAATAGTATAAGCTGCCCACAATCACCTGTTGCTCGTGATGAAACTCCGTTTGCCCAAATGGATTTGTCGAAACCGGAGTATGAAATGTTGGTGCAGACTGCTTAACAACACCATATGTCGTGGGCTGCTGCTAGTATCATAGGCACAGGCACACAGCATATTAGAGAACAAGAACAACTGGATTGTATTTTAACAAACAATCTTATAGAGACAAATGCAAGATAACACACCATCATGACAGGATATTGCATTCTGTAGACCATACCATGGTGAGGTCCCATGCGCCAGGCTGGATATGAAGCAGATGATGTTGAATAAACTCCAGTAAATAGATCCTGCAAGCATATAGATAACTAAATCCAGTGCCAATAGAATCATCAATTAGGTCTAGAATAAATTAAATCTAGGTCCTTAGATTAGCTCAAATAGTATGTGGTTACACTATTTTTCAGATTTTCAACAAATAAGTCCCTATAGCTTAGATGAGTTTTTGTACAATTTTCTAAAACAATATATTGCTGATTCTAAAGGGTTCCCATGTCTACCTACACTTTATCTATTTACAAGTAGATGAATGGAAACTTAACCAAATTGAGAAGATATCATTACAAAGCGCTGAGTGAATGGGCATTTAACTGAAACAAAGTAGCAATATGAGCTATTAGAAGCCTTTAATCGAATGCTAGTTAGACCTTGATCTTATTCAAAATGTTATCAGCAAGCAATAGTCAAATAGCTCTTAGAACTCACGTTACATCCAGTATTGAAGATCATTAGTAAGCACTTCAGCAGTAGTCAATAAGATTTCAAAGCGCAGGTTATATTTTATATACTGGAAGTTCATTAGCACATACTAAGGACTGCAGTCCCCTCACTCTGCATAAATTTGACAGCATAAATCTGACAAAATATTAATACACGTGTGGAGTTTTCCTTTGTTCAAAGATATTCGTTGTCAATGTAGCTGACAGGGAATTTATCCCCATAATCACAACCAATCTCTACTTCATTTTGCGCAGAATACGGGAACAAAGCTATAGCACACAACTAAAAGGAAAAAAACCAAAGTGAAACTATATATAGCACACAGATAATATAGAGGACTCAATAAATTCATCTAGAGATTATACCTGAAACAAGCTATGCAAATGTCCCACCCACGAAGTGAGTTCAAGATCAATGTGTAGGTGAGATAGCGGACAATGCGGACTTAAACCTTCCTGATTTCAGCAAGCAAGATGAAAAAGCTTCCAACCTAGAATTGACATGAGAAGAAAAAGCTTTCAACTCTTGGTTTCAACTGTTCAGTAATTTCATATAGCTTAACCTCAACACATTCAACTGTTGAGTAGTGCCTGATTAAGAACTGGGAATTGAGTAATTCAAGTTTTTGTAATGACAGCTGGCTTGATTTCAACTCTATGCAGATGCCTGCTTGATGTTTGGCTTTCATATCAACTAAAATTATGCATAAATTGATGATTTGAAATTGGTCCTTGAAATCATGGTTAAGACTAAAATTATGCATTCAAGTAATGACAGCACACTCATGCATGATGGAGAGAAAGTAATAGCAATCAACAAATGCGAGTAGCTTGAATAATGGACAACCCATATATAGGCATTTTATGAGAAAAAAGGTATGCCAGTTAGGCTGTCAATAGAGTAATATATACTTGAATAAAATCTGAAATTATATTAGAGCCATATGCTTGAACAAAAATCTGAAAGTTTCTACTCATTAGGATAACACGGCCAATATCAGCAAATTGATTTTCCTACTAGCCTAACACGACCAATATCATCATCAAAATGTCCAAAAAGATAAAAGAAGCAGTGCGGGTACATAAGATAAAAGAAGCATGCATCCATCCTGCAAACAAGACATATACTATAAGATATTACTCCAAATGAACATAAGATGAGCTGCTTGCATTCCTTGTCGTCCCATGTCCACTAACGGCTTCTCCTAGAGATTGGACCCCTGCAGCCAATCCAGGAAGAATAGAATCCGAATCAAGATTAAGAATGACACGTTGGAGGTTGATTAAGACTGTTGAAAGAATCTCCCGCGTCAACTCATCCTTAACCCTTGCTGTGATAGACTTCACAAGCTCTACCGGAACTTTTACACTGATGCCATCAACCAATGTACTACTATTACTTGATGATGATGCCTTAAGATCAGACTTAGTGACACCCTTTCCTAGTAGCCTAACACGACCCATATGATCTGTCAGCATCACAACATTGAACGGATCACTTGTTCCCTGTTGCGCTTGCAATTGCTCCATTTCAGCCTATATTATATTACAACTTAATTAGACATTTTAGTAATTACTAAAACAAAAACCAAAGACTTAAGCAAGATAGCTTGCATAATTACAATTTTTCTTTGGGTATCTTCGTAGGATTTCTTGTACTCTCGGGTAACAACTCTTTTGCGGGTCTCGGTAAACATCTGCACTGCTGTGGGAGGTTCTTTTTTTGGATTTGCCTTTTGCTGTAAATGGCAACAGAATTAAATATAATTAAGCTATATTCTTCAGTAGACACCAATTAATTAATCACAAAATTAAATCACATACCAGGTCATTTCTTACGCATGCAAAACTTGTTCGGCCAGTTGTGTGAATATTTTTTTGCTTTTTACGGCATCACTTATTTCTTCTAGCCAATTTCTGCACATTAATTATCAAAATTTATAAACTTAGCAAATTAAAAAAAGGAAAGGTAAAACATCTAATTATAATTACTTTTAATAACCATGGAATTATATAAAATCAAAATAGCATACCTTATATGGCTTGGATTCTACCATCTCCAGATATCCCTTGAATTGATCTTCACGAATGCCTTTTGGTCGATTGGAGAGTCTCTCCTTATCATTGTCATATGGTTTATAAAACTTTTGTTTGATTATCATCTTATATCTTCGCCAGCTACAATTAATTGTTGCAAGAACCCACTTCTTTCCTTCATCCGGTATTATCCACTTTTTCTACAAAAAAAGCAATTTACTTGTGCAACTTATATATAAATCCAAATGAACAGAACAAAATAGAAGTAGCAGCAATTTACTTATGCATAACTCCACATCTTTTCTTTAGTCTTCATCAACCTCCAATCTGCACAATCTATACGACAAAGACTTGGAATTCGAGCCAATGTACCCAAAAAGCTTGAAAATTGGTTCACTGTTGCTTTATCAGGGCCTATTGGCTGGTTGTACTCATTAAACATAATGGCAACACGATGCTCAAACTTTCTACTGTGTATCTCTTTCATCATGGTTCGCCCCCTGCACATTTTTGCTTCAACTGCGGCAAAAATCAAAGAATATCAAAAATATGTTAAAATACATGTTGATTGCAGAGGACAACACCAAAAGAGTAAGAAAACACTCCACACACACATACGTACCTTTCTCTGACTCTGGATTTGTCTCTTCCCCTATCTCTATATCAGGCAAACTTTTTTCATGTCGATCCTCCTCATTATTATTAAGTTCTGGCTCCTCTAGAACTATATCTTCCCAATTATCCGGAAGTAAATTTGCATCATCATCCACAACAACATTAAGATCTTGTTCACCATCAGCAATTTCACCATCAGCAATTTCACCATCACGATGGGGTTCATGTATTTCTAACAAATCATCAATCACATTTTTTCTCTTTCTCATTCGTAGATAATGGACCATGGAGCCCAGTTTACAATATTTCACCGGTTGTTTGGTCTGATTTTTTCCTTGCATTGTGCCTTAGAAGCTTAAAAGAGATTAATTTAATTAAGGCACTAAAAGTAAACATCCAAAAGAGGTCAAGAAAATAAGCTAATAGCACAACACATTAACTAATTAGAAAGAAAATCTACAAAAGAGGTTAATTTAATTAAGGCACTAAAAGTAAACATCCAAAAGAGGTCAAGAAAATAAGCTAATAGCACAACACATTAAATAATTAGTAAGAAAATCTACAAAAGAAGTTAATTTAATTAAGGCACTAAAAGTAAACATGGAAGTTATAATATGAAAGTACAAGAACCAATTTTCAACCAGGCCTACATGGAAGTTATAATGTAAATACACATCCAAAATCATTCAGAATCATCTTGAATTTCCTGTCTATCAAGATCACCGGCACTAAAAGGCATTTCAAGAGCCACATCACGTCTACACCAAGTATCATCATCATCCGCAATAGCTGGACTCACATCAACCCCAACATTACACGCATCTGCCCAATATGATTCTTCACTGGCTACTAGAGATTGGTCAAGATCTAACAAATCTCTAGGAATGTTTTGTAGGACATAGTGACGTTCTTCTTCTAAAGGATCTTGAACATAAAAAATTTGATGGACATGAGAAGCCAACACAAAAGGATCATCCATGTAGCAGAGCTTCATGAAGTTAACACATGTAAGCCCGAATTCATCTTTCAGAACATCAAACCAGACACATCTAAATAGCACAACACTAGATGTTCCCCAATAATCTATCTTAATTATGTCATCTATTGCCCCATAATATTCTACATTACCGACAATAGGGTTTTGGTCCCTTGAGCTAGCAAAACTTGGAGTTGTTGCTATTAGAGTAACTCCACTATTTTGAGTCTTGCATTTCCCATCTCGTTCCCGGGTATAAAATTTATAACCAGAGATACAATGGCCTTTGTATCTCCTTGCCACTGAATTAGGAAATTTGGAAAGCCAGCTTATGTAATCAGGAACTTCTTCATTAGTTACTCTAGCCTCAAACCAATGCACAAATTCTTGACTATGCATCTTTTCTTTAGCCCATTTACTCGATCCACGTCTACTATTAATCAATTTTTTATGCTCTCTGCATTTACATAAAATAAATTTAGGAAGAATAATCTGATGATATTGAATCAAATTAAAGCATGTGTATTAATTGGAAAAAAAGTCAAAGTAATTATTATCTTACGTTATGTATTTCTCAACTGTTTCGTCTCCACAATTGAAGATAGCATATCGATAGGCTAGTGTTAAAGTAAGATTATCTAGCATAATAGCCACACCCTTTAGGTTTTTATTCCCTTTTCCTTTTTTCTTCTTTCCCCCTAGCGGATAACCCTTTTGTACAAAGGGAAGAGTGGAATGTGTTTCACCTGAGTTCTGACTCCCAGAATACCTATTCAATCTTGTTTTCACCCCGTCATTCATATACCTTGAACAAAATGTTAAACATTCATCAGCCAAGTATGCTTCTGCAATAGATCCTTCTGGACGACTCCGATTACGAACATATGATTTCAATCTACAAAGATATCTTTCCATCCAATACATCCATTGGAAATGCACTGGTTCACCCAGTCTAATTTGATGAATGAGATGAATAGGCAAGTGCACCATTATGTCAAAAAAACTTGGTGGAAAAATCTTTTCAAGTTGACAGAGTATTTCAACAATTTCTCTCTGCAATTGATCAAGGTTGTGAACTTTGATAACTTTACTACATATGGACTTGAAAAAAGCTCCTAGTCTCATTAAAGTAAGTGCAACCTGTTTTGGTAATGCCTTCCTAACAACAACTTGAAGCAAGTACTGCATTAAAATATGTGCATCATGACTCTTATATTCGCCAGAGAGCTTTTTGTCTTGCACAAAGCAGGATATATTGGATGAGCAAGCATATGGCAACTTAGCATCCTTTAAGACACTACGAAAGGTTCTCTTTTCAGCATCTGTCATAGAGAAAGTTGCTGCCTTGAAGATGGTTTTTTTACGTTTCTTACAAAAAAGGTTGAAGTTCCTTTCTGATACTCATCTCTTTAAGGTCATAGCGAGCCTTTGCATGATCTTTTCTCTTTCCTGGAATGTCTAGCAAAGTTCCAAGCACATTCTCACATATATTCTTTTCAATGTGCATAACGTCAAGGCAATGACGACAAGGATTATGCTCCCAATAGGGAAACTGGAAAAATATTGATCTTTTCTTCCATGGGGTGTCACTGTCTGACTTCCTGTTCTATTTTTTTCCAAACACTGTTTTAAAATTCGTCAACTCCATCACTTCTTGTCCTGATAAGGGGATATGAGTGGTCCTTACTTACACTTTCCCATTGAATGATCTTGTATCAAATCTCCAAGGGTGGTCTTCCTCTAAGAACAACCTAGAGGACAGATAACAAAACTTCCTACTATGCTTTAGGTATTGAGAAGATGTTTCATAATTGCAGGAAGGGCATGCAAATTTTCCTTTGGTGCTCCACCCTGATAACATGGCATATGCTGGGAAGTCGCTGATTGTCCACAATAAAGCTGCACGCATTTGAAATGTTTGATTCTTTGAAGCATCATATACTTCCAAACCGAACTCCCACAAGTCCTTTAATTCCTCAACCAATGGTTGCAGATAAACATCAATATTATTTCCAGGAGATTGGGGTCTTTGAATTAGAAGAGACAATATCAGAAACTCTGGCTTTATGCTTAGCCATGGTGGTAAATTATAATTGATCAACACCATAGGCCATGTGCTGTAGACACTTCTCATTGTTCGATATGGATTGAATCCGTCACTAGAAAGGCCGAACCTTACATTCCTAGGGTCCGTAGCAAAATCAAGATCTAAGGCATCAAGAGTCCTCCAAGCTTCACCATCAGCTGGATGCCTTAAATTTCCATCCTTTGGCAATTTATTAGCATGCCAAGTCATCAAATCAGCTATTTTTGAGCACATGAACAGCCTTTGAAGCCTAGGCTTCAATGGGAAATGCCACAAAACTTTTGTTGGAATTTGACGAGTCTTCTTAGCTAATGAATCATCTTCTTTTTCTTTATTATCTCCTTCAGATTTCCACCTAGAAGATCCACAAATATGACAAGATGAAGCATCACTGTGCTCCTTCCAGTACAACATACAATCATTTTGGCATGCATGTTCTTTTTGATAATGAAGACCTAAATCCTTCACCGTCTTTTTTGCATCATTGAAAGAATCAGGAAGTTTTGCATTTGGGAATGCTTCTCTTAGCAGACTTAAAAGATCATCAAAAGCTTCATTGCTCATTCCATGGACACACTTGCTGATATACAAACGAATAGTAAATGATAGCTTAGAAAATCTAGTACACCCAGGATACAGCTGTTCTTGGCCTTCCTCCACTAACCTATAGAATTTTTTGGCGTCTTCATTTAACTCTGCCCTTGCTTCTCCCCTAACTTCTTGAGGTGTAGGAGAATCTTGTTCAACATTTCTATACATGTCTTGCAACATACTATCGATGTCATCATGGATGAACCCACCATCATCAATTCGATTGTCAACACTCATCTCATCACTTTCCCCATGGAAAACCCAGTCATCGTAACCATCAATAAAGCCATCAACAATCAAGTGATCTCTCACGATATCCTTGGTATGATAATAACGAAAAACACACTTGATGCATGGACAACAAATTTCTTCCCCTTGAGTTTTTTGGACAAATGTTGTTTGAAGGAAATGATCAACCCCTTCAACTAATCATGATGCCATCTAGGAAGGGTCATCCAACTCTTATCTCCATCCATTAGCAAGATCACAAATGTATTTCTAAAGAAGACAAAAATGCATAGTGATAGTGATTAAAGAATGAATATGGGCATAAAAAAATTCAGTAAAAATTATAGAGGGGAGGAAACTATATTGATTAAAAAAACTATAGAATCTTTAGTTCACGAGTTATACACGAGAGTTAGCCACCGTAATAAACTTTAGTTCAATCACAAAGAAGAAAACAAATTAAAATAATTCATAAAAGAATTATACAAGATCATTCAACCTGAATCTCTAGTATTTCCGGCGTATGAAATCAGACATTAGTTGGACAGGCTTTGGAACTCAGCTAACGTTAACAAGTTGATATTATGACCATTTGTAGACTGTGAGTATCTATCTATAGACACGATACTTCCCGATATAATCAAAGAAGCTCAAATTCAAGATCTTGAATGACAAAAAAATATATATATAAAAGGACTTGAAAATTTAACAATTGATAAAGAGGGGGCTTTGAGAGTTATAAAAAAAATATGATGAGTCCCTCATTACAGCTGTTTGGAAAAAACAAATACAAAGCCCCCTCTTTATCATATTTTTTAGGTCAAAGCATCGTGACAGATTGTTTTAAGTCAAAGAATCTAGCATGGCATATTCTTTAGGTCAAAGAAATAATCTACCATCATGAACAATGGATCATGGCAGATTCTTTGATGGTCAAGATATAATCTACCTAAAACAATCTACCTAAAAAAACTACTTAAAACAATCTGCCTAAAAAAAATCTGCCCTAAACCCTAAAAAATAATCTACTTAAAACAATCTGCCTAAAAAATAAGAGAAAACGCACAATGTATTTTCTAGGTTTTCTAGGATTTGGATTTCTTACTTGTAGAAGACAGGAGATGGCTTTGAAATGTCGGATGAGACTTCGAAATGCTGAAGAATGCAGATCAAGAGGAAAAACTTGGGATTCAGATGGAGGATCTGCAAGAGGTAAGTGGCAAAATACCCGTAAACCTGCGACTTTTGGAATGCCCTAGTTTCTCGATAGTGAGGAGACGGAAGATACCTGTGATGGCCGTCAACGATGGAAGCGTCGACGATGAAAGCGGGGTCCGGAGCGTCGGTGACTAGCCTGAATCCGTTGGTGATGGAAGGTTTTCGCGAGTAGGTCAGGATCGGAGCAGCGTTTTTAGGAGCGAGAGAAAGAGGGAAAAAGGAGTAGTCGGGTATTAGTAAGGGCAGAAATTTATGGCAATTGTTATTAGCACACCAGTTTTGGTATGACATGTAGTAGTAGCGTTTATTTATTTACAGTTGCGCTTAAAACGCTACCATAAATAACTTTTGGTAGCGTGTACTAAACCGCTACAAATTAAGCGTTACCAAATGCATGATATGGTGTTGTGTAAGCATATGCCATATCAAGTCAAATAGAAAGAAAAATACATTAATTGAATCTTAAAAACTAAATAGTAGATAAGAGAAATCAAATTTTGATCAGGATTGAAATTTATTGTAGTAGATGGTGTTTGTGT
This sequence comes from Dactylorhiza incarnata, assembly GCA_033032865.1. Taxonomy (NCBI): domain Eukaryota; kingdom Viridiplantae; phylum Streptophyta; class Magnoliopsida; order Asparagales; family Orchidaceae; genus Dactylorhiza; species Dactylorhiza incarnata. The sequence continues at coordinate 93,877 of JAWHQI010000250.1, forward strand.
TAGGAGTATAACACCCTTTTTCAACAGGACTAGCGGGTTCAATTGACCAACAATGAACGGCCTAGTTGTGCTCAGATGAATCATTACCTGATTATGACCTGAAATATATTGGACAATTCGTTGGGAAAATCCCTGTTGATTTAATGAAATAAATATGAGTAATTGTATAGGAAAACTTATTGTTGTTTATTGGGTGTCGACTTATCACTTAGAGGGGGGGGGGGGGGGGGGGTGAATAGGTTTTTCAAAATATATTATCCCCTTTAGGTGTCCTTGAATTCTGATTAGAAGATCTATAAGTTATAAAGCATAACACAGAAATCTCACAATGATCTATAGAGGTTCCTCAAGACAGGGTGACTTGAGTAGTCCTCTTTCCCTCTACGCCTACCCAGCAGTGTGCTAGGATCGGCAAACGCCGCCAAAAACTTCAGGCCCTCAAGCCTTACAACACGGACCCACAAGTCCAACAGCCTAGGCCCGCAAGCCCCTACTGCCCCCGAGCCCGCAAGCTCGACACTCAGGCCCTCAAGCCCTACATAGCACAGACCCGCAAGTCCTGTGCCTACATCCTAGGCCTGCAAGCCCCTACTGCGCCCGAGCCCTCAAGCTCGACAAGATCGGACCCGCAAGTCCACTTCCCTGGCCCTCAAGCCTCACAGCTCTCCAGCCCTCAAGCTAGACGGTGTCGGACCCGCAAGTCCACTACCCTGGCCCTCAAGCCTCACAGCTCTCTAGCCCTCAAGCTATACAAATAGGCCCGCAAGCCTTTACAAGAAATTACAGTAGAAATAACTGCTTCTTCTGCCGGATGAAGATTGGCAACTTTAGCCTGATGAAGATTGGCTTCTTTTGGTTGAAGAAGATGCTTCTTGATTTGGAGTTTCAGCACTGGATCTTCTTCAGCCTCCTCTTCTTTTGCCTGATGTTGATCGGCTACTTTTCAGTCGATGGAGATGACTGATTCTTCAGAGAACACTTGATGCTTGCTCTCTACTTGATCTTCTTCTTCTCCGCCGAGAATACTGTTCTATTGAAGTGTAGCGGCGGGATTCTTTCTCGTTCTTTTTCTTTTTTTTGAAGATTACTTTTCTAGGGCATCACTGTTCCCTTTTATAGGACAGATGAGACGCATAACGGTAACATGTGATGTCCTTTAATGCCAGATGCCCATTCCATAAGAGCACGCGCTGATTGGACAATCAGGCGACGACATTAAATGCTGACAGTGCATCCGCAACATTTGAATCTGTCTCAACGATATTTCCATCGTTACGACGTCATGGACAATATCTGGACGACAGGACTTTGTCGAACCCTTACGCCTTGTTAGATCTTCAATTCTTCTTGCTTCTACCTCTGATACTGGTATCTCGACGATACGAGACATTCTGGAGCTTCTGTATATACGTCGATATGATATCTCTGACTATGTCATCGTAATCACCTTGTTCTCTCGACGACATGAGTGATAACATGTCGACAGATCATATTTTAGCAGCTGCTTGTCTTCAGTTGTCTTTCTTCGGTCTTCTCGACGACATGCCTTCTTTACGACGATGATTGTTCATTATTCTCTGCGTTCGACGAACGACAATCTTCGTTCGACGAACAGCGTTCTACGTTCGACGATCTTTCTTCTGCGTTCGACGAACACGCCAAGTCTCAGTGGTCGACGAACTCGCCAATTCTCAGCGTTCGACGAACTTCATTCTTTGTTCGACGAACTTCCTTCAGTGTTCGACGAATACTCCAGGTCTCAGCGTTTTCTTTGCTCATCATCAGGATGACAATCATACTTTGTAGACGACAGCTCCTGTTCTTCTTGACGATATAGTACTTACTGAAATAACTATGGTACTTGACATATTGTCGATCTCTGCAAGCATGAGCTAGATGGAACATTAAATACAACTTGCACTTATCATTGAGCTGAGCACTTCTTCAAATCAGGAACATTGCTGGGCACTGTTCCCAACAACTCCCCCTATTTGAAGAAGCCCTAACTTACCTCAATGATAAATGCCACTCATAAAAAGATATATCATTTCAAATAGTAACATTACACTTAAAGCAACAATCATATAAAGAGATGAAATATTCTTCAAGCATATAAATAGATTAAGTGTTCAATAATAAACATTAGCATTCATTTTCCCCATCAAAATAAATTAAGATTATGATTTGTTGCCCCATCAGCGTCTGCTGCTGCTTGCCCCTTTATTTTTCTGCCTTTGCCTCTGATGGTAGTTGATGGGCAGGGGAATTCTCTTAGGAGAGGGAGGAGGACCTTATGGGAATGATAGCTTGTTGTTCTTCCTCCTTTCCAGCTGCTTCAGATGTTTCTCCCATTCAACTGTCTGATATACTCTTTGATAGTCCTCTTGAGGGTATCCAAACTGGATCCATGATTATGTTATTATTTCTGTTGATACTGGACTCCACCTTCCAGATTGTGGATCCATCTCAACTTCCCTCAGTCTCTTTTGTCGATATTGGCTGCTCTGACTCCTCTTTCTTTTCCTGGAGGTTGTTGATTCTCCAAACTCTATTCCATATTTGGCTGAGTCAGTGCTTGCAGACAGATTGGCAGCTTCATATCGTGATGGGGGTTGCTTCATTGTCTGCTTTATCTGATTTGTTATCCACATGGCTTGATGTGAACTGGCGTTTATTATTTCCTTCTCCCCCTTTAGGGCTTGTTCAATTACCCTTTCCTCAAGTCCTTCTCTGACTTGATTCAGCTTTCTATGCAAGGTTTGTTCAGTCACATCCAGATTGTTGTTTACTTCCAGCAGATAGGTATTTAAAGTATGAGCGTTCTCATTAACCTTATTCAGAATTTGATTTCGGTTATTTGCAGCATCTGTCTCTATCTGCTTAAGACCATAGTACACATTGTTTGAGAATGTGCCTTGCTTTTTCAGGATTGTGTGGGTTTGATGTCCCACTTTATTAACTTCCTCACTCATTTTATCGATTGCGGGAGCAACCATAGTATAGAAATGAGCGCACTGAGTGTTGAGGTTGTGTATGTCGCTCTTTACTTTTTGAATTCCCCCCTTAATCTCTTTCTGTAAATTATCCAAAGTTTTTACTATGAATTGCTCTAGTTGTTTGCGCTGAGCATTTAGCAGGGCTGGCATCATGTTGAAAAGAGAACCTGATTGAGCCGAAGATGGCTCAGCAGTTTGTTCCTCTTCCTCTTCTCTTTCCAGTGGAATTCCTTCAGAGATACTTGCAGATGATTCCTCACTGATATGTGCTGTTACCTTGGCCTTTCCCTTGATATTTTCTGGTACTGTTTCGCCGAGGCATGTAAGCACAATCTTACTTGCTGTTGCTAACTCTCTGCAGTCTAAGAAAGTGATGTCTTCTATGGGCTCATTTCATTGCTCATCTGGGGCAGAGTACCCCAGTTGGGTCTCCCCCTCAACCTGTGCATTCTCCGGATGTGAGCCTCCAGATGAGATCTCCCCATCAAACATCTCGGCATCTTGGGCTGAGCTCCCAAGTTGGGACTCCCCCTCAGCAGGAACACTCCCCAAGTTGGGGTTTCCAGCATTTTCAATAACCTCCGTGGGAGCAGGTTCATGGATTGATACATGAGCATTTTCTTTGATGGATGTTTCACCTCCGGATGGAGCAGGATGGTGTGGGGGTGGTGCAATGTCATCAGAGCTTCTTGATGACTCTTCTTCTTCGGAGGGGTTTATTTGGGTTGTTAGTTTCTTCTGTTTCTTTGGAGTAGGCCGGACATCAGAGGATGGTTTGGGGATGGACCTATCCCATCAGTCCAGCATCTTTGCATCCAATTTCTTGGAGTAATGAAGAGGTACTCCCATTCTCTTATGCAATACATCACCCTGGACGTTTAGAAGAAAAGGGACAATATTCTTCCATACGAGGGGGACTTCAGGGTCTTCTTCACTCTCAGGAAGAGGAACTCACTCCAGTTGGTTTTCTTAGAGTGGATTATTCTGGCCTTGACAACAAACATGTCTTTAGATATGCGGTCGTGGGAACCAGGCTTGCACAACAACACTTTGCCAACAATGTCGGCCAACAGCTTCCCCTTCTGATTGAATTCAGCTCTCTTAATAGACCCGTAGGTCTTCCCTGTGTGTCCGCACCATGTGTAGCTTGCTGACATATCCTCAGAGGTCAGCTCTTCTTCATCCTCTACCCCTTGGATGCTTGGCAGGTTCAGTGCTTTTCCAAGGCTTTTTGCGGATATCTTGACCTTCTTGCCTCCCACCATGGACTTTATCCGTGTTTCAGTGTGGTCGAGTTTTGCTTCGACAAAGAACTCGCCTAATTCTCGGTGGAGAAGAACCAAGGGTTCACATAGGACATATTCCAGTCCCGATGCCTCCACCAGCCCTATTACTGATCTTATCTCATCGGAGCAAGCATTGAAACCCCCTCGCTGAAGTTCGCAACCTGAGATCACTTCTTCATTCTTGGGAGCCATTGATTCAGAGTGAGAGAGAAGGCAACACGACAAAGGAGGCGAGGGTTTGTCGACGGAATGGCTTAGGGCAAATGATAGTGTAATTTTTATTTTTCGAGCATTCACTCTATTTATAGTGTCGATAGATGAAGAGGCGCGTACCTTAAAAAAATGATCAGACGGCTCTGATGGACCCATCTAATCCCGATAAAAATAGCTCGATTATATTTTGCCGATGCGGTTATTGTTGTCGAAATGCTCCTTGGATACGTATCCTCCCAGCTCGAATCTTTGTCGTCGTAACGTCTATTGTGTTGTCGTAACAACTTCTTGTCTCGACGAGCCAATTCTTCCTTACATGTCTGCCTAAGGCATTCTTTCGCTCTGCTTGGGAGTTATCCTTTGGCACCAACCCTATGCAGCTTTTAGCCCTCTTTTTAGTAAGATACCTGCATCAGTTTTGTTAGTAAATAGACTTTGCTGTTCTGCCAATGGGTCAGAACAGCCACCTTGTCCAAGGCCCAGATTTGCCTCTGGTGGGCACTTGGAATACCTACAAAATAAGATTACAAGCCCCTAGGAACCCAAGTGAATTTGGGTCCTAGGAAATTGTTAGCTTTAACGGGCATAATTGATATAACTGCCCTAGGGTATGCATAGTGATTATGAAAGAGATTATTTGCCAATTTAGCATTTGTTACCCTTGGAGCAGCTGGATTGTACCAACAATCAATTGCAAAGTGGCCAGTCTTTCCACAACACCAACACTCATACCTGTTATATCTTCTTTTCAGGCTGACTGTATGAGCAGGAGTTCTTTGTGTGTGAGCAGGAGTTCTTAGAGTTAGCCTCTCTGCTTTTCTTAGAAAAACCTGGCTCTGATACCACTTGTTGTTTATTGGGTGTCGACTTATCACCTAGAGGGAGGGGGGTGAATAGGTTTTTCAAATTATATTATCCCCTTTAGGTGTCCTTGAATTCTAACTAGAAGATCTATAAGTTGTAAAGCATAACACAGAAATCACACAATGATCTATAAAGGTTCCTCAAGACAGGGTATCTTGAGTAGTCCTCTTTCCCTCTGCGCCTACCCAGCAGTGTGCTAGGATCGGCAAACGCCGCCAAAAACTTCAGGCCCTCAAGCCTTACAACACGGACCCGCAAGTCCAACAGCCTAGGCCCGCAAGCCCCTACTGCCCCCGAGCCCGCAAGCTCGACACTCAGGCCATCAAGCCCTACACAACACAGACCCGCAAGTCCTGTGCCTACAGCCTAGGCCCAAAAGCCTCTACTGCGCCCGAGCCCTCAAGCTCGACAAGATCACACCCACAAGTCCACTGCCCTGGCCCTCAATCCTCACAGCTCTCCAGCCCCCAAGCTAGACGGTGTCAGACCCGCAAGTCCACTGCCCTGGCCCTCAAGCCTCACAACTCTCCAGCCCTCAAGCTAGACAAATAGTCCCGCAAGCCTTTACAAGAAATTACAGTAGAAATAACTACTTCTGCCGGATGAAGATTGACAACTATAGCCTGATGAAGATTGGCTTCTTTAGTTTGAAAAAGATGCTTCTTGATTTGGAGTTTCAGCACTGGATCTTCTTCAGCCTCCTCTTCTTTTGCCTGATGTTGATCGGCTACTTTTCAGTCGATGAAGATGACTGATTCTTCAGAGAACACTTGAAGTTTTCTCTCTAATTGATCTTCTTCTTCTCCGCCGATAATACTGTTCTATTGAAGTGTAGCGGCGGGATTCTTTCTCGTACTTTTTCTCTTTTTCGAAGAATACTTTTCTAGGGAATCACTGTTCCCTTTTATAGGACAGATGAGCCGCATAACGGTAACATGTGATGTCCTTTAATGTCAGACGCCTATTCCATAAGAGCACGCGCTGATTGGACAATCAGGCGGCGGCATTAAATGTTGACAGCGCGACCGCAGCATTTGAATCTGTCTCGACGATATTTCCATCGTTACGACGTCATGGACAATATCTCGATGACAGGACTTTATCGAACCCTTACGCCTTGTTAGATCTTCAATTCTTCTTGCTTCTACCTCTGATACTGGTATCTCGATGATATGAGACATTATGGCGTTTCAACATATACGTCGATATGTTATCTCTGACTGTGTCGTCGTAATCACCTTGTTCTCTCGACGACATGAGAGATAACATGTCAACAGATCATATTTTAGCAGCTGCTTGTCTTCAGTTGTCCTTCTTCAGTCTTCTCAACGACATGCCTTCTTTATAACGATGATTTTTCTTCTCGACGACAAGGCAACTTTGGTGATGTCGACGATACCACGTCTTCTTGACGACATTTCTTCCTTTTGTCTTCATTCTTCTCTGCGTTCGACGAACGACAATCTTCGTTCGACGAACAGCGTTCTGCGTTCGACGATCTTCATTCTGCGTTCGACGAACACGCCAAGTCTCAGCGGTCGCCGAACTCGCCAATTCTCAGCGTTCGACGAACTTCATTCTTCGTTCGATGAACTTCCTTCTGTGTTCGACGAATACTCCAGGTCTCAGCGTTTGCTTTGCTCATCATCAGGACGACAAGCATACTTTGTCGACGACAGCTCCTGTTCTTCTTGACGATATAGTACTTACTGTAATAACTAAGGTACTTGACATATTGTCGATCTCTGTAAGCATGAGCTAGATGGAACATTAAATACAACTTGCACTTATCATTGAGCTGAGCACTTCTTCAAATCAGGAACATTGCTGGGCACTGTTCCCAACACTTAGTGTTAAAGTTAGATCCTCAAAATGGTAGGTGAGAACTTAAGGTCAAACACAGCTTATAGAATATTTGAAGACATAAAGAACTTAGAAGTATGTCTCTCTGAAGACTTCTATACTGGTTGATTTAGAGTGAAGAAGTTTAAATACCAGTATATACAAGAAAGGCTCAATGATCTGGGAACATTGATTGGTGATTCCAGCATTGCTCAGCAATCGTTGATCGATAAACTCAGATCAAAATAAAGGCTGAAATTCATCTCCACCTTTGCACCTCTCAAATAGGGCTCTCTCTGTAACACCCCAGTGCGAGCTAGGCCCCTATGATGAAAACCAAATCAGTGTCAACGAAGCGTCGCTTTGATAAATGAAAATGAGTGTCGTTAATACGTTGCGACATTCGACATGTTTTAGCGAAATATGAATTTTCCTAAATTCAATAATCAACCGGATGGTTGAGTTGGAATATATATATATATATGCTGACTGATATTATGTTCTTCTTGGTACCTGTCATTGGTGTCTTAATAGCGGATATTAGTACAGGAATTGGGTGTGCTAATAGATATATTGATGGGTTAATATTATTTTCACGTTGGTGTGCCAATAGTGCTTTGGGTGGCAACATAAGAATAAAGATGATGTTATCTTACTATACCAAGGACATGTTCCAGGATTCATGCCAATTTATATGGGAGCTGGTGATAAGGAAAGAAGTGGTGTGCTTATATGCAAATATGGTGTGCCAATTGAGATCAAAAAAATAGGATGTTTTGGCTTGAACCGGCTGGATAAACTTATAACTGGGCTGCGATTTGAACTTGGCTGGCGTTTTTGCGGTGGATGTATATGTTCTCGATTGGATTCCCTCTTTCAGTATCGATACTTGTTTTATTTCCATCGCCTGGACATTTTGGCGGAGCTTACGCTAGGGTTTGCCCGGTTCTTCTCCGATCTTCTCGATCGTCTTCCTCCCTTTCGTCGACTGGGTTGAAAAAGCTCGGCAAGGATTTGGCGGTGGGCTCTTGTAGGTGCTGTTGTTGGATTAGGAGGAGTTGAGGCCTTCAATCGACATATGTCGGCTTCTAACTTTTCACTGTGAGTTTTCTTGTTTCCTCTTTTTCTCTTAAGTTTGTGTTGATGTTGGAGTTCTAGGGAGAAATAGATCATGCAGAGCAGCATTTTCTGCCTCAGCTCTTCCCTCTTGGTTCTGGAGATATTTCTGTTGGTTTTTTTTCTTCTGATTTCTGTGGGGGACCTATGGGCTGCGACTACACCTTATTGATTACAGAAATTTCATTATGATTGTGGCTTGCTAGTCTTCCTTGGGGGATTTATGGCTGGGCTGCTCCTTCTTCTTTTGTTGTGTTCCCAGAAATTTGTTAATTAGGGACCTTGGGGTTTGCGGCCGCTCCTTTATGCTTCCAGCAATTGTTGCTTGGGGGACCTATGGTTTGCTTGGTTTGCTTGGTTTGCTCGGTTTGCCCGATTGCCCCCTTCAGGTTTGGAATCTTTTTTGTGTCTTCCTTGGGACCCATGATTGATGGCAGCTAGGCATCATGTATATTGGGAGCCTATTGGGTTTTCCTTGGCTCCATGCTAGCTTCGACTTGGATGTGTACTGAAATTTAGCGTCCTCCCCATGGATTCCTCCTAGTTTAAATGCTCCTACCAGAGGTCGGCGACTGCTATTTCTATTCCTTGTTATGAGAGCTGTCATGGGTGCGATTATGAAGTTGGTTTGTTGGTGGTTTTCCATAGCTGGGTTGTATGTGCTATTGTCAGGTTTCTTCCTACATGAAAAACCTAGATTGTTTTTCTAAAAGTTGGATCTTTAGTGTATTCTGTTCTAGTTTTAATATGTTGTTGGGGGTTGGTTGTCCTTTGTGATTTCCGGCCAGTGGTTTGGATTGGGCTTCTATATTGATTATAAGTGGTGATTTATCTAAATCTAAGATGGTTATGGCTTTATCAATAGCTGGTATGAGAGAATTTCATGAATTGTGACCTACGAAATCTCTTTCTTGTTGTCTTTACCTGGGCTCTTCCTTTATTGGTTTTCCAAGTGAAATTGTGATGTTTTCTTTTGTTGTTGCCCGGCTGCTAACTTTTTGAGTGGGCTTTTATTGTCTTGCTTAATATTGACCCTGTTTCATTGGGGGTTTCCGTTGGTTGTGTTGAGCTTTTACTGCCCTCTTCTCAATTAACTTTTGTTGCTCCTCTTTGGCCTGTTCAGAATGTGGAGAGGAATAATGTTTGTAATAGATGTTTTGGGTGACTGGCTATTGGGGCTATTCATTTGGGCATGTTAAAAATCAAGTTAGTTGTTTATTTTTGGTTCAAAAGTTAGTTTTGTTGACTGATTACATATTGGATATTTTTGTGGATCAGGCCCCTTTAATCAGCCTTGGCCAACTGCCGCCATGCCGTGAAGGAGACAACCGCGAACGTCAGCCGGAAATCAGGTGACTTCCTCCCCTCTCCCTTGGTGCTAGTCTCTTAGATCACAATAGGAGAGATGAAGGCTCAAGGGAGCTTTTCGTGTGAGATTTAATGGAGTTCCTTAGGAAGACCAAGACGGAACCATAAAATTAGTGCATCGTTCGCCGCGAGGTTCTAGGGATCATTTCTTCTCTTCAAAAGGAAGAGATGGGATTTGATTTGGGTCAAACCCATGGTCGTTGTGGGAGAATGAGGGGAATGATATTTAGGGATTTTAAAAAAAAGGGGGTGAAATGATCTTCATGTTTGGGGAAGATGATGGATCATGCTCTGTTAAATAGGTTTGTCTTTTATTGTATATTATGTAACAAGGTTCAATATAGCCCCTTGGAATAGAAGTCCCGGTGTACGTAGATTCACGGATTGTTTAGAAGGCCTTGGTTTAGAAGTCCTGGTGTACGTAGATACACAGATTGTGTAGAAGGACTTGGATTAGAAGTCCCGGTGTACGTAGATACACGGATTGTTTAGAAGGACTTGGTTTAGAAGTCCTGGTGTACGTAGATACACGGATTGTTGAGAAGGACTTGGTTTACAAGTCCTGGTGTACGTAGATACACGGTTTGTATAGAAGGACTTGGATTAGAAGTCTTGGTGTATGTTGATACACTGATACAAATGGACCCCGCTGGGGAGGATTGCTTGTGGCGGGTCTACGGGCTTGCTAGTCGTGACAGCGACAGAAGCCGGCAGTAGACTCTAGACCGGTTGGGTTGGACTCTTGGTGCTCACCTACCCAAGTCCCCTTCTGTGTCCTTGGAGGCTCCGCTGTGTGTTCTTAGCGTCGAGCAGTACGCAGGGTCTCTGTTGTGTGTTCTTAGCGTCGAGGCGTACAGAGGCCTAGGACTGGTAGTGTTCATACCCTCCTAGTAGTGGAGGAGCTCGTTCCACTGTCTCCGTCTGCCCACGACGGGAGATGCCTGAGCGGTTAGCTACCACTAAAAAAGCGAGAACTAAAGGTCTATGTCGACATAGCAACATTGCATGGGTGAGTCTTCATATCATAATCATTGCATTGCATTCATCCTTCATAATCATTGCATTGCACCGCATTGGATCCTCATCTTATAAACTTTTATGGGCACCTTTATTTGATGAGTTACCTTCATGTTCAGATCCTTAACTTATAAGCTTGTATGGGCATCCTTATAAGTTAAGTTCAATTTGCTTATTGATACTCTGCTTATGCTTCCTGTTACTAGTACTTGCTTATTGATACTCTGCTTATGCTTCCTATTACCAGTACTTGCTTATTGATACTCTGCTTATGCTTCCTGTTACTAGTACTTGCTTATTGATACTCTGCTTATGCTTTCTATTGGTAGTACTTTCTTATATAAGTACATGTTAGTTAGAGTTATTGTAAGTACTCGGGTACTTATACAATCGACATGTATACACAACCATTCCTGTCAGCTGCTTTGTATATTATTGCTTATATTGCAGCTTTTCTTCCTTTCCTTCTTCCCGGTGCCTTGGAGTCGCCGGGGGAGCGGATGTGAAGCCACTTAGTCTTTATGACTAACGGTTGCTACGTCCCTCTTTTTAGGAGTGTTCCTTAGAGCAGCAGTGCACGGTGCATGAGGAGGCCAGACAGGTCAGGTGTGTAGGGCTGGTGACTTTGGTACCTTGGTTGCCGTTTGTGGCAGAGGCGAGCGAGTGTTTTGTGATGTAGCCCTTGGGGCATTTAGTTTTATACTCTGATGTTTTGCAGGAGCTTGTGTAGCTTTCTGCCTTTCTTTGTACTGTTCTGGACATTATTACTTATTGTGAACCTATGGCTTTAGTGCTTTCTTTTATTGATGGGTTGGCGCTGTTCAGTTGGTTTGGCCGGCAGGATAGGCGTCTTGTGGGGGAGGCTAGCCCGTGTGCTGGCGCTTCCGCAAGGCGGCTGTCCTGGGCATGAGACTCCCCTCGGCCGTGTCGTGTGTTCCGGGAGGGGGGTCTTACAAATGGTATCAACTTGCAAAGATCCTGAGATAAAGAAGTCCATTAAACCACTGGGCCACTCCTGCTAGATAAATCAGTTTGAGGGCAAACTGATGCAGCGGAAGCGGTGGTGTGCCCATGTGTGATTCACATTAAGTATGTCCACTTTTTCCTATAGAAAGTGCCAACCTAAGCCAAACTCGTACCCTTACGTATAGTTGCTGGCTCATTCCGAGACAGTAATTGGTATTCCCATTCCAGCAGTCAGAGTTGGTTTTGCATAGGATTGATGCCAACCTAACTGGGATACCATTTTGGTCGCCTTAGCAGGATATGTCGTGACATACCTTAGCCTTATACTGATCTCGGGGATGATGTGGCCAAGCAATTAGTGCCCGCAAATGATTAAGGGAAGAGTTTAACGTGAGTGTAGATGCTAGAGACTCACACCCTGAGATTTCTATCCTAGATATGGAGTAATATTATCACCTTACCCAAAATATTAGGGCAATCTAAATGAGATTGGTGCCTGAAATCTATCATCAGCTTAGTAAGAGACCACCAAGCATGTCTTTTATACTGCATGATAAGAATTCGGATCCAGAGAAGGCTCGTGGGAAGAATGTGTTATATTGGTGGTAGAAGAAACTCAGTCGAAGAGATACGGGGCTTATCTCTTCGTTTATTGGGCTAGTTATGTACCGGGTAATTGGATGTTATTTGTGCATGCTCTCATTACAATAAGATGTAGCTTGGTCGTCGCCGTAAAATTTGAATTTCTACATCACGACTAATATATAAGTGCATCGTCACGGGGATCTATAGGGTAAGAACTCTAAGTCGAGGAAGATATGCCACTAAAGTTTGTGCCCATACGTGAGGTGAATGTACCATATGGGCGGTGGATGAAATTTAGTCCAAAAACGTACGTGGGCTTGTCCCTTCGTTTATTGGCCTAGCAGATGGGCCAATTGGGATTCTACCAGGAGCCAAAAATCTTTGTGGCCTGCTTCACTTAGCCTTGCTACAATGAGTTTTTCTCATATAAGTCGTTACAAGCCGTTGATATTGGAATTTGGCACTCCTTGATGAATGAGTTCATCTTAAGCAAGGGGGTTGATTGAACACCATGTTTTGGTTTACGGTGAGTTCACCCCCAGAGTAATAGAGGTGAGTACCTTAAGGATGAGCAGGTCTTCACTCTAAATGAAGACTATGCAGAGAAGTAAACTGTAACGTAGCGTTGTAATTCTCTCAAGGATCAAAGGTTGATCTGTCGACCGCATGACAAATTTTGGGGGACGCCTTAAAGTTGTTAAGTGGGAATTGTATCGATTACTGATCAAAGAGGTGTGTTTACAAGCGTCCAATTAAAGATAAAGAATACGAAATTGTAGCACCCGTGGTGCTAAGGCATTGTTACGTGATTTGTTAAGTCGACAAATTCATACAATTGCATTATAAATACGTGTAGTACCCAGTTGGGGGTGTTGATTTCATTTGGATTGCTATATAAATATATATTCTAGTTGGTCCTTATTTAGGGACTGACTTTGTAGTTCAGTCTGGAATTATGTTGGGCTGCTTCTTAAGTATTGTTCTAATTGGGGGGGCCGCTGTTATATAATTTCATTAGGGCTCATATCTATATATATATATAAGTGTGTGTGTGCTGATAGCAAATCTTGGACCTCTTTTGCTATTGAACCATGGGGTCCTACTTTTGGTGGGGCTGTTTGCTGGGTTCATTTTGGGCCCTTCTGATTATGTCTCGGCTAAATCATGTGCTGCCATACACTGCCCTTGTTATTCTCTGCACTTGTCGTTGTTGGAAATTTGATCGGGGTCCCGGATAGGTATTCATACCAATAATTAGAAGACGGATAGTTTGTCGGATCCTAGTTAAACAAAGGACTAATTCTGATCGACTAAAGCTTAGATAGCTCCGTTTCTACATATTACGGCCTGGCTCAGCTCTAGTTGGTTTTAATTCTGAATATATATTATACACTTGTTAAAAGGTGTGGTTGGTTTTGCGGCTAAGTTTCATGGAGCCTTGTTTGCAAATCCTTATCAGTGTGAGGAACCAGATCTTAATTCCCTGGGAATTTCGTTTCTAATTCCTGGCGAATCGGGGGAATTAGAGGCCAAGCTCCCTGGGAATTTCCCTTGCTAGCTCTCGACGACTTCGCGAGGCTAGCAAATTGTTAAATTTGAAGGATAAGTGGATGGAATTCGGTTTTGGGTTTTTACTTGTTCCAGTAACGGGCAGCATAGCTGGATCCATGATAAAATGAAATTCAACTCTTGAAATATCAGCAATATGCTAGTAGGTCTCTCTAAGTTCTTGTTAACATTTATGTTGGATTATGCTAGCAGCTTTCTTCAAGTTTCTGTTAATAGTTATGTTGGATTATGCTAGCAGTTTTTCTCCAAATATTGGTTAACATCTATTTTGGGGGTGCTAGCAGTGGTCCTAGTTCCGGCTATCATCCTATTGTGGGTTATCTTGGTTATACACTGGGTTATGATTGGCTAGCTCAGGATGGTTATATGGTTGGATCACTTGGTTAGTTCTGCCTTTATACTTGGCTAATCTTGCATATTTTGGTAGCAGAAAATTTGGAGGGTTTGTAAACTTTGCGCATTTCTCTAGCTAAAGGTTTTGGTGGTTTGGCGGGCTAATCTTTCCGGAAATTTATTTTGTAATCTCTAGTTGGGTTGGGAAGCATTAGACCTTAGATTCCCTGGAACATTCGTTTCCTAATTCCTGACGAGTTTGGGAATTTGGTGCTAAATTTCCTGGGAATCTCTTTTGTTAGTTCCCGAAGTTTTGGCAAAGTTATAAGTTGTTAAGCTGGGTGGTTATGTGGATTTACTTCGGTTTCGAGCTTTATAACCGCTTCAAGTCATTGGCTGCTTCGCTCTATAGATGAGTGAACAAAAATATCTGAATGGTTCCATTCTTTCATGTTGATCCGACTAGGGGCTATGCTTCTTGCTGTTGTCTAATGTGTATGGGGCAGCTGTGCTGAAACCTGCTGCTGTTTGTTTGTTGGGGACTGCTTCTATCTTCTCCTTGTCCAATTAAGGTTGCTGTTTTATAATCTGATTAGGGGCTGCCTCTTAGTTTTTTGTTTGGGTGCTGCTTCTATTACTTGGTTGAATTTGGGGCTGCTGGCTTATGATCTGAATTTGGGCTGTTGTTGTTTTTATTAGAGTGGCTGCTTTATTTGAGTTCATTGGGGGCTGCTCTATATTCTAATGGCTCCTATAGCATCATACTTATAGTGTTATATTTGCTATGTGGCAGTTAAACGCCTTGGTTATTCGGCCCGGGGTATAGGAGATTGCGATGGTCAAGTTCGGCAATTGTTTAAATGTTGGCTAAATTTCAAAACCATTCATAGCCTCGCTAGTAGTTTTACTGTTGAGCTCTTTATTTATTTTTGTACTAAACCACACTGCGGCTTCAAATGAGTTGGGTTAGTTTTGGTTGGCTTCAGCTTTGGTGGTTTGGAGGTGTTTAGGCCCTAAATTCCCCGGAAATTTCGCTTCCTAACTCCCGATGGCTTAGGGAATTAGGTGTTAAATTTCCAGGGAATTTCCCCTGCTAGTTCTCGGTGACTCAGCGAGGCTAGCAGTTGATCGAGAAGAGTATGTGTGGGATTCTTGTGGCTTCCTTTCAGCATTTTTGGAACTTAAGGCCCCCCCAACCTCAACTTAAATTTCCGGGACGAAATTATTTCTTCGTTTATTGGATTTGTAACATCCCAGTGCGAGCTAGGCCCCTATGATGAAAACAAAATCAGTGTCAACGAAGCGTCGCTTTGATAAATGAAAATGAGTGTCGTTAATACGTTGCGGCATTCGACATGTTTTAGCAAAATATGAATTTTCCTAAATTCAATAATCAACCAGATGGTTGAGTTGGAATATATATATATATGCTGACTGCTATTATGTTCTTCTTGGTACCTGTCATTGGTGTCTTAATAGCAGATATTAGTACATGAATTGGGTGTTCTAATAGATATATTGATGGGTTACTATTACTTTCACGTTGGTGTGCCAATAGTGCTGTGGGCGGCAACATAAGAATAAAGATGATGTTATCTTACTATACCAAGGCCATGTTCCCGGATTCATGCTAATTTATATGGGAGCTGGTGATAAGGAAAGAAGTGGTGTGCTTATATGCAAATATGGCGTGCCAATTGAGATAAAAAAAATAGGCTGTTTTGGCTTGAACCGGTTGGATAAACTTATAACTGGGCTGCGATTAGAACTTGGCTGGCTGATGTAGGAGTACCGTGACGACGTGGACGTTACGCTAACGGAAAAATATTCATCACAAAAAGTAAAACAACATAGGAGGGCTACGGCCAAGAGCGAACGAAGAGGGGTCGTTTGGCTCCCAAATCCGATTGAAAATAAATATGCGGGACTCGATACAACGTCCTTAAGACCTACCTCTCCAACTAGCACACAACTCACCGTAAGCCGGACTCGATACAACGTCCTTAAGACCTACCTCTCCAATAAGCACACAACTCACCGCACCTACACAAGCATCTATTCCATCAATCGATTCATTACAAAATGCAGCGGCAATATTTTGGAGCGGCGGTGAACATTCAAGCGGCGATAAAGCTTTAGTTGAGATTAACTCCCTTGTTAACGCTAAGTACGCCAATCGTGGAGAGCAAACCTAGGCTAGGCCGAGTTTCGCTCCCGCACCGGATCTGCCCGATCCGAACAATAAGAGGTTCAATAACAACACTTATAATTCAGATTTTTGCAAGCGAAAAGATTTAAGATCACGGAGAAAACGATTCGACAAAACCTCCACAAAAATAAGCGTAGAAGAATCACTAGAAAGGGGAGAGGTTACCCAACCAAGAACAAGCATGCACTCAAGATAGATGTGGGAGAATCTCTCTCTCCACGGTTCTACCGGCGTCGCACCGAACGGAGAAGCGCCCTTTCTTCCTTGGAGTCACACCGCGGAAGTCTCGCCCGAGTCGCACCGAAGAGGATGGAGGGAGGCGGCCTTGGAGTCACACCAAGAGAGGGGACGGCGGCTAGGAGGGAGTTCCTTGCTTGGGCGAAATTCTCCAAGGAGGGTTTAGGGTTTGAAATCTTCAATCTCCTCATTCCATCATAAAGACCCCTTTAAATAGGAGTTTACACAAAATAATAACCATCCTTGATGGAGATGAAATCTCATCCATCCGCATGGTTAAATACACACGAACATGAAATTAAAAATTCAAAATTAAAAATTACAACCATTTTAATAAATATAAAATTATCATCATGAAATAATTTTATATTTATTAATATAAAATAATAGTGCATGCATAAAAAGTTTAATTCTTCATGGCGGTTTTGGCACGCCGCGGGCGGAGATTATAACGCGGATGTCCAACAGCATCATCATGGCGCCTCAGATCTTTGTGGCGCAGCGCCTCGGCAGCCGGGTCATCATCATCAAGGAGGGTCGGAGGGGACGCGCCATCAATCCAACCCACCCAAAATTAAGCATCTCTGATGCGTGGTTCGAGAGATAGCGGCGGAGAAGATCAGCATCCAGTCGTTGAAGCTCCGTCACGAGGACCCATGAATCATCTGAAGGATAGCGATCACGCCAACGGATGAGGAAGCGGTAAGTAGCACCCTCCGAGGTAGTAAGAGGCTCCGCAGCAAGTATCATATCCGGAGTGAGAAAAGTCTTCGGAATCCTGAGGAACATATCAGCAGTGGGAAGAAAAGTATGCGACTTACCATCCAATGAAATACCTGTGGGAACCAACAGAGAGAGGTCATCCGTACTACCAATCCCCAACCCATTAGAAGATTTGGTGGAAGGAGAAGACGTCAAGGAACTCAACTCATGTGGAGGCGATACGAACATCGTTAAATCCGAGACGTTAAAAATAGGGGAGATTCCCCATTCGGTAGGCAAATCCAAACCAAAACGTTGTCACCTATTTTCTTGATGATCCGAAAAGGGCCGGCGCGCTTAGGTGCTAACTTTTTAACGGTGCCAGATGGCAATCGTTTGGGAACTAATCGTACTAAGACCAAATCGCCAACCTTGAAGTGTGACACTCTCCGATGTATATTGGCGTGTGCCTGATAAGAATCATACTGAGCAGTCAAGGTAGCTCGTATACGTGCATGAAGGTCGTTAATATGTTGGGCGAAGGATTGTGCAAATTGACTTGCCTTGTATGTTGGGGGCAAGGGAACCAAGTCAAGAGGCACATGAGCCTTGTACCCGTGGACAATCTCATTTGGCGACAAACCGGTGGACCAATTTTTGGAATTGTTGTAGGCTAACTGAGCGTGGGGAAGAATAAGATCCCATGTGCCTTTATGATCACTCACGAGACATCTAAGAAGGTTCTCTAGGCTCCGGTTAACCACCTCAGTTTGCCCATCGGTTTGAGGATGATAGGCGGAGGAAAACAATAGTTTGGTACCCATTAGGATCCAAAGTGTCTTCCAGAAGTAGCTCGTATACTTAACATCCCTATCCGAGACAATTGTCTTCGGCACTCCTCGGCGACTAACAACTTCCTTAAAATATAGCTTTGCAATATGAGATGCGTCGTCGGTTCTAGTACACGGTATAAAATAGGCCATTTTAGAGAACCTATCCACAACTACGAAGATAGAATCGTGACGACGAAAAGTGGTGGGTAGGCCTAAGACAAAGTCCATGCTCACATCCTCCCAAGGTACGGAGGGTACAGGCAACAGAGTATATAACCCGACGTTGGTTTTAGTGCCCTTGGAAACTTGGCAAGTACGGTAACTACTCACTACCCGTCCTACCATTGCCTTCAACTTTGGCCAATAAAACGTTTCCTCAACCAGGGTGATAGTGTTATCTCTACCGAAATGGCCACTCAACCCGCCACTATGCAGTTCCCAGATGATATGGAGACGTAGAGATGACTGCGGAATACATAGTTTCCCATGCCTAAAGAGGTAACCATCCTTGATAACGAACGCAGTAATAGTGGCGGGGGAACTATCCTGGGCAGATAGGTAAGAATCCTGAAATTCCGGGCATGTAGTGTATTCATCTTTGATTCGCTCGAACCCGACAACGTTAACCTCCATAGTGGTGACTAAAAGGGCTAGGCGACTAAGAGCGTCCGCAACCCGATTGTCCGTTCCCTTAAGGTGTTTGAGATTAAAATTGTAACCCTGTAGGAAGGATACCCACTTGGCGTGACGCGGGCTGATTTTATGTTGGCCATTGATAAATCATAATGCTTCGTGATCGGAGAGGATCACGAACTCCTTAGAGAGGAGATAATGCCACCAGTGGTGCAAACATCTAATGACCGCGTAAAATTCCCTATCATTGTTGGAATAATTCAATTTAGCGCCCGCCAACTTTTCACTAAAGAAACTCACAGGGTGCCCTTCCTGACTCAAGACACCTTCTATTCCCACGCCCGAAGCGTCACAAGTAAGCTCAAAGACTTTCGAGAAGTCAGGTAAACGTAAGACGGGTGCCTCAGTCATAAGCTCTTTGATGCGTTGGAAAGCGAAGGTGGCGGACTTCGTCCAAGTAAACTCACCTTTTTTTCATGCAGTCACTAATGGGGGCCATGATGCTGCTAAAGTCTTTGATGAAACGGCGGTAGAAAGTTGCCAACCCATGGAAGCTCCTCACCTCACGTATCGTGGTCGGCACAGGGCAGTCCTTAATCAACTTAACCTTGTTAGGGTCGACTCTAATGCCCTCCGTTCCAACGATGTAGCCTAAAAACTCCACCTCCGTAACATGGAAAGTGCATTTCTTGAGATTCAGAAATAAAGTTTCCTTCTGTAGGGTGGAAAGAACCACCCTCATGTGGGATATGTGCTCGGTGGTAGTAGTGTTGTAAACCAAGATGTCATCGAAGTAGACAACTACAAATTTCCCTATGAATGGCTGAAAGACATGCGTCATCATCCGGGAGAATGTGCTGGGGGCATTGGATAGCCCGAAGGGCATCACAAGCCACTCATATAACCCGTCCATAGACTTAAACGCCATCTTCCACTCATCTCCCTTGCGGATCCTTATCTGGTGATAGCCGCTTCGTAAATCTAACTTAGAAAATATCGTGGCGCCAGACAAGACATCGAGAAGGTCATCTAAGCGTGGTATAGAAAATCAGTACTTGATGGTCATTTTGTTGATAGCGCGGCTATCAACACACATCCGCCACGTACCATCCTTCTTGGGGGCAAGAAGGGCTGGCACCGCACAAGGACTCATGCTAGTCCTGATGAATCCTTTTTTCATCAAATCCTCGATCTGAGTTTGCAGCTCTTTGTGGGCCGCGGGATGAAGCCTATAGTGGGGTTGATTCGGCAGGGACGAACTCGGAATGAGATCTATCGCATGCTGTATGTTCCTCAATGGAGGTAACACAGAAGGCAACTCGTCTGGGTACACGTCCTTATATTCGTCCAAAAGTAATCGTAACTCTCTAGGCAACTCATTCAACGCTTCTGATTCACCCTTCGCACTCATAAGTACTAATGCGTACATAACTCCCTCAAGAAAAGGATCTCTCACAAACTCTCTCCTACCAACTAGGCTCAATGCCTTGCTCTCGGCCGGAACGGTAGTATCCTTAGCCAAAGCTACTGGCTCCTTCGGAACGGTCGGTCTCAAAGTGATGGTCTTACCATTGAATTTGAACTCATAAGTATTGGCTCGACCGAAATCTGTGACGTCACGGTCATAAAGCCAAGGGCGGCCTAATAACACGTGGCACGCGTCCATAGGGAAGACATCACACCAGACCTCATCCGTGTAAGATTTAAAGGCAAGAGGGACCAGGCAACGCTTGCTAACCGGGACGGTAACCTTGCAAATCCAAGCTACCTGGTAGGGTGTGGGGTGTGGTTCTGTGGTCAGATTCATACGTTTAACAGCGTTCTCAGAGATAACATTCACACAGCTACCGCTATCTATAATGAGCTTGCACAGCTTGTCGCCACTCTTAAAGATCAGAGTGAAGATACTCATCCTCCTCCAGTCATCTAGCGGACGTGGAGTGGTCAGAACACAACGCATCACCATAAGGGGGGATCGTCTTCCAAATCGCTTGGGACCCCTTCGGGGTCGCTCTCCTCAGCGGCCTCATACACATAATCAGTAGAATCAGCGGCCATGTCTAAGAGGGAAACGGCCTTAGTCTTAGTTGGGCATTCAAAGGCATAGTGGCCTTGAACACCGCAAGAATAACACGTTGTATTGGCCTTGCTAACTTTCCCAATGGGAACACGCTCACTCGTGGGGTTCCTAGTGTTCCTAGCGGTGATCACGACTGACTTAGACTCGGTGGTTCTAGTCCTTCCCTTGTCCGGATAGGTGGAAGAAGATGCTCCTACGGTGGTCTTACTCCTCGTGTGGGAATAACGGGAGTGAACCTTGGCGGCCAAGTATTTTTCAATGTCGCAGGGTGGCTAGTTCATCGAACATTTGTGTTCGGTGGTTAGCGGGAACGTATTGGTCGGTGAGCAAATTTTTCATCACCGCCCATCCGATAGGTGGGACTTCCTGTCCGGCTCCCAACCTCCTTTCCTCATTCAGCCAAAAGGTTTTCGCACGATCTGTTAACTTCATGCGGTCGACTTGGACCTTTTGGAGATCCGTGAGATTGTGCCACTGGTAGTAACACTCCATATCAACTACCCAGCTAAGGAAGAACTGGGGGTCTCCCATGCCATCGTATGTGGGGGCATCAATCTTGATGGCTCTAGTGATATCGAAACCTCGCTCGGGGCGGCGTTCTCGAGGGGGCACTCGTGGATGGTCCCCATCAGAATCCGAATCTATGACCGGTTGTTGCCGGTTGGGCCCCTCAACATCACCAGGTGGTGGTGGCGGTCCTCCTTGATTCCGTAGGATTTGTTCTAACATTGTCCTAAGCTCAGTCATTTCAGTACGTAAACCTGCTATGGCCGCGGTGTTGGGGTCATTGGGCTGATTCGCAACCATCCTAGACGTAGACGGTGTCGCGTACTCCGTTCCTAGCCTAGTGGGCATTCAAGTTCAGGAAGAATTTAGGAAGATGAGTTTTCCTAGGACTGTAGCTAGATTGAACATAGGATATTTTTATAGATTCCTGATGTGTGTAATACGTAGATCGTTAAAAAAATTATTTTTTTGAATTTTGAAAAAATTTGAAATTTCAGACCGCTATTCGCACACCACCTAGAAAAAATTACGACGGTTCCAATTTTTAGGCTGACCTAACGAGGACGAATCGAAAAAGTTTCAGTTTTAATGTTGCTGGAAATACGTGCAAGAAGCTACAGAAAACATTTCAGATTTTTCTGACAAGTTTTAAATTTCTGAGTTTTTACTAAACGCAGACCAATCCGAAAATTTTCAGATTTTTCTATTGATTAGAACGACCAACAAGGATCGCAACGAGGATGTTTGCAACGTGGGAGTTGAAAAATCCGGCTTTGATACCAAATTGATGTAGGAGTACCGTGACGACGTGGACGTTACGCTAACGGAAAAATATTCATCACAAAAGATATAACAACATAGGAGGGCTCCTACCAAGAGCGAACGAAGAGGGGTCGGTTGGCTCCCAAATCCGATTGAAAATAAATATGCGTGACTCGATACAACGTCCTTAAGATCTACCTCTCCAACAAGCACACAACTCACCGTAAGCCGGACTCGATACAACGTCCTTAAGACCTACCTCTCCAACAAGCACACAACTCACCGCACCTACACAAGCATCTATTCCATCAATCGATTCATTACAAAACGCAGCGGCAATATTTTGGAGCGGCGGTGAACATTTAAGCGGCGATAAAGCTTTAGTTGAGATTAACTCCCTTGTTAACGCTAAGTGCGCCAATCTTGGAGAGCAAACCTAGGCTAGGCCGAGTTTCGCTCCCGCACTGAATCTGCCCGATCCGAACAACAAGAGGTTCAATAACAAGACTTATAATTCAGATTTTTGCAAGCGAAAAGATTTAAGATCACGGAGAAAACGATTCGACAAAACCTCCACAAAAATAAGCGTATAAGAATCACTAGAAAGGGGAGAGGTTACCCAACCAAGAACAAGCATGCACTCAAGATAGATGTGGGAGAATCTCTCTCTCCACGGTTCCACCGGCGTCGCATCGAACGGAGAAGCACCCTTTCTTCCTTGGAGTTGCACCGCAGAAGTCTCGCCGGAGTAGCACCGAAGAGCATGGAGGGAGGCGGCCTTGGAGTCACACAAAGAGAGGGGGGCAGCGGCTAGGAGGGAGTTCCTTGCTTGGCCGAAATTCTCCAAGGAGGGTATAGGGTTTGAAATCTTCAATCTCCTCATTCCATCATAAAGACCCCTTTAAATAGTAGTTTACATAAAATAATAACAATCCATGATGGAGATGAAATCTCATCCATCCGCATGGTTAAATACACACCAACATGAAATTAAAAATTAAAAATTAAAAATTACAACCATTTTAATAAATATAAAATTATCATCATGAAATAATTTTATATTTATTAATATAAAATAAAAGTGCATGCATAACAAGTTTAATTCTTCATGGCGGTTTTGGCACGCCGCGGGCGGAGATTATAACGCGAATTTCCAACAACATCATCATGGCGCCTCAGATCTTTGTGGCGCAGCGCCTCGACAGCCGGGTCATCATCATCAAGGAGTGTCGGAGGGGACGCGCCATCACTGGCGTTTTGGCGGTGGATGTATATGTTCTCGATTGGCTTCCCTCTTTCAGTATCGATACTTGTTTTATTTCCATCGCCTGGACATTTTGGCGGAGCTTGCGCTAGGGTTTGCCCGGTTCTTCTCCGATCTTCTCGATCGTCTTCCTCCCTTTCGTCGACTGGGTTGAAAAAGCTCGGCAAGGATTTGGTGGTGGTCTCTTGGAGGTGCTGTTGTGGGATTAGGAGGAGTTGAGGCCTTCAATCGACATATGTCGGCTTCTAACTTTTCACTGTGAGTTTTCTTGTTTCCTCTTTTTCTCTTAAGTTTGTGTTGATGTTGGAGTTCTAGGGAGAAATAGATCATGCAGAGCAGCATTTTCTGCCTCAGCTCTTCCCTCTTGGTTCTGGAGATATTTCTGTTGGTTTTTTTTCTTCTGATTTCTATGGGGGACCTATGGGCTGCGGCTACACCTTATTGATTACAGAAATTTCATTATGATTGTGGCTTGCTTGTCTTCCTTGGGGGATTTATGGCTGCGGCTGCTCCTTCTTCTTTTGTTTTGTTCCCAGAAATTTGTTAATTGGGGACCTTGGGGTTTGCGGCTGGTCCTTTATGCTTCCAGCAATTGTTGCTTGGGGGACCTATGGTTTGCTTGGTTTGCTCGGTTTGCCCGATTGCCCCCTTCAGGTTTGGAATCTTTTTTGTGTCTTCCTTGGGACCCATGATTGATGGCAGCTAGGTATCATGTATATTGGGAGCCTATTGGGTTTTCCTTGGCTCCATGCTAGCTTCGACTTGGATGTGTACTGAAATTTAGCGTCCTCCCCATGGATTCCTCCTAGTTTAAATGCTCCTACCAGAGATCGGTGACTGCTATTTCTATTCCTTGTTATGAGAGCTGTCATGGGTGCGATTATGAAGTTGGTTTGTTGGTGGTTTTCCATAGCTGGGTTGTATGTGCTATTGTCAGGTTTCTTCCTACAAGAAAAACCTAGATTGTTTTTCTAAATGTTGGATCTTTAGTGTATTCTATTCTAGTTTTAATATGTTGTTGGGGGTTGGTTGTCCTTTGTGATTTCCGGCCAGTGGTTTGGATTGGGCTTCTATATTGATTATAAGTGGTGATTTATCTAAATCTAAGATGGTTATGGCTTTATCAATAGTTGGTATGAGAGAATTTCATGAATTGTGACCTACGAAATCTCTTTCTTGTTGTCTTTACCTGGGCTCTTCCTTTATTGGTTTTCCAAGTGAAATTGTGATGTTTTCTTTTGTTGTTGGCCGGCTGCTAACCTTTTGAGTGGGCTTTTATTGTCTTGCTTAATATTGACCCTGTTTCATTGGGGGTTTCCGTTGGTTGTGTTGAGCTTTTACTGCCCTCTTGTCAATTAACTTTTGTTGCTCCTCTTTGGCCTGTTCAGAATATGGAGAGAAATAATGTTTGTAATAGATGTTTTGGGTGACTCGCTATTGGGGCTATTAATTTGGGCATGTTAAAAATCAAGTCAGTTGTTTATTTTGGTTCAAAAGTTAGTTTTATTGACTGATTACATATTGGATATTTTTGTGGATCAGGCCCCTTTAATCAGCCTTGACCAACTACCGCCATGCCGCGAAGGAGACAACCGCGAACGTCAGCCAGAAATCAGGTGACTTCCTCCCCTCTCCCTTGGTGCTAGTCTCTTAGATCACAACAGGAGAGATGAAGGCTCAAGAGAGCTTCTCGTGTGAGATTTAATGGAGTTCCTTAGGAATACCAAGCCGGAACCTCAAAATTAGGGCATCGTTCGCCGCGAGGTTCTAGGGATCATTTCTTCTCTTCAAAAGGAAGAGATGGGATTTGATTTGGGTCAAACCCATGGTCGTTGTGGGAGAATGAGGGGAATGATATTTAGGGATTTAAAAAAAATGGGGGTGAAATGATCTTCATGTTTGGGGAAGATGATGGATCATGCTCTGTTAAATAGGTTTGTCTTTTATTGTATATAATGTAACAAGGTTCAATATAGCCCCTTGGATTAGAAGTCCCATTGT
This sequence comes from Dactylorhiza incarnata, assembly GCA_033032865.1. NCBI lineage: Eukaryota > Viridiplantae > Streptophyta > Magnoliopsida > Asparagales > Orchidaceae > Dactylorhiza > Dactylorhiza incarnata. The sequence goes on from JAWHQI010000250.1 coordinate 119,260, forward strand.
ACGTAGATACATGGATTGTTTAGAAGGACTTGGTTTAGAAGTCCTGGTGTACGTAGATACACGGATTGTTTAGAAGGACTTAGATTAGAAGCCCCGGTGTACGTAGATACACGGATTGTTTAGAAGGACTTGGTTTAGAAGTCCTGGTGTACGTAGATACACGGATTATTTAGAAGGACTTGGTTTAGAAGTCCTGGTGTACGTAGATACACGGTTTGTAAAGAAGGACTTGGATTAGAAGTCCTGGTGTATGTTGATACACTGATACAAATGGACCCCGCTGGGGAGGATTGCTTGTGGCGGGTCTACGGGCTTGCTAGTCGTGACACCGACAGAAGCCGGCAGTAGACTCTAGACCAGTTGGGTTGGACTCTTGGTGCTCACCTACCCAAGTCCCCTTCTGTGTCCTTGGAGGCTCCGCTGTGTGTTCTTAGCGTCGAGCAGTATGCAGGGTCTCCGCTGTGTGTTCTTAGCATCGAGGCGTACAGAGGCCTAGGACTGGTAGTGTTCATACCCTCCTAGTAGTGGAGGAGCTCGTTCCACTGTCTCCGTCTGGCCACGACGGGAGATGCCTGAGTGGTTAGCTACCACTCAAAAAGCGAGAACTAAAGGTCTATGTCGACATAGCAACATTGCATGGGTGAGTCTTCATATCATAATCATTGCATTGCACCGCATTGGATCCTCATCATATAAACTTGTATGGGCACCTTTATATTATGAGTTACCTTCATGTTCAGATCCTTAACTTATAAGCTTGTATGGGCATCCTTATAAGTTAAGTTCAATTTGCTTATTGATACTCTGCTTATGCTTTCTGTTACTAGTACTTGATTATTGATACTCTGCTTATGCTTCCTGTTACTAGTACTTGCTTATTTATACTCTGCTTATGCTTCATGTTACTAGTACTTGCTTATTGATACTCTGCTTATGCTTTCTGTTAGTAGTACTTGCTAATATAAGTACCTGTTAGTTATAGTTATTGCAAGTACTCGGGTACTTATACAATCGACATGTATATACAACCATTCCTGTCACCTGCTTTGTATATTATTGCTTATATTGCAGCTTTTCTTCCTTTCCTTCCGCCCGGTGCCTTGGAGTCGCCGGGGGAGCGGATGTGAAGCCACTTAGTCTTTATGACTAACGGTTGCTACGTCCCTCTTTTTAGGAGTGTTCCTTAGAGCAGCAGTGCACGGTGCAGGAGGAGGCCAGACAGGTCAGGTGTGCAGGGCTGGTGACTTTGGTACCTTGGTTGCCGTTTGTGGCAAAGGCGAGCGAGTGTTTTGTGATGTAGCCCTTGGGGCATTTAGTTTTATACTCTGATGTTTTGCAGGAGCTTGTGTAGCTTTCTGCCTTTCTTTGTACTATTCTGGACATTATTACTTATTGTGAGCCTATGGCTTTAGTGCTTTCTTTTATTGATGGGTTGGCACTGTTCAGTTGGTTTGGCCGGCAGGATAGGCGTCTTGTGGGGGAGGCTAGCCCGTGTGCTGGCGCTTCCGCAAGGCGGCTGTCCTGGGCATGAGACTCCCCTCGGCCGTGTTGTGTGTTCCGGGAGGGGGTCTTACACTCTCAACGATTAGCGAACCTCTCTCTCAGCGATCAATAATTAAATTCAAATTGTTTAGCTAAATTAAAAAAGAGTTGTTGCTCTTGTGGAAATGAAGGCGCAAGTCATGTCGCCACCCACACCGATACTATTCTATTGGTACTTGAATAGAAAAGGAAGGGGAAGAACATATAAAGACAACCTTGATCGAAGGATGTCCTAGACGCTTGGGCTAAGCTTTTCTGTCCCAGAACTTAAAAGGTCAAGACAAGAAAAGTTCTGAGAGCCAACTCTTCTTCTCCATCTTCTGTGTACACCGAATCTCCTATTTCCGAGATTCAGATAGTCTCTCTTTCTCAGAGGCACTCTCTCAAGGAGCCTTAGAACTCGTTTACTCAACCAAACTACTATATAGGGTTATCAGACTCTCCCTTAAAAAGAGTTGTTGTGGTTTGAATCACTAGTGTAAAATATTCACTTGGGTTCCATCACCTCCAGTTGGAAAAGATAGACATTGGGTTGGAGCCTGGAGGTGGAAAAGACTCGTCATCTCTTTAGTGAGATAGTGGAAGCCCACGTGTTGCATGTGGAAGAGAGGATGTACCCACTTTTTTGGGTAACCTCTATAATTCCTTGTGTCGTCTGACTAATCTCTCTGCTTTAATTTTGTGTTTCACCTACCTAATTACTGCTTGTGTTAATACTGCTATATCAATTTATTTTATCATATAAACAAAAGTAACAAAGTGAAGAATTAGAGAAATTATTAAAAAAACTAATATAAGTGGTCACCTTCTCTATTCACTCTCCCTCTAGAGAAATATTCAAGTACTTTATTCTACACTTTCAATTGATATTAGAGGGAGGTTCACTTCTAAGGGTTAAAACCTTGATAAATCAAGATCTTAATCTTGATTACTCTTATAATGGTTACTTTTTTACTTCTAAAAATGTCATCTCAAAAATACTTTGCTACTAACTCAAGGCCTCCCATGTTCAACTTGGAAAAGTTTGCCATATGGAAGCCCTAGATTAGGTTATATATGGATTCTATTGACGAAGAAATTTATGAATATATTCTTACAGGACCATTTATTCCTACAAAGCCATCTTCTTCAGGTGATGGAGAAGTTCTTAAGACAACGGCACAATGATCTTACGAGGATAGAAAAATGAGATACTATAATAAGAAGGAAATGAATATCCTTGTAAGCACAATATCTAATTATCTCTATCAATCGATCATCAAGTGTGACACTACAAAAGAAATTTGGGATGCCTTCACTATTACTACTAGAGGAAGTGAGGATGCGATAAGAAGGTGGACTTAATAAGCCAATATAAAAATTTCAAAATGAAGACCGATGAATCTATAATGGAATGGTATAAAAGATATACCACCATTATAAATGGTCTAAGGACCTATGGAAGGAAGATCTATAATGAAGAGAAAAAAGACAAGTTTGAAAGTGCACAATGTGCCTCTGAGTATTCTCTAGAGGGGGGTGAATAGAGATTTAAAATCTTTTATACCCTAAATTTACACACAATAAAACTTGTAAGTAATATGCAATCAACAATACCAAAATAGAATAAAGAAAGTACTGATTGCAGGAAATAAAAAATAGAAAATAGAGAAATGGGACAACATAGAAAATCAACACAGATGACACAGGAATTTTTATAGAGGTTCCTCAAAATATGGGTATTCCTCTCTTCTACCACCCTAGTAGGATTGCACTAACTGTGCCTGAGAATTTTATAAGGAGACTCTCAGAACCATTGAGTCTTTTGATAAGGAGACTCTTAGAACCAATCTAGATCTTTTGTTAAGGAAATCTTGAACAACTAAGTCTTTTGATAAGGAGGCTCTTAGAACCACTGAGTCTTTTGATAAGGAGACTCTTAGAACCACTGAATCCTTTAGAAGATGGATTTTTAAAACTCTTTTACAATAGGTGAATAAAGAAGAAGAAAGAAAGAAAGAATAGAATTCTATTTTCAGAAATCTTCAAAAGTTGTTTCTTGAATGTTGTAGCTTCTGTTTATCACAAGATCTGAATGTGATGAACTCTTTCTTATGATTGTGATGATTGTAAGAGTTATGTGCTTGATCCTGATTCTCTATACTTTTGTTGACTTGCTGCTATGTGATGAGGAAGATGAAGCAGTTATGTTGTTCTTTTCCTGTGCAGAGAGAGAGAGCTTTTTGCCAGAGGAAGAAGATGACTGAAATATGTGTTTTTTTTCTTCTTCTGCCTCAATTTTTCTATCTTATTAATTGTAGAATAGCATTTGAATTTCTTTCCTCTTCTGTTCTGTCCTTAGAGGGAATGTCCATTGGACAAATGATGTGTCCTTCTATATTTGTTCACGACCGTTCATCTGATTTGAATAAGCGTCCAAGAATAACTTTTCTGCATCTTAGGAATATTCCATTCTATTCTTGGCACTAAATGAGCCATTGTAGAACATATTTCTGTTTTGCAAACCATCTGGAATAGCATCAGAAAGGATAGCAGAAAACTTTCTTTCTTATGTATATATTCGACGCTGTGTCGACTTCATTATTTATCATACCGACGCACCTCTGAGTTCTTATTGGAGTAGCTTAGAATTCCTTCTTTGCTCTGGCTGAACTCAGATGTCGACATTGCATCGAGTTCTTATAGACGCATCCGTCAAGTTGAAGACTTGGACATTAGCTTTATCTTCTGTATCGAGTTGAAATCGGAGTTGCGTCACCTTCTGATATCTTTGACATGTTTTATCTTCTGCGTCGAGATCATTTCGACGTTGCGTCAATTTGACTTGATACTTCGATAGACACATTGAATTACTTCGACTTTTAGTCATAGTTGTGTTGACATCAAGTCGAAGTTGCGTCGACTTCCATTCGATGCAAGTCTTAACTTAACTGATTTTGTGATTCTCTTGACCTGGTCTTGACACTCTAAGGTGAGTGTGACATCCTAGTACATCTAATGACCATTTTACTCTTTCTATACAATGTGGGTAATATATCCTAATTGATGAAATCACTTTAAGATAATTTGTTAGATAAATCAAAAGGGTTTTTCCCAACAATCTCCCCCTATTTATCTTAACAAATTTTACAATTTGATTAAGTGATTTCAAACATACTTTGACTCTGACTTCCTAAGACTTCTAAGACTTAATTACCCTTACTATAAAACATGGGTAATTACCCAAGAAAGTAAATTCACCTATAGTTAATTTATTAAGTTAAATCAAAAGAAGTTTTTCCCAACAATCTCCCCCAATTTATCTTAACAAATTTTACAATTTGTTTAAGTGATTTCAGTCATGAATAAATGAAAAACAGAGTACAAGAATACAGGTGTATCAAACACATAAACTATCATCATGACACAGAAGCATAGATCAACATGATAGGCTTCCAATTAATCAAATGTTCATCCATAAATATATAACTCCTAATATGTTTCCTGAGAAGTTATTATGGGGATTGTTCACTTGTACTTTCTATTCTGGTGGAGGAGTTTTCATGTTCCTTGAGAAGAACTGAGGTGTCACCTTCTTGTGTGGGAACATAAGCCTCTTCCTCTTCTTCAGCATTACTGATTAATCCTTGATGAGTGATATCTTTTTTAGGAGGCTCCCTCTGAGTTTGTGCTGCTTTTTCAGCAGACTGGGCAGCCTCTAGCAATTTTTGAGACTTCATCCAAGATCTGATCAGCTTCTTCAGGCTCCCCATGGGTTGATGCCAACATCTCCACAAGCTCCCCCTAGTTTAATGCAGGCCTCTCCCCCTGAGTTACTGCAGGAAGCTCCCCCTGGATTATTCCTTTTTGAAAAGTAATAATTCTGTTGGGATCAGGAACTTCAGCATCCTCTTTTTCCTTCTCCTGGCCACCCACATCTTTTTGAACAAGCAGATCCTCCTCATGTATATTCTCCCCCTTCTGAACCATACTGGTAAGGGAGGTTAAGAAATATTTGGTTACCAGTGAGGAGGACACAAAAGTTTTGAGTGCCAGGAGTGTCCCTTTTGTTTCTTATATCTCAGACTCCATCTGAGTATACTTTTTGTTGAACTTTCTGGCTTGTGTGGCCAGCAAATAAGCAAAAGTGCTAGTATCTAGTCCTACTGCCTTGGAGATTGCTTACTTAACATCAAAGGGAGGTGTATATCTGATAGTTTGAGGAATTCCTATTGTAGTAACATTGATATCTGTCAGATTGTGGTTGATAAGAGGTGCGTCAAGTGGAGCTGTGGAATCTTCATTGAAGTCTTGGAAATTTTGGTCAATGTGGGATTGTGCTTTATTGAATTCTAGAGTGGGATCTTGTGGTAAAGGGGTAGAGTTGTTGTCTGGAGTATTTTGAGCAGGAGAGGATGTATAGTTGTTGTTGTTGTTGTGGGGTGAGGTTCTGAGGTGTAGGTTCTGGGGCTGGAGTGGGAGATGGAGTAGGAGAGGTTGGAGCTTGACCAGGCTTCAGAATCTGCCTGGTCCACTTTGAGAAGATTCCTATATTAATTCATTTGCCAGGTGGAATTGGCACTCCTTTTGATTTGCTGACTGTTGGGTAATGATGTAGCAGAACTTGGCTCATCATTCTCATATAAGCATTCTCCTTATGTGAGTATTTATGGTCAATCAGCTTAAAAAGGCACCTCTCGCAGTTTATTTTCTTATTGAGGACAAGAGTGTTGGATTGGTAGGCGCTCTTAGAGGGGGGGGGGGGGGGGGGGTGAATAAGGGTTGTAAAAACTTTTATTATATTTTGTTATATTTGAAATTATAAGAGAGGAAAATAAGAAATCAAGCATATTAATTGAAAGAAAATTGAGACATCATATTATTAATATGAAAAGGAGAGTTTACAAAACTTGACTTCTTATGACGCTAGAAATCGAAGGCGAATAATAAAACTCTTTTTGTTTTTATCCTGACTCGCATCCCCACGAACCGGTGGCCCTAGCCTATCCTTCCCCGGATATGAACTCAAGCCGCTCTAGCCAATCCTTCCCCGGATATGGCCTTGAGAACCCCCTAGACCTAACCTAGATCTAGTCGACAAAACGAGGAGAGTTTCTGCCCTAAGTCCTACCCAGACCTAGTCGCCAACACGAGGCGAGTTCACTAAACGATTACAGAAAAAGATGTGAAATAAAAAGACAATAATATGAAAATCTCCCTCTTGAAGAACTTCTGAAGTTGGTGACGAAGGATCGTTGTAGTATAAGCATTGATGAAGCGATCTTTGGTCGGATCCGGTGTGAAGAAATCCTCCTTCAGAAATTCGTGGAACGTTGATGGGAGATCACTTTTCGGCAGAGTAAGGGTCTGGAATTCTAGCACTTCACCTCTCTCAAACTTGTGTCTTAAAAACGAGAGAAGAGGCCTTCTTTTATAGGAGTGAGCGCTAGCGCCTGCGATAGCGCTACCGCCGGCGCTATCCCATATTAAGAAATATTCTCCACACGCATATATTCATTCCAGGGAAACTCCGCCGCCTTGCCTCTTGTGCTCTGCGCTATCGCCTGCTCTATTCGCTACCGATTGGCGCTAGCACCTTCTAAAAATGCTCCTAGAATTGCGCTAATCATCGCTAGCATCGGGCGCTAGGTGCTAACGCGGGCGCTAGTGGGCACGTTGGAATTATTGGCTCAATTTTTGGGGCAACCTTCTTATGTTATCCTTGAGTCATATGGACTTGTTTCCTGCACACTTAAGCAAACAAGATCAAACACATAGGATGTGTTATTCTCAAACCTAGGAGATGTTAAAATATTTAGAGGTCCGGAATGAAGTAAAAAATGTGGAACACTTCACACCATAAGCATGACAATCAATGACAATGGGAAGACAGAATAGTTCTCTTGTTATTTACTATCTCTTTACAGCTCGAGACATACATGTGATGAGTCCCAATTATATACACATTTTTGGACTCATCTGGGCCGATTTTCTAGTCTTTGCACTTCACTTTAGACATGTTTTCATTCCTATTTAATACTCCATGCTAAGTGCACTTCTAGGCCCGTTTTGGTGTTATTTCTTGTTCATCTTCATTACTAGTTTTCATGCAGTGTTAAGTGCCACCTTCAGTGGCTGGACTGGTGTTGTATGCTGGAACAGGAGTCGTGCAGGTGTTCCCGGTACAATTCTGTACAGGAACACTGCGCACGATCACTGGCTCTATCGCGCACGACCACTGGTCGTGCGCCACTGATCGTGCGCACATAACGCCCATTTTATGAGTTATGTCTGGCTTATCGCACGACCATTTACGATAGTGCGCACGACCACTGGTCGTGCGCCACTGGTCGTGCGAACATGTATTTTATAAATTTCTTTCATTTCAGGCTCCGCCCAGGCAGCGCGCACGATCGCAGAACTCCAGTGCGCACGACCACTGGTCGTGCACCAATGACCATGCGCAGTATTCAGTCCAGCGCCTATATATATGCCTGTTCCGCTTTTAGGGCAGGATCGAGCCGCCGGGAGCGCGAGCGGCAGTCCGTACGCCGGTGATTTCCATTCCTGGACACCTCCACTTCACCTCCTACGCAAGGGGAATTCCTCTCCAACCATTCAAAGTATTTCTCCATTGTCCGGGAGCATTCTCCACCATCCGCAAGCCCTCAAGCAGCTGTTTTTCCACTCTAGTCCGGTGAGAAGAAGAGGAATCCTGAGGTAGAAGACGACGGAACCACGTAGAGAGATCGTGACAGTTTCTCTACACCAGAAGCACAGTCCGCCCGAGCCCGGAGGTAGCTTGACAAACTACCATTCCGGCCGTGAACGGCCGCTAGTCTTCATCCATTGGTTATCTCTTTCCTCTCTCCTTCGTTGTAATCTTTTAAACTTGAATATTATGATGTTTGGTTTAAATGAAATGAATGTTTCTTCTCTTTTCATCATTACTTGCTTGTGAATCGCTTCGCCTCCACTCATCCACTCACTCACTCACGCACTCAAGGTGTTCGATCCACGTTAGCAAGAGCTAACGGCATTTGTGAAGAGGTGTTTGCGACCCTCGCCTTCCCGCACTAGAGCACGCTCCATCAGCCTCACGAAGCACGGCATCGCGGCCGTTGCATCCATCTCGCCTTGCGAAGCGGTGCTTTCGACCCGCATTTCCTTCATTGTTGTTAAGAGTAGGAAAACCCAACCAAAACCCCCTTTTTGTGTGTTTGTGTACGCTTGTGTAACAATAGTCACACAACACGATTCGTTTACCCAACCTGCATTCCTCAAGAGACCGACACTCGGGGATCCTATTCCCAAACTTTATTACTTGCGCGACCGGTGCACTTGCCGAAATATCGCATCAACATGATGAGACATGATTCATAAGAATCACAGAGGAGAGAAGCACAAGACACAAAAAACAAGCCGCTAGAGATCTGCCAAGGCAGATACCGCCAGACCGCTCAAACAGGAGAGCCGCACGATTAACCCTGAGACTGCGCGAACAGAGCACAAGCCGCACCTATCAGACCGCAACCACAGACCGCACAACTCGCTGCTTTATTCAACTGCTGAAAATAACTGTCCGCACTTCTTGATCACCCAGACCTCACGGTCTCAAGATCACAGAAGAACCCGCGAACACTTGATGAAGAACTGCTTCCTGCTGCAAGAGGGCAACTTAAGACCGCCCGACCACTTAAGGATGCCTGCTTCAACTGACTCTGCTTGAACAGTCCAAGAACACCTAAACATAGTCCGCACAGACAGATCGCTGTCGAACTGGTTGATTCAAAGCTGCAAAGAAAGGATAATGCTGACTGCTAGCGGCTAACCTGCGAACAAACAAATTGGTCAAACAAACCCAAATCGCGCAACCTCCAAATGAGACCGGACAATCAAGCCAACTTTGGTTCTTATAGTTCTTGCATATAAATGGCTACCCCGGCGTCCCTATTTATGGGCAAAAGAACGGATGTCGTCACCACCCCAAGGGATACAGTCACCTTCCTTATTGAAGCACGCGGTCTTCAGAAACAGACCGCGCTGTCTCTTCAAGACCTAATTACACTTAAGCAAAACTGTCCAAGGACAGCTTGCAACTCGGCAGACCGCCCGGTCTAAACCAGTACAAGGATACTTGGGCAAAATAAGCAGACCAAACACAAGTCGCCAACACCAGAGACACGCAACCACATCAGCCAGGTCGCCACACTGAGTTTGCGGTTTCTAGAAATAAACCGCAACATAAGGTTGCGCGGTCTTTGCGGTCTCCAAGAACAGACCGCCCGGACTAAACCACTTCCACTTCAAAAATTTAACACTCCCCCTTGAAGTGGGAAGTGCAAGTCAGCCCAAGTAACTTCCTCAACCGTGTAAACGGTTCCTTCAACAACGACTTTGTAAATATGTCTGCGACATTATCCTTGCTCTGCATATGCTCAACCATAAGAGATCCCTCCAACACCTTCTCCCGAATGAAATGATGTTGAATCTCTATGTGCTTGGTTCACGCATGACAAACTATATTTTTCACCAGTTTCAGGGCACTCTCATTGTCACCCCGAAGCAGAGTGGGACCATGCACCTCCCTATTAATGTCCTCCACAAGCCTCCTAAGCTAGATGGCTTCCTGAGATGCCAAAGCCAAAGCTTTGTACTATGCTTCTATGGTAGAGACAGACACAGAATCCTGCTTCTTGCTGCACCATGATATAGCTGTAGAGCCCGTCATAAAGACGTATCCAGAAGTCGATCTCTGGTCATCTGAATCTCCTCCATAATCAGCATCCATGTATCCACGCAAGCAAAATCCTTAGTCCTTCCCACAGAAGAGACCCAAATCATTAGTGGTCTTGACATACTTCAAAATACTCCTTGCCTCCATCAGATAGGCTTCCGTGGCTCTGCCATATACCGACTCACTCGGCCAACCGCATAAGAAATATCTGGCCTCGTGATCGTCAAATATATCAGACTTTCGACCAAATCCCGAAACACCAAAGGATCAGAAAGAACCTTCCCCTCTTCACGTCGAAGATGAATTCTAACCTCCAGTGGAGTAGAGGTTCTCTGAATTGTGATGCGATTCTTCACGTGGAGTTGCCAAATTTTCCACCCTTGGCAAGCTACCAACGCGATCACCACCCGAACCGAAGTCATTTTGGCAACGGGGCTGAAGGTTTCTTCATAATCCTCCCCATACTTCGGAGAGAAACCTCAAGCTACAAGGCGAGCCTTATACCGCTCAATGCTACCATCAGCCTTCTTCTTCAGCTTGAAAACTCACTTACAAGTCACTGGAGTAACACCCTCAATCTTAGGCACCAAGTCCCAAGTCTCATTCTTCCTGAGGGCGGCCATCTCTTCATCCATGGCTATTTCCCACTCCTTGACTCCAACGACATTTTCAAAACAAGACGGCTCTCTCTCATCCAGGGTGAAAGTGAGTTTTAGTTCTTAAGTGTTAAAGCTCTTTGTTTAAGTTTATTTCAAAATAATGATATGTATATAAATGTGGTGCTGTGTGAGTAATAACAACAAACACTAAGAGGGCATAATAATCACAGCACAACAAAAAAGAAAATAAAACAAAAGCAAACATCCAGAAGACACAAGATATATAGTAGTTTCTCAATCAACCTAGGTACATCTACTCTTCTACCCACTGGTAGGAATCCACTGGAGGTTGTTGATCAGGTGCCCTCACACCAAGGTGATTTTGTTCAGGTGTCCACACACCACAGAGCTTTTGATCAGATGCTCAAAACCAAGATGCAGGTTTTTGCTTAGGTGCCCTGTCACCGAGAGTTAACTTTTGAAGGGAGTTATAACCCTTTACAAGACGGGAAGGAATAAAGAAAACAGAAAAGATTATAGTGTTCTTTTCTTGTGCTAAGAAGACTCTTGATGATCCTGATGGGTTGTTGAGTTTGGATCTTGATGATGATGTTGAAGAACTCCCCCTGTCTGATTTAGATTGATGACAGCTTGTGGATGGAGCTTCACCACTTGATTGCAAATACTCTTTTCTTTTCTTCTTCTTCTGCAGTTTTGATCCTGAGCAATTGATATTGATTGGTGTCTCAGGATATAGATGATCTGCAAAGAAGATTTTAGCAAAAAGAAGATATAATATATTTAGATCTGCTTCTTCTTTTTGCCCTCCGTTTTTCTCCTCCTGGTTCTTCTTATTTCCTTTTCTCTTTTTCTTTCCATCTCTTAATTTCTTCTCTGTTCTTCTCTCTGAATATATAATCTGGAGATCTTGTGGCTGATTTGAATTCTTGCCGACCAGAGAGGAAAGAAATAATATCTCTTTTATTTCCTGGATCCTCGAGCAGACAAATTGCCGTCTTTAGCTTTTACAATGACTATAACATTTAATGCTTGCAACGACTGTATTGTTAAGGCAGCAATATATATATAGAAATAATAAAATATTGCTTTAATAAATCTGACAACATATTAGTTGAACTGAGAATGATATTAAAATTATGCTGACGATATTTCGTCGAGCTCAACTTCAAGTTCGTCGACCTCATCATTTGATTCGTCGACCTGAACATTTGATTCGCCGTTCTGAGCTTCTACTGAATATTCGTCGAACCCAGACTTGAGTTCGTCGAACGGAAGGATTCGTCGACTGCTGAGACTGGCTGGATCGTCGACCGTTGAATATTGAGCTGTTCGTTGAACGCAGACTTGAGTTCGTCGAACGGAAGGATTCGTCGACCGCTGAGCCTGGATGATTTCGTCGACCGCTGAAATATTGAGCTGTTCATCGAACGCAGACTTGAGTTCATCGAACACAACTTTTCATCGACCGCTGAGACGGGCTCTATTTGTCGACCGCTGAGACAATCTGTTCGTCGACTGCTAAACCGCTGAGACGGGATCGTCGAACGTTGAACCGCTGTATTTCGTCGAGCACAGAGCGCCATTCGTCGAACGCAGAGAACATGTGTTATTTTTATTCTTCTCTTATTTTCTCAGCCTATTAAATATATATATATTTTCAGCATATTATCTTAATGGGATTTGATCTAAGTTATAAGATATGTTATGATAGAAACTTAGACATTAAAGGTGGATCCTAACTCAAATCAAAACTAAGGTTCCAACAATCTCCCCCTATTTGAGTTGGGATCCTAATCCAAATTAAGACTAGGTTCTAACAATCTCCCCCTATTTGGTTTAGGATACCTAAGCATAAAAAGTCTTTTAATAACTTAAGGCTTAAGAGTCAGAGATTATTTCTAAATTTCTTTTTAAAACCAAGCAATTTCTGATTTCCTAGATTTTGATTTAAATAGGAATTTAATATTATGAATTGCTAGCTATTGTTGGATTCTAAGGAATTTTAAAATCAGAAAGACATTGCCTGATACCTTCTTTCTATAGAATCCCCTTAAACAGAAGAGGCTCACACTCAGTGCTCTGATCATTTCTGATCTATGCAATCTGAGTAGAATGCTCAACTTGATTTTGGAGAAAATCTGTAAGAATGTGAAGTTATCTGACTTTATTTTAAGATAGAAAAATTCAATGAATCATATAACAGCTGTTTAATTATAAAAGTTTTAAAATAGGTAAAAACAAATGTCTTATAATTAGATATATTGGCCTTTTTATCTCATTGAAATATAAATTTGAAAAATTAAACTGATTTTGTTGATCATAAATAATTTTTTTTTCTTTAAAAGTTTGTTTAAACTTATCAGCTTTAATTAACTTCTTTTTTAAAGAGATAATTTGTTCTTCTGATGTTTTCAATTTTTCTTTAATTTTATCAGAAGTTAATTTGTTTATTATTAGCTCTTTTCTGATTCTATTTTCAGAATTTATTAAATCTGTACATGATGATTTGAAAATAGATTTAAATAGATCAGAGGTAAAATTAGGAATTGTAGTTACCTCAGTTACCTCATCTGATTCAAATTCAGCATCTGATTTGTGATATGGGCCATATATGACCATCATGCAGAAAGCTTTAGTTTTTTGTTCTTTTTCTTCTTCTTCTTCACTTAGGTTTGGAAATGGTTCTGCATCAAAAGTATAATTAGTGAAAGAAGTGGAAGAGGATTCACTTACAATACTTGAGAGGGAGTTCCAGATGGCCCTTGTTGAAGTGCAATCAGCCACTTTTTGAAGAATGTCTTTTGACATTGATTTAGCCAATATGTTCATGGCCTTGGCATCAACACTTTTCAGCTTTACTTGATCATCTGTTGAGGAAATTGAAGATGGAAGTCCTGTCAAAATGGAATTGTAAATTTCTTCATCTATGGCATTTATATATAGTTTAATTCTAGCTTGCCATAAAGTAAATCTATCCAAATTATAGATTGATGGATCTGAAAATGAAAATTCTGATTGTGCCAATAGATTTTAGAAAAACCCTTTTAAAAAAAATTAAGAACTAAGTGATCTTTTTGATTCAGGTGTTAGCCTGTGTGTAAGGTATATAGTAGTTCCCCAATCAACCTGGGTACATCTACTCTTCTACCCACTGGTAGGAATCCACTGGAGGTTGTTGATCAGGTGCCCTCACAACAAGGTGATTTTGTTTAGGTATCCACACACAACAGAGCTTTTGATCAGGTGCTCAAAACCAAGATGCAGGTTTTTGCTAAGGTGCCCTGTCACCGGGAGTTAACTTTTGAAGGGAGTTATAACCCTTTACAAGATGGGAAGGAATATAGAAAACAGAAAATATTATAGTATTCCTCTCTTGTGCTGAGAAGACTCTTGATGATCCAGATGGGTTGTTGAGATTGGATCTTGATGATGATGTTGAAGAACTCCCCCTGTCTGATTTAGATTGATGACAGCTTGTGGATGGAGCTTCTTCACTTGATTGCAAATACTCTTTTCTTCTCTTCTTCTGCAGTTTTGATCCTGAGCAATTGATATTGATTGGTGTCTCAGGATATAGATGATCTGCAAAGAAGAGTTTAGCAAAAAGAAGATATAATATATTTAGATCTGCTTCTTCTTTTTGCCCTCTATTTTTCTCTTCCTGGTTCTTCTTATTTCCCTTTCTCTTTTTCTTCTCGTCTCTTAATTTCTTCTCTGTTCTTCTTTCTGAATATATAATCTGGAGATCTTGTGGTTGATTTGAATTCTTGTTGACCAGAGAGGAAAGAAATAATATCTCTTTTATTTCCTAGATCCTCGAGCAGACAAATTGTCGTCTTTAGCTTTTGCAACGGCTATAACATTTAATGATTGCAACGACTGTATTATTAAGGCAGCAATATATATAGAAATAATAAAATATTACTTTAATAAATCTGACAGCATATTAGTCGAACTGATAATGATATTAAAATAATGCTGAAGATATTTCATCGAGCTCAGCTTCAAGTTCGTCGACCTCATCATTTGATTCGTCGACTTGAACATTTGATTCGCCGTTCTGAGCATCTGCTGAATATTCGTCGAACGCAGACTTGAGTTCGTCGAACAGAAGGATTCGTCGACCGCTGAGACGGGCTGGATCGTCGACCGCTGAATATTGAGTTGTTTGTCGAACGCAGACTTGAGTTCATCGAACGGAAGGATTCATCGACCACTGAGCCTGGATGATTTCATCGACCGCTGAAATATTGAGCTGTTCGTCGAATGTAGACTTGAGTTCGTCGAACGCAACTTTTCGTCGACCGCTGAGACGGGCTCTGTTCATCGACCGCTGAGACAATCTGTTCGTCGACCACTGAACCGCTGAGACGGGATCATCGAATGCCGAACCGCTGGATTTCGTCGAGCGCAGAATGAATACCATTCGTCGAGCGCAGAGCGGCATTCGTTGAACGCAGGTAGCCATTCGTCGAACGCAGAGAACATGTGTTATTTTTATTCTTCTCTTATTTTCTCAGCCTATTATATATATATATATATAAATATATATATATATATATATATATATATATATATATATATATATATATATTCAGCCTATTATCTTAATGGGATTTGATCTAAGTTATAAGATATGTTATGATAGAAACTTAGACCTTAAAGGTGGATCCTAACTCAAATCAAAACTAAGGTTCCAACAATCTCCCCCTATTTGAGTTAGGATCCTAATCCAAATTAAGACTAGGTTCTAACACAGGGGACCTGCGAAGAAACATGAGACGAAGCTCACCATGTTTACCCCCGTATATCGATCTGGTGGAATAATGGTCCTCTTGGACCTCCTCAGAGCTTGACTCTGAACCACCTCTTCAGCTACTTGTTCTGAACTAGCTCTCTTCTCAGGTAGACTTGTAGCATTGCTCCCCCTGCTTCCAGAACCTGAAGCACCTGACCCAGAGCTAGAAGCACCTGGAGCACCTAGAGAAATATGCAACTCCACCAGAAACTCCTTAGTAACCTCACCTGGTCCACCATCTACCCTACTTCCTTGTAACTCAACAGAAGAGCTACCCTGGTATGATGTCAGTTTGTCGAATACCACATCCCTTGAGACCACAGCTCTCCGTGTCTCTGGATCCATGCATCTCCAACCCTTCTTCCGGTCATCATAACCGACGAAGACTAGCTTCCTTTCTTTCACATCTAGCTTCGTTCTGAGGGCAGCAGGAACATGCACATAGCAGGTAAAATCGAACACTCGAAGGTGTTCTACTGTAGGCTTTATCTTGAACATCAACTCATGAGGGGTCTTCATGTTGATGGGACTGAGAGGCATCTGATTGATGACATAGGTGGCACAAGGCATTCCCTCTACCAAGAAAGACTTTGGGATACTCTTGGCATGAAGCCAACATTTGCAGGTCTCCATCAGATGACAGATCTTCTTCTCTACAACGCCATTCTGTTGTGGAGTGTGACCACAAGAAAGCTCTCTCTGGATGTCATGCTTCCTGCAGAAGTTAAAGAATGCTTTGGAGGTAAACTCCCCTCCATTGTCAGTTCTGAACCTCTTGACCTGCAGGTTGAGCGGACCCTCCACTAGCTCCTTGAATTCCACAAACCTCGTGAATGCTTCTGACTTCTCCTTCAGAAAATATACCAAAGTATATCTAGTGAAGTCATCAATCAGAACTAGCATATACTTGCTGCTCCAAGACTGACAATTACAGTAGGTCCAAACAGATCACCATGAATACACTCCAATGGTGCTTTACATCTGCTTTGTGATTTATCAAATGAAAGACGTTAAGCCTTACCATATTGACAACCTGCACAAACATGACCTTCGCCAAAGGATGACAAACTAGGCAAACCTCTCACAAGGCCTTTCCCTGCCATAACTTTCAACTTGTCCATCCCAACATGTCCGAGTGTTTCATGCCAGATAGCAACGCTATCATTAGTCCCCATCTTATCAACATAGGAACTTGTTGATAACACAAACAAGTCCTTCACCCTTCTGCCGACATGAGTGACTTTAGCCACCACTGCCGACACATTTCTAAGAAACTTCACTTCTGTTGGACCAAACAGAATGTGATAGCCAACATCCACAGCGTTGGTCACCGAGAAGAGGTTTTTCTTCATCCCCAGAGCATGATAGACACTCTTCAACGTAAGAGTACCTCTATCATCGTTCAAAGAAACTACACCCTCCTTCTCTACTGCATGTATAGTATCATCAGCCGTAATGATAGCATCATTACCTGTATATGCCTGAAAAGAAGAGAACTTCAACTTGTCTCCGGTTAGTTGATGACCACAACCCGAGTCCACTATCCAATCATCCTGATAGTTGATGTTAGCCATAGCCCGAACACACGTGCCCATCATGAAAGCTCCATCACCCCATCTATCATCTACATTCGAACCAGCATCCTCCTTTCCTACAGCATGCACTGGCTGAAGATTGACTTTGCAGTCCCTTTTGAAATGACCAAGCTTGTTGCACCTGAAACATCTCAGTCCTTCCTTCTTCTTCCCTTCAGACATACAAGCATAACTCCTCTCTTGCTGATATGAAGTAGATGGACCATCGTTACCAGATGACTTCTTCTTCTTGTCCCAACGCTTCTTCTTTCCAGAAAAGAGAACCTCATCTTCTCCCCCAAAGACAGATATTCCTGCCTTTTGCATTGCTAAACTCTCTTGCGACGCAAGTAAGCTCTCCAACTCCAGCAACGATGGCTGATTGGCCCAACCTTGCATAGAAGTAACAAAGGCCACATACTCCCTCCGCAAGCAGCGGATTATGTGCCTGTTCAGCTTTGCTTCTGAGATAGGCTCATTCGGGTCCAAAGCCGATATCTCTGCACATAGGTTCTTCATTTTCAAGAAGAACGTCGAAATGGACAAGTCTCCCTGAGTTGCTTTCGCCAACTCATTTTCCAAGAATTGTAGCCGAGCTACATTCTTCTTATTGAACAAGCCATCCAAGGCTGTCCAAATTTCAGCAGCTGACCTACACCCGATGATGTGGTCAAACAACTCCAGAATGATAGCTCGCTTGAGAGTGAACTCAGCCTTCGTATTTGTTCTCTTTCAAGCCTTCACGAGCTTAGCATTCCCCTCAGCAGGAACAACAGCTTGTCTTGCTTCTCCTCCAACTACCTCTTATTAGTCTTCGCCAAGCAGATAGCTCTCCATGCAAGACTTCCACTTCTTAAAGTTAGTATACATAAGGAGCTCAATACCAAGACCTCTGTCATATCCTCCTTCCATTGCTATCCACTGATTGACAATCGGCTTATAGAAATCCAAGTAGAGGACAACGTTGATTACTGCTCAGGAGCATTCCTCTGATACCATGTTAAAATATTTAGAGGTCCGGAGTGAAGTAAAAAATGTGGAACACTTCACACAATCCACAAGCGTGTCAATCAATGATAATGGAAAGATAGAATAGTGCTCTTGTTATTTACTATCACTTTATAGCTCGAGACATACATGGCGAGACATGATTCATAAGAATCACAGAGGAGAGAAGCACAAGACAAAAAAAAACAAGCTGCTAGCGAACTGCCAAGGCAGAGACCGCCAGACCGCTCGAATAGGCAAGCCGCACGATTAACCCTGAGATTGCGTAAATAGAGCACAAGTCGCACCTGTCAGAACGCAACCACAGACCACACAACTCGCTGCTTTATTCAACTGCTAAAAACAACTGTCCGCACTTCTTGATCGCCCAGACCGCACGGTCTTAAGATCACAGAAGAACCCACGAACACTTGATGAAGAACTGCTTCTACTGCAAGACCGCAACTCAAGACCGCCCGACCACTTAAGGCCGCCTGCTTCAACTGAGTCCGCTTGCACAGTCAAGAACACCTAAACACAGTTCGCACAGACAGACCGTTGCCGAACTAGTTTATTCAAAGCTGGAAAGAAAGGAGAATGTTGACGGTGTTGGAACATGGTTTTCCGCATCCCTTTGATTTGATAATAACAAATCCTACTTGTATTTGATCTTGTTTGCCATTGTGTTTTTAGCATGCAGGTTTGGGCAGATATGACACCAGGTTGCTACAACAATAGTCTGGCACTAACCACAAGCTGAAGGATTGAAAGATGTTTAATGCCAGGCGTTAAGGTAAACGCTGGGATTTAGTGCTAGACAAAAACGACGTTCGACGAAATTGTGTTCGACGAAAGAAGAAGCCCGTTCGACGAAATGTATACCACGGTGCTCGACGAAATGCATACCACGGTGTTCGACGAAATGCATATCAAGGCATTCGATGAGAATTGTGTTCGACGAAATCAGAAGCCCGTTCGACGAAATGCGTTCAACGAAATGGAGGTTGCTGAAATGAGAGGTCGTTCGACGAAAATGGCGTTCGACAAAATAAATGGCTGTTCGACGAAATGAGCTGCTATTCGACGAAATGGCGTGCCAGCTGATTAAAGAAAGAATCTCAATGCCAGGCGTTAGTCTTAACGCTGGGCGCTATCCGGTCGATGAATTTGGCAAGGAGAAAGTAGCCGTGATTGCAGGAGGAACTTTAGGAATGATTTGCCCAACGCCCTTGTTAGTATTGCCTAAAATAAAACATTTCTTAAAGTGCAGAATCGCCTTCTTCTTCTGAAGATCCGAGCCATCAATATATTGCTATATATGGTCAACGCCCGGCATTAGGACTTAACGCCGGCGTTAGCTCAAAGACTATAAATTGGAGGATTTTGTCTTCTCCTACAACTGATTGCCAAGAGCCCTATTCCAGCACTTCAGAAACTTTGTGAGGGCCGTATTTCCAGACAAACACATCTCCCACTCATATTTCAAAAGGAGGAATCAAAGGAGGCTTGGATCAACATGCTAACCAACGCGAAGAACGCACACTTGGACTTCAACGATTCTTCGGCATCTCCTTCAGATTACCTCATAGGGATTTTTATATTTGTAATTTGTATTTTGTCCTTTATTTCATCTGTAACAACCCGCCCCGACCACCACACCAGCTAGCCTATACCACATCGTTGGTGGGCCGACTAAACGGGGTTGGACAAGGACTGCAGTCCGGTGCACCCCACCCATGGCTGAGCCTGTTTCTCAGCTACATTGGGATGTTGATGGCGGGTCTCGATCCCCCGCCGCCCTTGATAAGGCACCTTCAACAGTCCTCATCACCAACTGCGCTGAGCTCAGTTGGTGATGAGGACTGTTGAAGGTGCCTTATCAAGGGCGGCGGGGGATCGAGACCCGCCATCAACATCCCACTGTAGCTGAGAAATAGGATCAGCCATGGGTGGGGTGCATGGACTGCAGTCCTTGTCCAACCGCATTTAGTCGGCCCACCAGTGATGTGTTATTGGCTAGCTGGTGTGGTGGTCGGGGCAGGTTGTTACATCATCTTTGTAATCGGTCGTGAATTCGCCGCGTGTTGGCGACTAGGTCAAGGTAGGACTTAGGGAGTAATTCGCCTTGTGTTAGCGACTAGGTCTAGGGAGTAGATCTAGGGGGTGCTCGAGGCGTTTCTGGTGATAGATTGGCTAGAGCGGCTTGAGGCCGTATCTGGGGAGAGATCGGCTAAAGCCAACCAGTTCGTGGGATACAAGTCGGTATAGAAAACAAAAAGGGTTTTCATATTATTCGCTTCGATTTCTAGCGTCATTGAAATCAGATTTTGTAATCAATTTTATAAATGATAATCATGACTTTTCTTGTTTAATAAAATTGATTTCATTTCTAATTTCATTATCTCTTTACTTTTGATTTAACTTACTTCGACCAAAATATCAAAAGTTTTCTATTAAAGTTTGTAAAACCCTATTCATCCCCCCCCCCCACTTTTAAGGGCGCCTACAGATCCAACAAGTGGTATCAAAGCCAGGTTATTCCAATTCGGCTTAACAACCGGGAATAATGGCGTATCTTGATCATGATCTCGCTTCTACTAGTGGGGAAAATTTTAATATAACTGAAAAAGTATAAGCACCACCTTTATTTATGGGCAAAAATTATAAAGGGTGGAAAACATTAATGAAAATTTTTCTTAAGGCCTTAGATGAAAAGGTTTGGAATATTACTATTGAAAAGCCACCTAGCGTACTAACTAGAAATGAAATTGTTTTAAAAGCAAATCTATGAATAGTATATTTTGTGCGTTAGAACAAAATATTTTCAAACTTTTTTATACGTTACCTACCGCTTATGAGATTTAGAATTTTCTTGAAAGAACTTATGATTCTCCTTCTATAGGTATGGAACAATCGCAAGAACTGGAGAATATGTAAGCTTGCACAAGTCTTCAAGAATGCTCCTCTCATGACGGATCCATGAAGTGCACATCAAGTGAAAGAGAAGAAGGAATACTATCTTCGGAAGAGGAGCGCCAAAAAGATGTCAAAGAAAGGATATGTTCAAATTGTGCCTCTCCCGAAAGCAATGTAAGGAAATCAAATTCCATTTTTTGTACTTCTATCTCTACATTACAATTGCTTCAAACTACAAAGCGCAAAATTAAGAAATTAAAAAATGCTAATAAACATCCGCGCTTAGAAAATAAAAATTTAAAGGCAAAAATTAATGAAGAATCAAATTCTAATTTATCTAGTTCTACCCATGGCTCCTTAGTTGAAAACATTACACCTTGTATGGAATTTGATGATTTAAAAGAAAAATGCAAGGAACTTGAAAAGGAACTTCTTTTTATAAAAGAACAATATGAATGTCATGTTTTGAAAATTCATCTTTGAAAAATGATTGTGCTAAGTGTAAAGACTATAAAATTGAAAATTAAAGAGATGGATGAAACATTTGATGAATATAGAAATAACAATCAAAATCATATTGATTCAATTGTTTCCACTCTTAAAAATAGCACAATCGCTTATAATAAAGCTAGACATAATTTAAAAATGAAGAATGATGAATTAAAAACAAAAATCAACTTGCTTATGAAATTTATAAATAAAAATTCACAATATCAAGAAATAACTAAAAGCATGTTGAATATGAATATGAATATTTTAACTAAGACAAATAATGGGAGTAAGAAACACAAAGTATTTGTAAATTAAAGTCAAAATCGCCATTATTTACAAAATCATATTTCTCCCAACATAAAATTAAATGTTCACAAATTTCCTATAAACAATGTTTTACAAAATCATCATGGAAATTTGACAAATAAAAACAATATTAAACCAAGGTTTGAATGGAGGCCCAAAGTTAAAGATGAAACACTAACTCCACTCGAAAGGGCCCATTCAATCGTATCTCCCCAAAACCAAACACGATGTATTTGGGTACCCAAAGGAACCGCCACACCCAATCCTCTTTAGATACCTAAATCTCTCATTCAATAGTATCCTATCATTTGCATGAAGTATAAATCAATTAAAAATGAAATATCAATTCTCTACTTCATGATGTGCTTTATTTCCTTTTTGTTTTTGCTTTTATTTCTTTGAGCCATCATGATAAGATCACTTTATATAACATGTGTTATGACTTTCACATATTAAACCAAAATTCATAAATAAATCAAATTGAATAAAGTTGAATAAAAAGTCATATCATTTTTCAAGTGATCTATTTATCCTTTTTATTTTTATCCTTCTAAATCCATTTCCTAAAAGTCTTATAAAATTTGAAAAACTAAATTTGTCATATGATATTATTAAGACTAAATGAATTAAGTGTCAAAATGGATTCAAAAGGTGTTTTTAGGGGCATTAGGCTAAATTTATAAAATGCGCAAGTTTTGCTTAGGTATGTAATATATTTGCATCATTTTTGATTACCCCTAGTATGTTTAATCATAATCATGTCAAACCAGAATTGAAAAATTGCAAGAATACTATTTCACTTATTTATGATCATTTCACTCATGCATATGTTGTGCAAAACTTAAGAATTAAGGTTTACTAAATACGGAGCTTTAATGAATATGAAACCCATGTACTAAAATTTTAACTTCCGCAACTTTTTGGGATTTCTTCTCGTCTCTTCACTTCATTAGACAGGCCGCCTTTACATTGCACAAACATAATTCAGCAAAATCGGAAGCAAAATTGAAGAAAATCTAGGCTATATGATTAAAATAAGCACTATCTGTGAGCTAACGCGGGTGCTAGGACCTAACGCCGGCGCTAGCTCAAGTATCCGATTTTATGTAATTTTAAAATTCCGAAAAATCACTAAAAATATATGTTTTTGTTTAATATTTAAAAACCAAAGAGAAAATTTATAAAACCTTTCAAAAATAACCAAAAAATAGTTTCTCATTGTATTCATCATTCACCTTGCAATCTTTCTGTTGGAACCTTATTTTTGATTTGAGTTAGGATCCATCTTTATAGTCATAACACATCTTGTATAACTTAGATCAAATTCCATTAAGACAGGAGACAAGAGAAAATAATATATATATATAAATTAGACATGTTCTCTGGGTTCGACGAACGACTATCTGCGTTCGACGAATGGCGCTCTGCGGTCGACGAATGATGTTCATTCTGCGCTCGACGAAATCCAGCTATCTCAGCGGTCGACGATCCCGTCTCAGCAGTTCAGCGGTCGACGAACAGATTGTCTCAGCGGTCGACGAACAGACCCCGTCTCAACGGTCGATTAACAGACCCGCCTCAGCGGTCGACGAAAGCTGCGTTCGATGATCTCAAGTCTGCGTTCGACGAATATTTAGCAAAAGCTCAGAATGACGAATTAAATAATCAGATCGACGAACTTGAAGCTGGGCTCGACGAATTTCTATCAGCTTTATAATTTAGATATTCTCAGTTCGACTAATATTCTTATATCTGATTAAAGCAATATTTTAATAATTTCTATTTATATATTGCTATATATTGCTGCCTTTATAAATTAACAATATAGCCGTTGCAACATTAAATATTATAGCCGTTGCAGATAAGCCAAAGACGGCTATTTATCTTCTCGAGGAATCTAGGAAATGAAAGAGATATTATCTCCTTCCTTGTCGGGCAAGAATTCAAATCAGCCCAGAAGTCTTCTCTAGAATATATACAAAAAGAGAAGAGCAGAGAAGTAGAAAAAGAGAGAACAAGGAAAGAGAGAAAGGAATATACAGATACAGGAAGATAAAAACAGAGAAGCAAAAAGAAGAAGCAGATCTAATATATTATTTATCTTCTTTTTGCTAACTCCTCTTTGTAGATCATCTTCATCCTGAGACACCAAACAATATCATTTGCTCAGGATCAATCTGCATAAGAAGAAAAGGAGTTATTACAATCAAGAGAAGAAGCCTCGACAAACTGTCATCAATTCAATCAGACAGGGGAAGGTCTTTAACATCATCTACAAAGATCCAATATCAACAACCCATCAGGATCATCAAGAGTCTTCTCAGCAAAGAGAAGAACAATATATCTTTTCTCCTTCTCATCTTGTATAGGGTTAAAACTCCCTTCAAAAGTTTACCCATTGGTGGCAAGACACCTGATCAAAAAATCCTATTTGGTTTTTGGGCACCTTATCAAAAGCTCATTGGTGCTAGACACCTGATCAAAAATCCTAGAGGATACCTACCAAGTGTGGTAGAAGAGTAGATGTACCCAGGTTTAGTGGGGAACAACTATATTTCTTGTGTCGTCTGTGATGTGATTATTTTGCTGTGTTGTTGTGCCTTCTTTGTGTTTGCTTTTATTACTCACTCAGCACTACACACATATATATATATATATATATCACTATTTTTAAATAACCTAAAAAGTTTTAACTTAAGAACTAAACTCACTTTCAATTGGTATCACAGGGTAGTTGATTTTATACAGGCTAACACCTGAATCATAAAGATCAATTAGTTCTTAATTATTTTTCTAAAATCTAATGGCACAAGTAGAATTTTCAAATCCACCAATCTGCAATCTAAATAGATTTTCTTTATGGCAAGCTATAATTAAATTACATATGAATGCCATAGATGAAGAAATCTATAATTCCATTTTGACAGGACCTCCATCTTCACAAACATCAACAAAAACTCAAAAGATGCTGAAAAGTTCTGATGCAAAGGCTATGGACATATTAGCTCAATCAATGTCAAATGACATTGTTCAAAGAGTTGATGACTACACTTCAGCAAGAGGCATCTGGAACTCCCTCACAAAGATGGTAACTGAACCTTCTTTCACTAACTATATTTTTGATGGAGAACCATCATCTAGTCTAAGTGAAGAAGAAGAAGAAGAACAAAAAGCTAGAGCTTTCTGCATGATGGCCATATATGGCTCAAACCACATCTCAGATGCAGAAAAGGTAAATGAGGTAACTTCAAATCCCAACTCTACCTCTAAAAAATTACAAATCAGATTTTAAAATTCTATATACAGATATGAAAGTGCACAGTTAACCTCACTAGAATTCTCTAGAGGGGGGGGGGGGGGGGGGGGGGGGGTGAATAGAGATTTAAAAATATTTTGTGCAAAGTTAATAAATATATATATATGTGTAATATTCACAGATTTAAGCTTCCCACACACCAACAAGAATTAAGATAGTAAATAAAGAAATAGCAAAAAGAAAATCACAGCACAACACAAAGAAATATAGTGGTTCCCAAAACATTGGGTAGTCCACTCTTCTACCCCCTTGGTAGGAATTCACTATCTTGCACTGAGTCTTTTGATAATGAGACTCTTAGAACCAGACTGAGTCTTTTGATAAGGAGACTCTTAGAACCACTACAACTGAATGTTTTGAAGAGAGATTCTAAAAACTCTTTTACACAATGTGAAAAACAAATAAGAATAAGAAGAATAAGTAGAAGAAGAACAATTGAAGCAAGAAAGAATCTTCTTCCTAGCAAGAAGATTAGAAGCACAATTATAGTGAATTTGAAATCTCTCTTCTATAGTGAGAAGGAGATTGTATGCCCTTTTTCTCTTTCAGTGAGATATCTCAGAAATGGCAGCAGTATGGCTTTAGAGGCCGAAGAAGAAGGCTTTTTCTTTGCTGCAGCACTCTTTCACTTTTCTCAGTTTTCTCACTTTTCATTTAGGAGCTTTTCCTCTTTTTCAAATGGACGGAGTGGATCACATGTGCTTCTTCTTTTTCGACCTCCTTCTGTATTTATAGCTCTGTTTATTCAAAAATATTGCTATAGAAGGATAATCAATTAGCAGTCAGAGAAATAGTAAGAAAGAAAAGTTTCCATAATCATTATTTCTGTAGAAGGAAAGAGATCATTCTATTTTCAAATAATGTCCATAATAATCTTAATCAAATTAGCCAAGAATCATTTAGAAGGAAAGATTGATTCAGAACGATTAGAAAAGAATAATATAATTCCATAAAATTCAGATTTATAGAAAGATGGAAAGGGATCTGGCGTGTTTTTGAATCTGTCATAGAAATCGACGTGCGTCGATTACTATTCGACGTAAGCGTTGATTTCAGCCTGGCTAGACGTCGAGAAGAAAAAATGGAAAGAGCGTCGACAGAGGTGCGTCGACATTACTGGGTGCGTCGACTAGAAATCAGAGTTACGTCGACTTTAGTTACATAGAATTCTGTTTAGAGTTTCTTCGACTCAGTATGAGAGATACGTCAACTACACTTCGATGTTGCGTCGATTACTATTCGACGCATATTTACATAAACTAAATTTTCACTCTGAGAATACATATTCTACTAATTTCTAGGGGTTAAGATAAATCATTTCCCCAACAATCTCCCCCTATTTGTCTTAACCCTATTCATAGAGAAATTTTATCAGCTTGTAATCAACACATCAAAGCATATTTATATATCAGAAGATAATGGAAAAAGAAATCATATAACAGACTTTTTGTACAGATCAAGCAGTATTTAAGTATTAATCAATAGAGCTCTGCTCAAAATTGTTCAACATATCATTCAGGAGGAGTAGGAGGAGTTTTTATCTTCCTAGAGAATACTAAAGGGAGATCAGGTCTTTTTATAGAGGTGAGTTGTTCCTTCTCAGTAGCAAGATGTTCATTCAGCTCCCCCTGAGTCAAAGCAGTCTGCTCCCCCTGAGATAGAACTTCATTTATACTTTCTTTTTCTGCTTCTTCAGCTTCTTTCTTAGCTCCAGCTTCAGCTATGACAGCATCTGGCTCCCCCTGAGCTTCAACTTCTTGTTCAACTTCTTTCTCTACTTTACTTGCCTCCCTTTGAAAGAGAGCTACTTATTGTTCAGCCTCTCTTGCTATAGAAAGTACACCTGTTAGCTGTTCTGTAGTATGTAGCTCAGGTACTATTTCATTCCCAATGGTCTTAGGCAGAGCAAGACTATCAGATTTTGATGTTGGAGAGGATTTGTGTGAGTGAGATTTGTGGCTGGAGAGCTGTTCTTCATCCAACTTCTCCCCCTTCTTGACCTTCTTAGCCAAGGAGGTTAATAATGATTTAGTAACCTTAGATGAAGACACAGAGGCTTTGAGTACTTGCACAGAGGCATTTACCCCATCCAACTGGGTTTGCATGTGCCTGATAGAGGAGTGACTTTGAAGGCAGTGTCCATCCAGCATTTCTTGAAATCTTTGGGCTGCTGACTGGATACACTGAGTGATCAGAGAAGTGGATGGAGATGGTTCAGGGTGTGTTGGTGAAGGAGATAATGGTGGAGGAGATAAAGGTGGAGAAGAGATTGTTGATATATGAGGTATGTGAGATGATGTAGGTAGAGAGGATGTGATAATAGTGGAGACTATTGGTATGGATGATATTGGTAGGGAAGAGATATCTGTATGTTGAGGAGGAGGTGAAGATGGTTGCACAGGAGAATTAGGAGGAGAGGGAGTCCTTTCAGGAATGGAACCAGGCTTGGGGATTTGCCTGGTCCATTTTGAGAAGAGGGATATGGACATCCTTTTTCTAGGAGGAATGGGAATTCCTTTTGACCTACATAGGTCAGGGAAGGAGTGAAGGAGTACCCGACTCATGATCCTCATGTAGGCATTCTCTTTGTGAGAATATTTGTGGCCTATCATCTTCAGTAAGAAGCTGCCCCAGTCTATCTTCTTTTTCAGCACAAGGTCCCCCATAATGTTTAGTTGCTGCTTGGGCACTACATCATGAGCAGAGATATTGCATAGTAGTATTTTTCCTACTATGTCTGCCAAGAGCCTATATTCATCAGAGAAGTCTATTTTCTTCAGGTTGATTGGTCTATCTCTGGAGAATTTCATGGTGATTAATAAGTTTTTGATTTCCTCAGGAGTGAGTTCCACAGGTTCATTACCTGATAAAGGAATGATGATGGAGATTTATTTAGCTATTCTTAGAAAATAATTTGCTTTCCCTTTGATTTGAACAAGGATAGTGTTAGTGTGTACCTGATGGAAGATCAAAGGTATCCCTAAGATGTTCTGCAGAGATTGTGACAGGTGTTTCATGGATTGTTCCTGTAATCTCTCCTTGTTCAGATATCTGAACATGATTCATCAACTCAGTGAGTTCTATTTCCAGGAGTTTGCATCTTGTTGAAATGAGTTTGTTTAGACTGGCTTCAGTGAAAAGAGCTATGATGCTCTTGTTGTTTTCGGCGGCGGCTTGGAAAGAGTCAAGATCAATATCGAAACCAGAGTTGATCTTGGGAGCCATTTTGGTCAGTGAGAGAGAGAGAGAGGAAGTGATGGCTGGACAGAGAAGTGAGAAGGATGAGAGATGCAGAGAGTGTGCAGACTTCTAACTGAAGAGTTTATTTAAGTCAGGTGAAACGTCGAGACGAGAGACAACTCGAGATTTATTCGGTACTACAGTAGATGTGACAGAAAATGTTTTAGTATTACCGCTCTTTTTCATAAAGTTGACATTGCGTCGAGTGGAAGTCAATGTATGCGTCAGTACAGTTTGAATTGAGATGTTAGGGTTTCCTATCGACGATGCGTCGATTTAGAAATCGACGTGACTTTTATTTTGTCTTGAAAATTTTAAGTTTTACTTGAGAGATTATTTCTTCCTAATCCTAAGGATTTCTAAGTCAGCCTTGGACTAATTCTTATAGACAATTGGATTGATTGTGCCAACAATGTTTGGCAATGTGGCCAGTTTTATTACAGATGTAACACCTGATTGTCTTTAGATTGTGGGAATTTGAGTTTAGAGAGGGATAGAGATGTTGATTATAATAACAGTTTTGATTAGGATAAAAATTTTGATTAGGAGAAAAGTTTTGGTTAGGATAGAAATTTTGATCAGGATGAATGGGTCCTGAATGGGGTTTAAGATAGAAAATTTTTGAAGGATAGATATGTCGTGTATTTAAGTTGTTCTGAGGTTTTATGCGTCGATATCTATTCGACGTTTGTTGAGAGTTGTGTCGATATGTATTCGGCGCTTTATCTAGATTGCGTTGATCTGGAATCGATGCATGGAAGTAGTTGCGTCGATTGTAAGTAGACGTAATTTTATTCATGCGTCAATTTGAGGTCGAAGCATCTAAGAGATTGCGTCGAGTAGAATTCGACATACTATTATTCATACGTCGATATGAAGTCGACGCAATTGTGTCTTCACAGATTTTATTCTCCCCTTTTTCTGGTTGGAGAATTTTTTTATGAATTGTTTCTTTTGGCCTAGTAGCCTTCTTAGGAGGAGTTTGAGAGTCTTCATCTGAATAGTATGATGTTTCATCAAAATGGTCTATCTCCTTGAAGGTGAAGTCTTCTTCTTTATTCTGTGAGTCTTCTTCTAAGTTTGTTGATTTTATAGGTTTAGTAAATTTAACAGGGCTCATCCAAGCAGGTTTGGTAGATGGTATTGAACTGGTTGAAGGATCAGCCCCTAGTCCCAGATTCTTATGTCTGATTGTTTGTTTTTCAGTGATTTCTTTAAGTGTTTGGCTTCTGACTTTTATAGATTCTTCAAAAGCTTTTGCCTGGGAAACCTTATTCTTAAGGAGTTGATTTTCTATTTTAGCACTTTGTATTTCCTTTTCTGTTTTATAGATCTCACACCTTAGTTCATAATTTTTTGAACATGTATCCTCTATTTTTCTCATATTGATTTGTTCCTTTAGATCCTTAATTTCTTGTTTAGCTTTTTGTTGATCTAAACAGAGTTCTTTAAAATCATTTTTGAAATCATCACATAGAAAATCTATTTCATCAAAAATGCTTACCTCATCCCTATCCTCAGATTCCTCTATGAGAATAAGGCTGTCTTCTTTTTCATCTTCAGAAGAGATGCTTCCTTCTGAACCTGTTTCACTCCATAATTCAGCAACACATTCTTTTTCTGAGCTTCCAAGAGCCATTAGGCATAGGTCTTCTTGCTTAGACTCTTCACTGTCACTTTTAGATGTGGTGCTGTCTTCAGAGTCTGTTTCACTCCAAGCTTATGCAATGAAGCCTCTTTCTTTCTTCTTCTCCTTCCTCTTGAGATCTTTCTTTTTCAGATCTTTCTTTTTCTCAGCATTCTCTGGACATTCTGGAGCAATATGTCCAGTTTTCCTACAGGAGTAGCAGATAATTTCTTTAGTAGGAGTCTTATCATACCTTGGTTTTGACTCTCTCCTTTTAGAACCATCTTTCCTCACCCAGTTTTTGAATCTTCTGGCCAGGAGGCTGAATAATTCTTCTTCAGTAACAGGGGTTTCTTCTTCTGTTGCTTTTAATACAATGTTTCTATCTTTTGAGAAGGTTGGAGTGTTTTCCCTTCTTTCCTTCTCTTCTCTTATTTTCAGTAATTGCTCATAGGATTTGAGTTTTCCTAAGAGGGCATCTGTTGAGATTTCCTTTTGTCCTCTAGTATCTCTTATTGCCCATATTCTTGAGTCCCATGAGCTTGGGAGACTCATTAATAATTTGTCATTGATCTCTGTGAGAGAGATCTCTCTATCCAAGCTCCTTAATTGATTGATGATCAGACTGAATCTGTCATACATCTCAGATATGCTTTCTTCATGCTTCTTTTGAAAGTTCTCAAATTGGGAGATCAATAGAGCCTTTCTATCTTTCCTTTCATCAGCACTTCCTTCTACTATCTTTGTAAGAGCCTCCCAGATTTCTTTGGCTGATTCACAGTCAATAACCTTTTGAAAGATTTCATCTGAAAGGGTTGAGACAAGAATGTTCACAGCTTTTGCATCACTTGTTCCTGCCTTCTTCTCTTCAACTGTCCACTCAGCCCTTGGGACAAGTGTTTGAGTCACTTTACCACTTGAGTCCTTTCTATAGGGCTTGGGAGGACCTGTCAAAAAAAACATTAAACAAATCTTCATCAATAGAATTCATATAGATCCTAATTCTTATTTTCCAAAGTGCAAACTTTTCAAGGTTGCAAATTGGTGGTCTGGTGGAAGCATAATCTTTGATTTGTGCCATAAAATTTTTTAGAAATATATATATATGAGGTAGGATCTTTTTGATCAAGGAGTTATCCCTTTTTGATCAACCTAGCTCTGATACCAATTGAAAGTGCACAGTTAACCTCACTAGAATTCTCTAGAGGGGGGGGGGGGGGTGAATAGAGATTTAAAAATATTTTATGCAAAGTTAATAAATATATATATATATGTGTAATATTCACAGATTTAAGCTTCCCACACACACCAACAAGAATTAAGCTAATAAATAAAGAAATAGCAAAAAGAAAATCACAGCACAACACAAAGAAATATAGTGGTTCTCCAAACTTTGGGTAGTCCACTCTTCTACCCCCTTGGTAGGAATTCACTATCTTGCACTGAGTCTTTAGATAAGGAGACTCTTAGAACCAGCCTGAGTTTTTTGATAAGGAGACTCTTAGAACCACTACAACTGAATTTTTTGAAGAGAGATTCTAAAAACTCTTTTACACAATGTGAAAATCAAATAAGAATAAGAAGAATAAGTAGAAGAAGAACAATTGAAGCAAGAAAGAATCTTCTTCCTAGCAAGAAGATTAGAAGCACAAGTATAGTGAATTTGAAATCTCTCTTCTATAGTGAGAAGGAGATTGTAGGCCTTTTTTCTCTTTCAGTGAGAGCTCTCAGAAATGGCAGCAGTATGGCTTTAGAGGCAGAAGAAGAAGGCTTTTTCTTTGCTGCAGCGCTCTTTCACTTTTCTCAGCTTTCTCACTTTTCATTTAGGAGCTTTTCCTCTTTTTCAAATGGATGGAGTGGATCACATGTGCTTCTTCTTTTTCGACCTCCTTCTGTATTTATAGCTCTGTTTATTCAAAAATATTGCTATAGGAGGATAATCAATTAGCAGTCAGAGAAATAGTAAGAAAGAAAAGTTTCCATAATCATTATTTCTGTAGAAGGAAAGAGATCATTCTATTTTCAAATAATGTCCATAATAATCTTAATCAAATTAGCCAAGAATCATTTAGAAGGAAAGATTGATTCAGAACGGCTAGAAAAGAATAATATAATTCCAGAAAATTCAGATCTATAGAAAGATGGAAAGAGATATGGCGTGTTTTTGAATTTGTCACAGAAATCGACGTGCGTCGATTACTATTCGACGTAAGCGTCGATTTCAGCGTGGCTAGACGTCGAGAAGAAAATATGGAAAGAGCGTCGACATTACTGGGTGCGTCGACAAGAAATCAGAGTTACGTCGACTTTAGTTACGTCGAATTCTGTTTAGAGTTTCTTCGACTCAGTATGAGAGATACGTCAACTACACTTAGATGTTGCGTCGATTACTATTCGACGCATATTTACTTAATCTAATTTTTCACTCTGAGAATACATATTCTACTCATTTCTAGGGGTTAAGATAAATCATTTCCCCAACAAGATATAATAAAATCTGAGAAGGAAATTATAAAAGAGTTAATATAAATAAATATTTTAAATCCTGAAAATAATAAACTTAAAGAAAATTTGAAAAACTCAGAAGAACAAATTATTTCTTTGAAAAATAAGTCAATTAAGGCTAAAGAAAAAGAAATATTTTATGTTCAGCAAAATCAAAATAAATTTTCAAAATTATATTTTAATGAGATAAAAAGGCCAATATATCTAATTATAAGGCATTTGTTTTTATCTATTTTATGACTTTTATAATTAAATATCAATTATAAGATTCATTTAAATTTTTCTATCTTAAAAACAAAGTCAGATAACTTCACATTCTTATAGATTTTCTCCAAAATCATGTTGAGCATTCTACTCGGATTGCATAGATCAAAAATGATCAGAGCACTGAGTGTGAGTCTCTTCTGATAAGGGGGTTCTATAGAAGGAAGGTATCAGACAATGTTTTTCTAAAAATTCCTTAGAATCCAATAACAGCTGTAGCAATTCATAATATTAAAATCCTATTTAAAATCAAAATTCAGGAATCAGAAATTGCTTAAATGTTTTAAAAGAAAATAATATAATGTATGATTAAATGTTTTCCAAAAAGAACAAGTATATTTCCTATCTGTTTTATTTTCTACATCTCCTTTAAGCTGTATATTTCTAACTGTTATGCTTGTAGTTATTATACTTCTTTTATACTTAGTATCCTAAACCAAATAGGGGGAGATTGTTAGAACACCTAGTCTTGATTTAGATTAGGATCCCAACTCAAATAGGGCGAGATTGTTGGAACCTTAGTTTTGATTTGAGTTAGGATCCATCTTTATGGTCATAACACATCTTGTATAACTTAGATCAAATTCCATTAAGACAGGAGTCAAGAGAAAATAATATATATATACATATTAGACATGTTCTCTGGGTTCGACGAACGGCTATCTGCGTTCGACGAATGACGCTCTGCGGTCGACGAAAGTTGTTCATTTTGTGCTCGACAAAATCCAGCTATCTCAACGGTTGATGATCCCGTCTCAGCGGTTCAACGGTCGATGAACAGATTGTCTCAGCGGTCGACGAACCGACCCCGTCTCAGCGGTCGACGAACAGACCCCGTCTCAGCGGTCGACGAAAAGCTGCGTTCGACGATCTCAAGTCTGCGTTCAATGAATATTCAGCAGAAGATCAGAACGATGAATTAAATAATCAGATCGACGAACTTGAAGCTGAGCTCGACGAATTTCTATCATCTTTATAATTTAGATATTCTCAGTTATACTAATATTCTTATATCTGATTAAAGCAATATTTTAATCATTTCTATTTATATATTGCTATATATTGCTGCCTTTATAAATTAACAATATAGCCGTTGCAGCATTAAATATTATAGCTGTTACAGATAAGCCAAAGATGACAATTTATCTTCTCGAGGAATCAAGGAAATGAAAGAGATATTATCTCCTTCCTTGTCGGGCAAGAATTCAAATCAGGAAGTCTTCTCCAGAATATATACAAAAAGAGAAGAGCAGAGAAGTAGAAAAAGAGAGAACAAGAAAAGAGAGAAAGGAATATACAGATAGAGAAAGAGAAAAATATAGAAGCAAAAAGAAGAAGCAGATCTAATATATTATTTATCTTCTTTTTGCTAACTCCTCTTTGCAGATCATCTTCATCCTGAGACACCAAACAATATCATTTGCTCGGGATCAAACTGCATAAGAAGAAAAGGAGTTATTACAATCAAAAGAAGAAGCCTCCACAAACTGTCATCAATTCAATCAGACAGGGGGAGGTCTTCAACATCATCTACAAAGATCCAATCTCAACAACCCATCAGGATCATCAAGAGTCTTCTCAGCAAAGAGAAGAACAATATATCTTTTCTCCTTCTCATCTTGTACAGGGTTAAAACTCCCTTCAAAAGTTTACCCATTGGTGGCAAGACACCTGATCAAAAAATCCTGTTTGGTTTTTGGGCACCTTATCAAAAGCTCATTGGTGCTAGGACACCTGATCAAAAATCCTAGTGGATTCCTACCAAGTGTGGTAGAAGAGTAGATGTACCCAGGTTTAGTGGGGAACTACTATATTTCTTTGTGTCATTTGTGATGTGATTATTTTGCTGTGTTGCTGTGCCTTCTTTGTGTTTGCTTTTATTACTCACTCAGCACTACACATATATATATATATATATCACTATTTTAAATAACCTAAAAAGTTTTAACTTAAGAACTAAACTCACTTTCACTTTCTCTTTAATATTTTGAAAAGGTTGAATATGAATTGTCTTATATATTTCACTTACAATAATTAATTATGAGTATCAAAATCTCTATGTGATAAAATTAATGATCATAATTATATTATATAATATCAAAAGATCTTTTTACACATAACTACAAAAGATCATTTTGGTTCTTTCATAAAATTGGTGATCATGATAATTATATGAATAAATTACGTATTGTGATTGCATGTACCTTACTATATCTAGACCTTAGAATCACCTTGATATCAATAACATCAAATCATATCATCACTTAATTCTAGGTCTTCAAATTGAATTTCTATCGATATAAAAGATATGCAATATTCTTATGGCATAATATGAACTCATCATACTAGCATTATCAACTAATAAATATTATCATTCATGCTAGTTATCAATAATGCCATAATGAATCCATCTTAAAGTAGAAAAATTGAAAGATAAAATAACTATGTGACTTTAAATTGTTTCCATAGTACAAAATGCTTAGGATGTCCATGATCATTCACCCACATTTTGTGTCTCACAATAGCGAGGGCGTAGGATTGTATGCATTAGAAGACCTAACCTCTATGTCATGTCTTGTCCTTAACCGGGGAGGGTTCCAGTGGGGCCTTGCGAGGCACTGAGGGGAAAGAGTGCTAGGTTGAGCGTTCTCTAGGGTGTGCATATGGGATTAACACTCCAACCTACGGCATGTGTGCAGCTCCTCATGCCTATCCATCACTTAGTACGGGGCTAGTGTGTAGGCATATAGTTTGGGTATTATAATCTAGGACATTCCTATTTCATATATTTTGCATGCACTCTTTATGATTATATTATTCATGCATTCTTATTTTTGATCGATCATGCTCATGCATTCTTGTTTTGATCAAGCATGCTTATCTTGTGTTTTGCATTCTTTATCATTTTTGTGTTATAATGATCTTGTAAGTCACAAATATATGAAAACCAAATAAAAATATAAAAATCTTTTTTGAACAAATAAAACATGCTTATATAGCCTTCTAATCATTTCCAACTTCTCTGAAATTTCTACACTAAGAAGGACTATATACATACTATCTATGCCAAAGAAAAGTTTTTCAAAAAATCTCAAAAACAACGTACTGTCTCGGCGTTAGCTTTTTTTCAGATTGAAATTCTGCTTTCTCTGCACTATTTCTGATATTTTTCTAATGATTTTTCTCTGTTTATTTTCTCATATTTGAAATTATTTTGTTATTAATTTGGTTATTTATTCCAAAATAAAAAAAATTAAATAATTCAAAATGCTCAAAAACATGATTTTGTTATTTGTTTTACTTTAAAAAATTTACAAAATTATAGTATGACTATAAGACTTCACAAGAGCAAACATCTTAGTCATTTTTTTTGTTTCAAATGGTCAAAATTGATTTTAGGCATACACTTAAAGATTGTCTTCAATGTCTAATTTTTATTTCAAATTTCCTAAACATTGTTTTATCTTGTCATGCCTTGACCTTAATCTGACTATGTGCAATGAAATATTCTATAGAAAATTGTGTATGATTGCCTAGCATGCCTCTAAGTATGAGTAATGCTTTATGTTAATCAATGAATTATAAACTCACTATTTTGGTAATCTACATGTGTTCATAATCTTAGTCTTGCATGATTGTGTAGTGTAATAGTTTTAACATATTAAGTTGTATGTATAAATTACCTACACCGTCTTTCAAAAATTAATTTCATGCACGATATAGAAGTGTTATTTCAATAATATTAATGTTTGCAACAACAAGTGAATTCGGAGACCTTCGGCCTAAAATAAAAATCTGAAATAAAAAGCCAAAGATAACTCCACCAAGCACTACTCACCCTCCTGATAAGTCTTAATGAGCATTGTGAGGTTGATCACCTTGGAAAGAATTGTAAAGTGTCTTGTGCAAACACATTCATCTTTTATCACTTCTATTTGTACACCGGATCACTAAAAATAAAAATCAATAAAATTGCTTATGTGATCCCCCAAGCAATACTTCGCTCCCTGATAAGTCTTAATGAGCATTGTGTGGGCAAAGCGCCTTGGTAGTTGTACGTATGTTATGTGCTTTGAAATTTTATTCCACATGTGATGTGTGAAAGTAATTATATGATTACAATCTTAAAATTGTTGTTACTATTTCATTACATATGTCATGCATTTTAATTATTTCACTTGTATAGTTTTATCAAAACACCTTATGCACACATCATTGATTTTCATAAAGCTTCTACTCATGAGAATTGGATCCTAATGCAAACACTACATAATTCTTTAAAAACTCAAGTAAAAGCACTAGATTGCAATGCATGATTTCTACAATGTTTTCTTTACTCGAAATACCAATTGGTTACATTGTTGTTATTATCTTTTTGAATATGTTAATTCATGCTCGCCTATTTGGTATGAAAATTTTCAAAGTTAAAATGCTCCAACGTGAAAAGTCTAGACATATTGTTGGAATGGTCAAACTATAACAAAAATACTACTCTTATTTGTTTTGTTTTTGTTTTCCGCATTTCTCTATCTAATCATGTATCCTTATATCATGTGTTCTCATGCTTATTTCTACATTTTGTTTTCACTTCTGCTTTATCAAACAAACTTGCATCTATCTTAACAAGTAGAATCACTCTTAAAATAAATTTAAAAAGCAAGTGATTACATTCCTTTGGTATAATCTTTGAATGATGTTCTTTCACGCTTATCATATATTTTTCTGCTGTGCTACTCTCTCCCTTAGCTCGATCACGACTTACTTTTTTGTTTACACAAAACTCTTACTACTCTCTTAGTTATGTCCCAACTTTTGATTTCTTTATTCTAGTTTTGTTTAACTCCACTCTCTTTTGCTAATAACAAAGGGGGAGAATAAAATGATAAATCGTAATGATTAATGGAGTAGGATTCACTAGATTAAGGGGGAGCATGTATCTAGTATATGGGAGTATACACTAAGGGGGAGAATTTTTGTAGGAGGAGCACTTTGAAATGATCTATAATTCTTATCATTATCTTATAATTGCTTAGTGTCATATATCCTTATAAAAACACAAATTCTTTATCTATGAATTTGATTTATCTCTATTGGATTTGTTATTATCAAAAGGGGGAGATTGTTGGAACATGGTTTTTTGCATCCCTTTGATTTGAGAATAACAAATCCTACTTGTATTTGATCTTGTTTGCCATTGTGTTTTTAGCATGCAGGTTTGGACAAATATGACACCAGGTTGCTGCAACAATGGTCTGGCACTAACCACAAGCTGAAGGATTGAAAGTTGTTTAATGCCAGGCGTTAAAGTTAACACTGGGCGTTAGCGCTAGACAAAAACGGCGTTCGATGAAATTGTGTTCGACAATAGAAGAAGCCCGTTCGATGAAATGCATACCACGACCCTCGACGAAATGCATACCACGGCGTTCGACGAAATGCATATCACGACGTTCGACAAAAATTATGTTCGACGAAATGAGAAGCCCGTTTGACGAAATGCGTTCGACGAAAATGTCGTTCGACGAAATGGAGGTTGCCGATATGAGAGGTCGTTCGACGAAAATGGCATTCGACGAAATAAATTGTCATTCGATGAAATGAGCTGCTGTTCGACGAAATGTCGTGCCAGCTGATTAAAGAAAGAATCTCAATGCCAGGCTTTAGTCTTACCGTTGGGCGCTATCCGGTCGATGAATTGGCAAGGAGAAAGCAGCCGTGATTGCAGGAGGAAATTTAGGAATAATTTGCCCAACGCCCGCGTTAGCCTTAATGCCCGGCGTTAGTATTGCCTAAAATAAAACATTTCTTAAAGTGCAGAATCGCCTTCCTCTTCTGAAGATCCGAGCCATCAATATATTGTTATACATTTTCAACGCCCGGCGTTAGGACTTAACGTTGGCGTTAGCTCAAAGTCTATAAATTAGAGGATTTTGTCTTCTCCTACAACTGATTGCCAAGAGCCCTATTCCAGCACTTCAGAAACTTTGTGAGGGCCGTATTTATAGACAAACACATCTCCCAGTCATATTTCAAAAGGAAGAATCAAAGGAGGCTTGGATCAACATGCTAACTCAACGCGAAGAATGCACGCTTGGACTTCAACGATCTGCAGCGATTCTTCGACGTCTCCTTCAGATTACCTCATAGGGAGTTTTATATTTGTATTTTGTCCTTTATTTCATCTTTGTAATTGGTTCGTGAATTCTCCATGTGTTGGCGACTAGGTCAAGGTAGGACTTAGGGAGTAATTTGCCTCGTGTTGGCGACTAGGTCTAGGGAGTAGATCTAGGGGGTGCTCGAGGCCTTTCTGGTGATAGATTGGCTAGAGCAGCTTGAGGCCGTATATGGGGAGAGATCAGCTAAAGCCAGCCGATTCGTGGGATACGAGTTGGTATAGAAAACAAAAAGTGTTTTCATATTATTCGCTTCGATTTCTAGCATCATTGAAATCAGATTTTGTAATCAATTTTATAAATGATAATCATGTCTTTTCTTGTTTAATAAAATTGATTTCATTTCTAATTTCATTATCTCTTTACGTTTGATTTAACTTACTTCGACCAAATTATCAAAAGTTTTCTATTAAAGTTTAAAGTTTTTAAAACCCATATTCACCCCCCCCCCCCCCCTCTAAGGGCGCCTATAAATGCAACAGACGGTGTCTGCTAGCCGCTAACCTGCGAACAAAAAAATTGGCTAGACAAACCCAAACCGCGCAACCTCCAAATGAGACCGGCACAATCAAGCCAACTTTGGTTCTTACAGTTCTGGAGTACAAATGGCTACACCATCGTCCCTATTTATAGGCAAACGAACGGATTTCGTCACCACCCCAAAAGATACAGTCACCTTCCTTATTGAAGCACGCGGTCTTCAGAAACACGTTGCGCGGTCTCTTCAAGACCTTATTACACTTAAGCAAAACTGTCCAAGGACAGCTTGCCAAGACAACCCGGCAGACCGCCCGATCTAAACCAGAACAAGGATACTTGGGCAAAATAAGCAGACCGAACACAGGTCGCCAACACCAGAGACATGTGACCACACCAGCCAGGTTGCCACACCGAGTTCGCGCTTTCCAGAAATAAACCGCAACATAAGGTCGCACGGTCTCTATGGTCTCCAAGAACAGACCGCCAGGACTAAACCACTTCCACTTCAAAAATTTAACAGGAGATTTGGAAGACCGTGTTCCAACAAACTCCCCCTTTTGATAATAACAAATACATTAATGATAAATCAGAGCATTAATATATAAGCATGATGAAACCTACTTGTGTGTGTGTGAAAGTGATTACTTAGGATAATTGTTGTTTTTGGTATTTAGAATTGCTCCCCGTAAGTGAATACTCCCATAATATGTAAGCTATCAATTTAATTAATCATGTTAGTTTTCAAATTTGATAGCGGTAAATATTTATCATGATAGTTCTCCCCCTTTTGTTATTAACAAAAGTGGGTAAGGAAGCAAGAGACACAAAAAGGATTTTTGATAATAAGATAAGGCATGATCAAGCTTTTTAGAGGAAAGGAAATGATATGGAGTTTTATAATAATTTTCATAGAAAAAATACGAGTGTTTAGCATAAGTATTTTCATAGAAATAAATCTGAGTTTTTAGCTTAAAAGGAATAATATAACATTTACCACGCAAGTCTACCATTTGGTCGAAAAAATTTTGAAGTTTGAAGACTTGAGATAAGCATAGAAAGAACAAAAGGTAAACGTAATGTTGCGAAAGACTTATAAAATTACAACAAACACCTTTTTTGTAAGACAAGACGATGCATAAGAAGAAATATGAGTGAAAGTCAAAAATGAAAAAGATGTTTGTAAATCATTTTTCTTTTAAGTTTGATAATAAAGTAACTAAGCATGAAAGAGATGTATCAAGAAGAGACTACTACAATGTTATTCCAATTCACAAATTCAAAACATACCAAACATTATAGAGAGCATGCTAGGTTATCTAGTGCATTTAGATATAAAGAGTAGTATAGAATTTGCATTAGGATCCAATACTCATGAGAAGAAGTGTTATGGAAGATAATGATGTGCACATAAGTGTATTTTGAAGAGAGTATACAAATGTTTTAATCAAAAATACAAGACATATGTAGAGTAAAGTGCACAATAAAACACAAATAAGTTTGCTTCCACACCCATTAAAGCACATAGAAAAGAATAAGTGGTGTAAAGAAAAAGTTTTTGGTTTACACAAGATACTTTACTATTCTTTCCAAGGTGCTCAACCTCACAATGCTCATTAAGACTTATCAGGAGGTTCAAGTAGTGCTTGGTGAAGTTATGTTTGTTATTTTATTTCATTCATTTTTTGTTTTGTTCAAAGTTCTCTGAATAAACTTGTTTTGCAAACTAATGAAATTTTGAAAGCACAACCACTTTTCTTAATTTTAGGAGTGCAAATAAAAATAGTGTAGGTAAGATACTTATGCAAATTTAATTTATTGTACAATTACAATACACAAGCAAGCATTCTTAGATTAAGAGCATATGTAGACTTTGCCAAAATAAGTGAGTGAATAAAGATCATTATCAAACATAAAACATTTACTCATACTTAGAGGCATGCTAAGCTTAGTTCTACACAACACTTTTTAATACAATTTATGCACATGTGATTAGATATATCAAAGCATGATAAAAACATTGTTCAAGGTAGTTTGAAAAAATTAATTTCAACATTGAAGAAGTTCTAAATGATCGATTAAATCATGCTTGATTGTCACAATAAAGTCCATACAGTTTTTTTGTGTGATAATTTTTATGTTTTATATTTTGTATTTGATTTTTGTCATTTAGGAATAGAAATTTGACACAAAAAATATTTTTGGTAATTATGCTTTTGTATTTTTTTTTTGTTTTAATTTTTCAAAAATCAATCAAAAAAAGAATTGCAAAAATAAATAGTACATATAATAAAGCATATTTTTAGGAATTTTGTAAAATTTTAAAAATACAGAAAAACAAAACCAAGTGATACCGCCCGCGCTAACGATAGCGCTGGCGTTAGCGTTGCTTTAGTTAAATCTCCTTTCCCTTGTCATTTCGGCCATTACTCCTGAAGCTCTCCCGAAAAACCCTAGCAGATAATGCAGTCCACGCTTAGATCTAAGGTAAATTTTCATCATTTCATATGATTTTTGTTTTAAACTTGGATTTGATGTTAAAGATGAAGATTTTTGAAGTTATCAAGTGGTTTAGATGATAGATCTAAGATGTTTGATCCTTTTATTTTTGAAGAGAGGAACTAGGACAAATCTTCATCATTTTTATGATTCTTGTTCTAAAAATTTGATTTTCATGTTTGTGATGAAGATTTATGAACTCTTTTTTTTTAAAAACTTTTGATTTTGATGATTGATCTAGAATAAGGTTAGATCAAAAGAAGATCTCGATTATTTTGATTTTTTTTTCATTTTGAATTTTTATGAAGATTTCTACTTTTAATTTTAGCTTAGATCATGTGAGATTCTTGGATCTAGCTATTTGAGAAGGTTAGGCTTCGATAATATTGTATAGTAGATAGATCTTAGTATTTTAGATGAGAGGACTACCTCCAGCGCTACTGCAGGCGCTAGTGCTAGCACTGGCACTAGTGATTCTTGTTTAATTTTATTTTTTCTTAATATTGTGGCAGATGGATCCTGGATCTAAATGGAAGAAACAAGCAGGTCTAGCAGCGGAGACAACCACTGTGGGTGTACCATATTTTGTAGAGTTTGACATGCCAAGACACCACCACATCATGCAGTTGTTCGCAACCTCCGAGGTATTGAATGGGTTTCCTTCAGAGGGGGTTTCCTTAGAGTTTGTATGAGAGTTTTATATGCACTTGGAAGATCCATCTCAGTCATGTCTAGATGGAGGAGTGCAGTCTCAGGTGCAGGGACAAATGGTTACTATTACCCATGATGATTTGAGGGAGACGTTTGGGTTGACAGAGCATCCAAATAAGTTGGATGTAGTTGAAAAGTTTCGAGTTGACAGGGATTGGACTCATCTAAATATGGTACTCCACCAAAGGGAGTGCAGGAGTTTGATCCAAATGGTGGGGTCACTTACAGTGGATGCCCTTATAGTACAGAACATTCTACGCCATACTATCGTGCTGAAATTGGGCGACACGGCAAAGATTACAGCACAACTCAGTCTTGTCTCATATTTTATTCTCGAGGAGGAGAGATTCGATGTGGTAGACTTGTTGCTTTCATTGATTAGATATACATAAAAGTTGAGGGATCCTTCTCGTCAGTGATGCAACAATCTCCCGCTCGGTGGCATAATACAGAGGATTATTCTTCATAGGTACCCTTCTCTTAAGATTGGTTTTTATTTGATGGATTGCTTTCCTCCTATCTACAGTACCTCACACCGATGAGCTACATCCCTCCCGGATAAGAAATCAACATCCACTCGACCACCACTCAGGCGAAGAGCATCATTCCGAGGAGCTCGAGATGATTCTTTTGAATTTTTTTGAGAAGAAGTGGGAGA
This sequence comes from Dactylorhiza incarnata, assembly GCA_033032865.1. Taxonomy (NCBI): domain Eukaryota; kingdom Viridiplantae; phylum Streptophyta; class Magnoliopsida; order Asparagales; family Orchidaceae; genus Dactylorhiza; species Dactylorhiza incarnata. The sequence continues at coordinate 162,681 of JAWHQI010000250.1, forward strand.
GCGGATGTCAAGAGTGGAGAAAGACGTTTCCGGTATAAATAAGATGGTGAAGTTCATGATCAAGGCATTAATGCTAAATCCATCTACACTGGAGCGTAGGGAGTGGGATAACCCATCACAAGATCCACCATGACATTCAATTTGGAGGAGTCGCAGAAGATGATCCCCAAGTCCTAGTGTGGAGGAGATAGACGAGACAGAGTAGAGGAGTAGGAATGTCCTGAGGGTAATTAATATTTGAGTTGTGTAATAATATAGGAATTGAACACATGTTCTTGGATACTGTTTTCTAGCGCCGGTGCTACCAGTTAGCACTAGCGCTATCTGTTATGTTTTAATTTTGTTATTTTTGGATGTTTGGCTATTTTTTTCTGGTCATTATTTGGTAATTTTTGAAGTTTTTGTTTTGCGTTTTATTTATAAATTTGAAATCATATGAAGTGGAGATGTTTAAGCAAATTTGAAATCATATGAAGTAATATAAATTTGAAATCATATGACTTGAGATTTCAATATCACATACAAAATTTTGAATTCAATTTATGTTGATGATATATGATATATATATATGCAATGAGTTTAGGAAGAATAGACTGGTCATTAGAAATAAAAGGTATGACTTTTAAAATTTGATAATTTGATTTATTAATTTTTTTTTTAAATGATAACGTCATGTGTCTATATGATGACCATACCATGATAGCAAAAGAAATAAGAAAACAAAAAAACAATAAATTAAGGCATATCATGAAGTAGAAATTTGTATATTTCATTTTGAAAATATTCTACTTCATGCATTTTGTGATACCTAATGAATAAGAGATTTAGGTATCCAAAGCGGACCAAGTGTGGCGGTTCCTTTGGGTACCTAAATATAGCGTGTATGTTTGTGGGTAGATAGTGATGAATGGGTCCTATCATGTGAAGTTAATGTTTCATTTTTAATTTTGGGCCTCCATTCAAATCTTGGCTTATTATTATTCTTATGCATCAAATTTCTATTGTGATTATCTTTATTTTGAAAATTATAATTGGAAGTATCGTTCATAGGAAATTTGTGTAGTTTTATTTTTAAGTTGGGAGAAACATGATTTTGTAAATAATAGTGATTTTGATTTTGATTTTGATTTACAAATACTTTGTGTTTCTTACTCCCATTATTAGGCTTATTTAAGATATTCATATTCAACTTGTTTTTAGATGTAGCTTGATATTGTGAATTTGTATTTATAATTTTCATAAGCAAGTTGATTTTTTTATTTTAATTCATCATTCTTGATTTTTACATTATGCCTAGCTTTACTATAAGCTATTGTACTATTTTTAAGAGTAGAAACAATAGAGTCAATATGATTTTGATAGTCATTTCTAAATTCCTCAAATGTTTCGTCCATCTCTTTGACTTCAATTTTATAATTTTGGCATGTAGAACAATTGCTTTTCAAAGATGAATTTTCTAAAGATAATTTTTCATTTTGTTCTTTTACAATTAATAATTCTTTTTCAAGATCCTTGAATTTTTCATTAATATTATTACAATCAAACCAAGGTTTTAAGATTTCAACTTTTGGGCAAGATGGAGAAGCCATGTCGTATTTAGATTCTGAATTAGTTTTTAAACTTTTATTTTCTAAACATAATTTTTTATTAGCAATTTTCAATTTCTTCATTTTACGTTTAGTAATTTTTAGTATATGGAAATAAGAAGAAGAATTAGACTTTCTTACAGCGCTATCGGAAGATGTTAGATATGAACATGAAGTTCCTTTGTCGTCTTCTAGGCCTTCCTCCTTCATAGATGAAATTTCATCTTCTTTTTTCTCTTGATGTATTGTTCTCTTCGTCTAAGACACTTTCCATGATTTCCATGATTTTGCTACGAGAGAGATCTTCTTGAATAATAGTGGATGCTTGTATGTCCTTCTCCTCCTATGTTTGTTCCATACCTGTGAGAGGAAGATCATACATTTCTTCAAGAAAATTCCATATATTGTATGCACTAGAAAAACAATATATTAATTTGAAAACTTCATTTGATAGACCACAAAATAAATAGTGTTTGGCTTTCGCATTTAGATGAAGTTCTTTTTTATTCGATTCATCCGCTGGTTTAACTATTGCTAAATTCCATGATTCGATATCTACAATTTTAATAAATTTTTCAATTAAATTTTTCCATCCTCTATAATTTGTCCCTTTAAATAAAGGTGGTGCTAGTGATTTTTCTTCTTCACAAAAATTTACCCCACTAATAGAAGCGAGATCATGAGATGCCATATATTCCCGGTTGTTAAGCCGATTTGGAATAAAACCGCTCTGATACCACTTGTTGGATCGGTAGGCGCCCTTAGAGGAGGGTGAATAAGGGTTTTAAAAACTTTTACTATAATTTGTTATATTTGAAATTACAAGAGAGGAAAATAAGAAAACAAGCATATTAATTGAAATAAAATTGAGACATCATTTTATTAATATGAAAAGGAGAGTTTACAAAACTTGACTTCTTATGACGCTAGAAATTGAAGGCGAATAATAAAAATCTTTTTGTTTTCTATCCCGACTCACATCCCCACAAACTAGTGGCCCTAGCCTATCCTTCCCCGGATACGGCCTCAATCCACGCTAGGTGCTACCACCGGTGCTAGTGGGCATGTTGGAATTCTGGGTTCAAAACTGGGGGCAACCTTCTTATGTTATCCTTGAGTCATATGGACTTGCGTCCTGCACACTTAAGCACACAAGATCAAATACACATAGGATTTGTTATTCTCAAACCTAGGAGATGTGGAAGACCATGTTCCAACAAAGAGTACCCATAATCTACAGTTGCTGCTTCTAAATAGCATCATGTGCTGATATTTTGCATAACATCACCTTCCCTACTATATCAGCTAAGAATTTGTATTCTTCAGCAAGATCAGTCTTCTTCAGATTGATGGTCTTCTCTTTCCTAAGCTTCATGATCTGTAATGCCTTACTGGTCACTTCCCCTATTAGTTCATCAGCCTCGTCACCTGTTAGTAGACAAAGGTGTGAGATAACATTTCCTCAGTAATTTTGATATCAGTTTCTGAGATTCTTCCACTGAGAGATCCATCATCTGCTATGTAATTGTTGTCCTTCAGCTCTGTCAACTCAACAGTACCATAGATTTTGCACCTTCTTGAGATCAGCTTTGTCAATCTAGCATTTTGGAATAGACCACGAATGGCCTTGAAAATTTCACATGCTGCATTGAAGGATTTGACGTCCACATCAAAACTTGAGTTCACCTTAGGTGGAGCCATCTTATCTCAAGTACCTGCACACATAAGAGAGAAGAGAGAGAGAAAAATGCAAGAGATCTGGAGAGAAGGAAAGCATGAGAGCAAGAACGAAAAGGATTAATAGTCAGCATGCCAAAATGTGTAGAGACAACTTCTAGAAGTGAAATTGTGCGCGCACATCGATCAACACCAGCATATATCTACTGCCTCCGAGGCTTAGGGTGGTAGTCGGTCCCATCAAGTCACCGTGGATGCACTCCAATGACATACAACTCCTTGTCTGCGACTTATCAAACGGAAGCCGATGAGACTTGCCGAACTGACATCTAGCGCAAACATGACCGTCACCAGAGGAGGATAGACTAGGTAGGCCCTTGACCAGACCTTTGATTGCCATAGCTTTCAGCTTATCCATCCCGACGTGCCCCAACCTCTCGTTCCATATCATAGCTCTGTCGTTTGTCCTCATCTTGTCAACGTAAGAACTTGTCAAAAGCACAAACAAGTCTTTAGCTCTCCTCCCCACATGAACTACCTCAGCCTTCACCGCCTCCGCATTCCGAAGAAACCTCACTTCTGTTGGGCCAAAGAAAACGTGATACCCAGCGTCTACAGCATTGGTCACGGAGAAGAGGTTTTTCCTCATTCCGGGCACATGATAGACACTCTTCAAAGTTAGTGGCACCCTATCACTGCACAAGGAAACAACCCCCACCTTCTCTACAGCATGCACGGTATTATCAGTAGTAATAATGGCATCATTACCTTAATAAGGCTGCGCTGAAGAAAGCTTCGACTCGTCCCCGGTGAGGTGATGACCACACTCCGAGTCCACGATCCAATCCTCCTGATAGTTGATAGGAGTCGCAGCTCCAATAGAAGCCGAGAAGTCTCCTCCCCATCCTCCATCAACCTGCCTGGCTTCAGCTTCCCCCTTACCTGCAGCAGCATGCACCGGCTGAAGATTCACCCGACAGTCCTTCCTGATGTGACCAACCTTTCCGCACCTGAAGCACTTGGGACCTTCCCCCTTCTTCTTCCCTTCAGCCTTAGGAGCATAGCCCCTCTCCTGTTGTCCAGAAGTTGAAGGCCCATTGCCTCCTCCAGCGGCCTTCTTCTTATCCCACTTCTTCTTCTTTCCCGTGAAGAGAACTTCGACATCTCCCCCAGACACTGACACCCCCGCCATCTGCCTTGCCAGACTCTCCTGCGAAGCAAGCAGATTTTCAAACTCCAGCAGAGACGGCTGATTTGCCCAACCCTGTACCGACGTCACAAAGGCAACGTATTCCTTCTGTAAGCCACGGATGATGTGCCTCTTCAGCTTCGCCTCGGAAATTAGCTCATTAGGATCCATCGCTGAAATCTCGGCGCACAAGTTCTTCATCTTCAAGAAGAACGTAGAGATAGAAAGGTCACCTTGAGCCGATCTGGCCAGCTCATTCTCCAGGAATTGAAGTCTTGCCACATTCTTTTTGTTAAACAACCCATCTAGGGCTCTCCAGATCTCTGCAGCTGATGCACACCCCAAGATGTGATCAAACAAATCAGGTTATATTGCCCTCTTTAGGGCGAAGTCTGCTTTGGCATTAATCCGCCTCCAGTTCCTCACCTCATGATGGTTATCTTCAACTGGAAAAACTTCCTCCGTGCTCTCTCCTCCAACCACCTCCAAGAGGTCCTCACCCAAAAGATAACTTTGCATACACGACTTCCACTTCTTAAAGTTAGTTGATGTAAGCATCTCAATTCCAAAACCCCTCGCTTCCATGGCTCTTCCACTGGTTCCTTCTTCACAAAGGTGATGGCTACTCTAAGTTGTTCACTGCTCTATCCACTCCAACCTCGCTTTGATACCATGTGAAATTTTCCGAATCTTTATGGAGTGAGCAGGAATCATACAACTTAGAGTTCACAAGCCAAACAACCAGAAGCACATGAAGGAAATAGAGTCTTTATTGATAACAACAATCTTCATTAAAGGGAGAGGTATACATGGCGAGACATGATTTTGCCAGTACACAAAACGAAAGGGAAAAATACAATGCTGAAGAGAAAGATAAATGAGACCGCAGACCGCGCGGTCTGCTTGCCGATCTTTGATAGCTGCCTGACCGCAAACTCTGCCGATCACCGATCAACACTCCTGACCGCTGAGCTTCCTCGACCTCCTTCTGAACTCCAATAATTCTCCCGAACTCCAGCAACCCACACTGCAAGCCGCGAGACCGCCCGAACACTTTCAGAAGAATAGGTGATCGCTGCTGCCCGCACAATCCGCAGAAGCTGCACAAGGAAAATTCAATCAGCAAGACCGACCAGTCACAAGAATTGAGACCGCAAGAATTAGACGTGAGCTCAGCTTACACTTGGTGCGATGTTAATGCTGCTACAGTGGCTCCTATTTATAGGCATGAGACCTGATCTAGTCACCACCCTATGAGATAGGATCACCACCCTCCAGATCGCGCGACCAGAACCGGTCAACCCGCGCGATCAGCAACAAATCATTCTGCTTAGGTGAGATCGCCGGCTTCAACAACAGACCGCAGGAGATCGCCACTCCCACAATGAAGCCTCCCACCACCAATGTTCGCCAACGAGACTGCGAACACAACTTGTTCTCCAATGCCACATCGAACACAACCTGTTCGCCTGCCAGCCTCCTCCTGAGACCGCGAACAGAGACCGCTCGACTAAGATGCCTTAGCCAGTGAATACAACTAGGAACCTGGATAACCATAAGACCGGCTTCTGGAAACCTGAATCAACCTGTACGGTCACACCAGACCGGCACAGCCCTGAGATAGACAGCCCGCCATGCGATCACAGACCAGACCGTGCCGCCTTACCCCAGCACCTTGGACACAGAACGGCGGTCACGCCAGGAGACCGCGGCTAGACTAAGACAAGTCAGACCGCAGAGCAGATCGCCAGACGTGTGGTCTCACCAGACCGCCAACTCCCAAAACTTCCACTTCAACATTTTCAACAGTAAGGTATTTTCATTTTGCAGGGTTGCCCAAAGGCTAATAAAATTCCAATATGGTACTTGGATAGTGGATGTTCTAGCCACATGGCTGGAACAAGAAGCTAACTAAAGGACTATACCCCAGTGAAAGATGGACCCAAAGTAATCTTTGGTGGATCAGATAGAGGGGCAACAAAAAGCTATGATTGATCACTAATGACATAGTTTCAATAACAAAAGTAGCTTATGTAGAGGGGTTGCAACACAACCTTATAAGAATAAGTCAACTATGTGACTTAGGCTATGCCATTGAATTCCACAAGAATAAGTGCCTTATCAAAAGGTCTATTGATCCTGAGATAGTATTAACAGGCAATAGGAGTGAAAATGTCTATTGCTTGAATTTTATTTGTTTAAATTCTTCTACACCTATATGTCTAGTATCAAATGAAAAAGAGTCTCTCTGTGTACAATGACACAAGACTAGCTCACTTGAACTGTACAACCCGTATTCGCTGAGTTGGCCCCTCAAGCCCACCGGCGAGATCTGGGTCAGCCAGACCATTCATCCAGGCTGAGGCAGGTGGAAGGACCCCTAGGTAAGAAGGTGGTGAACAATAGGGCGAGAAGAGGAAATCGGCGAGTGGTACCCTTTCGGACCACTCGCCCCTAGGCGTAAGCATTCGCCCAGTCACGCGAGAGCTCAGCGAGTGGTGCCCTCATGGACCACTCGCCCCCAAGGGCTTTTAGGAGGAAATGTCCATGTTGCCCCTTATGGGCTGCAAATAGCCCTTCAGAACAGCGGAGTTGGGCTATTAGCAGACCAATCTGGGGTGCGGTTAGTAAAATAAAAAGGCGGATTAATGCTATTTGCAGACCAGCCTGGAAAAACCTATAAATAGACCCTTAAGGGCACCTTGGAGGAGATCCGATTCTTGAGAGTCCTCTCCTCCAGGCTAGTTTTGGTTGACAGCCAGTGCCCTCCAAGGTGCCCGGCTGAGCTTTGGTTTGGGAGGGGAAGCTCTCTAAGATCTTCCGGGTGTGTGGCGGGACCTCCTCGCTACAGCCTTGGGTCTATTCCAAGTTTCTCATCCACCGGTCAGAGAGTTTAGGGAGGGAGAAGTAAGCGTCGGCTGCACCCCCCAGTGGGTCCGAACTCAGGAGACCGGTTGTCGGTTTCAACATGAACTATAAGACAATTAACAAGTTAATCTCAGAAAACCTAGAACCCATCATATAATGAAAAGAGGGACTATGTAGTATGACTAATACAAATCCCAAGTTTAGGACTTGTACTTAAGCCTATGATACTTGGTGAATAAGTGCCTAGAATGTGAGGTGGTGTAACTAGGGCATATTTTCTTTGATGTGAATCTATGATAGGCATTGTAGCTCCAAGTCAAGGTGAGGCGAGAATTTGGTGAAATAATAATTAGTGACCTCAATCACTTCACTAGTTAAGTATTATAGTGAAAATCCTACGACACTACATGCACAAGTAATCCTTTAGGATCATAAGTAATATTCTCCATGCTGATATACTTCACCATATTAGAGTTGATCCGCAAAGTTTTAGGGTTGATGATAACTCAGTAGTATCGAAAGTACTTGTTAGACATAGTTTATATATGCTGTTTATATCTTAGATGTAGTATAGGTATTAAGGACTTGATTGATAGTACTTGAAATGCTGGTTGGCATGACTTTTATGTTGGAACATGCTTTTCGCATCTCTTGGTTTGAGAATAACAAATCCTATTGTATTTGATCATACTTGCCATGTGTTTATAGTGTGCAGGAAGTTCAGCTTTCAAGCCCGTATGAGTACGAAAAATAAAGACGACGATCCTCTATTATTACGATGCTCAATTGCTATTGTGATGCGTTAACGCTACCGCTGGCGGTAGCTTTTGCATACATGGAAATATCATCGAGATGGCAATATTGTCGAGAACGGAATATCGATGCGACTCATATATAAAAAGTTCTACCATGACACGTTAATGTTACCACTGACGTAATTGCTTTAGCAAAATCGCGATGGAATCCAGGATCCAAGCCATCGAGCAAGGAAGGATTCCAACTCTATAGTCCTAGTTGAAAAGCGAGGTAGGTTAGGAAGTGAGTTGAAAGCACTTTCATTGAGTTTCAATCTCGAAATCCTCTTTCGTGAGAGTCAGGTCAAAATGGAATATCTTGGATATCTCTTGAAGACCATCTTCTGTAATAAAAGACACATGAGAAGCACTACCGTTGGTGCTAGAATCCGAGTCTATTTAAAGAGTGGCCCTCTTCTATTTAGCAGTGCTGATTAAAGATGCAATAAAGCCACACCTCCTATATCTTTGTGAGAGCCTCCTCCTTGCAGCCAATAGAACTCCATCAATGCCAGTGAATGCTAAGAACTTGAAGAAGGATCGATCAGGCTTACATCATCTTCAAGTTCAACATATGAGGGAGTTTTTGATGTTTTAGTTTCATTATTATTTGTAACTCTTATTTTTGTCGGTAGAGAAATTCACCCGTGTGTTGGCTGCTAGGGTCTTATGAGGACTAGGGAGAATTCGCCGCGTGGGTGTGGCGACTAGGTCTAGTGCTAGATCTAGGGGGCGGCTCGAGGCCTCATATGGGAGAGATATGATAGAGCCAACCGGTCTTTGGGAGAAGGGTCAGCATAGAAAACCAAAAAGGTTTTTACATTCGCCTCAATTCCAAGCGTCATTGGGATTAAGTTTTGTAATCATGTTTAAATCAATAATATTACCTTTTTCTCTAAAATGGATGTGTTATATATCTTTGTAATCTAAATGAAAAGAGAGCTTTCTATCACTAACGCCGAGCGATAACTTCTACTGCTGGCGACAGCAACAGAGGCTTCATCTCTCTTGCATCGTGCAACACAGTTTCATAAAAGCTTACATTATTGTCTTGACTGAAATTGTTTCGTAAAATATAATCAACATATTTGCATAATTTCAGCTAAGCTTTGAAAAGTTTTTATACCTTTATTCACCCCACTCTAAGGGCGCCTACAGATCCAACAAGTGGTATCAGAGTCAGGTTATTCCAAAACGGTCTAACAACCAAAAATAATGATGCTCCATGATCTTGTTTTTCAGCACGGGAAAGGGATAAGTAGACCTCCACTTTTCACTGAGTAATGACACTATTTAAATTATGATATTCGTGGAAAATCAATCGCAATAAATGATTATAACTACTGGAGAACACATATGCATTATTTTCTAATGAATTTAGATTTAGATGTCTAGACTTGGGTTGAACAACGTTATACCACTCCTACATATATAGTTGGAGATGTAATTATGGAAAAGCCTAGAGATAAATGGGATTATGGAGACAAAAGTAGGTGCAAAAATAATGCCAAAGCAATTAACGCCTTATTTTGCACTTTAGAAATAACTCATGAGGGTACTTCGCAGGTTAAAGACTCAAAGCTATTCCAACTAGAGTCAGAGTTTGAAAGATTCAGAATGGGTACAGATGAGGATGTAGACTCGATGTACACTCGCTTCACCAAGATCGTCAATGCCTCAAAGATACTCAGGAAAACCTTCTCAAACGGGGACTTGGTGAGAAAAATCCTTCGGTATCTCCCTCCAAAGTTTAATCCGAAGGTGACGACCATCTCTGAGTCACATGATCTAAGATGACTCTAGATTGAGAGCCTCATTGAGAATCTCAAAACCCATGAGGTTGAACTCAAAATCCAAGATAAAGAATACAACAAAGAGCCGAAAAAGAAAGCCTTGGCGCTGAAGTCAAGAAAAGAGGACGAGGAGGAGGAGGACGAAGAGAGCCTTTTTGTGAAATTTTTTAGAAAGTTAATGAAGAATCCGAAAAGGAGGAATACCTTCCGTAAGTATTTCTGAAAAGGCTCATCATCCAAAAGGGAGAAAAAGAGAAAGCAAGCGATGACGATGAGCGACCTCCACTGGAGTGCTTCTTCTGTAGGAAGACCGGGCATATATGAAGTCATTGCCCAAAGTACCTGAAAGAGTAAAAAGAAAAGCGACACAAAGGAAAAGAAAAGAAGAAGATTCTGAAGGCGGTAACATGTGATGATTCTTCATCCGAAAGCTCAAATGGCTCTACTTCAAGCGACAATGAAGAGGCAAATTTGTGCCTCATGGGAAGAAGCCACAAATCATCGGATGATGATTGCAGCTTCCAAAGCGACACTGAGTTACTTCATTCAACTTATGAAGATCTCTATATTGAATATATGAAAACCTCCAAATTTTTCAATCAAAGTCTAAAAGATCTTGATCTATTAAAAACTCAAAATAAAATTCTTTTAAAATAAAATCAAAAGTTTAACTAAGGAAGTAAAATATTTGGGAAAAGAGAAGGAGTCTTGCCAAGAGAATGATCACTACTTGGTAATGATAAAAGAGCTAGAAAATGATATTTCTAAGGCTCTCTCAAATATTGAATCTCTTACAAAACAAAAGAGAGACTTAGAAAGAAGTTTAAAAAATCCTCATTCTCAAATTGAAGATGGAAAGAAAATTTTGCAAATAGGTGTGAAAATCTAGTTAATGAAAATACCCTCTTAAAAGCCTAGGTCCATGACTTGAACATGGCTATAGAAAAATTTGGAGTTGGCCAGAAGACCCTTGCCATGATTATGGAAAACCAAAGGCATGGAAGTGCAAAATATGGGCTTGGGTATGGCTCTGGAAGTTATCGCCTGATGGTACCTCTTACCGCTGGTGGTAGTAACCGAATCAATAATTCTTATAATAATAAATCTAAACTGTTTTCTTCTGGTTCCCACCCTCCAGCAAGAGTCCAAAGAAAAATTTGAAAAAGGTCTCAACCCCTTTTGTGTCTTGTGCTAAGTGTTTTCATTTTGGACACACCACAGACTCTTGCAGGATGAAGGGATGATGTGTATTTAAGCAAATCTGGGTGCCTAAGGTTTCCACCTACTCTATGGGAGGAACCTCCTGGGTATCCAGATCTGTTCTCTCATCTTCTTTGTATGTAAGCAAAGTTCCTTAGCCTCACAAAGAAGAAGGAGGAATGGTGACTTTTGGTGATAATGGAAAGGGAAGAATCTTAGACATCGGTACAGTGGGTAACCACTCATTCTCTATTAGAAATGTTTTATATGTAGAAGGCTTGAAACTTAACTTAATCTCTATTAGTTAACTGTGCGATAAAGGTCTTAATGTTTTATTTGAATCCTCTACAAATTTATGTAAAATTATAAATCCTAAAACTAATGATATTGTACTCACTGCACCAAGAACTCACAATGTCTATTTGATTACTTTTCATGATCTTTCACGTGCTTCACTAAAATGTCTAATCTCAAGAAAATGAAAAACTAGAATTATGGAATAGGCGTCTTGGTCATTCTAGCACCAAGTTGAATTTAAAATTATAAAAAAAATAAAATAATAAGAGGTTTGCCAATGCTTAATGAAAACATATCTTCACTTTGCCCGCCTTGCCAAAAAGGAAATTTTTCTAAAACTTCATTTACAAACAAAAATGAAATTTCTACCACTAGACCCTTACAACTAATTCACATGGACCTATTTGGACCAATTATCACTTGTAGTCTATGAGGTAGAAAGTACAAATTTGTGTTGATTGATTATTATTCTAGATTTACATGAACATTATTTCTTACCTCCAAATCCGATGCTTTTTCTGAATTTACAAAATTATGCAGTTGTATTCAAAATGAGTTAGATTTAAAAATTAAATGTATTCGCTCAGATCATGGAGGGGATTTTGAAAATGAAAATTTGACCAATTTTTGCAATAATCTAGTCATCAAACACGAATGTTTCACTCCATGTACCCCTCAACAAAATGGTGCGGTGGAGAGGAAAATAGAACCCTTCAGGAACTAGCACGCACTGTGCTATTCGAGTATAGGTTGCCTAGATCTTTTTGGTCCGAAGCGGTAAATATCTCTTACTATGTAATAAATCGAGTCATGCTTCACCCAATTTTCAAATTGACACCATACGAACTATACTACTAAAAGAAACCTAATGTATCTCTTACTTTCATGTTTTTGGGTATAAATGCTTTATTTTAAACACCAAAGATACCTTAGGAAAATTTGATGAGAAATGTGATGAAGGAATTTTTCTTGGATACTCTTCAACTAGAAAAGCATATTGAATATACAATAAAAGTCAAGAGTCTATCCATGTTAGGGTTGAAGAACTTATTCCTTGTGTAGATCCTAATATTTTAGGAAAAGAAGAGGAACCCCTTTCACCCTTGGAGCATGAGGATGATGAACCACTTGGAGTTGATTAGGAAATAAAGATGGTGCAAGAAGATTTCGTGCCTCCAAGCATGCTTAGATTTACAAAAGATCATCCAAGGGAGCTTATCATTGGAGAACCATCAAGAGGTGTAATGTCATGTTCTTCCATTCAGGAATCTTTTTCTAATTTATGCTTTGTTTTCAAAATTGAACCCAAGAAAATTTCAACTGCCTCAAATGATGAATTTTGGTTATTGCAATGAATGAAGAACTAAATCAATTTGAATGAAATATGATTTGGAAGTTAGTAAAAAGAGTATCTAATCACCCGGTTATTATTGTAAAATTGGTATTTAAAAATAAATTAGATGGAAATTCTAGAATCACTGGGAACAAAGCTTGATTAGTAGCACAAGGATACTTTCAAATCGAGGGGGTAGATTTTGATGAAACATTTGCTCCCGTTGCTTGCCTTGAATATATTAGAATTTCTCTTGCTTTTGCGAGTTATAAGAAGTTTAAACTATTTCAACTGGATGTAAAAAGTGCTTTCTTAAATGGGATAATTAAAGAAAAAGTTTATGTTGAGCAACCCCCCGGTTTTATTGATGAAAAATTTCCTAATCATGCATATAGATTTGAAAAGGCGCTTTATGGTTTAAAACAAGCGCCCTATGCTTGGTATGAGTGTTTAACATTTTTTTAATTAAAACACGGTTATAAAATGGGTAGTACCAATAATATACTCTTCATTAAGCATATTAATAATGATTTGATCATTTTACAAATTTATGTTGATGATATTATTTTTGGAGCCACTAATGAAGAGTTGTGTAATGAAGTAGTACAAGTGCTGCAAAATAAATTTGAAATGAGCTTAGTTGGAGAACTCAAATATTTTTTTAAGTTTTCAAATCACACAAAGAAATGATGGAATCATTATTTGTCAAACTAAATATGTACATGATATGCTAAAATGTTATGGATTCGAAAACTTAAATTAATCTAGTACACCAATGTGTGCATCACTAAAATTAGGAAAGGATGAAGCTGAAATTTCAATTGATCAAACTTTGTATAGAGGAATGATTAGATCATTATTGTATTTGAGTGCTTATAGACCTGACAGTACTTTTGCCATATGTTTATGTGTTAGATTTCAAGCTAATCCAAAAGAATCTCATTTAAAAGCGGTGAAACAAATTTATAGATTTTTAATTGGAACATCTAGATTAGGTTTATGATACCCAAACAATGATTCTTTTCTTTTGTATGGCTATTCTGATTCTGATTATCCGGGGTGTTCATTAGATAGGTAAAACACTAGTGGCACATGTCATATTTAGGCCCTTCACTAGTTGCATGGTCAAGTAGAAAACAAAATTCGGTTGCCCTCTCCACCACCGAGGCCGAATATATCACACTAGGAAGTTGTTTTGCACAAGTGTTATGGATGACTCAAACCTTAGAAGACTGTTGAGTTCATTGATGAGTCCCGATTATATACACATATATGGACTCATCTAGGCCGTTTATCTAGTCATTCCACTGCACTTTAGCCTTGTTTTAGCTTATATTTGTTATCACTTGCTATGTGCACTTCTAGGCCCATTTTGGTGTGTTTTCATGTTTATCTTCATTAGTAGTTTTCATGCACTGTTAGGTGCCACTTTCAGTAGCTGGATTAGTGGTTGTACGCTAGAACAGGAGTCGTGCAGGTGCTTCCGGTGCAATTCTGCACAGGAACACTGCGCACGATCACTGGTTCTATTGCGCACGACCACTGGTCGTGCGCCACTGATCGTGTGCACTTAACACTTTTTCATGAGTTCTGTTTGGTGCAGTGCGCACGACCATCTACGATAGTGCGCACGACCACCGGTCGTGCACCACTGTTCGTGCGCACTTATCATCAATTTCTTGAGTTCTGTTTGAACCAGTGCGCACGACCACCTACGATAGTGCGCATGACCACCGGTCGTGCGCCACTGGTCGTGCGAACATGTTATTTTATAATTTCTGTCTTTGCAGGTTCCGTCCAGGCAGAGCGCACGATCACAAGATTCTAGTGCGCACGACCACTGGTCGTGCGCCACTGACCGTGCGCACTGTTTAATTCCAGCGCCTATAAAATCCGCTGCTCGCGATTTTAGGTCGGATCGCTCGCCCGACTCCGCCGTTTTCTGCTCCCGTCCGCCTGGTTTCGCCCCTCCATCGCCGCCCACCTTAGGGAGGATCTCCGGGCAAGCTTTCAACGCCAAATCTTCGCCGGAGTTTCCTCTCGGCCTCCTCCTTCATCCAAGAGCTCCAAAGGAAGACCTAGCCGCTATCTCCATCGAGCAAGAGGAAGTTTGCAACCTCTACCGGATCGTGACACGAAGAAGACGGGTCCATTGGAGAGTCATGACAGCTCTCTCTACCCCGGACGTAGTTGTGGACCGAGCTTGGACGCGGATTGACAACCCGGCGATTCCAACCGTGAATCTTCAACGAGCCTTCGGATTCGGTCGATTTCTTGCCTTGTTCTCCTTTTATTGATTGTTGTAATAGCTAGATCTTGTATATTTTGATGAAGTTGCACTTGAACTAGTTTGTATTTCCATATATTTCATGTGATTGTGAAATATTTGTTATTTGTGTGCTTGAGGAGCGCCACCATCCATTATCCATCCCACTATCGTGTCCGGTGCCGCACTAGCAATTGCTAGTGGCGTGCTTGTCGAAGAGGTGCTTGCGACCCTCATTCCGCTAGCCTACTCGCCCATCCGCCTACCGAAGCGTGGCATCGCGGCCCGTATTCCATCCCGCCTAACGAAGCAGCGCGCTCAAGGCCTGCATAGTTCGATCCATTAGCCTACTCGTCCATCCGCCTACCGAAGCGTGGCATCGCGGCCCGTATTCCATCCCGCCTTACGAAGCAGCGCGCTCAAGGCCTGCATTGTTCAATTCCGCTTGCCTTCTCGTCCATCCGCCCTTGCGACGCAGCGCGCTCAAGGCCTGCCTAGTCTCCATCCCGCCAAGCGAAGCTTTGCATAGCGGCATTGCATAGGAGTAGTTATAGTATTTTCTTTTATTTTCCAAAAGCCAACCCAACTCCCCCGCATTCCATCCGACGTTTAGGACTTCAATCTCAAGTCCTCCTCAAACGTTAACTCCACCTTACTTTGTTCCTCAAGAGATCGATACTTGGGGATTCATTCCCATTTTATATTACTTGAACGATCGGTACACTGCCGTTTCGTGTCGCAGTCGAGCTACCGCCTATAGCGGTGTGTGAGATTTGCGCCATCAAGTTTTTGGCGCCGTTGCCGGGGAACACAGACGTGTGAGTTTTGTTGAGAGGGAGAGCCGAGAGATAGTAGTTCTTCCAGTGTGTATAGCCGCATTACTATTTTGTTTTGCTTTTTATCTTCTGTTGTTTGTTTTTATTTTCTTCTACTCTCATTTTTAAAGTTTTAGGCAAGTTAATCTAAGGAGTTTTATTGATTTGTGTAGATTTTCCTTGCAAAGAATTCCTGTTTCATTTTATCTGCTCTTTTATTGAAAATGTCGTCATGGGATATTTCGCCTAGCTTTAGTGATAGGATGGTTTATCTTATAGACCAAATGAATGAGTTGAATGATGGGCAGCGTAGGAACTTTGTTTGCTTGTTGTGTCGAGGAGAGGGTCATGAATTGAAAGACTGTCCTAGTCTTTTCAAGCCTGACCGCCGCTCCTCCACTCAGGACGACATTGTCCCTATCGCTCATTCTTTACCCATGGAGGCTATAGTGCCCGTTACCCCTGAGCCTATTTCGTGCATGGACCCCTCGCTCCCTGTTTATGACTTCACTCCCAGTGATGATGATCACTCATCTATTAGCCAACAAGGAGAGGAATGGGAGCTCCTAGATGCACCTGAATTTAATGGGGAAAGTATTCTTTCCATCGGGGAGGCGTTAGCAGATCTTTTTGCGGAGGAACCAAATCTTTGTGTTCCTCCAGTTTCTTTGCATGATTTTTCTACACACATTTTTTATGATCCTATCGAAGTAAAGGAGCTGGGTGATGCTTCTGACTCGGAGGGTGCTCCAAAGTGGGATGAGGATGTCATTTTCCCTGAGGGGGAGAATGAATACTTTGAACACGATGATGCACCTCGGTGGGATGAGGAGGATACTCTCTCTGATGAGGAGGTTTGCACTTCTTCATGGGACGAGGAGGTCCAAATCACCACTGAGGCTCCTGAGTTCTCAAGTCCCCCTTGCTATGATATTTACGATGATGATAGCGATCTACCCTTGGATCTTGTCGGGAGTGAGACCAGGATCACTCCCCCGATTTTTGATTATTTATGTCCTTCGTCTTATTTATTTCTTGATCCCCCTTCTTCATTCGAGCCTGTGCAGGTTGAGTCTCTACAGGTGCCCCAGGAGGACTTGGAGCTTTGTGCTCAAGTCAATGATGCGAGCATCCTCTCATGCGAGGAGGTTTATTCTCCCCCCGTAGAGGAAGATCCACTCATTGTCTTTTCCCCCTGCCACTTTGTTGTGGACGACACCTTGCTAGGCAAGGATGTGTTTTGTGAGATGAGTGAGGACCAGGCCTCCTCCTTTTCTTACATTCTCTACCCTCTACCTGTGAGGAGCAGGTATCTATATTTAGGTAGAGGGGTGACTGCTCTGTCTCCGTATCGGTACCCGCTACCGATGCGCATATTAGAACAGTTACCTGTGCACTTTTCTTTTCATAGGCCTATAAGCTAGAACTGTACAAAATCTGAATAAGTCGTACTGGGATGACAATAACCCCAGTAGTTATCTTACTTTTCATGCATTTTATTTTATTCAATCCTGTTTAGTTAGCTGTAGTATTGTAGTTTATCTTTTTCTGTTTCTTTTGTTTTGCGGAGCTGACCCCTGCAGTTACTTTTTCTGGATGGCGGATGCTGCAGCTTAGTCGTGGTTTAAACGCCAATCTTCTGGTGTGCTCATTTCTGAGCACTGGGTACTCTCTTTCCCTAGCTTTTTCTGATTTTCATGTCATATATTTTGTGGATTGTTTAGTTTAAGTCTGGGGGAGAGCAGTTTTTGTGCCCACTCACGTGCACTATTGCACTGCATACTAGAAGATTTCATTTAAAATGTTTTGTTCATTTTCATTGCACACCACATCACCCACTTGAGCGCGTACTCATCTGTTTGCTTGCTCTGTTGTGAATTTAATTCTTCTGCTTATTTGGGAAAGTCTAGGTGATGGCTTAGGACTATGTAGCGGAGTAAAATGTTGACTCTAGTAGTGCTCCTAGTCGAGTGCTCGGTTGCATAGAGATCTGTGTAGATTAGATTTCTTTTTATACTATGGTTTTATATTTTTCTTATTAGTGTAAATGTTGTTTACTCTACTCAAATGGTGAATCCGGTGTGAATCAAACGGTAGCGTAGGGATGTGTGTAAACGATCGCTAGACTCGTATTGCTTGAGTCGGGAGAAAGGAGAATCTTTCTCGGTGGCTAGAACTTGCCCCAAGCGATTCTTGAAGCATGGGTATACGGTTAGTCAATTGTGTGAATGTGATATAGGCCATCATTTTGGCCCGGTTGAGCCTTTGTGCCTATTCTTACCGCTATATCCTCGCTAGCCCAGTTGTGCCTACCCGTTCTTTGATTCAGCCCCACTTTTATTTCACCAAAGCCCAAAAGCCAATCCTAGTCGCACACCCAAATCTGAGCTTTAGCTGTTATTATTTTCATGAGTTGGGTTGTTGATGTTGTGATACTTTTGTGAAAATGTGGATGTGCATCTTTGATAAATTTGCTGAAAATGTTTTGAAAAGAAAAGAAAAGAAAATGAGAAAAAAAAAAGAGAAGTGAAAAGAAAAGAAAAAGATGAGCTTTAATGAAAAATCTGTGTAAAAAAATATATGTTTGGGAGTAGGCGGTGCACACACCCATGTTGTTAAGTTCAAGTCTGGGGGTGTGATGTACCCGCGAGTTTGTGTGGTGAGCGAGAATAATTTCTGCATGAGCTTATTTGGGTTTAGTGCTCGAGCCGTCGTTTTTATCTTTGTTTATCCTCACCTAAACCCAAGCCCCATTTTAAAACCTAAAGTCCTATTGATTCACGCATTTGAGTCAAACCAGTGCCGTGGAGAGAATGTGACCGGGCAAGCTTATGGTCACCGACACTGATGGATTTCAGTGGAGTTTTTCCCGCATCCCGATCTTGGGCAATGCTCGTCTCAGCGTTTAGCTTACTTTCTCCGTATGCATGACCGAACGATTCACCGCTGTTCACCATTTTGAGTAGTTGTAATACGCTTTTACTCTTTTAGAAATATATAGACTGTTTATATAATCAGAAATCTTCTCTACTATTTTTCTTATGCACATGAGCATGCGACTTCGCATGGTACTCTGTATTGTAGTTTTAAGCCATCTACTTTTCTTTCCCAGTTCGCCTAGAATTTGTTTGCTCGGGACGCGCAAACAGGTAAGTCTGGGGGTGTGATGAGTCCCGATTATATACACATATATGGACTCATCTAGGCCGTTTATCTAGTCATTCCACTGCACTTTAGCCTTGTTTTAGCTTATATTTGTTATCACTTGCTATGTGCACTTCTAGGCCCATTTTGGTGTGTTTTCATGTTTATCTTCATTAGTAGTTTTCATGCACTGTTAGGTGCCACTTTCAGTAGCTGGATTAGTGGTTGTACGCTAGAACAGGAGTCGTGCAGGTGCTTCCGGTGCAATTCTGCACAGGAACACTGCGCACGATCACTGGTTCTATTGCGCACGACCACTGGTCGTGCACCACTGATCGTGTGCACTTAACACTTTTTCATGAGTTCTGTTTGGTGCAGTGCGCACGACCATCTACGATAGTGCGCACGACCACCGGTCGTGCGCCACTGTTCGTGCGCACTTATCATCAATTTCTTGAGTTCTGTTTGAACCAGTGCGCACGACCACCTACGATAGTGCGCACGACCACCGGTCGTGCGCCACTGGTCGTGCGAACATGTTATTTTATAATTTCTGTCTTTGCAGGTTCCGTCCAGGCAGAGCGCACGATCACAGGATTCTAGTGCGCACGACCACTGGTCGTGCGCCACTGACCGTGCGCACTGTTTAATTCCAGCGCCTATAAAATCCGCTGCTCGCGATTTTAGGTCGGATCGCTCGCCCGACTCCGCCGTTTTCTGCTCCCGTCCGCCTGGTTTCGCCCCTCCATCGCCGCCCACCTTAGGGAGGATCTCCGGGCAAGCTTTCAACGCCAAATCTTCGCCGGAGTTTCCTCTCGGCCTCCTCCTTCATCCAAGAGCTCCAAAGGAAGACCTAGCCGCTATCTCCATCGAGCAAGAGGAAGTTTGCAACCTCTACCGGATCGTGACACGAAGAAGACGGGTCCATTGGAGAGTCGTGACAGCTCTCTCTACCCCGGACGTAGTTGTGGACCGAGCTTGGACGCGGATTGACAACCCGGCGATTCCAACCGTGAATCTTCAACGAGCCTTCGGATTCGGTCGATTTCTTGCCTTGTTCTCCTTTTATTGATTGTTGTAATAGCTAGATCTTGTATATTTTGATGAAGTTGCACTTGAACTAGTTGGTATTTCCATATATTTCATGTGATTGTGAAATATTTGTTATTTGTGTGCTTGAGGAGCGCCACCATCCATTATCCATCCCACTATCGTGTCCGGTGCCGCACTAGCAATTGCTAGTGGCGTGCTTGTCGAAGAGGTGCTTGCGACCCTCATTCCGCTAGCCTACTCGCCCATCCGCCTACCGAAGCGTGGCATCGCGGCCCGTATTCCATCCCGCCTAACGAAGCAGCGCGCTCAAGGCCTGCATAGTTCGATCCATTAGCCTACTCGTCCATCCGCCTACCGAAGCGTGGCATCGCGGCCCGTATTCCATCCCGCCTTACGAAGCAGCGCGCTCAAGGCCTGCATTGTTCAATTCCGCTTGCCTTCTCGTCCATCCGCCCTTGCGACGCAGCGCGCTCAAGGCCTGCCTAGTCTCCATCCCGCCAAGCGAAGCTTTGCATAGCGGCATTGCATAGGAGTAGTTGATAGCTTTTATTTTATTTTCCAAAAGCCAACCCAACTCCCCCGCATTCCATCCGACGTTTAGGACTTCAATCTCAAGTCCTCCTCGAACGTTAACTCCACCTTACTGTGTTCCTCAAGAGATCGATACTTGGGGATTCATTCCCATTTTATATTACTTGAACGATCGGTACACTGCCGTTTCGTGTCGCAGTCGAGCTACCGCCTATAGCGGTGTGTGAGATTTGCGCCATCATTCATCTAACCAATATTGAACTAAAGTGTGACAACAAGAGTGCTATTGACCTAACAAACAACCCCTTAAGATCTAAACACATAGACGTAAGACATCACTTCATTAAGGATCACATAAAGAAAGAACATGTTCATGTAAATTATATAGGAACTGAATTGCAACTTGCGGACATCATTACTAAGACTCTACCCTATGCACGAATTGCTTTGGTTAGGCTAGAATTAGGGCTTTTGGACATCTTAGCTTAAAACAACAAACCCGCATTTGTGTGTGTATTCTTGTCAGATTTCTTTGCTCTAATACATAACTCTTACCCTGAACAATCATAATCATGAGAAAATTTCAAAAAAATACATATTTTCCTGAAAATACAACTTTTGTTACTAGCGCGCGGCGGTAGGTTTTACCGTTTGTGGTAGTATAAAAATCCTGAATTCGCTATTTATTTTAAAAGTTATGTATTTGTATTTATTTCCTATTACTATCTAAATACTAAAAAAAGTAAAACAAATAAAAACATGTTTTTCTTTTTATATCAAAAATCAACTACAAAATTGAAAAACAAACTAAAAACAAAAAAATATGTTTTCAATTGTTTTAATATTGCCTTAAATTTTTTAAAAATGTATAAAAACTGATTGCTATTCATTGAAATGTTTCAAGGATGATTATGTTTATCTTTTCAAGATTAAAATTCATTATTAAATTCAAATTTCAAATATCTTAAAATATTGTTTTGTGTCATGCCTTGAACATTATCTTGTAATGTGCAATGAAAATGGATATAAAAATCATGTGTAGGATTTCTTAGCATATCTCTAAGTATGAGTAATGTTTTATATTTGATAATGATTTACTCACTCATATCTTTGATAATCTACATATGATTTTAATCTTACTCTTGCATGATTGTGTAATGTAACAACTTAACATTGTTGGATCTATGATTAGTTTACCTACACCACACTAAAAATCTCTTTCATGCACCCATATTTGAAGAAGTGTCTTCATTCAAAAACTCTATGTTTGCAAAAATAAGTGAATTCAGAGACTTTTGTCATTAAACTAAAATTCAAATTAATAATTGACAAATATAACTCCACCAATCATTATGTACCTTTCTGATAAGTCATAATGAGCATTGTGAGGTTGAGCACCTTGGAGAGAATTGTAAAGTGTCTTGTGCAAACACCTCTATACACTACTTCTTGTACACCATATCACAAATAAAACAAAGAAAACATAATATATGTGATCCCCCAAGCACTACTTTGCGCCATGATAAGTCTTAATGAGCATTGTGTGTATAGAGCACCTTGGTAGTTGTACTATTTTTATGTGTATTGAAATCTGTTGGGAAAATGATTTCTCTTAACCCCTAGAAATGAGTTAAAGAAAGAGTTTTATGAATGAATAACAAAAGACCAAGTAAATATGCGTCGAATGGTATTCGACGCTACGTCGAAATATAGTCGACGTTTTCTTCAGGATATGTCGAAGTAACTCTAGGAAGATTTCGACGTATGTCTTATCGACGCTACTCTGATTTCTAGTCGACGCATACAGAGAAGTCGACGCACTTTTGTCGACGCACATTCCTCATATCTCTCTCGACGTCGGGCTAAGATGAATTCGACGCTTACGTCGAATAGTAATCGACGCACGTCGATCTTTATGACAGATTTATTATTGCGCCAGATCTCTTTCCTTCTTTTCTGAAGATCTGATTTATATAGAATAATGTTAATATTTTATAGCCGTTCTGAATCATTCTTTCCTTCTATTTGATTCTTGGCTAAATCTGATTAACTCTATTTTGGATATTATTTGAAATCTGAATTAACATTTTCCATTTATGCTATAACTGCTATGGAAATATTTCTCTCTTCCTAAATCTCTGGCTGCTAATTGATTCCTCTCCTATAGTGCTATCTTATTACACAGAGCTATAAAATAAAGAGGAAGTCGGCAGGAAATAAACAAGAGTGATCTACCACACATATATGATATAGAGGAAAAAGCTCCCAAAAGAAAAGAGAGATATTGAGAAAAAGCTCTGCAGCAACATCCATCCATTTCTACTTCTGCTCACTGCTCACTGCTGCAAAATCTGATTGCTCTCACTAAAAGAGAGAAAGGCTACAAATCTTCTTCTCTCTATAGAAGAAAGATTTAATTCATAACTTGTGCTTCAAATCTTCTTGCTAGGAAGAAGATTCATTATTGTCTTTATTTCTTTCTCCTTCTTTATTCTTATTCACTATTGTAAAAGAGTTTTTAGAATCTCTCTTCAAAAAATTCAGTGTACTGGTTCTAAGAGTCTCCTTTTCAAAAGACTCAGTTGGTTCTAAGAGTCTCCTTGTCAAAAGACTCAGGGTGGTTCTAAGAGTCTCCTTATCAAAAGACTCAGTGCAAGTTAGTGAATTCCTACCAAGGGGGTAGAAGAGTGGACTACCCAAAGTTTGGGGAACCACTATATTTTCTTGTGTTGTGCTGTGAAATTTCTTTCTTGCATTTACTTAATTGCTTGTCTAATTCTTGTTGGTGTGTGGGAAGCTCTAATCTGTGATCATACACATATATATATTAACTTTGCACAAAATATTTTAAATCTCTATTCACCCCCCCCCCCCTCTAGAGAATTCTAGTGAGGTTAACTGTGCACTTTCAATTGGTATCAGAGCCAGGTTGATCTAAAAAGGATAACTCCTTGATCAAAAAGATCCTACCTTATATATATATATATATATATATATATTTTTTCTATTTTTCACATGGCACAAATCAAAGATTATGCTTCCACCAGACCACCAATGTGCAACCTTGAAAAGTTTGCAGTTTGGAAAACAAGAATCATAATCTATATGAATTCTATTGATGCTGACTTGTTCAATATTACTGTAACAGGTCCACCAAAGCCCTATAGAAAGGATGCAAATGGAAACATCACACAAACACTTGTTCCAAGATCTGAATGGACAGAAGATGAGAAGAAGGCAAGAACTCATGATCTAAAGGCCATGAACATACTTGCCTCAACTCTCTCAGATGACATCTTTCAAAAGGTTGTTGACTGTGAATCATCCAAGGAAATTTGGGATGCCCTCACAAAGATGGTGGAAGGAAGTGCTGATGAAAAGAAAGACAAGAAGGCCCTATTGATCTCTCAATATGAGAACTTTCAAAAGAAGGCTGAAGAAGGCATCTCTGAAATGTATGACAGATTCAGTCTGATCATCAATCAACTAAGAGACTTGGATAGAGAAATCTCTCTTACTGAGATAAATGACAAATTACTAATGAGTCTCCCTAGTTCATGGGACTCAAGAATTTGGGCAATAAAAGACACAAGAGGACAAAAAGAGATCTCAACAGATGCTCTCTTAGGAAAACTCAGATCCTATGAGCAGTTGCTGAAAACTAGAGAGGAGAAGGAAAGAAGAGAAAACGCCCCAAGTCCCTCAAAAAGCAGGAACATTGCTCTAAAGGCAACAGAAGAAGAAACTTCTGTCACTGAAGAAGAATTATTCAGTTTCTTGGCCAGAAGATTTAGGAAATGGGTCAAGAAAGATGGATCAAAAAGGAGGGAGTCAAGACCAAGGTATGACAAAACACCCACTAAAGAAATAATTTGCTATTCTTGCAGAAAACCTGGACACATTGCCCCAGAATGTCCAGAGAATGCTGAAACAGAGAAGGATCTGAAAAAGAAAGATCTGAAGAAAAAGGGGAAGAAGAAAGAAAAAGGCTTCATTGCTGAAGTCTGGAGTGAAACAAACTCTGAGGATAGTTCATCCTCTAAGAGTGACAATGAAGAATCTAGACAAGAAGACATATGCTTGATGGCCTTTGAAGATACAAAGAATGATGATAAACCATGGAGTGAAACAGGATCAGAAGAAGATCTATCCTCAGATGATGAAAAAGAAGAGAACCTCATTCTCATTGAGGAATCTGAGAATGAGGATGAGGTAAGTATGTTTGATGACATTGATTTTCAAAGTGATAGCTTTAGAAATGATTTTATAAAAATGTACCTAGATCACCTAAAAACAAATCAAGAAATTGAGGATCTAAAAGAACAAATCAATGTAGCTAAAAATCAGAGAAACATAGAAATTAACTCTTCTAAAGATTATGAATCAATAGCTAGCAGAATAAAGAAGGAAACAGAAAGGGCCAATATAGAAAATCAGTTCCTTAAGAACAAAGTAACCCAGGCAAAAGCCTTTGAAGAATCAATAAAAATAAGAAGTCAAAATCTTAAGGAAATCACTGACAAACAAACAATAAGACCCAAACATCTTGGGCTAGGGGCTGATCCCTCAATCAGCCTAACTTCATCCAACAAACCTGCTTGGATGAGCCCTATAAAATTCACTAAACCTGTTAATTTGTTAAACCAAGAAAAAGATAAGGGAGAAAAAGAAACCAAGGAATTTGATGAAACATCTTATTATTCAGCTGATGATTCACATACTTCATCTGAAGAAACAATCAATCCAAGAAGAACAACACATAAAGGAGTAAAAACAGAGAAAGGCAAAATGAAAATTTGTGAAGACACAGATGCGTCGACTTCATATCGACGCATGCACGATAGTGCGTCGACTTATTCTCGACGCAACCTCTCAGATGCCTCGACCTCCACTCGACGCTTGAATAAAGATACGTCGACATCAATTCGACGCAACTTTCCTCATGCGTCGACACCAGATCAACGCAATCTGAGGAATGCGTCGATAACAAATCAACGCAATTATCAACATACGTCGAATAGATATCGACGCAAAAATGTTCAGAGCAACTTAAATACATTCTCTCCAAAAGTCTTTTATCCTAACCCTCATTCAGGAACCAGTCATCCTAATCATGAATTTTATCCAAATAAACACTTCAATCCCAAACAAAATGTTTATCTTAACCAAAAATCCCATCTTAATCAAAACCTATATTCAAACCAACACTCTTATTCTAATCAACACTTATATCCTGCTCTAAATTCAAATTCCCTTAATACTAGGATAATCAAGTGCTATATATGTAACAAAGCTGGCCATACTACCAAGCAATGTTGGTACAATCAATCAAACTATCTGTAAAATCTAGTTCAAAACTGACTCAGAAAACATTAGGACTAGAAAGAAATAATGAGAAATAAAAATTTAAAATTCCTTTTAAAAGTCACTTCTAGTCGACGCACCGTCGATAACCAACACAATAAATCGACGCATGCGTCGACCAAAATCGACGCATACGTCGATAGAAAACCCTAAACATCTCAAACTCTGTCTATATCAACGATGACGTCGAATTACACTCGACGTAACGTCGACTTCAGGATAAAAGAGCGGCAACATTAGAATATTTTCGGTCACATTCACTGGAGTACCGAAAAAGCCTCGAATTGAGCCCTGTTTCGACGTTTCACCTGACTTAAAAAGACTCTTCAGAAACCTCCACTACTCCGCATCTTTTATCCTCCGTGCTCCTTTGTCCAGCTGATTCTTCTTACTGATCCTCAATGGCTCCCAAAATAAATTCTGGGTTCGACATTGATCTCGGATCCTTCCAAGCAGCAGCAGAGAACTATAAGAGCATCATTGCTCTATTCGATGAAGCGGGATTGAACAAGCTCATCTCTTCTAGGTGCAAGCTCCTGGAAACTGAGCTCACTGAGCTCATATCTCATGTTCAGATCTCTGAACAAGGAGAAATCCAAGGAACACTCTATGAGACACCAGTCTCAATCTCTGCAGACCACATTAGGGCCACCTTTGATCTCCCATCAGGTATATCCTAATGCCTCTTTCATTTCAATAAAATAGGAAAAGAAAATGAGCCTCTCATGAATGACTTGACTAGTCTAAAATTATTCCCCTATTAGGTGATGAATCCATTGAACTCACACCTGATGAAGTCAAGCATTTACTTAGCACCATGAAATTCTCAAAAGATAGACCAATCCATCTGAAAAAGATAGACTTTTCAGATGAGTACAGATTGCTGGCAGACATAGTAGGGAAGATACTGCTATGCAAAATATCAGCCCATGATGCAGTGCCCAAACAGCAGCTGAACATCATGGGGGCTCTTGTGCTGAAGAAGAAGGTGAATTGGGCCAGATGTCTTCTCAAAATGATAGCCTCCAAATATTCCCACAAGGAAAATGCTTATATGAGAATCATGAGTCAGGTTCTCTTCCATTCCTTCCCTGACCTCTGCAGGTCTAAAGGAATTCCCATCCCTCCAGGAAAAAGGATGTCCATAGCCCTATTTTCTAAATGGGCCAGGCAAATCCCTAAGCCTGGTTCCATTCCTGAAAGGACTCCATCTCCTCCTATCTCTCCTACTCCTCCTTCTCCTCCTCAAACAAATCTCTCCTCTCTCCCATCATCATCCACACAAATACCACCTCAATCCCTTGCTCAGCATTCTTCTATTCCTCCACCTCCTCCATCAAATACACCTACCCAACATGATAGTATTCCATCTCCACATTCCTCTCATACACCTCCACCATTATCTCCTCCTCCACCATCTGCATCCACTGAGGCTCTACTCACTCAGTGCATCCAATCTGCAGCCCAAAAATTCCAGGCAATGCTAGATGAGCATTGCTCACAGATTCACTCCTCCATTCTACACATGCACACCCAAATAGATGGGGTAAGTGCCTCTGTGCAAGATCTAAAGTCATCTCTCTCTTCCTCTAGAGTGACTAGGTCTTTCTTAACCTCCTTGGCCAAGAAGGTCAAGAAGGGGGAGAATCTAGATGAAGATCAGCTCTCCAATCCTAAATCTCCTTCTCACAAATCCCTTCCTACCTCAAAAACTGACAGTCAAGCACAGCTCAAAACCCTTGGGAATGAGATAGTACCTGAGCTCCATATTGATGAACAAACAATAGAGATACTCAACATAGCAAGAGATGCTGTAAATCAAATGGCACCACTACAAGGGGAAGGGAGCAGAGCAGTGAATGAGGCTGATAATGAAGCTGGTACAAATATAGATAAAAATGAACCAGCTGATGGAACTGAGAAAGAAAATGAAGCTGATACTGGAAAAGAAAAAGAGACAGATATTTTGCTGGCTGAAGAAGAAAGAATAAAAGGAGCTCTATCCCAGGGGGAGCTACCTGCTCAGGGGGAGCTAAATGAACTTCTTACAAGTGAGAAAGAGAAATCCTCTTCTCCTAAAACATTGGTATTCAAGAGAAAAAGAAAGACTCCTCCTACCCCACCTGAGTAGTATTTGAAAACAATGCTGATATATTTTATCTTATAGTTGAAAATGATATGGTATAAAAATGACATCTGTTTATATGATTCTGGAATATCTGCGTAAATGATCTCCCTCTCTAAATTTCACTTTTGATTAAGTGACATACCTCTTATCCTTACAAATTATGTGCTGAGTTGATTTTATGCTAAGACAATTTCTCCTTAAATAGGGTTAAGACAAATAGGGGGAGATTGTTGGGAAAATGATTTCTCTTAACCCCTAGAAATGAGTTAAAGAAAGAGTTTTATGAATGAATAACAAAAGACCAAGTAAATATGCGTCGAATGGTATTCGACGCTACGTCGAAATATAGTCGACGTTTTCTTCAGGATATGTCGAAGTAACTCTAGGAAGATTTCGACGTATGTCTTATCGACGCTACTCTGATTTCTAGTCGACGCATACAGAGAAGTCGACGCACTTTTGTCGACGCACATTCCTCATATCTCTCTCGACGTCGGGCTAAGATGAATTCGACGCTTACGTCGAATAGTAATCGACGCACGTCGATCTTTATGACAGATTTATTATTGCGCCAGATCTCTTTCCTTCTTTTCTGAAGATCTGATTTATATAGAATAATGTTAATATTTTATAGCCGTTCTGAATCATTCTTTCCTTCTATTTGATTCTTGGCTAAATCTGATTAACTCTATTTTGGATATTATTTGAAATCTGAATTAACATTTTCCATTTATGCTATAACTGCTATGGAAATATTTCTCTCTTCCTAAATCTCTGGCTGCTAATTGATTCCTCTCCTATAGTGCTATCTTATTACACAGAGCTATAAAATAAAGAGGAAGTCGGCAGGAAATAAACAAGAGTGATCTACCACACATATATGATATAGAGGAAAAAGCTCCCAAAAGAAAAGAGAGATATTGAGAAAAAGCTCTGCAGCAACATCCATCCATTTCTACTTCTGCTCACTGCTCACTGCTGCAAAATCTGATTGCTCTCACTAAAAGAGAGAAAGGCTACAAATCTTCTTCTCTCTATAGAAGAAAGATTTAATTTATAACTTGTGCTTCAAATCTTCTTGCTAGGAAGAAGATTCATTATTGTCTTTATTTCTTTCTCCTTCTTTATTCTTATTCACTATTGTAAAAGAGTTTTTAGAATCTCTCTTCAAAAAATTCAGTGTACTGGTTCTAAGAGTCTCCTTTTCAAAAGACTCAGTTGGTTCTAAGAGTCTCCTTGTCAAAAGACTCAGGGTGGTTCTAAGAGTCTCCTTATCAAAAGACTCAGTGCAAGTTAGTGAATTCCTACCAAGGGGGTAGAAGAGTGGACTACCCAAAGTTTGGGGAACCACTATATTTTCTTGTGTTGTGCTGTGAAATTTCTTTCTTGCATTTACTTAATTGCTTGTCTAATTCTTGTTGGTGTGTGGGAAGCTCTAATCTGTGATCATACACATATATATATATATTAACTTTGCACAAAATATTTTAAATCTCTATTCACCCCCCCTCTAGAGAATTCTAGTGAGGTTAACTGTGCACTTTCAAAATCAAATATAGCTCTTTGGGGGAAGTAATTCTAAAAATGTATTTTCGATAATGTTGTGTTTATTCCATTATACATGTCATGTGTTTTAATTAAATCATTTGTATCTCTTATCAAACACACTATTCGTACACATCATTATCTCTTATAAGACTTCTACTCATGAGAATTAGAGTCTAATGAATATCTACATTTCTTCTCTACAATCATTAGTAGATGTACTAGACAACATTGCATAATCTCTACAATGTCTAAGTTTACTTGAATTATGAATTTAAAACATTGCATCTTTCTATCTTGTCTTGATAAAGTAAATCATTCTAATATTTAAAAAAACTTATTTTCCTCTACGCCTTGTATACTCAATCTTGATAATTTACTCTCTAAATAAGTGCTAATATGTTTTGATAACAAGTGATATTTGATCTTGGTCTTCAATTGGTAAAACATATATTTTCTACTAGACTAAAACTCTTACTCATTTACTATACTTCAAACATTTATAAAGATATTTTTTTACAAAATCTTTCATATGCTTTCCACAATTTTTACTACTTGTAAGCTCGATCATGAATATTTTCTTACCCAACAAGTTGTCTTGTTTACTAATTTAATGGTACCCACACTTACAAATCAAATCTCCTTTACTCATTCACTATATGGTATCACTAAGTCATAGATCTCTGTTATGCTCATTCCCTTCTCTACAAACATATTAACTCTTAAACAATATATTTTCTCTCCACCCTTCTTTGATAATACCAAAAGGGGGAGAATAACTTTGAAAGAAATTCACACTTAAGGGGAGTAAAATTCATAAGATTCTTTGATGTAGGGGGAGCACTCATATAGGAGGAGCATCTGTATAGAGGAGATGCATACTATCACGCTTATCCTTTATTATAAACACAAATCTTATATTTGAATGATTTCTTTCTAATAGGATTTGTTATTATCAAAAGGGGGAGTTTGTTGGAACATGCTTTCCACATCTCTTGGTTTGAGAATAACAAATCCCATTGTATTTGTTCATACTTGCCATGTGTTTATAGTGTGTAGAAACTTCAGCTTTCAAGCCCCTATGAGCACGAAAATGAAAGACGATGATCCTCTATCATTACGACGCTCCATTGCTATCGCTGCGCATTAACGTTACTGCTGGAGGTAACTTCTGCATACTTGGAAATATCATAGAGATGGCAATATCATCGAGAACGGAACATCGATGTGAGTCATATATAGCAAGTTCTACCACAGTGCGTTAACATTACCGCTGGTGATAGCATAGGCATATTTGGAAACAACATCGAGAAAGAAATATCGTCGAGAAAGGAATGTCGACGGGAATCTGATATAACAAGTCCTACTATGTCACGTTAAGGCAAACGCCCGACGGTAACTTATGGAAGTCCGCCATCATGATGATGATTGAGGAGCAAAAAAAGGAAGGAAATCTGATTGCAAGGAAATATATTGTACTAACGCGGCACGACAAGATAGGCTGCCAAATTTGGAGCCAGAATGTTGTCAAAGATGACTCAATCCGCATGCCATCCTATTGCCTAAAGAGGCTACCGCTAGGATTCGAGTCGATTTAAAGAGCGGTCCTTCTCAATTTAGCGGTGCTGATTAATGATGCAATAAAGCCACAACTCATATACCTTCGTGAGAGCCTCCTCCTTGCATCCAAGAGAACTCCATCAACACTCATGAATGCTAAGGACTTGAAGAAGGATCGATCACACTTGCATCATCTTTAAGTTCAACATATGAGGGAGTTTTCGATGTTTTAGTTTCATTATTGTTTGTAACTCTTATTTTTTCGGTAGAGAAACTCGCCCATGCGTTGGCAACTAGGGCCATGCGAGGACTAGGGAGAATTCGTCGCATGGGTGTGGTGACTAGGTTTAGGGTTAGATCCAGTGGCGGCTCAAGGCCTCATCTGGGAGAGATAGGCTAGAGCTAACCGGTACTTGGGAGAAGGGTCGGTAGAAAACAAAAGGGTTTTTACAATCGCCTCAATTCCAAGCATCATTGGGATTAAGTTTTGTAATCATGTTTAAAGTAATAATATTATTTTTTTCTATGACATTGATGTGTTATCTCTAATCATTGAAATCTAAATGAAAATGGAGCTTTCTGTCACTAACGCCGAGCCGTAACTTCTACCACTGGCGTCAGCAAGTGAGGCTCCCTCTCTCTTGCATCGTGCAACTTAGTTTCATAAAAGCTTACATCATTGTCTTGACTGAAATATTTTCATAAAATATAATCAACATATTTGCATAATTTCACCTAAGCTTTGAAAAGTTTTTACACCCTTATTCACCTCCCCTCAATGGGCGCCTACAGATCAAAAATTTATACAAGGAAGAATTCATAAGTGTTTGTATAATACTATGTATATATGGATCCTTGTTGATGTGATTGCTTGTGGCAAGTCTACCGGCTCGAC
Organism: Dactylorhiza incarnata; assembly: GCA_033032865.1. Classification (NCBI taxonomy): domain Eukaryota; kingdom Viridiplantae; phylum Streptophyta; class Magnoliopsida; order Asparagales; family Orchidaceae; genus Dactylorhiza; species Dactylorhiza incarnata. The sequence continues at coordinate 194,719 of JAWHQI010000250.1, forward strand.
CGAACAAAGCACATTGATGGAGAGTTGTGGGATAGACTCTAGGAAATTGGGATGGTGTTCTTGTGGACCAGCTAAGTTGGTGTCTTAGTGACGTCTCCCAATGGACCCTTACCCTATCTATCCTTTAAGACTCTGTTGGTTTTAGCATTGAGCAATTAGTACATGATGGGAGTCGTATATGTGGTCCTAGGTTGATAGCGTGTCACTTTCCTAGAAGCAGAGGTTGTCTGATCTGTTGTAATTGTCTTGCCACAATGATCAGGCCTATGAGGTTCTCCACCCACTTAACAATTGGACTTATTTATGTTGACATATAATTTGTGTTTGTGTGAATCATGGGTGAGTTGCATACATTCATGGCATAGTATTGCTTAACCAAATCCTCACCATATAAATTAGTGTGGACTCTTTTATATGATGAGTTATTTTAATTATTCTTAACTTTTCCAAACCCTTCACTTATAAATTCTTATGGGCATTTTTATAAATTTACCTACAACTCTTTTATTTAATTTCTCTTAATTTACTGTAGACCCTTAAATTATTAATTCGTATGGGCATTTTATATGTTATGTTACTTACCATTTTATTATGTACTGCTCTTTATTTAGAACTGTTAGAAAACTTAGAATTGCTAGTGAACTTAGAAGTGCTAGACAACTAGTAGAACTGTAAGATAACTATACTACTAGCTAGATCAACAAACAACTGAACATGAACTATATTCCTCACCGTCTCATCTACTTTATATACATTCTGGGTGTAAGACTCCCAATGGCCATGTTCAATTTTCGTGAGGGTGAAGTTTTATAGCCGGTATCAACTTGCCACGATCCTTCCCTGAGAATCAACTAGAAAACAAGTCCAGCTATAATGAAGTCCATAACCCACAAAGCCAACATGCTCATTAAATGAGTTTGAGGATGAACAAAATCAACGGAAGCATTGGTGTGCCCTTGTGTGGAATCACTTAAGCTTGTCCACTAATCCCTTTGAAAACATTGCCAATCAGATAAAAATTACACTCTTAACTTGCAGGCCCCCCCCCCCTCCGACTGCTACCCCATTCCAGCAGATGGAGATAGGTCAGACATTGACTATGATCCTTGATGAATTTAAGGCCCAACATGGGCTGGTGCAATGAAACTCAGGATCGAATTAGATGAGCACATTCATAGGCCTTTCCCCACCTAATTTCTTTGGGACTGAGTCAGTAGTGTAGACCGAGGAGTGGATGGATACCATTCAGTAGTTATTGGTCGGAATCAGATGCTCGAACAACATGGCAACGACATAACAATTTCTATACTAGACAGATATGCAGACGATGGTTGAGGTCTGTGGTGGGCAGGACTTTTGCTGGACCCTCATACATTGAGATAGGCTGGGAGGAGTTTGCGGATGCTTGTGAGCATTTTATTCTGCCTACAGATAGAGATGCGATGGAAGAGAGATTCCTGCATCTCAAGTTGGGGAACATGACGGTGTTGGAGTACTAGTGGGAGTTTTCCCATTTGGCTAGATTGATGGGCACTTATGATGATCGTGGTTACGCGAAGAGATTCTATAAAGGACTTTGAGACTCCCTGCGATAGACTCCTCTTTCATAGCATAGGACAACCTTTCTGAGATCATCGAGGCATCCAAGACTATAGAGGAGGACCACCTCATGGTCCAAGGTAGGAGAAAGATGCCATTAGATGATGTGATAGAGGCTTGTAGTAGCCGGAGGAGATAGCTAGTCAGGGGCATAGTGCTAGATTATAGGAGGACCAGTGGACGTTTTCATCCAAATGTCAGGTCTGAGCAGCTAGCCAGAGCAGCACCAGTGCATCCTCCCCAGCATGCACATGCACCATAATGACAAAGAGATCCATTCTGAGGTGTTTTCTTCTACTGTAAGCAGTCCGCCCTTATACGGGCCCACTACCCATAGCTAAATACCCAAACTCATATGTTAGCTCCATCACCATAGAGAGGACATGGTCGTGGACAAGGTGTAGGTCATCAGGACAAGAACCACAAGCCTGTGAGACAGCATGTCTATGCTTCGGACCTGACATAGGGACACAATCCCGATGATATCATTGCGGGTACTTTGCATTTTAATTTCAATTGAACATTCATAAATGCAAAAGTACTCATTATGCTTTATAGATTAGCACAATGAACCTTAGCTGTAAAAATTGTTGCATCACAATCTTCGTCGGGGTATGCGACCTCCAGCAGGAAGCCCTCTTAGACATTATTTAACACAGATGCCAACCATGCCTTCTATAACACCCTGCCGGTACAAACAATATAACAATAGGTCCGGCCGGGACCCCACTCCATATTGAACACACTAGCTAGACATTAAAAGATGATAAATAGAAAAGAACTACACAAGAGTGTAAACAAAGCGTAAGAGGAAGCATTCCTTAAACATTAATTTCAGAATGTCCACCATCTCAGGAATGTAACAATTAAGTTATGAACTTAAGGCCTTACATTCAGCAATGTAATTAACTTATCAACATACATAGGCACGCAGGCCGATAATTCAGACAAAGCAGTAAAACAAAGGCTAGCCTTCAAGGGCAAATACATCTACTGACTTCAGCCCGTTACTTCTAAGAGGTAAACGAGGGTCAACTATGAGTTTACCACAAATCGCGTAACGATCCCACCCCCTACCATTCTAGCCGGCTTAGGGGCGGGGAACCGCTAACCTGCAAGCAAGATGTACATGCAACATGTAATACTATAAAGAAAGTGCATCTACTCCATACAAGGTGAGATTTTAAGCACAATAAATCTTCTAGGTTGAGCATCAAAGTAAATTGAACCTAGGTATGCACATGATGTTGGTTGGGTTCGCCCGAAGGATCCCCACAACCGCCTAAGCGACCACATGAGGATAACATAACATCATTCCAAAACATCACTAACGTGGGTACTCACGACCACACGCTCTATGCACGCAAGACATGTTATCAGTGTACTCTTTCATGAGTACCACCACTGGACAAAGTTAAGAAGCTTAGTATTCACTTGAGCATTTAGTGATCAGAGACAACTCTCCCAAACCAGTCTATCCCATGATCCATCAACATTCCTGAGGGTTAACCTCATGCTGAACTGCATGGTGCGGGTTCGGTTCAGCTTGTGCCCATTGCTAAAATCATTGCGATATACAACACGATGCAAGTGCGGCTTTACCTCAGCCCATTAGCATTTAACACCTACAAGTGCTACCAATATAACAAGCTACGCACCTAATCCATACAAGTGAACTTAGGCTTCACTATCTCAATCAACGAAGGGGGTCCGAGATGACTCCAATTCAAAAATTGCGGTGAAGGTTTGAGTTCAACCACAACCCAAGCATGGGGCTTCCATTAGGCTTTCCAAAAGAGACATAAAACGCAAGACTAGTATTCATAATGACATATCTCACGGAGTCATTCTACGACACACATTTTAGGCTTAACCTAAATGAACGTCACCATCAAGCATCACTGATCTGGGCTAACAGTCTCGGGTGGGCTTCACACAAAATTCCTAAATCAGTAAGACACTGGATTTCTACATGCACTAAATGCCGGGGATAGACACAAACGACCCAGAGTTCCGAATAACTAAAGGGAGTCCTACACTTCACTAATTAGTGAAAGAGACAACCCTCTGCAAGCATAGAAAAAGGATGAAAGGACCAAAACACGTTCTAAGACTGGGAGGAAGTATCGTTACCCTCCCCTCTCTCTTTAGCGCCATGGATCTGAGATTTCAATCGGATGGAAAGAACCACACTGGGCTACTCTCTGTGGATCTAGAAATGCCTCGCAATTTGGAGCTTTAGGGCTCCATCAATGGCAGAAAGAGTCTCCTTCTTCTTCCTCGACTCTCATCTTTCTCAAGCTTGGAGAGAGAAATGACTTATAAGAATGAGGATAAACTTCCTCTAGTAAAGGCCTAATAGTTTCCTAGGACAACACTCAATCGATGGATCAAAACCTTAAAGATTTGACCACCACAATCTTCATTTCGCGGATCTATTCCGTTAGCTACCGCGCGGTCGTAGCGCTACCGCGCTGCACTAGCGCTTGAACATAACCTTCAGCACCCTCTCGTTCTCTCGATGATACTAGGGCTCATATCGACTTGAAGACCTACCACCGGCGGTAGCTCTACCGCCCGGTGCTAGCGTCTAGTCGATATCTTCTCGAAGACATAGATAAGCTTCCCGACGATATAGTTACCGCCAACGGTAGCTTCTATAGCTCAATGTTAGCATCTCAATGACACGAGCCTTTTGGGATGATACAATGCTCATCCCGTCGATACATGGCTCATCTTGATGATACAGCTACCGCTAGTGGTAGTACTACCGCTAGTGGTAGTACTACCGCTGGGCATTAGCTTCCAGCACAGAATTCTTGCCTTCACAGCAGTGTGAAAACTGGGGTGTTACACCTTAATCTCCGAGGACTTCATCAGAGATGTGGTTGATATGCAACACTTTATGGTGATTGCTAGCAGGGTGCGTATACTAGGCATTTCAGAGTTGTTATCTTCCTCAGAGTGCAAATTTGAGGTGTGCATTGGCAACAAGCTGTTTAACACTCCAGCAATGGTGTTGAGGATCCCTGACTTTGATCATATTCTGGGCATGACCTGGCTACACAGCATCACACAAGGATTGAACACATGTCAAAGAAGGTTACCATGAGGCATGACAACATGGACGTCATCTTCTAAGGTATCATAACTATTTCTCATGAATTATTATATTCTAACCAGGTCATGAAGGCCCACGGACAGGGCGATGAGATCAATCTTGTGTACTTTGAGATGAAGGAGGAGGATGTAACATCACACAAACCACTAGACCCCTAAGTTTATTTTTTGTCATGACTATGTCATGGCAACAAAGGGAGACTAGCCAAAAGAACCCTAGAAACCCAAGAGAGTAGGTGAATTACACATTGGTGTGCATTTAGCTACTTTGTCACATAGCCTAAGCTTGGTAAAATGGACCCCAAAGGTGATAATTGACCCCACCACTACAAGGAAAACCCTAAAGGAGGTTCAATTGACCAAAAGCCTCATCATTTGGTCACAAATTGGCCCAATTAGACCAAAGTCAAACCTAGCCCAATCTTAGTCAAAATCACACCTTATGGCTTAATTAGCTCAATCGGGGCCACACCAAGGCCCAATACACCTCACATGATGACAAGGGACACTTGACCACCAAATGAGGCCAACCACATCATCACTTTGACTAAGACAACCCAAAAGTCAAGCATGGTCAATAGGCCTTAAATTGAATACCTAAAGCCCTAAGTCCAATTCCAATAGGCCATGGCCCTCGCCAAAAGCCCATGCTAGGATTGAGGGGTCAATTACCTCCCATACCCTCTAAATTAAACATTTAAGACACATGTAAGGGTATGCTTGGTCATTTGACCAAACAGCCAAAAGAGACAAAAATGGTATTCAAGGATAGAGGCCACATGACAGCCCCATTCCTCCTCCTAAGCTGAGAATTCAAGCCCCCCTCATAGTTCACTATCAAATTCCAGAAGGGGGAGTGCCAAGTGAATCCAAGGAGGAGCTTCCAAGGCTTGGACGAATGCTCAAAGTGGGGAGGCATTTGTTGGATCGGTAGGCGCCCTTAGAGGGGGGTGAATAAGGGTTTTTAAAACTTATGTTATATTTTGGAATACTTGAAGTAATGCGTTATTAAGAAGATGAGAAATCAAGTAAAACAATTGAAATAAAGTAGGGACATATTTTATTAATATGAAATAAGGTTTTACAAAAGTTGATTTCTATAACGCTAGAAACCTGTGGCGAATAATAGTAAACTCTTTTTATTTTCTATCCCGACTCGCATCCCCACAAACCGGTGGCCCTAGCTTATCCTTCCCGGATTCGGCCTCAAGCCGCTCTAGCCAATCCAACCACGGATATGGCCTTGAGCACCCCTAGACCTAACCTAGATCTAGTCGCCAAAACGAGGCGAATTTCCGCCCTAAGTCCTACCCAGACCTAGTCGCCAACACGAGGCAAATTCTCTAACCGTTTACAAGAAATATGAAATGAAAATAACAAAAACCCCCTCTTGAAGAACTTCTGAAGTTGGAGATGAAGATCTGCTGTAGAATAAGCATTGTAGAAGCAGACATAGTTTGGATCGGGCGTGAAGAGATTCTCCTTCAGAAATTCGCAGAGCTTTGGTAGGACATCAACTTTCGGCCAAGGCAGCCTCTGGAATTCTAGCACTCAATCTCTCTCTCTAATGTCTCTATAAAACAAGAGAAGAGGGGTCCTATTTATAACCTCAGCGCTAGCGCCCGCGCTAGTGCTACCGCCGATGCTAGTGCTACCGCCGGGGCTATCCCATATTAGGACATATTCTGCGCGGCAGAATCTTCAATCCGAGGAAACATTTCTCTCTTGCCTTCTGAGCTCCGCGCTACCGCCTGCGCCATTGGTTACCGCCAGGCGCTAGCTCCTTCTATATGTGCTCCCGGAATTGCGCTTGTCATCGTTAGTGCCGGGCGCTAGGTACTACCGCCGGCGCTAGTGGGAATGTTGGATTTGATGGCTCAAATTTGGGGGCAACCTTCTTATGTTATCCTTGAGTCATGTGGACTTGTTTTCCTGCACACTTAAACACACAAGATCAAATACACATAGGATTTGTTATTCTCAAACCTAGGAGATGCGGAAGACCATGTTCCAACAAACTCCCCCTTTTGATAATAAAAAATCCATTAATGATAAATCAGAGCATTAATATATAAGCATAATGAAACTTACTTGTGTGTGTGTGAGGGCGATGATTTAGGATAATTATCGATTTTAGCATTTAGAATTGCTCCCCCTAAATACATGCTCCCCCTAAGTGAATGCTCCCCTAATATGTAAGCTATCATCATAATTAATCATGTTAGTTTTCTATTTTGATAGCGGATTATATTTATCATGTTAGTTCTCCCCCTTTGTTATTAGCAAAAGTGGGTAAGGAGGCACCACATTAAAGTTTTGATAATAAGATAAGGGCATGATCGAGCTTTTAGAGAGAAGGAAATGATGAGGAGTTTTTAGAATAATCTGTATAGAAATAAATCAGAGTTTTAGTCCTTTAAAAAAAATCATAGCACATTTACCATGCAAGTAAAGGATTTGAGTTGGAGATCTTCAGATAAGCATGAAAAGAATACAAGGTAAATGAATGGTTGCAGAAGACTTATATAAAAAAATACAATCAAACATCTTTTGTAAGACATTATGATTCATAAAATGAAACAAGATGTTTTTATAAATCATTGTTCAATTAAAATCTTTAAGTTTACCAATAAAGTAACCAAGCGTGAAATAATGTTATAAAAAGAGATTACTACAATGTTATTTTAATTCACATTTTCAAAACATACCAAACATTGTAGAAAGCATGCTAAGTTAACTAGTGCATTGCATAAATAAAGAGTAGTATAGAATAAGCATTAGGATCCAATACTCATGAGAAGAAGTGTTATGGAAGATAATGATGTGCACATAGGTGTATTTTGAATAAAGTAAACAAATGTTTTAATCAAAAATACAAGAGATATGTAAAGTAAAGAGCACAATAAAACACAAATAATTTTACTTCCACACACTTCAATGCACAAACAAAATGTACAACTACCAAGGTGCATTGCACACACAATGCTCATCAAGACTTATCAGGGTGCAAAGTAGTGCTTGGGGGATCACATATTTTATTTTATTTTAATATTGAAACTAGTGATCCGCCGACCCCACTATGGTGGGATAAAGGCTTGAGTGTTGTTGTTGTTGTTGTATTGAAACTAGTGATCTGGTGTACTTAAGAGTAAGTGGTTCTTTGTAAGAAATGAAGGTTTGCACAAGGCACTTTACTAATCTTTCTAAGGTGCTCAACCTCACAACGCTTATTAAGACTTATCAGGAGGTTCAAGTAGTGCTTGGTGGAGTTAACTTTGTCACGTTATGTCTTTTTTATTTGTACAAAGTTCTCCGATTACACTTGTTTTGCAAACCAATTAGATTTTGAAAGAATAACCACTTTTCTTTATATTTAATAGTGCAAATAATTGTAGTGTAGGTAAGATACTTGTGCAATTTTAATTTATTGTACTAATACAAAACATACATAAGCATTCTTAGATTAAACACATATGTAGATAATGCCAAAATAAGTGAGTGAATAAATATCATTATCAAACATAAAATATTTACTCATACTTAGAGGCATGCTAAGCTTGGTTTTACACAACTCTTACAATATAATTGATGCACATATTAATAGATATAGCAATGCATGATGAAAACTATGTTCAAAGTAGTTTGAAAAGATAAATAGGAACATTATAAAAGTTCTAAATATTAGATTAAATCATGCTTGATTATCACAATAAATTCCATACAGTTATTTTTGTTAGTTTTTGTATTTTATATTTTTGTATTTGATTTTTGCATTAAGAAATAGAATTTAAACAAATGACAAAAACAAAAAGGCAAAACATATATTTTTTAAGTTGGCTTTTGTATTTTTGTATTTGATTTTTCAAAAATGAAATAAAATCAGAAGTGCAAAAATAAATAGTACATATAGATTAATATATTTTTAAGAATTTTTCAAAATTTTAAAAATACAGAAAAACAAATAGGTGCGCTAGCGCTAGCGCGGGAAACAGTACACGATTTTTGATGATTTTGAAATTTTTAATTGTTGATCTTGATTAAGTGTCCAAATAGTAGTTTCATGCAGAAATTTCAGAATTTTTGGAGATGTTTTAGATGGTTAAAAATTGCAAAATTGCGTTTATGAATGTGTTTTAACTCGAAAGATCTAGAACACCTAACTCAAGTGGTAATAATCGAAATCTTGCATCGGGAAGAGGTTTAGTAAATATGTCAGCGAGTTGAGAGTCCGTGCCAATGAAACTTACTTTTACATGCTCTTTCTTAATGTGATCCCTAATGAAATGATGACGAACATCGATGTGTTTCGATCTAGAGTGGTGTACAGGATTATATGTGAGGTCTATTGCACTTTTGTTATCACATTTAAGATCAATGTTTTTGAGATGAAATCCAAAATCCTCTAGAGTTTGGCTCATCCATAACGCTTGTGCACAACAACTACCAAGTGCGATATATTCGACCTCCGTGGTGGAGAGTGCAACCGAAGATTGTTTCCTACTAGACCAAGCAACTAATGAGGGTCCTAAAAAGTGACAAGTACCGCTAGTGCTTTTTCGATCTAGTGAACAACCAGCGTAATCCGAATCTGAATAGCCGTGGAGTCTGAATGAATCATTGTGTGGGTACCATAATCCTAATTTAGATGACCCTAATAGATAATGAAAAAAATGTTTTACCACTTTTACATGAGATTCTTTTGGATTGGCTTGAAAGCGAGCACATAAACATACGACAAACATTATATCTAGTCTAGATGCACTTAAGTAAAGAAGAGATCCTATCATTCCTCTATATAACGTTTGATCAATGGAAATTCCAGATTCAACTTTTCCTAGTTTTAAAGAAGCACTCATAGGAGTAGAAGCTTGTTTAAGATTTTCAAATCCAAATCATTTAAGCATTTTGTGAACATATTTTGTTTGGCAAATAAAGATACCATCAGTTCATTGTGAGATTTGAAAACCAAGAAAATATGATAGTTCTCCTACAAGACTCATTTCAAATTCATTTTTCATTACTAGGACTACTTCATTACACAACTCTTCATTAGTGGCTCCAAAAATGATATCATCAACGTATATTTGTAAAATAATTAGATTGTTATTATTATGCTTAATGAAGAGTGTGTTGTCGGCACTTCCCATAACATAACCGTGCTTCAACAAAAATGATGTAAGTCTATCATACCATGCACGGGGCGCTTGTTTTAAACCATAAAGCACTTTTTCTAATTTGTATACATGATTAGGTAATTTTTCATTTATATAACCGGGGGGGTTGTTCTACAGAAACTTCTTCTTTTATAAACCCGTTTAAAAATGCACTTTTAACATCCATTTGAAATAAATTTATTCTTTTAAAACTCGCAAATGCCAAAAATATTCGTATAGATTCTAAGCAAGCAACGGGTGCAAAAGTTTCTTCAAAATCTACCCCCTCGATTTGAGAATAACCTTGAGCAACTAAGCGTGCTTTATTTCTTATAATCCTAGATTCACCATCTAATTTATTTTTAAAGATCCATTTTATGCCAATAATTGGATGATTAGATGGTCTATCTACTAGATTCCAAACTTTATTTCTTTCAAATTGATCTAACTCTTCATTCATAGCCAAAAACCAAATTTCATCATTTAAAGCGGTGGAAATGTTTTTAGGTTCGATTTCGGAAACAAAGCAAATATTTGAAAACGTTTCATGAAGAGAAGATCGAGTTCTTACCCCGGTAGAAGGTTCCCCAATGACTAGCTCATTTGGATGATTTTTTGAGAAGTTCAAAATGCTTGGAGGTACATATTCATCTTCCTTGGACTTTTCCTCCTCTTCTTTGGAAGGTTCCTCTTCGTCGTGCTCCAAAGATGGCAAAGGTTCATCATTTGTACCTGTAGGAAGCCTTTCTGCACACGGAATAAATTCATCAAATTTAACATTAATAGACTCTTCAACCTTGCTCGATCTTTTGTTAAATATTCTATAGGCTTTACTGGTTGAAGAATATCCAAGAAATATTCCTTCATCACATTTTCATCAAATTTTCCTAAAGAATCTTTTGTATTAAGAATAAAACATTTACAACCAAATACTTTAAAATATGATACATTAGGTTTCTTTTGATAGTATAGTTCATACGGTGTGAGATTTAGTGATGGGCGAAGCATGACTCTATTCATTACATAGCATGATGTGCTTACGGCTTCGGCCCAAAAAGACTTAGGTAATTTATATTCAGATAACATGGTGCATGCTAGTTCTTGGATTGTCCTATTTTTCCTTTTTACAACATCGTTTTGTTGAGGTGTGCGTGGAGCGGAGAACTAATGCTTAATACTTAACATTTCACAAAAAGATTTAAAATTTTCATTTTCAAATTCTCCTCCATGAACTGAGCGAATGCATTTTATTTTTAAATCTAGTTCATTTTGAATATGAGTACATAATTTTGAGAATTCGCAAAACGCATCAGATTTGGAAGAGAGAAATAAAGTCCAACAATATCTTGAGAAATCATCTATTAGAACGAAAGTATATATTCTACCACCAAGACTTGCGGTGTTAATGGGACCAAAGAGATCCATATGAATTAATTGCAATGGTTTTGAAGTAGAAATTTTGTTTTTTGCTTTTAAAAGATGATTTTGTAAAATTTCCTTTTTGGCATGGAGAACATAATGAAGATAAATTTCCATTCAATTTAGGCAATCCTCTAATCAATTCCTTTTTTGCTAGTTTTAAAATGTGCTTTGTACTAGCGTGACCTAAACGTCTATGCCATAGTTCTAATTCATCATTTTTGGTTATAAAACATTTTATAGATGATTTGGAAAGATCATGAAACCAAACTATGTAAACATTGTGAATTCTAGGTGCAGTTAGTAACACATCTTTTGATTTAGGATTAAATATTTTGCAAAGATTAGTGGATGATTCAAATAATACATCTAATCCTTTATCACACAATTGACTTATAGATATTAAGTTATGTTTTAATCCTTTTACATAAAGAACATTTGAGATAAGAAAGGATTCGTTACCCACTGTACCTAATCCCATGATCCTTCCTTTACCGTTATCACCAAACATTACGATCCCTCATTTCTTCTTTTCTAGGCTAAGGAATTTTACTTTGTTGCCCATCATGTGCTTGGAGCAGCCTGAGTCCAAGTACCACTCGTGCTCCATTTCCTTAGCCTTCCTGCAAATCTAGAGAGAAGATGAGAGTAAAGATCCAGATATCCAAGAGGTACCACCCGTAGAGTAAGTGGATTTCTTAGGTACCCAGATTTGTTTTAACGATCGTTGTTTTATATTCCTGCAAGAGCTAGATGTGTGTCCAAACTTAAGACAATTTGCACACGAAATAAAGGGGGTTGAGACCCTTTTCTGAATTTCTACATTGCTCTTGCTGGATGATGTTTGAACTTTAGAAAAAATAGGAGATTTTTTAACTGTTGAGCTACCGCCGGCGTTAGTGGCTAGTGCCGGGCGGTAGGTCTCACTTTGATATCCGACCCCAAATTTTCCAGAACCATAACATTGGTTTCCCAAAATCATATCCAAGGATTTTTGACCAATCCCGAATTTTCTTATGGCTATATTGAGGTCATGATTTTGTTTTTTAAGAAGTGTATTTTCTTGTACAATCATAACACATTTATTTTCAAAGCCCTTTTGTTGTTTTCAATTTGTAAAAGAGAGGTTTTTAGTTTTCTCTCTAAGTCCCCCTTTTCTTTTGCAATAGTTTTGTTTTGTGAGAGGGCCTTAGAAAGAGAAACTTCAAGTTCTTTAGTCTTAAATAAAGAGTGCTCACACTCTTGACATGAAACCTTTCTCTTTTCAAGGGAAATAAATTTTTTTGTGAGCTTATGATTTTCTTTAATAATAGATTCATTTTCACGATTTAATATAATATTATCTTTTATACTTTGATCATAGGATTTGCAAGTTAGAACAAATTCATCATAGAGTTCTTCGAAGATAGGAGGAGTTACCTCAGTGTCGCTAAGAACACTGGTGTCTTCATCGTTGCAGTTTGCCATTAAGCATAAGTTTGCTTTCTCCTCGCTACTTGACTCAGACTCGTTTGAATCTTCAGAGGAAGAATCATCCCAAGTTGCGGCTTTCAATACTTTCTTTTTCTCTTTTGCTTTGTATTGTTCTTTTTGCTCCTTTTGATACTTTGGGCATTGACTCTGAATGTGCCCGGTCTTTCTGCAGTGGTAGCACTCCGGTGGTGGTCTTTCTTCTTCACCTTCGCTTCCTTTTCCTTTCCTTGATGAAGAGGAAGATCCCTTTCGTCGAGCATCCTTTTGGAAGTATTTCTGGAATGTGTTTCTTCTTTCCGGATTCCTGATGAACTTCCTGAAGTTCTTCACCAGGAGACCTTCTTCATCTTCATCATCATCTTCGATGCTCTCCTTCTTTGATTTTAGTGCTAGCGCCTTTTTCCTTGGTTCTTTGTTGTATTCATCGTGTTGAATCTGGAGTTCTACCTCATGGGTTTTGAGATTTCCAATAAGGTTCTTGATCTGGAGGGTTCTTAAGTTGTGCAACTCCGAGATGGCTGTCACCTTTGGATTGAACCTTGGAGGTAAAGAGCGAAGAATTTTCCTCACCAAGTCCCCGTCTGAGTAGATCTTTCCAAGTGCCTTTGAGGCGTTGACGATCTTGGTGAAGCGAGTGTACATCGAGTTGATGTCCTCTTCGGTATCCATCCTGAATTTTTCATATTCAGATTCCAGTTGGAATAGCTTTGCATCTTTCACCTGTGATGTACCTTCATGAGTAACTTCCAATTGATTCCAAATATCATAAGCAGTTATGCATGCAGAAATTCTATTAAACTCGGTCCTATTTAAGGCGCAATATAAAGCGTTCATTGCTTTAGCATTATTTTTACACCTTAGTTTATCGTTATCATCCCATTTATCTTTAGGTTTTAGTAATGTCGCCTCTCCCACTACAGTTGTAGGAGGAGAGTACCGAACTTCTACCATGTTCCATACTTCTACATCCATGGTCATAAGAAAACACATCATTCGATTTTTCCAATAGTTGAAATCTGACCCAGCAAAGAGAGGTGGTCGACTAACTCCTTGACCCTCCGAAAAAGCGAGATCATGAGACGCCATTATTCCCGGTTGTTAAGTCGATTGGAATAAAACCTCCCTCTGATACCACTTGTTGGATCGGTAGGCGCCCTTAGAGGGGGGGGTGAATAAGTGTTTTTAAAACTTATGTTATATTTTGGAATACTTGAAGTAATGCGTGATTAAGAAGATGAGAAATCAAGTAAAACAATTAAAATATGTCTCTACTTTATTTCAATTGTTTTACTTGATTTCTCATCTTCTTAATCACGCATGACTTCAAGTATTCCAAAATATAACATAAGTTTTAAAAACCCTTATTCACCCCCCTCTAAGGGCGCCTACCGATCCAACAAGTAGACTAGCCAACATCTCCCCTGGGAAAATTGAAATGGCCCCCAAGAGGAACAAGAGGTCTAACACCCGCAACCATGTCGGATTCCTCTTCCCCACCATCGGTGCTAGCTTCCCCTTCTCTTCATTTTCAAAATTGCTGCATAAATGGTGGTTTGCCATTTCAGTTTTTGCATGTTCAAGCTCAAAAAATGAAAGGTGTCGGAGAGCTACTCCGGCCACCTCCGACCGATTTCTCACCACCGAGTGATAGCCAGACCTCGACCAAAGGTGGTGGCTTGGGGATTTTTCCAGAGTCAGTTGGAGCTCGCCGGAAAATGGAGCCAAAGATGGCCCAAAAAATACAAACTTGGTCATTGGATAACTAGGGACGATGAAGGAGAGCCATCAGATCCAACGCTGATGATTGTCGCAGACCAAATTCATTTTAAAAATTAAAATAACTATAATTGCCTGAAGTTTGAAATAAATGGAAAAATATGGGGCAAAATTAGCGGAAATGATCTAAATCAAAGATGTAGCTCTAGGCCTCTACTATTTTTAGAAATTGATTTCGCTCATTTTGGAGCAATGTAGCTCCGAGAAATCAATTTCTTGTGGGGTATGTACACTATGTGGCCTAGTCACTAGAAAATTATTTCATGGAGTCATACAACTCCAAATGACCTGAAATTTGGGGCATGCATGAGTCATGCCCTAACACACACACCCCCTACCCAAAATTGGGAATTTTTAGAGAACATTTTTCTAAGGTCTTAGGAAACCTTTAAAAATCTATGCATGTGTTAATTAGGTGAATAAATGCCTTCAAAACACCCCAATATTTTGGTGGGCGATTTGTTTATCTATATTATGAGCATGATTAAATTTTCAGCTCATTTGGGCTCATGCATGTGAGGGAAATACACATGCAAGACCAAGGTGCCATGGAAATTCAATAAGGTGTTATATACACATGGTGTTTTGTGATTAGATGGGTATTCCCTTGGTCAATTCTTATGAAATTTAAAACATGCACTTGATATCATTAGATATCACATCTTAGGAAAAATCATGAACATTGGGGTTGAATTCCCTAGGAAATTAGGGTTTATGTTAAATTGTCACATTGAGCTTAATTGAGTCATCTAGGGTCAGAAATTTCTGAAATACTATAAAACTCTGGGATTCACCTTTGGAGGGTGTAATTACACCTTGTAGATTTTATGAGAATTTGTAGAAATATGACAGCCCACTAATTAGTGATTAGTTGAATTTCCCCCAATTAATCTATCACACTTCTATATGAGCAAATGAATTCTGAATTGTATGAAACTGAGTAGTTAGACTTTTGGGATTACTAGTATCCTCTGGGAATTTTATTATATTTAATTAAAGAGTATTTACTATGGTTCCTTCATAAAGTAGAATTTTAATCTCTTCCTTAATTAGTTGTAAATGCTAGTCTAATTGATTTGAAAAATTATGAAACTGGGTAGTTAGACTTTTGAAATCACTAGTAGCCTCAGGGAATTTTATTATATTTAATTGAATAGTATTTACTATGGTTCCTTCACAAAGTGGAATTTTATGTCTTTCTTAATTAATTGTATATGTTGGTCAAATTGATCTGGAAAATTATGAAACTAGGTACTTAGACTTTTGAGTTCACTAGTCGCCTATGGAAATTTTATTATATTTAAATAAAGAGTATTTACTATGGTTCCTTCACAAAGGAAATTTTACTGTCTTCTTTAATTAATTGTAAATTCTTGTCAAATTGATTTATGAAACTGGGTAGTTAGACTTTTGCGATCACTATTAGCCTCTGGGAATTTGATAATATTTAATGGAAGAGTATTTACTATGGCTCCTTCACAATGTGGAATTGGGTTGTCTTCTTAGAATAATTAATATTGTTTGTCAAATGAAGTTAGAAAATTATGAAACTTGGTTAGTAGACTTATTAGATCATAATAATGTCTTGAAGATTTTATCACATTTATTCTCTGATAATTCACAATAGTTCCTTCATAAAGTGGTATTTCATCATTTTTCTTGAGTAATTTTTATTGTTGTCAAATGGAACTGGAAATTTATGAGACTTAGCCAGAAGACTTGTTATATCACCTTAATGCCCTGATAATTTTGTTGTAATTATTTCATTATGAGTTACAGTAGCTCTTTCATAAAGTGGAAATAAAGGGCTTATATGATTTATTTAATATTGATAATGAAATATTGTTAGAAAAATGTCAAATCGTGTTGATGTTCATTTTAGAGTAATACAAATACCTGGAAAATTTATTTACAGCATTTGGATGAATAAATGTAGTAGATCCTTCACAATGTTATAAATAGTACACTTGGATATTTAATTAATTTTTTGGAATTTAATTAAGGACAAAATGATGAATCTTTGTTGGACATTATTTTGGGTTATAACAAAACTCAGTAAATTTTATTAGACCCATTGAGCCATGCCTTGACTCCTCATGTATAAATTGATGGATCCCCTAAATATTAAGATGTTGAATATTAGGCCCTAACATAATCGTATTCAAGTAAGAGGATGGAAATTAGTAATTTATCATTTGTACAACTCTTGGAACTATATTTGAATGTATATTAGCTAAGAGGACCATGTAGCTTCCTTTTAGGTCATGTATCATGCTTGAGGACAATTTGGTCCGCGGGTAGCAAAAGTGAAGTAATTGAATTAGACCCCATTAGATCTTCACACAGAGAATTATTATTTTCTGGAACATTGTATAAATCTTAGATTGATTTGTAGATCAACCAATTAGTGCCAGCACTTAATGATTGGGTTTGGGGTGTGTTTAGTAAAATTATCAATATGAGATTTTGATAACAATATGTTAAGGAGATATGAGGTGTGATCCACCAGAAACTAAAGGTTATTATTACCATCATAATATGGAAGCGTTAGATAAGGATTGAGTGATGACGTGAATGTGCAGTCAGTCACTAAGAAAGGGCAAGGATTGATGTTCAATTGAACATCATCGTTTCCCCGTCCCGGTAATTGTATACCACCTTATGAAGCTAGAGCAACTAGAGAGGAAGTGGGTATGTAAGAAAGGGTAGACACCAATAAGATTAAATATCTTGACAAAGGGAGGTTGGGATGTCAGCCCAACATACCTCCTAGTACCGTTGTGAGCCCCTCACAGGGTAACCCTCGGGAAGTTCAATTTGCACCCTAAACTGTAAAGTACAAATAAATGATAGGCAAGAGTAGTTCTAAGTATGAGAACTTAATAAGGTAATCCTTGTCCCAAAATATGGGACTGATTGGTACAAGGACTTGTTAGTCCTGTGAGGTGGAGCCTCGAGAAATTATGACATCAGGACAGGTTAGTCCTCGAGCGGTAGGCTCTGTGTTATCTGAGAGGACTGGATAGCCTGATGAGCTGGAGGCTCGGGGAAATACAAATTAAGAGGCATTACTTACCAAATAGTATGCGGATACCCTGTGTGTTCTTAGGGGCGTACTTAAGGTCTAGGATGGGAGGTGTTGATAGGAGCCTTGTAGTGGACATGCCCAATCCACATCCCCTTTTTGCCTCAACGGGGTACTTGAGTTGCATACTTAAACAAAGGGAACTTAAAAGGTCTCTACTTACAGAGACGAGTGGGGTGAGTTGCATCATTGCATTGCACAACATAGCATATCATCATTTCATAAACAAGACCTCATTGCATAAATTAGTATGAGCTCTTTTATACGATGAGTTTACCTTAGTTCCAGATCCCTTAACTGATATGTTGGTATGGGCATTCTTATAATATATGGTTACTTTCGTAGCTGTTTTTTATATACACTGCCTTTTATTACTTATACTGCTATAAATGTTACTATTTGTTCTTTGTTCACTATTACTATTACTAGTGCTTATTCTTTGTCTATTGCACTCTTATACATAGATAGTATAATAGAACTGTTAGAATATGCCCTTTTTCTATTTATACTTATGCTAGATAGGGTCACTACCACCTGCTTGTTTATATTACCCTTTGTTACCTTTCTCTTCATCCTCCCTGCCCGGTGCCTAGGAGTCATGGGTGGAGGAGATAAGGAAATTGCTTAGTCTTATGTACTAATGACCAAATATTGCATAATAAATAGTTACACCAGGAGGAGCAGACCCACATCCAAAAGGAGGAACTTGATACGGTGGACCGGCCCGGAGTTGGAGTCTCAGCAGCTGCTGGTAGAGATCCAGTGAGATACAATCTCCCGAATACTATCTTCCATGTTTTCCCTCAGCAATATGTAGTTTGCCTTTGTCTGAGAGATACGTAGAGGTTCTGATGTACTGGGCTTTTGCCTTTTTTGCTTTAGTACTTTAATTCAGTACACCTTTTTTATTTATGTATCTCATTTGCACATTTACATTTTATTGTGATGTGATTGTTGTGGACTTATTTTCTATTATTCTGTGGTGAATGGTTGGCCTGGTTGTATGACTAGCCGGCAGGATCGATGTCTTATAATGGCAACCTTCCTGTGTGTTGGTGTCACCGTAAGGCGGCGATTCTGGGTGGTAAGACTGGAAATATAAGAAATAAAGGGGTCTTACAACCTGGTATCAGCTCAGCCAACTTCGATCCAAAGTAAAGAAAGCCCAAAAACCTAGGCAACCCCGCTCGAACTTATTTTGAGGAAAACTAATAACGGAAGCAATGGTGTGCTCATAGGGAAACCACATTTAATTGTCCATTAAAAATGAGATGCTTAGGCCAACCCTTTTGATAAGACCTTTATTCTTATGTAGCCTCCAGTGAACATCACCACATGGGCGACAGTACCTCCCATTCAGGATGCCATCCCTCCCCTGCCGGCTCCCACCCCCATCTAACAGTCAGAGTTAGGTCAAACTTTGACTGCCATCTTGTAGGACTCACAACAACAGGCCCCGATTTAGGCCCCCAACCCTGGGTCAAATTGGTTGAGTGCCTTCCGAGGCCTCTCCCCACCATCCTATGCCGGGACTAAGTCAGTGGTGCATAATGAGGAATGGTTAGACACCATCCAGGAGAAGCTAGTTGGGATACGCTGCTCGGTCAATATGGCAGTATCACTGGCTGTCTCAATCCTAGAATCATATGCCAAGCGCTAGTGGAAATTGGCTTTGGACACTACCTTTGCTGGCCTCGAATACACTGACATCACCAGGGACAAGTTCAATGAGGCACTGCTAGAACATTTTGTACCAAAGACGACCAGAGTTGAACTGGAAGAAAAGTTCCTGCACCTAAGCAGGAAAGTCATTCAGTGTTGGAGTACCAATGTGAATTATCTCATCTGGCTCGCTCTGCCACATCTCACCAGCTAGATGAATCTGGATATGCCAAGAGGTTCTACAAGGGCCTCCGTGATCACTTGAGGTAAGCCCTGCTATACGTAGCAGATTCCAGCCGAGCACGGATTATCAAAGCGACAAAGAAGCTGGAGGCGGACCGGCCGATGGTGAGGAACAGAAGGAAAAGGCCGGCAGACGATTCAGTATTTGGCGGCAGGGGACACCAGAGGGGCATATTCATCCAGCATAGGAGGGGCAGTGGATGACCCCGTCCCAACTTTAGATAGGAGCACATGCCTCCTGCAGTACTGTCCCCTCAACCGCTATAGATCCAGGAGCCACCAAGACGAGGTGGCGGAGCACCTCTTCCACTGTTGTGCTACCACTGCCATCAGCCGGGCCACATCTGTATCAACTGCCCTCAGAGAGCTCCACCACCACCTCCAGCACCACCTGCTCAGCATTTTAGGGGCTGAGGCTGAGTATTCCATAGAGCAGACCGTAGACAGGCTAGAGAACAGATGTACGCTCTAGTCTTGCTCAGCCTCAGAATCCGAAAAGGGTCATAGCAAGTATGCTAGTATTTTAAATTCTTTTAAATTCTTAGATTGTATAACTGATATAGAACTGCTAGAAGTAGAAAAACTTAGCCACCTAAAACTATACAATAATTTCAGGAATAGTAATTGTATGCGGTAAGTCTGCCCATACCCCGTTCGATACAGGGGCATCACATAACTTTGTCTCAGAAGACTTCGTCAAGGACTTGGACTGTAACACCTCCCCTGCAATGACTATATAATATAGGTCCGGCCGGGACCCCACAACATATAATCGCCACAGCTTTAGTATTAAAAAGTGATATAGATCTAACCATCTCAAAACTCAGAACCAACACAGCGGAAACATTAAATTAACCACAGAAGTTGTCCACATCTACATAGTAGTACTACGGCCCTAAGGCCTTACAAAACTCATACTCAAGGCAAAACAGGGCATATAAATGTCCAACAGATCATCACAATCATAAGCTACCTCGGCATGCAAGCCGGAACAGGTAAAGACATCAAATAAAACAAGAAAGCATGAAAAGTGCACTTCAAGAAGCTTAGGCCTCTCTGGACGGCGAGCTAGGTCCAGTCTGCGATCCTTTCCCTGCATCCAAATCACAAAGAATGGTATAACGAGGGTCAGCTTTGGCTGACCAATAACGGTGTAACAACACCCCTCCTCTCGGCCGTCCTAGCGGACCCCGGGGAACTACATCACCCTGCAAGTCAGCACTTCGTATGCAAATGTAATAAATAGTATTAACATAAACACGACAGCCATGAGTGTCACAATCATTATCCACGTTTCTATGTTGAGCAATAAAAGTTAGGGCATCTAGCAATGCAGCATGTATGCAAACCTGGGTTTAACCCAAGGCACCCTATGGCGTGTATGCTTCTAACATAACAACACACATCAACATTTCATAACAAACCAAGGGTACTTATCATTCCCCCACGGGCGTACAAGCCCAAGGCCAAGAACTCCACTGAGACCTTACCCCTTGCATGACTCAACTTGCCAACGGGCATATCAACATACTTGTTCTCGCCATAATCACTAAACCAAAAGCCAAGAACTCCACTGGGACCTCACACCTTACATGGCTCATCTTGCCAACGGGTGCACCATTATACTTGTTCTTATCAGTTATCCCAGAAGAGGACTTGTCTTGCCAGGACACTCTCCCCACATGGATCCAAGCATTCACGGGCTAGCCAGCCGACCACAAAGACAAACCAAGCCTTCACATACACATAAAATTTACCCTTTCCAAACCAACATTCATTCTCACATGAACATAAGGGCAACACATATGATGTTTTCGCCGTCATCGGATTTCTAGCAAAATCCCTAAAATGCACGTTAAGCAACATTGATGATTAAAATTCCGCTTGCACGAAATGAAATCCGAACTAGCAATCCGAGAAGGCAAGTATACCTATCGAACTGTAGTATAGGAACACAAGTGTCGTATTAAAATCCGAGAACCGTTGATTACTTATACTCAAACGAATTACTATTATTTTATCTTAATAATTTTTTGGAAGGTTTTGTCTGCTAAGTTGAAAGAAAAGCTGGATAAAAGTACGGCTAAACGATGATTAAGAAATAGCACTCGATCTTGACTTACTTCGGCTTAAGTTGATCAAAATTCAAAAGCAAACTTAAAACTTAATAAAGTAAGGGTAGCTTGACCGTGGGGGTTCCTGTAGTTTGAACATGCTTCTCTCGAAGATATGCCCAACTGAGTTTAGGAAAATCCGACCGAACTCTCGTCCCGTATTCGAATACCTAAAACTCGCTTTAAGTGGTGAACCCCGCTATTGGGTTTGACTCCAATCCAGGAGATTTACGTCATTCTCTCTCGAGAAATGTGTGTAACTCTCTTTACTCTTAAGTGCTCACTTCAGACTATCGGCCTCTCGGCTAGCCAAGAATGAAAGCAAAGGTGGGGATTATATATCGATAATATAGCTCCACTAAATTTTAATTAAGAGTAATTCTAAGGCCCAACACTTTAGAAAGTGAAAGAAGACTAAAGGATCATAACTTGATCAACTCATCCTCAGATCATCAAGATCGAGTACTATGAGGATTTAGTTACTCATGGTGGAGGGGTAGGAGAGAGAAATGATGAAGATTTTAAGAGAACAAAAACATACAATTTTTATTAAACAAAAGTTCAACTGAGATTACATTTGCATGGAAAGCCTACTAAACATTAGTAATACACTATGAAAGGAAATTACAAAGGCATTACAACATTCATATGAAAACTAGAAAAGGAAATGCATTGAAATAAGAGAGAAAGAGAGAGAAAGAGAATAAAATGACATGAAAATTACTGAAAATAGAGTAGTAGCACTAGTTCTCTCTCCAAAAACTGAATGGGGAAAGCTTGGAGGTCACTTCAATTTATAGAAATTTTTCTGCCTCGGTCACGCCCTCAGTCACGCCCGTGACTAGGGCGTGACATTGTTTAATCAATTCTGCGGCTTGGATCAGGTTCGGCGCAAGATTCTGACGTGATTTGATGGGTCACGCCCTAGGTCACGCCCGTGACTGAGGGCGTGACCATTTCGGTGGTTAGTCGGGTCATGGGTGCTGGCGGCGATCATGGGCGCTGGCGGCTGGCTGACGTGGCCATCACGGGCGTGACTGGAAGCACGCCCGTGTAACAGTGGCGTGACCAATTCGGTGGTCAGCTGGTCGAATCTGAGCTGTTCACGGGCTGGTCACGGGCGTGGCTTGCGTGTCACGGGCGTGACTTGTGTGTCACGGCCGTGTACTTTGGGCGTGTCTGATCAGATCTTCTGAATTATGGTGGCAGCAGCTTAACTGGAAACAGCAACTTACATGCCCTAGGTCACGGGCGTGACCTAGGGCGTGACTTAGGAAATTTTGCATTTTTGACCTGAAAATTCAGAAAACTTAAGTTAGCACTAAAAATAGGAAAATGAACCAAAATTGCATTTAGGTAAACAACAATAAGCAAAAAGTAAGAGTAAATAACCTAAAAATAACCTAATTAAACTAACTAGATTTAGCATTATCAAATTCCCCCAAGCTTACACTTTGCTTGTCCCCAAGCAAAGAAATATGCTTTAGCTAATAAAACAAAATGACTAATCAAAAAGATTTAATTATGCTAAACACGAGTACCTTGCGAAATTCCAAGTAGGGAGAATAGTGAAAAGGAAACCTAAAATAAGTACTTTATTTAAGCTTAATTTTTATACCCTTTACTAACAAAAATTAATCATCCAAAATTTTAACTAAAAAGTTTTAAAATAAAATTGAGCAAAGTAACAAGTGAGATAGTGCATTGAATTGTTACTAAACCCTAAGAGACAAATTATAATTATATCATTCTAAGAACAAGGATCTAAATTCATACCCAAGACTTAACTATTCTACTTTTCTTCTTTACTTAGCTAAAGCAAATTTAGGAGCATGAATCAAGAGGACTTTATTAGGACCGAAATGTTTGGTTTAGGCATATGATTTGGAATGGAAATCGAAGATAAAAGTGATTGCTATAATCACACTAAACCATAAACATGAGTTTTATAAAATTTTCGATATGAATGATAAGAGGCAATCCTTCATTATAAGCATATAGCATATTTTCTTTCTTTCTCTTTCATAGCCTTTTTTTTTTGAAATTTTGGCAAAGATAACTAATACAAATATGCTTAAAATATCTCCTTTTTGAGCAAATTCTTTTCTTTGAAGCTCTCCATGCAATAAACCAATCACACTCTTGTAGAAATTTAAATAAAACTCAAAGTGTTAGTGTGATTCAAATAGGTTTGGAAATTTTGGCTTTGGTGAAAAATTTGATAAGTGGAGGTGACAATAAAACATGGGAAAAGGCTCAAAAGAGGCTAACAAAGGGTTTCTTTTTAAGGGTTGGCATGAAGGCTCAAACTTCAAAAAAATGGCCTAAATCATTTTCATTGCTCTCTAAATTTATTTAAAGCATGAGTTTTGAAGGATTTCAAAAAGTAAGCCCTAAATATTAAATAAAGACTAATGAACTTATCCTGAAAATAAGAATAATAAGCGTCTAGGATTATTCACATTTACTACACAAATCAAAAGTTAACCCTGCAAAATATATCTAAAAATGAAGAGGAAAATAGTGGATGAAGAATTTTTACGAAAGTAAAGAAGATAAAAGAGAAAACGATAAGGAAAGTACAAGATTTTAGAAAAAACTTTTCAGATTAACATGCTACCTAGAATTAGAACACAACATGAGTAAACAATTTACTTGTGAAGCATAATTAAAAGTAGGATTAGAAATTTTGAAATTAACTAAGGCTATATAAAATATTTTGGGAAAAACAAAACATAAAGCAAGGGGTACTATTGATTTTACCAAAATCTAATTTAGACTACTAAAACAAAAGAAAAGAAGACATTCTCCCCCAAGCTTACGATAGACATTGTCCTCAATGGAAAAGGAGAGTGAAGGAAGGGGTAACTAAGAAAAGAAATTAAAACTGAAAAACTGAAACAGGCACTTCCCTAGATTTATGGGCTTGAAAGGATGTGTGATGCCGCTCCCCCTTATTGGTGCTTTGAATCTTCATGAAATATCATCTTGAATTTTTCTTGAAACCAGCAATGTTGAAGCAGGCGATCGCCGAAGTTGAGAGTATCGGAGCCACCCACGGCCAAAGAAAAATTAAAACAACAAATTTTAAAAACCTTGGGTTGCCTCCCAAGAGCGCCCTCTGTTTAATGTCGTTTGAGCTCGACTAAAAGAATATAGTTCAAAAGTTAATCCAAATTATTACAGTCCAGACAAAAGAAGTTTTTCACTGTCCATGTCAACATTGTCACCAGAAAAATAAAGTTTTAGACGATGCCCATTAACCTTGAAATCACCCTTATCTGGGTGTGATATCAAAACAGTTCCATACGGATAAGCTTCCTTTACATTAAAAGGACCTGACCATCTAGATTTTAACTTTCCAGGAAATAAACGTAGATGAGAATTATAAAGTAATACTTGGTCGCCTGGTTTAAATGTTTTCGGGTGCCTTAAATTTTTATCGTGAAAGCATTTCGTTCGTTCCTTATATAATTTATTATTTTCATACGCATTGGAGCGCCACTCATCGAGTTCGTTGAGTTGGAATTTTCGAAGATCGGCGGTGGAGTGGGGATAAAAATTTAAAAATTTAAGGGCCCAGAAAGCACGATGTTCTAATTCGACCGGTAAATGGCACGATTTCCCATATACTAACCGATACGGTGTACAACCGATGGCGGTCTTGTACGCTGTTCGGTAAGCCCATAGAGCATCGTCTAATTTATGTGACCAGTCCTTACGTGAGGTGGAAACAGTTTTTTTCTAAAATACGTTTGATTTCTCTATTCACTACCTCGACCTGGCCGTTAGTTTGGGGATGGTAAGCAGTTGAAAGCTTATGTGTAACGCCATATTTTAAAAGTGTTTTTGCAAATTGTGCGTTACAAAAGTGCGAACCTCTGTCGCTAACGATGGCCCTAGGAGTACCGAATCGAGAAAATAATTTTTTTAAGAAAATAATAACGACTCGGGAGTCATTGGTAGGAAGAGCTTGGGCCTCTGCCCATCGAGACACGTAGTCTACCACAACTAAAATGTATTTATTACCGTGGCTAGAAGGAAGAGGACCTACAAAATCAATTCCCCAAAGGTCGAAAACTTCGCACTCGAGGAAATAATTTTGCAACATTTCATTTTTATTTGAGATATTTCTGGTCCGTTGGCAGCTATCGCACCGTCTCACAAAAGATTGGGCATCTTTAGAAAGGCTAGGCCAATAAAAGCCTGCACTAAGCACTTTGTGAGTGGTCCGATTGGCTTGATAGTGCCCACCAGTCGGTCCTTCGTGTAAGTGTTTGAAAATATTTTGTCCTTCTTCGAAAGAAATACATCTCCTTACTACTTGGTCTGCACAAACTCGAAACATATACGGGTCCTCCCAAAAATAATTCTTCAGGTCAGAGAAGAATTTCTTCTTTTGCTGATAGGAAAATTCTTTTGGGAGGACTCGAGCTACTAAGTAGTTGGCGAAGTTTGCAAACCAAGGAGAAGGAGTAGTGTTGATTGATAATAACTTCTCGTCGGGAAAATAATTATTAAAAGTTTGTTCATTTAAATCTTCAATAAATGGGTTATCTAATCGTGAAAGATGGTCCGCGGCCAAATTCTCAGCCCCCTTTTTATCTCGGATTTCCAAGTCGAACTCTTGGAGGAGTAAGACCCAGCGAAGTAAGCGTGGTTTGGCATCCAGTTTAGAAAGTAAATATTTGAGGGCCGAGTGGTCTGTAAAAACAATAATTTTTGAAAGCGTAATATAAGGTCGAAATTTGTCGAATGCAAAAATAACTGCTAATAATTCTTTCTCCGTTGTGGTATAGTTCTCTTGCGCGGATGTAAGTGTTTTACTTGCGTAGAAAATAGGGTGGAAGTTTTTAGATATACGTTGTCCTAAAACGGCTCCCACCGCAAAGCTACTTGCATCGCACATGATTTCGAATGGAAGGTCCCAGATTGGAGCTATCATAATTGGCGCATTTATTAGCTTATTTTTGATTAATTGAAAAGCAGATAAGCATGTATCATCAAAAATAAATGGAGTGTCTTTTTCTAAAAGATGAGTGAGTGGTTTGGTAATTTTCGAAAAATCTTTTATAAATCGCCGATAAAAACCGCCATGTCCTAGAAAGCTTCTTATGGCCTTAACGTTGGTTGGCGGTGGCATTTTTTCGATCACTTCTATTTTTGCTTCATCGACCACAATTCCTCTTGCTGATATCTTATGACCTAAAACCAATCCCTCCCGTACCATGAAATGACATTTTTCCTAGTTCAGGGCGAGATTGGTCTCCTCACACCGTTCTAACACTTTTTCTAAATTTTCTAAACAAAAATCGAAGGAATCACCAAACACGGAAAAGTCGTCCATAAATACCTCCATAATACTTTCTACGTACTTGTCGAAAATGGCCAACATACACCGTTGAAATGTTGTCGGCGCATTACATAAGCCAAACGGCATTCTTCGGTAGGCGAAGGTGCCGAAAGGACAAGTAAACGTCATTTTCTCCTGGTCCTCGGGCGAGATGGGAATTTGGAAGTAGCCCGAGAGACCATCGAGAAAACAATAAAAGTTATGGCCGGATAATCGTTCTAAGATTTGATCGATGAATGGCAAGGGGAAATGGTCCTTGCGGGTGGCGTCGTTCAATTTGCGATAATCAATACACATACGCCACCCAGTCACCGTCCGTGTTGGGATTAAGTCATTATTATCATTTAACACTACCGTGATACCTCCCTTTTTAGGAACTACTTGAACGGGGCTTACCCATTTGCTATCTGAAATTGGATAGATAATTCCTGCGTCTAATAATTTCACGACCTCACCCTTTACTACTTCTTTCATGTTTGGGTTTAATCGGCGTTGAGGTTGAATAGAATTATGTGAATTATCTTCCATTAGAATTTTGTGCATGCAGAAAGATGGACTTATGCCCTTAATATCAGAAATCTGCCAAGCAATTGCTTGGCGGTGCTTTTGTAAAACTTTTAGTAATTTGGCATTTTCAGATCCACTTAAATGGGCCGACACTATTACTGGTAACTTAGAGTTTTTTTCTAAAAATTCATATTTTAAATGATTGGGTAGTTCTTTAAGTTCTAATGTGGGAGGTTCCTCGTATGAAGATTTGAAAGACTTTTCTTTTTCAAAAGTAATTTCTTCAAAAATTTTTGATTTAATTTGAAAATTTGAGGGGGCGGGAGCAATGACCATTTTCATTTCTTGTAATATTTCAGTGGAGGTGTTTGAAGATGAACAAAAAGAAGAAGAACCATTTTCAGAAATACAAAAAGAAGGGTCTTCACTTAACACATCTAAGAAAAAACACGAATCGTCATTTTCTAGGGTATTTTTCATAGAGGGTGTTATGGAGAAGGTTACTTCATCATCTCCAACTCGGAGGAATAGCTTACCATTACTCACATCAATGATAGCACGGGAGGTGGCAAGGAAGGGGCGGCCAAGGATTAGGGGAACCTCGACATCCTCTTCAATGTCTAAAATGACAAAATCCACCGGGAAGATAAATTTGTCTACTTGTACGAGCACGTCCTCCACAATTCCCAGCGGATATTTTATCGTCATATCTGCTAGTTGTATACTCATACGTGTGGGGCTAAGGGTGCCCACTCCTAAATTCTTAAACAAGGAGAATGGCATTAAGTTGATGCTTGCTCCTAAGTCGGCCAACGCGTTCTTTACAAATAGATCACCAAAGAGGCACGGGATAGAAAAACTACCCGGATCGTTAGCCTTTTTCGGTAATTTATTTGTTAGAACGGCGGAACACTCAGCATTTAAAGTTACGTGCGATAGATTTTCTAGCTTTTTCTTATTAGTTAGAAGATCCTTCAGGTACTTAGCGTACTTGGGCATTTGTGATATCGCTTCATGGAAGGGCAAATTGATGTGTATTTGCTTAAACATTTCCAGGAAGCGATGATATTGATCATCTAATTTTTCCTTGTTGAGTTGAGAAGGATAAGGCGGGGCGGGGTTGTTTTTGAAAATATGAGGTGGAGTGATAAAATCTGTTTGAGTGAGTGGTGTTTTTAAAATAGGGGCGGATCTTGCCTCGGGCTCTTCGCTAACCGGACCGGATACTTGCTTCCCACTCCGAAGAGTTACAGCTTTTGCTTGCTCTTTCGGGTTGGGCTCGGTGTTAGCGGGAAGAGTCTCGGGCGGTCGCTCGGATATTATTTTGGTGAGCTGCCCGATTTGGTTTTCTAGATTTTTAACGGATCCGGCTAAGTTCCGGACGGTTGCTTCGTTCGTACTTATATATTTTGAAAACATCTCCTCCAAAGATGGAGTTTTTTGAAAGTTAACAGGGGGTAGAGGTGGTGTAAATTCATTTTGTAGAGGCGGGCGAGTTGTGTTTGCAGGATTACTCCAAGAAAAGTTCGGGTGATTACGCAGCGCAGGATTATAATTATTCGGTAATTGAAAACCAGGTGCATGAAAATTAGAAGCAGAATAATTATTATAAGCATTTCTATTGCCTACGTAATCAGCTTGTTCGGAGGTGGCTTTTGCGAATTCCCAAACCTGAGGTGCGGAAGGAGCATTCATTTCAGATATCTTTTTGCTAAGCATTTCCACTTGTAGTGCCAGCTGGGAGACGTTATCCACTTCGTACGTACCTACAGGTTTGTTTGGGCAGGATCTTGGCACTTTCCACTGATAGGTGTTCATGGCCATATCCTCAAATAGTTCAAGAGCGGCTTCCG
The DNA here is from genome assembly GCA_033032865.1 of Dactylorhiza incarnata. NCBI lineage: Eukaryota > Viridiplantae > Streptophyta > Magnoliopsida > Asparagales > Orchidaceae > Dactylorhiza > Dactylorhiza incarnata. The sequence goes on from JAWHQI010000250.1 coordinate 224,076, forward strand.
GGGTTTTGTTATTTAAGGTACCACCGGAAGCGGCGTCTATCATTTGCTTAGTATGTTGATTTAGCCCGTTATAAAACGTCTGCACTTGTAACCATACAGGCAGAGCGTGATGAGGGCAACGTCTTAAGAATTCTTTATACCTTTCCCAGGTATCATATAGCGTTTCAGAATCTATTTGGCAAAAAGAAGAAATATCATTTCTAAGCTTAGCAGTTTTCGCAGGTGGAAAATACTTAGTTAGAAATTTTTCAGTTAACTGGGCCCAAGTGGTGATAGAACCTCTAGGTAGAGTTGACAACCACTGCTTAGCCTTTGCTCTTAAAGAAAATGGGAAGAGTCTTAGCCTAATTGCATCATCCGTAACACCATTTATTTTGAAGGTGTCACAGATTTCAAGGAAGCTACCAATATGTGCATTCGGATCTTCATCTTGTAATTCGTCGAACTGCACGTATTGCTGCACCATGTGAATTATGCTTGGCTTTAGTTATTATTATTTATGGCAGGGCGGACTATACTAGTTTCCGTCCCTTCCAGGTTAGGCCTTGCATAATGGGACATAGTCCATTCAGGGGCCGCAACCATGTTCGGGACTTCATTTTGGTTAGGTTCGCCCATATTAACAACCGACTCCGAATCCTCAGCCAGTTCTTGGAATGTAGGATCTTGAACTTGCGATTTTCTCCGAAGAGTACGCTCAAGTTCTTGGTCCAAGTCTACAAGTTCTGACGGATTCGCTCGGGTCATAAACTAGAAAGAGAGAGGGGAAAATAAGATTGAGAAATTCGAAAAAGAAAAGGTCTCTCTTTTTTTTTTTGAATTAATTTTGTTTTTCAAGAAAGAGGAGAGAAAAAAGAGGTGATAAAAGTAATAGATTCGTTCTTTCAAAATATCAACAAAATGCGAGTCCCCGGCAACGGCGCCAAAAACTTGATGATTAAAATTCCGCTTGCACGAAATGAAATCCGAACTAGCAATCCGAGAAGGCAAGTATACCTATCGAACTGTAGTATAGGAACACAAGTGTCGTATTAAAATCCGAGAACCGTTGATTACTTATACTCAAACGAATTACTATTATTTTATCTTAATAATTTTTTGGAAGGTTTTGTCTGCTAAGTTGAAAGAAAAGCTGGATAAAAGTACGGCTAAACGATGATTAAGAAATAGCACTCGATCTTGACTTACTTCGGCTTAAGTTGATCAAAATTCAAAAGCAAACTTAAAACTTAATAAAGTAAGGGTAGATTGACCGTGGGGGTTCCTGTAGTTTGAACATGCTTCTCTCGAAGATATGCCCAACTGAGTTTAGGAAAATCCGGCCGAACTCTCGTCCCGTATTCGAATACCTAAAACTCGCTTTAAGTGGTGAACCCCGCTATTGGGTTTGACTCCAATCCAGGAGATTTACGTCATTCTCTCTCGAGAAACGTGTGTAACTCTCTTTACTCTTAAGTGCTCACTTCAGACTATCGGCCTATCGGCTAGCCAAGAATGAAAGCAAAGGTGGGGATTATATATCGATAATATAGCTCCACTAAATTTTAATTAAGAGTAAATCTAAGGCCCAACACTTTAGAAAGTGAAAGAAGACTAAAGGATCATAACTTGATCAACTCATCCTCAGATCATCAAGATCGAGTACTATGAGGATTTAGTTACTCATGGTGGAGGGGTAGGAGAGAGAAATGATGAAGATTTTAAGAGAACAAAAACATACAATTTTTATTAAACAAAAGTTCAACTGAGATTACATTTGCATGGAAAGCCTACTAAACATTAGTAATACACTATGAAAGGAAATTACAAAGGCATTACAACATTCATATGAAAACTAGAAAAGGAAATGCATTGAAATAAGAGAGAGAGAGAGAGAAAGAGAATAAAATGACATGAAAATTACTGAAAATAGAGTAGTAGCACTAGTTCTCTCTCCAAAAAATGAATGGGGAAAGCTTGGAGGTCACTTCAATTTATAGAAATTTTTCTGCCTCGGTCACGCCCTCAGTCACGCCCGTGACTAGGGGCGTGACATTGTTTAATCAATTCTGCGGCTTGGATCAGGTTCGGCGCACGATTCTGACGCGATTTGATGGGTCACGCCCTAGGTCACGCCCGTGACTGAGGGCGTGACCATTTCGGTGGTTAGTCGGGTCATGGGCGCTGGCGGCGATCATGGGCGCTGGCGGCTGGCTGACGTGGCAGTCACGGGCGTGACTGGAAGCACGCCCGTGTAACAGTGGCGTGACCAATTCGGTGGTCAGTTGGTCGAATCTGTGCTGTTCACGGGCTGGTCACGGGCGTGGCTTGCGTGTCACGGGCGTGACTTGTGTGTCACGGCCGTGTACTTTGGCCGTGTCTGATCAGATCTTCTGAATTATGGTGGCAGCAGCTTAACTGGAAACAGCAACTTACACGCCCTAGGTCACGGGCGTGACTTAGGAAATTTTGCATTTTTGACCTGAAAATTCAGAAAACTTAAGTTAGCACTAAAAATAGGAAAATGAACCAAAATTGCATTTAGGTAAACAGCAATAAGCAAAAAGTAAGAGTAAATAACCTAAAAATAACCTAATTAAACTAACTAGATTTAGCATTATCAAACATCACCGAATCGGACCACCGCTCACGATTTCGGCTTCACCCAAAATGCCTAATCAACTAACGGAGCAGATCTTTAGTGCAAAATTATGTCGGGGACGGACTCAATCAACCCGATGGTTCTTCTTGAACCAAGGCGACCCAAACCCCTCTCATTTGAGAGATCTGGTGCCATTAAATTTTAGAAAAGAGAAAGTAAAAGCATAGATGCCATGCACGCATCCTAAAACCGGGAGGAGAGATGTCGTTACCCTAAGAGTTCTCTTCTTCGCCATGGATCGGTTGAAAGGCATGGATAGAAAGAAGCGCCTTCTAGTCCTCTCCACGGATCTGGTCTCGGATCGGCGAACGGAGCTCCGGTGCTCCAACAATGGCGGATCTAGCCTTCTTCTTCCTCTAACCCTACCTCTCTTCTACGCTTCCAAAAGAACAAAGGACTTCACCAAAAGAGAATAGAACTTCTCTGCCCTAAATAAAACCTCAGAACGCAATTATCTAGACCGTAGAATCAAGATCCAAATAGATCAGGCGTCCAGGAAACGCTACTTACGGAACAGGTTCGGCCAGCTAACGCTGGCATTAGCGCTAGCGCCCGCGTTAGCTCTTCGTCGAACTCCCTTCGATGAACCCCCTTCGATGAACTCCCTGCGTCGAACTCCCTTCGACGAACTCCCTTCGTCGAACTACCTTCGACGAACTCCCTTCATCGAACTCCCTTCGACGAACAAAGCCAACTCAATGACCCAGCGGTTCCGAACTCTCTTCGTCAAACTATCTTCGTCGAACTATCTTCGTCGAACTCCGTTTGACGAACTCCCTTCGTCGAACTCCCTTCGATGAACGAAGCCAACTCAATGGCCCAACGGTTCTGAATTCTCTTCGTCGAAATCCGTTCCATGAACTCCCTTCGTTAAGCTCCCTTCGATGAAACTTCCTTCGACGAACGAAGCAAACTCAGCGGCCTAATGGTTCTGAACTCTCTTCGTCGAACTCCTTTCGTCGAACTCCTTTCATCGAACTCACTTCGACGTAACTCCGTTCGACGAACTCCCTTCGTCAGACTCTTTTCGACGAATACCATCGCAAAAGGGTGCTTTACCCAACGGGGCAGCTAACGCCTGCGTTAACACCTAACGTCGGCGCTAGCTCCCAGACACAGGAAACCTGTACTAGCCTTAAGCATTCCAGCCTCCGCGCTCAGCGAAACCTGGGGTGTTACAAATCCAACCCCCTTAAAAGAATTTCATCCTGGAAATTTAAAAACGTTAACGAAAGCACAAATAACACCCATGCCTAAAACGAATAGTTCCGGAATGTCTTCTCGCATTGTTTGCTCTCGCTCCCACGAGAACTCATCTCGTCCGCAATTATCCCGACGCACTTTCACCAGCTTGACCTCTTTGTTCCGCAACTGCCGGACTTCAGAATCCTCCACGCAAACTGGACGAACTATCGTCCTCAGATCGTCGGTTATAGGAACTATCGAAGACTCAACCATATCCTCCGGCTCCACCAATGCTTTCCTCAGCACCGAAACATGAAATACATCATGTAATCCGCTTAGCTCTATGGACAACGCCAACCAATAGGCTGCTTTGCCTATGCGCTTTGTAACCTTAAACGGACCCAAATATCTCGGACTCAATTTCTTGAGTCGTTGAATTCGCGAAACGCCTTTGAACGACTTGATCATCAAGTAGACCATGTCGCCCACCGCAAACTCCACATTTCAATGGCGCGCATTAAAATACTTTGCCTGTCGATCCTGAGCAACCTTCAAGCGCTCCTGGATCGTTCGCACCAACTCACAAATGTTTGCCACCACTTCTTTTCCTAACAACTGGGTGTCTCCCTCCTCTATCCAAGACATCGGCGTTCGACACCGCCTTCCATACAAAGCCTCGTATGGCGCCATTTTGATACTCGCCTGAAAACTATTGTTGTAGGCAAACTCCACCATGAAGAGGTGGTCTTCCCAACTTTTACCGAAATCGAGAGCACACATTCTCAACATGTCCTCCATCATACGATTCGTTCTCTCCATTTGGCCATCGGTCTGCGAATGGAACGTGGAACTAAACTTCAATTTTGTGCCCAAACTTCGTTGTACTAACCTCCAGTCCTTGGACGTGAATAGTCCATCGCGATCACTAATGATGCTCTTTGGAATTTCATGCAACCGCACAATGTTTCAAACATAAAGCTCCACAAGCTTCTCCATGCTATCGTCCTTCCGATTTGGAATGAAGTGGGCTACCTTGGTCAGGCGATCCATAATCACCCAAATCGCATCGTTACCTTGCCGCGATCGAGGTAAACCATGCACAAAATCCATGGAGATGTCATCGAATTTCCACTCGGGGATAGGAAGAGGTTTCAAGAATCCACCCGGCCTTTAGCATTCCGCCTTCACTAAGGCGCACGTCTGACACCGACTTACATACAAAGCTACATCTCGCTTCATCCCAGGCCACCAAAAGGATTTCTTCAAATCCAAGTACATCTTCGTACTTCCTGGATGAATGGAGTACTTCATGAAGTGAGCCTCAAACATCAACTCCTCACAGAGCTTGCCAAAACGAGGGACAAACACCCTTCCATTTCTCTTTAAAAGTCCACTAACCATCTCCAACGCACTGCCTTCGCTTTGCTGAGCTTCCAATGCCAATCCCTGACACTCTTCGTCTGCACTGGTTGTCTCTCAAATTCGATCTACTAGATCACACTGTATCTCGATCCAGTTCAGCCGAGCTGCGTTGGACTCACCCGTAGCCACACACACAATGCCAAGAGAGTAAAACTCCCACACCAAACGCTCGTCATGCGCTTCAATCCAATTTCCTTGCCTAGAGTACTTCCTACTCAAGGCGTCAGCACCACATTGGCCTTGCTTGGCATATACTGAATCTCTACGTCGTAGTCCCCAAGGAACTCGACCCACCTACACTGCCTCATATTAAGATCCTTCTGATCTAAAAGATACCTCAAGCTTTTGTGGTCCGTGAAGATTTCAACCATCGCACCATACATGTAGTACCGCCATAACTTCAACGCAAAAATTACTGCCGCCAACTCCAAGTCGTGGACGGGGTAATTTCTCTCATGAGGCTTTAGCTGCCTCGACCCATAAGCTATCACGTTGCCATGCTGCACAAGGACGCAACCCAAATCGCACCCTGACGCGTAGCTGAAAATTTAGAATCCCTCAGTCCCACTAGGAATACTTAGGATTGGAGCAGACATCAATCTTTCCTTCAAGGTCTCGAACGTATGGGCACACTCCGACGTCCACACAAACTTCTGGTCCTTTCGGGTAAGAGTGGTGAGGGGCAAAGCCATCCGCAAAAAGTTCTCAACGAACCTTCTGTAATAACCAGCTAGTCCAAGGAAACTACGGACATCCGCCACGGTTCTCAGTATAGTCCAATCTCTAATGGCTTCAATATTCACAGGATCCACCGCCACCCCATCTCCACTAATCACGTGGCCCAATAATTCCACTTTCCCGATCCAGAACTCGCACTTCGAGAACTTCGCATAAAGCTGGTTCTCCCTCAATGTCTGCAACACTAATCTTAGATGAGACTCATGCTCCGCCTTCGACTTCGAATACAATAAGATGTCGTCAATGAACACCACCATGAACGAATCCAGGTATTGTCGAAACACTCGGTTCATTAAATCCATGAACAATGATGGCGCGTTCGTCAAACCGAATGTCATCACCGAGAACTCAAAGTGACCATATCTCGTCCCAAACGCCGTCTTGGGAATATCCTCTTATCGGATCCTTAACTAATAGTAACCCGACTTCAAGTCCAACTTGGAGTACACCGTCGACCCCACCAGCTGATCGAACAAATCATTGATTCGCGGAATTGGGTACTTATTTTTGATGGTCAACTTATTCAACTCGCAATAGTCTATGCACAGCCGCATACTACCATCCTTCTTCTTAACGAACAACACCGTCACACTCCATGGTGAGGAGCTGGGCCTAATTTACCACTGCTCGAGCAACTCATGCAACTGCACCTTTAACTCGGCCAGTTCCTTCGGTGCCGTCCTAAACGGAGGACAGACATCGGCCTCACATCCAACACCAACTCAATTTAAAAGTTGATCTCACGCTGAGGAGGCGCTCTCGGAAGCTCCTCAGGGAACACATCCTCGAATTCCTCCACCACTGTCACTTCTCCGATCGCGAACTTTGTGGAGTGAGTCTCCAACAAAGTGACAAATTCCTCACCTCCTTGATTCACCGCACGCACCATTTGCACGACAAAAATCAGGGAGCAGGCCACTCCGCATAGGCCCTCGAACTTGACCTCCGCTCTTCCTTCATTTCTTAAGGTCACCACCTTCAATAGACAGTCAATACTAGATCGTTGCTCTGCAAGCCAGTTCATTCCCAGGATGATGTCAAATTCGGCTAGTGGTAGAATTGCTACTACCAACTCGAAATCACACTCGTAAATCCTCATCACAATGCATCCTTTCCTTCTAGTGGTCATGAAAAACCCTTTCGGCATGTGCACACTAAGCTCCGCCTCTGCCTCGACAGTCTCAACACCGATCCTCCGGGTAAAGCTTTCTGCGAGAAAAGAGTGCGATGCTCCCATGTCGAACAACACTCTAGAGGGATAGCCAGAAATTAGCACGAAGCCTAACACGTATATAACGAATATGAAAGGTCGCAAACAGGTTAAAACTATTAAACGAAACTCTGAACATTCGTACCTATCACCACATCAGGTTGACGAATCGCTTCCTGCTGCCCGAGGTTGTATGCTCTAGGCTGCACAGGAGGGAAACGAGAAGCACTGGACTCTGCCGCCTTCCCTTTCTCCCCAACACTAGGACCGGAACGCACCGACTGCTCCTGCCTCTGCTCTAGCTCAACTCCACTCTCGAAATAGACCCGAGCTATGTGGACCACTTTCCACACTTGTATCATGTCACTGGCCCCTTGGAACGGAACTCTCTAGAAGCCGCACTGCTCTTCTCGCTAGTCCTAAAAGGACGGGGCTTTTTCTTCCACCAACTTTTCTCAGACTTCCCTTGAGACTGAGATGGATTACTTTCTCCCTGCTTTGCCGCCAAGCCCTTGCGGCGCTGGGTTCGCTCCATATCATTCTCCAAAGTTCGAGCAACTTCAACTAACTCATTGAACCCCGCATTCTTTAAGGCTATCAGAGGTTGCCTTAAATTCTCTCTCAGACCCTGATAGAAGAGATTATCCCTCTCCTCATCGTCTGCCATGGTCGTACCCGCGTAACGACCCAACTGAACAAACTCCTGCAAGTACTCGTCTACGGTCTTCTCGCGCTGCACCAAGTGCAAGAACTGTCGCGGAAGGGCTAACCTCATCGATGAGGGGATATAGTGCTTCAGGAAGGCATTCCCAAACTCTTCCATGGACGGGGCACGTCCAGGGAAATGACGACCGCTATGATTCACCCACCACAACTTGGCGTCGCCTTCTAACATAAATTCTACGAACTAGGACTGCTTGTCCTCTGGGGTCTCTGCCACTTTCAGGAGTTCCTGAATTCTCTCCAATCAATCCTCAGCGTCTCTCGGAGTGCCAACTCTTTTGAACGTCAGAGGATGGAAACTCAGATAGTACTTCATCTGACAATCTCCTTGCCCAACCACTCTCTCGGCTAACTGCTCTACCTGCCTTACTCCCACCTCCGGCGTCATAGTGACCGGAGTAACAGGAGTCGCAACCTGCACAACAGGCGTCGCAATCTGAACACCCCTCCTCTCAGCCGTCCTAGCGGACCCCGGGGAACTACATCACCCTGCAAGTCAGCACTTCGTATGCAAATGTAATAAACAGTATTAACATAAACACGACAAGCATGAGTGTCACAATCATCATCCACGTTTCTATGTTGAGCAATAAAAGTAAGGGGATCTAGCAATGCAGCATGTATGCAAACCTGGGTTTCACCCAAGGCACCCTATGGCGTGTATGCTTCTAACATAACAACACACATCAACATTTCATAATAAACCAAGGGTACTTATCATTCCCCCACGAGCGTACAAGCCCAAGGCCAAGAACTCCACTGAGACCTCACCCCTTACATGGATCAACTTGCCAACGGGCGCATCATCATACTTGTTCTCGCCACAATCACTAAACCAAAAGCCAAGAACTCCACTGGGACCTCACCCCTTACATGGCTCATCTTGCCAATGGGCGCACCAGCATACTTGTTCTTGTCAGTTAGCCCAGAAGAGGACTTGTCTTGCCGGGACACTCTCCCCACATGAATCCAAGCATTCACGGGCTAGACAGCCGACCATAAAGACAAACCATGCCTTCACATACACATAAAAATTACCCTTTCCAAACCAACGTTCATTCTCACACGAACATAAGGACAACATATACGACATTTTTGCCTTCATCGGATTTCTAGCAAAATCCCTAAAATGCACGTTAAGCAAAATCACCGAATCGTACCACCAATCACGATTTCGGCTTCACCCAAAATGCCTAATCCACTAACGGAGCGGATCTCTAGTGAAAAATTATGTCGGGGACGGACTCAATCAACCCGATGGTTCTTCTTGAACCAAGGCGACCCAAACCCCTCTCATTTGATAGATCCGGTACCATAAAATTTTAGAAAAGAGAAAGTAAAAGCATAGATGCCATGCACACATCCTAAAACCGGGAGGAGAGATGTCGCTACCCTAAGAGTTCTCTTCCTCGCCATTGATCGGTTGAAAGGCACGGATAGAAAGAAGCGCCTTCTAGTCCTCTCCACGGATCTTGTCTCGGATCAGCGAACGGAGCTCCGGTGCTCCAACAATGGAGGATCTAGCCTTCTTCTTCCTCCAAACCCTATCTCTCTTCTACGCCTCCAAAAGCACAAAGGACTTCACCAAAAGAGAATAGAACTTCTCTGCTCTAAATAAAACCTTACGCACTTATCTAAACCGTGGGATCAAGATCCAAACAGATTGGACGTACAGGAAACGCTACTTACGGAACAGGTTCTGCCAGCTAACGCTCGCGTTAGCGCTAGCGCCCGCGTTAGCTCTTCGTCAAACTCCCTTAGACGAACTCCCTTCGTCGAACTCCCATCGATGAATGAAGCCAACTCAACGACCCAACAGTTCCGAACTCTCTTCGTCGAACTCTCTTCGTCGAACTCCGTTCGACGAACTCCCTTCGTCGAACTCCCTTCGACGAAACTTCCTTCGACGAACGAAGCCAACTCAGCGGCCCAACGGTTCTGAACTCTCTTCGTCGAATTCTCTTTGTCGAACTCCGTTCGACGAACTCCCTTTGTCTTGCTCCCTTCGACGAAACTTCCTTCGACGAATGAAGCCAACTCAGTGGCCCAGCAGTTCTGAACTCTCTTCTTCGAACTCCTTTCATCGAACTCCTTTCATCGAACTCCCTTTAACGTAACTCCGTTCGATGAACACCCTTCGTCGAACTCCCTTCGACGAATGCCATCGCAAAAGGGTGATGCAGCACGCCCAGGGCCTGTTGGAGTTGCCATTGTGATCTAGAAGTGGTCAAACATGTAATCTCACTGCCAACGCGATATGAGCCTGCAGGGTCGCACATAAGAGCATGTGGAGAAGTTGGTAGATTGACTGTGTTGGTAAATGTTACCAATCACCATATATAGAATGGGGAAATCCAGCAGGTTGTTGCTGTCTGAATTCGTCGGGTTTACACGGATAGAATTCGTCGGATTCGTCGGGATTCGTCGGATTGTCCCGTGAACACTCGACGAATTATTACAGAAACCCTTCAGTCGGCAAAATGTTGTCGTCTGTCTGGATTCGTCGGGATTCGTCGGGTTGTCCCGTGAAGACTCGACGAATTGTTACAGAGATCATTTTCTCGGCAAATGTTGTCGTCTGATCTGATTCGTCGGATTCGTCGGATTGTCCCGTGAAATCTCGACGAATGATCTTCCGTGGAATTCCGACGAATTGTAACAGAAGCCCTTATTCTGCTGTGTGGTCTGCGGATAGCGATTCTTCTAGAAGCTGTTTATCCTTTGGGTATAAATAGGACTTCGTTTTAGGGTTCTTATGACTAACGACAAGTTGAGCCGACGGAAGTGTTCCGCTCTCGCCTCACGAACCCTAGCCGACGGAAGTGTTCCGCCGTCTCTGAATCGCGTCCGCTGACCTCCTCTCCGGCGATCGTCGTCGTGTGTGTTCTTCCTGGAGCGAACCTAGCAGTTCGTGGAAGTGCAAAGGTGCAGTCGTTCTTCTCCCGGCTCGTGTGGATCACTGTAGAGACGTAGACATTATTCTACGTGAGGACTCGCATAGCCGACGACAGGAATCAACTCGTGGAGCATCTAGGTTGGATTTGATCCAATCCCGTAAAGGTAATTTCATACCTGGCATTTTGTTAACTTCTTGATTCTACATTCATGGCCGATCCAAAGTCTTTTTGGGTTGTTTCTCTTCATTTCCGCTGCGCCTACATTTGATGTATGGTTCTAGAAAAACCCAACAGGGCCGACCCACCCTGGCTCGGCCAGAAGGAACACGTTCCAGTCGCTCTGTGGTGGGGCCGGAGATGGGTTGGGGTGCTTGGGCTGCAGCCTGGCAGTGCGACTGGAACGTGTTCCTTCTGGCTGTGCCAGGGTGGGTCGGCCCTGGGCGTGCTGCATCAAAAAAGTGCACTTTTATGATGCAGACCAGGCGTCACACCCAGCCCGCGCCCCTGGCGCCTGGAGTCTCACCAGGCGGGGAGTCACACCCGCTCCAAGGGTCCACCCGGGCGTCGCACCCGTATGGATTTAATCAAGTCCGCGGACCATACACCCCAACGCGTCTCCGGGGCCCACCACAGGCGCCAGCGGGTTGTTGAGGCTGGGATTCGATCCCTGCACCTCCTTGATAAGAAGTCCTCTGGCGGACTCTCATCACCAACTGAGACGCGTCTCCGGGGACCACCGCCAGGGGCGCTGCCCCTTGGACCCCGTTAGGGGCTCTGCCCCTAAGACCCCGCCAGGGGCGCGGCCCCTTGGAACCCCGCCAGGAACGTCTGGGATTTCATGGTCATTTCTAATTGTTAGAAATTGTTGTCTCCTTAGCAGTAACCGTCCCTCAAGTGGTTAATGAACCCTTGTTTTGTTTTGGATTTTGAATCCAACGATGAGAGACGAGCTTGTCTACTGCTTTAAGTCGAGTTTTCTTTGCCTTTGTCCAATGCATGTAAATCTGAAGATTTGGAAGAGTTCTAAATGTCCAGATTTAGCCCTTTCGTCTATCAAAGGTTGATAGTCTTATGTAGTGCACATAAGGGATGCATGAGGATTTTAGAAAGCTTGTTTTTCTGTGGATGTGCACATTGATCAAATGTTGATCATGGTTAAGTGTTAACCTATCTTTAAAATTCCCTTCATCAAATATTAAGTGTTCGGATGCCTTCTGATGGATGACACTCTTCCTGCCTCGATCGATGAAGTGTGGGCTTGCCAAAGCAAGGTGCATTAATCTATCTTGGTAAGGGTGCGAGCGGATAATTGTGATATCCCACTGTCGACATCGGGTCTAACTTAACTAGGTGACCTCAAAGGTTGAGTGCCTAGAGGCATAGGGTTGGCATGCACCATATGATGGATGCGAATAAGGAGTTATTCACCAGCCATACAAGAATTGCATGAGGATGCAATTGGCAAGCGTTGCCTACCTAAATAACCGCATTATGAGAGGAACGCCAAAGCGGACTCGTGGTGTTGGTGAAATACGGATCTTGTCCACTAAGAGAGTAGCTCGCATGGACTCTCCGAATTGATAGTGAGGGCTATCAATTTGAATAAAATAGTGGGAGTATTTAATTAAAGTCCAAATTAAAATAAATTGTATTTTGAAATTAAGGTGCTGATTAAATTCTGCATGAATTCTTGTAGAATTCCATGGCAAGTGGTTCACATTCCACCTTGTCCCTGAGAGCTATCCTTGAGAAGGACAAGCTTAGTGGGACGAATTACATGGACTGGTATAGGAACCTGAGAATTGTTCTCAGGCAAGAGCGAAAGCTCTACGTCTTGGAAGAAGAAGCCCCCGAGGTGCCGACCGGGAACTCGTCCCGTGTTGATAAGGATGCTTATAAGAAGTATACCGATGACGCCTTAGACGTCGAGTGCCTTATGCTTGCCACCATGAACTCTGAGCTTCAGAAGCAACACGAGAACATGGGGTGCAAGGAGATTGACGAGCACCTAAAGAAAATGTTTCAAGGGCAAGCTCGTCAAGAGAGGTTCGATGTCACGAAGGCCTTATTTCAGTGCAAAATGGGAGCTCGAGACTCAGTTGGTACTCACGTACTCAAGATGATTGGGTATATAGAGAACCTGGAGAGACTGGGTTTTCCTCTGGGTCAAGAGTTGGCCACAGATCTAATCCTGCAATCGTTGCCGGATAGTTATGAGCAGTTCGTCTTGAACTATAACATGAATGAAATAGACAAGACACTGCCCGAGCTCCTAGGCATGTTGCGAACTGCCGAAATAAACATGAAGAAGGCCAAGCCTGCTAGTCCCATATTGATGGTACATAAAGGCAAGGGTAAGGCCAAGGGCTTCAAGAAGACGAAGGTGGGACCTAAGTCACATCTTGAGCCCAAATCTTCTGCGCTGAAAAAGAAGAGCACCGTGAAGGAAGGGAAATGCCACCACTGTGGCAAGGCTGGTCATTGGAGGAGGAATTGTCCTTCGTACATTGACGGTCTGCGGAAAATGAAGGGAGGTATGACTTCCGCTTCGAATATTTACGTTATAGAGATAAACCTTTCTGCTCCTTCATCTTGGGTATTGGATACCGGATGTGGTTCTCACATTTGTACAAATGTGCAGGAACTGGGAAGGAGGAGATTGCTGAGTAAAGGAGAGGTGGACCTGCGCGTCGGCAATGGAGCAAGAGTTGCTGCTGTAGCCGTAGGGGTTTACCGTCTTTCTTTGCCCAGTGGGCTTGTAATAGAACTTGATAATTGTTATTATGTTTCGTCCATAACTAGAAACATTATATCCATTTCATGCTTAGACATGATTGGATTTTCTTTTATAATTAAGAACAATTGTTGTTCTATATTTAAGAATGATGTTTGTTATGTTGTAGCTCAATTGTTTAATGGTCTTTATGTTTTGAACCTGGACCATCCGATCTATAATGTAGATAATAATAAAAGACTAAGAACAAATGACTCAAATCCTACATATCTCTGGCATTGTCGTTTGGGCCATATAAACGAGAAGCGCATATCCAAGATCCATAAAGATGGACTATTGGACTCATTTGATTATGAATCATTTGAGCGATGCGAGTCTTGTTTGTTAGGCAAGATGACTAAAGCCCCTTTCACTGGTTATACTGAGAGGGCTGAGGATCTCTTGGGTGTTGTACATAGTGATGTATGCGGACCCATGAGTTCTATGGCTAGAGGTGGGTATTTCTACTTCGTTACATTTACTGATGATTTCAGTAGATACGGATACGTGTATCTTATGAAGTGCAAATCCGAAACCTTTGAAAAGTTCAAAGAGTTTAAGAATGAAGTGGAGAACCAATTGGGTAAAAAGGTTAAAGCACTCCGATCTGATCGAGGTGGCGAATACCTGAGTCATGAGTTCCGTGATCATCTGAAAGAGTGTGGTATTGTATCACAGCTCACTCCACCTAGGACACCGCAGCATAATGGTGTGTCTGAGAGGAGAAATCGTACTCTGTTAGACATGGTACGGTCGATGATGAGTCATGCAGACTTGCCTATTTCCTTTTGGGGTTTTGCTTTAGAGACTGCTGCAATGACACTGAATCGCGCTCCGACGAAAACGGTTCTAAAGACACCATATGAGATATGGACTGGGAAGCGTCCTAGTATGTCGTTCATTAAAATTTGGGGCTGTGAGGCATACGTACGACGTCAAATGCCTGACAAGCTGGAACCCAAATCAGATAAGTGTTATCTGGTGGGATATCCTAAGGAAACGAAGGGATATTACTTTTACCTACCGTCTGAGGGCAAAGTGTTTGTCGCAAGGACGGGTGTCTTCTTGGAGAAAGAGTTCTTATGAAGAAAGACGCAAAAGGTAGAACTTGAAGAAGTTCAAGAACCACAAATAGTGAATGAACCAGAGTTGGATTCTGAGCCAGGACTACAAGATGTTGTAGCTAGAGAACCTGCTCACGAAACACAAGTCCTACGTAGATCTGGTAGACCAAGATTTGAGCCTGAGAGATATGGATTTCTCGTATCTCAAATAGGTAATGTGTTGCTTATGGATCATGATGATGAACCAGCAACCTACCAAGAGGCTATGAATGGACCGGACTCCGACAAATGGCTTGAGGCTATGAAATCCGAAATGGACTCCATGTATATAAACCAAGTTTGGAACTTGGTGGAACCACCTGAAGGGGTACGACCCATAGGGTGCAAGTGGGTCTTCAAGAAGAAGACCGACATGGATGGGAATGTACAGACATTCAAAGGGCGACTGGTGGCTAAGGGTTTCAAGCAAATTCATGGTGTTGACTATGATGAGACCTTTTCCCCTGTTGCCATGGTAAAGTCCATTAGGATATTGCTTGCTATTGCTGCGTATTATGACTACGAGATCTGGCAGATGGATGTCAAAATGGCTTTCCTAAATGGAAACCTCCTTGAGGAAGTGTACATGACACAACCCGAGGGTTTTGTATCCCCAAATGAAGCCACTAAAATATGCAAGCTGAATAGGTCCATTTATGGATTGAAATAGGCCTCTAGAAGTTGGAATCTTCGTTTTGATGAGAAGATCAAAGAGTTTGGTTTTGTCAAGAACGAGGATGAACCGTGTGTTTACAAGCGAATCAGTGGGAGCATTGTCGTCTTCCTGATATTGTATGTAGATGACATACTGCTGATCGGGAATGACATACCTACCCTGAAAGTTGTTAAGAACAACCTAGGGAACTGCTTTTCTATGAAGGACTTGGGTGAAGCGACTTACATACTCGGTATTAAGATCTATAGAGATAGATCGAAGAAGTTGCTGGGTTTGACCCAGAGTACGTACATTGACAAGGTGTTGAAGCGGTTCAACATGCTTGAGTCCAAGAAAGGATTTTTGCCCATGTCTCATGGTGTGAATCTCTCTAAGGACCAGTGTCCAAAATCTTGTGAAGATAAGGACCGCATGAAGTTGATTCCATATGCTTCGGCAATTGGGTCAATCATGTATGCAATGTTACGTACTCGACCCGATGTCTCTTTTGCTTTGAGCATGACTAGCAGGTATCAGTCTGATCCCGGTGAATGTCACTGGATAGCCGTAAAGAATATCCTGAAGTACTTGAGAAGGACTAAGGATGTATTCTTGGTGTATGGTGGAAAGGAAGAGCTCGTTGTAAGTGGTTACACGGATGCCAGCTTCCAAACTGATAGGGATGATTCAAAGTCTCAGTCAGGGTTTGTGTTTTGCCTGAATGGAGGAGCTGTGAGCTGGAAGAGTTCCAAGCAAGAGACAGTTGCTGATTCTACAACTGAGGCCGAGTATATCGCTGCAGCTAATGCAGCGAAGGAGGCTGTATGGATTAGGAAATTCATCGGCGAGCTAGATGTAGTTCCTAGCATTGTTGGTCCCGTAGTTCTCTACTGTGATAACAATGGTGCAATTGCACAATCTAAGGAACCTAGATCCCATCAGCGCTCCAAGCACATACTTCGGCGGTTCCATCTTATTCGTGAGATTGTCGAACGAGGAGATGTGAACATTTGCAGAGTGCCGACTGAGGAGAATATTGCAGATCCACTGACAAAGCCTCTCGCGCAGAGAAAGCATGATGGTCATACTAGATCAATGGGTATACGATACCTGAATGATCAACTCTAGTGGGAGTCTTGTGGGTTGCATGTAAAATAAATATTCTGTTGGCTGTTTAAAATTTATTCATATGATGAATTGTGTACCAATTATTTCTTTTTACGATTAATGGCAAGTTCTTTTATTACGATATACTGTTTCTATATGATAGAATAAAATTCGTGATAAATACCCTTAGAATGTTCGCTTCCATAGGACATCAAGTACGAGACTTGAATGTGAGAGCCTATGATTTCGAAGCTTCATTCTTAAAAGGTCCCTGGTCGAGGTATCATCGTAGAAGCTAAGGGTGATGATGATACATTAAGACTAGCATGTGTGTTGACTGATGACCGGTTCTCACAGGTCATGATATTGTGATATCAAGTCATCACGTGGGTACTTGTTAGTGAACAAGTTGTACTGGACAGACCCAACCTGAGACTACTTTGTGGATTGTTACTTATAAGTGTCACAAGTAGGTCTCATTTGACAATGGTGTTGTGGTCCTTTGACCTGAAGTCACAGCATTCATCGAGTGAGGAAGAGCGTGCTTTGATGTCATCTAAAGTCTTCCTTGAAGAAGGTTGATGATAAGGGTGGTCGTTGGGTACGTTACGAATCATTTGGGTGTTTGGGTGTGAGCAGATATGGGATTTGTCCTCCTATCTAACAGGAGTTGCATCCATGGGCCCCTTGATGGAATTGGACTGAGAAACGCATGGCCATGCTTGGTAGAGTCAATATGTGATATTGAGCTCACCATTCTCTGGAAGTCCGTTCTAGATCAAGAAACTTGGATTGAGCTATTATGAGGGTGACACGGTCCATGCCTCTAGTTCTTTCCGGATGTAAGGGACAAAGGGACAAAGACAACGCTGGAACATTGGTCATAAAGGCTTATGAGTTATGAACTCTTATTGCTTGGGGAGCAATGATGCATTGCTAGATGCCGCTCATTGTTTGTGAGGTTTTTGGTTTGATACTTTCAAGATCAAGTGGGAGACTGTTGGAGTTGCCATTGTGATCTAGAAGTGGTCAAACATGTAATCTCACTGCCAACGCGATATGAGCCTGCAGGGTCGCACATAAGAGCATGTGGAGAAGTTGGTAGATTGACTGTGTTGGTAAATGTTACCAATCACCATATATAGAATGGGGAAATCCAGCAGGTTGTTGCTGTCTGAATTCGTCGGGTTTACACGGATAGAATTCGTCGGATTCGTCGGGATTCGTCGGATTGTCCCGTGAACACTCGACGAATTATTACAGAAACCCTTCAGTCGGCAAAATGTTGTCGTCTGTCTGGATTCATCGGGTTGTCCCGTGAAGACTCGACGAATTGTTACAGAGATCATTTTCTCGGCAAATGTTGTCGTCTGATCTGATTCGTCGGATTCGTCGGATTGTCCCGTGAAATCTCGACGAATGATCTTCCGTGGAATTCCGACGAATTGTAACAGAAGCCCTTATTCTGCTGTGTGGTCTGCGGATAGCGATTCTTCTAGAAGTTGTTTATCCTTTGGGTATAAATAGGACTTCGTTTTAGGGTTCTTATGACTAACGACAAGTTGAGCCGACGGAAGTGTTCCGCTCTCGCCTCACGAACCCTAGCCGATGGAAGTGTTCCGCCGTCTCTGAATCGCGTCCGCTGACCTCCTCTCCGGCGATCGTCGTCGTGTGTGTTCTTCCTGGAGCGAACCTAGCAGTTCGTGGAAGTGCAAAGGTGCAGTCGTTCTTCTCCCGGCTCGTGTGGATCACTGTAGAGACGTAGACATTATTCTACGTGAGGACTCGCATAGCCGACGACAGGAATCAACTCGTGGAGCATCTAGGTTGGATTTGATCCAATCCCGTAAAGGTAATTTCATACCTGGCATTTTGTTAACTTCTTGATTCTACATTCATGGCCGATCCAAAGTCTTTTTGGGTTGTTTCTCTTCATTTCCGCTGCGCCTACATTTGATGTATGGTTCTAGAAAAACCCAACAGGGCCGACCCACCCTGGATCGGCCAGAAGGAACACGTTCCAGTCGCTCTGTGGTGGGGCCGGAGATGGGTTGGGGTGCTTGGGCTGCAGCCCGGCAGTGCGACTGGAACGTGTTCCTTCTGGCTGAGCCAGGGTGGGTCGGCCCTGGGCGTGCTGCATCAAAAAAGTGCACTTTTATGATGCAGACCAGGCGTCACACCCAGCCCGCGCCCCTGGCGCCTGGAGTCTCACCAGGCGGGGAGTCACACCCGCTCCAAGGGTCCACCCGGGCGTCGCACCCGTATGGATTTAATCAAGTCCGCGGACCATACACCCCAACGCGTCTCCGGGGCCCACCACAGGCGCCAGCGGGTTGTTGAGGCTGGGATTCGATCCCTGCACCTCCTTGACAAGAAGTCCTCTGGCGGACTCTCATCACCAACTAAGGCGCGACTCAGTTGGTGATGAGAGTCCGCCTGAGGACTTCTTATCAAGGAGGTGCAGGGATCGAATCCCGGCCTCAACAACCCGCTGGCGCCTGTGGTGGGCCACGGAGACGGGTTGGGGTGTACGGTCCGTGGACTTGATTAAAGCCATACGGGTGTGACGCCCGGGTGGACCCCTGGAGCGGGTGTGACTCCCCGCCTGGTGAGACTCCAGGCGCCAGGGGCACGGGCTGGGTGTGACTCCTGGTCTGCATCAAAGGGTGCTTTACCCGACGGGGCAGCTAACGCCTGCGTTAACACCTAACGCCGACACTATCTCCCAGACACAGGAAACTTGTATTAGCCTTAGGCATTCCAGCCTCCGCGCTCAGCGAAACCTGGGGTGTCACATGGACCAGGTTCGATACTATATGGGAGTTACCAGGAGGGTGCGCCTTCACAATGGGTCAAAGATTGAATCGACAAAAAAATTCCTTCTGAAGATGACCATTGAAGGCCTAACACTCGAGGCTCCGACAATAATCTTGAAGATGCCGGACTTTGATCTTGTCTTGGGGATGACATGGCTCCGATAACACCTATGTGACCTTCAAAGGTACTATCCCGGTTTCCCATTATTTACTTTCTTCAAGGCTGTCAAGGCCCACCTACAGGGGGATGAAGTTTATATGATATGCTTCGAGATGATGGAAACAGAAACTTCTCTAACCGATTTTCCCGTTGTTCGTGATTTTCCTGATGTGTTTCCAGAGAAGCTAGTCGGGTTACGACCGCATAAAGAGAAAGATTTCCAAATTCAATTAGTACCGGAAGCGAGACCAATATCTAGAGCTCCGTATCGGATGGCTCCGAAGGAACTGGCAGAGTTCAGAAGCCAAGTGCAAGAATTAGTGGAAGCGGGATTCCTTAGGCCAAGCTCATCACCGTGGGGAGCCCCACTGTTGTTCATAAAGAAGAAGTACGGGTTCCTCAGGTTGTGTATTGATTATAGGGAGCTGAACAGACTGACGGTGCAAAACACGTACCCCTTGCTAAGGATAGACGAGATATTTGATCAACTCAAAGGAGCGCACTATTTCTCAAAGCTAGACATGAGATCATGATATTGCCAACTGCGAATTTAGGAGGAAGATATTCCGAAGACAGCCTTCAGCAGTCATTATGGTCTTTACGAATTCACAGTAATGCCATTTGGGATCACAAATGCTCCCTCCGCATTCTTGAGTCTGATGAACTGCATATTCGAGACCTAACTCGACGTCTTCGTTATAGTATTGATAAATGATATTCTTATCTAATCGAGGACGAGGGAAGAACATATTCAGCATCTGGCACTCGTATTGGCGAGGCTTCGAGAGCATAGGTTGTATGCCAAATTTAGCAAGTGTCAGTTCTGGCTCAAGGAAGTAGATTTTCTGGGACACATTATCAGTGGGGTAGGATTAGCAGTAAATCCGGCAGAGATTTAGGCAGTGCGAGACTGGCCCCAACTGAAGATGGCTTTTGACGTAAGGAGTTTCCTAGGACATGCTGGTTACTTCCAGAAGTTTGTAGAGGGATTCTCCCGGATTGCCCTTCCCCTTACAACACTGACAAAGAAGGACGCACCTTTCGTATGGACACCGCGATGTGAGGTCACCTTTCAGGAACAAAAAGATAGACTCACCTCTGCCCCAATCCTTGCACTTCCATCTGGGAAGGAATGATTCCAGGTGTACACTGACGCATCATATCAAGGTATGGGTGATGTCCTGATGCAGCATGAACATGTGATTGCTTACGCTTCCCGACAGTTGAAGAAGGACGAGTAGAATTACCCGATGCACGATTTGGAGATGGGAGCAATAATTTTTGCGTTAAAAATTTGGGGACACTACTTGTATGGAGTTCATTGTGATATCTTCTCAGATCAGAAGAACCTCAAGTATGTGGACATGCAGAAGGACCTAAATCTCCGGCAGAAAATATGGGTGGAATTTCTCTGTGATTACCAGTATACAATGCACTATCACCCACGAAGGCAAACACAGTAGCGGATGTACTCAGCAGAAGGGCTAGCACGTCCGATGCAGAACCATATTTGATGGCCATGGAGCTGGTGTAGATGGTAGAAGACATGCATATCATACTGGTATCCAAGGATGACCCTAAGGTCTATCAGGAGTATCTAGCCTCGATGAGCATTGTCTGTGATATCCGAGATCGAATCAAGGTTTCCCAGAAACGTGGTGTGAAATTAGAACCGGTTTTGAAGGCATTAGAGTCAGGAATCGCTGGGGATTATTCGTTGAAAGATGATCTCGTGCACTTCCGAGGCTGAATTTACATACCAGTAGGAGATAATATCTGGGAAGATATCCTGACAGAAGCATATTGTAGTAAATATTTGTGCATCCTGGGATCACCAAAATGACTGCGGACCTAAGGAGAACAATGTATTGGCCAGGAATGAAGAAGGAAATCATCCACATCGTGATTCATTGTGAGGCATGCCAACTGGTGAAGGCCAAATTGAAGAGCCCGGGAGGATTATTGCAGCCGTTACCGGTGCCGGACCGGAAGTTTGAGGACTGATAGTACATTATTTATAGTTTTTTATATATAATATTTTAGTGATAATTAGTTTAATTTTATTTAGTTTTAGTTTAATTTATGACTAATTTACTTTGTTTTGTATTTTCAGGTAATCTAGGGCTGCTAATAGCAATTTCAAGCCCACAGCCGTGTTCAAGAGAAATTTTGAAACAAATTTGCAAAAATCCCAAGTACATGCCCTAGGTCATGGGCGTGACCTAGGTCGTGACCAGTGTCACAACCATGTCCCGCCTTCAGCTCCCGCAAGACCATTGACACGTCAGATTAAAATTATATGACCCCAGTCACGTGCATGACAAGGGGCGTGACCTTCAGGTCACAGGCGTGACTCGCCTGATATAGCCTTCAATGCAAGCAGTTTCCAGCGTACACACCCTCAGTCACGGGCATGACCAAGGTTGTGACCCTTCCCGCAACTGCCAGAATTAATCCAGATCGCGCTGTTTCTCGCCATTTCCAGACTCTGACAAGATACGCCCAGGTCACGGGCATGACCAAGGACGTGACCCGCCATGCTATTAATTTTTGGCAGTTTCTCTCCTCCAACGTTCCCGGGCTTTCAAGTTGCAATTACGCACCTTACGCGCCCTTGGTCACGAGCGTGACCAAGGGTGTGAGTCCTCAAATTTCACCTATAAAAGGAAGCAATCTCCAGAATAAAAGGGGTTCGATTTTGGAGTTTATTTTCAGCTTTAGTTTACTATTTTGATGTTTTACCTAGTTTATTTACAAACTGTAAGTTTTGTTTATCGCAATTTTCAATTCAAGTATTGTTGCTTACTTTTATCATGTCTTCTTCCTCTTATACTAGTATTCCCAACATTATGATGAGTAGCTAAATTTCCTTTAGCACTTGATCATGATGAACTTTGGAATGAAATAAAATATGTTTTGAATTTTCTAAATTAGCAAGCTCTTCTTTCGAATATCTTTGATTTATCTTTGAATTACATTGTTCTGATTTCATATGTCCCGAATATGATTTTCGATCTAAGATCTGTATTCTAGTCGATCGAGAGATCCGTGCATACGAGGAGATCACTCAAAGATAAAAGGAGTTGCATGCACTCCTCGAGAGAGGATGACATAAATCTTCTGGATTGGAGTCAAATCGATCAACCTAAGGTTAGTTGGTAATATTCCTCGAGAGAGGTGCTATCATGTTTTGGGAACCTCCTGTTGGAGCTTGTGTTCCACATCTCTTAGTTTGAGAATAATAAATCACACTATGTATTTGATCTTTCTTGTGTTTATAGTGTGCAAGTACTATAGTTAAATAACCCTATGAATAGGATGCTGATTAATAATGATTCTCTAAAAAGAGAGTTAACGCCCTGCATTGAGTAGCTAACGCCCCGCGTTAGTAGTTAACTCTCCGCATTAATTTCCATCGAAAAGGAATCCATCGAGATGAAATGCCGTCGAGAAGGAGTCTATCGAGAAGCCAGAGACAACGCCAGCGTTGACTCTTAACGCCCACGTTGAATCCATGAATCTGCCACGATCCCGATAGTTTCACGATCTCAGCCACGACAGTACACATTCACTAATGCTGGCATTAACTATTAACGCCATGCGTTAGCTCTCGTGTTCATTTAAAGACCTGATTTCGATTGCTCAAAGTTACATGCATCCAAGCCTTCATTCCAGCCTTTTGAGAGATCATTTCATCCCGAATTCAAAGAGAACTCCCAACACCAACATTGAGGAACAAGAGTGAGAAGGAGATTTCCAACGACAAATTTGAAGAAGGATGCTCGCTCCAACTCCGACGTGGTCATGGCGTATCTTCAACATCTCCTTCAACGCTCTTCAATCTAGAGAGTCTTTTGTTCTGATTTTTACTTTATCTTTTCATTTTTCTTTGTAACGGTAGTGAAATCGCCGACTTGCGTGTGACCACTTGGCCGGGTTCAGTTTAGGGGGAAATTCGCCGCCTTGTGCATGGCGACTAAGTCTAGGGTAGATCTAGGGGGTGTCTAGAGGCCTTATTTGGGGATAAATATGCTATAGCCAACCGGTCCTTGGGAGAAGGACCGGTGAAAGAACCAAAAAGTGAATTTTATCTTGTCGCCTTTATTTCAAGCGTTATGGAAATTATAAGTTTGTAATCATCTTCTTGAAATATATAATATTCATTTTTATCTCTGATTGTCTGAAAGTGTATTTCATTTAAGATTGTGCAAGTAACATCACTTTGAATATTTTTGCAAAAATATTTTCTGGTGAGATAACGCCCGACGTTAACTATCTAACGCCAGGCGTTAGCGACAGAACCAAAAAGGTTTTCTGTTATTTTAAAATCTGTCAATTTATCGCAAAAATAGTAAACCCCTTATTCACCCCCCCCCCCCCCTCTAAGGGCGCCATCAGATCCAACACTTGGTATCAGAGCGTAGGTTATTCCAAAACGGTTTCACAACCGAGAATAATGGCGCATCATGATCATGCTTTCGTTGAGGGTCAAGGAATTAGTAGACCTCCACTATTTACCGACACTGATTATAACTATTGGAAAAACAAGAATGCATTGTATCTTAATTGCTTTAGATAATGATGTGTGGGGTATGGTAGAGCAAAGTTACTCTCCACCAGCAAATGTTGTTGGAGAAATTACTATGGAAAAACCAAGAGACAGATGGGATGATAATGACAAGTTAAGATGCAAAAATAATGCTAAAGCTATGAATGCTTTATTTTGTGCTTTGGATAGAACGGAATTTAATAGAACTTATGCTTGCGAAACTGCTTATGATATATGGAATTTATTAGAACTGACTCATGAAGGTACTTCGCAGGTCAATGATTCAAAGCTTTTCCAACTTGAATTCGAATACGAGAAATTTTGGATGGAGGAGGATGAAGAATTGATTCAATGTACACAAGATTTACCATGATCGTCAACGACTCAAAAGTACTTGGAAAAGTGTTCTCCAACGACGACTTGGTGAGAAAAATTCTATGGTCTCTCCCTCCAAAGTTCAATCCAAAGGTGACGGCTATCTCAGAGTCGCACGATTTAAAGAAGCTCCAAATTGAGAGCCTCATTGGGAACCTCAAGACCCATGAGGTTGAACTCAAGATTCAACAACAAGAGTACAATATGGAGCCAAAGAAGAAGGCCTTAGCATTGAAGTTGAAGAAGGAAGTTGACGGAGATGATGATAAAGAGGACGAGGAGAGCCTTTTTGTGAAGAAGTTCAAAAGGTTCATGAAGAATTTGGAGAGAAGAAACACCTTCCGGAAATATTTCATCAAGAAGGGATCTTCATCGAAGAAAGGAAGAGGTAGGGACGAGGTCGATGATGAGCGACCACCACCGGAGTGCTATCATTGTAGAAAGACCGGACAAATCTGGAGCCAGTACCCAGAATATTTGAAAGAGCATAAAGAAAAGCGACACAAGTAAAAGAGAAGAAGAAGGTCCTAAAAGAGGCTACATGGGATGACTCCTCCTCCGAGGATTCAAGCAGCTCATCCACTAGCAATGAAGAAGAGGCAAATATGTGCCTTATGGGAAAAAGTAACAAGACATCCAAGGATGAAAGCAGTGTCCAAAGCGACACTGAGGTAACTCTCCCTACTTATTATGATGATTTATATATTGAGAATTTACAAACATGCAAATTTTTTAATAAAAGTTTAAAAGATATTGATCTTCTAAATTCTGAAAATAAACTTTTGTTGAAAAAAAACAAAAAATTATCTAAACAATTAGGGAAAGAAAAGGTATCTTGCCAAGAGTGCAATCAATCATTGGCAAAAGTGAAAGAACTTGAAGAAGCTCTTTTTAAGTCCCACTCCAATATTGAAATTCTCATTGTTGGAACAATCCTATTACTGATTTGGGCTAGGATCACTATCTGTTGACTATGACTAAGTTGACCCCAATTGTATAGTCTAAGGGTCAAGGTTTTAGGCTGTTAATTTAGATAGAACTTAGGAAAATGCTAAGTTTCTGCGTTCGACGAACTCCATACTGCGTTCGACAAAATGTGTTCTGCGTTCGACGAACGTCTTGATCCAGTTCGACAAACCTGCAAGGTCTCAGCGGTTGACAAACTTTGGTCTCAGCGGTTGACGAACTTCAGTCTCAGCGGTTGACGAACTTCAGTCTCAGCGATCGATGAACTCGCCAAGCTTCTGTGTTCGACGAAATTCATTCTGCGTTCGACGAACTCAGCTATGTGGTCGACAAATAAGTAACAAGATGTTCAGATCGACGAAAGTGCTTCTCAGCTCGACGAACTGAGTTCTCCAGCCAGCCAACAGATCATACTCTCAGTTCGATGAACTCCAGCTTCAGTTTGACGAACTCAGCTCTGCGTTCGATGAATACCTTCAGTTCGACGAACTCAGCTCTGCATTCGACGAATTCATTCAGTTCGACAAACTCATCTTTCAGTTCGACAAACTCCGTTCTCAGATCGATGAATTTTCTCCTCAGTTCATAATTTCAGAAAGATCAGTTATATTCTATTCTCAGATCTCAGATCGACTATCAGCAATAGATCCATCCTATTATTTGGAGTTATTTATTTCTAGATAAGTCAAAGATTTATTCCTTCCATTATTATTATTTATTCCTTTCCATTTCTCTTCTCCCGAGAAAGCAGCCGTTTGGCTTATTGGAAAAAGGAAGCTTTTATGGAAAAAGGAAAAAGGAATTATTGAATTTGCTGAATCAGTTTACAGTTCTAAGACATAATCAATTTTGATTATTCTATTCCATATTCCGAAGATTTTGATTTTTAAATCAGTCAGATTTCTCTAAGGAAAAAGGAAAGAAGATTTACAGTATTATTGCAGAAAGAAAGAAAGAAGATAATACAGTCGAGAGAAAAATACAGAAAGTAAAACTGAAAGATTATCTTCCTCAAGCAGCACCCTTTCAATCTCTGAGAACAACACAAGATCATTCCCTCAGTATTCTGCTGCTAGTTCAAATCTTCAAGAGCAACAACAAATCTGAGAAACTTTGTCTCTCAGATTCATCAGCTATCAGGAAGATATTTCATTCAAGTGAAAGCTCCATCCATCAACATTCAACCATTTCTATCAAACAGGTGGAGCTTTACAACAACAAATCCACTAGTCTTCTCTCATATTGTTGACAGAGAAGAACTTCATAACCCTCTTTATCCCATCTTGTACATGGTTCTAACTCCCTTCAAAAGTTAAACCATTGGTGGCAGGGCACCTGATCAAAAACCTATAGTTTGGTTTGAGCACCTGATCAAAAGCTCAGTGGTGATAGGGCACC
The DNA here is from genome assembly GCA_033032865.1 of Dactylorhiza incarnata. Classification (NCBI taxonomy): domain Eukaryota; kingdom Viridiplantae; phylum Streptophyta; class Magnoliopsida; order Asparagales; family Orchidaceae; genus Dactylorhiza; species Dactylorhiza incarnata. The sequence goes on from JAWHQI010000250.1 coordinate 250,794, forward strand.
TGATCAAAAACCTATTGGTAATAGGGCACCTGATCAAAAACCTAGTGGATTCCTACCAAGGGTGGTAGAAGAGTAGATGTACCCAGGTTTATTGGGGAACTACTATAAATCCTTGTGTCCTCTATGTGTATTTATTTTTCTGTACTGTGCTATGCTGAGATTTGTGTGTTAAGGTGAGATTCTTTGGGGTTAACTTCGAACCTAGCACAAATGCATGTAGCAAACATTATGTCTGGTCTACTAGGTGTTAAGTAAAGTAAAGAACCAACAATTGCTCTATACACTTTTTGATCAGCAGGTTTCCCTGATTCATCATTGTCTACAACAGCATTGGAGGGCATGGGTGTTTTCATAGAGGAGGCATCAGACATACCAAATCTTTTCAATAATTCCTTAGCATACTTGGATTGTGATATGAATATATCATTAGGAGTTTGCTTCACTTGAAGGCCAAGGAAGTAAGATAACTCACTCATACTACTCATTTCAAATTTGGATTGCATTAGGTCAGAAAACCTTTTGCATAAATTTGAATCAGTAGAGCCAAATATAATATCATCTACATAAATTTGAACTAGTAAAGTTTGATTTTTATGTATCCTGAAAAATAAAGTTTTATCAACATTGCCTCTACAGAATTTGTTCTCTAAAAGAAAATTAGCTAGGGTCTCATACCATGCTCTGGGAGCTTGCTTGAGACCATAGTGAGCTTTATTAAGCTTAAAACATAGGAAGAGTGAGTTGGAGAGATAAAACCTGGTGGTTGCTCCACATATACTTCTTCTTTGATATCTCCATTTAGAAATGCACACTTCGCATCCATCTAATAGACTTTAAACTTCTTGAAAGCAGCAAATGCAAGAAATATCCTGATAACTTCAAGTCTTGCAACAGGAGCAAAGGTTTGATCATAATCAATCCCTTCTTCCTGAGAGTATCCTTGAGCTACCAATCTGGCTTTATTTCTGATTATCAAGTCTTGATCATCTAGCTTGTTCCTAAAGACCCATTTGGTGCCAATAACTGGATGACCCTTTAGTCTTGGAACCAAATCCCAGACTTTGTTCCTTTCAAATTGATTGAGTTCCTCTTGCATTGCAAGAATCCAGTTTGGATCTTGTTCTGCGTCTTTTATGGATTGAGGTTCAATTTGTGATAGGAAACAAGTATGCATCTGATTTTGGTTGAGTTGATGCCTTGTTTGTGTAAGACCCCTTTTTTTTCAAACACCGGGTCTTAGGCCCAGAACCGCCGCTTTACGGTGACACCTTCACTCGGGAAGGTCACCACTACAAAACACCGATCCTGCCGGCCAAATCGATCACAAAGAAAATTGCATTAAGGAAGACAAGTCCACAGAATCAACATGAAATATAAATGTCTACATGATATAACTGAATAAAAGATAACAAGGGTTACAATAATAAAGGGCTCATGCCCTGTACATTATGTCCTCACTACAAGATCACTCGCGGAAGCTAACTACTAATCACTCACTGATCCTGTTGAAATTTTGAAGTGAAGTGGAGGAGACTGGGCGGTCTGGTTTGGGAGACCACGGAGACCACGCGGTTTGTGTATGTTATCTGCCGGTATGGCTCTGCCGGTTTATTCTGGCGGTCTGCTGGTTCTACTGGTCTATTCCTTATAGTTGCGGTCTGCTCCCGAGTTGTTCTGCTGGTTGGCATGCCTTCCTTGTTGGAGGACCGGGCGGGTTGTTCTTATATGACCGTCTATCCGGGCGGTCTGTCCTGGTGATCTGGCGACTTGTCTGAAGTCGACCAGATGGTTCCTGGTTTGTTCCTGGTGGTCTAAGGAAGGAGTACCTTTGTGATCGCGCGGCTTGTGCGCGGTCTCGTGTTTGCGCAACCTATGTGCAATCTTGTCTGCTGATCTGCGTCTTGGTCAGATGATTGTCCAAGAGGTCTGATTGCGCGGTTTGCCTTATGTGACCGCTGGCGATCTGACGGGTGGTAATTGTCTCTCTCCTGTGCGGTGACGACATCCGTCTACACGCCTATAAATAGAGGTGCAGGGCCCGTCATTCCTAACAAGAACTATAAGAACTGAGCCTGGGTTAATTCGTGCGGTCTCAATTTGAGGTCGGGCGGTCTCAGAAGCGCGCTGACTGATTGTTGTGTTCGCAGGTTTGCGATCAGCAGGTTGCGGTCTTCTTCCTTGGTGATTCCCAGCGGCTTGAATAAACAGTTCGACAGCGGTCTGTCTGCAAACTGATTTATGTTCGTTCTTGTGTTGTTCGCAGCGAGCTCAGCGATCAGGCGACCTTCAGCGGTTAGGCGATCTGAGTTGCGGTCTGGCGACAGCTTCAGTTCTTCGTTCCAATAAGATCCAGTTTGTGCGGTCTGAGGTGCGGTCTTGCAGTGCTGGCAGTCTGTCCGGTTTCTGTTCGTGCGATCTCAGGTCAAGCCGGGCGACTTCTGGAGTCGAGCGGTCTGTGCGGTCTCAGCTTGTCTAGCCGCCAGATTTGTTTTGGTGTGTTTTGTTCTTCTCGTCTCCGTGATTCTGATCAATCATGTCTCGCCATGTATGCCTCGCAATGTAAATGAAGATTGTGTTTCAATAAAGTTTCTTGTGTTGCTGTGTGGCATTGTGGTTGTTTGGCTTTAACTCAGTTGATGCAACTCCTGCTTACTCCTAAACGATTCAAATCAAAAATTTTAACATGGTATCAGAGCTAGGTTGTTGGAGTGGATAAGCAGTGATCAACTTGAGTTGTCATCGTCTTTGTGAAGAAGAGACCACATGGATTGTCATGGAAGGCGGATTCGCAAGAGGTGCTTCTAGCAGGAGATAATATGGCAGAGGTTAGACTTTGGAGGAGGACGAATGCTAAGGCAGAGTTCACTCTCAAGAGGGCTATCTCACCGGAGCTGTTTGATCACATCATCGGATGTAAATCTGCTGCTGAGATTTGGGCGTCTTTGGACGGGTTGTTTAATAAGAAGAATGTAGCTCGGCTACAGTTTCTTGAAAATGAGTTGGCGAAGGCCTCTCAAGGCGATCTTTCTATTTCTACCTTCTTTCTCAAGATGAAGAACCTCTCAGCAGAGATTTCTGCATTGGACCCTGATGAGCCCATCTCGAAGGCAAAGCTGAAGAGGCATATCATCTGCGGGTTGCGGAAGGAGTATCTTGCCTTTGTGACTTCAGTTCAAGGTTGGGCAAATCAACCATCTCTGTTGGAGCTGGAGAACTTACTTGCTTCGCAAGAAAGTTTGGCAAGACAGATGGCGGGGACTTCTATCTCTGGGGGAGATAGTGATGTGTTGTTCTCTGGGAAGAAGAAGAAGAAGTGGGAGAAGAAGAAGCCTGGTTATGATGGACCCTCTACTTCAGGTCAGCAGGATAGGGGTTATGCTCCTAAGTCTGATGGGAAGAAGAAGGGAGAGGGACCAAGGTGCTTTAGGTGCAATAAACCGGCCACTTCAAGAAGGATTGCCGGGTTAATCTTCAGTCGGGACATGTAGCAGAGAAGGAAAAGTCAAAGTCTGATGAAGCTGGATGGGGAGGAGCCTTTGCGGCTAATATGACGGCGATGCCCGTTAAAGCCTTGGTTGCCATCAACTTCGAAGAGGATTGGATTGTTGATTCAGGGTGTGGACATCATGATGGCGCGTCCCCTCCGACACTCCTTGATGATGATGACCCGGCTGCCGAGGCGCTACGCCACAAAGATCTGAGGTGCCATGATGATGCTGATGGAAGACCGCGTTATAATCTCCGCCCGCGGCGTGCTAAAACCGCCATGAAAAATTAGATTTTTATTCATGCACTTTTATTTTATATTAATAAATATAAAATTATTTCATGCTAGATGATAATTTTATATTTATTAAAATGGTTGTAATTTTTAATTTGAACTCTTAATTTCATTTTGGTGTGTATTAACCATACGGATGGATGAGGTTTCATCTCCATCATGGATGGTTATGATTTTGTGTAAACTCCTATTTAAAGGGGCCTTTATGAAGGAATGGGAACATTGAAGATTAAAAAGCAAACCCTAACTCCCCTTGGGAAATTTCGGCCAAGGAGGTGCTCCCCCTTGCCCCCCCCCCCCCCCCCCCCCCCCCCCCTCTTTCTTGGTGTGACTCCAAGGCCGCCTCCTTCCATCCTATTCGGTGCGACTCCGGCAAGACTTTCGCGGTGTGACTCCAAGGAAGAAAGGGTGCTTCTCGTTCGGTGCGACGCCGGTGGAATCGTGGAGAGAGAGATTCTCCCACCTTATCTTGTGTGTTCATCTTCTTGGTTGGGTAACCCCTCTTCTTGCTAGTGATTCTTTCTACGCTTTAGTTTGTGGAGGTTTTTGTCGAATCGTTTTATCCGTGGCTTTAATTTTCTCGCTTGCAAAAATCTGAAATCTAAGTGTTGTTATTGAATCTCTTGTTGTTCGGATCGGGTAGATCCGGTGCGGGAGCGAAACTTGGCCTAGCCTTGATTTGCTCTCCAAGATTGGCGCACTTGGCGCTAATAAGGGAGTTAATCTCAACTAACGTTTTATCGCCGCTTGAATGTTCACCACCGCTCCAGGAAAATTGCCGCTGCGTTTTGAAATGAATCGATTGATGGAATAGATGCTTGTGTAGGTGCGGTGAGTTGCGTGCTTGTTGGAGAGGTAGGTCTTAAGGACGTTGTATCGAGTCCGGCTTACGGTGAGTTGTGTGCTCGTTGGAGAGGTAGGTCCTAAGGACGTTGTATCGAGTCCCGCTTATTTTACCTATCGGATTTGGAGAGCCAACCGACCCCTTTTCGTTCGCTTTTGGTCGGAGCCCTTCCACGTTATTTTATTTTCTGTGATGAATGTTGTCCGTTAGAGTAACGTCCACGTCGTCACGGTACCCCTACATCAATTTGGTATCAAAGCCGGTCGTTTCAACTCCCACGTTGCAAACATCCTCGCTGCGATCCTTGTTGGTCGTTTTAATCAATAGGAAAATCTGAAAATTTTCGGATTGGTCTGCGTTTAGTAAAATCCCAGAAATTTAATTCTTGTCAAAAAATTCTGAAACTTTTTCTGTAGCTTCCTACACATATTTCCAGCAACATTAAAACTGAAACTTTTTCGATTTGTCCTCGTTAGGTCGGCCTAAAAATTGGAAGCGTCGTAATTCTGTCTAGGTGGTGTGCGAATAGCGGTCTGAAATCTGAATTTTTTGTCAAAATTCAAAAAAAAAAAGAATTTAACGATCTACCTATTACGCACATCAGGAATCTATAAAAATATCCTATGTTCAATCTAGCTACAGCCCTAGGAAAAATCATCTTCCAAAATTTTTCCTGAACCTGAATGCGCACTAGGCTAGGAACGGAGTACACGACACCGTCTACGTCTAGAATGGCTGCGAATCAGCACAATGATCCAAACACTGAGGCCATAGCAGATCTACGTACCGAAATGACTGAGCTTAGGACGATGTTAGAACAAATCTTACGGAATCAAGGAGGACCGCCACCACCACCCGGTGATGTTGAGAAGCCCAACCGACACCAACCGATCACTGATTCGGATTCTGATGGGGACCATCCCCGAGTGCCTCCTCGAGAACGCCACCCCGAGCGTGGTTTCGATATCACTAGAGCCATCAAGATTGATGCCCCCACCTACGATGGCATGGGAGACCCCCAGGTCTTCCTTAGCTGGGTAGTTGACATGGAATGTTACTACCAGTGGCACAATCTCACGGATCTCCAAAAGGTCCAGGTCGCCCGCATGAAGTTGGCAGATCGTGCGAAAACCTTTTGGCTGAATGAGGAAAGGAGGTTGGGAGCCAGACAGGAAGTCCCACCTATCGGATGGGCGGTGATGAAAAATTTGCTCACCGACCAATACGTTCCCGCTTACCACCGAACACAAATGTTCGATGAACTAGACACCCTGCGGCAAGGTTCAAAGTCGGTGGTCGAGTATATGGGAGAGTTGAAATACCGTATGGTGCGTTGCGAGCTTAGGGAACCCCCAGAGGTCACATTATCCAGGTTTCGTAAGGGGCTTCAACCCGATATCCAGGGGAAGCTCTTGCGCTATGGGCACACAGATCTGAACACGACTTTCAATGCCGCCCTAGACATTGAAAAACACTTAGCCTCCAAGGCTCACTCCCGTTATTCCCACACGAGGAATAAGACCACCGTTGGAGCGTCTTCTTCCACCTATCCGGACAAGGGAAGGTCTAGAACCACCGAGTCTAAGTCCGTCGTGATCACCGCTAGGAACACTAGGAACCCCACGAGCGAGCGTGTCCCCATTGGGAAAGTTAGCAAGGCCAATACCACTTGTTATTCTTGCGGTGTTCAAGGCCACTATGCCTTTGAATGCCCAACTAAGACTAAGTCCGTTTCCCTCTTAGACATGGTCGCCGATTCTACTGATTATGTGTATGAGGCCGCCGAGGAGAGCGACCCCGAAGGGGTCCCAAGCGATTTGGAAGACGATTCCCCCCTCATGGTGATGCGTTGTATTCTGACCACTCCACGTCCACTAGATGACTGGAGGAGGACGAGTATCTTCTCTCTGATCTTTAAGAGTGGTGACAAGCTGTGCAAGCTCATTATAGATAGTGGTAGCTGTGTGAATGTTATCTCTGAGAACGTTGTTAAACGTATGAATCTGACCACGGAACCACACCCCACACCCTACCAGGTAGCTTGGATTAGCAAGGTTACCGTCCCGGTTAGCAAGCGTTGCCTGGTCCCTCTTGCCTTTAAATCTTACACGGATGAGGTCTGGTGTGATGTCCTCCCCATAGACGCGTGCCACGTGTTATTAGGCCGCCATTGGCTTTATGACCGTGACGTCACACATTTCGATCGAGCCAATACTTATGAATTCAAATTCAACGGTAAGACCATCACTTTGAGACCGACCGTTCCGAAGGAGCCGGTAGCTTTGGCTAAGGACACTACCGTCCCGGCTGAGAGGAAGGCTTTGATCCTAGTTGGTAGGAGAGAGTTTGTGAGAGATCCTTTTCTTGAGGGAGTTATGTACGCATTAGTTCTTATGAGTGCGAAGGGTGAATCGGAAGCGTTGAATGATTTGCCTAAGGAGTTACGAGTACTTTTAGACGAATATAAGGACGTGTACCCAGACGAGTTGCCTTCTGTGTTACCTCCATTGAGGAGCATACAACATGCGATATATCTCATTCTGGTCTCGTCCCTGCCGAACCAACCCCACTATAGGCTTCATCCCGCGGCCCACAAAGAGCTGCAGACTCAGATCGAGGAATTGATGAAAAAAGGATTCATTAGGACTAGCATGAGTCTTTGTGCGGTGCCGGCCCTTCTTGCCCCCAAGAAGGATGGTACATGGTGGATGTGTGTTGATAGCCGCGCTATCAACAAAATCACCATCAAGTACCGATTTCCTATATCGCGCTTAGATGACCTTCTCGATGTCTTGTCTGGCGTCACGATATTTTCTAAGTTAGATTTATGAAGCGGCTATCACCAGATAAGGATCTGCGAGGGAGATGAGTGGAAGACGACGTTTAAGTCTAAGGACGGGTTATACGAGTGTCTTGTGATGCCCTTCGGGCTATCCAATGCCCCCAGCACATTCTCCCGGATGATGACGCATGTCTTTCAGCCATTCATGGGGAAGTTCATAGTTGTCTACTTTGATGACATCTTGGTTTATAGCACTACTACCACCGAGCACATCTCCCATATAAGAGTGGTTCTTTCCACCCTACGGAAGGAAACTTTATTTCTGAATCTCAAGAAATGCACTTTCCATGTTACGGAGGTGGAGTTTTTAGGCTACATCGTTGGAGCGGAGGGCATTAGAATCGACCCTAGCAAGGTTAAGGTGATTAAGGACTGGCCATTGCCGACTACGATACCTGAGGTGAGGAGCTTCCATGGGTTGGCAACTTTCTACCGCCGTTTCATCAAAGACTTTAGCAACATCATGGCCCCCATTAGTGACTGCATGAAAAAGGGTGAGTTTACTTGGACGAAGTCCGCCACCTTCGCTTTCCAACGCATCAAAGAGCTTATGACTGAGGCACCCGTCTTACGTCTACCTGACTTCTCGAAAGTCTTTGAGCTTACTTGTGACGCTTCGGGCGTGGGAATAGGAGGTGTCTTGAGTCAGGAGGGGCACCCTGTGAGTTTCTTTAGTGAAAAGTTGGCGGGCGCTAAATTGAATTATTCCAACTATGATAGGGAATTTTATGCGGTCATTAGATGCTTGCACCACTGGCGGCATTATCTCCTCTCTAAGGAGTTCGTGATCCTCTCCAATCACGAAGCATTACGATTTATCAATGGCCAACATAAAATCAGCCCGCGCCACGCCAAGTGGGTATCCTTCCTACAGGGTTACACTTTTAATCTCAAACACCTTAAGGGAGCGGACAATCGGGTTGCGGACGCTCTTAGTCGCCTAGCCCTTTTATTCACCACTATGGAGGTTATCGTTGTCGGGTTCGAGCGAATCAAAGATGAGTACGCTACATGCCCGGATTTCTAGGATTCTTACCTATCTGCCCAGGATAGTTCCCCCACCACTATTACTGCGTTCGTTATCAAGGATGGTTACCTCTTTAGGCATGGGAAATTATGTATTCCGCAGTCATCTCTACGTCTCCATATCATCTGGGAACTGCATAGTGGCGGGTTGAGTGGACATTTCAGTAGGGATAAGACTATCACCCTGGTTGAGGAAAAGTTTTATTGGCCAAATTTGAAGGCAATGGTAGGACGGGTAGTGAGTAGTTGTCGTACTTGCCAAGTTTCCAAGGGCACCAAAACCAACGTCGGGTTATATACTCCGTTGCCTATACCATCCGTACCTTGGGAGGATGTGAGCACGGACTTTGTCTTAGGCCTACCCACCACTTTTCGTCGTCTCGATTCTATCTTCGTAGTTGTGGATAGGTTCTCCAAAATGGCATATTTTATACAGTGTACTAGAACCGACGACGCATCTCATATCGCAAAGCTATATTTTAAGGAAGTTGTTAGTCACTGAGGAGTGTCGAAGACAATTGTCTCGGATAGGGATGTTAAGTATACGAGCTACTTCTGGAAGACACTTTGGATCCTAATGGGTACCAAACTATTGTTTTCCTCCGCCTATCATCCTCAAACCGATGGGCAAACTGAGGTGGTTAACCGGAGCCTAGGGAACCTTCTTAGATGTCTCGTAAGTGATCATAAAGGCACATGGGATCTTCTTCTTCCCCATGCTCAGTTAGCCTACAACAATTCCAAAAATCGGTCCACCGGTTTGTTGCCAAATGAGATTGTCCACGGGTACAAGGCCCCTGTGCCTCTTGACTTGGTTCCCTTGCCCCCAACATACAAGGCAACTCAATTTGCACAATCCTTCGCCCAACATATTCACGACCTTCATGCACGTATATGGGCTACCTTGACCGCTCAGTATGATTATTATCAGGCACACGCCAATATACATCGGAGAGTGTCACACTTCAAGGTTGGCAATTTGGTCTTAGTACGATTAGTTCCCGAACGTTTGCCATCTGGCACCGTTAAAAAGTTAGCACCTAAGCGCGCCGGACCTTTTCGGATCATCAAGAAAATAGGTGAAAACGCTTTTGTTTTGGATTTGCCTGCCGAATGGGGAATCTCCCCTATTTTTAACGTCTCTGATTTAACGATGTTCGTATCGCCTCCACATGAGTTGAGTTCCTTGACGTCTTCTCCTTCCACCAAATATTCTAATGGGTTGGGGAGTGGTAGTACGGATGACCTCTCTCTATCGGTTCCCACAGGTATTTCACCGGATGGTAAGTCGCAAACTTTTATTCCTACTGCTGATATGTTCCCCAGGTTTCCGAAGACTTTTCTCACTCCGGACATGATACTTGCTGCGGAGCCACTTACTACCTCGGAGGGTGCTACTAACCGCTTACTCATCCGTTGGCGTGATCGCCCTCCTTCAGACGATTCATGGGTCCTCGCGACGGAGCTTCAACGATTGGATGCTGATCTTCTCCGCCGCTACCTCTCAGATCACGCATCGGAGATGCTTGATTTTGAGTGGGGGAGGATTAATGGCGCGTCCCCTCCGACACTCCTTGATGATGATGACCCGGCTGCCGAGGCGCTGCGCCACAAAGATCTGAGGTGCCATGATGATGCTGATGGAAGACCGCGTTATAATCTCCGCCCGCGGCGTGCCAAAACCGCCATGAAAAATTAGACTTTTATTCATGCACTTTTATTTTATATTAATAAATATAAAATTATTTCATGCTAGATGATAATTTTATATTTATTAAAATGGTTGTAATTTTTAATTTGAACTCTTAATTTCATATTGGTGTGTATTTAACCATACGGATGGATGAGGTTTCATCTCCATCATGGATGGTTATGATTTTGTGTAAACTCCTATTTAAAGGGGTCCTTATGAAGGAATGGGAACATTGAAGATTAAAAAGCAAACCCTAACTCCCCTTGGGAAATTTCGGCCAAGGAGGTGCTCCCCCTTGCCGCCGCCCCCCCCCCCCCCCCCCCCCCCCCCACACTCTTTCTTGGTGTGACTCCAAGGCCGCCTCCTTCCATCCTCTTCGGTGCGACTCCGGCGAGACTTCCGCGGTGCGACTCCAAGGAAGAAAGGGTGCTTCTCCGTTCAGTGCGACGCCGGTGGAATCGTGGAGAGAGAGATTCTCCCACCTTATCTTGTGTGTTCATCTTCTTGGTTGAGTAACCCCTCTCCTTGCTAGTGATTATTTCTACGCTTTAGTTTGTGGAGGTTTTTGTCGAATCGTTTTATCCGTGGCTTTAATTTTCTCGCTTGCAAAAATCTGAAATCTAAGTGTTGTTATTGAATCTCTTGTTGTTCGGATCGGGTAGATCCGGTGCGGGAGTGAAACTTGCCCTAGCCTTGATTTGCTCTCCAAGATTGGCGCACTTGGCGCTAACAAGGGAGTTAATCTCACCTAACGCTTTATCGCCGCTTGAATGTTCACCACCGCTCCAGGAAAATTGCCGCTGTGTTTTGAAATGAATCGATTGATGGAATAGATGCTTGTGTAGGTGCGGTGAGTTGCGTGCTTGTTGGAGAGGTAGGTCTTAAGGACGTTGTATCGAGTCCGGCTTACGGTGAGTTGTGTGCTCGTTGGAGAGGTAGGTCCTAAGGACGTTGTATCGAGTCCCGCATATTTTATCTATCGGATTTGGAGAGCCAACCAACCCCTTTTCGTTCGCTTTTGGTCGGAGCCCTTCCACGTTATTTTATTTTCTGTGATGAATGTTGTCCGTTAGAGTAACGTCCACGTCATCACGGTACCCCTACATCACATCATCTCACCGGGGATGAATCAAAGTTCTCTTCTTTGGCGCCTTACTCAGGTAACGATGCTATCATTACGGCTGATAATTCTGTTCATGCTGTCGAGCAAGAAGGTGTTGTCTCCCTGAGCAGTGATAAGGGTCCACTCACATTAAGGATTGTTTATCACGTGCCTGGTATGAGGAAGAATCTCTTCTCTGTCACCAATGCGGTCGATGCCAGTTATCACGTTCTGTTTGGCCCAACAGAAGTGAAGTTTCTTAAAACTCAACCTGAGATTAGGGTAGATGTTATCCATGTTGGAAAGAGGGTGAAGGACTTGTTCATTTTATCGACAAGTACCTATGTTGATAAGATGAAGACCAACGATAGCGCGGCTATCTGGCTTGAAAGGTTGGGGCATGTTGGCATGTACAAATTGAAGGCTATGGCGGTAAGGGGCCTTGTCGAGGGCTTGCCTAGCTTGTCCTCTTTTGGAGACAGTCATGTTTGTGCTGGATGTCAGTTTGGTAAGTCTCATCGACTTCCATTTGATAAATCGCAAACTAGATGCAAAGCGTCGTTGGAATGCATCCACGGTGATTTGATGGGACCGACAGCCACCCCAAGCCTTGGAGGCAATAGATATATGTTGGTGTTGATTGACGATTACACCAGATATGTCTGGGTGTATTTTTTGAAAGAGAAGTCGAAAGCCTTTGCGAAGTTTGTGGAGTTCAAGGAGCTGGTGGAAGGTCGGTTAGGCCTGCGGGTAAAGAAATTGAGAACTGACAATGGTGGGGAGTTCACCTCTGGTGAGTTCTCAAGTTTTTGCAGGAAACACGGCGTTCGGAGAGAGCTCACTTGTGCCCATACTCCACAGCAGAATGGAGTTGCGGAGAGGAAGATCCGTCATCTGACAGAAACCTGCAAATGCTGGCTTCATGCCAAGAGTATCCCAAAGTCTTTTTGGGCGGAGGGAATGTCTTGTGCGGCTTATGTCATCAACAGAATGCCTCTAAGTCCTATCAACATGAAGACCCCTCACGAACTGATGTTCAAGGAGAAACCGAGTGTTGCACACCTTCGTGTGTTCAGGTCAACCTGCTATGTGCATATTCCTGATGCTCTTCGGACAAAGCTAGATGCAAAAGCAAGGAAGCTAGTCTTTGTTGGGTATGATGAGCGGAAGAAAGGATGGAGGTGCATGGATCCTGAGACACGGAGATCTGTGGTATCTCGGGATGTGGTGTTCGATGAAGTAACTTCCTACAAGGGGAGTTCAGGAATTAAACTACCAGAGAGCAGGGTTGATGAAGCAGAGAAAGCTGCAGGAAGTCTTCAAGTGGAGTTGCCTGTTTCACCAGGAGCTCCAGCTGTGTCAAGCTCTGAGATGGAGGCTTCAGGTTCTGGAAGCAGGGGGAGTGATGCTCCAAGTTCATATGGAAGAGGAGCTTGCACAGAAGAAGCAGCTGAAGAGGTGGTTAGTCAGGTGCAACCTCTTAGGAGGTCGAAGAGGACTATCAAGCCACCAGATCGATATACAAGAGGAACATGGTGAGCTTCGTCTCATGTTTCTTTGCTGGTCCCTTGGATGAAAGGGAGCCGTCGAGCTTTGAGAAAGCCAAAGGCGTGAAGCAGTGAGATATTGCTATGCAAGAAGAGATGGATGCTCTCAAGAAAAATGAGACTTGGTCTCTAGTGCCCAGGCCTAAGGGCATTACCCCTGTAACATGCAAATGGGTTTACAAGCTCAAGAAGAAAGCTGACGGCACAATCGAGCGATACAAGGCTCACCTTGTAGCTCGCGGGTTCTCACAGCAGTATGGTGAAGATTATGATGAAACGCTTAGTCCAGTGGCAAAGATGACTTCGGTCTGATTTGTTATTGCTTTGGCGGCATCTTGTGGATGGGAGATTTGGAAGCTTGATGTTAAGAATGCTTTCTTATACGGAGAGATTGACAAGGATATCTTCATGATCCAATCGCCGGGTTTCATTTCGGAGGATTGTCCGGACTACGTCTGCAAACTGAAGAAGGCCTTATATGGGTTGAAGCAAGCGCCTCGGGCGTGGTATGGAAAGATCGCGGAGTATCTCTTATTCTGCGGGTTCTTTGCTTCAGACTCTGATTCTAGCTTGTTCGTCAAGAAGGAGGGGGCGCTTCGGGTTGTTGTGCTGCTGTATGTGGATGACATGATTGTCACCGGGAACTCGAAGGAGCCTGTAGCAAGGCTGAGAGCTGAGCTTGCTATCAGGTTCGAGATGAAGGATCTGGGGGAGCTTCACCATTTCCTTGGACTCGAGGTTCAGAGGCGGGAGAGCGGAGTGCTCATTTCTCAGGAAGGATATGCGGAGCGAATCGTGAAACGATTTGGCATGGAAGAAGGGAAGAGCAACTCTATACCTCTGGAACAACATCATAAACTTCGGAAGGATGATGGAAGAGTTCTATCTGATCCGTTGGTGTTCCGAGCTCTGGTTGGGAGCTTGATTTACTTGACCATCACGAGGCCCGATATTGCTTATGCAGTTGGCAAAGTGAGTCGGTACATGGCGGAGCCACGGAAGCCTCATCTTCTGGCGGCCTCTGATTTGGGTCTCCTATTTAGGAGAGGATCAAGCTTGGAGTTGCATGGATACATGGATGCCGACTACGGGGGAGACGTGGATGATCGGAGATCAATGTCTGGTTATGTCTTTATGACGGGCCCCACAGCTATCTCTTGGTGCAGCAAAAAGCAGGACTCGGTGTCCGTATCTACCACAGAAGCGGAATACAAGGCTTCGGCCTTCGCAGCTCAGGAAGCCGTTTGGCTCAGGAGGTTGGTAGAGGATGTTCATGAGGAGGATCGAGGTCCCACTATGCTACGCGGGGACAATGAGAGTGCTCTCAAGCTGGTTAACAATCCAGTCTGTCACGCGAGGACCAAGCATATAGAGATTGAGCACCATTTCATTCGTGAAAAGGTGTTGGGAGGATCTCTTATGGTCGAACATGTTTGGAGTGCGGACAATGTCGCAGACATCTTCACAAAGCTACTAGCGAAGGGACCGTTTACACGGTTACGGAGTTTACTCGGGCTAGTCTCCACTTCCCACTTCATGGGGGAGTGTTGAAATTTTGAAGTGAAGTGGAGGAGACCGGGCGGTCTGGTTTGGGAGACCGCGGAGACCGCGCGGTTTGTGTATGTTATCTGCCTGTCTGGCTCTGCCGGTTTGTTCTGGCAGTCTGCTGGTTCTGCCGGTCTATTCCTTGTAGCTGCGATCTGTTCCCGAGTTGTTCTGTTGGTTGGCCTGCCTTCCTTGTTGGAAGACTGGGCGGGTTGTTCTTATATGACAGTCTATCCGAGCGGTCTGTCCTGGCGATCTGGCGACTTGTCTGAAGTCAGCCAGATGGTTCCTGGTTTGCTCCTGGTGGTCTAAGGAAGGAGTACCTTTGTGACCGCGCGGCTTGTGCGCGGTCTCGTGTTCGCGTGACCTGTTCGCGATCTTGTCTGCTGATCTGCGTCTTGGTCGGATGATTGTCCAAGAGGTCTGATCGTGCGGTCTGCCTTATGTAACCACTGGTGATCTGACGGGTGGTGATTGTATCTCTCCTGTGCGGTGACGACATCCGTCTACCCGCCTATAAATAGAGGTGCAGGGCCCACCATTCCTAACGAGAACTGTAAGAACTGAGCCTGGGTTAATTCGTCCGGTCTCACTTTGAGGTCGGTTGGTCTCGAAAGCGAGCTGACTGTTTGTTGTGTTCGCAGGTTTGCGATTAGCAGGTTGCGGTCTTCTTCCTTAGTGATTCCCAGCGGCTTAAATAAACAGTTCGGCAGCGGTCTGTCTGCGAACTGGTTTATGTTCATTCTTGTGTTGTTCGCAGCGAGCTTAGCGATCAGGCGACCTTCAGCGGTTAGGTGATCTGAGTTGCGGTCTGGTGACAGCTTCAGTTCTTCGTTCCAATAAGCTCCAGTTCGTGCGGTCTGAGGTGCGGTCTTGCAGTGCTGGCAGTCTATCCGGTTTCTGTTCGTGCAATCTCAGGTCAAGCCGGGCGACTTCTGGAGTCGAGCGGTCTGTGCGGTCTCAGCTTGTCTAGCCGCCAGATTTGTTTTGGTGTGTTTTGTTCTTCTCGTCTCCGTGATTCTGATGAATCATGTCTCGCCATGTATGCCTCGCAATGTAAATGAAGATTGTGTTTCAATAAAGTTTCTTGTGTTGCTGTGTGGCATTGTGGTTGTTTGGCTTTAACTCAGTTGATGCAACTCATGCTTACTCCTAAACGATTCAAATCAAAAATTTTAACAGATCCTGAATCATGTGCTCCTGTACTGCACTGGCCCACGTCCGTCTGCACCAGTCTCTGATGTTGCTGCATCTCCTCGAACCCCTAAAATGATATGGTCCACCGACCGTTAGTCAAAAGACTAAGCCAATTCCTCACCCCTCCCCCGGTGACTCCTAGGCACCGTGCGGGAAGGATGAAGCAAAGGACAACAAGGGGTAAAACAAAAGCAGGTGACGATGGATCTAGTCTATAGGAATATCTACAACTATATATGTGTATCTAAATAAATGAAGCAGTAAGTAAAGCATAGTAAAGAGCATATAAAGAACAGTAAAGTAGCATATATAAAGGCAAGTAAAGTAATATGAAAGTAACCATTGATTTATAGGAATGCCCATACAAACCTATAAACCAAAGGGTCGTTTAGCAGGGCCTATCATATAAAAAGTCCCATACCAATATATATGATAGGGGTAGGGGTTGAAATGCAATGTTTATGCCATGACATGCAAGATATGCGGTTTATGCTATGTTAATACAAGTGCAACTCACACACTTCGACTCTATGCGCACAGACCTTTAGTTCCCCCCTTTTTGGAGCTAGCAAGACTCCCAGGATACTCCCGTAGTGGAAAATGGAAGCGGTGGGTTGGGCCTCGCCCACCTCTAGGTTGGTATTCACACTACCTAACCTAGACCTATCGTACGCCTCAACGCAAAACCGCGGAGTATCTGCGTACTCTTACTGGCTGGACCACCAGACTTTCATGGCTAAGTGCAAATTCCACACTTGCCGATTCAACGTATTGACGTCGGTGTGAACGACCATCCAATATCGAAGACCCACCACCTTCGTGCACATGCAACATGTTCTACTATCTACCTTCGAGCCATAAGTTCCCTGGGCTAACCTGCCCGTCATCAATAACCTTCCGAGCCACCAGCTCGCCGAACCAACCCGTCCGTACCAACAAACACTACTTAGTCACAAGCTCACCGGACTTATCAATCCGCTCTTACAACCACCGAGCCTACTGCTCGTAGCAACAAACCGACTAAACTCCCGTAACCACGGGGTGTGGGAGAGTGTGTTATTAAATTATTCTTGTATAACATCTTACTCTTAAAGTTTATGGTTAATCTTGGACTTCCCGAGGGCTACCCTGTGAGGGGCTCGCAGCGGTACTAGGAACTGTGATGGGATGATAGCCCAAAGCTCCCTTTCTCAAGATACTTAATATTATTGGTATCTACCCATAAGGTTACCCTCTTATCATTTCACTTGAATTAAACCTAAGTGCTTTTTGACCCTCTAAGGGGAAAGATGGTCTTTCGTCTATCCCGAGCATAAGTTACCCTTAACTCACCAAGCACACTTTCACCATCTAATCTCCTTTTTAGTGACCTCAACCTCTTCATCCAAATCAGGTACACCAACTACCTCCCAATCCACCGAATGGTCTACAAGTTATCTCTATTCTACCATTTTACTATACGCAGACCAAATGAGTTATATGAGTTACAAAAGGGAAGGTACTACAAATATTCATCCAACTGACCCAAGATATTTACTGGGGTATATCATGATGTTATAAGACTAAATCTATAGAATCATATTTTTCCTTAATTATCTAGCATTTATTTTTAATTTCCTCAACACTGGCCAAGTATGAAATTGAACATGGAGTGTAGTCTATCCTTATGATATGGCTCCCCAAAAATCAAGATAAATCTCTCATGCCAAAAAAATAGTAGATACTGAATATATCAATTTTACAATAAAGAAATGTCCTCTATAATTAATATTCAACTTTTATCCAAATTTGTAAATTTATGAAGGAACCACCAAAGATACTTACCCCAAAATTATGGGAAAATTACCAGACTTTTGAATTCATCAGAGAAGACTACTGACTAAATTGTAGAATTTATGGAAATCATTTTCTCACCTAAATGAATTCTTTAAGAAAACTCCAAATAAGATAAGTTGTGAAGTAGCCTACTGATTTATGTCTCCAAAAATTATATGAAAATCACCAGAGGTCTAAAATATGATTAAACAGATACTACCAAAGTTTCATCATCATCCAAGACCATTTAAGCATATAATCATCTCTTATAAGGAATTTCTCTAAAGGGATTATGACCTAATTCAAAGGGAATAATTGTTCCTAAAATTCTTATAAAATCACCTAGGGCCTATTTACCCCTTATGAACTTATCCACTAAGTTTCATGACCATTCTATATCTTTTGACCACATGTCCTTCACAAAGCTCTACATGCACCCCAAGGGGTAAATCTAGGATCCTAGGGCATATCCACCTCCACACCACCCCATATCACTCATGGAGGTGTTTTAGGTGATCTTAGACCAGTGACCAAGATTTCACTTCATGGTGATGAGTTTTGACCACCATACTCCAAGGTAAACACTATGTCCTAATTTTGACCCACCTTGACCTAATTTGGGTTGACAAATCACCCAACCAAAACAGTCCCAATTGGGCTGATATTTTTACCAGGGTCATATAATAACCCTATGGAGCTCCCACCAAAATTTGGAGGGCATTATTGGTCAATTGACCCACTGAGTAATTAATTTATGGATTATGAAATTATTGTAAAAACCTTAGAAAAAGGTTCTCCTAAAAACCCCATCTTTTAGTATGTTGTGTGGGTAAGTGTATCTAGCCTAGGTTTAAAATATCAGGTCCATATCATCTACCAATAAAAAGTTATTCAAGAAATGGTGGCTGTCCTACACTAGGAACCAGCCCCACCAAAATGGTTATACAGTGAGCTACAGTACTCCTTTTGGGCTGAAACAAATTTTAAATTAAAGTAGACTCTAAGGGATACAACTTTGGTGTTGACCACTTTTCCAGCAGAGGTGATATAGTATTTTTAATAATTAAAATAAACTATAGTAAAAAGTGTTACAGAAATCCATATAAACATTTAATTATATAAGTACTCTGCGTTCGACTAATTATACACTGCGCTCGACGAAAGCCGAACAAATCTGCGTTCTACGAAATCCAACCTGTGCTCGACGAAATCGGAATAAATCTGCGTTCAACTAATTCAGTATAAACTGCGTTCGACTAATTTAAAATATATCTGCGTTCGACTAACCCTTCTTGTGTTCGACTAAACAATTCTTCGTTCAACTAATTCAGAACAAGCTGCGTTCGACAAATTTAATGTAGAACTGTGTTCGACTAATTCTTCCTGCGTTCGATTAAAACATGTAAAAGCTGTGTTCGACTAAAACTTCATGTGTTTGACTAATTTAACATATAACTGCATTCGACTAATTTAATACCAGATCAACTAAATCTATTCCGCTCGACTAAAACTATTCCAGATCAACTAAATCTATTCCGTTCGACTAAAATTATTCCCATTCGACGAAATATATTCCGTTCGACTAATCACGAAAGAACGGACGGTCGTCCTTCATCATCCCCAATCTCTGGACGGCTCGCGACAGCCCGTCCTGGGCTTCTTTGCGGGGCAATATCCCGGCCACCAATGCCTCTTTCCGGCCAGCCAATGCCGCCACCACCTCCGTTGAGGTGGTTGCCGGCGATAGGAGGTGGTTGGACGGCCGGAGGTGGTCAGATCTGGGTTTTTGAGGAGGGAAAAGAGGACTCGTAACGAGCCCTTTCGGAAGCACAATCCGAGCCCAATTGAGCCCAGATCAAGCCCCAAACTATAAAAAGATCTAGCACTGGGGGAGAGGAGGCGGATCGGACCTGTGTGGGAAATTGATGGTGTGAATTCTGGCGAGTTGCCATGGCCGGTGGTGGAGCTTTTGGTGCCATGCCGATTCCTTCTCCTGGTGCTCGATTTCTTCGGGAAAGAGGGGGGTTTTGCTCCTCTCCGACCTCTGAAGGAGTTAAAGAAGTCAATTGAGGCTATGAGGGGGGTTTCACTTAGTGGCCATTAATAGCCATTAATGGAGGATTTTGGTTACACTTGGGGAGGATGAATTGGGCATCAATGTGGCCGGGAGAAGGCTGGAAACTTCTCCTCTCCCCAAGGGGAGATGAATGGTGCCATTAATTGGAGGTAATTGGGGGTTTCTTCTTCTCCTCCATTAACTCCCCCTTCTTTCTCTCTCTTCCAAAATGGGCTTTCTCTCTCCTGGCCGACTCTCTCCAAATTGAATGGCCACCTCAGCAGCATTCAATCCTCATTATGTGGTGTACCACCTTAATTGGGTCTAGCCCAAGTGGATTGGATCCAATTAGGTTATTTGACCTAAATTATGGCAAATTTGACTTTGGTCAAATTGACTAATTGGGTTGACCCCAATGGGAGTCTTAGACTCCATTGGCTTCCCTTAAGGGTTAGGAAGGCCTATGTAGGGTCAATTTGGCAAAGTGAAGGTGAATTGCCCCTTTTATGGCACTTTGACCAAATTAGGGCTTAGGGTAAATTGGTCAAATTGCAAGTCCCATGATGGGGCTTTTTAGTCCATTAGGTTCCTAGTATCCCTATTAGGGTAGGGGTAAGGTCAATTTGACATGGTGGAGGCCAATTGACCCTAACTGAGTTAGTTTGACCAATTCAGGGTTAAGGTTGACTTTAGTCTAATTGGCCTCTTTATTTGACCCCAATGGGTCCTTGGTGCTCCAAGAGGACCCCTAATGGGTTAGGGATACTATGGTGGGGTCAAGGTTCAAGGTGGGGCCCCTAAATCCAATCCTAAGCTTGCTAAATGGAAATTGCTATTTGCAGACCAAGGTGGTTTTCTTCTTCTTTCCTAAGGCCAAGTGGTCTCTTCAAGCTTCCAAGGGTTTTTTCATGACCTAGTCATGACAAAAACACTCTAGGGGTCTAGCTGCTTGGGGGATGTTACAGTTTGAACACCTGCTGAGATGTCTCCAATAACTTGGGATATTGGATGATCTCTAACTGTGATGTGATCAACAGTTGGAATGGGTTCAACAAGAGTATCCTCTTGAGGGATTTGATCAGTTGTCATTTGATTAGTACTATCAGCAAGAACTTCTAGATTATCTTCTTCTTCACTGTCTTTAATAATTTGAGTTGATGGGAGTAGAGAGTCTTTATTCTGTAGATCCAATCCATTAAACTCTTCACATAGGGCTGGTGCCTGCAAAATATCTTTGGTAGAGGTGGTATTCCTTTCCTCATTCAACATGTTAGTTTCATCAAAAGAAACATGCATGGACACTTCTAGCTTAAGAGTTGATTTGTTATAAATTCTATATGCTTTACTAGAAAGAGAGCTCCAAGGAATATACCTTCAGCAGCCTTTGCTTCAAATTTCCTTAGATATTTCTTATCATTGTTATGCACATAGCATTTACAACCAAAAATCTTAAAATAGTTAACCTTAGCTTTTTATTCTTAAGCAATTCATAGGGTGTTTTACCCTTAAATCTGTATATCAGATTCCTGTTTAACACATAATTTGTTGTGTTCACTGCCTCTGCCCAAAAAGAGAGTGACGAGTGAGCATCAGCAAACAATGTAGTTGTTGATTCAAGTAATGTTCTATTTTTTCCTTTCAGCTGCCCCATTTTGTTGAGGAGTTCTAGGAGCAGAGAAACATTGCCTGATCCCTTCTTTTCCAAAGAATTTGCTCATCAAAAGAGATTCAAACTCAGTGCCATGATCACTTCTGATCAATGCAACTAGAGTAGAGTACTCAATCTTGATGGACCTGAGAAAGTCTGTCAGAACACTGAAGGTGTCAGACTTATTCCTAAGAAAGAACACCCAAGTGAATCTAAAGATCGAAGTCATCTACAATAACTAAAGTGTAATGTTTCCCTCCTAAACTCTGTATTACAGTGGGTCCAAAGAGATCCAAATGCAGCAAGTATAGAATCCTAGGTTAATCACTCTTGGATAAAGATTTGAAACTACTCTTGGTCTGCTTTCCTAGTTGACAAGCCTTGCAGAGTCCTTCCTTCTTGTATGAACCAGAAGGCCTCTTACCAGATTATCCTTAGAGAGCTTAGAGATAGTTCTAAGGTTAATATGTCTAGCCTTTTTTGTCATAACTCATTTGTTTTACTTATTGAATTAAATAAACAAATGTCTGAATTGGCAGAATCAAAATTGACTAAATATATATTTCCTTGTCTAATACCAGATAACACATTGATGTTCTTATTATTGGTAATAAGACATAAGGAATGATTAAAAATTACCTGATAACCTTCATCACATAGCTGGCTTATGCTGATAAGGTTATGCTTGAGACCCTTGAACATATGCTACCTCTTTGAAGGTAACTGCTCCAACTCTGACTTTTCCGTATCCTTTAGTCTGTCCACAGTTGGAGTCACCAAAAATTACTTTGGGTCCAAGATTTGCCTTATAATCACTTAGATTTGCCTTTTTTCCTGTCATGTGCTTAGAGCAGCCACTATCCAAATACCAATGTTCCTCTATGTTTGGATAGCTTTGTACCTACAAAACAGAAAACATACTAGTTGTTCTTGACCCAGACTATCTTGGGTCCTTTTGTCTTACCACAAAATTATGAAATGTAAGAAATCTCAGGCTGATCCTTATCCTTGTGCATGATATCTCCTAGGAGGAATAGTCCACTCAGTAAAGGGATTCTTAGTATGTTGAGAATGAGAATTCTTTAGAAATGCAGTATATTTTTCGTTCGACGAACTTGGCTGAGTTTGTCGATCGATGTTCGACGAATTGAAGTTATTTCGTCGGGCGTCGCTCGAAGGATAGCTATACTGAAAATATGTATTCAGCGTTCGTCGACCACCGTTTGACGAATTCATGTGATTTTGTCGAACGCCATTTGACGAATGCTTTTGAATTCCTTTGTTCTTAACAGCCTTGCTTGAGATGTTCTTACCTACTTCTACTGCCTCTTTGCCTTTGGCAGAAATGAATTTCACTGGAGTAGATAGAGTGTCTTTCTTAAGAAGGTATGGCTGACTTGATGATGCACCCAAGCCCAGTTTGCCATTGAGTCTGGCATTTACAGTGCTTGTGATGTCCATCAGTTTGATGCTTCTCCCATTGAGAGATTCTTCAATCTTTTTGGCCTCAGATAATTTGTTCTCAATGAGAATAGTATGTTCTTTGGATGCAGCCAGTTCTTCCTTAAAATTGGCATTATCTACAGTCAGTTGGTTCATTTCAAAGAACTTACTTTTGAGGAAAATTATCTCCTTCTCAGATTTAATTAAATCTAAACAAAGAGTCTTGAATTCATTTTTAAAATGATTTGAAGTAAAATCAAAAGTAGAAATTACCTGATCACCATCAGTGTCAGATTCTGATTCATCAAAATTACTTGCTGAGGCATTGATAGCCATCATGCAAAAACTTCTTTCATCTGCATCATCTTCATCATCACTTGAGCTGGATGATGATGCATGTTCTGAATCACTGCTTGAATCATGGATAGCCATCATGCATAAATCCTTTTTATTTGAATCATCTTCATCTTCAGAGGAGCTGGATGATGACTCTGATTCAGTCTCACTTCATGTTTCAGCTACAAAGCCCTTTCCCTTGTGTTTATGTTTGTGGGAGGATGGCTTGCTGGAGTGTTTCTTTTCTTCCTTTTCTTTTCTTCTGTCCTTCTTTTGATTTTCTGGACACTCGGGTAGGATGTATCCAGGCTTCCTGCAACTATAAAAAATAATTTCTTTAGAATGTGTTTTTTCATACCTTGGTTTCTCCTTGATTCTGAAGTCCTTCTTTCTGAGGTCCTTTCTAGCCATTTTGTAGAATCTTTTGGCTAGGAGGCTCATGAACTCCATTTCTCCTGGAGCTTTGTCTTCCTCTTCTGTTGTATGAAAAGCAATGCTTATTTCCGTTTTGGTGGCTGGTGAGGAGGTAGATTGTTCAGCTTCTCTTGACTTAATAAGCTGCTCATAGGATTTTAGTTTGCCTAATAAGGTCTCAGTAGAGATCTCATTTAGGCTTCTGGCTTCCTTGATTGGCCAGATCCTTGAGTCCCATGTGTTGGGGAATCACATTAGGATCTTATCATTTATTTCAGTGATTGTGATCACTTTGTCCAAAGATTTCAGCTCATTGATGATGAGACTAAGTCTGTTATACATATCTGCAACCATTTCAGTATCTCCCTTCTTGAAGTTCTCATATTGGGAGATGAGGTGGGATCTCCTATCCTTTCTCTCATATGCAGATCCATCAACCATGTTATTGAGAGAGTTACAGATGTCCCTGGCTGAGGTGCAGTCCACAACCTTCTAGAATATGTCATCAGACATGGTCTGTGCCAAGATGTTCATAGCTTTGGCATCAGCATTCCTTTGTTTCTTCTGAGCATCTGTCCACTCAGGAGGTGGAACAGCATGAGTATTGGTTGCTACTTCATTGCTTGTTGTTGCTGATGGAGTAGGAGGTCCTGTCAAAATAGAATTAAAAATGTCTTCATCAATAGAGTTCATATATAGTTTGATCCTTGCCTTCCATAATGCAAACTTGTCAAGATTGCACATAGGAGGTCTTGTGCTTGAGTAATCTTTGTTCTGTGCCATGAGTTTTTCTTTATTTTAGAAAAAGAAAACTCTAGAATAAGTTAAGATCTAATTGATCTTTGGATTCAGGTGTTAGCCTATGTAACCAATCAACCAACCTCTGATACCAATTGAAAGTGAGGTATTAGATCTTATATTTACTCTAGAGGGGGTGAATAGAGTTTTAAAAGTTTTAACTTATTTTATAGCGAAATTAAAATAATGATATACATATGTGTAGTTGAGTGAGTAGAAAAACAAAACAAAATAGCACAGCACTGTACAGAAAATAAACACATCAAAGGCACAAGGATCTATAGTAGTTACCCAATCAACTTGGGTACATCTACTCTTCTACCACCATTGGACGGAATCCACTTAGGTTTTTGATCAGGTGCCCTATCACCGCTGAGCTTTTGATCAAGTGCTCAAACCAAACCATAAGTTTTTGACCAGGTGCCCTGCCACCAAAGGTTAACTTTTGAAGGGAGTTAAAACCCTGTACAAGGTGGGGTAAAAAGAAAGAACAAAAAAAAAGTTTATCAAGTTCTTCTCTCTCAATAAGATCTGAGAGAAGACTAGTGGATTGATGTTGTTTTAAAGCTCCACCTGTCTGATAGAGTTTGTTGACAGTTGGTGAAGCTTTCTCTTGGGTGAAGAAGACTAAGAATCAGTAGATGCATCTGAGAGAGGATTTTAGTTTTTCACAGAGAATGAAGATGTTGTTGTAGATGAAGATTTCTGTATGTCTCTTTTCTGTCTGAGTATATCACAAGTATCTTCTACTGTCTTGAATCCACTTGTATATCTCTTATATATTGATTCATCCTTTTCCTTAGATATATAATCTGATTTTAAAATTCAAATCTTTTGATAAGGAATAGAATAAACTGAGATAAAATCTTTCTTGGAACTGCAATATAAACTTTCGGATTCTGCAAGTACTTTAATTCCTTTTCCATGAAAGTTTCCTTTTCCAATATATGTCAACGGCTAGATTCTCAAAAGAAGAGAATAGAAAGGATATATAAAAAGGAAAGATAAATTCTTGACTTATTTGAATATGAGTAAGTCCAAATATTTGAATTGATCCGTTGCTGAATAGTCGATCTGAG
Organism: Dactylorhiza incarnata; assembly: GCA_033032865.1. NCBI lineage: Eukaryota > Viridiplantae > Streptophyta > Magnoliopsida > Asparagales > Orchidaceae > Dactylorhiza > Dactylorhiza incarnata. Next base: position 275,960 of record JAWHQI010000250.1, read on the forward strand.
TTCAGAGAAAGAAATAACTGGTCTTCAGGATTTGTCAAGCTCAAGGAGGAATTTTGTCGAACAGAAAGTTGAATTCGTCGAACTCAATCACGAGTTCGTCGAACTGAACACTGAGTTACTCATTCGTTGAACAGATCACTGAGTTCGTCGATCTAAGTTAGGAGTTCGTTGAACTGAGACATGACATTCGTCGAACACAGCAGGACGTTCGTCGAACACAAAAAACTTGGAATTTTCCTAAGTTTCAGCTAACTTAGACAAGTTTAGACCTTGACCCTAAGACTATACATTGGGGTCAACTTGAGTCATAACCACAGATAGTGATCCTAGCCCAAATTCGTAATAGGGTTGTTCCAACACAGGCCTTTTGTAAAAAGGATGCTTTTGGAGGATCTGAATCACCTCACTCATTGGGACATTGAGTTCGGTGAATGATTCTTGAGAATCATTATAAGAATGTTGAGGGGGTGGGGGAGGAGGCTAAACAAAGTGAATTTGATGAACTGGAAATTGCTGGGGAGCTGGGGTGACTGGAGCAGGTAATATGAGCACTTGAGGTTGAAACTGTTGATGCCCTTGGTAAGGACAATGGTGACGGAAATTCCTTCCTCTTTGAGCTGGAGGTTGGAATTCTTGACACGGCAGCTTTGACGATGGAGGGGCTGGAGGAAAACCTGAGGAGTCTTTCTGAACTGTCTTGCATGTTAAATTGGAAACATTGACGGGATTGTTTACTTCCCCTTCTATGAACCTATTCGCAATGCTGATTAATTCCTGATAAGAATTCGGCTCTCTGGTTGTGACCTCAAACTTGAGAGGTCCCTCCTGCAAACCATTTATTAAGGCGACTAGATATAAAAAGGGATCAACATACCTTATTACCAAAATTTCTCTGCGGTCGATGAAGCGACCTGTAGTCTTGCCTTCATTTTGCTTGATCTTGAAGAGGGCCACAGGACCACTCTTCCTCTTCTTTGAGGTGGCAAACCTCAGAAGAAGCTCCTGCTTCAGAACTGTGAAGCAAGAGATGGACTAGGGAGGTAAATTATTGAACCACTCCCTTGCCTGCCCATCAAGAGAGGTGATCAACAACTTGCACCTCATCGCAATTGAGAGAGTTCTCAGAGTGACTGCAGACTCAAAGGCTTGAAGATGGGAACTGGGATCACTATCTCCAGTAAACATGTGCATTCTTGGCTCTCTAAAATCGTGGGGAGTTGGCTCCCAATAGATTCTATTGGAAAAAGGAGAGAGCTCTTCTGCCCCATAGACACCAGAAGGAACAAGAGGGTCAGCAACGTGGGTTGGAGGATAGGCATAATCCTCCTAGAAATTCAGGGCTCGAGCTGGAGATCCCTGGGCTGTTTCCCTATAAAAGGCCTGAAGGGCAGCGAACTCTTCATCTTGAGACCGCAAGGGAGCAGCAGGCTGAGGGGTCGTGCGGTCTAACGGTTGACCGGCGGCCAACCGATCAAGGGTTGCGACCTGATCGGCTTGATGCATCAACCTTTTGGAGAGCTCGGACATCAATTGATTGATGGACTCAATTTGCCGAGCGGTCTCCTGGCGGGCTTGAGCGGCCTCCCGGCGGGCTTGAGCGAGATGAAGCTCCATTCTAAGCTCAAGAGCTTCTAAAGAGGTCACACTCACTGAAGAGGGGAGACCGTCGGTGAACTGACCGGTCTGACATCTCAAAAGTCTACTGATTTCACCTGGACACTTCAGATCTCAAGGTCGCGTGTTCGTTCTGTTGGCACAAAAATTGTACTTCCAAAACTCACGCTAGAGAAGGGATGAGGAAACTGTGAAGAGTAGGTTACTAGAGACGAACGATGCCAGAGGAGAAACCTATGACGAGAAAAACTGTTTCAATTATTCTCAAGTGAGGTTACAGGATGAAAATCTAGAGCGGACCAGAGGAAGAGGTAGAAAAGTGATAGAATTCGACACCGCTTACATGAGTTATAAGCTGGAGCCTCGAAGCAAAAAAATCCCTTTTCAGGTACCCCACCCCCTATTTATAGGCGCAGAGGCTGCCCAAATGGGTAGATCCAAAAATTACGGGATGCCTCGACCTCTTCTAGACGGTTGAACAAAAGCATGTCGACTTCCAATCGACGCAACTTTCTCTATGCGTTGAAATCAGATCGACGCCATCAGGAGAAAGCGCCGAATACAAATCGACGCGACTATCAACATGCGTCGAATAGATATCGACGCACAAAAGTTCAGAGCAACTTAAATACCTTTCCTCCAAAAGCCTTTCATCCTAACCCATATTCAGGACACATTCATCCCAATCATGATTTCTATCCTAATCAACACCTCTATCCTAACCAAAATTTCTATCCTAACCAAAATTCCCATCCTAATCAAACTTTCTATCCTAATCAACCCTTCTATTCTTCTCTAAACTCAAATTATCATAATAATAAGATAATCAAGTGCCATATATGTAACAAAACTGGCCACCTTGCCAAACAATGCTGGTACAACCAATCAAACTATCTGTAAAAATTAGTCCAAGACTGACTTAGAACTAGGTAGAGATAAACACCTAGAATTCTTCAGGAAAATTAAAAGTCACGTCGGCTTCTAATCAACGCACCGTCGATAACTCAACTCAATAAGTGAAATCGACGCATGCGTCGACTCCACTCGACGCATACGTCGATAGGAAACCATATCATCCCAAATTAGACTATATCGACGCTCACGTCAAATTCCACTCGACGTAACGTCGACTTCATGAAAACGAGCGGCAATACCAAAATATTTTCGGTCACATCCACGGAAGTACCAAATAAGCCTCGACTTGAGTCCAGTTTCGACGCTTCACCTGACTTAAATAGTCTCTTCAGTTAGAATCCTTCACGACTCTGCATCTTTCATCCTTCTTGCTCCTCAGACCAGCCGATTTTTCCTCTCTCTTTCACTGACTATGGCTCCCAAAATCAACTCAGGCTTCGACATTGACCTTGAGTCTTTCCAAGCAGCCGCAGAAAACTACAAGAGCATCATTGCTCTTTTTACTGCAGCAGGACTGGACAAGCTCATCTCCACAAGATGCAAGCTCCTGGAAACAGAGCTCACAGAGCTGATGACTCATGTTCAGATATCTGAACAAGGAGAAATCCAGGGAACAATCTATGAGACACCAGTCTCAAACTCTGCAGAACATATTAGGACCACCTTTGATCTTCCTACAGGTATATCCTAATATTATCTTTATTTAAATAAAATAGGAAAAGGAAATCAATTTCTAAAGAGTAACCATATAAGTCTTTATCATTCCCCCATTATGTGATGAATCTATGGACCTCACACCAGATGAAATCAAGCATCTGCTAACCACCATGAAGTTTTTAAGGGATAAACCAATCCATCTAAAGAAAATAGACTTTTCTGAGGAGTATAGACTACTAGCTGATATAGTAGGAAAGATACTACTATGTAAGATATATGCCCATGATGTAGTGCCCAAGTAGCAACTGAACATCATGGGGGCTCTTGTATTGAAGAAGAAAATAGTCTGGGCCAGCTGTCTGCTCAAGATGATAGGCTCTAGATATTCTCACAAAGAGAATGCCTATATGAGGATTATGAGTCAAGTACTCTTCCACTCCTTCCCTGACCTCTGTAGGTCAAAAGGAATTCCTATCCCTCCTGGAAAGAGGATGTCCATTGCCCTCTTCTCCAAATGGACTAGGCAAATCCCCAAGCCTGGTTCCATTCCTGAAAGGACTCCATCTCCTCCTCCTTCTCCTCAAAGAGACAATTCTTCTCTACCACCATCATCCACTCAAATAGTCTCTACCACCCTCACAACTCCTACTCTACCTACCTCTTCTCAAACACCTGCTCCTCAAACAGCAGCTTCTCCACCTCCTCCTCCTCTTACTTTCTCATCCTCTCCACCTCCTTTATCACCCATACCTTATGTATCAACTAACTTCTCTCCAGCCTCATCACCACCTTCACCACTCTCTCCTCATCCCCAACCACAACATGAACCATCTGCATCCACTGAAGCTCTCCTCACTCAGTGCATTGCATCAGCAGCTCAAACATTCCAAGCAATGCTGGATGAGCACTGCTCCCAGATTCATTCCTCAATCCTACACATGCACACCCAAATAGATGGGGTCAGTGCCTCTATGCAAAGTCTGAAGAACTCTCTCTCTTCTTCAAGAGTTACCAAGTCTTTCTTAACCTCCTTGGCCAAGAAGGTCAAGAAGGGGGAGAAGCTTGATGAAGAACAGCCCTCCAATCTTAAATCTCCCTCACACAAATCCCCTCCTTCTTCAAAATCTGACAGTCTTGCACTGCTCAAGACAATTGGGAATGAGATAGTACCTGAGCTACACAATGATGAACAAACAATAGAGGTACTCAACATAGCAAGAGATGCTGCAAATCAAGTGGCACTACTACAAGGGGAGGGAAGCAGAGCAGAAAATGAGGCTGAAAAGGAAGAAGGTGATAAAGAGCTGAATACTGCAATAAATCAAGAAGAAAATGAACCAGCTGCTGGAACTGAAAAAGGAAATGAAGCTGATGCTGGAAAAGAGAAAGATGTTGTGATGGCTGAAGAAGGGGCTCAGGAGTCAGGGGCAGGGGGAGCTGAGACTCAGGGGGAGCAAATGGCTGAGACCTAGGGGGAGCTGATGGAGTCACCTGCTACTGGGAAAGAGCAATCCGCAATAGTATTCAAGAGAAAAAGAAAAACTCCTCCTACCCCTCCTGAATAATACTTGAAAACAATGTTTCATATACTTTATGATTGGTCTGAACATGAAGTTTGCTTTTGATTATGTGAAATCTTCATTATCTGTACAAATGCTTTGCTATGCTAATTATATGTTAAATACAATTTCTCTCTAAATAGGGTTAAGACAAATAGGGGGAGATTGTTGGGAAAATGATTTCTCTTAACCCCTGAACATAAGTTGAATATGAATTCCAAGAAAAGAAAATCAAGGTTAAGTAAATATGCGTCGAATAGTATTCGACGCAACGTCGAGATAAAGTCGACGTTTCTATCAGAATGAGTCGAAGTAGCTCTAAGCAGAATTCGACGTATCCTATGTCGACGTAGCTCTGACTTCTAGTCGACGTATCTTGAGAAGTCGACGCACCCTAGTCGACGCACCTTCCTTATTCTCTTATCAACGCTCTGCCAGGATGAATTCGACGCCTACGTCGAATTATAATCGACGCACGTCGATTTATATGATTAATTCAAAAATTGCCAGATCTCTTTCCTTCTTTTATAGATCTGATTTATATGGAATCAATTTATTCTTTATAGTCGTTCTGAATCATTCTTACCTCTAATAGATTCTTGGCTAAATTGATTAAATCCTTTATGGACATTATTTGAAATCAGATTGAATACTTTCCTTCTGTGGATATAACTGTTATGGAAATTTCTCTTTCTTTCTCATACTCTACCTGCTAATTGATTACTCTCCTATAGTGTTATTTTAATGAACAGAGCTATAAATAACTAAGGAGGTCGGCAGAGAAAGACAACAAGTGATTCACCATTTTTACATTTGAAAAAGAGGAAGAGCTCCCAAGTGAAAAGAGAAAATTGAGAAATAGTGCTGCAGCAAAGAACAAGCTTCCCTCTCCTTCTCATTCAGAAGCCATACTGCTGCAAAATTCTGAAAAGGGCTACAATCTTCTTCTCTCTATAGAGGAAAGATTTAATTCACTTCTTGTGCTTCCAATCTTCTTGCTAGGAAGAAGATTCATTCTTATTCTTATTTCTTTCTTCTTTCTTATTCTTACTTAAACATTGTAAAAGAGTTTTTAGAATCTCTCTTCAAAAAATTCAGTGTACTGGTTCTAAGAGTCTCCTTTTCAAAAGACTCAGTTGGTTCTAAGAGTCTCCTTGTCAAAAGACTCAGGGTGGTTCTAAGAGTCTCCTTATCAAAAGACTAAGTACAAGATAGTGAATTTCCTACCAAGGGGGTAGAAGAGTGGACTACCCAAAGTTTGGGGAACCACTATATCTCTTTGTGTTGTGCTGTGATTTCTTTTCTTGCATTTACTTTCTTTATTTGTTTAATTCTTGTTGGTGTGTGTGGGAAGCTCTAATCTGTGATCATACACATATATATATATATATTAACTTTGCACAAAATATTTTTAATCTCTATTCACCCCCCCCCCCCCTCTAGAGAATTCTAGTGAGGTTAACTGTGCACTTTCATCTTCATCAATGCACTGGGGATGCTTGATGGAGCTTTGTAGGTCCCCTATTATCATGTATACACAACTATTTTCTATAGAAAGTTATTGCTGGGAACAGCAAGATTCTTAAAAGAAAACATATCTGTGTAATCAAAGCTGCGTCGAATTAAACTCGACATCACGTTGAATTCTAATCGACGCAAGCTTCGAGAGCTCGTTGGGATGAATAATTCGAATACCACTCAAAGTAACGTCGAATACTTATCGATGCTTACGTTGTTATGATCATTTGATGACTCCTTTTCGATGCCACGTCGACATCAACTCGACGCTCCATCGACTTGATCGATCCCGCGCATTGACACATTTTTGCCGCGCTGAATTCCATTCTTCTTGACGTTGCTTTGAATAAAACCCTAAGTTGTGACGATTCATTTACTCAAAGAAACTTTTGTGTTTATTTCTATTGTGCTATTCGAAGTCTCTCCCTCCTTCTCTATTCCCTCTTCCCTCTCTTCGTCTATTTTCTGCGTTTCTGTGCAGGTACTCTCCGATTTTTCAATGGCATCTCAGGCGACTCAACAAGACATTATTGAGGCAATCGATCTTGCCCTTGAGATAGTGTTGTCAAATTTCTCATCGGTCTATCTTGACTTCTCAAACGAGTGTTACCGCAAACTTCGTAGCCAACACAGAAGATTGCAAGGATTAACGTCTGAAATTAAAGTTTTTGATGAGGCAGTGAGATCGACAGTCGTGCCTGCAGAAGGCTTTATATCTTTTCTTAATGATATAAAGCAGGGGGGAATTGTTCTCGCAGGCAGGAACCTTCTCAAGATTCTATATATATAACAGCAATTCCTATCTCCTCCATCTCTGAAGGAGAGCCTGCTGTCTCATCCAAATTATATCCTACAGATGCAGACATTCAGGGGGAGTCACCACCTCCAAGAATCCTGCCCTCAATGCAGGTTGAGTCTTTAAGACAGGGGGAGAGTCTTGTATATTCAGATGATCTGATTTGTGTCATGCGCACTCAAGAATACATTGACAACACTGAGACACCCATTCCTGATCCTTTGCAGTTTAGGATGTCCTCTGGAGATTCTACCACAACACCTTCTCCTCCCAAGGTAGTTGGTGATGAAGAATATGATTCAATTGAGCCTGTCCCAGTTTACCCTACCACAGACCAGCTCTCAACTCCAGCTCAGCCTCCTTCTCCACCACCTGCTCCAAAACAAACATCCAAGCCTAGTCTTCCAACATCTGCTCCAAGATAAATAACTGCTCCTATCCTTCCAACACCTGTCTTTACAGGAAGTCCATCTTATCAACGTAGGGGAAGAGGAAGAAGGATCAAGGGAATTGTACCTATTTGGGAGAGGTACACAAAATAACAGAGGAAGGAATACAACAAAAATAAATCTTATTACAGGAAGTTTGAAAAGGTTTAGTTCCCAAAAAACACAATGCAAACCTACTCTAATCCAGAACTTGATAAAGTGTTAGAAGATATGGGTGAAAGAGAAATGCATGAATATGAGGCAGCTCAAAAGGAGCTTCAAGAAAAGAAAAACAGATTTATTGACATTCTAAAAAGAGAAAAATAGGTAGTTGAACAGGAGGAATTGGCCAAGGCCATTGATGCGTGTCGGCAAGTGCACCGGTCGCTGTCAAGTAATAATTGTGGAGAATAAATTCCCCGGATGTCGGTCTCTTGAGGGATGCAGGATGGGTGAACGAATCGCGCAGTGATGATTGTTACACAAGCGTTCAACAGACACAAAGAGGGGTTTTTGGTTGGTTTTCCTAATCTTAGCAATAACAAAAGAAATGCGGGTCGAAAACACCGCTTCGCAAAGTGAGGTGGATGCAACGGCCGCGATGCCGTGCTTCGTGAGGCGGATGAAGTGAACTCAAGTGCGAGAGGGTGAGGGTCGCAAACACCTCTTCACAACCGCCGTTAGCTCTTGCTAACGCGGGTCAAACACCTTGCGTGCGGGCGCGAGTGAGTGAATGAGAACGGAGTGAATCACAACCAAACCATGAAGAATAACAAAGAGACATTCATTTAAACAAATAACATCTCAATATTCGAGTTTTACACGGTTCAAAGAGTACAACAAGGAAAGAGGAAAGAAATAACCGATGTTGAAGACTAGCGGCCGTTCACGGCCGGAATGGTAGGTTGTCGGGCTACCTCCGGACTCGGACGGACAATGCTTCCGGCGTAGAGAGCTGTCACGATCTCCCTACGTGCTCCGTCGTCTTCGACTTTAGGTTTCTTCTTCTTCTCACCGAGCGGAATGAAAGAATGCTTGCTTGGAGGCTTGCGGACGATGGAGAACTCTCACGGACAATGGAGGAAGTCTTAGAATGGATGGAGGAGGCTTCCCTTTGCGTAGGAGATGAAGTGGAGGCGTCCCAAGGTGGAAATCGGCGGCGTACGGAACAGGAATCCCGCTCCCGGCATGAACCATCCCCCTAAAATCGCAACAGGCGTTTAAATAGGCGCTGGATTGAATACTGCGCACGGTCATTGGCGCACGACCAGTGGTCATGCGCACTGGAATTCTGCGATCGTGCGCACTGCCTGGGTGGAACCTGTAAGATACGAAATTATAAAATAAAATGTTCGCACGACCAGTGGCGCACGACCAGTGGTCGTGCGCACTGGAGTTGATGGTCGTGCGCACTGGAGCAAACAGAACTCGGAAATTAAATGGTAAGTGCGCATGAGCAGTGGCGCACGACCGGTGGTCGTGCGCACTGGCGTTGGTGGTCGTGCGCACTGCACCAAACAGAACTCGTGAAAAAGGGTTAAGTGCACACGATCAGTGGCGCACGACCAGTGGTCGTGCGCAATAGAACCGGTGATCGTGCGCAGTGTTCCTGTGCAGAATTGCACCGAGAACACTTGCACGACTCCTATTCCAGCATAACCACAGATCTAGCCACTGAAAGTGGCACCTAACAGCACAAGAATACTACTAAAGACAAAAAGCACGAAAATCACACCAAAGTGGGCCAAGATGTGCACCTAGCATGGATTATCAAATATAAACTAAAACAAGGCTAAAGTGCGGAGAAATGACTAAAAAACGGCCCGGATGAGTCCATAAATGTGTATATGATCAGGACTCATCACACCCCCAGACTTAACTGTTTGCGCGTCCCGAGCAAACGAATCCGGCGGAGCGTGAAAACGATAATTAACATAGAGAATTACACAAAGGAGTACGGTGCGAAGTAACATACGCATGCAAGTAGAGAATTTAGTAGAAGGAGATTCTAAATATGCTAAATAATTTACAAGAGTATTAAAGCGTAATTAAAGATTTAGTTATACTCAGTTGGTGAATTATGAAGAATTTGACGATCATGCCCGGTATGAAAGTGACGAGACACTGAGGCGGGTGTTGCAAAAGATCGGGGCTTAGGAATAACTCCACTGAAATCCATCAACGTCGTGAACCATACGCTTGCCCGGTCACACTCTCTCCACGGCGCTAGCACTCTCGCAAGTCAAATCAGTAGGGCTTTTAGGAGTAAAACGGGGCTTAGGTTACGGTATGATATTCAAAGTTAAACACTGCGGCTACGCAACCCAAGTGAGCTAACGGAACGCTGCACCACGCAAGACCAACGAACAATGCTCGTGTGACACACCCCCAGACTTATCATGAAAACCAGGAGTGCACACGGCCTACTTCACAAATACCAACAGATTTTCTGTTTTTAGCTCGGGCGGATTTTTTTTCAAAATACTCTTTTTTTTTCTTTTACAAATTTTACTTCTTTTATTGAACCCTCGGTTGGTTCAAAATCAGCAGATGGACTTTATTTTCTCTTCATAACACAAAGATTCCACACACCACACAAGTTGAGACTTATGAACGCAGTTAAAAACATTTTGGTTGCGGGAGTAGGATAGGCTTCAGGCTTTGGTGGATGAAGAGTGGCTGTACAAAGGAATGGTAGGCACAAAATGGGCTTGCAACGGTGAATGAAATGGACATGGAATAACAAAGCTCAAACTAGCCAAAGGGTGGCCTACATCATGCTTGACTCAACGAGTAGCTCTCACCCATGCTTCGAGAGTCGCTTGGGGCAAGTTCTTAGCCCACGAGAAAGATAAACCTTCCCCCCGACTCGAGCAACACACGACTAGCAATCGCACACACACAACACCGGGTTATCGTCAATTCCATACAAATTCACCACTTGAGTATATTAAATCTAAATTTACGCAGAAATACTAAACATAAATTAGATGCATAAAGAAAATCTAGTTCTACACAAATTCTACCATAGCATGCGAAGTGACTAGAACACTGCATGAGTCAACATCGCACTCCAAATAATAATTCCTACGTTAACAACCTATTTCATACTCCAACCAAGATAGTTTACAACGGAACAACAACAAAAAGATAAGCGCGCACTCAAGTGGGTGAAAGGGTGTGTGAAACATGGAAAACAACGATAATGATAAGATAAATAAGAATCAACCTTCTAGTATGCGGTGCAACTCGTGCACAGTGGATAACAACAACCGCTCCCCCAGACTTAAGCTAAACGATATATCTAGAAATTTGAAGCTAAAAGAAGGGAGGAAGCGTTACCCCATGCTCAGAAATGAGCATACCAGACGATTGGCGTTTATGATCACGAATAGTCCGCAGCATCCGCACCATCGAACACAAAACCTGCAAGCACAAACTCAAAGCAACAAAAGCAAATACAAAAGCTGAACTAAAAGAAGTTAGAAAAAAGGAAGTACGAAAACAGGAAATCTGGGTTGTCTCCCAGTAGCGCTTTCATTTAACGTCCTTAAGCTGGACCAAATACTGTATTAGCATTGTTTATAAAGTGCAGGAATTAAAAGAGAAAAATTCAGAAGCAGTTCACCACATCAACTAAACACAAATCAGCTAAAAGCGCTCTTATGGTGCGCTTCTCCCGTAGCACGTAGGCGGGAGGTGAAGGCTTTAGGGCCAACACTGGTATTACCCAATGCTCCCCTAACCTCCGCCACCTTGCCACGAAGAGCGGCAGCACGAGCGTCGCGCAGAAGTTTCTCCTTTTTAAGTTTGGTGACAGTCGGAGACTGCCACCGTTGAAAGTTTTCAGAATTTTCCGCCTTAGTGGCGGGTGGCGTCACTTCCGGCATCGTGGTGACTACCGGATCGGCCCAGGAGATAGAACGCTTAGATTGTTTATTACAAGATTCAACACAGGGAGATAAACAATCCGCATCCCGAACTACATTCACGTCAACGTTTCCCGAATTGTAGTCCTCCTCCGTCTCGGAATCGAACTCTTTCCGGAAGTCAACCTCTTCTTCTTCATCTGATTGGAGCTCCTCCTTTCCTCCTTCACTTGTTTCTTGATCATGTATCTTTCCTGCACATCTTAGAAATTCATCAGAAATGACGAGAGGGGGAGGAGTGGATGTGTCAGCTGTAGCTTCGAGGCGAGTGGGCTGCAGCGCCTTGTTAGGTAGGAGAACACACCCCGTAGCGAAGTCAAGGGTGGCGCCGCTCTCTTTCAAGAACGGCACGCCCAGGATAGGAATGGATTGATTTTCCTGGGGGCCCAACACCTGAAAGTCCGCGACCACAGTCGTCCCCTCAACTATTACTTCCACATTTCTCACTTCCCCCTCAGATTGGACAATAGTGCCATTAGCGAGAATAAGCGATTTCCTTTCCTCCGTGTTCATCTCAAGTTGTAATTTCGCAACATCTTGCAGTGCAATGACGTTGCGGGAGGAACCGGAATCGCATAAAGCTTTTGTTTCAACCTTATTGATGGCACAAGAAATTACCAGCTCACTCGGTTCAACCTCTACCACATCCCCAAGACTCTTCCCTTGATCAATTGGGTTCTTCTTCGTGTTGCTGGGAAGGGTCCCCTGCGATCGCTCGGTTAGCACTTGGGCCAATTGGCCCAACTGCGTTTCCAGGTTTCGCATGGATGCCGTTTGATTTGCCATATTCGAATTAGCTACTTGCATGAATTTCTCCATCATCTCTTCTAGACTACTCTTTTTTTGAGTAGGGGGTGCTTGATTATAGTCCGGGTATGGTGGCCTCGGTTGGCTCCCGGAGGCGTAAGCATCGTTTTGATGCTGCCCCGGTGCCCATCGTTGGCCAGGTGTGTTTGGATTCCACGAGAAGTTCGGGTGACTTCTCGCTCCCGGATTATAAGCATTATTGAAAGGCGCCCCCCTAGGCTGATTTCCTACATAATTAACAGATTCGTTCAAGTTCAAGTGTGCGAAGTCACCTGCCACGTTGTTCCCCGAACACTCATACGCGTGGTGGCCTCCGCCTCCACATCCCTCGCAGGTAATGACAGCAGCAGTAGCGGATGGTGAGGGGAGAGAGTCGACCATGAAAAGACCTCGGCCGCTTCTTGGAGCAATTCTCCCTGCAGTCCAGAATGTACTGTGGGAGGCAGTGTCGCGCAGAATTCGAAGGGCTTCTTCAGGAGTGTGGTTCATCAAGGTGCCACCCGCCGCAGCATCGATCATTGCCCTGTAGTTGGGCTCGATCGCGAAGTAGAACAATTCAACCACATTCCATGGTTGGAGCTCGTGGCCAGGGCAACGGCGAAGGAGATCGTTCAGGCGCTCCCATGCTTCAGCAAGGGTCTCTTGGTCAAGTTGGCGAAATGTGGCGATCTCCCGCCGCAAGCTTACAATCTTATCCACAGGGTGGAATTTAGCAAGGAACTTGGATGCGAGGGCATCCCAAGTTGCAGCAGTCCCGGGCGGAATGGAGTGGTGCCACACCTTTGCTTTGTCGCGGAGTGAAAAGGGAAACAGTCTAAGCTTGACCGTGTCGTCAGCAATCCCTGCGTAGCGGAAGGTTCCGCAAATATCAGAAAACTCCGCCAGATGCAGATGCGGATCTTCGCTGGCCAACCCCGAGAACTGAGCGTTGTTCCGGATGATGTTTAAGATCTCTGGCTTGATCTCAAACTGATTATTCATAATGTTTGGCCCGAACCCCGGATACACACTCCCAGCAGTTGGAGTGGTGTAGTCCCTCATCGTGCGGGGTCGAGGCCTGACCGCCTCCTGCTCAATCCCAGGCTGATGTTCCCCCACGCCGGGCATTCTCGGATCAACATCATTTGGGTCTACCTGATCACCCATGGCCGCTTGTACAGCCGCAGCGCGCCTTCGCGCGCGAGCAGTTCGTTCGATTTTTGGATCAAAAGGTGCGAGTTCACCAGCGACCTGCCTCTGCATGAACTGTCAAAAACAAAAAGAAAAACAAAGAAAATAAATAAAAAAAACAACTGCTCGTATAACGAAAGTCACAACACAAGACGAAACACGCCTGCACTCCCCGGCAACGGCGCCAAAAACTTGATGCGTGTCGGCAAGTGCACCGGTCGCTGTCAAGTAATAATTATGGAGAATAAATTCCCCGGATGTTGGTCTCTTGAGGTATGCAGGATGGGTGAACGAATCGCGCAGTGATGATTGTTACACAAGCGTTCAACAGACACAAAGAGGGGTTTTTGGTTGGTTTTCCTAATCTTAGCAATAACAAAAGAAATGCGGGTCGAAAACACCGCTTCGCAAAGTGAGGTGGATGCAACGGCCGCGATGCCGTGCTTCGTGAGGCGGATGAAGTGAACTCAAGTGCGAGAGGGTGAGGGTCGTAAACACCTCTTCACAACCGCCGTTAGCTCTTGCTAACGCGGGTCAAACACCTTGCGTGCGGGCGCGAGTGAGTGAATGAGAACGGAGTGAATCACAACCAAACCATGAAGAATAACAAAGAGACATTCATTTAAACAAATAACATCTCAATATTCGAGTTTTACACGGTTCAAAGAGTACAACGAGGAAAGAGGAAAGAAATAACCGATGTTGAAGACTAGCGGCCGTTCACAGCCGGAATGGTAGGTTGTCGGGCTACCTCCGGACTCGGACGGACAATGCTTCCGGCGTAGAGAGCTGTCACGATCTCCCTACGTGCTCCGTCGTCTTCGACTTTAGGTTTCTTCTTCTTCTCACCGAGCAGAATGAAAGAATGCTTGCTTGGAGGCTTGCGGACGATGGAGAACTCTCACGGACAATGGAGGAAGTCTTAGAATGGATGGAGGAGGCTTCCCTTTGCGTAGGAGATGAAGTGGAGGCGTCCCAAGGTGGAAATCGGCGGCGTACGGAACAGGAATCCCGCTCCCGGCATGAACCATCCCCCTAAAATCGCAACAGGCGTTTAAATAGGCGCTGGATTGAATACTGCGCACGGTCATTGGCGCACGACCAGTGGTCGTGCGCACTGGAATTCTGCGATCGTGCGCACTGCCTGGGTGGAACCTGCAAGATACGAAATTATAAAATAAAATGTTCGCACGACCAGTGGCGCACGACCGGTGGTCGTGCGCACTGGAGTTGATGGTCGTGCGCACTGGAGCAAACAGAACTCGGAAATTAAATGGTAAGTGCGCACGAGCAGTGGCGCACGACCGGTGGTCGTGCGCACTAGCGTTGGTGGTCGTGCGCACTGCACCAAACAGAACTCGTGAAAAAGGGTTAAGTGCACACGATCAGTGGCGCACGACCAGTGGTCGTGCGCAATAGAACCGGTGATCGTGCGCAGTGTTCCTGTGCAGAATTGCACCGGGAACACTTGCACGACTCCTATTCCAGCATAACCACAGATCTAGCCACTGAAAGTGGCACCTAACAGCACAAGAATACTACTAAAGACAAAAAGCACGAAAATCACACCAAAGTGGGCCAAGATGTGCACCTAGCATGGATTATCAAATATAAACTAAAACAAGGCTAAAGTGCGGAGAAATGACTAAAAAACGGCCCGGATGAGTCCATAAATGTGTATATGATCAGGACTCATCAGCCATTCCCATTAAATCAACCTTATTTGATCATACAATGTATGCTACAACAAACCCTCAAGCTAAAATGCTAGAAGGAGTTGGATAACTCCACAGATGAGGTATTGGTTGCAATCCTAAAGATGCATTACAGTTCACACAGAAGAGAAAGAAAGGGAATAAGTAACCTAAAGAGGAGATCAAGATAAAGAAGGCCATGTTCACAAAAGCATCAACTTCTGGAAAGGAACAAGCAACAGTCAGTGAATCACAAGTACTGCCTGCTGAATCCATATTAGAGAAAACTCCTGAATCAGCTGATCTGAATTTAGAAGTTATAAATCTGATGACAGCCAAAATTTTTGGGTTGGGCTTTACACTCAAGGATGTTCATCCTAACACAGAAGTGGACCTGGAGAAGCTCTTTAAAGGCCACGGAAAGATTCAGAAGAATCCTGAAAAAGCCACTCTTGCAAATTTCAAATATTCGAAGAAAAAGTACAGGAGAGTATATGAAGACTTGTTCCTCTTTCTCAAAGAAAAGAAGCGATACTCACTTTGGGTAAACTATGATAAATGTTTGATTATCTTTAATCTGATACTGTGTCTGTTATCAGCTCATCTAGTTTACTCATTTGATGTCTATGATATCTTGTGTACAGATTTGTATTTATGCTATGGAATGTGTAAAATCACTTTGAACAAAATGTAAAATTTGTCAAGATAAATAGGGGGAGATTGTTGGGAAAAAAACCCTTTGATTTAACTTAACAAATTATCTAAAAGTGATTTTATTTCTTAGGTTTGAATTACCCATTGTATAGTGAGGGTAATATGGTCATTAGATGTCGTAGGATGTCACACTCGACATTGGGTGTCAGGACCAGATCAAGGGAAGCAAAATTGGGCTAAGTTAACATTTGCGTTGAATAGAATTCGACGCAACATCGAGTCCATATTGACGCTACTCTGACTAGAAGTCCAAGTGATTCAACCCTTCCGTCGAAGTAACTTAAGTCAACGTTACGTCGAATAGATATGGACTCAGAGGACAAGGACTTGTCGAAGTTGTTGAAACCAGTTTCCCGGCTTCAGCGTTCGAAAGGGGGTTGCGACTAACCCTTACTTGACCTAAGCCTAGACCCTTGACCGGTTACTAGGAACTGAAAGATCCTGCCCTTGAAGAACACTTGAATCTAGAAATGAACCCCTTAAGCTTCAGCGAGGAGGTCCCACCACATACCCGGAAGATCATAGAGCGCTTCCCCTCCCAAGCCAATGCTGAGCCCGGGCACCTTGGAGGGCACTAAGAACCACCTCACCGTCAACCTTCGATGACAAGGGGGAGGGGGGTGCTTGCTCACAAGACCACGCGAGGGAGGAGGTAGGAACCAACCCTTCCCAAGGTGCCCATGGGGGTCTATTTATAGACTTCCCAAAAAATGGACTGCGGATAGCAAAAATCCTGCTATCCGCAGTCCAACCATGACCGCAATCAACCACGCATGAGGGGGGGTGAGTGGGACTCGAAGTGCCCACTCCCCCCCTCACGGGAAGTCATACCGACCTCCCCACCCATGCCGGGCAAGTGGGAGGAGAGGTGGGCGAGTGGGGGGGGGGGGGGGGCTGCCCCCACTCGCCTCCCTAAGAGGGAGGTGGCCGAGTGGGGGGGGCTGCCCCCACTCGCCTCCCTAAGGGGGAGGTGGCCGAGTGGGGGGGCTGCCCCCACTCGCCTCCCTAAGGGGGAGGTGGCCGAGTGGGGGGGCTGCCCCCACTCGCCTCCCTAAGAGGGAGGTGGCCGAGTGGGGGGGCTGCCCCCACTCGCCTCCCTAAGAGGGGGTGGCCGAGTGGGGGGGCTGCCCCCACTCGCCTCCCTAAGAGGGGGTGGCCGAGTGGGGGGGGGGGGGGGGCTGCCCCCACTCGCCTCCCTAAGAGGGGGTGGCCGAGTGGGGGGCTGCCCCCACTCGCCTCCCTAAGAGGGAGGTGGCCGAGTGGGGGGCTGCCCCCACTCGCCTCCCTAAGAGGGGGTGGCCGAGTGGGGGGGACTGCCCCCACTCGCCTCCCTAAGAGGGAGGTGGCCGAGTGGGAGGGCTTCCCGCACTTGCCTTGCTTGGCCATTCTTCCCTCTCTCGGGTCATTCCTTAGCCTCGCTCGGCTTTGGTCTACCTCGTCGCCGAACCTTTCCTATTACAACCTCATCCGGGTCGGGTCGCACCGACTCGGAAAATATGAGGGTTGTACACAATCCCCGCTCTTTTCGAGCTTGCCCCAAGCTCGGAAAGAAAGTTCAACCCACCGATTTGACGAGTTGGTGGGACTTGAGGGGAATCCACGAAGGGACTTGCCAATGGGACATCCTTGCCGAGCTTTTCGGCTGATCCTGGCTTGAGACGGAAGGTGAACCTTTTTCCACTAAACACCCCTCCTATGAGCCGAGCTCAACTGGAGGTGGAAAAACTCAACACCTTAGGTCGAATTGACTTCAATTTGAGGTGGAGGAAAGACTCAGCACCTCTAGTCGAGCCGAGCTCGACCTGAGGTGGGAGGAAAACCTTTCTCCACTAGACGCCCCTCCTGCGAGCCGAGCTCAACAGGAGGTGGAGAAAGCTCAACACATTTAGGTTGAAATGATCTTAACCTTGGGTGGAGAGAAAATCAACACCTCTAGTCGAGCTGAACTCGACCTGAGGTGGGAGGCGGGAACTCCATACCTACCAGGGAGCCGAGCTCACCTGGTGGGGGAGGGACTCAACACCTAACAGGGAGCCGAGCTCACCTGGAGGTGGAGGAACTCAACACCTAACAGGGAGCCAAGCTCACCTGGAGGTGGAGGAACTCAACACCTAACAGGGAGCCGAGCTCACTTGGAGGTGGAGGGACTCAACACCTAACAGGGAGTCGAGCTCACCCGGAGGTGGAGCAACTCAACACCTAACAGGGAGCCGAGCTCACCTGGAGGTGGAGGGACTCAACACCTAACAGGGAGCCGAACTCACCTGGAGGTGGAGGAACTCAACACCTAACAGGGATCCGAGCTCACCTGGAGGTGGAGGAACTCAACACCTAACAGAGAGCCGAGATCACCTGGAGGTGGAGGAACTCAACACCTAATAGGGAGCCGAGCTCACCTGGAGGTGGAGGGACTCAACACCTAACAGGGAGCCGAGCTCACCTGGAGGTGGAGGAAACTCCACACCTAACAGGGAGCCGAGCTCACCTGGAGGTGGAGGAACTCAACACCTAACAGGGAGCCAAGCTCACCTGGAGGTGGAGGAACTCAACACCTAACAGGGAGTCGAGATCACCTAGAGGTGGAGGAACTCAACACCTAATAGGGAGCCGAGCTCACCTGGAGGTGGAGGAACTCAACACCTAACAGGGAGCCGAGCTCACCTGGAGGTGGAGGAACTCAACACCTAACAGGGAGCCGAGATCACCTGGAGGTGGAGGAACTCAACACCTAACAGGGAGCCGAGATCACCTGGAGGTGGAGGAACTCAACACCTAACAGGGAGCCAAGCTCACCTGGAGGTGGAGGAACTCAACACCTAACAGGGAGCCGAGCTCACTTGGAGGTGGAGGGACTCAACACCTAACAGGGAGTCGAGCTCACCCGGAGGTGGAGCAACTCAACACCTAACAGGGAGCCGAGCTCACCTGGAGGTGGAGGGACTCAACACCTAACAGGGAGCCGAACTCACCTGGAGGTGGAGGAACTCAACACCTAACAGGGAGCCAAGCTCACCTGGAGGTGGAGGAACTCAACACCTAACAGGGAGCCGAGCTCACTTGGAGGTGGAGGGACTCAACACCTAACAGGGAGTCGAGCTCACCCGGAGGTGGAGCAACTCAACACCTAACAGGGAGCCGAGCTCACCTAGAGGTGGAGGGACTCAACACCTAACAGGGAGCCGAACTCACCTGGAGGTGGAGGAACTCAACACCTAACAGGGATCCGAGCTCACCTGGAGGTGGAGGAACTCAACACCTAACAGAGAGCCGAGATCACCTGGAGGTGGAGGAACTCAACACCTAATAGGGAGCCGAGCTCACCTGGAGGTGGAGGGACTCAACACCTAACAGGGAGCCGAGCTCACCTGGAGGTGGAGGAACTCAACACCTAACAGGGAGCCGAGCTCACCTGGAGGTGGAGGAACTCAACACTTAACAGGGAGCCGAGCTCACCTGGAGGTGGAGAAACTCAACATCTCTAGTCGAGTCGAACTTGACCTGAGATGGAGGGAACTCAACATCTCTAGTCGAGTCGAACTCAACCTAAGATGGAGGGAACTGAACATCTTCCAGGGAGCAGAGCTCAACTGGAAGTGGAGGCAGCTCAACAAGAGCCCGCGCGCCGGTTTCTCTTCTCGCCTGCTGAAGCCCAAAGACAGCTAAGGGAGAAAGGAGAGAGAAAGAGGCGAACCTTCGAGGGCAGCGACGGCTGCCCCACCTTGCCCTGCTGAAGCCGAGTGTACTCGCAGGAGGATTGTGACGTCAACGACCCAAGCCCTAGGGAGCCGCCTTCATGAGGCGGATGCTCTTCGAGATAGCTGGAGGGGAGTCTCTGCCGATGACATCCTGCATGGGTTCTCCCCTTCTCCTGCGCAACCCGACTCGTCCCCTTGCAGCGGTGGCTATTCCCCCTGAACGTGAGGGTGGCTAGGACTTCTTCTCTTCTTTGGAGCCTCATAGGAGCCATGTATCTCCTGCATACCTATTTCCTTTAATCCTGCATGCACCAATAGGGGTGAAGTAATGACTAATGTAACATATGTTATCACTGAACCAGTTACCATTGTAATGAATTTCTTAGCTTACTTTCTCCCTTTACTGCTTGAGGATTTGATACCTTACTCGAACCGATCATTGGGTAGTTAATCGATCCGATGAGCCTCCCATCTGCCGACATGACTGAGCCCAGAGAACAGTCTATAGTCAGGGATCTTACCGATTGGAGGTGGAAGTACCCGCCTGCACCCTGAGTGCTTACCTTCACCCGGAGGCAGAGGAACTCAACGCCTTCCCAATCTCATTGGAGGCGGAAGTACCCATCCGCGTCCTAGGTGCTTACCTTCACCTGGAGGCAGAGGAACTCAATGCCTTCCAAACCTGACTGGAGGTGGAAGTACCCATCCATGTCCTGGGAGTCTTAGCTCAACCGGGGGTGGAGGGACTCAACGCCTCCCTAATCCGACTGGAGGTGGAAGTACCCATCCATGTCCTGGGAGTCTTAGCTCAACCGGGGGTGGAGGGACTCAACGCCTTCCTAATCTGACTGGAGGTGGAAGTACCCATCCATGTCCTGGGAGTCTTAGCTCAACCGGGGGTGGAGGGACTCAACGCCTTCCTAACCTGACTGGAGGTGGAAGTACCCATCCATGTCCTGGGAGTCTTAGCTCAACCCAGGGTGGAGGGACTCAACGCCTTCCTAATCTGACTGGAGGTGGAAGGACCCATCCATGTCCTGGGAGTCTTAGCTCAACCGGGTGTGGAGGGACTCAACACCTTCCTAATCTGACTGGAGGTGGAAGTACCCATCCATGTCCTGGGAGTCTTAGCTCAACTGGGGGTGGAGGGACTCAACGCCTTCCTAACCTGACTGGAGGTGGAAGTACCCATCCATGTCCTGGGAGTCTTAGCTCAACCGGGGGTGGAGGGACTCAACGCCTTCCTAATCTGACTGGAGGTGGAAGTACCCATCCATGTCCTGGGAGTCTTAGCTCAACCGGGCGTGGAGGGACTCAACGCCTTCCCAGTCCCCTTACCAAGTAGCGAGTCGACCCGACGAGTCCCCCATCTACCGGCATGACTAAGCCCGGAGAATGGTCTCTAGTCGGGGATCTTAGATCGGGGTATTACCCCAGAACCCTTTTTTCATTCCTAGTTCGTCTATTACAACTTCACTACCCTACGCCCCTCCAGGGCACTTCATTACACCTCTCCCTTCTTGGGCACTTCACTTACATCTCGCCCTTCCTGGGCACTTCACTTACATCTCGCCCTTCCTGGGCACTTCACTTACATCTCGTCCTTCCTGGGCACTTCACTTACATCTCGCCCTTCCTGGGCACTTCACTTGGCCGCACGCTTCTTGGTCATCTTCTTCGCCACTTCTTCCGTCTCCGCAACTCCTTCTTGGCCCTTCCAGGTGAAGTTACTCCCCCCTGGTTGGACGGGGGCGTTCTTATTGCCTCTCTGCCGGTGGTGTCGAGCACTGGATCCCTTTGCTGAACTCATCGACGTCGCCCTTCTTCACATACTCGCATGACGGAGGCGAGTCTCCCAACTCGTCGCTTCCAGCCATGAGACATGGCTCAGAGCTTTCCGAACTAGTCGCTTCCACGCTCACCGCACCAGAATGTTGAAACCAGTTTCCCGGCTTCAGCGTCGAAAGGGGGTTGCGACTAACCCTTACTTGACCTAAGCCTAGACCCTTGACCGGTTACTAGGAACTGAAAGATCCTGCCCTTGAAGAACAATTGAATCTAGAAACGAACCCCTTAAGCTTCAGCGAGGAGGTCTCACCACATACCCGGAAGATCTTAGAGCGCTTCCCCTCCCAAGCCAATGCTGAGCCTGGGCACCTTGGAGGGCACTAAGAACCACCTCACCGTCAACCTTCGATGACAAGGGGGAGGGGGGGTGCTTGCTCACAAGACCACGCGAGGGAGGGGGTAGGAACCGAACCCCATTCATATCCTCTTTGTATTTGCCGCACTATTTTCTCCTCATTAATATTAATATCATCCACTAATTCAGCCCCTTTGCCCCATTATCTCCTCCTCTTTATATGATGGCATTATTCCAACCCTTCATTTTCCTCATTCATCCTCCCATTTCTATATAAATAGAGGCATAAGCTCTTCATAGGGGGATCATGCTCTCTTCCCCAGCCCGTTTGGGCAGTTCTATCTTGTATTTCTTACGTAGTTTTTTATTTTCAAGTTCTTTTTTTATTTATGCAATGTAGTTTTATTTCATGCATTTCTTCCTCATTATGAAAAGACAATCTAGTTTATTTTCCAGCAATGTCTATTTTTCATTTCATGTCATTTTCTTTTATGTATTTTATTTAGTTGTTAATTTTTTTAGATCTTATTCGTTGCGAGCTTTGGAATGAAATCAATATTTCTCTTTATGATCGTTCTTTTCTACTTTTGATTTATTCATGATTTATATCAGGTTCATATATCGATGTGTGGACTTTCGTATCTGATTATGTATTCTAGTTAGCCGAGAGGCTCATCCGTACGAATTGATCGCTCACGAATAAAAAGAGTTGATCGCAACCCTCGAGAGAGGATGACGAAAATCTTCTGGATAGGAGTCAAATCCTATAGTGGGATTCACCTCATTAAAGCGAGTTTTAGAGGTTTCTCGAAGTAGAAGTACTCGACAGACCTGAGTTTTAATACGACCTTAATCGAGTATAGATTGGAGAACATGATTTTCTCATCACTAACGTTTGCACATAGTGAACATCTGAGACAACCTTGTTTCTCCCCTCTTGATCTCTTACCCTTATGCAGCCTTTTCCTTCAATTTGCTTTGTATTTCCATCTCCCAGGAAAACCAATGAATCAGAGCTTTCATCTAATTTTGTGAACAAAGCACGATCATTTGCCATGTGGCCTGAGCAGACGGAGTCAATGTACCATTTGGAAGATTTTTGT
The DNA here is from genome assembly GCA_033032865.1 of Dactylorhiza incarnata. Classification (NCBI taxonomy): domain Eukaryota; kingdom Viridiplantae; phylum Streptophyta; class Magnoliopsida; order Asparagales; family Orchidaceae; genus Dactylorhiza; species Dactylorhiza incarnata. The sequence goes on from JAWHQI010000250.1 coordinate 298,702, forward strand.
GGCTCATCTGGCTCCTTGCTGCTGGTTAGGAATAACTTTTCTTCTGTGGGCTTTGCATCTTCACTGAATTTTGCTTCGTCTTTGTTCTTATACCAGTAGTCTCGATCAAAATGTGTGGGATTTTTGCATCTTTTGCACTTGTAAAAACACTTGGCATTATCGTTATTGGACTTTTTGCATAGAGTGCAAAAAGTCCATTGGGCTGACTGTTTTCCTTAAGCACTCTAGGTTTCTTTTGATGATTTGTTTGGTTTGATTGTTTCCAGTGAGGTCCACGAGTACCGATTTTCTTGTTTGAACTCCCAAGATTTTTGGCATTTGAATTTTTTTTTTTCAAGGTGCATCTTGGTTTGAAGTGCATGCGTCAAATTGGGGAGATGACGTTTCAACCTCTCCTCATGGGACTGAATCTTCCCAATGAGGGATGCAACAGGGATACTATTGAGATCGTTGCTCTTCTCTATAGCCACAACAATATGATCATATGATTTTGGAAGACTCGTGAGTATTTTCAAGACTATCACATTCTCCGGAACAGGAGACCCCAAGTTACTTAGTTGGTTTGATAAATTAGTTAACTTGGGCATAAACTCAAATTGTTTCTTCTTCATTCATTGTCAGTGCATCAAATTGTCGTTTTAGATTCACCTTTCGAATAGAGATTACCTTTTGATCTCCTTGGTAGATATCTTTAAGGGTGTACCAAGACACTTTTGTCATTTTTGCTCCAATAATGCGCGGGAAGATGTTGGAAGTTACTGCTTGCTAAATGGCCAGCAGTGCCAAGGAGTTTTTATGCTTCTCTCCCTTAGGTAATCTTGCTTCTCCATCAGCTTTTGACTTCTCATCTATCTTGGGACCAACTTGAACGATCTCCCAGAGGTCTTGAGAGTCCATCAATGTCTCCATCTTCACGGCCCAATGATCATATAGCTCCCCATTGAAAATGGGGAGAGGGTGATGGGCAAACAGCATTTGGGTTGTAGATGATGAGCTCATGGGGTAGAGTGTGCAAGAAACAAAAATTGGAAAATGCAAGAAATTATCTCCCTTGACCTCACTAATACCTCTGTTAGGCAATTATCATCTAATTGAGCTTCATCTTCATTGCAGGGAAGTGAAACCACGACAAGGTGGAAGAGAAATGAACGCATAAAGTGGCCAGAAAAATGTTCATTAGCATTTCATTACATTACATGGCTTACAATGTTGATTCTTATACAGGTTCAGATCAATGGGAATACAGAACATCAGCAATTAAGACACATAAAGATAATGCTGCTTTCCAAGGCTATATGACTCTTGGAGAACAGTTACATTAAGTTTTTTATTCATTACTAGGCGCCTGTTCAAACTGACTGGTTCAATCTCCAATACGTTCGTCCAAATGGTTGAAAAAAACGAAATTTTAACCAATTAAAATAGAATTGTGGTCATCGATCCCAAAGCACCAAAATATGCCTATAAAATAGGTTTTTTAAGGAAATGGATCGCATGTATACAATTCAAATTCATAGCCGGTTGTCCAAATGAGCAGCCGGTTGTCCAAGTGGGCAGCCGGTCGTCCAAATGGTTGAAACAAATGGTTGAAATAAGGGTGTTTTAAACAATTAAATTGGACAACCGGTCATCCAAATGGATGAAATAAGGGTGTTTTAAACAATTAAAAAGGAGTTGCGGAGATTCCAAAGCACCAAAATATGCCTATAAATAATGCATTTTAAAACAATCTAAGTAGGCAGGCAGCTGTTCTTCATTGCTTACAACCAGTAGCATTCATGGCGATTTCTTCCTTCCATCAGCTATTTTTTTGCGCCACCTCCCTCTTCATCTTCATGGTCGGGGTCGGGGTGGAGGGTAAAGGGCCCCTGGATGAGAATAGAGGGCCTTTGGAAGAAATCCCATACGCGAGCATAAATCCCACTTGTCAATTGGCGGCAGTTCATGCTGTGAACTCTTACAACTATCATCACCGGAGAAAAAGACTTAATATTCGTTTTTGTTGGGTGAAGTCCGCCCACAAGCAAGCCGATGATACAGAATTTGAGAGTTACTTTCTTGACATTGCAGTGCGGAATAGAGATGATAGTTTCGGATTCGCCACCGCAACGATGGCTGTCAGTCACACTGACATGGTATACGTTGACATGCATTATTACCCAATGCGGAGACCTGGACAGATCCCTTTGGAGTCTACTTGTTGATGATAAGAGTTTTTTCATATTTCATGAAGCATTATAAATGGAATGAACAAGGTAAAATAAAATAAAATAATAATAATAATAATAATAATTGGGCATTGTTAAATGTAAATCAAGTTTGGCTATATGCAAATCAATATTTGTGTATTACAAAATCTGATTTGCATGTAACAATGCCCTAATAATAATAATAGTAACGGCTCCTGCTATCTATATAAATTAATGTAGCTTTTTCATGATTTACATGACCGATGTAATTTTCTTCCATACCCGGATTTCACTTTTATATAAGTGTTGGAAGCTTTTATGAGCATGTTCAGATGAGTTTACGATGTAATTGTTTTTTTTATTTGGTTTGGATTCTCAAATTTCTCTTCATTCAATAATTTGTGGGAATCAAACTTTGATCCGGATTGATTTTGTAGGAGAGATGTGGGGGTGTTAGGAGTAGACTCGTTTTGAATTAATTTTTGAATAAAAGTCATTCTCGCGAACTACTCATAAAATAAATATTTATAAACTGGATTTAAACTCTAAATTATTACTTGATCCGATAATAGATGGATCACAGGCCTCATTGATGTTCCAATGAAAATCTCCCTATGCATCCACAAGATGATTTATGATTTGTTACATAATAGACAATTATAGTTTCAATTGTTCTATCTCTAGCAACTCTTTTGGATTTTTATGTCTCAAGCCAGATGTTTTTTAGTGATAATAGATTAAGGCTTCGTTTGGGGGGACTTATTTTCACCGGTCAAGCGGTTATGACCGCATGAACCGGACCTTAATTAAGGTCCTGTTCATGCAGTTATAACCGTTTGACCGGTAAAAATAAGTCCCTCCAAACGGAGCCTAAGCCAGATGCTTTGAATTGCAATGTCACTGATCTTTATACTCAGACATAGACCATAGTAAAACTATTCACATTTATTTTTTCTGGAAAATGAGAAAATTAGGAGAATACACAATTAATTAGAGCTTAAGTTCATGAAAGGAAAACAAATAATCGTAAGTAAGCTATAAGAAAATTAAAGATCTTCCAAGTGTAAAGACAACAAACAAATTTGATGGAATTAAACAAATTCAAAGATGCAAATATAAAGAAACCAAACACATTCAATCAAGAGTAAGAATTTCTTGAAATGATTGTGATGAAGATAATATGCTAAAAATTGCCTTTCCACAAATAAGAGAAGTTGTGTTTTAGCTCTTGTTGCTGATCTCTCAAACATCATCACAGGAATCAGTTGAATCGGAATGTCTATCTCAAGAATGAGACAAACACAAACATTTAAAGAGAGCTAACAACAAGATATTTACATGGAAAATTCGGAAAGAAAAAAAAACCACTTGTTGCGGGTCGCTCGGGTGCTTTGGTAGACTGGTCGAATTGAACCACCTTAGCTCGGAAGCGAACCGAGCGCGCAAACAGTCAATTAGAGATTCGTTGAACACACTGGGACTTTTTAACGTGGAAAATCCGCAAAGGGTAAAAAACCACGTGGCCGGAGCTGTTCCGACCAAACTTCCACTATCTTCTGGGGGGTTACAATTAGAGACTTAGAACTCGAGCGCGACAGGCCGCTGCTCGTTACAATAATAGAGAGAGAGAGAGAGGGAGAGAGAGTTCCGAAAGTGACAGGTCACCTCCAGAAAAACTAAGTCTTTTTTCTTCTGGGAATGTTGGAGAAAGTGAGATGCTCCGGAGAACAAAAGTGAGAATGTTGAGTCGCCTTTCGGGACGAAGGAAATCTTCAAGTTCATGAAGGAGATCTTCAAGCGCCGAAGGAGAATTTCGCGAAAGTCTGCAATAAGCTCTCCCGGGTCCAGAAGGCTAGGTCCTCCCAAATGAAGCCTTGGGGTTCCTTTTATAGCTTTGGTCGGGGGTGGCCCGGTAATTTCGCCGTTGTAACCACCGTAACGACCTGGCGGACGAATCATATTTTCCGGTTCGGAGCACACAGATCGCCATTTTTCGTAAATAACCATCTTGCCCTTCGGGCAGTTCGGGCAGTTTCGTTGGAGGCAAAAAAGGCGACAAGCTGTTCCTGAAATCTGAGAAACTAGAAAGACAAAAAGTGAGCATGCTAGAAAGACAAAAAGTGAGCGTGTCGGAAAGACAAAAAGTGAGCCGAGCGCGCTCAGAAGCGTTCTGAGCGCACAACGAACGGAGAAGAAATCTAGGCGACTGGGGAAGCGTTCTGAGAATGCTCAGAAGCATTCCAAGCGCGCATGAGCGCGGAGGTGTTCTGAGCGTGCAACGATCATGGAAGCGTCCTAGTCGTGCTGCGAGGCGTTCTGAGCGAACGGGAGTGTTCTGAGCGCGCTCAGAGGCATTTTGAGCGCGCAACGAGCACAGAGGCGTTCTAAGTGAACAGGTGAGCGGTGCTGAAACACAGTCGTCATGCGGTCGAGTTGTAGCTCCCAGCGAACGCGTCTATTTGGAAGGCGGGAACTGAAGCCCTCCAGGGAGGAGAACAGGCTCCGCTTGCCCTAGACAGGGGGATGCGGTTTCGGCTGCATCCCCCGCGACCCACCGGGGGGGGGGGGGGGGGGGGGGTTGGCCTCACCCCCCATGGAGGGGTGCGGCTTGGCCGCACCCCCCATGGAGGGGTACGGCTTGGCCGTACCCCACCATGGGGTGCAGCTTGGCCGCACCCCATGGTGGGGTGTGGCTTGGCCGTACCCCACCGTAGTGGAGTAGGGGGCTATCTGCACCCCACTTAGTGGGGTGCAGACTAACTGCACCCCAGTAGTGGGGTGCGGTATTTGGCCTCGCTCGGCGTTGCTCCAAGCGTGAAATACGCGCGCGGCGGAGTTATGATCATGGGTTTGACTATTCATCCCACTAACTCCACTCCTCCGTAGTGGGGCTTCTCTCTAACCACACCCCGGATCTCCTATAAGTGCACGGGTCCGTATCAAGAGCCCCCCAAACCTTCAGAGTCTGAGTCATCGCGTGGAGGAGTGCGAAGGTTTTGATTTCTTCGTGGCAATTAGATCATCATCATCTTCGCGGCGTCTTGGGTCGGGATCGTTGCCGGAGGACGAGCTATTGTGACTTGCGCGGGTATGAGTCTGTCGCCATGCGAACTTTCCGGAAGTCGTCGCTTGGCTCCAGTTGTGAGAGAAACCTACATCTCGTCTTGATCGATTGCGAGCTTGCTGCCCAGCGATTGCGTCGGAGATCGCGACGAGCTTATCGCCCCGTGATTGTGTCGGATATCGTGCCAAACTTGTAGTTTAGCATTTAAGGACTGAGTAGCTTGGTGGCGAGGAGCCGAAGCAGCGCGGTGGCGGGGTGTCCAAGCAGCGCGACGGCGAGGTGGTCTTTTGGACAGACTTAGTTAAAGTTATCGTCCTTCACACTTATCCTCCACCAACGAGAGGCCTCTTCTCTTCAGTGCGTTGGTGAGTTTGCTGCTAGGTGTTAGTACCGAAGATCGTGGACTTGAATATGACCAATTTTAGGACCCCCAAAGTTTCTGCGAAGGGCTGACGCTTCGAACTGTGACCTAACACAAGGGCGGAGTGCGGACGCTTCGTGTTGTAGTAATGAGGTTACTGGGGGAGGAGAGTGAGCTCTCGTGTCTGGTGGACGTTGGGTCCTTTGAAAAGTATCAGAGCCTCTACTTTGGGACACCCAATCGTTCTATTCGGTAGAGCTCGATGTTTCTGTATGACATATACAAACACTTTGTTATGGGAGAAGGCTAGAGTATCTTGTGGGACAATCTGGACACTCTGTTCTGGAAGAGGTCAGAGTCCCTTGTCGGACAATCTGAACACTCTGTTCTGGGAGAGGTCAGAGTCTCTTGTCGGATGATCTGAACACTCTGTTCTGGGAGAGGCCAAAGTCCATTGTCGAACGATCTGTGCACTCTGTTCTGGGAGAGGTCAGAGTCCATTGTCGGACGATCTGTACACTCTGTTTTGGGAGAGGTCAGAGTCCGTTGTCGGACGATCTGTACACTCTGTTCTGGGAGAGGTCAGAGTCTGTTTTCGGACGATCTGTACACTCTGTTCTGGGAGAGGTTAGAGTCCGCTTTCGGACGATCTATACACTCTGTTCTGGGAGAGGCCAGAGTTAGTTTTCGGACGATCTGTACACTCTGTTCTGGGAGAGGTCAGAGTCCTTTGTCGGACGATCTGTACACTCTGTTCTGGGAGAGGTCAGAGTCCGCTTTTGGACGATCTGTACACTCTTTTCTGGGAGAGTTCAGAGTCCTTTGTCGGACGATCTGTACACTCTGTTCTGGGAGAGGTCAGATTCTATTTTTGGACGATCTGTACACTCTGTTCTGGGAGAGGTCAGAGTCCGTTGTCGGACGATTTGTACACTCTGTTCTGGGAGAGGTCAGAGTCCTTTGTCCGACGATCTGTACACTCTGTTCTGAGAGACGTCAGAGTCTGTTTTCGGACGATCTGTACACTCTGTTCTGGGAGAGGTCAGAGTCCGTTGTCGGACAATCTGTACACTATGTTCTGGGAGAGGTCGGAGTCCGTTTTCGGACGATCTGTACACTCTGTTCTGGGAGAGGTCAGAGTCCGTTTTCGGATGATCTGTACACTCTATTCTGGGAGAGGTCAGAGTCCGTTGTCGGATGATCTGAACACTCTATTTTGGGAGAAACAGTACAATTGAAAATGACGCTTGTGGTTTGGGCGCATGATAAAAAGTAATAAATTAAATAACACTTGTTTGTTTCATGGATGCTGAAAACATAAGATACAAGTAAATTCGTCGGGTGCCCTGGACGTTCCCTGGGCAGAGAACAGGCTATTCTTTGGGATGGCCGCTCTGGGGATTGCCCCACTCTGGGTCATTCTTGACCTGTTGATTCAGGGTCCTTGGTTTGGAGGAATTTTTCAAGGAATCCCAGACGAACGAATTGTTCGATTTCTGCGCTCAGTCGCGAACAATCTTCTGTTTTGTGCTCGTGACCTCGATGGTAGTCGCAGTGTTTGGATTGGTCTCCAGAATTTGGTGCAAGAGCCCTAGGCCTCTGAAGAGAGGGATGATCGCGGATGGCAAGGAGAACGTTAGTCATGGTTGTGTTCAAGGGAGTGTAGTCTTGATGCTGGCGAGAACCTCGGCCTTGGCTGGGGGTGTCGTGTTGTTTATTGTTTTTATCGGGGACCGCCCGTGGCAACGACTCCTCTCTCTTCCTCTTCGATCTCACCTCGAACTGCTGGCGGTGCGCTTCAATCGCCTCATCAGCTGTTATATGAGCTTCTACTCGGTGGACGAGGTCTGGGTATCTAGGCACAGTTTCTCGCATCAGTGCGGAGTAGAAGCCACCGGGGCGGAGCCCTCCAAGGAAGACTCCTCGCAGGAGCTCGGGGTCGACCCCCGGGATTTGCTGAGCCTCCGAAGTGAAGCGTCGAAAGAAATACTTGAGAGTCCCTCCGTCATTCTGGCGGATTCCTGAGAGATGGGAGGGATCTCGGACAATCCTACGATTGGCGATGAACTGGTCCACGAACTGCTGCGTCATTTCTACGAAGTTGCTGATAGCCCCATCCCGCAGAGAGTGGAACCAAGTGCGCGCTTGTCCTTTTAAGGTTGCCGGGAACACTTGACATAGGAGCTGATCTGGAGCGTTGTAGAGTGTCATGATGGTAGCGAAGTGGTTGACATGTTCCGACGGATCGTCCGTCCCATCGAACGTTTTGTTGTTGGGAAGCTTGAAACCATTCGGAATTGGATGGGCCAAGACTTGAGGCGATAGTGGGGAGCCGTGGTGCGTGGGATGGCGAGCGAGGGCTGCGAGTCGCCCCACCTGGTCGTACTCTTCCGCTATCATGTAGCGTATCTCCTCTCGCGTGGTTTGTTCTACTGCTCGACCAGGAACAACTCTTCCTTGGCGATGGTGATGGTGGTCAGCTTCTGGTCCTCTGGTTGGCGGAGAGGGATGGGCGGAGCTTGCTGCGTCGGAGAATTCTTTTGAACCTTCTTCTTCTCGAATGGCCTCCTCATTCGGAGCATGATTCAGAGCTGGGGGCGCCGGCGAAACGTTCAACGCTGGGGGTTGAACGGGAGCTCGAGGAGCCCCAAGATTTCTTACGAGAGCCAGTATCTCGGCTTGCTGCTCTTCCATCTGACGCACGCGCCCTTCCAGTATTGTTGCAGGCACGAGCACTGCCTCTTCTGTGAGAGGTGCATTGATAAGCGAGTGGGAGGGAGCTGGGTCGACGCGCCCCTCCGGGACTGATCCTTCAGTGGTGCGAGCACTTCTTCTTGTCATTGCAATTGGCGGCAAGTGTTACCTTCAGTTATTTTTGCTGAACTTTGGGAATATCGTTTCCCACACACGGCGTCAAACTGTTGCGGGTCGCTCCGGTGCTTTGGTAGACCGGTCGAATTGAACCACCTTAGCTCGGAAGCAAACCGAGCGTGCAAACAGTCAATTAGAGATTCGTTGAATACACTGGGACTTTTTAACGTGGAAAACCCGGAAAGGGTAAAAACCACATGGCCGGAGCTGTGCCGACCAAACTTCCACTATCTTCTGGGGGTTACAATTAGAGACTTAGAATTCGAGCGCGACAGGCTCCTGCTCGTTACAATAATAGAGAGAGAGAGAGAGAGAGGGAGAGAGAGTTCCGAAAGTGACAGGCCACCTCCAGAAAAACTAAGTCTTTTTTCTTCTGGGAATGTTGGAGAACAAAAGTGAGAAGCTCCGGAGAACAAAAATAAAAATGCTGAGTCACCTTTCGGGATGAAGGAAATCTTCAAGTCTACGAAGGAGATCTTCAAGCGCCGAAGGAGAATTCCGCGAAAGTCTGCAAGAAGCTCTCCCGGGTCCAGAAGGCCAGGTTCTGCCAAATGAAGCCTTGGGGCTCCTTTTTTAGCTTTGGCCAGGGGTAGCCCGGTAATTTTACCGTTGTAACCACCGTAACCACCTGGAGGACGAATCATATTTTTCGGTTCGAAGCACACGGATCGCCATTTTTCGTAAATGACCATCTTGCCCTTCGGGCAGTACGAGCAGTTCCGGCAGTTTCGTTGGAGGCAAAAAAGGCGACAAGCTATTCCTGAAATCTGAGAAACTGGAAAGACAAGAAGTGAGCATGCTAGAAAGACAAAAAGTGAGCGCGTCGGAAAGACAAAAAGTGAGTCGAGCGCGCTCAGAAGCGTTCTGAGCGCGCAACGAACGGAGAAGAAATTTAGGCGACTGGGGAAGCGTTCTGAGAATGCTCAGAAGCATTCCAAGCGCGCATGAGCGCGGAGGTGTTCTGAGCGTGCAACGATCATGGAAGCGTCCTGGTCGTGCTGCGAGGCGTTTTGAGCGAACGGGAGTGTTCTGAGCACGCTCAGAGGCGTTCTGAGCGCGCAACGAGTACGAAGGCATTCTAAGTGAACAGGTGAGCGGTGCTGGAACACAGTCGTCATGCGGTCGAGTTGTGGCTCCCAGCGAACGTGTCTATTTGGAAGGCAGGAACCGAAGCCCTCCAGGGAGGAGAACAGGCTCCGCATGCCCCAGACAGGGGGGATGCGGTTTCGGCTGCATCCCCCGCGACCCCGGGGGGGGGGGGGGGGGGGGGTTGGCCGCACCCCCCATGGAGGGGTGCGTCTTGGCCGTACCCTACCGTAGTGGGGTAGGGGGCTATCCACGCCCCACTTAGTGGGGTGCAAAATAACCACACTCCAGTAGTGGGGTGCGGTATTTGGCGTCGCTCGGCGTTGCTCCGGGGCGTGAAATATGCGCGCGGCGGAGTTATGATCATGGGTTTGACCATTCATCCCACTAACTCCACTCCTCCTTAGTGGGGCTTCTCTCTAACCGCACCCCGGATCTCCTATAAGTGCACGGGTCCGTATCAACACTAGATCGGGTTTAGTACAAAGTTATTTTATCGAGGGTGACATGTGTAACATCCTGACTTTTATTGGGTCACTAGGCCCTAGTGAGCCCAATAAAAGTAGGCCCGTATAGTAGACATAACCCGATGAGGGGTTATGTGCTACGAACCCCGAATTGACCTCTGTCAGTTCCGTTAGATTTGTATGACTGATACGAGCGCAACGGAATTCGTTGCGCCTCGATCCGAAGTCGTTTGGAGAAAACGACCATTTTGAGTGTCGTAGCGCGCCACTACCTCCTTATTATGAATAGTGGCCATACGAACCCCAAATTGACTTCTGTCAATTCCATTAGATTCGTATGAACGATACAAGCACAACGTAATTCATTGCGCCTCGATCCGAGGTCGTTTGGAGAAAACGACCATTTTGAGTGTCGTAGCGCGCCACTACTTCCTTATTATGAATAGTGGCCATACGAACCCCGAATTGACTTCTGTCAGTTCCATTAGATTCGTATGAATGATACAAGCGCAATGGGATTCGTTGCGCCTCGATCTGAGGTCGTTTGGAGAAAATTACCATTTTGAATGTCGTAGCGCGTCACTAGCTCCTTATTATGAATAGTGGCCATACGAACCCCGAATTGACTTCTGTCAGTTCCCTTAGACTCGTACGAATGATACAAGCGCAACGGAATTCGTTGCGCCTCGATTCGAGGTCGTATGGAGAGTATGCCATTTTAGGACTATGCAGACCACCTCAGTGCAACGCACGAAATGTGAAGCACACAAACTCGGCATCGGCACCGGCAAATCTTGATGGACCCCGGGACCATGAAGGACCCCGCCCTAAGTTGACCTCGGTCAAACCCCCCCCCCCCCCAAGCTTTAAATCTGTTGAGAAAAGAAAAGAAAGGGGGGGAGAGAGAAGCCCCTCCCCCAAGGGAGGGGGCTGCCCATGGATAGGCAGCCTCTATTGGGGCAAGGGGGCAGGAGAGAGAAAGGGGGGGGGGGGGGAGAAAATATCTCCCCCACCCATCCCTCCCTTTTAGCCCACGTGAGCTAAAAGGAGGGAGAGGGGAGGCCTCCCTCTCCTCTATATAAGGAGGGGCTCAGCCTCTCCCTGAGTGCCACCCCCCCCAGCTCCTCCTCCTTCTCCCCTGCCGGCGAGCTAGCCAGCCCCCTGCCGGAGCCCTGCCCAACCAAACCGCCACCCTCCTTCCTCTCCATGGCGAGTCACCACCTCCCCTCAACCTCCCGAGCCCCTCCACCTCAGGTAGAAGCCTTCCCCTCCTCCTTCCTACTCCCCTGAGCCAGGCCGACCCCCTCCCCGTCGCCGGAGTGCCGCCAGCATCACCCCGAGCCTTGCAAGGCTCGGGTGGAGGCATGGACGTGGAAGCCACCCCCCAGCACCGGTGGTGGCCCTGGGGGAGCAGGTCCCCCCTCGGGGACCATCGCGCCGGAGAAGGGATGCGGCCGGGACGCCGGAGGATGCAGCCCTGACGGCACCCGTGGCCCAGGTTCCCCCTCCCTCCCGTTTCCTGTACGGGGAAATAACCCACCCCCGGCGGCGTCAGGCCGCCGGTGGCGCCAGGCCGCCGGACCACCACCGGAGTGGTCGCTGGCCCCCGGCGCACCGACCGGGGGCGGCACCGGCACCCTCCCAGCAGAGACGGCGGCACAGCCAGCCTGCATGGCGCATGCAGGTCGTGCCACCGCCTCCCGCCCCTCTCTATTTTAATTCCCGGTTGTAGCCGGCGGCGCCAGCCCGCCGGACCACCACCGGAGTGGTCGCCAGCCCACGGCGCACCGACCGGGGGCGGCGCCGGCCCCAGCCGGCCGCTGCCCGGCGGCGGCATCCGTCGCCTCCCGTTTAACAAACGGGAGCCGCACAATCTCCCCTAGGAGATCGGGCGGCTCCTGTTTCCTAGTTTCCCGCCCCCGCCTAAGAATATGTTCCCCCCCCCCCCACCCACAACGGATCCGCCGCAGATCCGATGTGGGGGCCGCGGGAGGGTGCAGGGTGCAAGACCCCTGCCCCTTCTCCCTGCCTCTAACCGCACCCCACTCTCCCCTCCCCCTTCCTAATTTTTCTGAGGAAAATGGGGCATTTTGGGCACAAATTTCCTAAATGAAAAATATTCCCCACTCTGAGGGGCAGCTCCAGTAATTTTTTGGGATTTTTAGGAAGTCATTTACTATTTTTAAAACCCTACCAAAGGTTTATTTTAAGAAATTTAAAGGCCAAAAGAGTTGGGAAAAATCACCAAAAATTATAGGCTCTACTTTAGGGTATTTTGCAAATACTATCAAAAGTTGAGATGGTAAGCTTTTCTTTTGGTGCTTTAAAAGCTTTACAAGCAAAATAAACGCCTGAAAGGGGAGCGAAATTAATTGGAATAAATCGGCGTCCTCGCGACGCGTATTTTTGCGGTATAATAAAATTACGCGTATGGATCTAAGGAATCGATTAGGTTTAAAATATCGACGTGAAAATTGGGACGAAATCACGGAGCGACGCCGCAATGCAGTAATGCCGAGATAATAAACAGAACGAATCCACGGCAAAGAGAAAATACTAAATCTCATGGAACGTAAATAAACTCCTGGGAATGGAGTAGAACCCCTATGAACGGGGAGAAAGCAGAACCTCCTCCTACGAACGGAGTCGATGTTGAAGCCTCCTCTTATGGAGTGATTGGACAACTAACCCTTTATTTATTTACTGCTTTCTGTACTTTCAATACTCCAGTCTTGCACTGGTCCTTATTTACTGCTTTCAGTACTTTCGTTTCTCCAGTCTCGCACTGGTCCTGATTTACTGCTTTCAGTACTTTCATTCCTCCAGTCTCGCACTGGTCCTTATTTATTGCTTTCAGTACTTTCATTTCTCCAGTCTCGCACTGGTCCTTATTTACTGCTTTCAGTGCTTTCATTTCTCCAGTCTCGCACTGGTCCTGATATTATGGCCCCCTGCTTCCGGCCTATTTTACTGCTCATATTGCACTTTCTAATTCAGCGCTAACTTCGGTCCTACACTAGCAAGCGGTGCTTATCCTCCCTTCTGCGAGGCCTTAGTTGGGGAAAACCCAGAGTTGAGCCCCTCCTCCCAGGTTAGCCCCAAGTAAGGAGCCCTCATACCGCTGAACCTCCCGGTCAAAGGTCGTGTGACCGGTCGAGTAAGTTGCCACGCGTCTTAAAGCGCTTATACTATATTTAAAGCAGTTGAAGATTGTTTGGAAGTGGCGGGTCGATCACACCCGCAGACCGTTCGTACCGGTGCGGGTGGGTTGACGACTCATGGCGACAGGGAGATGTGCACAGCATGTTATCACCACTCCGAACCTGCAGTTTTGCCTCCGCTGGTCGGCCTAAAAATCGGTTCGCCGGATGTCGCTCACATCCAGTTAGTACACCAAGTTGTACAGGAGGGCCTGAGTGATACGGTACGACTACACTCAGAAGTGGCAAGACTGGCCACTGTTACCGACAGCCACATCGGTGAGGCCCGCGGGGTTAGCTCCCCTGCTTGAAACAAAGCGGTCTAAACTGTGTCGACATAGGGTCTTTTGTGTGTGTGCAGGTTTGAATACCTAGGTGCGTGTATGCGCGAGATAGTGTTGTGTATTTACTATACTGCGCGATTATGGATAGTAGAGCAGGAGGCCCTATTTATATATATATTTGTATATATATATGTTTACCTGCTGCTAACCCTCTTCCTTCGGCTATTTATATCTGTCCTTTAGCCCGCCCCCTGGATATGGATCCGGGGAGGGAATGTGTTTTCTATTTAGCTCTGTGACTAACGGTTATTTCTTATAACCAATCACAGGAGATGGGACAGCGCGAAGCCCCCGCACCGCAGGATGAGTTACCAGCCTTAGAGATGGCTCGATCAGACACTCCATCCTCTCCCCCTATCTTCCGAGACGTGAGTCCTAGAGTATAGGACTAGCCTAGGGTCTTTGTTATAGTCTATGTAGCCCCCGAGGTAGTGGTTGTAAACAATAGGCTTCGGCCTGCTTTTAATATGTAAATACAAGTTGTGAGCTTGGTTTTGTCTTTTTCTGATTGCTTCCGTTGTGCGTTCTGATGTGATATTGTGTGATTCTCGTGCCTGATAAGGAGACCACTCAGTGCTAGAGAGGGTGGGTGACTACACGGTAGTACACCCGCACGCTTTACGCTTTCTTTTCATTTCAGTCCTGCAAAATTCCCTTATTTTTGCAAGTACTGATGTTCGTTTGTTACTTCTCCAGATACCGGAGTCGAGTAACGGAAGGTGAAAGTGCACAGTTAACCTCACTAGAATTCTATAGAGGGGGGGGGGGGGGGGGTGAATAGAGATTTAAAATATTTTGTGCAATTATATATATATGTGTGTAGTGATCACAGATTAAGGCTTTCCACACACCAACAAGAATTAAGCAAGTAAAGAAAGTAAATGCAAGAAAAGAAATCACAGCACAACACAAGGAAATAAAATGGTTCCCCAAACTTTGGGTAGTCCACTCTTCTACCCCCTTTGGTAGGAATTCACTATCTTGCACTGAGTCTTTTGATAAGGAGACTCTTAGAACCACCCTGAGTCTTTTGATAAGGAGACTCTTAGAACCAACTGAGTCTTTTGAAAAGGAGACTCTTAGAACCAGTACAACTGAATTTTTTGAAGAGAGATTCTAAAAACTCTTTTACAGTATTTTAGAGTGAAATGAATATAAAGAAGAAAGAGAAATAATATAAAGACAAGAAGGAATCTTCTTCCTAGCAAGAAGAATGGAAGCACAAGAAGTAGTGAATGAAATCTCTTCTATAGTGAGAAGGAGATTTGTAGCTTTTCTCTCTTTTAGTGAGAGATATCAGAGTTTGCAGCAGAATGGCTTCAGAAGCGGGAGAAGATGGCAGCTTGATGGTTGCTGCAAGACTATTTCTCAATTCTCTCTCTTTTTACTTGGGAGCTCTTCCTCTTTTTCAAATGTAGAATGGTGGATCACTTGTGTATATTCTCTGCCGACCTCCTTGTTATTTTATAGCTCTGTCCATTCAAATAATACTATAGGAGGATAATTGATTAGCAGACAGAGAAATAGAAAGATAAAAATATTTCCATAATAATTATATCAATAGAAGGAAAGAATTCATTCTGATTTCAAATAATGTCCATAATGGTTTTAATCAAATTAGCCAAGAATCTATTAGAGAAAAGAATAATTCAGAACGGCTATAAAGAATAAATTGATTCAATATAAAGATCTATAAAAGAATGAAAGAGATCTGGCGATTTTTGAATTAAACATAGAAATCGACGTGCGTCGATTACTATTCGACGTAAGCGTCAAATTTGTCCTGGCTGGACGTCGAGAGAAGAATAAGGAAGGTGCGTCGACTAAGGTGCGTCGACTTCTCAAGATGCGTCGACTTGAAGTCAGAGCTACGTCGACATAGGATACGTCGAATTCTTCTTAAAGTTACTTCGACTCATTCTGAAAGGAACGTCGACACTACTTCGACGTTGCGTCGAATACTATTCGACGCATATTTACTTAACCTTGATTTTTCTTTCTTAGAATTCATATTCAACTCATTTTCAGGGGTTAAGAGAAATCATTTTCCCAACAATCTCCCCCTATTTGTCTTAACCCTATTTAGAGAGAAATTGTATCAGCATATTGATCAATCACAGCAAAGCATTTATATAGATAAGAAATATGCTAAGCAATCAAAAGAAATCATATAATAAGTAATTGTCTTTCACAAGATCTAAACCAAAAACTTCTTGTGATACATGAAATTGACAAAAGCAGAATAGAGTTTTCTAGATAAATTTTCAATAGCATCAAAAATATAGCCCCTGGCTCTATCTGGATGCTCCTAGACATTTCTGATGATTGTGTGCAATTTTTCCAGGACTTTGTCAGCATCAGGGAGAGTGTCATTTAGAGAATAGCCCTTGCTGATAATGATTGCTGCCTTTTCATCAATCGTCTCAATTGTAATATCTTGAGGTTTCTTTTGAGTAGGCTTGGGCTTAGGTGGTCCCTTGTTATCAACCTTTGGCCTATATTTTCACTTTTCTGATGGCTGTTTCTCAAGAATCTCAGTCATCTTTCCTTTCCCTTTCCAGGGTGAGTCAAGCCATTTGTCTAACTTTGCAGGTCTTTTGGGATTCTTATAGGGAATGTAAGTGTCTTCAGCACACCCTACACCCCTCTTGTGTTTTTGTCCCTTTTCTAGAATGAGTCCTGCCTGAGGATTTTTCTTTTGATAAGCTTCAACATCAAACAGTTTCTTTGGAAGTTTGATGGAAGATTATGCAAGGATCTATTCCTTAGTCATCCCTTTCTTAATCTTTTCCATCCAGATATTCCTTTTATCTTCTACTTCTTTCCTAGCTGCTTCATATTCATACAACTCTCTTTCTCTTATTTCTTCATGTCTCCTTTCCATGTCAGGATCATGGTATTCCTTTACAGGACTGTTGGGAGTGATATTGGGCATTTTTCCAAACCTCTTTATCTCCTCACAGGCTTTTCTATACTTCTTTTCCTTTGCATACTCTTTCCTTTCTTCTTTGGAGAAGTTTTGGCAGTAGAGGATGACTTCTCTTTTCCTTTTCATTTGTCCTTCTGGACTTTGCCTAGGTAGGATATGCTTAGTGAGTTTTGCTATTGGAGGAGGTAAAGGTAGCAGTGGAGGTAGAGAAGAAGGTTGAGGTGGAGGTGAAGATAGAGAGGGAAGTTGAGGTGGAGGTAGAGGTAGCAGAGGAGAAGGAGTTTTCTCTTTAGGTGGAGAAGGAATTTGTTCAAGAGGAGGAGTTTGTTCTGCAGTGAAAGGCAGAATGACCTCTGGTAGAGTAATCTTTGCTGAGGGATGTTTGTCTCCTCCAAGCTCTTCTGAAGGGATGTCCTCAAGTAGAGGTGTCTTCAGTTTGATGTAACTGGCAGAGAAGCCAGGAGAGTGATGCTGAATTTCTTCCTCACATGGGGTTGCTTCAATCCACACTTTTCCTCTCCAGTCATCAGAGGAGGCTGCTTCTTCCTCCCCCCTGGACTTCTGTGTTCTTTACCACAGCAATCTCCCCCTGGGTATGTGGGGCATCTATTCTGAATGCTGAATCCACAGCATGATCTCCTTTAGTATGGTAGGATGAGGTCTCTTCAAAATTTTTGTTGAAGGTGTAGTCAGAGTGATTGGAGAAGATTGGAGCCTATTGTAAGAAGAGAAGTTGGTGTAATACTTTAGAGATAATATTTAGAGTTGGAGAGGAAATTAACCCTGAGCTTTTAAGAGAGATAGAGAACCTGACAAGGGGGGTTTCGTGAGCAACTCTCCCCCTGGCTTATATCCTGCATAAAGGATTTAAACATTTCTGGCGACAGAGGAGGTTCTTGAATGAGAGCATTAAGCTCAGGAAGAGAAGCAGAGAGGTTTGCCAGTTTGGCTGCACAGGTGTTGATCATGGCAACACATTCATTGGCGAAGTGATTCAGTCGATTCTGAAAGTCATTTACTAGGTGTTCGAGAGCATCGTTCATCGCTTTGATGAGGGCCAATTGATCGGGAGTTGGTGCCATTGACGCAGAGAGAGAGAGAGAGAGGTAGAAGACGAAGTTTTGGCGGTTGAGGAGAGTATATGTTATGAAATAAGAGGTATTATTTAAAGAAGGTGAAACGTCGAGAAAGGAAACAAAAATCACGGTGATCCAATCGTCAAAAGAGGAAGTAAGGATTTGATTCTAATTGTAACCAGATGTCGACGTTACGTCGAATGGATGTCGACATATGCGTCGATATGGAGTCGACGCTCCGTGGGGATTTGTCAACTTAGTGTTCTGTCGACGTGTTCATAGCCCTGCGTCGATATAAATTCGACGGTGCGTCGATAAGTTATCGATGTAACTTTGCCTGGAAGAAATCAACGCCAACATCGAGTTCTTCTCGACAGTGCGTCGATATGTATTCGACGCATCTTCAAATACTTTCTTAGATTTCCTGATTTCTTTTAGATTTCCTAACAATGGTGGTTACAGACTACCATCAAGCATTCCTAAGGTGTTGATGAAATAATTATGCTTAGTTTCATCCAAGGGTTTTGTGAAGATGTCTGCTCTTTGATTGTCTGTGGGAATATATTCTAAGGTTATCTTACCCTTTTCTACATTGTCTCTAAGGAAGTGATGTCTGATCTCTATATGTTTGGTTCTACTATGAAGGACTGGGTTGGATGCTATGGATATATCACTAGAGCTATCACAATGGATCTTAGA
Source organism: Dactylorhiza incarnata (assembly GCA_033032865.1). Lineage (NCBI taxonomy): Eukaryota > Viridiplantae > Streptophyta > Magnoliopsida > Asparagales > Orchidaceae > Dactylorhiza > Dactylorhiza incarnata. The sequence continues at coordinate 316,988 of JAWHQI010000250.1, forward strand.
GTTATGTACTTCCAATTTGTAGTCAAGAAGCTGATTTTGCATCCACAGGATTTGTGAACAACAGCTCCCAGCAGCTATGTATTCAGCTTCAGCTGTTGAGGTTGAGACTGAGGTTTGTTTCTTACTAAACCATGATATTAATATGTCACCTAGAAATTGGCAAGTACCAGATGTGCTTTTTCTATCAACCCTACATCCAGCATAATCTGCATCTGAGAAACCTATTAATTCAAAGTTGGTTTCTGCTGAGTACCATAGACCTAGCTCAGGGGTTCCCTTTAGGTATCTAAGAATCCTTTTTACAGAGGTGAGATGGGATTCTTTTGGATCAACCTGAAATCTAGCACATATGCAAGTGGCAAACATAATGTCAGGTCTGCTAGCTGTTAGATATAGAAGGGATCCTATGATTGCCCCATATGTCTTTTGATCTACTGATTTTCCTTTGTCATCTTTTTCTATAATGACAGTGGTTGTCATGGGTGTTTTCATGGTAGATGCTGATTCCATACCAAACTTTTTGATTAGCTCTTTAGTATATTTGGATTGTGAGATGAAGATTCCCTCACTACTTTGTTTCACTTGTAATCCTAAGAAATATGAGAGTTCTCCCATACTACTCATTTCAAATTTAGATTGCATTAGATTGACAAATCTTTTACAAAGTTTAGGATGAGTTGAGCTAAAGATGATGTCATCTACATATATTTGAACTAGGAGGAGTTGGTTTTTAGGGGTTCTAGAAAAGAGTGTTTTGTCTACTTTTCCTCTTTCAAAAGAATTTTCTAAAAGGAAGTTAGAGAGAGTTTCATACCAAGCTCTAGGTGCTTGCTTAAGACCATATAGTGCTTTGTTAAGTCTATAAACATAGTGAGGAGAGGAGGGATTTACAAAACCTGGTGGTTGCTCCACATATACCTCTTCTTGAAGGTCACCATTCAAAAATGCACTTTTGACATCCATCTGATAGACTTTCATCTTCATGAAAGCTGCATAGGCAAGAAAGAGCCTGATTGCCTCCAATCTGGCTACTGGAGCAAAGGTTTGGTTGTAATCTATCCCTTCTTCTTGTCTATATCCTTGTGCTACAAGTCTTTCCTTGTTCCTGACAATTACTCCAGTGGAATCTAGTTTGTTTCTGTATACCATTTTGTACCAATCACTGGGTAGTTTCTTGGTCTTTCAACTAGGTTCCACACTTTGTTTCTCTCAAATTGGCCTAGTTCTTCTTGCATGGCCATAATCCAGTGAGGATCACAATTTGCTTCCTCAAACTTCTTTGGTTCAACTTGTGATAGGAAGCATTGGAGCATCATCCCATTGGAGACTTGGTGTCTTGTTCTTACTCCTGTATTGGGGTCTCCAATTACTTGAGTTTGTGGATGATCTTTCAAATTAACCCTTGTCCTGCCTGGACTTGTCAGATGTTCTTCTTCCTCATTAGTGATGGGATCATTGTCCACTTGGCCTTCCTGAACCATGTTCTCTTGTGGGTGTTGGTTTTGAATGCTCTTTTCTGAATCTTCTTCATGTTCTTGTTCAGATTCCTCACTTGATTCCTCTATCTGGTTTTCTTTTCCATTATCTGTGTTCTCTAGAACCAGTTGCTCAAGCTGTGTTTCTATGCTGCTGTTTTCCTGTGGAAAAGAACTGGTGGGAGTTCCCTCCCCCCTTAAACAGTATGTTAGTTTCATCAAATATAATGTGCATAGATTCTTCAATTTTAAGAGTTCTCTTGTTATAGCACCTATAGGCTTTACTAGATGCTGAGTATCCCAAAAATATTCCATCATCAGATTTCTTGTCAAACTTGGCAAGATGATCTTTTTCATTATTTAGGATAAAACAAGCACATCCAAAGATCTTAAAATATTTAACTATGGGTGTTTTTCCTTTCAGGAGCTCATATGGAGTTTTTGACTTAGTTTTGTGAATGAGACTTCTATTGAGAACATAGTTTGCAGTGTTGACTGCTTCAGCCCATAAGGTTTTTGGTAATCCTGATTCTGCAAGTAAGGTCCTTCCTGATTCAATTAAAGTTCTATTCTTTCTTTCAGCAACTCCATTTTGTTGAGGGGTTCTAGGGGCTGAAAAACTTTGTTTGATACCTATATCTTCACAGAAACTACTCATCAACTGATTTTCAAATTCAGTCCCATGATCACTTCTAATAATTGAAACATGAGTGTTGAACTCAGATTGAATCTGTTTTATAAATTTTGAAAGGATCTTATGGGTTTCAGACTTAGCCCTTAGAAAGAATACCCAGCTAAACCTAGAATAATCATCCAAATGACTAGTGTATAAGATTTTCCACCTAAGCTCTGAGTGGATATGGGACCAAAGAGATCCATATGCAGTAAGTAGAGAATCCTGGGAGAGTCATCCTTACCAATTGGTTTGAAGGATGATTTGGTCTGTTTTCCTAGTTGGCAAGGTCTACAAGGAGAATCCTTAGAGTATCTACCCGTTGGTAAGCCTCTGACTAGATTATTCTTTGCTAGTTTACTAATAGTTTTGCGGTTTAAGTGACCCAGCCTCCTATGCCATAATTCATTTTTATTAATAATATTGTTAAACAAACAAACTTCTGTGGGTGAGGAGCTAAAGTCCACTACATATACTTTTCCTTTTCTAATTCCATTGAGTACTGTGGCACTAGTCTTGATGTCAATAATATGGCAGAATAGTGTGGTGAATTTTACCTCATACTTACCACTATCACATATCTGACTTATACTTATCAGATTGTGCTTCAGTCCTTTGACTACTGCCATATTCTTGAAGGTGACTTTCCCTTCTTTGAAATCTCCAAAGCCCCGGGTTTGGCCACAGCTAGAGTCTCCAAAAGTCACTGATGGTCCAAGTCTATCCTCAAAGTTGATCAATAGGTTTTTACATCCTGTCATGTGCATGGAGCATCCACTGTCCAAGTACCACACCAGCCTGGAGATGTGATACATCTGCACATAAAATTTTACACATTAGTTTGGACCCTGCTGAGCTGGGGTCCCTTCCTCCCATCAGTGAAAGATTTAATGAAAGAATAAGTGGGTTTTTCTGAATATCCTTCCTCCTTTAGGGGTATTGGTTTATCATACCAATTTTCTTTGGTGATGTTACAGAAATAGTGGTCATAGTAAAAGGAAATGGATTGAGAGAGCTGTTTGGAAGAGGAGAAATTTATGTCTGATTGGTTGCGTCGATATGGATTCGACGTAGGTTTATGGTTGCGTCGATATGAAGTCGACACTTTCTCCATTCTGCGTTTACTTTCAGTCGAAGCATGAGAGAGGTTGCGTCGGGTAGGAGGCGACGCACTTTGGTGTATGCATCGATTACAAGTCGACGCACGTTGATAAGAATTCGACGCATGTTTAAATTTTTTCTGAGGATATTTTCCTAGGATTCCTTTATATGTAATGGGATTAGTTTTATTAAAGACTGTGGTTGTTTCTGGATTTTCCTGTGATCTTTCTCCTGTCAAATGACCTTCCCTAGTGAAGTGAATGGGATGTCTCCAAACAGATTTGCTAGGTGATTGAGTTTTTGGTTCTAAGTCAGTATTATCTTCTAGTTGTCTAAGTCTATCAGTAAGATTTCTAGAGATGTTCTTGAGCTTCTGACTTCTCCCATTTAGAGAGTCTTCAAAGGCCTTTGCCTTTGCTAGCTCATTTCTCAGTGTTAGATTTTCTGTATAGATTTTGTCTAATTCCTTTTCTGAGAGTCCTAGACTGAGCTCATAGTTATTATACTGTGTATTCACTTGTTTGAGATTTTTTAATTCATTTCTTAGTTCTTTTATTTCTTTTTCAGATTTGATTAGATTTAAACAGAATTCTTTGAAATTGTTTTTGAAATCAGTGGAAGAGAAATCTATATCATCAAGTATATTTACCATAGATGTATCATCAGGCTTCTGAGTGGTCATCAAACAGGTTTCCTCCAGCTTGGCCTCTTCTTGATCATTGTCAGATGAGGTGCTTTCTTTAGATTCTGAATCAGTCCATGATTGAGCAATGAGACCTTTCTCTTTCTTCTTTTTCTTCTGTAGATCTGTTCTTTTCAGATCTTTCTTTTTGCTGATCTCCTTAGGACATTCAGGTGCAATATGTCCAGGTTTCCTGCAAGAGTAACATATAATCTCTTTAGTAGGTGTTTTATTATACCTGTTTTTTGAGTCTCTTCTTCTGGATCCTTCTGTTTTGATCCACTTCTTGAACCTTCTGGCCAGTAGACTGATCAGCTCCTCATCACTTGTAGAGGGTTCACCTTCAACAACCTTCAATGCAATACACTTTTCTTTTGAGAGTGAAGGAGCCTTTTCTTTCTCTTCTTTCTGAGCTCTTGTTTTCAACAGTTGTTCATAAGATTTTAATTTACCCAACAGGACATCTGTTGAGATTTCTCTTTGACTTCTGGAGTCTCTAATTGGCCAGATTCTTGAATCCCAAGAGCTAGGCAAGCAAGTTAGCAGTTTGTCATTTATCTCAGTGAGAGATATGTCATTTTCAAGTGTTCTCAACTCATTCACTATGAGGCTGAATCTGGCATACATGTCAGCAACACTTTCACCTTCTTTCTTCTGGAAGTTTTCATATTGAGAGATGAGTAGTGCTTTCTATCCTTTTTCTCATCAGCACTTCCCTCTACCATTTTGGTGAGAGCTTCCCATACTTCCTTAGCTGACTCACATTCAGCAATCTTTTGGAAGATTTCATCTGAGAGGGTTGAGACTAGGATATTCATAGCCTTGGCATCATATACTTGGGCTTTCTTTTCTTCATCTGTCCACTCAGCTTTTGGAGCAAGTGTTTCAATTACTTTTCCACTTGAGTCTTTTCTGAATGGCTTGGGGGGACCTGTCAAGACAACATTAAACAATTCATCATTAATAGAGTTTAAATAAATTCTAATTCTTGTTTTCCAAAGTGCAAACTTTTCAAGGTTGCAAATTGGTGGTCTGGTGGAAGCATAATCTTTGATTTGTGCCATGTGAAAAATAAATTTTAGAAATATGTATATATAAAAATAAGAGGTAGGATCTTTTTGATCAAGGAGTTAACCTTTTTAGATCAACCTCCCTCTGATACCAATTGAAAGTGCACAGTTAACCTCACTAGAATTCTCTAGGGGGGGGGGGGTGAATAGAGATTTAAAATATTTTGTGCAATTAAATATATATGTAGTGATCACAGATTAAGGCTTCCCACACACCAACTAGAATTAAGCAAGTAAAGAAAGTAAATACAAGAAAAGAAATCACAGCACAACACAAGGAAATATAGTGGTTCCCCAAACTTTGGGTAGTCCACTCTTCTACCCCCTTTGGTAGGAATTTAATATCTTGCACTGAGTCTTTTGATAAGGAGACTCTTAGAACTACCCTGAGTCTTTTGATAAGGAGACTCTTAGAACCAACCGAGTCTTTTGAAAAGGAGACTCTTAGAACCAGTACAACTGAATTTTTTGAAGAGAGATTCTAAAAACTCTTTTACAGTATTTTAGAGTGAAATGAATGTAAAGAAGAAAGAGAAATAATATAAAGACAAGAAGGAATCTTCTTCCTAGCAAGAAGATTGGAAGCACAAGAAGTAGTGAATGAAATCTCTTCTATAGTGAGAAGGAGATTTGTAGCTTTTCTCTCTTTTAGTGAGAGCTATCAGAGTTTGCAGCAGAATGACTTCAGAAGCAGGAGAAGATGGAAGCTTGATGGTTGCTGCAGGACTATTTCTCAATTCTCTCTCTTTTTACTTGGGAGCTCTTCCTCTTTTTCAAATGTAGAATGGTGGCTCACTTGTGTATATTCTCTGTCGACCTCCTTGTTATTTTATAGCTCTGTCCATTCAAATAATACTATAGGAGGATAATTGATTAGCAGACAGAGAAATAGAAAGATAGAAATATTTCCATAATAATTATATCAATAGAAGGAAAGAATTCATTCTGATTTCAAATAATGTCCATAATGGTTTTAATCAAATTAGCCAAGAATCTATTAGAGGAAAAGAATGATTCAGAACGGCTATAAAGAATAAATTGATTCCATATAAATCAGATCTATAAAAGAAGGAAAGAGATCTGGCGATTTTTGAATTAAACATAGAAATCGACGTGCGTCGATTACTATTCGACGTAAGCGTCGAATTCGTCCTGGCTGGACGTCGAGAGAAGAATAAGGAAGGTGCGTCGACTAAGGTGCGTCGACTTCTCAAGATGCGTCGACTCGAAGTCAGAGCTACGTCGACATAGGATACGTTGAATTCTTCTTAAAGTTACTTCGACTCATTCTGAAAGGAACGTCGACACTACTTCGACATTGCGTCAAATACTATTCGACGCATATTTACTTAACCTTGATTTTTCTTTCTTAGAATTCATATTCAACTCATTTTCAGGGGTTAAGAGAAATCATTTTCCCAACAGAAGGTCCTCCTCTCGGGATCAGTACCACCCTTCCACTCCACCACCAGCCCCAGCCACCCCAGCCGCAGTTCTATTTCGGGATACAGAGCTAGGACGGACCCTGATAGCTTTGTTAGCCGCTTTTCAGACGGCCACCCTACGGCCACCCCAGCAGGCCACCGTACCCACCGATCTTCTGATGACATTCTGGGGGCTAAGGCCCCCCACCTTCCGAGGTACCGAGTCAGCCATTCAGGCTGAAGAGTGGGTGGAGAGGGTAAAGGAGCTCTTAGTCGAGATGATGTGCCCCGCCGTAGCCGCAGTGTCCTTGGTGGTGACCATGCTAGAGGGCTATGCTCGAGATTGGTGGAGAGCAGCCAGCCGCTCCATGTTTAGAGGGCGACCACTCAGCACAATCCTCTTGGGGGAGTTCTCAGAGGCCTTCCTAGAGCACTTCATCTCGGACGCAGACATGATTGCACTTCAGGAGCGTTTCTTACAGATCCGACAAGGGGAGAGGACGGTACCAGAGTACCAACGAGAGTTCATTCATTTGGCCCGCTTCGCCGGGACTTTAGCAGTTACAGATAGGGATAGAGCGACTAGATTTTACCGAGGACTACGCGACGATCTCCGTCAGGCTCTGATCATGATTTCTCAGGCATCCTTCCACATGATTTCCTCGCACGCCGCAGCTTTAGAGTTAGATCTGAGGATGGTGGCCCAGCAGCGGAGGGGACACGTGGGTGTTCCCCGGACTCATGGCCGAGAGAGAGGAGTAGATCCTCGTAGATAGTACTAGGGTAGGAGACAGCGTCAGCGCCACCAGCCATATGGGCAGGCAGCCCAGCCCCGACTAGCATCCCCAGCCCCAGCACCTCAGGCCGCCCCAGCTGCACGATGAGATGCCCCCTTTGCAGGGAACTGCTACCTTTTCCAGCAGCCTGGGCACATACGAGCTTTCTGCCCTCAGGCTATAGGTAGGCCCGGCCTAGGAGCAGTACAGGGAGCCGCGGAGAGAGGGAGAGGACGAGGTGGACGCAGAGGACGTCCCACAGGCAAGAGGGATCAGGCTAGATAGGGCAGAGCAGCAGCACTCGCGGCATACACTTTAGATCTCCAGCACGGCCCTGCACCAGATGTGGTGATAGGTATCTATTTTCATTAGCCACGATATCCTAGTAGGATGCTGTAGTAGAAATTTGTGATGTAGTCTTTTGTTTGGCTGGTGTAATTACTACACATCTATATCTGTAAAAAGCTTATGATCATGGTACATACATGTATTATTAGGTTTGCTTCTGGTAGAAGGTCACTCCGCTAAAATGTTGTTCGATACCGGTGCCACCATTCCTTCGTCGCACAGAACTTCATCGCTGACAAGGGAAACACTGTACGATCATCCGGGATGTTAATACGAATACGACTCCCAGATGGATCAGATATGATGTCCACAGAAAAGTGTTCCTTCCAAGCAATGCTAGGAGGCATAGAATTCGAAGTCAACGCAACCGTTTTGCCGATAACCAGATTTGACATCATTTTAGGGATGGATTGGTTGGCCGAGCACAGCGCCCAAATCAATTTTTCGACTCGAGAAATCCACCTCCAGAACCCGAATGGGCAATTTATCACACTAGCAGGTATACCATCTGTCACCCGCATTATCTTAACGTCTGCGCAAATAGTCAAAGCAGTCCGGCGAAAGGACGAGGTGTACCTAATCTACTTTGAGATGGAGGACAAGACACAAGTACTCGCTAGAGTGTCCGTAATTAGGGACTTCCCAGGCATCTTTCCAGAATCCCTTCCCGGGTTGCCCCCGCAACGGGAAGTGGACTTCCAAATTGAACTTACTCATGGAGCCCGACCCGTATCCCGAGCTCCATATCGAATGGCCCCGAGGGAACTAGCCGAGCTCAAGATTCAACTACAAGAGCTAGTTGACGCAGGTTTCGTTCGCCCAAGTACCTCGCCCTGGGGAGCCCCAGTGCTATTCGTTAAAAAGAAAGATGGATCCCTGCGTCTCTGTATTGACTACAGGGAACTGAATAAGCTCACTGTCCGGAATACCTATCCCTTGCCCCGAATAGATGAATTGTTCGATCAATTACAAGGCGCGTCCGTATTTTCCAAGATGGATTTAAGATCCGGCTATTATCAGCTCAGAGTACGAGAATAAGACATTCCCAAGACCGCTTTCAGCTCCCGCTATGGACTTTACGAATTCATGGTAATGCCGTTTGGATTGACCAATGCCCCGTCCGCCTTCATGGCTTTAATGAATACGGTGTTTAAACCCTTCCTAGATCACTTCGTGATAGTTTTTATAGACGATATACTCATCTACTCGAAGAGCAAAACTGATCATTCCAGGCATCTCCAAATGGTTCTGCTCAAGCTAAGGGAGCACTCGCTCTTCGCGAAGTTTAGCAAATGTGAGTTCTGGATGGAAGAAGTCGGCTTCCTTGGACACACAGTTAACAAGAATGGGGTAGCGGTGGACCAAGTCAAGGTACAAGCAGTACGAGACTGGCAGCCACTTAAGTCAGCAGCAGACATCAGGAGTTTCCTTTGCCTCGCCGGCTACTACCGTAAGTTTATAGAAGGATTCTCTAAGATTGCTTTACCACTTAACTCCCTCACCAAAAAGGACGTGACGTTCCAGTGGTCTCCCGAATGCGAAGCAGCGTTCATAGAGCTAAAGAACCGACTGATATCGGCCCCGATTCTGACACTCCCCTCAGGTACTGAGGGCTTCCAGATCTACGCCGATGCCTCACTAAAGGGATTGGGAGCCGTGCTAATGCAACACGGCAAGGTAATCGCCTACGCCTCACGTCAGCTAAAGCCTCACGAACTAAACTACGCCACCCATGATTTAGAACTGGGTGCGGTAGTTTTTGCTTTAAAAGTTTGGAAGCACTACCTCTACGGAGTGCAATGCGAGATCTTCTCCGAACATAAAAGCATCAAATACGTCTTCACCCAGAAAGAGCTAAATCTCCGACAGCGCCGATGGTTGGAGTTTCTGAGCGATTACGACTTTGCCCTTCAGTACCACCCCGGCAAAGCCAATAAGGTTGCAGATGCCCTAAGTCGGCAACCTCCGAGGACCGGGAGTTGGCTAGAGATGATACCGAAGGAATTAGTCAAATACTTTGCAGAATTGGATGTTATCCTCATCGCCCGAAGAAACCCGATGGAATACCAGGCCCAGCTTTACTGGATGGAGATACAGTGCGACATCAGGGACAGAATACGAGAGGCACAGAAGATCGACATAGAAGCAGCCCCGATCATTCAGGCCTTGCAACACGGTGCACAATAAGACTACAATTTGTATGATGTCATCCTGCAGTACAGACACCGCATATTCATCCCCGCTGCAGAGGGAATCCGGAAAGAGATACACCGTGAAGCACACCAAACGAGGTATTCAATACACCCGGGGGTAGTAAAAATGTATACAGACCTGCGAAGGACATTATACTGGCCAGGAATGAAGAAGGATGTCACCAATTATGTAGCGCACTGCCAGACCTGTCAAATGGTCAAGGCAGAATGTCGTAGCCTAGGAGGTTTACTACAACCCCTGCCCATACCAGAATGGAAGTTCGAAGATATTTCCATGGACTTCTTTCATGGCTTACCCCGATCTCGTGCAGGGAACGACTCCATATGGGTCGTAGTAGATCGCCTCACCAAAGTGGCCCGTTTTATCCCAAACAGACAAGGTGACGGTGTCGACATATTAGCCCGACTATTTATAGAACAAGTTGTTCGATTTCATGGGGTACCCAAATCAATCGTCTCTGACCGCGACAGGCGCTTTACATCGAAAGAATGGAGGAGAGTGCAAGCTTATCTGGGAACCAGATTGGCCTTTAGCACCGCCTTCCACCCCCAGACCGACGGGCAAACAGAAAGGACGAACTGGACGATGGAAGACCTCCTCCGGTTGTGCATAGTAGAACACAATGAGCCTTGGGAACAATTACTACCTTTAGTAGAATTCTCGTACAATAACAGCTTCCAGGCGAGCATCAAGATGGCACCGTACGAAGCCCTCTACGGAAGACGCTGTCGAACACCACTATCATGGGCACAAGATGAAGACCCCGGAGCTTTAGGAGTCACCTACATAGATGATACCACCGCCGCAATAAGGTTAATTTGAGAACGAATGCTAGAGGCACAGAGCCGACAAGCCAAGTACTATGATGCACGTCATCGACTAGTAGAGTTTAAGGTAGGAGACATGGTTTTCTTGAATATTAAACCAATGCATGGGGTATCCCGAATAAAGAAGCAGAAAAAGCTAGATCCCCGCTATCTGGGCCCATATCAAGTAATAGAAAGAGTTGGCCCGGTGGCTTATATGCTAGATCTGCCAGTTGAACTGGGAAACCTCCACGACGTATTTCATGTCTCTTCACTAAGGCGTGTACTTCGCCAACCAGAGCAACATCTTCCCGTGCCGCCAGCGTCAGTGCAATCTGACCGATCTGTTCAACTTGAACCAGTGAAGATAGTAGATTCCAAGCTCAAGGAATTACGGAACAAAACCATCACGATGGTCAAGATATTATGGTCAAACGGGGGACGCGAGGAATTCACCTGGGAACCAGAAGCTCTCGTCCGAGAAAGATACCCGGCAATGTTTCCCCAGGTATGCCTTTCTAACCCCTACTTTAAGCAATTTTCGGGGACGAAAATCCCTTTATTTTTATTAGATTGTAACATCCCTACTTTTATTGGGTCACTAGGCCCTAGTGAGCCCAATAAAAGTAGGTCTGTATAGTAGACATAACCCGATGAGGGTTTATGTGCTATGAACCCCGAATTGACCTATGTCAGTTCCGTTAGATTCGTATAACCGATACGAGTGCAACGGAATTCGTTGCGCCTCGATCCGAGGTCGTTTGGAGAAAACGACTATTTTGAGTGTCGTAGCGCGCCACTACCTCCTTATTATGAATAGTGGCCATACGAACCCCGAATTGACTTCTGTCAGTTCCATTAGATTCGTATGAATGATACAAGTGCAACGGAATTCGTTGCGCCTCGATCCGAGGTCGTTAGGAGAAAACAACCATTTTGAGTGTCGTAGCGCGCCACTACCTCCTTATTATGAATAGTGGCCATACGAACCCCAAATTGACTTCTGTTAGTTCCATTAGATTAGTATGAACGATACAAGCGCAACGGGATTCGTTGTGCCTCAATCCGAGGTGGTTTCGAGAAAACGACCATTTTGAGTGTCGTAGCGCGTCACTACCTCCTTATTATGAATAGTGGTCATACGAACCCCGAATTGACTTATGTCAGTTCCCTTAGACTCGTATGAACGATACATGCGCAATGGAATTATTGCGCCTCGATCCGAGGTTGTATGGAGAGTATGCCATTTTAGGACTATGCAGACCACCTCAGTGCAACGCACGAAATGTGAAGCACACAAACTCGGCATTGGCCCTGACAAATCTTGATGGACCACGGGACCATGAAGGACCCCGCCCTAAGTTGACCTCAGTCAACCCCCCCCCCCCAGCTTGAAATCTGTTGAGAAAAGAAAAGAAAGAGGGGGGGGGAGAGATAAGCCCCTCCCCCAAGGGAGGGGGCTGCCCATGGATAGGCAGCCCCTATTGGGGCAAGGGGGCAGGAGAGAGAAAGGGGGGGGGGAGAAAATATCTCCCCCCACCCATCCCTCCCTTTTAGCCCACGTGGGCTAAAAGGAGGGAGAGGGGAGGCCTCCCTCTCCCCTATATAAGGAAGGGCTCAGCCTCTCCCTAAGTGCCACCCCCCCCCCCCCCCCCCCCCCCCCCCAGCTCCTCCTCCTTCTCCCCTGCCGGCGAGCTAGCCAGCCCCCTGCTGGAGCCCTGCCCAACCAAACCGCCACCCTCCTTCCTCTCCATGGCGAGCCACCACCGCCCCTCAACCTCCCGAGCCCCTCCACCTCAGGTAGAAGCCTTCCCCTCCTCCTTCCTACTCCCCTGAGCCAGGCCGAACCCCTCCCCGTCGCCGGAGTGCCGCCAGCATCACCCCGAGCCTTGCAAGGCTCGGGTGGAGGCATGGTCGTGGAAGCCAACCTCCCCCCAGCGCCGGTGGTGGCGCTGGGGAAGCAGGTCCCCCCTCGGGGACCATCGCGCCGGCGAAGGGACGCGGTCGGGCCGCCGGAGGACGCAGCCACGGCGGCACCCGTGGCCCAGGTTCCCCCTCCCTCCCATTTCCTGTACGGGGAAATACACCACACCTGGCGGCGGCCAGCGGCGCCAGGCCGCCGGACAACCACCGGAGTGGTCCCCGGCCCCCGGCGCACCGACCGGGGGCGGCGCCGACACCCTCCCAGCAGAGGCGGTGGCACAGCCAGCCTGCATGGCGCATGCAGGCCACGCCACCGCCTCCCGCCCCTCTCTGTTCTAATTCCCATTGGTAGCCGGCGGCGCCAGCCTGCCGGACCACTACCGGAGTGGTCGCCGGCCCCCTGTGCACCTACCGGGAGCGGCGCCGGCCCCAGCCGGCCGCTGCCTGGCGGCGGCAGCGGCCGCCTCCCGTTTAACAAGCGGGAGCCGCACGATCTCCCCCAGGAGATCGGGCGGCTCCTGTATCCTAGTTTCTCGCCCCCGCCTCAGCATATGTGCCCCCCCCCCACAGTGGATCCGCCGCAGATCCACTGTGGGGGCCGCGGGAGGGCACAGGGTGCAAGACCCCTGCGCCTCCTCCCTGCCTCTAACCGCACCCCACTCTCCCATCCCCCTTCCTCATTTTTCTGAGGAAAAATGGGGCATTTTGAGCAAAAATTTCCTAAATGAAAAATATTTCCCACTCTTAGGGGCAGCTCCAGTAATTTTTTGGGATTTTTAGGAAGTCATTTACTATTTTTAAAACCCTACCAAATGTTTATTTTAAGAAATTTAAAGGCCAAAAGAGTTGGGAAAAATCACCAAAAATTATAGGCTCTACTTTAGGGTATTTTGCAAATACAATCAAAAGTTGAGATGGTAAGCTTTTCTTTTGGTCCTTTAAAAGCTTTTACAAGAAAAATAAATGCCTGAAAGGGGAGCGAAATTAATTGGAATAAATCGGCGTCCTTGCGACGTGTATTTTAGCGGTATAATAAAATTTCGCGTATCGATCTAAGGAATCGATTAGGTTTAAAATATCGACGCGAAAATTGGGACGAAATCGCGGAGCGACGCCACAATGCAATAATGCCGAGATAATAAACAGAACGAATCCACGGCAAAGAGAGAATACTAAATCTCATGGAACGTAAATAAACTCCTGGGAATGGAGTAGAACCCCTATGAACGGGGAGAAAGCAGAACCTCCTCCTACGAACGGAGTCGGCGTTGAAGCCTCCTCTTATGGAGTGATTGGACAACTAACCCTTTATTTATTTACTGCTTTCTGTACTTTCAATACTCCAGTCTCGCACTGGTCCTTATTTACTGCTTTCAGTACTTTCATTTCTCCAGTCTCGCACTGGTCCTAATTTACTGCTTTCAGTACTTTCATTCCTCCAGTCTCGCACTGGTCCTTATTTACTGCTTTCAGTACTTTCATTTCTCCAGTCTCACACTGGTCCTTATTTACTGCTTTCAGTGCTTTCATTTCTCCAGTCTCGCACTGGTCCTGATATTATGGCCCCCTGCTTCCGGCCTATTTTACTGCTCATATTGCACTTTCTAATTCAGCGCTAACTTCGGTCCTACGCTAGCAAGCAGTGCTTATCCTCCCTTCTGCGAGGCCTTAGTTGGGGAAAACCCGGAGTTGAGCCCCTCCTCCCAGGTTATCCCCAAGTAAGGAGCCCTCATACCGCTGAGCCTCCTGGTCAAAGGTCGTGTGACCGGTCGAGTAAGTTTCCACGCGTCTTAAAGCGCTTATTCTATATTTAAAGCAGTTGAAGATTGTTTGGAAGTGGCGGGTCGGTCACACCCGCAGACCGTTCATACCGGTGCGGGTGGGTTGACGACTCATGGCGATAGGGAGATGTGCACAGCAGGTTATCACCACTCCGAACCTGCAGTTTTGCCTCCGCTGGTCGGCCTAAAAATTGGTTTGCCGGATGTCGCCCACATCCAGTTAGTACACCAAGTTGTACAGGAGGGCCTGAGTGATTCGGCACGACTACACTCAGAAGTGGCAAGACTGGCCACTGTCACCGACGGCCACATCGGTGAGGCCCGCGGGGTTAGCTCCCCTGCTTGAAACAAAGCGGTCTAAACTGTGTCGACACAGGGTCTTTTGTGTGTGTGCAGGTTTGAATACCTGGGTGCGTGTATGCGCGAGATAGAGTTGTGTATTTACTATACTGCGCGATTATGGATAGTAGCGCAGGAGGCCCTATTTATATATATATATATGTATATATATATATATGTTTACCTGCTGCTAACACTTTTTCTTGCTTCGGCTATTTATTTCTGTCCTTTAGCCCGCCCCCTGATATGGATCCGGGGAGGGGATGTGTTTTCTACTTAGCTCTGTGACTAACGGTTATTTCTTATAACCAATCACAGGAGATGGGACAGCGCGAAGCCCCCACACCGCAGGATGAGTTACCAGCCTTAGAGATGGCTCGATCGGACACTCCAGCCTCTCCCCTATCTTCTGAGACATGAGTCATAGAGTATAGAACTAGCCTAGGGTCTTTGTTATAGTCTATGTAGCCCCCGAGGCAGTGGTTGTAAACAATAGGCTTCGGCCTGCTTTAAATATGTAAATACAAGCTGTGAGCTTGGTTTTGTCTTTTTTCGATTGCTTTCGCTGTGCATTCTGATGTGATGTTGTGATTCTCGTGCCTGACAAGGAGACCACTCAGTGCTTGAAAGGGTGGGTCGTTGCCATCCGGGAAGCACTAGTGGCCATCTTTGGGCAGTAAGATCCCCCCTCCCTGAACCCGGTTCAGTTTGGGGAGGGGGGGGGGGGGTCTTACAACATGTTACCGCTTGTTCTACAATAATGATGTATTTCTTCAGCGTGGGAGAACGCACTCTGAGGAACTACGTGCATGAGTGCGCTTTGGAAAACTACACACACGAGCATGCTTTGGGTAACTATGTGCATGAGCACGCTATATGGAACTGCGCTCACAGAAGTGCTCTGGGGAACTATGCGCAAGGGCACGCTCAAGAGAAATATACACACGGGTGCACTCTGTGGAGATGCACACATATGTATGTGTTGAAGAGCTACGTGCACGTGAACATGATGAAGAGCTACACACATATGTACGTGTGGGGAATCACATGCATGTGAACATGCTGAGGACGCATGAACGTGCTGAGGTGTTGCGCGAACATGAACGTGTTGTTGCAAGAGAGTAATTCTTGGAGGTTATTTCAAAGTTACAATGTGTAAATGCAGGATCCGTTCTTCTCTTTCAAAAAACTAGCTTACGTAAATGTGTTAAACCTCCGTTTATTGATTTAAGAGGGGCGCCCAAGTAATTTCATTATTTTAATTATTTGACGGACGAATAAAAACACCCAGTTTACATCCCTCATATCATCATTATTAATCGTCAGACAACTTTGCTCCACATGCAAATTTTGTCAGTCAGGTTAGGTTCGCCGATGTGGCGGTGCTCTCCGCCTTGCCAGAAAAATGAAAGTGCTATGAACTTAATGAAAAAATTAGGGAAGCTTTGCCTCGTCACCATGAGTCCACCAGTTGAGATGGTTTCCCGATTGAAGATCCATATCTCGTGCAATCATTGACGAAATTAAAGTTTTGGTGGGATGGCCTCCCTACCAAAAGTCTACTAAAATCTTTGATTGAATAGTCTGTGGTGTAGCATTTTTTTAGAGAAATCCAATGTCGCTTTCGAATCAAAATTTCGTTGAGCAGTTTGAGCGATATGAGTTCCTAAAGTTTCGAATCTACCCCACCATTAATGGCGATTTAGAGGAGGAAGGATAAAAGGGGCGCCAACAGACATCGATAGTCTGAGGCGCCCCTTTTGAGACTTTCCAGTGGCCTTGTTTGACTGCCAGAATGAGGGGATGCGACAAAGCCCACCACCCATTTTACGAACGAGCTCTAGGGTGCTATACCTAGCGCTAGGTAGGGGTGACTAGCTCGGGTCGGTCCGGTTTGGTCCAAGAGTGTTGAAGCATATTCCAGACAGCACACTAATGGTGAAGCATATTCTAGATAGCACACTAAATCCAAACAAGAATGATCCTGTAGAAGAACAAGGAAGAATGATGAATCCAGAAGCCGAAGATCAGGCAGCGCCATAACTGTAGGTGTCGTGCTTCCTGCATTGGTTTAATAACCAAGATCAGATGTGTGTATTATTTATGTAGTTTGGCCCATACCTATGGTGGGCCTCCCTGTCGTTTTCTTTTCTTTTTGTGTGCTAGTGGCTGTTGTTGGGGGAGGAAGTTATAAACCCCCTTTTTTGTGTGTTCTGGGAGATAAGTTGAATGCAAGAACTCTACCAGCTAAGTGAAGAGAAATGTTGTGCTCTCTTATTTCTTGTAATAAAATCTTGTTTGCTCTGGTTTTATCTCCCTCTTTCTCCAATTTAACAACATGGTATCATAGCATAGGTAGGTGTTGGATTGTTATCTGCCATCAGAACCCTGAGGAGGTAGTGTTTTCAGCATCCTGTTTTTCCTTTCTGTTTCCTGCTTTGGTCTTCATCACATGGCTTCATCTAGCAACTCCAATCAAAACCTCTTGTACTCACCTAATGGAATTCCAATACTTGAGGGAGAAGCATTTGATTTCTGGCTTGTACAAATGCGTACCCTATTCCTTTCCCAAGGTCTTTGGGACCTCATCCAAGAACGATACACCAAGCCCACTGCAGTGAACCCTGCCACTGTCTGGGATGCCACTCAGCTCAAGGAGTATGCTGATAATCTTAAAAGGGATGCAAAGGCTCTTCTTTACATCCAACAAGGGATAGGAAGAAGCATATTCCCTCGGATTATGAGGGCTCTTATAGCTAAGGAGGCATGGGATACCCTCAAGAATGACTTCCAAGGATCCACAAAAGTTATATCATTCAAGCTTCAGAACCTGTGGCAGGAGTGTGACACAATATATATGAAGGAATAGGATAATACTCACTCTTATTTCTCAAGAATAACTTCCCTTATCAACCAAATCAAGAGCTATGGTGACACAGTAGAAGAGAAAAAGGTTGTTTTGAAAATACTTAAAACACTTACTCACAGATATGCTTATGTGGTAATAGCCATAGAAGAAGCCAAGGATGTCAACACCCTTACCATCATTGATCTCATGGGTTCTCTCCAAGCACATGAGGAGCACATGAAGAGATTTGAACCCCAAAATCTGGAACAAGCTTTTCAGTCCAAGATTAACCTGAACTCAAATAACAACAATCCTTTCGATAAGAAATCAGAACATCCCAGATTCTTTCAGCATCCCACACTTTTCTGCAACCTACGTAAAAGAAACAACCATGACACATTTGATTGTTTCTATAAATGTAAGAAATGTGCTAAGCCAACACATTTTGCCAAAGATTGCCCGTTCAGACAAAAAACCATTCCTCAACCCAGAGAATAAGCTAAATTTGGAGAGCAGGAAAGTGAGGAAGACTTTGTGTTCTACACATGTAATAGTGAGGGTGTTCACATGAATGATGTTTGGTATCTAGATAGTGGTTGTTCTAATCACATGACTAATAACGAGAATGCCTTCATATTGCTGGATGAAACAGCCAAGTCACAAGTGCTCCTAGGTGATGGAACATCAAAAAATATCCAAGGAAAAGGTACCATAATGGTTAAGTACAAATCTGGCCAGCTCAAACATATTTCAGAAGTTCAATATGTGCCTGATCTAGCCCAAAATCTCTTAAGTGTGGGACAGCTGATTAAGAAAGGATATAAACTGATTTTTGATGCTCTATGTTGTACTATTATAGACAAATCTACCTCACAGATTGTAGCCCGAATTGCTATGTCCTGAAACAAAGTGTTTCCTCTTACCTTACCCTATGAAGAAAGGAGCATGTTGGCAAAAATCAACACAGATACTGAGAAATGGCACTGCAGGTTTGGACACTTAAATATTAGTGATCTGATGAAGCTCCACAATAAGAAGCTGGTATATGGTTTGCAAAAAATTCAGGACAGTGGCAATGTGTGCCATGAATGTGCCATGGGCAAAATCCACAAACTCCCTCATCCTCACTCCTCCTCCAGGAGAACCTCCAAACCTCTTGAACTTGTGCATGCTGACATTTGGGGGCCATCTCGCACCCCCACTCTCTCAGGTAAGCATTACTTCCTCCTTATAGTTGATGATTTTACAAGGATGATGTGGGTGTACTTGTTAGACAATAAATCTCAAATTTTCCAAAAATTTAAAGCATTCAAAGCTCTAGCAGAAAATGAAGCTAATACCAGAATAAAGACACTGAGGACAGATAGGGGAGGAGAATTCCTCAGCAATGCGTTTTCTTCATTCTGCCAGGAATAGGGAATAAAAAGGGAACTAACTGTAAGAGGAACACCAGAACAGAATGGTACTGCAGAAAGAAGAAACAGAACTATTGTAGAGATGGCCAGATGTATGCTGATAAATTCCAAACTTCCAAGGGAGTATTGGGGAGAAGCTGTAAACACAGCTGTGTACACTCTTAACAGATCCCCTTGTAGAGCTTTGTTAAACTCTACCCCTCTAGGTGCATGGTCTGGAATCATACCAGATGTATCCCATCTTCGAATTTTCGGAAGCATTACCTACAGCCTTGACCCCACACAGAACAAAGACAAACTTGAGGAAAAAGGAATTATGGGAATCTTACTTGGATATAGTGATACTTCTAAAGCTTATCGTATATACAATCCAACAACTGAGAAGCTCATCATTGCCAGGAATGTTATAGTTGATGAAAACAAGCAATGGGACTGGTCTCCAGCTCCTAATCAGACTCATATCCAGGCGGTTGCTGAAGATTCTGTCGATTCCCTCATAACAGAACCTCAGCCATCCATTCTAGCATCAGTCCAGACATCCCTTGTCCTGATGTGGACTCAGCTAGCTCATCTGAGTCATCACCTCCTTCATCGCCGGTCAAGTATCGCTCTCTAACTGATCTATACAATCAGTGTAATATTGCTCTCTATGTCAAGGAACCATCAAATCATCAAGAGGCTGTCAGTGATCTCATGTGGATACAAGCCATGGACATGGAGCTCCACATGATAGAGAAGAATCTCACTTGGGAACTGACTGATCTGCCCCCAAAGAAAACAACAATTGGGCTGAAGTGGTTATACAAAGTAAAGTACAATGAAGAAGGCAAAATACAAAAGTACAAAGCTAGGCTTGTGGCTAAGGGATATGCACAAAGAGAAGGGGTATATTACTTTGAAACCTTCTCTCCTGTCATTCGTTTTGAATCAATTAGGGTGTTGTTGGCTTTTGCCACTCAACACCAATTCCCTATCTATCAAATGGACGTCTCCTCTGCATTTCTCAATGGAGAAATTGATGCAGAAATATATGTAAGGCAACCACCCGGATTTGAATTGAAGGATAAAGAGACCAAAGTGTTCAAGCTCCACAAAGCCCTGTATGGCCTAAAGCAGGCTCCTCGTGCCTGGAACACCAAGATTGATGCCAATCTCCTTCACATTGGATTTCACAAGTCTGTAAGTGATCCTGGAATTTACATCAAACAAAGTGACACTGGAGAACGTCTCATTGTATGTTTGTATGTAGACGATCTTCCTATTACCGGGTCCAGTATAGAAGACATAAACAATTTCAGGAACTATATTCAGACTAAGTTTGAAATGACTGATCTAGGTCGCACCAGGTACTTCCTAGGTCTACAAATCCATCAACTACCTCATGCCACTTATCTGTCACAAGGAAAATATGATGAAGACCTCCTTGTCAGATTTGGAATGGAGAATTCAAAGCCCGCATCCACACCAATGATTATTGGAGAGAAATTGAAGAAAGAAGACGGTGAAGGGAAAACATCAGCTGAAGTGTATAGGAGTCTTGTAGGATCTCTGATTTACCTAACCAACACCAGACCTGACATCGAATTGGCCGTCAGCATTGTGTCTAGGTTCATGGAATCCCCTAGCATCAAACACATGATAGCAGCCAAAAGAATATTGAGATATGTTAATGGCACCATATCACTGGGGTTGGTATATGAGAAAGGGCACACTAACAACTTGTTGGGCTATTCCGACAATGACTGGGCTGGGTGTTCCGACGACCGGAGGAGTACCACTGGGTTCATATTTTTCTTTGGCCCCAATCCTGTGTCATGGAGCACCAGAAAGCAAAGATCGGTAGCCCTTTCCTCAACGGAAGCGGAATACACATCCCTGAGTGAGGCAGTTAGGGAAGTTGTGTGGTTAAAGAGACTAATCACAGAAATGAGGGGAGACCAAGAAGAGCCAACTACCATACAGGTTGATAATACCTCTGCTATCGCACTCGCAAAAAACCCAATTTTTCACAATAAGACAAAGCATGTGGAAATTAGGGCTCACTACACCAGGGACCTGGTTAGCAAGGGAGAAATTGATCTATGCTACTGCAAGTCAGAAGATCAGATAGCCGATCTTCTCACCAAACCCCTTTCCGCTCCTACATTTCTAGCCCTTCGACAGAAGATGAAGATCACCTGCTGCCTGGACTATGGGGGGGGGGGGGTGTTGAAGCATATTTCAGACAGCACACTAATGGTGAAGCATATTCCAGACAGCACACTAACTCCGACCAAGAATGATCCTGCAGAAGAACAAGGAAGAATGACGAATCCAGAAGCCGAAGATCAGGCAGCGCCATAACTGTAGGTGATGTGCTTCCTGCATTGTTTTAATAACCAAGATCAGATGTGTGTATTATTTATGTAGTTTGGCCCATACATGTGGTGGGCCTCCCTGCCGTTTTCTTTTCTTTTTGTGTGCTAGTGACTGCTGTTGGGGGAGGAAGTTATAAACCCCCCTTTTTTGTGTGTTCTGGGAGATAAGTTGAATGCAAGAACTCTACCAGCTAAGTGAAGAGAAGTGCTGTGCTCTCTTATTTCTTGTAATAAAATCTTGTTTGCTCTGGTTTTATCTCCCTCTTTCTCCAATTTAACAACAAGGAGCCCTGTGAAACCTTCTATCGCCTGGTTAGAGGGTCAAACCAGCTCGGATTTGCGTGAAATTTGGTTCGTTGGAACCGTATTGTCGAGCCAGTCGTAGCCTTATTTTGTTTTGGGGGGTGCACTTACCAATTGCCCTCAATTTTCAGGGTTTTGCACACAGCAAACCTCGAAAAATTATATTCCACAAATAACATAGAATTTTTCATTAGGTGATGCGATATCAATGATGGTTGATATTATTAAGTGTTTTAAAAACCAAACCGGACCGGCCGGTCTGACCGTCAACTGATCCTCCAGGAGGTCCGATCTAGTTTTTAAAACTGCCCTATCCAAGAACCAGGCAAGAACCGTGGAACCGGGCAAGAACCGTGGAACCGGGCAAGAACCGTGGAACCGACCAAGAACCGTGGAACCGCCAAGAATCGGAGAACCGGCCGGTTGAACTGGCCAATCGGGAATCAGGGTGATTTTTGCTTGATCGTGCAGTTCATGTATTCACCGTCGAATTAAGATGGTTGATTAATGATTAAAGTCTTCTAGGGCTAGGGTTAACTTATTAGTTATTTCCTCAAAAAAAAGCATCCCAGCTGCTTGCGTGCGTGAAACTACTGATTGGGGACACCTTTAGTTCTTCGTCATCGGCCAAGTCCTGCCATGAGTGAAAGGTCAAATAGGTGACACCTGTTAGAATATTTAAATCTACTTATGAAGAAAAATCTCAAATGTAACAAACAAAAATATCTTTATGTTTAATATTATAGAATAATAAATATATTTAATTATTAATGCAAATTGATGGGGTCACCCTGATTATATAGCAATTTCGGGCGGCGAATAGCCTGAATCTCGTAACTACCCTCTTAGTGGGGAGTTAGGAGGAAAACTGCTGCACACGCGATCTCTGCATGCGATCACAACGTGCGATCCGCGCTCCAACCGCCCGACCAACCGTTGCCGCATCGACCACAACTCGCCGCCGCAAGCCTCGCGGCCGCCCACCAGGCCGGCTGCCCTTGGCCACCCGCCCCCGGCGCGCGGCCGGCCACCCAGCAGCCTCCATTGGCCGAGCGCCAATGGAAGGCCCCGCGGATGGCCGGGTGGCCGACCGCGATGCCCACGGCCGCTCTGCCTCACGGCCGGCCACCCGGCTGGCCGCCCTTGGCCACACGCCAAAGGAAGGCCCCGCGGCCGGCCAACCGGCCGGACATGGCGGTGCACCGATGGCGCACGACCACTAGGCCTCACGGTCGGCCGCACTTGGCCGCGTGTCGTGGGCAGCCGCAAGGCCTCGCAGCCTGTATCCCTTGGCCTCACGGCGCGCGGACTCTAGACCTCGCAACAGGCCGACTAGCCGGCCTCACTTGGCCGTGCGGCCGACCGCGTGTCGTGGTCCCGTCGCCGTCCGATCATCCGTACGATCTCTCCACCTTTCGATTGGCGGGTAACCACCCGCATAACCACCGGTATAACCGCCCGATATGGACGGGTGCAGATATCCGAAATCATATTAGGTTGTGTATAGAAGAATACATTAATAATGCGCGCCTAAAACTTTATGAAATCGGCCTACAAATAGTGATTACGGTAGTTACGGTCTGTGGATAACCCCATAATTAACTACCTTAACCATCTTTGGGGCATATATATAACCCCAAGGTTTCTCTTTTTCCCATCTTTCACTTCTTCTTTCTTTCATCCTAAGTGCAAGAGCGAAAGCTCTCATTGAAGATCTTCATCATCTTCGAAGGAGATCTTGAAGAATCTTCGAACGCATAAAAGACGGTCCAGAGAGCTTCGTCCGTCTGCTCGAAGCCAATGACGAGCCCTTTACTCCGGCCATCCACGTCAACCTCCAAAGTGCTCCCAGGGTTGCAGTGACACCCTTCATCTTCCAAGCGCCAACAGAAAGCCACGCAAACCTTAGAGCACGGTGCTTCTCACACCGGCAAATAAGAAGAAGACTTAGCCTCGGAAGCGGTGGTCTGTCACCCTCCGAGAGCCTTTCTCCATCCCTCTCCCCCAATTGTAACCCGGAGCGGCTTGTCGCCCTTGAATTCACTTAACAGCCCTGTAAAGAAACAACTGATAGTAGTGAAGTTTGGTTGGCTCCGAATCAACCGCGTGATTTTTCACCTCTTTCTGAGGTTTTCTATGATAAAAAGATCTCTTGCCAGCTTTCTCGAAACTCTGTGATTGATTGCGTGCTCGTCCGCTCCCGAGCTAAGACGGTCATTCTAGTCCAGTTTTAGGAGCCTCTAGTAGACCACAACAAAAATATTGTAAAGTAATCGTTAAAAATGATGTTACATTTAAAAAAAAAATATATTAATAACATTTTAAGATATTTATAAATAACTTTTAAATTCCATGATTTTAAAAGCTATGGAAGAAAGCGTGATCGTCGGATCTTGATTCTTTGTTCATCAGCAGTCAGATCATATATGCTGGACAAACTAAAAAAAACTAGACACCCTACAGCCAGAGCCTAGATGAGAGAGAAGAGAGGGAGGGAGAGAGAGAGAGAGAGAAGAGAGAGAAGAGAGGGGGAGAGAGGGCGGCAGAGAGCTGTTTAAATTTAAAAAGAGTGGGAGGGAGAAAGAAAGAGACAGAGAGGAGAGGGAGAGAAATTAAATATTTAACGTCAACACGTACATTTTTTACAAAATAAAATGGTAATCTTGATTTATATTTTTTATGGTCATTTTGAGTACTCCTATGTATATGTTGCGGGCGCAGCCCGCAAAGATGCATTGAGCACGGGGGAAGCCCGCCTAGATGTGTCTGAAAGCCTCCCAAGAGCACTGTGCCGGCAGCGGGCGAAGCCCGCCTTCGCCGATTGAGTACTATCGCGCTTGGCCGTAGGGGGCGGAGCCCCGTGTCGGGCACTCGTGTGTATAGACACACACACGCGCGCGAGTACCCCACACGGTTCTCCCGCCCCCGACACAGTTCTCCGCCCCCTACGGCCAAGCGCGACAGTACCCGGCCAGCGACGGAGGGCTTCGTCCGCCCCCAGCGCGATGATGTCGGGCGGCCTTCGGCAGCATCCAGGTGGGCTTCGCTCGCCTCCGCCCGGCTTAGCCCTTGCTCGATGCGTCTGCGGGCTGCGCCCGTAACATATACATATGAGTACTCGAAATGTCTGTAAAAAATATACATCAATATTACAATATTTAATTTTAAAAAAAACAAGCATATAATTAAAAAAATTATTTCTCTCTCTCCTCTCTCTCTCTCCCTCTCCCTCTCCCTCTCGGCCGACTCTCTCCCCTCTCTCCTGTCTTTCTTTCTTTCTTTCTTTCTCTCTCTCTCCTATCTCTCTATCTCTCTTTGGTTTTAGTGGGGGGGGGGGGGGGGGGGCTCGGGATTTTAGTGAGAGGGAGGGAAAATGATTTGTCTTGAATTGTTATTTGCAGTCCAGCATCATGATTAATTAGATCTTTAGATCGAATAGACAGAATATGTTTGATGACTTTTAAATGCATAGAATTAAAAAACCATCCATATATCTTTATAGATAGTATGTATATATATATATGTAAATATATATGTATAGATATATATGTATATATTAATATGTTTAACGTTAAGCTCGCTGACTCTTAGCGCGCTTCGCCCGCATTCGAGCTGGTTGCGCCCACCTATGAGTGGGCTGAGCCTGCCTATGAGTGGGCAGAGGTACAGTAGTATCCGAAAATACAACTTTTATAATTTCAAATAAATTTCAATATATTTTTTAAGAGATTGATCTTTTACCTTATAAATAGCTCTCAAAACATAAGACCTAAATACAATATTTTTTTCTCTCATCTTCTTTCTTAAGCTAGCTCATATATTTTCGATACTATTATCATGCGATCCTAAGTTTACTTCATCCAGTGAAAGTTCGGGTGCTCTGTACTTCTTCCGTGTTCGCGTACATCGGAGTTTCAGGATCTAGCCGGGTGTTGTACCTTGGAATGAACATCAGTTGAAAGCTCTGCCAGAGAGTGGTGCAACTTCTTTAGGGCAGTGACTTACCATGCTCGATTTCTAACATTATTTTGTATTGTATTTTATTTCTTGCCTTTCTAAGCATTTGTTTTTATTCCGAAAAATTATGTTAAAAATATTTTATTATTTATTTCTATTAAAATAATATTATTATAAAAGCAATATTCGGCGGGAATGAAAGGTTCTATTTGGAGCTGTATTTCATCTTTGATTTTTTCAAGCCCTCGAGAAAGAGGGAGAAATCCCTAAATCTCCTTGAAGAAACAATGGGAAACTGATTCCCGACTTTTTGTTGGATTCTCTAAGTTGTTAAACGGGATTTGTTTTCCATTGTTTTAAGTTCTTAACTTTTAGTTGAAACTTTTGTGGCTTTTAATTGAACTTTTGTGGATTTGGGAAGTAATTCCCTAATTTGTTTTGGACATCGGGCAGATTGTATTTGTCATCAATTTTAGAACTTCCAGGTGTTGGCTTGAGGAGAAACAGATGATATATATAAAGGTTGATATTGACTTGGCTAAAGAAGGCCGTGTCAATAAGATATCTCGTTGGCAATTAAAGAATAAGGCCTGTTTGGGCAAGCGTTGGCGGTGAGAAAAAGGAATGTTTAGCAAAAGGAGGGTAGAAAAAGAAGCTATTTGAAAATCTCTATTGCAAATGAAATTCTGTTTGGGTAAATTCTGTTTGTAGAACTTTTCAGAAAAAAGAAGCACATTGTAAATTATTTTACAAAACTAGACATAAGCAAATAAAATAAATTCATAATGCGCGCCCGGGAGGAAAAATGTGCGCCCGGGATGAAAATGCGCGCCCGGGCGGATAATGCGCCCATAGGCAGAAAATGCGCGCCCGGGTGAAAAATGCACTCCCGGGCGAAAAATGTGCGCACCGGAGAAAAATGTGCGCCCGGGCAGAAAATGCGCGACCGTGTGGAAAATTCGCGCCCAGGCGAAAAATGCGCGCCCAGTAGTAAATGCGCGACCGGGCCAAAAAATGCGCGCCCGGGACGAAAAATGCGCGCTCGGGACAAAAATGCTCGCCCGGGACTAAAATACGTGCCCGGGCTGAAAATGAGCACCAGGGTAGAAAATTCGCGCCCGCGCGGAAAATGCCACCCGGGTGGAAATGCACGCCCTGGCCGAAAAATGCTCGCTCGAGCCGAAAATGCGCTCCCGAACTCGAAAATGCATTCCCCGGGTGGAAAATGCGCGCCACAGCCAAAAATTGCCCAGCTTGGCGTAAAATGCGCACTCGGGCGGTGCATTAGGTGGAAAAATGCTTGCCCGTGCTAAAATGCGTGCTCGGGCGGAAAATGCGCGTTCGGGCGGAAAAATGCACGTCTGGGCCGCAAATTTGCTCCCGGGCCAAAAATGCGCTCACGGCGAAGAATGGATCGTCGGGAGAACTGGATTGTTGGGAGAAAAGCTACGGTTTCCACTGTGTTGTTGAACTGGATCGAGAGGAGGAAAACATTTCCGTAGCGTCAGCTATGTATCAGGATGAGAAAATGCCATCTGAAAAGGTTGAAAAGTAGGAGGCTCGTGACTTTTCAAAAAGAGAAGAAAAAAGAAGTTTTGGGCTGTAGCTTTTCCAACCGACAGACTTTACAAATAGTTTGTAAAGTGCGGTGACGTTTTCAGAAAAACAAAATGAGGTTAAAAGGCTCTCCAAAATAGGCCCTAAGATACCCATGCCTCTAAGAGACTAAGACTAGTAATGAATAGTTTTTGAAAATTTTGACAGCAAAATGGTTGACTGGATCTCCTTGAGTCAGCCCTGTCCAAAAAACCCGGGCTCATCGGGCCGGCCTGAGCCCGGCCCGGAAAAGCCCGGCGATGCCCGGCCCGGGAGGAGCCCGACCCGGGCCGAGGCCGGTCCCAGGGCCCTTAAAGGGCCCCAAATGCTGGTCTTTACCCGGCCCGGTACCCGGCCCGGTCCGGGTCGGGCAAAGACCGAATATCGGGCTTGCCCTAGCCCGGGCCGGACAAAGCCCGACCCGGGCTAGAGCTCGGCCCGAGCTCTTAATAAGAGCCGTTAAAAACGTCTCTTATTAAGAGCCGGCCAACGACTCTTATTAGTGCCATGTGGCCAACGGCTCTAATAAGAGCCTTTTTTATTTTATTTTTTAATTTTTAGTTTTTAATATTTTATAAAAAATTAAATTATTATTATTTAAAAAAAAAACTTTAAATAACCCCCCTCTCACTTCTCTCTCACTTTCTCTCTCTCACTCCTCTCTCACTCTTTCTCTCTCACTCTCTCTCATCTAATGACATCGTCCTCCTCAACGCCAGCGTCGTCTTCTCAAAGTACGCCTGAGGTGGTGGAGCACCATCGTACGGCGGCTAATTGGGAGCATTTCGATATGGTCATAGTCGGCACCGAAAAGAAGGCGCGATGCAAATTATGCTCAAAGTTGCTAGCAATCAGCGGCAACTCGACGCTAGCAAGACACCTTAAGTCTTGCATTTCGAAACAAGCTCCCGAGTCAAGTCAATCCCAAATTTCAGGAGCAGACCAAATTTGGACGTACGATCAACTTCGACAACGAGAGTTGCAGACGAAGTTCGTCATCAGACGTGGGTTGCCATTCAGCACCTTCGACAATGTGGATTCGTCCGAGTACATACATCAAGGGCTTCAGCCTAAATATCAAAAGGTTAGTAGATCCTCTCTTAGGCGCGACGCCCTTAAATTTTATTTAGAAGCAAAACAAGAACTTATAAATTATTTTGAAAATTTTGAGGGACGTGTGAGTTTAACGAGCGACTTTTGTACTAGTAACTTAAGATTAGGATTAGCGTATATGTGTATCACGTGTCATTAGATTGATCCCGTTTCATGGGAGCAAAATAAACGTGTAATTTGGTTTGCAGGTTTTGAATTCCCGCATACGGGTAAAGCTATATATCAAGTAATTATGAAATGTGTGCGGGAATTTAAAATTAAAGATAAAATAATGAGTATTTCTTTTGATAACGCCACTAATAATATCGTCGCAACTGAGTGGTTAAAACGCGATTTAAAACCAATGCTAGACGACGCATTTTTTCACACTAGATGTGTTTGTCACGTCTTAAATTTAGTGGTACAAGATAGTTTAAAGGCTATGGAAGTCTATATTTCTAAAATCTGATAAATGCTCAAAACTATCTATTGCACTGAGCAACGAGCTCAAGATTTTAAAAATTTTGCTAACGCACAAGGATTTTTTTTTTAAAACCTCAATTTGATATGCCTATTAGATGGAACTCAACTTATAAAATGTTAAAAAGTGCGTTCCAACAAAAACAACTTCTTATGGAATATTATAGTTTACTAAATATTACGCATACTTTGACCGACGATGATTGGTCTATATTAGCACATTATATGGATTTACTAAAATATTTTTATAGGGCGACTATTTTTTTATCGGGCGTGTATTATCCGACTAGCGCGCTAGTAATTGAAAATTTTGTACATATCACAAAAAAATTTAGCTATTTTAGGCAACACGGCGGGTGGCTTCCTCTAATTAATATAATGGAAGAAATTTTTTTAAAATATTATAAAGAAATGCCTCTTATGTTTTCTTGCGCCGCCGTTTTAAACCCACTATTCAGCGTTGAAGGTGTAGAAAATTTGATAGACGAAATAAATACTAATTTAAACTTAAATATAAATTATGATGAGGATGATCCCGTTAGTATTTCAAAATTTAATACTTTTTTTACCGAATGTTATAATTATTACGATAACTTATACGGCTCGCGACCCCGAGAAGAAAGCGCGCAACTAAGAACGAAGGATGTTTTTAAAAATAAAATTTTAGATTTAGCTTCTAGGAAAAAAGCGCGCACATCTAGTAGTTTAAATGAATTAGGATTATATACGAAAACACAATTTCACAATTTTATGAGTACGGAGGAGATCGAAAACTTCGATCTCTTAAATTGGTGGAAAGGTAAAGCTAATACCTATCCTATTTTGGCCTATATGGCCCGTGATTTACTAACTATCCAAGCTAGTACAGTAGCTTCGGAGTCTGCTTTTTCTCTTAGTGACAGAGTTTTGAACGAGCGGAGGAGTCGGCTTAACGAAGAATCACTGGAAATTCGCATATGCTACAAGGACTATTTGGATGCTACGAAGAGGAAACACACATAACAGCATTAGAGGATAGCGCGGAGGAGATAGAAGATGAGATGAACGCAATGAATTTAGGAGATAATTGAACGCGTCGCGCACACGCTTACGACTCTACGATTGTAATTTACTAATTTTATTTGAACGAACAAAGTTTGTAATTTTCTTTATTTAAATTTTCTAATAATAATAAATTTTATTCTTTTTTCGATAAATGCAAATTGTACGAATACGTGTGTAATTTTTTTTGTTCAATATTAATAAAAATTCCTTTTTTTGTCCATAAGCTTTGAGGTTTTTTTGTCAAGTTTTTAGTATATTAATTCTTAAATATATGTATATATAAATATAATATATATTATATAATATATTTAAAATTTAAAATTTAATTTTCTTTTGTAAAAAAGGGCCGAACCGGTCGGGCCCGATCCCGGACCGGTCCGGCCTGAGGGGCCGGCTTAGGCCCCTTCCTTGGGGTGCTGCCCGAGACCAGCCCGAGCCCGATCTAGTCAAAGACCAGGCTCGGCCCGGTTGACTTAAGACCGAGCCCGATCGGGCCGGCGCCAGCCCGGCCCGATCGGGCCTTTTGTGCTACTCAAAAGTTATGTTTTATCTTAATGCTTATAGTTGCTGAATCTTCCTTTATATTTTCGAGTAATATTGTAAGTACTGACACTATTGAATGAAGTCGTCATAGTCCTAAACTCAAAACTTGCAAAATCAAGTAAAGAAAATGAAACAGTTACTACCATTTTAGATGGTATGTTTTAGAATGTGTCTGGCGATGAAAAAGGTTGCATACCCACTAATAAGATTATTGGAGATTGTTGATGCGGATGAGAAGCCGTCACTTGGGCATGTTTATGAGGGAATGTATCGAGCAAGAAAATCAAATAAAAATATATGCAAAAATGTCAAGGGATTGCATAAGTCGTATACAATTATTATCAAAGATAGAAGAGATCGCTAGCTTCGCCAAAGACTTCATTCAGCATCATATTTTTTGAACTCCACTTTTCAATTTGATCAAGTTAATTATTCTCAGAAGCTTGAAGCTGTGATAGACTTAATTGAGATTATTAGAAATAAAGATATTTGCAGTAAATCTTCAGTTGCGATAAATGAAGTTAGGATATTTCGTGTCTAACTAGAAAGCTTTGGAAAGCCACTTGCAATCAAAATGTCAAAAGAAATGCATCTTGGTGACACTATATGAAGAAACGGCTATGACAACTCTCTTTTTTACAACGTTTTGCAGAACATGGTTGTAGAGTTTGGGTATTTTGCGTCGCTTTTCAAGAAGCGTCGACGTATGTACTCATTTTTGCATCGTTTTTAGGAAAAACGTGGCCAAAGGTTGTATATCATATATAATAATTTGTTCCACCACATACTCGTGCCCTAATTTGGGAGAAATTAGACCGAAGGCGAATGGAGCGGCGAGCGGAGAGGGGAAAGCTTTCGAAGGTGACTGGAGCGGCGAGCGAAGAGGGGAAAGTCTTCGAAGGGGACTGGAGCCGCGAGCGGAGAGGGGATAAACATTCAGAGTCCTCCACATAGTTAACGAAGCTCTTTCGGGAGTAGAGTGAATGAAGCTCTTCCAGGTTCGTTCGCTCACCACCATCCACCATTCGCATATGGTCTTCCTCCTCGATCACGCCGACGAAGCTTGGTGGAGGTATGTTCTCCTCGATCTCGCTAGGCCGCGTTGCTTATCCAACCTCTATTACCCAAGTCATTTTGCTGCTTCTATTTTCGAGATGAGGTATGAAGGCAAGCTTGAATATTTTTGTGAGTTGAGATTGTTGTTGAATGTCCTCTGAATGTCTATAGGTAAATTTCTACTTGGGCACTTGCTAATAGCATGACTGATTTGTTGATGCTTTGAATATTTTATAACAAATTTTGAACCCATATTGAGGATAGATGACTTTTTTGTTATTATGATTGCTATGGTTTTATTGTGTTGTATGTGTTGGGTCAATATCAATAAGTTGTGGGGCACATGATTCTCCAACTAGGATTGGAAATTTCCTAACTATTGTTCTCTCTCCTGGATAAAAAGTTGAGTGGATGTTTTAAGAGAGAAAAACACTATTTTTATCTCTCATTTCCTGAACCATTGAGAGTTAGTGTGAACATTTGCGAGTCTGCTGTCTTTTCATGGTGAAAAGACGCATGCATGTGCGTGAACAGTTGCAAGATTTCCATGTGTAAATAACTGCAACCTTTGTGAGTGGATATCTGCTATTTTCGAGAGTGCAAGCGGTTGCTTTTTAAGCGTGAAGTGAAGCCACCGTTTGAGAGAAAAGAGAAGTCGTTGTATCAGGCTTGAAATACTCACTACATTTTGTGAGAGTTTGCTCGAAGTATTCGGAGGAGGATCAAAGTTGAATCCACTCCGCGTTGCCCCTAGCGGGTATATATAGGTAAAACCCTAGGAGTACCTACGGGGATGAGTATCCGTGTACCCAACTGACCCGTTATACCTTCGAACCCGTTATTTGACCAAATATACATTAACAATCTCCTCCTATATTTGTGACAAATAACGTATTGTTTCAAAGTGCAGAAAGTAGTAAAAGCAAGAAAAGAGAGTTTTCAACTTAACATAAACAAAAGAGTTAGCACATTTAAATAACAGCAGGATTTTCCACATAAATATAAATCATCCAGAATAAAGGTGTTACTCTGCAATATAAAGTCTGAAAAAAAAATGTCAGGGATAAACAAATGACAATTCTACTCGTCTAGTAGATCATCAATGTAACACCCTGCCAGTACGAAAAGTATAACAGCGGGTCCGGCCGGGACCCCACGCCATACAAACCACACTAGCTAGGAGTTAAAAGGTGATAAACAGAAAAGAATACAACTACACGAGAGTACAAAACGTAAGCGGAAGCATAAAGATTAAAACATTTCAAATAGAACTGTCCACTATCATAGGAATGGAACCAAAATATAGAGTTACGGCCTTAAGGCCTTACATTTACCAAATGTAATAAAAACTCCAAACATACATCGGCACGCAGGCCGGCAATACAAGGAAAACAGAAAAGAGGCTGACCTTCGAGGGCCAACTCAGCATAAGGGCCACCGCCCGCTATTTTCCGTTAGGCTCACCTACACCTGCATAAGAACATTCCACCAAGCGGTGGCAAACAAGGTAACGGTCAGCAAAGCTGACCAAATTATAACGACCCCACCCCTTTCCCGGGGTGGCGGAGCTTCTAACCTGCAAGCAAGCCATACTAGCACAAGTACTGATATAAAGAAAGTGCAACTACACAAGGTGAGGTTTCAAGCACAATCAATCTTCTAGGTTGAGCATCAAAAGAAAGGAACCTAGGTATGCACATGATGTTGGTTGGGTTCACCCGAAGGTTCCCACAACCGCCTAAGCAACCGCATAAGGCTAACAACATCAATTCATCACAAACGTGGGTACACACAACCGCACGCTCCATGCTCACAAGGCATGCACCAAAGGTACTTGTTCCCGAGCACCAAAACCATCATGAGTCCGGAAACTCTAGATAGAAAAGAGCTTTTGGTCGGTCTAGGCAAGACGCCCTTCCCAACCTCTCCCAAGGTCGTTCGGGTTTACAAGAGATAAATCCCCCTACCGCCGCGCCTGGAAACGGGTTCAGTTCAGCCAATTCCCGTGCTCTTGTCATCGATTGAACACACGATGCGGGTATGACATCACCTCGGCCCGTAAGGGTTTAGCACTCGCTAGTGCTACACAAAACATAAGTTACAACACCCAAGCCTTAAAAGTTCACTTTATAACGACTCAAGACCCGACTCCGCCTTTTGGCCGGAGGGCATGATGGATCGTTAGGGCTTTACACGTAACCAAAAGGAGGTACAAGACCACTCCTCAATAATTCTAGTGGTGAAGGTTTGCATTCAACCACTCGCAAAGCATGGGGCTTCCGTTAGGATCTTCACAAGACGCCTACGCTTAAATCCCGCAATACTATCGCATATATCACGGAGTCATTCTCCGGCACGCATTCTAGGCTTAACCTAAATGCAACGTCGCAATTCAAGCATCACCGATTCGGGCTCACGGCCACGAATAGGCTTCACACACAATGCCTAAATCCGCACGACTACCGGATTTTCTACATGCAATATGCCGGGGACGGACACAATCGACCCGGAGTTCCGAAGAACTTGAGGAAAATCCTACACTTCACCCATTTGGTGAAAGAGACTCCTCATGCAAGCATAGAGAAATGAAGGAGAGGACAAATGACAAGTCCAAAGAATAGAGAGGAAGAATCGTTACCCTAGGAGCGTTCTTCTTCGCCATGGATCCGAGATTCTAGACGGAGGGAAACGACCGCACCGGGCTGCACTCTCCAGATCTGGAAACGGCTCGCGAAACGGAGCTCCGGAGCTCCGTCAATGGCGGGATCTCTCCTTCTTCTTCCTTACCTCCTTCTCCTTCCTCTAGCCTAGGAGAGAGAAACCCCTCAAAAGAATGAGGATTAATCTCCTCTCACAAGCCCTAAGACCCTCCAGCATTTAATCCTAGCCATTGGATCGGATTCCAAAAGATTTGGACGGCCGGATCGTCTTCTCCGCTCAAAATCGCGGAGCAGAAGAAACAGGGCGCACGATCACAGGCGCACGATCACTGGTCGTGCGCGAAGAGGAGAATGGTCGTGCGATAAGCCGAGACAGAACTCCGATTCCTTGCGAAAGAACGCACGATCATTGGCGCACGATCACTGGTCGTGCGCGAAGAGGACAATGGTCGTGCGCAGAGAACTGTTGTGGAATTTTTAGCCTATCCTGAGCGCAACACTACCACTCCGCCTACTTCGTTGAACTAAGAATTTTGGGGTGTTACAACTCCACCTCCCTTAAAAGAATTTCGTCCCGAAATTTCAAAAACAGTAATAGCAGGAATTACAGTTATAAATTACCTGAGAGGAATAGCTCGGGGTACTCCGCAAGCATCGCTTGCTCTCTCTCCCAAGATAGCTCCTCTCGGCCGCAATTATCCCACCGGACTTTCACCATCCGAATGGACTTGTTCCGCAACTGCTTTACTTCGGTATCTTCGATGCGTAAGGGCTTGACTTTCGTCGACAACCCACTATCAACCGGCACTTTGCCAACCGCAACGATGTGAGTAGGCTCTTGCACCTCCTTTCTCAAAACTGAAATGTGAAACACGTCGTGTAGACCGCTCAGCTCTGCAGACAGTGCAAGCCGATAAGCCGCATCACCAACACGCTTCACAATCTCAAACGGTCCTAAGTACCTTGGACTGAGCTTCTTCAAGCGTCGGATCCTTGATACCCCTTTGAACGGTTTGATCTTCAAGTAAACCCGGTCACCGACGGCGAACTCTAGGTTCCTATGCTTGGCGTTGAAATATTTTGCTTGCCTATCCTGGGCAATCAATAGCCTTTCACGAATAGATCGGATAGTCGAAGTTGCTTCCTCAACATCCTTCCGCTTTAATAGCTTAGTATCGCCCGTTTCTGCCCAAGACAATGGCGTGCGACACTTCTTACCATAGAGGGCCTCGAAAGGAGCCATCTTTATACTGGCTTGGTAGCTATTATTGTAGGCGAACTCGATCATATAGAGATGATCTTCCCACTTCTTTCTAAAAAAACTAGAGCGCACATTCGGAGCATATCCTCCATAGTCCTGTTGGTCCTCTCGGTCTGTCCATCCGTTTGCGGGTGGAAGGCCGCGCTGAACTTCAATTTAGTGCCCAACAGTTCATGGATAAGCCTCCAATCTTTCGATGTGAAACGCCCTTCACGATCGCTGACGATGCTACGAGGGACACCGTGCAGCCTCACAATACTATCGACATAGAGCTTCGCTAGCTTTTCTACAGAATCATCCTTCCGGTTCGGAATAAAATGCGATACCTTCGTCAATCGGTCCACGATCACCCAGATGGCGTCGTTTCCCTGTTGCGATCTCGGCAATCCGTGCATGAAATCCATCGAAATATCGTCAAACTTCCATTCCGGAATCGGCAAGGACTTCAAAAATCCATCGGGACGTTGACATTCCACCTTCACCAACGCGCAAGTGTTGCACTTGGCCACGTAGAGGGCAATGTCCTTCTTCATACCCGGCCACCAGAAAAGTTTCTTCATGTCCATGTACATTTTCGTGCTCCCAGGGTGGATCGAGTACTTGGTATGATGAGCCTCGTACATCAACTCCGCCCGTAGAGTACCAACGTTTGGGACGCACAATCTACCATTCTTCCACATAAGGCCATCTTCGAAAGAGAAATCAGCGTTTAACCCGTCAACGGTTTCCGCTTTATAGCATTTCATGCTCTCATCCAGATCCAATGCCCGTCGAACTCGGTCGGCAAGGTTGTATTGAACCTCCGTCCAGTTCAAGCATGCTGAAGTAGACGCTCTTCTATCAACGCAAAAGATCTCCATTTCATCCAGTTCGCGGATTAGACGCTCATCGTGCATCAAAATCCAATTTGCTTGAGCGGGAGCCCGACGACTCAACTCGTCCGCAACTACATTTCCCTTTCCAGAAGTATAATTGATGTCGAAGGTGTAGTCCCCAAGGAACTCCATCCACCTCCTCTGACGCATAATCAACTCCCTTTGATCCAGCAGGTACTTGAGGCTCTTGTGGTCGGTAAAGATGTCGATCTTCACGCCATACAAATAGTGCCCCCACAGCTTAAGAGCAAATACCACGGCCGCTAGCTCCAAATCATGGACCGGGTAATTCCTCTCATGAACCTTCAGTTGCCGGGAGCCGTAGGCAATTACCTTTCCGAACTGCACTAGGACACAACCCAAACCACTCCCCGAGGCGTCGCTATAAATTTCGTAGCCTTCCGTACCATATGGCGAGCATAGAATGGGCGCCGTGGTCAGACGGCTCTTCAGCTCTTCAAAAGCTCGTGCGCACTCGGGCGACCAAACAAACTTATGATCTTTCCTAGTCAGTTTAGTGAGAGGGAGTGCAATCCTTGAGAAGTTTTCCACAAAGCGCCTATAATAGCCGGCAAGTCCTAAGAAACCTCGGACTTCCGCTACGTTTTTCAACAAAGGCCACGCTCGGACCGCTTCTATCTTCGACGGATCAACTGCAATTCCTTCTCCACTAACAACATGACCAAGGAATGCTACTGACGATAGCCAAAACTCGCACTTGGAGAACTTGGCATATAGCTGACTCCTCCTCAAGGTGCTCAGAACTGCGTGCAGATGCCCTACAAGCTCCTCTTTCGACTGAGAGTATACCAGAATGCCGTCGATGAAGACAATCACAAATTGATCCAAATACTCTCGAAATGTCCTGGTCATTAAGTCCATGAATACCGACGGTGCATTAGACAGACCGAACGGCATCACCGTGAACTCATAGTGCCCAAAGCGGGTACTGAACGCTGTCTTTGGAATGTCACATTCCCTTATACTAAGCTGATAGTAGCCGGACCTTAAGTCAAGCATAGAGTATACCGTCGACCCAACCTGTTGGTCAAGTAAGTCGTCGATTCTCGGAATCGGATAACGGTTCCTCTCGGTCAGCTTGGTCCGCTACTACTAGGACAACACAAAACTGGTCTTAGGCCCCGAATCCTTCAACAAGGTGAAGAACATCTTCGCGCCTTTTTACAGCTTCTCCTATTCGCGCTCACTCGAGATCTATTAGGCAGCACTACCTCCAATCTATCCTTGATTAAGGTAAATGACAATTCGATTCATAACACGAAGTCCTTAGACAAATAGGAGAGCGATGCTCCCACACCAACAGAGCTCTCGTCGAATAGTCGGTAATTAGGACAAGGCCTAATTGCACACAAATACAAGACATAAAATTTTGTTGTCAACAGATACAGTGGACATATTTCTATCACTATCCGCACACGGGGTAGAAATCATATTAGGAGATGATCATCCATACCTGTGGCAACATCGCATTGCTGAATGACCTCTTGCTGGCCATAAGAGTAGACTCTCAGCTGGGTTAGAGAATATTGGGGAATCGAAGACTCCACCGCTTTGCCTTTCTCCATAGGAGCTAAACCCACCGCACGAGCATAGTCCACTTCTCCGCTTTTTGCTTTTGGGGGACCACTTCGACACACCGCGGCTTTGTGTCCCACCTTTCCACAAGTGAAACAATTTAAGGAACACCGTGCAGTCTTAGCTTCCACAGAGTTAAACTTTCTCTTGTTTCTTCTGAACTCAGACTTGGACTGAGAGACCGACGCATGAAACTCATTGAAGTCTTTCGCGCACGGCATACTCTTTATATCCATTTCCAGAGATTTAGCTGTTTTCACTAAGATGTTGAAGCCGAGTAACTTTGGACCCACAAGCATTAGTCTTAGGTCATCTCGCAGACCATTGCAGAACTTGTTGACCTTGGTTTCCTCATCTTCCCACATAGACCTCTCATAACGATTCCGACTGATGAACTCAATCAGGTACTCATCCACTGAGTGCTCTCCCTGCTCTAGGTGTGAACACTGATCTTGCCGTTCAGGAATCTCGGTTAGGGGTGTAAACTTTAGAAGGAATGACTCATGGAAGCTTTCCCAAGAGATTTCAGAAAGTTGTCTCCCACCAAACTTGTGCAACAACTCTTCTTCCCACCAAAGTCTTGCTTCTCTTATAAGTAGGAAGGTGGTTAAGGTTACCAACATATCTTTGCTTATAAGCATAGACATTAAAGTCCTCTTTATCTCTGACAACCACTCAGCAGCTCTCCCAGGGGATTCCGTCCCCTCGAAGGATGGAGGGTTGAGGCTCAGAAAGTACTTTAATTGCTGGTCACGCGCTCGCCCCACTACTACCTGCGCAACTCGACGTTCCACCCTCAGTTCTACCGCAAGTTCCACTGCAGCAACCGTTACAGGGGCCACATCCAGAGTCGGAGTAGTAGGTTGTGCAAGCCGCCCAGACTGAGTGTTGATCATCGCGAAGACCGCTTCAGCGACTAACTTGATCATCTCAGCCGAAGTAGTGGTCGTTGGCAACTCAGACGACCCACTATTTTCAGCGGTGTTACGGGGTCGAGACTGCCCCGCAACACTCCTAGTCACCTATAATCGTATAAGACACAATTTAGTGACTGAAAACATAGCAAACAACAATCATGGAACGCTCAGGTTCCGCAAACAAGTATGTTTTTCCATTCCTAAGTGGACATTCTTATTAGTTTTTGTCGTTTTAGGTGAATGCACATCCCGTGCACACCACCCCTTAAAAGGAATTCGTCCCGAATTCGCTAAACTACGGATCGACGCCTTAAGTCTGATACCAAATTGTAACACCCTGCCAGTACGAAAAGTATAATAGCGGGTCCGACCGGGACCCCACGCCATACAAACCACACTAGCTAGGAGTTAAAAGGTGATAAACAGAAAAGAATACAACTACACGAGAGTACAAAACGTAAGCGGAAGCATAAAGATTAAAACATTTCAAATAGAACTGTCCACTATCATAGGAATGGAACCAAAATATAGAGTTACGACCTTAAGGCCTTACATTTACCAAATGTAATAAAAACTCCAAACATACATCGGCACGCAGGCCGGCAATACAAGGAAAACAGAAAAGAGGCTGGCCTTCGAGGGCCAACTCAGCATAAGGGCCACCGCCCGCTATTTTCCGCTAGGCTCACCTGCACCTGCATAAGAACATTCCACCAAGCGGTGGCAAACAAGATAAAGGTCAGCAAAGCTGACCAAATTATAACGACCCCACCCCTTTCCCGGGGTGGCGGAGCTTCTACCCTGCAAGCAAGCCATACTAGCACAAGTACTGATATAAAGAAAGTGCAACTACACAAGGTGAGGTTTCAAGCACAATCAATCTTCTAGGTTGAGCATCAAAAGAAAGGAACCTAGGTATGCACATGATGTTGGTTGTGTTCACCCGAAGGTTCCCACAACCGCCTAAACAACCGCATGAGGCTAACAACATCAATTCATCACAAACGTGGGTACACACAACCGCACGCTCCATGCTCACAAGGCATGCACCAAAGGTACTTCTTCCCGAGAACCAAAACCATCATGAGTCCGGAAACTCTAGATAGAAAAGAGCTTTTGGTCGGTCTAGGAAAGACGCCCTTTCCCAACCTCTCCCAAGGTCGTTCGGGTTTACAAGAGATAAATCCCCCTACCGCCGCGCCTGGAAACGGGTTCAGTTCAGCCAATTTCCGTGCTCTTGTCATCGATTGAACACACGATGCGGGTATGTCATCACCTCGGCCTGTAAGGGTTTAGCACTCGCTAGTGCTACACAAAACATAAGTTACAACACCCAAGCCTTAAAAGTTCACTTTGTAACGACTCAAGACCCGACTCCGCCTTTCGGCCGGAGGGCATGATGGATCGTTAGGGCTTTACACGTAACCAAAAGGAGGTACAAGACCACTCCTCAACAATTCTAGTGGTGAAGGTTTGCATTCAACCACTCGCAAAGCATGGGGCTTCCGTTAGGATCTTCACAAGACGCCTACGCTTAAATCCTGCAATACTATCGCATATATCACGGAGTCATTCTCCGACACGCATTCTAGGCTTAACCTAAATGCAACGTCGCAATTCAAGCATCACCGATTCGGGCTCACGGCCACGAATAGGCTTCACACACAATGCCTAAATCCGCACGACTACCGGATTTTCTACATGCAATATGCCGGGGACGGACACAATCGACCCGGAGTTCCGAAGAACTTGAGGAAAATCCTACACTTCACCCATTTGGTGAAAGGGACTCCTCATGCAAGCATAGAGAAATGAAGGAGAGGACAAATGACAAGTCCAAAGAATAGAGAGGAAGAATCTTTACCCTAGGAGCGTTCTTCTTCGCCATGGATCTGAGATTCTAGACGGAGGGAAACGACCGCACCGGGCTGCACTCTCCAGATCTGGAAACGGCTCGCGAAACGGAGCTCCGGAGCTCCGTCAATGGCGGGATCTCTACTTCTTCTTCCTTACCTCCTTCTTCTTCCTCTAGCCTAGGAGAGAGAAACACCTCAAAAGAATGAGGATTAATCTCCTCTCACAAGCCCTAAGACCCTCCAGCATTTAATCCTAGCCATTGGATCGGATTCCAAAAGATTTGGATGGCCGGATCGTCTTCTCCGCTCAAAATCGCGGAGCAGAAGAAACAGGGCGCACGATCACAGACGCACGATCACTGGTCGTGCGCGAAGAGGAGAATGGTTGTGCGATAAGCCGAGACAGAACTCCAATTCCTTGCGAAAGAACGCACGATCATTGGCGCACGATCAATGGTCGTGCGCGAAGAGGACAATGGTCGTGCGCAGAGAACTGTTGTGGAATTTTTAGCCTATTCCGAGCGCAACACTACCACTCCGCCTACTTCGCTGAACTAAGAATTTTGGGGTGTTACAATCAACATCCATGTCAAATACTACTTTCTCTCCTCCATCTCCACCATAGCCTGCAAAGAATTTCATGAGTTAGAAAACTCAATGAATTCATGAACATATGCAGTAACGTAGAAAGAGAACTAGCTCTTACATAAGTGAGCTTAGAACCTGTAGCATTGGTGAAGTAACACTGTCAGCATCTCTATCTGGTTTAGCATGAACCAGTCTAGTGTTGATTTTGTAAAACAACAGTTATCATATCCATTAGTGATCATTATGTGCCTCATCAACAAAAGTTGAATGATATGACACAACAACG
The DNA here is from genome assembly GCA_033032865.1 of Dactylorhiza incarnata. Lineage (NCBI taxonomy): Eukaryota > Viridiplantae > Streptophyta > Magnoliopsida > Asparagales > Orchidaceae > Dactylorhiza > Dactylorhiza incarnata. Next base: position 358,330 of record JAWHQI010000250.1, read on the forward strand.
TTTGCAACATTATCAGGTGTGGAATAATGTGCTATGATCATTAATGTTAGATAACCGACTATAACGACTTTCTATTCCTAGTTGAATAATTTTCGAATCAATTTACAATGAGAAAGATGCTTAGTTATCAAATGTGGAATAACAGGCATCTAACCATCTTGGGTTTTCATCAAGAAATTATTTGGGGTTTTCAGTCTGTTATTTAGATGCTTGAATGTTGCGACTATAGGTTCTCACTATCAAAACATAAACTGGGAGGAAAGTTTCATATTTCTATGAACTTTAGTCCCATCTCCCCCGATGTTTTTATTGTGAGAGCTCTATTCAAGCCTTTGGTCAAGGCATCTGCAACATTGTCTTTCGATCTCACATCAATCAGGGTCAAAATCCCTTGACTTGTGAGTGAGGTCAACCAGGATTATTTCAGCCTGAGATGCCTTCTTTTGCCATTGAACAAAGTGTTCGTAGCAATTGTTTTCGTAGCCTGATTGTCATAGTAAACTGCAACAAAACTCATTTTCAGGCTCGATAAAGGAATGTCCATCACCAAATCTCTTAACAACTCTGCTTCTTCGCCTGCTGCAGCAAGAGTGTAGAGTTCAGATTCTATAGAAGAGAGTGCAATACAAGACTGCCTCTTAGACTTCCAGGCTATAGCTGCTCCTCCTAGTGTGAATACAAACCCACTAGTGGACTTGCTGTCGTTTAATTCCGAGCACCATGATGCATCAGAATAACCTTCAAGAACTGAAGGATAACTAGTGTAAACAAAGACATACTTTTGGGTGTGCTTTAAGTATCTCATTAGCCTATCTAAGGCGTTCCAATGGTCTTGGCCAGGATTACTAGTGAATCTGCACAACATGCCGACCGTAAAGGCTATGTCAGGTCTAGTGCAGACCATAGCATACATGAGGCTACCAAGCAGTTTAGAATAATCTAACTGTTTAACCATAGCTCCTTCATTGGGCTTTAGGCGGTTAGTGTAGTCGTATGGTGTCTCAGATGCTCTACTGTCACTGTATCCCCACGTGTCCTGTAACACCCCAAAAATCCTAGTTCAGCGAGGTAGGCAGAGTGGTAGTGCCGCGCTCGTAGTAGGCTGAATTTTCTCAGTCAAAGCAGTGCGCACGACCATATTTCTGTTGGATTGTGTGACGCCCTCAGAGGGGGGGGGGGGGGGGGGGGGAGGGGTGAATAAGGGTGTGTTTAAAATATGATTTTTGCTTAAGAATTTTTAAACAAACTTTACTTTTCTAAAAATTACTTCTAAACAATTTCCAATCAATGTGATTTTTTAAATTAATTCAAATCCAAATTTCTAAGTTAAAGATTATGCAACCAAAAATGTAATTAGAGAAAAAGACATAATTATATTAATAATGAAATTTGCATACAATAAAAATGATCTTAACAATGCTTAAGATCAAGGCACAAATATGATAATAAAATTTCAATAATTTGGGTTTACCAATCCTTCTCCCAAGGATCGGAAGGCTATCACTTGTCTCTCCCAAGACCAAGCCCAAGCCTATCCACTAGATCTTCCCAAGATCTAGACGTAGCACACAAGGCCACGATTTCCTACCAAGCCACGCAAGGACTTGGACGCTCCGCACAAGGAAGCGATTTTCCCATAAGCCACACAAGGACCTAGACGCCACGCACAAGGCGGCGATTTCCTCCTAAGCCACACAAGGACCTAGACGCCACACGCAATGCGGCAATTTCCCCTAAGCCACACACAGACTTAGACGCCACGCACAAGGCGACGATTTTCTCCTCCGATTACAAAATGATAAGATAAAATACAAAATAGAAATTCAGATATGAAACTCCCTAAATCTGAAGCGCTGAAGACGACGCCGAATCCTTGCAAAGATTGCCAGAGATACTGCGCACAGACCGTCTCTTCTTCGCTCTTGAACGTTCTTGCCAAAATGGGAGTTCTCGGAGTTCTGGAGCTCTCTGGATGGAATGCACTCAGGAAAGGACTTGGAGATCTCAAGAACTGAATTCCACGAAGTTTTGAACTCTTTTTAAGAAAAAGAGCTGTCGCCATCCGATAGCTACTGTCGCCGGAATCCGATATCTCCAGAAGCTGCCACATGTCCCACTAAAACGAAGTTTCTGCTTGAATTTGAAGTCGTGGTTGAGACGTGGGCTGTCAGATATCCGATAGCACTGTCGGATATCCATTAGCTAAGGTAACTGCTGCACGTCCTGGCGTTATTGGAAGATCGTGGGCTGTTGGAAATCCGTTAGCTAGCTGTCGGAAATCCGATAGCTAGCTATCAGAAATCCGGTACTGCTGTCGGAAATCCGATAGCTCCACTTCATTTTTGCCGTACGAAACTTCTCCAGACTGTAGACGGAGTCGTTCTCATCTCCGAAATGGTGTGGGACGTTCCGTAACTCTTCCTGGATTGAAAGTTATTGCCGTTTGAAGTTTAACATACAAAACTCGTCATTTTGTCTTTTTGATCCATGAACGAGGACGTGTTTCTTTATTTAACATGTATCACCTGTACACTATAAACACACAAAAGAGTAGATCAAATACATCATGGTATTTGTTATTCTCAAACCAAGAGTGATGTAGGGATGAAACGAGACACGTAGACGTTACGCTAACGGAAAGCTTTCATCACAGAAATTAAAAATAACATAAGGGGGTTCCGACCAAAAGCGAACGAAAAGGGGTCGGTTGGCTCCCAAATCCAATGGATAAAATTGAGCGGGACTCGATACAACGTCCTTAGTACCTATCTCTCCAACAAGAACACAACTCACCGTAAGCCGGACTCGATACAACGTCCTTAAGACCTACCTCTCCAACAAGCACACAACTCACCGCACCTACACAAACATCTATTCTTCAACTTGAGCCGTTTCAAACGCAGCAAATAATTTATTTCGGAGCGGCGGCAAACGATTAGTAGCGGTCGAAATTCTAGTTGAGATTAATTCCCTTGTTAGCACAAATTGTGCCAATCTTGGAGAACAAGTCAAGGCTAGGCCGAGCTTTGCTCCCGCACCGGATCTTCCCAATCCGGATCACAAGAGATTCAATAACAATGATTTGAAATCAGAACTTGCAAGCGATGCGTTTTAAAAATCACGGAAAAGACGGTTCGTAAACACCTCCACAAATCTCACAGCAAGAAATCACAAATGAGGAAAAGTTACCCAACCAAGAAGATTAACACACAAGATAAGGTGGGAGATTCACTCTCTCCACGGATCCACCAGCGTCACACCGAATGGGGTTGCAACCTTCTTCCTTGGAGTCGTACCGAAGGAAGCCACGCCGGAGTCGCACCGAAGCGGATGGAGGAAGCGGTCTTGCAGTCACACCAAGGGAGGGGGGGGGGGGGGGGGGGGGGGGGGGGGGGGGGCTAGGAGGAGGCTCCAAGCATGGCCGAAATTCTCAAGGGAGAAATTAGGGTTTGTAATCTTCAATGTTCTATTCCCTCTCATCAAGGCCTCCTTAAATAGGAGTTACAACAAAATCTTAACCATCCAAGATGGAGATGAAATCTCATCCACCCGTATGGTTAAATATACACCAAAATAAAATAAAGAGTTCAAAATTAAAATTACAACCATTTTAATGAATATAAAATTATCATCAAGCATGAAATAATTTTATATTCATTAATATAAAATAAAAGTGCATAAATAAAAGTGCATAAATAAACTTTAAATTTTCACGACAGTTTTGGCACGCCGCGGGCGGAGATTGTAACGCGGACTTCCTTCAGCATCATCATGGCACCTCAGATCTTTGTGTCGCAGCGCCTCGGCAACCAGGTCATCATCAAGGAGTGTCGGAGGGGCCGCACCATCAAAGAGATGCGGAAAGCAAACTCCAACAATCTCCCCCTTTTGATAATAACAAATACCCATATGAGAAATTAGTGAGTTTATAGATAAGTGCGATAAAAGATATGCATGAATAAAAGGTTTACTGCGTGATAGATTTTACTCCCCCTAAATATCTATGTCACTAGATTTCTCATTTTATTCTCCCCCTTTTGTTATTACCAAAAGTGGGTTGTCATGATCGAGCAATATCACTCCCTCTACATAGACGCTTTCCATGAAAACTTTTTAATATACTCCCCCTAAATGTATGCTCCCCCTAAATGTTATAATTAATTGCAATGGTGCATTCTGAAAAGTTGAGATTAGTAAGAGATTTCTTGAATTTATATTTCTCCCCTTTTTTGATATTATCAAAAGTTATTTTGAAATAAAGAATGAATAATTATGAAGAAATAATAAATATGGGAGTATATAAGAGTAATAGATTTTATGTCGAGAAGAAAAATAGGATGCAATCAAAAGCTTGTTAAATACTACTTGTTGAGAAAAATATAAGCATGATGCAACATAAAGTAGTAAGCAACATAGCTAACATGATAAAGTAAGCATTCTATTTTAAGATAGCACTTGCTTAAAGGAAAACACAGTGTTAAAAATAATAAGCACTCTTAAACATAAACATCATTTTAGAAGATAAAACCATATAAAGGATAATGAGTTTTAAATTTGAAAAGTTGATGTTTGAGTTAAAGATTGAAGAGATGCTATTCCATTAAGATAAAAAAATTGCAAGCATGATTTCATAATATCAAGAAAAGTTACACAAACTACAATTTAATAAAATTTACATTTCAAGTAAACATAAACATTGTAGCGGTCATGCTTTGTTATCTAGTGCATTTACTTAAGTTTGTAGAGATTTGAGTAGATGAGCATTATGATCCAATTCTCATGAGTAAAAGTTTTATGAAAGATAATGATGCGTACAAAGTAGTGTTTTGATAAAGTATACAAGTGAATCTATCAAAAACACATGATATATATAATGAAATAACACAACATTAAAATACACAAATAATATTACTTCCACACTATTTCAATGCACATGAATAAATAGTACAACTACCAAGGTGCTCTGCACACACAATGCTTATTAAGACTTATCAGGGTGCAAAGTAGTGCTTGGGGGATCACTTTTATACTTTTTAGCATTATTTTCAATTTTTTTGTGATCCGGTGTACTAAAGAGAAGTGGTGTATAAATTATTTGCTACAAGACACTTTACAATTCTTAGCCAAGGTGCTCAACCTCACAATGCTCATTAAGACTTATCAGGAGGGTGAGTAGTGCTTGGTGGAGTTTTCCTTATCATTTATTATTTGCTTTTTAGTTTAGTGACTAAGGACTCCGAATTCACTTGTTTTGCAAACATAGCATTTTAAACCACATTTCTCTAAAGAAAAAGTGCATGAAAGACAAAGAATTGTAATAACCAATTCAATGTTGTGTAGGTAATCTATTTAGGCATTTTAATTATTTATGTTATTACACTACACAATCATGTAAGAATAAGATTGCAAACACATGTAGGTTATCAAAAATAAGTGAGTGAATGAATCATTATCAAACATAATACATTACTTATACTTCACTACACCATATCATGCCTATGGTAACTCTTTTTTGTAGCGGTTTAGTAAACGCTACCAAAAGAAATTTATGGCAGCATTTAGAATCGCAACTATAGATAAATAAACGCTACTATAGAATAACATACCTACAGTGTCAGTTATTTTGTCGCGGTCAGGAGAACGCTACCATAGGAACTGTAAGTTCGCGTTTACAACCGCTACTATATATTATAAACGCCACCATACCCTAATTATCCCCAAACAAAATAAAGATAGAGCGGTGTTTTTTAGTGGGGTTTTTAAAAGCGCATCTGACACTGTGTTTTTGTGAAATTTCAAATTAAGTGGACCCAAAATCTTCAAATGTTTTGTGAATTTTCTACTCCCGCAGTTGGCACTGTGTTTTTGCTCTGATGAGTTTGGATAAAGAACACCAGTCATGAAAATGTTCGACATGATCATATTGGTTATGATCGCCGGTCCGTTGTCAAGAAAAAAAAAACAAAGTCTGAACATAAAGATGGATGGAGTTACTTATGTGAGGTCAGGGGTGCAGGGAGAAGGGGATTTTGACACTAAGCATCTTTCAATATTTCAATAGGATGTTTTGACATATTTATAACTTTATTTTGATACTTTAATTAACATAACAATTGTGGATTTTGACACTAAGTTAATATGTTTTACATATTTATTAACTTAATTAACATAACAATTGTGTTTTCTCCTTATATTTTTCATCCGCCGCTCATTTGCCCGGGTAAGTTTTTCGCGCGGGACGAAAAGCGCAGAGGAAGCGCTAGGGCACCGCTCGACGATCCCGTCGTTTCTTCCTTCGTCGCCAGCGAGTGGCGTGCCCGGGTCGAAATAATTCCGATCAAGGTAAGTTTGCGATTTCGCTCATCTCTCGCAGTCGTAGCCTCGGCGCCTCGCCATCCATCGGCTTGCCTTAACTTCCTAGCCTTCTCCAGGCTCGCAGGCGCAGACACAACTCGCAGGCTTTCACCTTCCCTGTTCTGTTCCACTGTTCCGGTGTTTCCTCCACTATCTAGAGAGGCAGAGACCATAGTCCAGGCCAGGTTCCATCGACTGTTCCGGTAAGTTTGTTAGAGTCCTCATTTCCTCTCCTCTCTTGAGTCTTGATTCCATGCCGCTGGTGGCCGCCCACCCCTAATTTTGCCCCCTTCCCAGTTGCCCTAATTTTTCCCCCTTGTTAAGTCGTTCTTCACTTCTTAGTTCTTCCTTCATCCAGCTAGTTGTTAGTTTGGAAGTTGGAATTGTTATGTAAATATTCAGTTCTTCACTTCTTAATTGTTATGCTAATTGTTAATAGTTCCTGTTAATTGTTCCTCTTTGTTTGAAACTGTTATGCTAAGTGTTAGTTGTTTGTAAATTGTAATTGTTTAGGGTTCAATTGTTAGTAATTGTTAGATGTTAATTGTTATGCTAAATTGCTAATTATTAATAGTTTCTGTTAATTGTTCCTCTTAGTTTGAAACTGTCATGCTAAGTGTTAGTTTTTTGTAAATTGTAATTGTTTAGGGTTCAGTTGTTAGTAATTGTTAGATGTTAATTGTTATGCTAAATTGCTAATTATTAATAGTTCCTGTTAATTGTTCCTCTTAGTTTGAAACTGTTATGCTAAGTGTTAGTTCTTTGTAAATTGTAATTATTTAGGGATCAGTTGTTAGTAATTGTTAGATGTTAATTGTTAGTTGCTAGTAATTGAGATTATTGTTTAGGGTTTTGTTGTTAGTAATTGTTATATGTAATTGTTATGCTAATAGATTATTGTTTGCTTCTTTGCGTTTCGTGATTTGATTCATCCGATCAAAATTATGAATCTTTGATTGTCACGCGCGCGCGCGTGTGTGTGTGTGTGTGTGTGTATGTGTGTGTTTGTATATGATGTGTGTATGTGTTCATTTTATGGTGAATATGTGACTGATGAGTGTGTGTGTATGCATTTATGTGATGTGTGTTGATTTTTTGGTGAATATGTGAGTGAGTGTGTGGATTTGTTGATTGTGTGTGTTGAGAGTGAGTGTGTGTGTGTGTTTTGAGTGTGTGTGTGTGTGTGTTTTGATTGTATGTGTGTGTCTTCATAATGGCTCCAAACTTATCTTTAGTTTTGTCTTCCTATTTCATGTTGGAGTTGCAGCCCCAAATGAAAATAGAAAACAGACAGTATATTGAGCATATCAAGAACAGTATATTTCGTCTTCCTATTTCATGTTGAAGTTGAACATAGCTGTATTTTCAATGATCATTCTAGTGTTTCCTTCATGCTGATTATGTTCATTACAGATTTGATGTTCATTACAACTTTGATGTTCATTGCATGCTTTTAATTGGAAAGTTCCACAAAATAGATTAATTTGAAATCTACATCGAAAACTGAAATGAACAGATTTGATGTTTATTACATGTTCATTTCAGTGATATTCTTGCTAATGGATAGAGATAAGAGTTGGATGACCCTTCCTAGATGTCATCATGATTACATTGAAGGGGTAGATCATTTCCTTCAAACAACATTTGTCCAAGAAACTCAAGGGGAAGAAATTTGTTGTCCATGCATCAAGTGTGTATTTTGTTATTATCATACCAAGGATATCGTGAGAGATCACTTGATTGTTGATGGCTTTATTGATGGTTACGATGAATGGGTTTTTCATGGGGAAAGTGATGAGATGAATATTGACAATCGAAATGATGATGGTGGGTTCATCCATGACGACATTGATGGTATGTTGCATGACAAGTATAGAAACGTTGAACAAGATTCTCCTACGCCTCAAGAAGATAGGGTAAAAGCAAGAGAAGGGTCAAATGAAGACGCCAAAAAATTCTATAAGTTAGTGGAGGAAGGCCAAGAACAGCTTTATCCAGGGTGTACTAGTTTTTCAAAGTTATCATTTACTATTCGTCTGTATATCAACAAGTGTGTACATGGAATTAGCAATGAAGCTTTTGATGATCTTTTGAGTCTGCTAAGAGAAGCCTTCCCAAATGCAAAACTTCCTGATTCTTTCAACGATGCAAAAAAGACGGTGAAGGATTTAGGTCTTCATTATCAAAAGATACATGCATGCCAAAATGATTGTATGCTGTACTGGAAGGAGCACAATGATGCTTCATCTTGTCATATTTGTGGATCTTCTAGGTGGAACTCTGAAGGAGATAATAAAGAAAAAGAAGCTGATTCATTAGCTAAGAAGGCTCGTCAAATTCCATCGAAAGTTCTGTGGCATTTCCCATTGAAGCCTAGGCTTCAAAGGCTGTTCATGTGCTCAAAAACAGCTGATTTGATGACTTGGCATGCTAATAAATTGCCAAAGGATGGAAACTTAAGGCATCCAGCTGATGGTGAAGCTTGGAGGACTCTTGATGCCTTAGATCATGATTTTGCTATGGATCCTAGGAATGTAAGGTTCGGCCTATCTAGTGATGGATTCAATCCATTTCGTACAATGAATAGTGTCTACAGCACTTGGCCTGTGGTTTTGATCAATTATAATTTACCACCATGGCTAAGCATAAAGCCAGAGTTTCTGATATTGTCTCTTCTAATTCAAGGACCCCAATCTCCTGGAAATAATATTGATGTTTATCTGCAACCATTGATTGAGGAATTAAAGGAGTTGTGGGAGTTCGGATTGGAAGTATATGATGCTTCAAAGAATCAAACATTTCAAATGCGTGCAGCTTTATTGTGGACAATCAGTGACTTCCCAGCATATGCCATGTTATCAGGGTGGAGCACCAAAGGAAAATTTGCATGCCCTTCTTGCAATTATGAAACAACTTCTCAATACCTAAAGCATAGTAGGAAGTTTTGTAATATGTCCTCTCGATTGTTCTTAGAAGAGGACCACCCTTGGAGATTTGACTTACTTTAATGAGACTAGGAGCTTTTTTCAAGTCCATATGCAGTAAAGTTATCAAAGTGCACGACCTTGATCAATTGCAGAGCGAAATTGTTGAAATACTCTGTCAACTTGAAAAGATTTTTCCTCCAGTTTTTTTGACGTAATGGTACACTTGCCTATACATCTAATTCATCAAATTAAACTGGGTGGACCGGTGCATTTTCAATGGATGTATTTGATGGAAAGATATCTTTGTAGATTGAAATCATATGTTCGTAATCGGAGTCGTCCAGAAGGGTCTATTGCAGAAGCATACTTGGCTGATGAATGTTTAGTATTTTGTTCAAGGTATATGCATGATGGGGTGAAAACAAGATTGACCAGGTATTCTGGGGGTCAAAACTCTGGTGAAACACGTTCCATTTTTCCCTTTGTACAAATAGGTTTTCCGCTAGGAGGTAAGAAGAAAAGAGGAAAAGGGAAGAAAAAGCAGAAGGGTGAGGCTATTATGCTAGATGATCTTACCTTAACACTAGCTCATCGATATGCTATCTTCAACTGTGGAGACGAACAAGTTGAGAAGTACATTACGTAAGACTATAATTACTTTGTCTCTTTTTCCTATTATTCAACCTAACTTTATTTCATGTAAATGCAGAGAGCATAAAAATTTGATTGATAATAGACGTGGATTGAGTAAATGGGCTAAAGAAAAGATGCATAGTCAAGAATTTGTGCATTGATTTGAAGCTAGAGTAACTAATGACCAAGTTCCTGATTACATAAACTGGCTTTCCAAATTTCCAAATTCAGTGGCAAGGAGATACAAAGGCTATTGTATCTCTGGTTATAAATTTTATAGCAGGGAACGAGATGGGAAATGCAAGACTCAAAAAAGTGGAGTTACTCTTACGGCAACAACTCCAAGTTTTGGTAGCTCAAGGGACCGAAATCCTATTGTCGGTAATGTGGAATATTATGGGGCAATAGATGACATAATTGAGATAGATTATTGGGGAACATTTAGTGTTGTGCTATTTAAATGTTTTTGGTTTGATGTTCAGAAAGATGAATTCGGGCTTACATGTGTTAACTTCCTGAAGCTCTGCTACATGGATGATCCTTTTGTGTTGGCTTCTCAAGTACATCAAGTTTTTTATGTACAAGATCCTTTAGAAGAAGAACGTCACTATGTTCTACAAAACATTCCTAGAGATTTGTTAGATCTGGACCAATCTCTAGTAGCTAGTGATGAATCATATTGGGATGATGCACGTAATGTTGGGGTTGATGTGAGTCCAACTATTGGAGATGACGATGATGATACTTGGTGTAGACGTGATGTGGCTCTTGAAATGCCTTTTAGTGCTGATGATCTTGATAGACAAGAAATGCAAGATGATTAAGAATGGTTCTAATTTTGTTGAAATTTTGTTCATCATTTTTTATTAATCAATTTCTGTTTATCAATTTTTGTTTTTATTTTGATGAATTTTTGTTGTTTAACAACAACACTCAATTTCTGTTTATCAATTTCTATTTATCAATTAAGATTTACCAAATATGTTGCAGCAGGTGTGTATGTGCAACATTATGTGTGTGTATTGTGCATTCAGACATGATATGAATTGTGCAGGTGTGTGCTGTTATGTGCAGAACCGTGCGTGTTTGTTTAACAAAGTGTGTGTGTGTGTGTGTATGTGCAGGAAAGTGTGTGTATGTGCAGGAATGTGTGTGTATGTGCAGCAGGTGTGTGTATGTGCAGGAAAGTGTGCGTATGTGCAGCAGGTGTGTGTGTGTATGTGCATGAATGTGTGTGTATGTGCAGGAATGTGTGTGTGTATGTGCAGCAGGTGTGTGTATATGCAGGAAAGTGTGTGTATGTGCAGCAGGTGTGTGTGTGTGTATGTGCAGGAAAGTGTGTGTATGTGCAGCAGGTGTGTGTGTGTGCAGGAAAGTGTGTGTATGTGCAGCAGGTGTGTGCTGTGTATGTGCAGCAGGTGTGTGCAGGAATGTGTGTGTGTATGTGCAGGAATGTATGTGTGTGTATGTGCAGGAATGTGTGTGTATGTGCAGGAATGTGTGTGTATGTGCAGCAGGTGTGTGTGTATGTGCAACAGGTGTGTGTATGTGCAGGAAAGTGTGTGTATGTGCAGCAGGTGTGTGTATGTGTATGTGCAGGAAAGTGTGTGTATATGCAGCAGGTGTGTGTGTGTGTGCAGGAAAGTGTGTGTATGTGCAGCAGGTGTGTACTGTGTATGTGCAGCAGGTGTGTGCAGGAATGTGTGTGTGTGTGTGTATGTGCAGGAATGTGTGTGTTTGGGCAGCAGGTGTGTGTGTATGTGCAACATGTGTGTGTATGTGCAGGAAAGTGTGTGTATGTGCAACATGTGTGTGTATGTGCAGGAAAGTGTGTGTATGTGCAGCAGGTGTGTGTGTGTGTGTGCAAGAAAGTGTGTGTATGTGCAGCAGGTGTGTGTGTGTATGTGCAGGAAAGTGTGTGTATGTGCAGCAGGTGTGTGTGTGTGTGTGCAGGAAAGTGTGTGTATGTGCAAAAATGTGTGTGTATATGCAGCAGGTGTGTATGTGCAGCAGGTGTGTATGTGTATGTGCAGGAAAGTGTGTGTATGTGCAACAGGTGTGTGTACAACAATGTGTGCATGTGTGCAGCAAGGTGTGTGTGTGTGTATGTGCAGCAGGTGTGTATGTGCAGCAAGCTGTGTATGTGTACATCATTGTGTATTTGTATGTGCATGAATGTGCATGTGTGCAGCAAGGTGTGTGTGTGTGTATGTGCAGCAGGTGTAGTCGGCAGGTGTGTGTATGTGCAGCAGGTGTTGTCTGCAAAAACTTGTATTTTTGACTTTCTCTATATTATAATAATTTTGGTTTCACAAATACTTTAATGCATAGTTTATTTACTGAAACAGTTATTAAATATTTTGGATAACTCAAGCAATGAAGCAGTCCAAACAACCTGTTAAATATTATAAACCGGGCTCGATGGACCATTATTTACGAATGAGAACGAGATCAAGGAAATGAGCATTCCAAACAACGAATGAAGATTTGTTACAAATAGATGCACCTCATCTTGAAGAGCAACGTGAAGATCCAGAATTTGTCGTTGATGAACTTAATAATATTGAGGATGATGATGTAGATCTACCTCATGTTTTTGAGGAGGAGGATTTAAATTTAGAGCCGGATATTTGCGAAGATTTAGTTCCAGAGGCGGAACTAAATAATCTTGACGTGGACCTACATGAAGAAAGTATGCCTGGTAAAGAGATAGGGAAAGAGACAAATCCAGAGACAGAGAAAGGTATGTGTGTGTGGAGTGTTTTCTTAGTTTGTTAATGTTGTTCTCTTTTAATCAACATCTAATTATGATATTCTTTGATATTTGCAGCACCTGAAGCACAAAAGTGTAGGGGCCGAACCATGATGAAAGAGATACACAGTAGAAAGTTTGAGCATCGTGTTGTCATTATTTTAAATGAGCACAACCAGCCAATAGGCCCTGATAGAACAGTAGTGAACCAATTTGCAAGCTTTTTGGGTACATTGGCTCGAATTCCAAGTCTTTGTCGTATAGATTGTACAGATTGGAGGTTGCTGAACACTAAAGAAAAGATGTGGAGTTATGTGCAAGTAAGTTGCTAACATTTTTTTTATCGGTTAATTTATGTTTATAAATTAATTTCCAAAAAAATAATTATTTTTGGGCAGAAAAAGTGGATTATTCCAGATGAAGGAAAGAAGTGGACTCTTGCAACAATTAATAGCAGTTGGCGAAGATATAAGAACATAATCTAACATAAGTTTTATAAGCCATATGACAATGACAAGGAGAGACTCTTGAATCGACCCAAAGGTATTCCTGAAGAACAATTCAAGGGATTTATCGAGATATTAGGGTCCAAGCAATATAAGGTATGTTATGTTTATTTTTATAATTATTTTGGTTTGACCTTTCCTTTTTTCCTTCTATTTGGAAGATGATACATTTTGATAATGTGCAGAAATTAGCAAGAAGAAATAAGCGATGCCGGAAAAAGCAAAAAAATATGCACACAACAGGCCGAACAAGTTTTGCATGCTTAAGAAATGAGTTGGTATGTGATTTTGTGATTCAGGAATTCAGAGCTTCCTATTTGTAGCTTAATATTGATTCTATTGTCATTTATAGCAAAAGGATGATGCAAACAAAGAACCTCCCACAGCAGTGCAAATGTTTACCGAGACCCGCAAAAGAGTTCTTACCCGAGAGTACAAGAAATCTTTTGAATATACCCAAAGAAAAATTGTAATTATGCATGTTATCTTGCTCAATTTTGGCGTTTATATTATTAATTACTAAAATATATAAGTTGTAATACAGGCTGAAATGGAGCAATTGCAAGCACAACAGGAAGAGAATTGTAGCACAAATGATCCGTTCAATGTTGTTATGCAGAAAGATCGTCTGGGTCATGTCAGGCTAATGGGAAAGGGTGTGACTAAATCAGATTTGAAGGCATCATCATCAAGTAATGGTGCAACATTGGTTGATGGCATCAACGTAAAAGTTCCGGTAGACCTTGTGAAGTCTATCACATCAAGGGTTAAGGCTGAATTGACGCAGGAGATTCTTTCAACAGTCTTAATCAACCTACAACGTGTCATTCCTAATCTTGATTCAGATTCTATTCTTGCTGGATTGATGACAGGGATCCAATCTCCAGGAGATGCCGTTAGCGGACATGGGACAAGGAATGCAAACAGCTCATCTTATGTTGATTTTGAGTAATGTCTTGTTTGAAGGATTATATATTTTGCACCATAAATGCGACCATGTTTCCTATGATAATTTATGCTACTAATTTCACTCTTCATGTTTAATGGGTTGTTTGTTAATTTTCATTCCATGTTGATTTGCATTCATATGATTTGTTGTGCACTAGTTGATGTTCTGTTTGGACTATGGTTGTGAGCTATTTTATTCATGTTTTTGTGCTTTATCTAGAAAATTAGAATGTGTCATGGCTGTCTATAAGGGCATGGGTATAGGATGGGGTTGGATTGATTATTCAAAGAGACATATAGTTGGTGCATCCCACGTATTTGGTGGATTTCCTGAACCAAGTTCTGCTTGGGTTCCGTTCGAGCAAAGGTTGATTTGGTTGGGGATCACTCGAGGGCTGAACAAAAAAGAGCTTCAGCTGGTTTCGCTCTCCATATACAAATGTAAATCTGAGCCTCCCCATCTCTCCGCTTACATTCGTGGATCTTACCAGCGCTCCTGCAGTTTATGGATTCCCCTTCTTCCATCACTACAGATTACCTCGCTTTAATTGATTTCCCCGGTGCCACTCCTTGCCCGCAACCACGGTCAGTTGATTTCTGAAAATTCTGTTGATTTTGTTCTCTGTAACCTAGCTATTTACTCCTAATCTGATTGCTATGTAGATTTGGTTTCATAGATTTAATTGATTTCACCATTTTGCTAACCCTACATTTGATAGTATTAAATTGCTATTACATTTGTCCCTAACTTGTATGCTCCTCGTCTGATTGTTATGTAGATTTGGTTTCATCGCTTTAATTGATTTCACCATTTTGCTAACCCTACATTTGATTATATTAAATTGCTATTACATTTGTCCTTAATCTGCTCGCTATTTTTATGCTTCCAATTATCTCCTCACTGTCTCCTGCACTTCCACCCTATTTTTCTATACGCCTTGTATCATACATTATTTAGTTGCACCTACTTTACCATCTTTTGCATTTAGTTTCATGCGCCAACTATTACTTGTTTTTTGAGATCGGCAATGTCTTATTCTCATCAGGGGTGCAGAGAAATGCTACAATCGTTCTCTTTGCGAGGAGTTCCTTAATTTGATTTTGTCGTCAAAGCCTCCTTTTCATCCACGGCAGTTCAGGACATGTGCTGTTGTTGGGAATTCAGGTGATCTCTTGAAAATAGAATTTGCATTTAGTTTTTATGCAGTTGGTTAAATTTTTATTTAATTTAATTAAGTCGACCTTTACGTGGCCGTAGGACCAGAAAATCAATTGGTGAGGCTTATCTGTATTCCCAGATTTTGCGAGTCTAGAGTCGCTGTTATGGTAAGTTTTAGCACCTAGTCTTGCCATTTAAATATACTTTTAAGGGTACTATTGTGGGCCCATATCACTATACTTGTTTATTTTCAAGATACTTCTTTGAATTTACATTCTCAGTCATTGTTGATTTAGGAGGCCTAAAATTATTCATTTTATGCTGTGACCTTTTATGATAATTATATGATGCTCGACTTAAGGATCATCATCATCTGCCCATAATACATTTACTTTTCGGGTCACTTCCATCATTATTGCTGCAGTTGTAATGTTAGTTTCCAATATATGCTGAATAATGGCATGTTTTCGCGTCCTGAATTATTTTGATGGCATATTTCCAGGATTTACAGGTCAAGGCCTCACCACCTGTTCAAACTGCACCTGTTCACAATGATCCTGCCATAATTCAGGTGATGCATGCAGAAGTGGGTAATATGAAAATTTTGATGAACGTTTAATCATTGACATGCATGCAACGTTTTATGCAGTCCCATAATCCTGCGCAAACTGCTGCTGCAGTTTGCTTGCGCAAGCGCAAACTGCTGCTGCAGTTTGCTTGCGCAAACTGCGGCTGCAGTTTGCTTGCGCAAACTGCGGCTGCAGTTTGCTTGCGCAAACTGCGGCTGCAGTTGGCTTGCGCAAACTGCGGCTGCAGTTGGCTTGCGCAAACTGCGGCTGCAGTTTGCTTGCGCAAACTGCGGCTGCAGTTGGCTTGCGCAAACTGCGGCTGCAGTTTGCTTGCGCAAACTGCTGGCTGTAGTTTGCTTGCGCAAACTGCTGGCTACAGTTTGCTTGCGCAAAGTTGGATGAGTTGTTTAGGGTTCAGTTGTTAGTAATTGTTAGATGTAAATTGTAATTGTTCAGTTGTTACACTACCACCAATTTTCACACATTACCCAATCTTTCTTTTTACCTTTTTCCCATTCACTATATACTTGCATGATTAATAAAAATCATTATGGATGTAGGGTTGAGTTCAAAAAAGCTGGAGAGGTGCAAGTTGCTGCAAAAGAAGGAGGCATTAAAGGAGTCACGCCGAAGAAGGAAGAATACAAGGACGATCCCGTGAAGAAGAAAGAGATTAATTTTCATGAACAGATTGTTTATTATGAAATTTTTTTCATGTATATATTGAGTTTAATATAGATAAGTGCACCATTGATTTGTATTGAGGGGTTTGGGCTATCTCCCACCTTTTTATTATTAATAAAAATATTTTTTTCACAAAATAGATTTTATATCTATTATTGTTTATATTCTTTATTCAATTTAATGGCAAATAAATAAGTTTATTAAAATTTATTTTGTGATCAAATACAAGCATAAACGATATCATGCATAGAAGATCATAAATGTGGCCAAATACAAGCATAAATGCTGCCATAGAAAATCATATATGTTGCCAAATGTAAGCATAAACACTACCATAGAGTATCTTAAATGTTGTCAAATATAAGCATAAATGCTATCATAAAGTATCTTAAATGTTGCCAAATATAAGCATAAACGCTACAATAGAGCATCGTAAACGTTGCTGTAAAATGAAATAATCGCTACCATTGGATATCATAAACGCTACAATAGATGTACCTATAGTAGCGGTTAGAAAAATGTCACAATACATTGGGTAACCGCTACCATACCCTACGACGTCGGCGGCGGATGTAGCGCGCGCGCAACCGCTACCGTAGACCTACAGTAGCGGTTTTTTCACTTACAGTAGCGGTTTTTGAGCGCTACCATATGTATGATATGGTGTAGTGCTTAGAGGCATGCTAAACAGTTCTACACATGTTTATCTACAATCAATTTCATTGCACGTAACAAGATAATTTTCAAGGCATGACAAATACAAAACAATGTTTTTAAGAAACTTGAAAGTTAAATTAAACATTGTATTTAATCTTTAATTGATATAATTAATCATCCATCCTTGACAATGGCAATGAATAACAATCAATTTTTTTTTTAAAATAAATTTTTGAATTTTTTTTTGTATATATGCACAAAACAATAAACACACATAAAGAAAAACATATTTTTGTTCTTTGAAATTGTTTTGTAATTTTGTATTTGTTTTTTTATACATATATTCTCTAGAAATCATAGAAGTCTTTAATAACTCTTTCAGTAAAGATATTCTATGCCTGAGAAATAAACAAAAATAATGTATGAGAAAATACATATATATATATATATTTTAAAAGAAATAAAATATTGTTTTAAAAGGAATAAAAAGATAGAAAACTTTTTACAAACACACAAAATATTAAAATAATACCAGAAATAATTCAAAACAAAAAAAATTTTGGAGCAAGGGAGCTAACGCTAGGCATTAACTTCTTAACGCCGAAACAGAACTGCATTTCTTGATGTTTTGAAAAATATTTTTCTCAATTCATTTGTATTATAAAGAGACCTTCCTTCAGTTGAAATTTCAGAGTATATTGATTAGATTTGAAGGCTCTTTTAGCATGTATTTTGTGATTTTTCAAATACTTGTGTTTGGTAAAATCATTAAAGCTCGAAATATTAAAATATGCAAATACATGATGCAATGTTAGAATAAAAAAAATATGCATGATTTATGTATAAAGAGTGAGATAATGTTCATGCAATGAATATAATATAAGTATATCTAAGATCAAGATACCTTAACTACATGACTACACTCTAGCCCCGTACTAAGTGACGGATGGGCATGAGGAGATGCACACATGCCATAGGTTGGGGTGTTAATCCCATATGCATACAATAGGCGACGCTCAACCTAGCACTCTTTCCCCCCAGTGCCTCTCAAGGCCCCACTGGAACCCTCCCCGGTTAAGGACAAGACATGACTTAGAGGTTAGGTCTCTAATGCACACAATCCTACGCCCTCGCTATTGTGAGACACATGTCATAGGTTTATTGATTATGTACATACTAAGTGTGTAAGCCTTAAAAATATTAACTGTGTTATAATTTCATGATTAGTTTTGGATTTACAATTTTATCGAAGATTGTTGATTTTAAATCTATTTAGAAAGTTTTATTCATGCAAATAACTACAAAGGAAAATAAGATTTTCATATTTTAATGATATAATTTACTTTAGCATTGCAAGATATAACTAGCATGAGCATTGATTTCTATCTATGGTATGTGATAATGCTAGTGTGATGAATTAGGACAACATGGTGCAAAGCTAAGTAAAGATGGACAAATATAAGATTGAGTTGCATGTATTCAAACATAGAGTTTTGAATTTTCATAGACCTAGAAAGAAGTGACAATTCTATTTATTTTCATCTTGTTGATATCAAGTTAATTCATAGGTCTAAAGATAATGAGATTCATGCAAACAATAAAGATGCACATCACACACACAAAATAAGATATGAAATTATAATACCAATTGCAATCATATATTTTATAATTCCTACGGTTGATAGAATTAGTTGATTTAAGATAGGTCTTGATGGATCATGAATTATGATATATGATTATAGTGAATTTTAGCATAGGATATTAATAGATCATGGTGGTGATTGTGAAATCATATTCATCATTTTTGTAAATTTTCTTTTTGATTTTAATTTTTAGAAATTAGACAAAATAAATTCAAGGTATTTGACAACAAAATAAATTTTCAGAGAAAATCAGAATTTTTAGGAAAAAATGCTACCGCCATCGTTAGTGATAACGCCTGACGTTTGCAATAGAGTTACTATTTTTGATTTAAAACACATTGTTTTTGATATTATTTGATTCTGATTTTTCTCGATTATGATTTTCAATATAGGGCTATTATATGCAGCAACGAAAAATAGACAAATATGCAATTAGTTGCGCATTTAATATTTTAGCCTAAGACCCCTAAAAATCCATTTAAATCCAATTTTGAAAGTAATTTCATTAGTCTTGATAATATCATTTAGAAAATTTAGCATTCAATTTATAATGATAATATAAGACATTTATAGGCAAAGGATTTAAAAAGGATAAAACAAAAAGAAAAGATAGATCACTTAAAAATTATGACTTTATGTTCAATTTAATTCAATTTTGATTTGATAAACATTAGGCTTAAAATGTAAAAGTCATATTTCATTATATATCTAAGTGACCATAAACAAGTTAGCTCAAAAATAAGAAAAAAAACAAAAGAAAAAGCAATTAAGCATATCATGAAGTAGAGTACTAATATTTCATTTTTAATTAATTTCTACTTCATGCAATATAATGATTCCTAGTGAATGAGAGACTTAGGTATCCAAAGGGGACCAAGTTTGATGATTCCTTTGGGTACCCAAATACATCGTGTAGGCTTTTGGAGAGATAGTGATGAATGGGCCTTTACAAGTGGAGTTAGTGTTTCATTTTTAATTTTGGGCCTCCATTCATACTTCGGTTGTTTATCTTTTAAATTCATATTATGATTATTTGACATCTTTTTGGAATGATAGTTGTTTGAAAAATAATTCATTTGGGATTTATGTTTATTCAAATTATTTTTCAAAATACATTGATGTTGATAATCATAATGAATTTTATTATATTGATTCTTTGAGAGTTTATAAGAGTGATGGTCTTTCTTAAGAATTAAATGTTGAAAAAGTGGGTTACAATATGTTTTAAATGATTGGTTCTTATTTTGATGATTTTCATTTTCACTCTTTCTTATAGACGTACTCTTATAATATGAAGTTAAGCTTTTAGACTTTTGATAATTTGATAAACTAGAAATAAAAGATGTTTTATTATATGAAAAGTTTTGAATAAACATTTTTAATGATTCTAATTTATCCTTTAAATTATCATTTTCTTTTAACAATTTTTCATTATGCTCTTTTGAAGTTAAAAGACCTTTTTCCAAAACCTTGAGTTCTTCTTTAAATGTATTATAATCAAAACAAAGTTTAGCATTTTCAATTAAAGAGCATGAACACGAATTTGAAACATCAATGTAAGATTCTACTTTAGCGTTTGCTTTTAAAGTTTTATTTTCTAAACGTAATTTGGAATTAGCATGTTTCAACTTTGAAATTTTACGTTTAGCAAATTTAAGCACACGAAATGTAGAAATAGAATTAGTTATTAAAAGAGAAGATTTAGATTTTCTTACCTTGCTATAGTTTTCGTCTTCTCTTTTGCTTGATGTTTTGCCATCAAGTGAGTCCAATATTGTGACGTTGTCTTCTTCATCTTCCTCTTCCAAACAAGAGTGTCCATCATCCTTTCCGCTTGATGAGCATTCTATGGATCCATCCTTTGTGTACCTTTCTTGAATATTTACATAGGCTTGCATATTCTCCGGTTCTTGTGAATGTTCCGTACCTGTAGAAGGAGAATCATAAGTTCTTTCAAGAAAACTCCAAATTTCATATGCGGTAGGTAAAGTATAAATAAGTTTGAAAATATTTTGGTCTAACTCACAAAATATACTATTCATAGATTTTGCATTTAAAATAATTTCGTTTCTAGTTAGTACGTTTGATGGCTTTTTAATAGTAATATTCCAAACATTTTCATCTAAGGCCTTAAGAAAATTTTTCATTAATATTTTTCACCCTTTAAAATTGTTGCCCATAAATAAAGGTGGTGATAATACTTTTTCATTTATATTAAAATTTTCCCCACTAGTAGAAGCGAGATCATGATCAAGAGACGCCATTATTCCTGGTTGTTAAGCCAATTTGGAATAACCTCCCTCTGATACCACTTGTTGGATCGTGTGACGCCCTTAGAGGGGGGTGGGGGGGGGGGGGGGGGGGGTGAATAAGGGTGTGTTTAAAATATGATTTTTTCTTAAGAATTTTTAAACAAACTTTACTTTTCTAAAAATTACTTCTAAACAATTTCCAATCAATGTGATTTTTTAAATTAATTCAAATCCAAATTTCTAAGTTAAAGATTATGCAACCAAAAATGTAATTAAAGAAAAAGACATAATTATATTAATAATGAAATTTGCATACAATAAAAATGATCTTAACAATGCTTAAGATCAAGGCACAAATATGATAATAAAATTTCAATAATTTGGGTTTACCAATCCTTCTCCCAAGGATCAGAAGGCTATGACTTGTCTCTCCCAAGACCAAGCCCAAGCCTATCCACTAGATCTTCCCAAGATCTAAACGTAACACACAAGGCCATGATTTCCTACCAAGCCACGCAAGGACTTGGACGCTCCGCACAAGGAAGCAATTTTCCCCTAAGCCACACAAGGACCTAGACGCCACGCACAAGGCGGCGATTTCCTCCTAAGCCACACAAGGACCTAGACGCCACACGCAATGCGGCGATTTCCCATAAGCCACACACAGACTTAGATGCCACGCACAAGGCGGCGATTTTCTCCTCCGATTACAAAATGATAAGATAAAATACAAAATAGAAATTTAGATATGAAACTCCCTAAATATGAAGCTCTGAAGACGACGCCGAATCCTTGCAAACATTGCCTGAGATACTGCGCACGGACCGTCTCTTCTTCGCTCTTGAACGTTCTTGCCAAAATGGGAGTTCTCGGAGTATTGGAGCTCTCTGGATGGAATGCACTCAGGAAAGGACTTGGAGATCTCAAGAACTGAATTCCACGAAGTTTTGAACTCTTTTTAAGAAAAAGAGTTGTCGCCATCCGATAGCTACTGTCGCCGGAATCCGATATCTCCAGAAGCTGCCACCTGTCCCACTAAAACGAAGTTTCTGCGTGAAGTTGAGGTCGTGGTTGAGACGTGGGCTGTCGGATATCCGATAGCACTGTCGGATATCCATTAGCTAATATAACTGCTGCACTTCCTGGCGTTATTGGAAGATCGTGGGATGTCGGAAATCCGTTAGCTAGCTGTCAGAAATCCGATAGCTAGCTATCGGAAATCCGGTACTGCTGTCGGAAATCCGATAGCTCCACTTCATTTTTGCCGTCCGAAACTTCTCCAGACTATAGATGGAATCGTTCTCATCTCTGAAATGGGGTGGCACGTTCCGTAACTCTTCCTGGATTGAAAGTTATTGCCGTTTGAAGATTAACATACAAAACTCGTCATTTTGTCTTTTTAATCCATGAACGAGGACGTGTTTCTATATTTAACATGTATCACCTGTACACTATAAACACACAATAGAGTAGATCAAATACATCATGGTATTTGTTATTCTCAAACCAAGAGATGCGGAAAGCAAGCTCCAACAATTTCCTCTTCGCGCACGACCACTGGTCGTGAGCTAGTGATCGTGCGCTCTTGTCGAGGCAAAGAGAGCTGTCAAAATGCTCACTATCCAAAGAAGTGCGCACGACCATTTCTCCTCTTCGCGCACGACCACTGGTTGTGCGCCAGTGATCGTGCGCCCTATTTATTCTGCTCCGTAAAGAAGAGCGGAAAAGACGATCCGACCGATCAAAAGTATTGGAATTTGATCCAACGCCTGCGAGGGTTTGCTGGAGGGTTTTAGGGCTTTGGAGAGGGGTTATTCCCTCATAATTTCTAGGCCTTTCTCTCTCCTAATCTTGAGAAAGAAGAAGGGGCAAGGAGGAAGAATATGGAGATTTCGCCATTGACGGAGCTCCGATTCGCGAGACATTTCCAGATCTGGAAAGTGCAGCCCGGTGCGGTTCTTTCCCTCCGATTGGAATTTCGGATTGATTGCGCCAAGGATTCCTAGCGTAACGATTCTCCCTCCCGGTCTTAGGACGTGTTCTTTGTCCTCTCATTCCTTTTTCTATGCTTGCATGAGGACTCCCTTTCACCAAATGGGTGAAGTGTAGGATTTCCTCTAGTTCTTCGGAACTCCGGGTTGATTGTGTCCATCCCCGGCATATTTGCATGTAGAAATCCGGTAGTCGAACGGATTTAGGCATTGTGTGTGAAGCCTATTCGTGGCCGTGAGCCCGGATCGGTGATGCTTGGATTGCGACGTTGCATTTAGGTTAAGCCTAGAACGCGCGCCGGAGAATGTCTCTGTGTGATTTGCTATCGTATTGCGGGACCTGAGATTAGATGGCTGTTGGAGCTCCTAACAAAAGCCCCATGCTTGAGAGTGGTTGAATGCAAACCTTCACCACTATATTTCAATGAGGAGTGGTCTTGTACCTCCTTCCCGATTGTTATTTGTGAAGCCTAGGTCCTCATGAATGGATTAGGTGCGTAACTTATGTTTTGTGTAGCACTTGCATGTGCTAAAACCTTACGGGATTAGGCGAAGCCGTACCCCCATCGTGCGAGCGACACGACGGCGAGAGCACGGGCAAAGCTGAGCCGAAACCTGTTTCCATGCTAATCGGCGCGAGGTAGCACCTCTTGGACGTCGTACGACCATGGAAAAGGCCGCGGAAGGTGTTCACCTAGACGGGCCAGAAGCTCTTTAACCACCTAAGGTTTCCGAACTTAGAGTGGAGTTGGTGCTCTCGAAAGAGTACCTTGGATTCATGCCATGTGAGCATGGAGGGTGTGGTCGTGAGTACCCGCGTTTGTGATGTTTTGAAATGATGATGTGTTAGCCTCATGCGTTTGCTTAGGCGGTTGTGGGGAACCTCCGGGTGAACCCAACCAACATCATGTGCATTCCTAGGATCAACTGTATTTGATGCTACACCTAGAAGATTGATTGTGATAGCGGAGGTTTTGTTCTTATTTATCTTATTAAAAGATCTTGTTAAAGTTTTTCTTTAAATTAATGATATTTGTATATATGTATGCAGAGTGAGGAATAAAGTCAAGAACTAACATTGCATAAGAAAATTCACAGTATAGCAGTAATAAAAGTAAAGTAAAAACAAACAAAGTCAGATGACACAAAATATATAGTAGTTCCCCTCAACTGGGTACATCTACTCTTCTACCCACTGGTAGGAATCCACTAGGAGGTTGTTGATAAGGTGCCCTCACACCAGGTGAGCTGTTGATAAGGTGCTCTAACCAAACTGCAGGTTTTTGCTAAGGTGCCCTGTCACCAGGATTAACTTTTGAAGGGAGTTATAACCCTGTACAGGATGGGGTAAGGAAGTAAAAATGAAAAACAGAAGTTATATTGTTCTTCTCTGTTCTAAGAAGACTCTTGAAGATCCTGATTTGAAGTTGAATGGATCTGAATATGATGTTGAAGAAGGCTCCCCCTGTCTGATTAGAGTTGATGACAGCTTGTGGATAGAGCTTCTTCTCTTATCTACTTCTTCCTTCTTTTACAGTGATGATCCTGAGCAAGTAGTTGTGATTTGTGTCTCAGGATGTTTGTAATCTGCAAGAAGATGCTAGCAATGAAGAACAAATGGATTTTTCTTTATTTCTGTCGTGTGTTCTATATCTTGCTTTCTCTGCGTCTGTCCTTTTATAATCTGAGAACCTTTTCTCTTAATTTGAATTCTTCTCTTGGGAAGAAGGAAAGAGCTGAGGTCTCCATCAATGCTTTGACTCTCGAGAAGATAACCTGCCGTTTCTTTTCATTAAAGCTATTCTGCAACGGCTAAGAGTATTGATTGATCTGCAACGGCTAAGAGGAATAGTCAAAAGATAGAAAAGAAAATATAAAATAATTTAGAGAGAAATTCGTCGATCCAAGCTTGATATTTGTCGGGCTGTGCTCGCCGTCTTATGTACTGAGCGATTGTCTCTATCTTGGAATTCGTAGACCGCTGAAATGGCTAGACTGAGTTTGTCGAGTGTTGTTTAGAGAATGCCTGGCCGCTGAGATTATTCTGACTGAATTTGTCGAGCGTCGTTTGCCATCTGTCGAACGCTGTTCTGATGAGGATTTGTGGAGCGCTGGCTGGCTGGAATTTGTCGAGCACTGTCTGGATATTTGTCGAGCGCCGTATGACATTCGTCGAACGCAGAGAACTTTATATTATATGCTTAAGTGTATTCTCTGATTCGATCGCATCATATTTAATTTATGTTTTCTTAGATTTCTTAATTGATCTAAGTTATTAGATGACTTATTGACAAAGAGGATGGATCCTAACTCAAATCAAAAGCTAAGGTTCCAACAATCTACCCCTATTTGAGTTGGGATCAAGATTTAAGTTAAAATTTAGTGGTCTAGAAATCTTCTTTTAGTCCAAACAGCTTTTGATTGAAAATTCTCAAGTGCAGCAGCTTATTTCTTGAATTAAAATTTTTAACCTATGTAATTAGGATGCTAGCAGTTTTTATTTTTATTTTCTCCTTTTCTCTCTCACTTGGTTTCTCTGAATTTCTCATTTTCTCTCTCACTTGGGCTTTAATAATTTTTGTCCTTAAATTATTTGAGCAACTCTGCTTTCCTAGATTAAGAATTTAAAATTTTCAATTGCAGCAATCTTTAATGGATTTTTTTAAGGAATCTTTGTCTGATACCTTCTTTCTTAAGAATCCTCCCTATCAGAAGAGACTCACACTCAGTGCTTCTGATTATTTCTAATCAATGCAACTACAGTAGAATGCTCAACATGATTTGGAGAAGGTCTGTAAGAATTTTGAAGTTATTCGACATTAGGAATGGAGCTTAATAGTGAAAAACGTTATAATATCATTTGAAAGTTCCTTTTTTTTAAAAATATATGTCTTAAGAACTTTAAAAATCTGATTTTTGATACTAATTGAAAGTTTTCTTTTGTAGTCGTTAAAATATGTTTGAAATTATTTTAAAGTTATTTTGGCAATTTTTAGGTAACTTATCCTTAATTGATTTATTTTGTGCTTTTGATTTTTCTTCAGTTTTATTATTCTCAGAAGTTAAATATTTTATGCTTATTAACTTCTTTTTAATTTCCTTGTCTATTGTTATTGAATCTGTGAGTATTAGTTTAAAAATAGTTTTAGAGGTAGAGTTATGATTTGATTTTACCTCATTTACTTTTCCTAACTCTGCTTCTGCATTTGGATATTGGTATGATCCATTTATGGCCATCATGCAGAAAGCTCTAGCTCTGTGCTCCTTTTCTTTTTCTTCTTCACTCAAATTTATTGATGGTTCTGCATCATAAATACATTCAGTTAGAGTAAAGGAAGAAGAGGGTTCATTTACCATCCTAGAGAGGGAGATCCAGATTTCTCGTGCAGAAGTGCAGTCTTAAACTCTTTGAAGAATGTCTTTTGACACTGATTGAGTTAAGATCTGCATGGCTTTTGTATCTGCATCTGTTGAGTGGTCTGAAGATGGGGAAGGTCCTTTATGTTTATCAGTCTGCCCATCATCAGCACCAACTTTGAATTTGTCAGGCTTCATTTTGCAAACACGGGCAGTGACATCAGTTTCTCTGTTGGTAGTCTTCTTTGAAGAAGATATATCAGCACCAACATAAACATTCCCTTTCATTGCTCTCAAAGGGGACTTGAGACCCGTGGAACTAGGTAATGCAGTTGTAGCTGCCTTTGATGATATGAGGGGAGGTCCTGTCAAAATAGATTTGTAAATTTCTTCATCTATAACATTCATATATAATTTTATTCTAACTTGCCATAATGAGATATTATCTAAATTAAATATGGGTGGATCTGAGAATAGAAAGATTTCTTGTGCCATTTTGAAAACGCTGAGAACTAAAAGTGATCTTTGTGATTTCAGGTGTTAGCCTATGTGAAAAATCAACCTACCTCTGATACCAATTGAAAGCGGAGGTTTAGTTCTTATTTATCTTATTAAAAGATCTTGTTAAAGTTTATCTTTAAATTAATGATATATGTATATATGTATGCAGAGTGAGGAATAAAGTCAAGCACTAACAGTGCATAAGAAAATTCACATCATAGCAGTAATAAAAGTAAAGTAAAAACAAGCAAAGTCAGATGACACAAAATATATAGTAGTTCCCCTCAACTGGGTACATCTACTCTTCTACCCACTGGTAGGAATCCACTAGGAGGTTGTTGATAAGGTGCCGTCACACCAGGTGAGCTGTTGAAAATGTGCTCTAACCAAACTGCAGGTTTTTGCTAAGGTGCCCTGTCACCGGGATTAACTTTTGAAGGGAGTTATAACCCTGTACAGGATGGGGTAAGGAAGTAAAAATGAAAAACAGAAGTTATATTGTTCTTCTCTGTTCTAAGAAGACTCTTGAAGATCCTGATTTGAAGTTGAATGGATCTGAATATGATGTTGAAGAAGGCTCCCCCTGTCTGATTAGAGTTGATGACAGCTTGTGGATAGAGCTTCTTCTTTTAACTACTTCTTCCTTCTTTTGCAGTGATGATCCTGAGCAAGTAGTTGTGATTTGTGTCTCAGGATGTTTGTAATCTGCAGGAATATGTTAGCAATGAAGAACAGATGGATTTTTCTTTATTTCTGTCGTGCGTTCTATATCTTGCTTTCTCTGCGTCTGTCCTTTTATAATCTGAGAACATTTTCTCTTAATTTGAATTCTTCTCTTGGGAAGAAGGAAAGAGCTGAGGTCTCCATCAATGCTATGACACCTCGAGAAGATAACCTGCCATTTCTTTTCATTAAAGCTAATTTGCAACGGCTAAGAGTATTGATTGATCTGCAACGGCTAAGAGGAATAGTCAAAAGATAGAAAAGAAAATATAAAATAATTTAGAGAGAAATTCGTCGATCCCAACTTGATATTTGTCGGGGTGTGCTCGCCGTCTTATGTACTGAGCGATTGTCTCTATCTTGGAATTCGTACACCGCTGAAATGGCTAGATTGAGTTTGTCGAGTGTTGTTTCGAGAATGCCTGGCCGCTGAGATTATTCTGACTGAATTTGTCGAGCGTCGTTTGTCATCTGTCGAACGCTGTTTTGATGAGGATTTGTCGAGCGCTGGCTGGCTGGAATTTGTCGAGCGCTGTCTGGCTATTTGTCGAGCGCCGTCTGACATTCGTCGAACGCAGAGAACTTTATATTATATGCTTAAGTATATTCTTCGATTCGATCGCATCATATTTACTTTATGTTTTCTTAGATTTCTTAATTGATCTAAGTTATTAGATGACTTATTGACAAAGAGGATGGATTCTAACTCAAATCAAAAGCTAAGGTTCCAACAGATTATTTTTGAAACCTCACCTTGTGTAGTTTGCACCTTCCTTATACTAGTACATGTTGCTAGTACGGCTTGTACGCAGGGAAGAAGCTCCGCCACCCCGAGAAAGGGGTGGGGTCGTTATAATTTGGTCAGCTGTGCTGACCGTTGCTTTGTTTGCCACCTTTTGGTGAAATCTTCTTATGCAGGTGCTGGTGGGCCTAGCGGGAAATAGCGGGTGGTGGCCCTTTTGCTGTGTTGGCCCTCGAAGGCCAGCTTCTTTTCTGCTTTTCATGTATTGCCGGCCTGCGTGTCGAAGTATGTTTAGGGAGTTTTGTACGTTTTGGAATGTAAGGCCTTAAGGCCGTAACTCTACACTTTATTGTTTTATTCCTGTGATTGTGGACTATTCTAAAAAATATGTTAAATCTTTATGCTTCCGCTTATGTTTAGTATAATCTGGCGTAGTTCTTTTCTGTATATCTCCTTTTAACGCCTAGCTAGTGTGGTTAGTATAGCGTGTGGTCCCGGCAGGACCTACTGTTATATTATTTGTACTGGCAGGGTGTTACAATTTGGTATCGGACTTAGGGCGTCGATCCGTAGTTTAGCGAATTTGGGACGAATTCCTTTTAAGGGGTGGTGTGCACGGGATGTGCGCTTACCCAAAACGTTAAAAACTAATAAGAATGTCCACTTAGGAATGGAAAAGCATACTTGTTTGCGGAACCTGAGTGTTCCATGATTGTTGTTCGCCTTGTTTTCAGTCACTAAATTGTGTCTTCCACGATTATAGGTGACTAGGAGTGGTGCGGGGCAGTTTCAACCCCGTAACACTGCTGAAAGTAGTGCGTTTGTTGAGGTACCAGCGATCACTCCTTCTGCTGAGATGATCAGGTTAGTCGCTGAAGCGGTCTTCGCGATGATCAACACTCAGTCTGGGCGGCTTGCACAGCCTACTACTCCGACTCCGGATGTGGCCCCTGTAACTGTTGCTGCAGTGGAACCTGCGGTAGAGCCGAGGGTGGAACGTCGAGTTGAGCAAGTAGTTGTGGGATGAGCACGTGACCAGCAATTAAAGCACTTCCTGAGCCTTAACCCTCCAACATTCTCGGGAACCGAATCCCAAAGAGAGCGGCGGAGTGGTTGTCAGAAATAAAAAGGACTTTAATGTCAATGCTTATAAGCAAAGAGAGGTTGGTAGCCTTAGCCACCTTCCTACTTATAAGAGAAGCAAGACTTTGGTGGGAAGAAGAGTTGGTGCACAAGTTTGGTGGGAGAAACTTACCGAAATCTCTTGGGAAAACTTCCATGAGTCATTCCTTCTGTGGTACATGCTCTCAACAGAGCATTTGGCACTACAGAACCAGTGTTTACACCTGGAGCAGGGAGCGCACTTAGTGGACGAGTACCTGAATGAGTTCATCAGTCTGGGCCGCTATGAGAGGTCTATGTGGGAAGATGAGGAGACCAAGGTCAACAAGTTCTACAATGGTCCGTGAGATGACCTAAGACTAATGCTTGTGGGTCCAATGTTACTTGGCTTCAACGTCTTAGTGAAAGCAGCAAAATCTCTGGAAATGGATATGAAGAGTATGCAGCGCGCGAAAGACTTCAATGTAAAGAAGTCAGAGTTTCATGCGCCGGTCTCTCAGTCCAAGTCTGAGTTCAGAAGAGTTAAGAGAAAGTTTAACTCTGTGGAAGCTAGGACTGCACGGTGTTCTTTAATTTGTTTCACTTGCGGAAAGGTGGGACACAAAGCCCGAGTGTGTCGAAGTGGTCCCCCAAAGGCAAAAAGCAGAGGAGTGGACTATGCTCGTGTGATGGGTTCAGCTTTTATGGAAAAAGGCAAGGCGGTGGAGTCTTCGACTTCCCAGCATTCTCTAACCCAACCGAGAGTCTACTCCTATGGCCAGCAAGAGGTCATTCAATAATGCGATGTTGCCACAGGTATGGGTGATCATCTTTTAATATGATTTCTACCCCGTGTGCGGATAGAGATAGCAGTGTGGCCACCGTATCCGATGACAGCGAAATTTTATGTCTTGCATTTACGTGCAATTAGGCCTTGTCCTAATTATCAACTATTCGACGATAGCTCTGTTGGTGCGGGAGCATCGCTCTCTTATCTGTCTAAGGACTTCGTGTTATGAATCGGAGTGTCGTTTACCTTAGTCAAGGATAGATTGGAGGTAATGCTGCCCAATAGATCTTGAATGAGCGCGGATAGGAGAAGCTGTGAAAAGGCGCGAAGATGTTCTTCACCTTGTTGAAGGATTCGGGGCCTAAGCTCAGCTTTGGTGTTGTCCTAGTAGTAGCGGACCAAGCTGACCGAGAAGAACCGTTATCCGATTCTGAGAATCTATGACTTATTCGACCAACCGTTTGGGTCGACGGTATACTCTAAGCTTGACTTAAGGTCCAGCTATTATCAGCTTCGTAAGGGAATGTGATATTCCAAAGACAACGTTCAGTACTCGCTTTGGGCACTATGAATTCACCGTTATGCCATTCGGTCTATCTAATGCACCGTCGGTATTTATGGACTTAATGAATAGAACGTTCCGAGAGTATTTGGATCAATTTGTGATCGTCTTCATCGACGACATTTTGGTATACTCTCAGTCGGAGGAGGAGCATGCAGAGCATCTGCACGCAGTTTTGAGCACCCTGAAGAGGAGTTAATTATATGCCAAGTTCTCCAAGTGCGAGTTTTGGCTATCGTCAGTAGCATTCCTGGGTCGTGTTGTTAGTGGGGATGAAATTGCGGTTGATCCGTCGAAAATGGAAGTGATCCGAGCGTGGCCTGTGTTGAAAAACGTAGTGGAAGTCCGAAGTTTCTTAGGACTTGCCGTCTATTATAGGCGCTTTGTGGAGAACTTCTTGAGGGTCGCACTCCCTCTCACTAAACTGACTAGGAAAGATCACAAGTTCGACTGGTCGCCCGAGTGCGCTTAAGCTTTTGAAGAACTGAAGAGGCGTCTGACCACGACACCCATTCTATGCTCGCCATGTGGTACGGAAGGCTACGAAATTTATAGTGATGCCTCGGGGAGTGGGTTGGGTTGCGTCCTAGTGCAGTTTGGAAAGGTAATTGCCTACGGCTCCGGACAACTGAAGGTTCATGAAAGGAACTACCCGGTCCATGATTTGGAGCTAGCGGCCGTGGTTTTTGCCCTCAAGCTTTGGAGGCATTACTTGTATGGCGTGAAGATCGATATCTTTAATGACCACAAGAGCCTCAAGTACCTGCTGGATCAAAGGGAGTTGAATATGCGTCAGAGGAGGTGGATGGAATTCCTTGGGGACTACACCTTCGACATCAAATATACTCCTAGTAAGGGAAATGTAGTTGCGGAGGCGTTGAGTCGTCGGGCTCCTGCTCAAGCAAATTGGATTTTGATGCACGGTGAGCATCTAATCGGCGAGCTAGAAGTTATGGAGATCATTTGCGTCGATAGAAGAGCGTCTCCTTCAGCATGCTTGAACTGGTTGGAGGTTCAATACGACCTCGCCGACCGAGTTCGACAAGCATTGGAGATGGATGAGAGCATGAAACGCTATAAAGCGGAGACTGTTGATGGGTCAAACGCTGATTTCTCTTTCGAGATGGCCTTATGTGGAAGAATATTCGGCAGATTGTGCGTCCCAAATGTTGGTACATTACGGGCGGAGTTGATGTACGAGGCTCATCATACCAAGTACTCGATCCACCCAGGGAGCACGAAAATGTACATGGCTATGAAGAAACTCTTCTGGTGGCCGGGTATGAAGAAAGACATTGCCCTCTACGTGGCCAAGTGTCATACTTGCACGTTGGTGAAGGTGGAGTGTCAACGTCCCGGTGGGTTTCTGAAGTCATTGCCGATTCCGGAATGGAAGTTCGATGATATTTCGATGGATTTCGTGCACGGATTGCCGAGATCGCAACATGGAAACGACGCCGTCTGGGTTATCGTGGACCGATTGACGAAGGTATCACACTTTATTCTGAACCGGAAGGATGATTCTGTGGAGAAGCTGGCAAAGTTGTACGTCGATAACATCGTATGGTTGCACGGGATTCCCCGTAGCATCGTCAGTGATCGCGATGGGCGGTTCACATCAAATGATTGGAGGCTGATTCATGAATTATTGGGTACCAAGCTAAAGTTTAGCACGACCTTCCACCCGCAAACAGATGGACAAACCGAAAGGACCAATAGGACGATGGAGGACATGCTGAGGATGTGTGCCCTGGACTTCGGAAAGAGATGGGAGGACCATCTCTATATGATTGAGTTTGCTTACAACAACAGCTACCAAGCAAGTATAAAGATGGCCCCTTTCGAGGCTCTTTATGGTAGGAAATGTCGCACACCGTTATCTTGGGCTGAAACGGGCGACACTAAGTTGTTGAAACGCAAGGATGTGGAGGACGCAAATACATCGATTCGGGCTATTCGGGAGCGATTGCTCATTGCCCAAGATCGGACAAGCAAAATACTATAATGCAAATCATCGGAATGTCGAGTTCGCCGTTGGCGACTGGGTTTATCTCAAGATCAAACCGTTCAAAGGAGTATCGAGGATCCGACGCTTGAAAAAGCTAAGTCCGAGGTACTTAGGACCGTTCGAGATCTTGGAGCACATTGGTGAAGCTGCCTACCGACATGCTCTATCCTCGAAGCTGAGCGGGTTGCATGATGTATTCCACATCTCTGTGTTGCGGAAGTCCGTAAAGGAGCCAAATCTTGTTGCTGCGGTCAGCGAAGTGTCGGTAGATGGTGGGCTAGCGACGAAAGTCAAACCCATTTGCATTGAAGACACTGAAGTGAAGCAGTTGCGGAACAAGTCCATTCGGATGGTGAAAGTCCGTTGGAATAATTGCGGGCGAGAGGAACTCTCTTGGGAAAGAGAGCAGTCGATGCTTGCGGAGTACCCCGAGCTATTTCTCTCAGGTAATTATAACTGTAATTTCTGCTAATACTGTTTTCGAAATTTCGGGACGAAATTCTTTTTAGGGAGGTGGAGTTGTAACACCCCAAAAATCGTAGTTCAGCGAGGTAGGCGGAGTGGTAGTGATGCGCTCGGAGTAGGCTGAATTTTCTCAGTCAAAGCAGTGCGCACGACCATATTTCCTCTTCGCGCACGACCACGGGTCGTGAGCCAGTGATCGTGCACTCTTGTCGAGGCAAAGAGAGCTGTCGGAACGCTCACTGTCCAAAGCAGTGCGCACGACCATTTCTCCTCTTCGCGCACGACCACTGGTCGTGCGCCAGTGATCGTGCCCCCTGTTTATTCTGCTCCGTAAAGAAGAGCGAAAAAGACGATCCGGCCGATCAAAAGTATTGGAATTCGATCCAACGGCTGAGAGGGTATGCTGGAGGGTTTTAGGGCTTTGGAGAGGGGTTATTCCCTCATAATTTCTAGGCCTTTCTCTCTCCTAAGCTTGAGAAAGAAGAAGGGGCAAGGAGGAAGAAGAAGGAGATTCCGCCATTGACGGAGCTCCGATTCGCGAGACGTTTCCAGATCTGGAAAGTGCAGCCCGGTGCTGTTCTTTCCCTCCGATTGGAATCTCGGATTGATGGCACCAAGGCTTCCTAGGGTAACAATTCTCCCTCCCGGTCTTAGGACGTGTTCTTTGTCCCCTCATTCCTTTTTCTATGCTTGCATGAGGACTCCCTTTCACCAAATGGGTGAAGTTTAGGATTTCCTCTAGTTCTTCGGAACTCCGGGTTGATTGTGTCCATCCCCGGCATATTTGCATGTAGAAATCCGGTAGTCGAACAGATTTAAGCATTGTGTGTGAAGCCTATTCGTGGCCGTGAGCCCGGATCGGTGATGCTTGGATTGCGACGTTGCATTTAGGTTAAGCCTAGAATGCGTGCCGGAGAATGTCTCCGTGTGATTTGCTATCATATTGCGAGACCTGAGATTAGACGGCTGTTGGAGCTCCTAACAAAAGCCCCATGCTTGAGAGTGGTTGAATGCAAACCTTCACCACTAGATTTCGATGAGGAGTGGTCTTGTACCTCCTTCCCGATTGTTATTTGTGAAGCCTAGGTCCTCATGAATGGATTAGGTGCGTAACTTATGTTTTGTGTAGCACTTGCATGTGCTAAAACTTTACGGGATTAGGCAAAGCCGTACCCGCATCGTGCGAGCGACACGACGGCGAGAGCACCGGCAAAGCTGAGCCAAAACCTGTTTCCATGCTAATCAGCATGAGGTAGCACCTCTTGGACGTCGTACGACCATGGGAGAGGCCGCGGAAGGTGTTCACCTAGACGGGCCAGAAGCTCTTTAACCACCTAAGGTTTCCGAACTTAGAGTGGAGTTGGTGCTCTCGAAAGAGTACCTTGGATTCATGCCATGTGAGCATGGAGCGTGTGGTCGTGAGTACCCGCGTTTGTGATGTTTTGAAATGATGATGTGTTAGCCTCATGCGGTTGCTTAGGTGGTCGTGGGGAACCTTCGGGTGAACCCAACCAACATCATGTGCATTCCTAGGATCAACTGTATTTGATGCTACACCTAGAAGATTGATTGTGTTTGAAACCTCACCTTGTGTAGTTTGCACCTTCCTTATACTAGTACATGTTGCTAGTACGGCTTGTACACAGGGAAGAAACTCCGCCACCCCGAGAAAGGAGTGGGGTCGTTATAATTTGGTTAGCTGTGCTGTCCGTTGCTTTGTTTGCCACCTCTTGGTGGTATCTTCTTGTGCAGGTGCAGGTGGGCCTAGCGGGAAATAGCGGGCGGTGGCCCTTTTGCTGAGTTGGCCCTCAAAGGCCAGCCTCTTTTCTGCTTTTCATGTATTGCCGTCCTGCGTGCCGAAGTATGTTTAGGGAGTTTTGTACGTTTTGGAATGTAAGGCCTTAAGGCCGTAACTCTACACTTTATTGTTTCATTCCTGTGATAGTGGACTATTCTAAAAGAAATGTTAAATCTTTATGCTTCCGCTTATGTTTAGTATACTCTGGTGCAGTTCTTTTCTGTATATCTCCTTTTAACGCCTAGCTAGTGTGGTTAGTATAGCGTGGGGTCCCGGCCGGACCTACTATTATATTATTTGTACTGGCAGGGTGTTACATGTCCAACATGGACTTTATATAGTGGCTTTGACTTAGGGAGATGCCAGTCTGCCCAAAGCTCACTTGCATGCCTAGTATAGTGTTAGCTACACCCAGGTCTTTTATGCTAAATTCTTTTATTAGGTCTGACTTAACGTCATCCACTTCGGATTGATCAGACCCTAGAATGAGCATATCATCAACGTACAAGCATATTTTGGCGACTTTATCCAATCTATTACGTATGTAAAGACATTTATCAGAGAGACCCGACATGAATCCCATGTTCTTTACACTATAGTCAAACTTCTCATGCCATAATTTCGGTGCTTGTTTTAGTCCGTATAAAGACTTAATTAATTTACAGACTTTTGTTTTGTGACCGTCTACAATGAAACCTTCAGGTTGATTCATGTAGATCTCTTCGGTCAGATCTCCGTTCAAGAACGCTGTCTTAACATCCATTTGATGAACAATAAAGTTCTCAATAGACGCAATAGCAAGGAGGGCCCTAATGGTTACTAAGTGACACACAGGTGAGTAGGCATCAAAATAATCTACTCCGCTTACTTGTGTGAAACCTTTAGCCACCGGGTGTGCTTTATACTTAGCTATGCTACCATCATGATTTAGTTTCTTTTTCAGAATCCACTTACACCCTACGGTTTAGCCCCCTTTGGCTTATCAACCAACGTCCATGTGTTATTCTGAAGTAGAGAATTCATCTCTTCATCAATAGCTTCTTTCCAGAGTAGGGAATCCCTGGATCTCATCGCGTCCTTATAGGTGGATGGATCAGCCTCAACGTGGCAAGTGACAAAGTCACTACCGAAGGTTCTGGGAATTCGCTCTCTTAGAGAAGTCCTCCTAGACTCTAGGCCAGAGTTATCTACCTGAACGGAATAGGAGGTGCTTGATGAAATAAATTCACGCTGCGCAAAATTAAAATATTATCCACGTATAATTCGATAAGGCAAGTGTACCTATCGCTTTATAGTATAGGATTTTAGAAAATAAAGTGTCGTATTTTTCCGGGCTTGCTGAGTACTTCTACTCACAAAGAAGAGCTATTATTTTATCGAACGAAAGTTGGGTTTGTTTTTGGAAAAACGATTTGGAGAAAATTAACTACGAAGAAAAATTATGATTAAAAGGATTAGCACTTGGTCTTGAATCCCTTTGGAATAAAATATAATTTTATAAAAGATGAAACCGCAAACTCTTATTGAAATATCCTCGACCATGGAGGTTCCTAAAATATGGTAGAGCCTCTCTCGAGAGAACTACCACCTAACCTTAGGTTGATCGATTAAGACCCCTCGGCCAGTCGAAACCCCCTAAGCTTGCTTTAAGCGGTGAACCCCACTATTGGATTTGACTCCAATCCGAAAGATTTGTGTCACCCTCTCTCGAGGAATGCATACAACTCTTTTTATCTTTGAGTGATCTCCTCGTTTGCATGGATCTCTCGATCACCAGCAAACGAATCATAGATTGAAAGTCATATTCCGGACATATGAAATCAAAACAAAATAATTCAAAGATAAATCGAAGATAAACAAAACGAGAGTTTGCTAATTAGAAAGATTCAAAACATATTTTATTTTATTCCAAAGTTCATCATGACCAAGTGCTAAAGGAAATTTAGCTACTCATCATAGTGATGGGAATACAAGTAGAAGAGGAAAAAGACATGATTAAGAAAACTAGAATACTTGAATTGAAATTGCAATAATAAAAACTTACAACTTCAAGAAAAATTAGCTAGAACAACAAAAATAATAGACTAAAGCTGTAAGTAAACTCCAAAATTGAACTCCCTGACTTCTGGAGATTGCTGCCTTTTATAGATGAAAAAAATGGGGAGTCACGCCCTTGGTCACGCCCGTGACCAAGGGCGTGTAAGCTGCGTAATTGCTATCATGAAAGCCCGGGACGTTGGGGAAGAGAAACCGGCAGAAATCAATTGCATGGCGGGTCACGACCTCGGTCACGCCCGTGACAGAGGGCGTGTCTAGAACGGGTCTGGAAATGGCGGGAAACGCCGCAATCAGGAGTTAATCTGGCGGTTGCAGAAGAGTCACGGCCTTGGTCACGCCCGTGACCGAGGGCGTGTAAGCTAGAAACGGCGGGAATTGATTGCTGGCTGAATTGAATGCATTCCGGGCGTGTCACGCCCGTGACACTTTAGGTCACGCCCTCTGTCACGCCCGTGACAGAGGGCGTGTAATTTTAATCTGACGTGATGGCAGACTTTTTCAACTGGAATGCGCGGGGCTGGATCACGGTCGTGACAAAATGTCACGCCCTAGGTCACGCCCGTGACCGAGGGCGTATACTTTGCGATTTCGGCAGAAATACTCCAAATATTCTCCTGATTAGTCTTATGAGCTTGAAATTGCTATTGGCAGCCCAAATTACCTGAAAATACAAAAAGAAGATAAATTAGTGATAAATTAACTAAATCTAAATTAAATTAAATTAATTATTAATAAAATATTTTGTGAAAATAACTAAAAATATAGCATCATCAAATACCCCCATACTTATTCGTTTGCTAGTCCCGAGCAAACAACTTTCTATAGGAGTAGAAACATTTAAATACAAGAAAAGAATTTTGAACCTAAAGAGTAAAAATGCGAAGTCTTGCGCCTAAGCGTGTAGAAATTCTAGTAGAAAAACCTATTCAGCATAAAGATTAGCTTATAATTTTTTTAAAAATGCGTTATAACATATTGTTATTACTTTTAAATTGAAAATCCGGTAAATCCGAAAATGATATTTAAGGAGCGGGTAGCGTGTTTACTAAGATCAATATTACACAAAATCAAAGTTCGGGATAGCCTCCAAAGAAATCCATCAATGACGATGGCCATAGGCTTGCCCTTTCACACTCTCGTCACGGCACTAGTTTAACTCATAAACATGAATCAATAGGACTTAATTAGGTTGAAATGTGGCTTGGGGTTAAGGTGCGGATATCAAAAGATAAACGTGAAGGGTTAAGGCACACTTAAAACAAAAAGAAGAGCTTTGCAAAAACTTGTATGCTAATTAATTTTTACACCCCAAATAATTTTGAAATATAAAGGTAGGGGTCAAAAATGCACTCTGCAAAAAAAAAATTTCTCAATATTTTTTTCTCATTTTTTTTTCTTTTGCAGCAAAATGATAACAAAATTAAAATCACCATTTTCAAAAAAAAAAAAACACAAGCTAGCAACAAATAAAGCTCTAAATTTCAAGCGTGCACCATAGGTAGGCTATTTGGCTTTGGTGAAAATGAGTGGGGCTTACAAAAGAAACGGTAAAAAGCACAAAATGGCTAGCAACGGTTAAGATTTTATGGCTTGGAATACAAAGGCTCAAACGAATCAAGAGATGGCCTAAATCATTTTCATGCTCATGAATCTAACTTATGCAAATGTCTTGAGAGTCGCTAGAGGCAAGTTCTAGACATCGAGAGAGAATACCCTTCCGTTCAAATTGGGTAATATTTCTCCAGTAAACTTCTACATACATACTTAAAGTATTTTTGGATTCTACCGGTTTCAAATTAAAAGTAAAACAAAAATATTCTACGCAGTTAAAAAAAAACATAAATCTAATTTTATGCTGAATAGTTAATTTGACATGAGATCCTACTAACGCGTGCGCGTAACTAGAACACTGCACGAGTCAACAATTTTACTCCACAATTCAAAATCTAATGAAGTATATAAAATTTTCTACAACACTATGTAAAAGTAAATCTACTAAGAATTTTGCAAACAAGTAAATATAGAAAAATTAAGAAAACTATATTTTTTTTATTTTTGAAGATTTTTTCAAATTTTTTTATTTATTTATTTATTATTATTTTTTTTTTATAAAAATTTTGGGTGTTGCTTCGCAATAAAACCGGCGTGAAATACCCTCCCCCATACTTAAAAGAAAACAGTGTCCCCAATGTTTTAGAAATAAGTACGAGTAAAGGAGAGTAAATGAGTGCGCATGGACAGCTGCTCTGTCTGAATCTGATCCAAACGGGTGTGGAGCCGCCCAAACTGCTGATCGAAATAAGTGGAGGAGTCGGGCGCAGGGGGAAAGTGCTGCTGCGGCGGCTGTGAAAACTGCGGAGCTGGAGCAAAGCCACCGGAATCAGCTTCGAAATCAATATCGATCGGCTCGCCACCAACTTCGCCAGGAACGGCCTCGTACTCGGGGCCACGCCGGCGCATCAAACCAAGGGCCCGGAGGTTTTGGAACGTGATAGGTGCGGGTGGTTGGAGTGGAGACATGGGAGGAAGTGCATCCCAGAGCCCCAAACGCCTGGCCAAATAAGTAACAAACGAACCGCCATGAAGCACACTAAGCCTCCGATTTTCGGCCTGATGCCGAAAAAACATAGCTAGCCCGAACCAAGATTGAGGGGGACTCATTCGTGCATGCTATATAAATATAACAGGTCCGCGCGGGTCACCACTCCATGGCTATCGCCACGAGCGGAAAGTGTGAAAGTGAGGAGGTAGTGGAGATAGCGTAAGGCGGGGGAGAGGAGATGACTACCCTTGGTTTTTTAGGCGAATATGGATTGGGGTCGTTACTGATTTCCGCCCAAAATCCGGGAAGGTTATACTCACGAGGGAAATCAAGGGAGAGAGCGGTGTAGGCCTCCGTAAGGGTGAAGGCCTCGTCGCAGAAGCCCATGAGAACGTTGAACTGACGCAAAGGAAGAGTTTGCGAAAGCCCGCCCATTCGGAATTCAAGCACGTTGTCAGCCCCGACCCAGTGGAAATCAAACGAAGAGAAAAACTCCACCGTCAGCTCGTAGTACGCCGGCTCCGAAATGGAGAAGAAAGGAGCCCACCCCGGAGTAGTGAGTAGATCTCGCACTGCGTTCGCCTGCCCGAGGGTGGTGAGAACATTCCAATCGATGACGCGGAAAATTCCAAATTCTTTCCCACGGAGGCGGGTACTTCGGTCTTGATGAGTGGGAAGGGAAAAATTGAGCATAGCCTCCGCATCAAAAGTTTCATCGGGGAGTGAAGAGGAGGACTCGCCAATGGCGTGATTGCGGCGACGGCCGGCCATTTGGAAGGAAGAAATGAAGTAATCGGCCAAAGATGAGAGAAAAGAAGGGAGAGATGGTGGAAAAGGTGTGGAGAAAAGAGAGGGGGAAGGGGCACTTAAATAGGGAAAAATTCATGTGTCACGCCCTCGGTCACGCCCGTGACCGAGGGCGTGTAAGGGGCGACACGTGAAATCTGGCGTGAGGGAGGAATCCGAGGCTTGACCGGTCAAAAAGCAAAATTTTAGCATGTCACGCCCTTGGTCACGCCCGTGACCTAGGGCGTGTAACTGGAAAAGCAGGACCGGCCAGAGAATCCAATGCTGGCCGGTCAAAAAGTGGTCCCCGAGGTGTCATCGGGCAGGGTCACGCCCGTGACCATGGGCGTGACTTGACTGTCTCGGGCGTGACAGTCAAAGGGAATCTTTGACCAGGCGCGGTGGGGTGATATGCCAGCTGGATGAGTCACGGCCGTGACCTTCAAATGTCACGGGTGTGACTCATGTTGTCACGGGCGTGACATGTCATGTTGAGCCCGTGAGTGCCGTGATGGGCGAAAATGTTCTTCCGCTAATGTCACGCCCCTGACCAAGGTTGGTCACGCCCGTGACTTTTACGGAAGGCGGAATGGGATGCAGCTCGTCGAGAGACTCGCCAGGAAAACGAATCGTAACGCGCCACGCCCTAGTCACGGCCGTGACTGAGACATTTTTTCAGAAACATAATTTTTTTTTTTTTATGTTTTTGGTTTGGTTTTGTAATTTTTTTTATCTTTTTTTTTTAAAAGAAAACAAAATAAAAACAAAAATAAGGTAATAAAATAAAAAGAAAAATACTAAAAATAAAGTACCGACTTGGAGAGCGGGGTTTCATGCGTATGTGCGAGGGACCGTTATCTCGCAAATCTCCTCCAAACCTGCAAAAACCTCAAAATAGAATAATATTTTTTTTATTTGTTTTTATTTGTTTTTTTTTTATTTTTTTTTTATTTTTATATGTTTTTTTATTTTTTTTAAAAACAAGAATAAAAATACTTAAAATTTTTTAAACGGAAGAAAAATAAAATAAAAATAAAAATAAAATAAAAACATGAGTTGCCTCCCAAGAGCGCTTTGGTTACGGTCGTTGAGCTCGACCATAGTGGCGTGCCCGTCTTTACCTCGTTCTAAATTTATCATCAAATGATGATAACGGCTTTGAGCGATGCAAGGTGGGTGAATTTGTTGCATGAATTAAAATATTCTCATACCCCATTCGGAGGAGAAGAGTGCCCTCACAAACGTCAAATATTGCTCGTGTAGTGGCCAAGAATGGACGACCAAGGATTAGAGGTATCCCGGCGTCTTCTTCCATATCAAGGATAACAAAGTCTACCGGTAAAGTAGACTCGCCAACCTCAACTGGCACATCATGAATCACCCCTATGGGTGTCTTCACAGAGCG
This sequence comes from Dactylorhiza incarnata, assembly GCA_033032865.1. NCBI lineage: Eukaryota > Viridiplantae > Streptophyta > Magnoliopsida > Asparagales > Orchidaceae > Dactylorhiza > Dactylorhiza incarnata. The sequence goes on from JAWHQI010000250.1 coordinate 400,243, forward strand.
ATCAGCCAATTGTAATTTGATGTCGGTGGGGGTAGGTTCTCCTAACTGTAATTTTTGGGATAAACTATAGGGAATAATATTAACACTAGCGCGCAGATCGGCGAAAGCGTTTGAAAAATGAGTAGATCCTATAGTGCATGGAATATTAAAATTAGAATTAATATTATTAGCCCGCTCGATCAAACGAGCGGGGTAAGGAAGACGGGGTTGAAATTCTGGAAGAGGAAGAGATGATGGGGTAGGTGAAATTTCCTCTTCAAGATCGGTGTCCGAATCATCCGCAAAGGTTACCGCCAAGACATTTGAAGTTGTCGGCGGTGTTCTTTTCGGCTGATCGGGGACCATTTTTAAAAGTTGTCCCACTTGATTCTCCAAATTCCGCAACGACCCTTGTAAATTGCGGACATCCACATCATTTTTAGAAATATATTTATTAACCACCTCCTCGAGAGAAGGCGATTTAGGGGCTTGCGGTGGAAGAGATGAATTTGGAGAAGCAAGAGGAGCATTACCCGTGTTACCTTGATTACCCCATGATAAATTGGGATGGTTCCTCCAACCTGGGTGGTATGTGTTGCCGTATTGATTGTTCCCTAGATTGAAGGGCGGCCGGTTCGGATTACCCATGTAATCCACATGCTCCGCCGCATTTTGATTAGGCTCCCAGGTAGGTGTAGAAGAGGGAGCAGTCATCCCTTCTAGTTTCTTGCTAAGTAGCTCAACCTGTAGAGATAAATTAGTAAATGAATCAATTTCATACAGCCCGACCGGTTTATTTGAGCGCGACCGAGGTGTACTCCATTGATACGTATTCATGGCCATACTCTCTAAAAGCTCTTGCGCGCCTGCCGGTCTTTTGTTATTCAAGGTACCACCGGCGGCGGCGTCAATCATTTGACGCGTTTGGGAATTTAGGCCGTTATAGAACGTCTGAATTTGCAACCAGTCGGGGATTGCATGATGGGGGCATCGGCGCAAATATTCCTTAAATCGCTCCCAAGTATCATAAAGTGTTTCCGTTTCAACTTGGGAGAAAGAAATGATATCCTTACGCAATTGAGCCGATTTAGCGGGCGGAAAATATTTCGTGAGAAATTGTTCCGTCATTTGGGCCCATGTGGTGATAGATCCTCTTGGAAGAGAACTGAGCCACTGCTTAGATTTATTGCGCAAGGAGAAAGGAAAAAGCGGAAGCCTTATTGCGTCATCGGATACCCCGTTAATTTTGAAAGTATCGCATATTTCTAGAAAACTAAAAATATGCGCGTTGGGATCCTCATCTTGAAGCCCATCAAATTGTACATATTGTTGTACCATTTGAATGATGCTCAGCTTTAATTCAAAATTATTGGTCGCTATAGCAGGTCGAACAATACTTGAAGTGGTATCCTCCAGATTAGGCCGGGCATAATAGGACATAGTCCGTTGCGCGACCTCATCCGGATTTGGATCACCCATATTAGAAGAAGTAGAAGAGGAGGAAGAAGTAGAAGAAGAAGAAGAAGAAGAAGGAGAAGTGTCACCTACGGATTCCTCAATCAGATCTTGAGAATTTGGTCCTTGAAATCTTAAGCGTCGCCGAATGGTTTGCTCGATTTCCGGATCTAATTCAAGAAGATCGGACGGATTCCTTCGGGTCATACACCAAAAAGAAAAACATAGAAAAGAGAGAAGAGAAAAAAAAATGATAAAATTAATAGAACTAAGCTTTCAAAATATCAACAATAAGTCCCCGGCAACGGCGCCAAAAACTTGATGAAATAAATTCACGCTGCGCAAAATTAAAATATTATCCACGTATAATTCGATAAGGCAAGTGTACCTATCGCTATATAGTATAGGATTTTAGAAAATCAAGTGTCGTATTTTTCCGGGCTTGCTGAGTACTTCTACTCACAAAGAAGAGCTATTATTTTATCGAACGAAAGTTGGGTTTGTTTTTGGAAAAACGATTTGGAGAAAATTAACTACGAAGAAAAATTATGATTAAAAGGATTAGCACTTGGTCTTGAATCCCTTTGGAATAAAATATAATTTTATAAAAGATGAAACCGCAAACTCTTATTGAAATATCCTCGACCGTGGAGGTTCCTAAAATATGGTAGAGCCTCTCTCGAGAGAACTACCAGCTAACCTTAGGTTGATCGATTAAGACCCCTCGGCCAGTCGAAACCCCCTAAGCTTGCTTTAAGCGGTGAACCCCACTATTGGATTTGACTCCAATCCGAAAGATTTGTGTCACCCTCTCTCGAGGAATGCATACAACTCTTTTTATCTTTGAGTGATCTCCTCGTTTGCATGGATCTCTCGATCACCAACAAACGAATCATAGATTGAAAGTCATATTCCAGACGTATGAAATCAAAACAAAATAATTCAAAGATAAATCGAAGATAAACAAAACGAGAGTTTGCTAATTAGAAAGATTCAAAACATATTTTATTTTATTCCAAAGTTCATCATGACCAAGTGCTAAAGGAAATTTAGCTACTCATCATAGTGATGGGAATACAAGTAGAAGAGGAAAAAGACATGATTAAGAAAACTAGAATACTTGAATTGAAATTGCAATAATAAAAACTTACAACTTGAAGAAAAATTAGCTAGAACAACAAAAATAATAGACTAAAGCTTTAAGTAAACTCCAAAATCGAACTCCCTGACTTCTGGAGATTGCTGCCTTTTATAGATGAAAAAAACGGGGAGTCACGCCCTTGGTCACGCCCGTGACCAAGGGCGTGTAAGCTGCGTAATTGCTGTCATGAAAGCCCGGGATGTTGGGGAAGAGAAACCGGCAGAAATCAATTGCATGGCGGGTCACTGCCTCGGTCACGCCCGTGACAGAGGGCGTGTCTAGAACGGGTCTATAAACGGCGGGAAACGCCGCGATCAGGAGTTAATCTGGCTGTTGCAGAAGAGTCACGGCCTTGGTCACGCCCGTGACCGAGGGCGTGTAAGCTAGAAATGGCGGGAATTGATTGCTGGCTGAATTGAATGCATTCCGGGCGTGTCACGCCCGTGACACTTTAGGTCACGCCCTCTGTCACGCCCGTGACAGAGGGCGTGTAATTTTAATCTTACGTGATGGCTGACTTTTTCAACTGGAATGCGCGGGGCTGGATCACGGCCGTGACAAAATGTCACGCCCTAGGTCACGCCCGTGACCGAGGGAGTGTACTTTGCGATTTCGGCAGAAATACTCCAAATATTCTCCTGATTAGTCTTATGAGCTTGAAATTGCTATTGGCAGCCCAAATTACCTGAAAATACAAAAAGAAGATAAATTAGTGATAAATTAACTAAAACTAAATTAAATTAATTATTAATAAAATATTATGTGAAAATAACTAAAAATATAGCATCATCAGTGCTCGGTACTGAAGTAGGATCATCTTCAGTAATAGTTACTTGCATACCTGGGAGAGACAGGTTCTTATCCTTGAGGAACTTATCTTCAAAGAACACTGCGTCCCTAGATTCTATAACAACGTTATTAGAAATATCTAAGAATCTATCTGCAGCACTATCCTCAGCACAACCTAGGTAGACACATGTATTGGTCCTAGGTCCAATCTTAGATCGTCTAGGGTCAGGGACCCTGACATAGGCTATACAGCCCAGGTCTTAAGTCTAGTAAAAGACGGGGGTCTCTTAAACCAAAGCTCGTAGGGTGTAACCTCTAACTTGGCATGAGGAACTTTATTCAAAATGTGATTTGCAGTTAAAACTGCTTCTCCCCAATAAGCGGAAGGCATGCCTGCAGTCAGGAGCATAGAGTTTAACATTTCTGTTAACGTGCAATTTTTATGCTAAGCTATGCCATTAGACTGTGGCGAGTAAGGAGCAGTGGTTTCTGCAATGATTCCATGCTGTGCAAGGAAACATTTGAACTCACTGGACATATATTCTCCTCCTCTATCACTTCTAAATCTTTTGATTTTCATGCCTAATTGGTTTTCTACCCTGGTTTTGAAAATACAAAATTTTTCAAACGCTTCATCTTTAGTTTTAAGGAGATAATTGTGACAAAACCTAGAACAATCACCTATAAAGGCGATCAAATACTTCATGCCTGCTCTAGTGACAAAACTTTTTAAGTCACATATGTCGGAATGTATTAGTTCTAAGGGTGTTGTGCTCCTAGTAACCGCACTAAAAGGTTTCCTAGTGATCTTAGTCTGAGCACACACTTCACATTTATCAGTTTTGACTGTAGTGTCTAAAGCTATCTGGTGAGTTCTAGCAATTTGGAACATCTTCCTATAGTTTGCGTGTCCTAGTCTCTCGTGTAGAGTCTTAGGGCTAACTAAGTTTGTTTGAACTTGTTGAACTATTTCGTTTGCTAGACTTAATCTGTGCATCCTATTTTGGACGTATGCACATCCAAAATAGTGTGAGTTAACTGACAGTGTTACTCTACCGCTACAGAAAGTAAATGATATACTAGCATCATAAAGTAAGCTAATAGACACTAAGTTAGCAGCTAATGAAGGAATAAACTTAACATTCTTTAAAGTTAAAGTCTTACCTGAGGATAGCAGCAAAGTTGCATTCCCCACCTTCAGCTCGTCAGCTGTCTCACCGTTGGCAACGGTCACAGAGACTCTTGCATCATTAAGACCTGTCATCAGAGTAGGGTTGTTGCAAACATGACACGTTGCCCCCGAGTCAAGGAACCACTCTGTACTGTCGTTTCCGTTTCCGACCATGACAACAAAGTCGGATGGCTCAGTGAGACTAACCATGTTAGCATGGTTGCCCTCCTGTGGTGTCTTGCCCTTCTCCTTACGAGGAAGCCTGCAATCAGATGCGCTGTGTCCTCACTTGTTGCAGTTATAACACTTGCCCGTAAACTTTTTGATTTGTTTACTTGGTCCTGCAACCTGGGAGCTACTCGGGTTGGGTTTTGACTTCCTAGGGTTCGACACGCGCCTAGAGTTCGATATCATGTTAGCAGCAGCCTTCTGCTTGCTAACGACTTCTAGAGCGTGTCGAGTCCTATTTTTGTCCTTAATGCGTATAAAACGCTTGAGTTCGTTCAAACCCACCTGCATCTTCTTGCGGTACATTTCAGTTTTGAAATTGTACCACGTAGAAGGCAACTTATACACAATTGTGCCAGCAACAAAGCTATCTAGCAACGCAATATTCTCGATATGCAAGGAATCTACTAAAACTTCAAAGTTTGATACCTGAGGGAGAATGACCTTCTCCTTGTCGAAGGTGAACGAGTGGAACTTGTCCACTAAGTGCTCCTTGGACAGGTCCTCCTCCTGCCTGAAGTGCTCCTGCAAAGCATCCCAGATGGCCTTAGCTGTCTTCAGCTTCATGTACATCTTCGCCAGATTGGAAGATAGACAGTTCAGCAAGTAGTCCCTGCAGAAGTCTTCATCAGAAACCCACTGTGCCTCTTCAGCAGTCCCTACGACCTCAGCACCATCAGACTGAACTGTGTAGAACATGTTCAGAAACTTCATCCCGAACTGAGTATTCAACTTCCAGTCGTTGAACTCAGTCGCCGTGAACTTCTCCAGCTTTATCATCGGAACTGGGGACGCCATGCTGTTACCCTTCATCATTGTGCACCCGACAGACGAGAACAAGCCACCAGACAGAGGTCTGTATCTAGCGCCGATGGTAGCCTGGGCGGTAGCCTGTTCGGCTGCTAACGCCAGGCGCTAGTAGGCAGCGCTGGTGGTAGCGCTTAGGGTTCCTTGGGCTTGGAGATGGCGGCAGCGGGATCAGGCGGCTGAGGGGGATCTGGAGGCGGAGACCGCGACACTGCGGCAGAACTGAGATGGCGGAGGAGGCGTCGCGGCGGATCTGAGACGGGAGGCTAAGGATCCGGCGAATCCGGCGACTGCACACGGCAGAGGCTGCAGCTTGTAGGACTGGATCGCGAGAGTAATGCGAGAGTTCCTCCTCCACGCGACGTGCGGTGGCTGGGCGGAAGCAAGCACAGCCGGCGAAAGCTTTCTCCGCTACACGCGACGTGCGACAGTGCGGGAGCCCAGTAGAATCGCAATCTGCGACGAGGACGAAATGGCGGAAGCACGCGCTCGATGTAGGCGAACGGCGACTGCAGATGCGCGAACACCTTCACGAGAATGACGACCAGATCTGAATCGCAATCTCCTCCGTGAAAGCTTCGCAGACGGCAGACGCAAGGAACAACAACAGCGAGTGGCTGCGGCAGGAGATCGCGAAGACTTCGCGTGAACAGGGACCTCGCGGACGGGAGCACGGGAGCAAACCCTAGAGGGCAGCTTCGAGATTGTGAGAGTTTGCTCGAAGCATCCGGAGGAGGATCAAAGTTGAATCCACTCCCCGTTTCCCCTAGCGGGTATATATAGGTAAAACCCTAGGAGTACCTATGGGGATGAGTATCCGTGTACCCAACTGACCCATTATACCTTCGAACCCGTTATTTGACCAAATATACATTAACACATTTAAGCGTGAATAACTCACTGCTTTGGCGAGCGAAGAAGTGCGGGGAAGACCATGAAGACTTGGGTAGCGTTTGGATATTCTCCTCTCAGTCTCTCATCCTCTCTCTCTCTCTCTCTCTCTCTCTCTCTCTCGTGTAATCTCTTGCTCAAAGAACTTTGGCAAGAAGGAACTCCTTTTTTTCTCCTTGTGATTTGCTTTGTGAAGGAAGTTGTGTTGTAACCTCTAATCATCGATTGGAGAAGAACTTGGTGATCCCATTATTAGATATTGTAAGGTAAAGCGGCTTACGAGTCTCGTGGTTTCTTACACGCAGTTGGAGAGAGTTTTCCACGTGAAAAATCCAACATTCTCTATTTGACATTTATTTTTCATTACGTATTCGAGGTGGGAAAAATTCAAAATTCCGCATTTATTTTCCCTGCAAGTGGTATAAGTGTGAGGTTCCCGATTCTCGGAAGCCGTCGATTAGACGTTTGGGGAAGTGAAGTGTCACAGCAGTTTACGGTCATTGACCCGCTAGCTATCCCTCGGATCCTACCCTAGAATAAATTTGGTTTTCCTTGTTGGCAGTTTCTCATTTGGCAATGGAAGAAAAGAACTCATGCAGAATGATCAAGTTGACTCCATCGAATTATCTGATTTGGAAGCGCAAGATGCAAGATCTATAGATTTTTAGAGATCTGTATATTCCCGTTGTAAGCAAAGCAAGACTGAGGAAAATAAGTGAAGGTGATTGGGAATACTACACATGAAAGCTAACGCCACCATTCGGCAATGGGTCCACATAAGCATTTTTATCATATCTCCGTAGAGGAACATGCAAATAAGTTATGAGTGGCGTTCTCGGGCATGTATGAGAAAGGCATGTCCAGGAATAAAACTATGATTATTCAAATACTTGTAAATCTAAAATACAAGGACGAGAAGAACATGAACGAGCATATAAGTAATTTTCAAGGGCTGTTGAACCAACTATCTGCAAGGAAGCTGATAGTTGAAGATGAGTTATAAGCTTTATCGCTTCTATGTTCGTTGCTTGATAGCTGAGAAACATTAGTTGTTTCACTTATCACTTCCGCTACAGAAGGAAATCTTACTATGGAGATGGTTAAAGAAACTTTGCTCAGTGAAGAAGCTAGAAGAAAAGAAAAGAGAGTCTTCTTCTGAGGCACTAGTTTTGGAAAAACCAGAGAGACGTGGAAAAAGAAAAATACGGAAACCCCACAGACATAAGAAGAAAGATCATTCCAGGGGGAGAATCCAGAACAGAAAAAAAATCAAATGTTTCTTCTGCAACAAGCCAAGTCACATGAAGCGTGAATGTAGAGCATTGAAAAGAGTGCAAAATGAAGGAAATAAAAAGGAGGGAGAGACTAACACCGTAGCCACCATTGAAAATTAGGTTACCTTCATATGGGATGAGGCTTGTGTCAATCTAGTAAATCAGGAATGTGATTGGGTGTTCGATTCTGATGCAACGTCTGAAAGTGCACATTGTGCCTCTAAGTATTCTCTAGAAGGGGGGGGGGGGGGGGGGGGGTGTGAATAGAGATTTAAATTATTTTCTATCCTATTTGTGCACACACAATAAAAATCTAAGTCTTATGCTTCAACAACACCAAACACAGAAGAAAATAAATGCTGTTAATGTAAAACAATAAAGCTGTAAGATATATAGGACAACACAGAAAATTAACACACACAGAAGACACAAGATTTTATAGTGGTTTCCCAAAATATTGGTACTCCACTCTTCTACCTCCCTGGTAGGAATGCACAACCTGTGCCTGAGTCTTTTGATAAGGAGGCTCTTAGAACCAAAGATCTTTTGATAAGGAGATCTTGAACCACTAAGTCTTTTGATAAGGAGACTCTTAGTACCACATATCTTTTGATAAGGAGATCTTGAACCACAGATCTTTTGATAAGGAGATTTTGAACCACTGAATCCTTTGGAAGAGGAATTCTTAAAACTCTTTATAGTTGAAGATAGAGGAGAAAGAAGAAAGAAGATGGAGAAAAAGAATTGTGTTCTCAGAATTCTGTAGAAGCTTTCAGCTTCTATTTTTCCCTTCAATGGATCTGCTAATGATGAACCCTCGCTTATGATTGTGATGATTTGCAAGGGTTATATTCTTCAGATCCTTTTGTATATGTTCTGCTTGCTATCTGGCTGCTATATGATGTTGAAGAAAGAGCAGCCTTCTATTTTCCTGTTCTGAGAGAGAACACTTCTTTTCTTTTTTTATCTTTTAAGGGTTCCAAGAAGAAGAAAAAGAAGTAAGAACCCTAATCCACAAGCTGTAGAAGATTGTAAATAATGCTCTATATTTTTCTCTCTTCTCCTCCTATTTATTGTCCATGATTAATTTTGAATTAGTTTCCTCTTTTGGGTTGTCCTAAAAAGGCATAGTCTTGGACAATTAATCTTCCTTTCTTCCTTTGTTCACGACCCGTCTACCAGCTGTTTGAATTCATTCAAAAAAGCTTTTCCTGTCTTATTGAATGCTCCTTTCCATTATAGGCAATAAACAAGCCGTTGTAGAACGGTCTCCAGTGCTGTGGGCCTTCAGAGAGAGTTCTAAAAGGACAGCTGAAAGGTTTCCTTTTCAGACTGTATTCGACACTGCGTCAACTTCATCTTCTCTCTTATCAATGCACCTTCGAGTTCTTGTAAGAGAAACTTTGAATTCTTTCTAGCTCTGGTTGAACTCTGATGTCGATGTTACGTCGATTACTTATCGACATAACCGTCGAGTTGAAGACTTGTATTTGAACTTCATTGTCTGCGTCGAATTGTAGTTGAAGTTGCGTCGACTTTAGATGGCTTCGATAAACTCTTCCTTCTGCGTTGAGTTGAAGTCGAGGTTGTGTCGACTTCTAAGATAACTTCGACATGCTCCTTCATCTACGTTGATTCCCTTTCGACATAGCGTTGACTTGATATAATTCGATAGACTGATTGAATTGCTTGGACTTCTAGTCTAAGTTGCGTCGACATCAAGTCGAAGTTGCGTCGACTTCTATTCGGCGCAATTATTAACTCAACTCAAATTTTGCTTGTCCTGACATGGTGTTGACACTTTAAGGTGAGTGTGACATCCTAAAACATCTAATGACCAAATTACCCTTAATATACAATGGGTAATGAAACCTAAGAGATAAAATCACTTATAGTTAATTTGTTAAGTTAAATCAAAGGAGTTTTCCCAACAATCTCCCCTATTTATCTTAAAAAAATTTACAGATTGTTTTAAAGTGATTTTACACATACTTTGACATAAAGCTTAAAACAAACAACTTATAAATAAGATACCAAGAAAAACATAAATAAATGGGCTGGTAAACAGAAAAGCATCTGATTAATATAAACAAGTGTTTATCAAAGTTTACCCAAGGAATAGTCTACTTTCTTCCCTTAAGAAAAGTAGATAAGGCCTCATAGACCTTTCTTAAATTCCTCTCCATATATTTGAAATTTGCTGGTGTGGATTTCTCTGGGTTCTTCTAAATTCTTTCATGTCCCTTGAACAGCTTTTCCAAATCAACATCAGTTTCAGGATGAACACCTTTTTATTTGAAGCCCAGACCAAGAACTTTAACTGTAATCAAGTTTATGTCTTCCAAATCTAAATCATCTGACCTAGGGTCTGCATCAAAATTTGGTACAACAAAGGTTGATTGTGGTTTGCTAGAGGTTGAAGCTGTTTTGAACATAATCTTCTTCTTCTTCATAGGTAGCTGTTCTCCTATCTTTTTCTTCTGGGGTGGTTGCATTGCTTCCTCTGGATTACATCCAATACCCCCTCTGTGAAGTTGCCCTTTTCCCTCCAACATTTTGGCTTGAGGATTCCATGCAGTATACTTTGTGGGGTCAAAAAGTGTGCTTGGAATTTTGATTGCTTCTTTTAACTGTTCTTTCTCCATAAAGTCCTTGCCTTTCTTTAGCCTTTCAATGAATAAGTTTCTCTTTTCTTTAGTCCCTCTTATAGAGGGTTCATAATCATATATATCTCTTTCCATAATCTCCTCTAAAGCTTTGTCAAGCTCTGGGTCAGTATATGTTTCCGTTCTGTTCTCTGGAATTTCAGTCCTCTCATATGTTTTATGATAGGACTTGTCTTTCTTGTATTGCTTCCTTTGTTCTTTTGTATACATCTCCCAGATTGGAAGATTTCCTCTGCCCCCTCTTCCTCTACCTCTGTATGGAGGTCTTCCTCTATATGGAGGTGTTGGGAGAATTGTCTTGGGTGCTGGAACTGGATCAGGTGGAGGCTGAGCTGGAGGTGAGAACTGAGCTGGAGAAGTTGCTGTTCTGGATTCTTCAGAAGAAACCCTGAATGCTAGTGCATCAGGAATGGATGGTTCAGTGTCCTCATGGAACTCTTGCAGACTCTTAAGTAGGTCTGATTATCTGAGATTAGGCGAATCTCTCCCTGAATCAATGACTCCCCCTATGTTGAAGGCAGGATCCTTGGAGGAGTTGGCTCCCCCTGAGTTACTGAATTTTTAGGCTGTAGCTTAGAAGTAATGGCTTGCTCCCCTTCAGAGATAATGGAGGTGGTATTGCTATGGTGTACACTGAGTCTTGAGGAGGTTTGTACACTAAATCTTGAGGAGGCCTTCTGACAGACTTCTCCCCCTACTGTATATCGTTGAACAAAGATATAAAAGCATCAGCAGGCAAACTTATCTACATTACTTTTTCATCAAGGTCTTTAATTTGAGCAGTAAGGTACTGTAACTTTCGATGTTGAGCACTAATCTTTCTATAAAAATCTTTTGAAAAATTGAGATAGAGGGAGCTGAAGTGAGAGAGCAAGGTCTCTAGGGCTTGCTCAATTGCCTCGACAATGTTCAGTTGACTTGGAAGAGACGCCATTGATGTCCTGCGAGTACCTGCACTGAAACAGAAAGAGAGACAAAGAAAGAAAAGTGGAGGAGAGCAAGAGGGAGAGAAAATTCAAAAAACGTAATAGAATCGAATGCTTAAGTTGCTTTGAGTAGATGAATCGTCGCAACTTATGGTTATATTCGAAGAAACATCGAAAAGAGCTAAATTCGGCGCGCCAAATCTTGTCGATAATGCACCTATTTTTACAATTCGACAGAACATTGAGTTGAAGTCGACGTAACGTCAAGTGGAAGTTGACGTGGCTCCGAAATATAATCATCAACTATGATGTCTACGTAAGCGTCGATAGGTATTCAACGTGATGTCGAGTGCTATTTGAATGAGCTATCCCAGGATGCTCTCGAAGCTGATATCGAGTAGAAGTCGACGGTACGTCGATTTGAATTCTACTCAGCTCTGAATAAATAGTTATGTCATTTTTTTCAAAATACTTACTGTTTTTCCCAGCAATAACTTTCTATAGAAAATAAATCTTTATACATAATAAGTGTGACCTACAATACTCCATCAAGCATACCCAGTGCATTGATGAATAACTTGTGCTTACTTTCATCAAGTGGCTTAGTGAAGATGTCAACCCTTTGAATGTCAGTGGATATGTATTGAAGGTTGATCATACCCTTCTCTACATTGTACCTGAGAAAGTGGTGTCTTATCTCTATGTGCTTAGTCCTGCTGTGGATAATAGGATTGGAAGCTATTGAATTAGCACTAGAGCTATCACATTATATTGTGGAATTATCAAGGGAAAAGTTCTAATCCAACAAATGATTTTGCATCCACAATATTTGTGAGCAGCAGCTTCCTGCAGCTATATAGTTAGCTTCAGCTGTAGAGGAGGATACTGTTGTTTGCTTCTTGCTAAACCAAGAAATCAGTCTAGAACCTAGGAACTGACATGTTCCTGAAGTGCTTTTTCTATCCAGCCTGCATCCAGCATAGTCTGCACCTGAATAACCAATTAATTCAAATCCAGATTTAGCTGGATACCACAAGCCAAGTTCAGGTGTACCTTTTAGATATTTGAGAATTCTTTTTATTGATTACTCATGTGGGATTCCTTTGGGTCAACCTGAAACCTTACACATATACATGTAGCAAACATTATATCAGGTCTGCTAGCTGTCAGGTAGAGAAGAGAGCCAATGGCTGCTCTGTAAGTCTTCTGATCAAAGAACTTACCCTTTTCATCTCTATCCAAAACAACATTAGTAGCCATGGGGGTTTTCATAACAGAGGCATTTTCCATCCCAAACCTCTTGATGAGTTCTCTGGTACACTTGGATTGGGATATGAAAATGCCATCTGCATTTTGTCTTACTTGAAGACCAATGAAATATGATAATTCCCCTATACTACTCATTTCAAATCTTGACTGTATTAGGTAAGCAAACCTTTTGCATAGAGATTGATCTGTTTATCCAAAAATAATGTCTTCTACATATATTTGTACTAGCAATAGCTGATTCTTATGTGCTCATGTGAAGAGAGTTTTATCCACTTTCCCTCTTTCAAAGGAGTGTTCCAGAAGAAAAGTGGATAAAGTCTCATACCAAGCTCTTGGAGCTTGCTTGAGGCCATATAGTGCTTTATCTAGCCTATACACAAATGAGGGAAAAGTTGGATTGACAAAACCTGGGGGCTGCTTGATGGATTTGTTTTACGATTACGTTCCTACGGAGCCTGTGTTTGGTTAGATTCCGGTGGGCGTTTTCGAGGAGTTCGACGAGTACTCCTACTTCGAGGAGCTAAACCGTTATCCCACCTGTCGAGGTGATGGAAGTAACGATCGCTCCCACTTTCGGAATATCGGCGGTAGCACCGTGGCGACGGGGCCGAAATTCTTTTTGTGGTTAATTAATTTTATACAAAAGGTCTCTCGCAGAGATTTTGAAAGTAATTTATCCAACTTATCTTACGATAAAGGAAGTGCACCTTATTGTGTATAGTACATGATATAAATTTTTTTAGAAAATGATACCGCGGTCGTATTTTTCCGAGGCCGTGTTGATTATCTCTACTTTGAGGACGCGCTATTATCTTATCGATGAAAAAAAGTGTGATTGCAGTAATTCTAAAAAGAAGAAAAGACAATAATCATGGTCTTGGTGTGCGTTTAGCAAAAACCAAGAAAAACGATGATAATGCAGAAAATCTAAGTTATGAAAGCGATAAATAATGCAGAAAATCTAAACTATGAAAGCGGTAAATAATGCGGAAAATCTAGCTATGAAAGCGGTAAATAATGTAGAAAATCTAGCTATGAAAGCGGTAAATAATGCAGAAAATCAAATTTATGAAAGCTTTAAAATCTAATTATGAAAGCTTTTAAAATTAATCTCATACACACACACACTCTACTTGAATAAAAGAAATACAAGAAGAACAAGAACAATAAGAAGAACAAGAACTTTCTTATATATATATTTTCATATTACAACTTTTTAAAGAAAGTCTAAACTTGGAAGACAAAAAGAGCCCAAACTAGGGCTTAGAAAACACACAAACAGAACACTCAAATAAAACTCACAGAAAACTTACTTAGGGTTCTAAAATATATGAACCCCCTAAAACAAGGGAGGAGCCCTCTTATTTATAGACAAGAAGGGGGGGGGGCTGCCAATAGTAAAAAATGGAGTTGGGAAGGTGCTAGAAGAGCAGCTGGAGGTTTGACTTGAGAGGTTGGCAAGTTTGACTTGAGAGCTGGTGGGGTGCGGATAGAAGCTGGCTGATTCTAGAAGGAGAGTGCCATATATATATATAGTATATGTATATACTATATTTAAATACTTTATATATATATATTTAAATACTTTATATTTATATATATAGTACTTTATATATATATATTTAAATACTTTATATATATATATATATTTACATACATAAATAGTTCCTTTTTACATATAAATATAAAAACTAGATAAAACAAATTATTTATTCAATATTTTATATGAAATATGTACAATATTACCCAAAATTATGCTAAAAACTATACTAAAAATATGCATAATTTACTATTCATCAAATACCCCCATACTTAAGTTTTTGCTATTCCAGAGCAAAAGTAAGAGATACCTATAAAACATTAATAAAGTTTCTAATTTACTAAAATTTTACTTAATCAAAAGTAAGTTTGAAATAAATTTTAGGGAATTAACAAGGTAAGTCCTGTATTATGATAATGATTTAAAAAGAGCGAAATTTTTTTAGCCAACAATACTTTGAAAGTTAGCTAGATAGCGACCTAAATGATTGTAATTACTAGCACCTTATTTAGAATATAATTATAAAAACTTTAACTTTGTAAAGAAATTTTTAAGAATAAGTAAAACCTACTAATTATGCTCTCCCAAAATTTTAATTTATATCTAGGTTTCAATTTTATTGGCTAAGGGATAAGAGAAACTTGGTAAGAGAAGAGATTCTTGAATTGGGGGTGATGAATTTTATCCTCTTACCCCACTCAATTGTTTTTTTAGATAGCTTAGGGAATGAAATCTTATTCCCATAAATATTTTTTTCTCTTCTAAAATAACCCAATGCCTATGTTTACGGAACGAAATCTTATTCCCATTGACATAAGATCTTATTAATTTTAATTGGGTGCCTATGTTTACGGAATGAAATCTTATTCCCATTGACATAAGATCTTTTAAAATAAAAATACAAAGTAAAGGGGATAAGGAGTAGGGGTTTAGAAATTTCTAGAGTTTTATAAATTAAGAAAATTTTGAGAGCAAATTTCAGTAGCTTTTAATATTCCTAAAGTTTCACAAGTTTGAAGTAAGAACAATTAAAATCTAGAGATGGTTTGCCAATAATACAAAAAGAAGCTACTTAGGTTAAACTTGAAGTAGTGCTAAAAAGTTTTTTTCTCAAATTAAATTAAAATCGTAACGTGTTCTTTACAACTAAAATTCCAAAAATTTAAACCTTACAAACTATGATAAAAATAAAGATGTAGCAAATCAAAATTAATGAAAACGCTTATAAATAAACTTAACCTAACGTTGAAAATAACAAAAAGCTAAGTAGGGGTTTTATTCTATTTTTGGATTTTTTTGTTAAAAGTTGTTTTTTTCAACATTTTTTTAATTTTAATTATGATCTTTTTATGATTTTTTCTAATATATATACCAAGTATGAATTTTTTTTTGGAATTTGTGGTTTTTTTTGAAGCTTTTCTAATATGGGAGGGACCAAAATAGTTACAAAAAGAGAAAAACACCCCCATACTTAAAAGTCAACATTGTCCCCAATGTTGAAATTAAGTATGAGAACCAAATTTATATATACAAAAAGCATGAAAAAAATAAAATGCAAGTAAGAAAATAGCAGGGGAAAAAAACACGTCCCTGATTTGGAGACGGGGTGCCAGATTAATACTTGCAAAATATGTTAAAACAAAATAATAAAAGTTATTTACAATGGGGGGGGGGGATAAAATATTTATAAAAGAAAACAAAACTATTTTTTGAATTTTTCTAAGAAATATTTTCATCATTTTTTTTGATATATGCATATATAAAAACATACCAAAACTTAGGAAAAAAAAGAAAAATAAAGAATAAAGAGAAGCTTTAAGATAGAAAGCAAAGAAAAAGGAGAAATAAAAAGATAAAAGCAATGGGGTTTTCCCTTTTCGAAATATCGACAAAAATCCCCTTTCGGGTCTGTTCAATAATCCTACTTCGAGAAAGCGATCTATTGTTCTATCTTAAAATTCCTACAATTCTTTTTGATTTATATTTCAAAGCTTTTCATTATTTGAGTTTGTCATTATTTTTGTTTTTTCAAAGCTTTTCGATGTTTTCAAATATACGTATTTGAAAACAAATCAAAATTTAAGAACGAGAAAAGAAAAGGAGGACTGAAAATAAAATACAAGAAAGAGAAAAACAAGATTTACAAAAAGAAAACTTCTATTTTGGGGTTTTAAGTGTTTTTTAATTTTTGTTGGATTTTGAATATGATAAAATTAATAGCGATTCCCTGTTTCAAAATAACGACACAAAAAGTCCCCGGCAACGGCGCCAAAAACATGATGGATTTGTTTTACGATTACGTTCCTACTGAGCCTATGTTTGGTTAGATTCCGACGGGCATTTTCGAGGAGTCCGGCGAGTACTCCTACTTCGAGGAGCTAAACCGTTATCCCACCTATCGAGGTGATGGAAGTAACGGTCGCTCCCGCTTTCCGAATATCGGGGGTAGCACCGCGACGACGGGGCCGAAATTCTTTTTTTGGTTAATTAATTTTATAAAAAAGGTCTCTCGCAGAGTTTTTGAAAGTAATTTATCCAACTTATCTTACGATAAAGGCAAGTGCACCTTATCATGTATAGTACAGGATATATTATTTTTTTAGAAAATGATATCGCGGTCGTATTTTTCTGAGGCCGTGTTGATTATCTCTACTTTGAGGACGCGTTATTATCTTATCGATGAAAAAAAGTGTGATTGCTGTAATTCTAAAAAGCAGAAAAGATGATAATCGCGGGCTTGGTGTGCGTTTAGCAAAAACCAAGAAAAGCGATGATAATGCAAAAAATCTAAGCTATGAAAGCGATAAATAATGCAGAAAATCTAATCTATGAAAGCGGTAAATAATGCGGAAAATCTAGCTATGAAAGCGGTAAATAATGCAGAAAATCTAGCTATGAAAGCGGTAAATAATGCAGAAAATCTAATTTATGAAAGCTTTAAAATCTAATTATGAAAGCTTTTAAAATTAATCTCATACACACACACACTCTACTTGAATAAAAGGGATACAAGAAGAACAAGAACAATAAGAAGAACAAGAACTTTCTTATATATATTTTCATATTACAACTTTATAAAGAAAGTCTAAACTTGGAAGACAAAAAGAGCCCAAACTAGGGATTAGAAAACACACAAACAAAACACTCAAATAAAACTCACAGAAAACTTACTTAGGGTTCTAAAATATATGAACCCCTAAAACAAGGGAGGAGCCCTCTTATTTATAGACAAGAAGGGGGGTTGCCAATAGCAAAAAATGGAGTTTGGAAGGTGCTAGAAGAGCAGCTGGAGGTTTGACTTGAGAGGTTGGCAAGTTTGACTTGAGAGCTGGTGGGGTGCGGATAGAAGCTGGCTGATTCTAGAAGGAGAGTGTCATATATATATTTAGTATATTTAAATACTTTATATATATATATTTAAATACTTTATATTTATATATATAGTACTTTATATATATATTTAAATACTATATATATTTACGTACTTAAATAGTTCCTTTTACATATAAATATATAAATATAAAAATTAGCTAAAACAAATTATTTATTCAATATTGTATATGAAATATGTACAATATTACCCAAAATTATGCTAAAAACTATACTAAAAATATGAAATTAACTATTCATCACTGCTCCACATACACTTCTTCTTGAAGAGTTCCATTCAGAAATGCACTCTTCACATCCATCTAATAGACTTTGATATTCATGTGAGCTGCATATGCCAGAAACATTCTGATGGCCTCCTGCCTTGGTACTGGAGCAAATGTCTGGTTAAAGTTAATCTCCTCCTCTTGCTTGTATCCTTGGGCCACAAGTCTGGCCTTATTCCTGATTATGGCTCCTGTTGAATCTATTTTGTTTTTGAAAACCCACTTGGTGCCAATGACTGGGTAATTCTTTGGTCTTTCAACCAATGTCCAAACCTTGTTCCTCTCAAACTGTGTTAGCTCTTCTTGCACAACAGATATCCAGTGAGGATCACTATCTTCTTCTTCTTCAAACTTCTTGGGTTCATACTGAGAGAGGAAGCATTGTAGCATTGTTTCACTTGTGAGCTATTTCATTATCTTGACTCCAACTGTCAAGTCTCCTATAACTTGTGTTGAAGGATGATTTTTTAGGGTCATCCTAGATCTTATTGAGTTATCAAGGAGATTCTCTTCTTCTTGAGGAACCAATTGCTCAGTGATAGTGGAAGCCCCATCCTCATTCACTGGAATGATCTCTGTGGCTGGCAACTTAGGTGTTGTTATTTCCACTTCATCTGCTGTAGAATCTTCATCTGAATTAGTGTCAATCTTCTATTTTCCTTGGTCTTGACACACTGATGGATGGTCCATTATGCTTAGCCTTTCAACTTGTTCTGCTATCT
This sequence comes from Dactylorhiza incarnata, assembly GCA_033032865.1. Classification (NCBI taxonomy): domain Eukaryota; kingdom Viridiplantae; phylum Streptophyta; class Magnoliopsida; order Asparagales; family Orchidaceae; genus Dactylorhiza; species Dactylorhiza incarnata. The sequence goes on from JAWHQI010000250.1 coordinate 418,757, forward strand.
GATCTTCTTCCTGCAAAACAGTGCTGGTGGATGTTTCCTTCCCCTTGTAAAACATGTTAGCTTCATCAAAAACTACATGCACATACTCCTCAATTTTGAGAGAGTTTTTATTATAGAACCTATAGGCCTTGCTTGATGAGGAATATCCCATGAATATCCCATTGTCAGTCTTCTTGTCAAATTTGACAAGATGACTTTTCCCATTGTTGAGGATAAAGCAACTACACCCAAAAATCCTAAAGTAAGTGACTATAGGTGCCTTTCCCTTCAATAACTCATAGGGAGTCTTCAACTTAGTCTTGTGGATGTGACTTCTATTCAAAACATAGTTGGCATTATTTACTGCCTCTGTCCAAAAGGACTTTGGCAAGTTGGATTCAGCCAATAATGTCCTTCCTGATTCAATTAGGGTTCTATTTTTTCCTTTCAGCCACCCCATTTTGTTGGGGGGTTCTAGGAGCTGAAAAGCTTTGTTTTATCCCTTCATCCTCACAAAATCTACACATTAATTGATTCTCAAACTCAGTACCATGATCACTTCTGATCACAACAACCTGAGTATTGAATTCAGATTGAATCTGTCTAATGAATCTTGAGAGGATCTTGAAAGTGTCTGACTTAGCTTTTAGAAAGAACACCCAACTAAACCTAAAAAGTCATTAACAATGACTAAAGAATAGGACTTACCTGCTAAGCATTGAGTGGAGATGGGACCAAATAGGTCCATGTGCAACAGGAATAGGATTCCAAGGGAATCATTCTTACCAATTAGTTTGAATGATGCTTTGATCTGCTTTCCTAGTTGGCAGGCTCTATAGGGGTGGTCGTTATTGAACTTACCAGTTGGTAAAACCCTTACTAGGTTAAGTTTGGAGAGCTTGGCAATGGTCTTAAAGTTAAGGTGACTAAGTCTTCTATGCCACAACTCACTATTTTCTAACTGGTAGTTGAATAAGCAGATCTCAGACTTTGTGTACTCAAAGTCTACAACATAGACCTTACCTTTTCTAAGACCAGTCAATACTATTTTGTTAGTCCCAGAGCTAACTATATGACACAAAGACTTAGTGAATATAACTTTGTATTCAACATCACACAACTGGCTAATACTGATTAGATTATGTTGAAGTCCTTCAACATAATCTATCTTAGAAAAAGTGACTTCTCCAATCCTGAGCAAACCATATCCTTTGATTTAACTAGAGTGGGAAATCCCAAAAATTACCTTAGGCCCTTCCATGACCTTGAAGTTCTCCAGCAGTTCTTTTGCTCCAGTCATATGCATGGAGCATCCACTGTACAGATACCACTATTGGTTTGTGGTTGAACAATCTTCCCTCTGCACATTAAATCAAACATTAGTACAAACCCTTACATGCTGGGGTCTCTTTCTTCTATTATCATATGGAGTTATGAAAGAATGAGATGGTCTTTCAGTATACCCCTTTAGGTGAAGAAGTGTTGCATTATTATGCCAGCAATGTTTGGCTATATGTCCTAATTTAGAATAGTAGAAACATCTAGGAATGAAGGTAGAGATTAGTTTAGATGTTTGATAAATCTTTGTAGGAAACATGCGTCGAGAAGAAATCGACGCATCTTTAGAGTTGCATGGAATGTAGTTCGACGTGTTTCCATAGTTTCATCGATAGTCATTCGATGCATAGTATTGGTTGCGTTGAATATAATTTGACGCACCCTCATACTTGCTTCGAATTGATGTCGACGCATTTCCTGAACTCCATCGAGTTGCATTCGACGCATCTTTAAAATTACGTCGAGTTCTATTCGACATATGATTCTTTTTATTAAGATTTTTATTTGATTCTTCTAAGGGGTGTTTGCCGAAAATCCCTGGTTGATTACCAATGATTACCCTATTAAATATGGTGAGTTTATTAGAGCTATTATTATTATGTTCTTTACATGATTCTAAATTATTATTAGGTCTAGACCTAAATAATGCTATAGGATTTTCCAAAGCAAGTTTGCTAGGGATTTGTGTGCTAGTGGATGGCAGTGATTCTAGATCAAGATGATCAAATCTCTTGGAGAGATTTTGTGAGATATCTCTAAGCTTTTGACTCCTTCCATTGAGGGAGTCCTCAAAGGCTTTTGCCTTGGTGAGTTCCTTCTTTAGGTCAAAAATTTTCATTATATAATCAATATAATTCTTTTTCTTTCTTATATAATTTATCTCTCAGATCATAGTTAACTGAGTAAGGGTTATCCTTCCTAAGGTTTTCTAGTTCTGTTCTGATTATTTTAAGTTCCTTTTGGTTGTTAATATAGTCTTTACAAAATTCTTTAAAGTCTCTCGAGGAAAAGTCAAAGTCATCAAAAATTGTTACCTCATTCTGAGCAGTGAAGTCTTCCAGAGCCATTAAGTAGGCTTCTTCTTGTCCACACTCATCATCATCATCAGATGAGGAGGAGCTTGATTCCGAGTCTGAATCACTCTAGGTTTCAACAATGAAATCTTTCCCTCCTTTCTTGTCCTTCCTCCTGAAAGATTTCTTCTTGAGCTCCTTCCTCTGCTTGTTGTTCTTGTTCTTTTCTTCCTCAGGACACTCAGTGGAAAATTGTCTTGGTTTTCTGTAAGAAAAATAGATAATCCCCTGTTTAGGAGTTTTGTCATACCTTGGCTTGCTTGAACTCCTCTCCTTCCTTTTGGAGTCCTCTGTTCTGAACCCACTTTTTGAATTTTTTAGCTAAGATATTGAACATCTCTTCTTCAGTGGTGGAGGACTCTGCTTCAACAGTCTTTAATATAAGAGTCCTTTCTTTAGGAGTTGATATTCTCTCCTGGGCTTCTAACTCTGCCCTGCTTTTCAGTTGAAGCTCATAGGACTTGAGCTTTCCCAGCAGAGCATCAATTGATATCTCTCTAAGGCATCTAGGATCTCTAATAGCCCAGATTCTAGAGTCCCGTGTGCTTGGGAAGCATATGAGGAGCTTGTCATTAATTTCTGTCAGAGAAATTTCTTTGTCAAGCCCTCTCAGCTCATTTATGATGAGGCTGAATCTGTCATATGTTTCTGTTATGCTTTCATCAACCGTTTTCTTGAAGTTCTCATATTGGGATATGAGAAGTGACTTTTTGTCTTTTCTTTCATCAGATCTCCCTTCAACTAATCTGGAGAGAGATTCCCAGATTTCTTTAGGAGAGTTGCAATCAGCAACTTTTTGGAATATGCCATCTGACATGGTTGAGACCAGAATGTTCATGACCTTGGCATCATATGCCTTGACCTTCTTCTCATCATCAGTCCATTCTACTTTAGGGACTGTAGTTTGTGTTACTTTTCCACTAACATCTTTCTTTATTGGGACTGTGGGACCTGTGAGGATGGCATTAAAAATTTCTTCATAAATAGAGTTCATATAGACTTTTATTCTTGCCTTCCAGAGTGTAAACTTGTTCAGATTACACACTGGATATCTTGTTGATGCATAATACTTAGAACTCATTTTATTTACAAAGTTTTAATTAATTTTAAAATAAACAAATGAGAGTAGGAGATCTTTTGATCAAGGTGTTAACCTTTTAATGATCAACCTCCCTCTGATACCAATTGAAAGTGCAAAGTGTGCCTCTGAGTATTCTCTAGAAGGGGGGGGGGGGGGGGGGGTGAATAGAGATTTAAATTATTTTCTATCCTATTTGTGCATACACAATAAAACACTAAGTCTTATGCTTCAACAACACCAAACACAGAATAAAATAAATGTTGTTAATATAAAACCATAAAGCTGTAAGATATATGGGACATCATAGAAAATTAACACACACAGAAGACACAAGATTTTATAGTGGTTCCCCAAAATGTGGGTACTCCACTCTTCTACCTCCCTAGTAGGAATGCACAACCTGTGCCTGAGTCTTTTGATAAGGAGACTCTTAGAACCAAAGATCTTTTGATAAGGAGATCTTGAACCAATGAGTCTTTTGATAAAGAGACTCTTAGAACCAAAGATCTTTTGATAAGGAGATCTTGAACCACTAAATTCTTTAGAGGAGGTATTCTTAAAACTCTTTACAGTTGAAGATAGAGGAGAAAGAAGAAAGAAGATGGAGAAGAAGAATTACGTTCTCAGAATTCTGTAGAAGCTTTCAGCTTCTATTTTTCCCTTCAATGGATCTGCTAATGATGAAACCCCTCTTATGATTGTGATAATTTGCAAGGGTTATATTCTTCTTATCCTTTTGTATATGTTCTGCTTGCTATCTGTCTGCTATATGATGTTGAAGAAAGAGCAGCCTTATGTTTTCCTGTTCTGAGAGAGAGCACTTCTTTTCTTTTTTGTCTTTTTAGGGTTCCAGGAGGAAGAAGAAGAAGTGAGAACCCTAATCAACAAATTGCAGAAGATTGTAATGAATGCTTTGTATTTTTCTCTCTTCTCCTCCTATTTGTTGTCCATGATTAATTTTGAATTAGTTTCCTCTTTTGGGTTGTCCTGAAAAGGCATAGTCTTGGACAATTAATCTTCCTTTCTTCCTTTGTTCATGACCCGTCTACCAGCCATTTGAATTCATTCCAAGAAATCTTTTCCTGTCTTCTTGAATGCTCCTTTCCATTCTAGGAAATAAATAAGCCATTGTAGAATGGTCTTCAGTGTTGTGGGCCTTCAGAGAAAGTTCTAAAAGGACAGCTGAAAAAGTTTCCTTTTTAGACTGTATTCAACGCTGCGTCGATTTCATCTTCTCTCTTATCGATGCACCTTCGAGTTCTTGTAAGAGCAGATTCAAATTCTTTATAGCTCTGGTTGAACTCTAATGTCGATGTTACGTTGATTACTTATCGATGTAACAATCGAGTTGAAGACTTGTATTTGAACTTCATTGTCTGCGCCGATTTGTAGTCATAGCTGCATTGACTTCAGATGGCTTCGACAGACTCTTCCTTCTGCATTGAGTTGAAGTCAAGGTTGCGTTGACTTCTAAGATAACTTCGACATGCTCCTTCATCTACATCGATTCCCTTTTGACGTAGCATCGACTTGATATACTTCGACAGACTGATTGAGTTGCTTGGACTTCTAGTCTGAGTTGCGTCGACATCAAGTCAAAGTTTCGTTGACTTCTATTCGACGCAATTATTAACTCAACTCAAATTGTGCTTGTCCTGACCTGGTCTTGACACTCTAAGGTGAGTATGACATCCTAAGAAACCTAATGACCAAATTACCCTTATTATACAATGAGTAATAAAACCTAAGAGATAAAATCACTTATAGTTAATTTGTTAAGATAAATCAAAGGAGTTTTTCCCAACAACGTCAAAATGGGAAACATCGGATTGACCAAAATTAAAGGAATTTGAGATGTACGTTTGGAGACTGATATTGGGAGCAAGCTAGTTCTCAAAGATGTTTGGAATGTCCAAGACATTCACCTAAACTTGATATCCACAGGAAAACTTGATGATGAAGGTTTTGGTGGTTACTTCGGTGAAGGGGATTGGTAGTGAAAGTGCACAGTTAGCCCTCTGAATATTCTCTAGAGGAGGGGGGGGGGGGGGGGGTGAATAGAGTTTTAAAACTTTTCACAACAATATATGCACAAAACAATAATATTTCTAGCAACTATGGATTTATAAATCCAATCAGAATAGAATAAGCACAAAATAACAGAATTAAATAAGGGACAACACAGAATTTGCACAACATAGATGAGGCATGATCTATAGTGGTTCCCCAAAATATGGGTACTCCACTATTCTACCATATGGGTAGGAATACACTATCCAGTTCTAGAGTCTTTTGATAAGGAGGCTCTTAGAACCAGGGTCTGAGTCCTTTGTTAAGGAGACTCTTAGAACAAAGCTAGATCTTTTGATAAGGCGATATTGAACTAATCTTGATCTTTTGTTAAGGAGATCTTGAACCACTAAATCCTTTGAAGAGGGATTGTTAGGGCTCTTTACTCAGATTTATAGAAAGAGAAAAATAGAGTAAAGAAGGAGAAGACGTTGAAGATGGTTCTTCTGAATGTATCCTCCTGCAGCAGTCAATAAGGATTAAGGCACATAATATTTTTCTGGAGCTTTTCTTCAGAGAATGGATCCTTGCTTGAGAGAGAGAGAGAGATGCAAGGATTGTGTAAGCCAAGATCCAGTTGATGATATTTGTATAATCTATATGCTTCTTGCAGAGAGAGAAAGAAGAAGAATAAGCCTAGTGTATTTCTGTGTAGATATCTGTCAAGTATGTTTTCTTTAGAAGAGAAAGCGGGAGAGGAAGCCAACAAAATAATTGTTATTGTAATCTTTTGAATTTTGTATATTTATTGTTCTGTCGAATAGATATGAATGCCATTCCTCTTTTGTTGTTTCCCTAGAAGGAATATCCAAGAGGTAGTATTGCTAGCTCTCTTTCTATTTTTGTTGGCAGCCTGTCAACATCTTTTTTCCAAATATATCATTTTTGTATCTCCGAGGTTCTTCTTTCCCTTCTTCTTCATGAACGACCCATTATAATTTAAATAACTTCCATTTATAACTTCCAAATAAGCTTCAAATTCGATTCCAGGAAGTATTCTAAATCCGTGTCTGTATTCGACGTTGCGTCGAATAACTTTACCTTCTTATCGATGCACCTCTGAGTTTTAATAGAAGCTGCTTTGAAATCTTCCTCGACTTTGAAGTGACCTCTGTTATCGACATTGCGTCAATTCCTTATCGGCGTATCCATCGAGATGAATACATAGAATTTAGACTCTGACTTTTGTGTCAATTATAATTTGAAGTTGCGTCGACTTCAAATGTTGCTTTGACTGACTCAAGCTTCTGCAACAAATACAATTCGACGTTGCATTGACTTCCAATGTTGCATCGACTCCCAACCTGAGTTATCTTTACTTCTATTCGAAGTTACTTCAACTTGAAGTCAAAGCCACATCGACTTCTTTTCGACGCAAAATTAACTCAACTGAATTTTGCACTCTTTTGACTGGATTTTGACACTCTAATGTGAATGTGACATCCTAGGACATCTAATGACCATATTAATCTCACTATACAACATGGGTAGTGAATCCTAGATGATGAAATCACTTTTACATAATTTGTAAGATAAATCCATAGGATGTTTTTCCCAACAATCTCCCCTATTTATATTAACAAATTTTATAGACTTTTTAAGTGATTTCATTCATATTGAAAAATAAAGCAGAGCACACAAAAATATCTTGGTAGAATGACATCATTCCATAAAAAACATAAACTAGAATGGTATGGAAAATTTGCAATATAATAAATAAGATTATCTACCATAATTGTATCTCAAATATGTGCACTAAAAACTTATTAGAGTAATTGTTCATTTTGTTTTCACCTGCTTTTATTGATCCTTTAGAGAAGTTTTTCTTTTTCTAGAGAAGACATTTGTTGACACATTTCTTGGTGGAAATATAAGAGGCTCCTCCTCCTCAGCAGCCCTGATATCATTCTTCTCTTTCTCCTCTTCAGATGTTTTGTCATCCTCTTTGTGAAGCTCCCCTGAAGTGATGCAGCATCTTCAACAATGTGGATAGCTTCTTGAGAAATTGTAGTGACAACTTTTATGATCTGCTCATCATCTGTGAGGAGCTCCCCCTGGGTTGATGCATGCATCTCCCCTTGAATTTGTACTGGACACTCTTGATCTGCAGTAATCTCCTCCTCTTGAGCAGTCATTTCTTGATCTTGAACAGTCTCCCCTTCTTGAATAGGCACTTCCTTTTCTTGACCAATCTCCCCTTCTTGATTAGGCACTTACTCCTCTTGAAAATTCCCCCCTTCTGAACATTGCTGACAATAAAAGTTAACAAAGATCTTATGATATGTGAGGAGAACATCAATGTTTAGTTTGCCTGGATTGATTCCTTTGATTCTTTCAGTTCAGTCTCCATCTGAGAGTATTTCCTTTGAAATTTATTTGGTTGAGTCTGTATGAGGTCAGAAAAAGTCCTAGTGTTTAGTTCCAATGCTTTAGAGATTGGTTGATCAATGTCAAAGGGAGGTATAGGATGGGAGGTAGAAGTTGTATCAACATGAGGTGTTGATATGTCAATAGGAGGAGTTATTGATTAAGGATGATCTAGAGGAGCAAAAAGGATGACTATGAGATTATCTTCTGGGGTTGTGGTTGATGGTGGTTGTAGGCAAGAAATTTGTGCTGGATGTTCAGCTATTATTTCTGGTATAATTATTTCTTATCCTTATGCTGGATATCCAGCTATGGAATCAGGTATAACTGTTTCCTGTTTTGTGCTAAATATGAACGAGGAGATGGCGAAGCATAACCAGGTATCAGAATCTGTATGGTCTATTTGGAGAAGATCCATATGTCTATTCTTTTACTCGGAGGAATGAGCACTCCTTTGGATCTGCAGACCACTGGATAATGGTGATATGGGACTTAACTCATGATCCTTGATGTGCAAAAACCGTGTGGGATGATTGGAGAAATAGATTTGAGATTTATAAACTCAAGAGAGAAAGAATGTGATGATGTTCTCCAATCTTATATTGATAAAGGCAAGCGTACCTTATTGAATATAGTATAGGATATTTAAATATCAAGGTCGTATAAAATTCGGGCGAGTTGAATACTCTTACTTCAAGAAAATCTCAATTATTCTATCAAATAGAACTTGGAGTTGGTTTGCAAGAAAAGCAAGGTAAATTAAAACTATGATAAAAATGACGGTGTAGAAGATTAGCACTCGATCTTTAAATAACCTTAGAATAACAACTAATAAGAAGAAATAAGATTCTAATTCTTTTTAAGAAAAACACTTCAACCGTGGAGCTTCCAAAATTCTGAGCGCACCTCTTTTGAGGATACATTCAACTAAGTTTAGGTTGATCAACTGAACTTTCTTTCTATAAGTGAAACCCCTAAATCTCGCTTTATCGTGGTGAACCTCTCTATTGGATTTAGCTCCAATCTGGGAGACTTATGTCATCCTCTCTCGAGGGTTGCATTCAACTCTCTTTATCCTTGAATGATCGATTCACATTACGAGCCTTTCGGCTAACTAAACTACGAAAACAAGAACGAGAATTATATATCGAAAATATTATCTCATTTCATTAAAAATCAAGGATAAATCATAAGCATTCTAAAGAAGAGAAAGAGAAAATCTTAATTAATCCATGACTTATATTATTCCTTGGATCATCTCGATCGAGTACTATAAGAATCTAGCTACTTATTGAGATGGATGAATTAACAAATGTAAAAGTATTGATGAAGAGATAAGAAGAGAGTGGATAGAAGAAATAATAAATTTAATTGAATTCTCAAAAGACAATTACAAGCTAATGAAATTGAAACTTACAAGTGCATAAAAGAAAGCTAAGTATAAGAACTTAGAAATAGTAAAACAATACATGAAATGCAGAAAAGAACTCCCAAAAATCATCCCTAGAGTTCTGGAGGAGCTGCCTTTAGATATGCAAAAGTTGAAGGTTACACGCCCCCGACCAAGGGTGTGTAAGGGCCGGAAGTGAAATTACTGCGGAGAGGGTGCGTTCTGGAGTAATTGTAGACGTTATGTTGCACATCATGCTCCCGGTCATGCCAATGAACTAGCGCGTGTAATCTTTAAATTGCAGTTTGGCGAGAGACTTTTGGCGGGATGACGCGTGATCTGGCGGAAAGAGGTTACATGCCCGTGATCTTTGAATTACACAGGCGTGACATGTGTAAAATATCATTAGGGTGTGATCAGGGCTGGGCCTGTGCAGCGTGATCGAACACAGACATGACTTCTGAGTCACGGGCGTGTACTTGGCGAAAGTCACATCATGGCTTCGATACACGGCCTGCTAAGTTGGAACAGTGGCTTAAGTTGACACGCATGTTGTTTATTGGGTGTCGACTAATCACCTAGAGGGAGGGGGGTGAATAGGTCTTTCAAATTATATTATCCCCTTTTTATGTGTTCTTGATTTCTGGTTAATAGATCTCTAAGTTACAAAGCATAACACAGAAACACACAGAAACTTACAGAGGTTCCTCAAGACAGGGTGTCTTGAGTAGTCCTCTTTCCCTCTGCGCCTACCTAGCAGTTTGCTAGGCTTGGCAAACTCCGCCAAAAACTTCAGGCCCTCAAGCCTTACACCACAGACCCGCAAGTCCTACAGCCTAGGCCCGCAAGCCCCTACTGTACCCGAGCCCGCAATCTCGACACTCAGGCCCTCAAGACCTACACAACACAGACCCGCAAGTCCTGTGCCTACACCCTAGGCCCTCAAGCCCCTACTGCGCCTGAGCCCTCAAGCTCGACAAGATTGGACCCGCAAGTCCACTGCCCTAGACCTCAAGCCTCACAGCTCTCCAGCCCTCAAGCTAGACGGTGTCGGACCTGCAAGTCCACTACCCTGGCCCTCAAGCCTCACAGCTCTCCAGCCCTCAAGCTAGACGGTGTTGGACCCGCAAGTCCACTGCCCTGGCCCTCAAGCCTCACAGCTCTCCAGCCCTCAAGCTAGACAAATAGGCCCCCAAGCCTTACAAGAAATTATAGTAAAAAGAACTGCTTCTTCTGCCGGATGAAGATCGACAACTTAGCCTGATGAAGATCGACTTCTTTAGGTTAAAGTAGATTCTTCTTGATTTGGAGTTTCAGCACTGGATCTTCTTCAGCCTCCTCTTCTTTTGCCTGATGTTGATCGGCTACTTTTTAGTCAATGGAGATGACTTATTCTACAGAGAGCACTTGATGCTTGTTCTCTACTTGTGTTTTCTTCTTCTCTGCAGCAACGGCGGGATTCTTTTTCGATTTTTTTCGAAGACTCCTTTTCTAGGGCATCAGTGTTCCCTTTTATAGGCAGATGAGCCGCATAACGGTCACATGCAATGTCCTTTAATGTTAGATGCCCATTCCTTAAAAGCACATACTGATTAGATAATCAGGCAGCGAAATTAAATGCTGACATTGCGTCCACAACATTTGAATTCTATCTCGATGATATTTCCATTATTACTACGACATGGATGATGTCTCGACCATAGGACTTTGTCGATGTCTTTGACTTTGGAAGATCTTCAAGTCTTCAAGCTTCTGCCTCTGACACTGGTATCTCGACGATACGAGACATTCTGGCACATCTGCATATACTACGATATGCTATCTTTGACTGTGTCGTCGAGGGCTTCTCTCTTGCAGACTGTCGTTGTAATCACGTTGTTCTCTCGGCGACATGAGTGATAACATGTCGACAGAACATACTTTAGCAACTGCTTGTCTTCAGCTGATCTTCTTCAGTCTTCTCGACGACATGCCTTCTTTACGACGATGTTCACCGCCATCAGTCATACTTAGCCTTTTTAGCGACAAAGCTTCTTCAACTTCTCGACGACAAGGCCACTTTGGTGATGTCGATGATACCGCATCTTCTTGACGATATTTCTTCCTTTTGCCTTCATTCTTCTCTGCGTTCGACGAACGGCGATCTTCGTTCGACGAACAACATTCTACGTTCGATGAGCTTCATTCTTCTATCCCATCTCAGCATTCGATGAACTTCCTTCTGAGTTCGGCGATCTTGCTTCTGCGTTTGACGATCTTGCCAAGTCTCAGCATTCAACTAGCTTGCCAAGTCTCAGCGTTCGACGATCTTCCTTCTGCGTTCGATGAACAACATTCTGCGTTCGACGAACTCGCCAAGTCTAGGCTTTTGCTTTGCCCATCATTATGACGACAAGCATACTTTGTCGATGACATCTCCTATTCTTCTTGACGATATAGTACTTTCAGAAATAACTAAAGTACTTGACATATTATCGATCTCTGCAAGCATGAACTAGATGAAACATTAAATACAACTTGCACTTATCATTGAGCTGAGCACTTCTTCAAATCAGGAACATTGCTGGCCACTGTTCCCAACAATCTCCCCCTATTTGAAGAAGCCCTAACTTACCTCAATGATAAATGCCACTCATGAAAAGATATATCATTTCAGATAGTAACATCATACTTAAAGCACCAATCATATAAATAGATGAAATGTTCTTCAAGCATATAAATAGATTAAATGTTCAAGAATAAACATTAGCATTCATTTGCTTGATCATCTAGAGCATAGTACGCCATTTGGATCTCCCCCTCAACTTGTGCATTCTCCTGATTTGAGCCTCCAGCTGAGAGCTCCTCATGAATCACTTCATCATCTTGGGCTGAGCCCGTGAATTGTGGCTCCCCCTCAACCGGTTCACTCCCCAAGTTGGGGCTCTACTTTCTTCAGTAACCTCTGTGGGAGCAGGTTCTGGTACTATTTCTGGATAATTCCTTTGGGTGGAAGTCTCCCCCTCAGTCGTACCAGGGACTTGTGGGGGTGGTGGTATGTCATCAGAGCTGCTGGATGAATCTTCTTTTTCCGAGTGGTCTGGTTGAGATGCATGTTTCCTTGGAGCAGGCTGGATATTAGATGATGGTTTGGGGATAGACCTATCCCATCGATCTAGCATTTTTGCATCCAGATGCTTGGAGTAGTGTAGAGAAACTCCCATTTTCTTATTCAGTACTTCCCCCTGGGTATTTAGCAGGTAGAGGGACAATATTCTTCAGTAGGAGGGGGACTTTAGGGAGTTATTCATTCTCTGGAAGAGGAACTCACTCCAGTTGGTCTTCTTAGTGTTAATTATCCGGGCCATGACAACAAACATGTCCTTTGAGATTTGGTCATGAGACCCAGGTTTGCATAACAGAACTTTGCCAACGATGTCGTCCATCAACTTCCCCATTTGATTGAATTCCGCTCTCTTAATGGACACGTAGGTCTTCCCTGTGTGGCCGCACCAGGTGTAGCTCGCAGACACATTTTCCGAAGTCAGCTCTTCTTCTTCTTTCCCCTCTTGGATTTGTAGCAGATTCAGTGCTTTTCCAAGGCTTTTCGCAGATATCTTGACTTTCCTGCCTCCCACCATGGACTTTATCCGTGACTCAGTGTGGTTGAGTTTTGCTTCAGCAAAGAACTCGCCTAATTCCCGGTGGAGAACAACCGAGGGTTCACATAAGACATATTCTAGTCCCGATGCCTCCAGCAATCCTATTACTGATCTTATTTCGTCGGAGCAGGCATTGAAACCTCCTCGCTGAAGTTCACAACCTGAGATCACTTCTTCTTTCTTGGGAGCCATTGATTCAGAGTGACAGAGAAGGCAACACGACAAAGGAGGCGAGGGTTTGTCGACGGAATAGCTTAGGGCAAATGATAATGTAATTTTTATTTTCGAGCATTCACTCTATTTATGGTGTTGGTAGGTGAAGAGGCGCGCACCTTTAAAAAACGATCAGACTGCTCTTATGGACCCATCTCATCCCGATATAAATAGCTCGATTATATTTTGCCGATGCGGTTATTGTTGTCGAAATGATTCTTGGATACGCATCCTCCTAGCTCAAGTCTTTGTCATCGTAACATCTATTGTGCCGTCGCAACAACTTCTTGTATCGACGAGTCAATTCTTCCTTACATGTCTACCTAAGGCATTCTTTCATCCTGCTTGGGAGTTATCCTTTGGCACCAATCCTATGCAGCTTTTAGTCCTCTTTTAGTAGGATGACCTGCATCAGTTTTGTTAGTAAATAGACTTTGCTGTTCTGCCAATGGGTCAGAACAACCACCTTGTCCAAGGCCCAGACTTGCTTCTGGTGGGCACTTGGACTACCTGCAAAATAAGATTACGAGTCCTTAGGAACCCAAGTGAATTTGGGTCCTAGGAAATTGTTAGCTCTGACGAGCATAATGGATTTAACTGCCCTAGGGAATGCATAGTGATTATGAAAGATATTATTTGCCAGTTTAGCATTTGTGTAACACCCTGCCAGTACAAATAATATAACAGTAGGTCCGGACGGGACCCCACGCTATACTAACCACACTAGCTAGGCGTTAAAAGGAGATATACAGAAAAGAACTACACCAGAGTATACTAAACATAAGCGGAAGCATAAAGATTTAACATTTCTTTTAGAATAGTCCACTATCATAGGAATGAAACAATAAAGTGTAGAGTTACGGCCTTAAGGCCTTACATTCCAAAACGTACAAAACTCCCTAAAGATACATCGGCACGCAGGCCGACAATACATGAAAAGCAGAAAAGAGGTTGGCCTTCGAGGGCCAACACAGCAAAAGGGCCACCTCCCGCTATTTCCCGCTAGACCCACCTGCACCTGCATAAGAAGATTCCACCAAGAGGTGGCAAACAAAGCAATGGTCAGCACAGTTGACCAAATTATAACGACCCCACCCCTTTCTCGGGGTGGCGGAGCTTCTTCCCTACATACAAGCCGTACTAGCAACATGTACTAGTATAAGGAAGGTGCAAACTACACAAGGTGAGGTTTCAAACACAATCAATCTTCTAGGTATAACATCAAATACAGTTGATCCTAGGAATGCACATGATGTTGGTTGGGTTCACCAGGAGGTTCCCCACAACCGCCTAAGCAACCGCATGAGGCTAACACATCATCATTTCAAAACATCACAAACGCGAGTACTCACGACCACATGCTCCATGATCACATGGCATGAATCCAAGGTACTCTTTCGAGAGCACCAACTCCACTCTAAGTTCGGAAACCTTAGGTGGTTAAAGTGCTTCTGGCCCGTCCAGGTGAACACCTTACGCGGCCTCTCCCATGGTCGTACGACGTCCAAGATGTGATACCTTGCATCGATTAGCATGGAAATAGGTTTCGGCTCAGCTTTGCCCGTGCTCTCGCCGTCGTGTCGCTCGCACGACGCGGGTACGGCTTCGCCTAATCTCGTAAGGTTTTAGCACATGCAAGTGCTACACCAAAACATAAGTTACACACCTAATCCATTCATGAGGACCTAGGCTTCACAAATAACAATCGGGAAGGAGGTACAAGACCACTCCTCGTCGAAATCTAGTGGTGAAGGTTTGCATTCAACCACTCCCAAGCATGGGGCTTTTGTTAGGAGCTCCAACAGCCGTCTAATCTCAGGTCCCACAATACGATAGCAAATCACACTGAGACATTCTCCGGCACGCATTCTAGTCTTAACCTAAATACAACGTCGCAATCCAAGCATCACCGATCCGGGCTCACGACCACGAATAGGCTTCACACACAATGCCTAAATCCGTTCGACTACCGGATTTCTACATGCAAATATGCCGGGGACGGACACAATCAACCCGGAGTTCCGAAGAACTAGAGGAAATCCTACACTTCACCCATTTGGTGAAAGGGAGTCCTCATGCAAGCATAGAAAAAGGAATGAGAGGACAAAGAACACGTCCTAAGACCGGGAGGGAGAATCGTTACCCTAGGAAGCCTTGGCACCATCAATCCGAGATTCCAATCGGAGGGAAAGAACCGCACCCGGCTGCACTTTCCAGATCTGGAAACGTCTCGCGAATCGGAGCTCCGGAGCTCCGTCAATGGCGGAATCATCTACTTCTTCCTCCTTGCCCCTTCTTCTTAGTCAAGCTTAGGAGAGAGAAAGGCCTAGAAATTATGAGGGAATAACCCCTCTCCAAAGCCCTAAAACCCTCCAGCAAACCCTCTCAGCCGTTGGATCGATTTCCAATACTTTTGATCGGCCGGATCGTCTTTTCCGCTCTTCTTTATGGAGTAGAATAAACAGGGCGCACGATCACTGGAGCACGTCCAGTGGTCATGCACGAAGAGGAGAAATGGTCATGCGCACTGCTTTGGATAGTGAGCGACCCGACAACTCTCTTTGCCTCGACAAGAGCGCACGATCACTGGCTCACGACCAGTGGTCATGCGCGAAGAGGAAATATGGTCGTGCGCAGTGCTTTGACTGAGAAATTTCAGCCTACTCCGAGCGCAGCACTACCACTCCGCCTACCTCGCTGAACTACGATTTTTGGGGTGTTACAACTCCACCTCCCTTAAAAGAATTTCGTCTCAAAATTTCGAAAATAGTATTAGCAGAAATTATAGTTATAATTACCTGAGAGAATAGCTCGGGGTACTCCGCAAGCATCGACTGCTCTCTTTCCCAAGAGAGTTCCTCTCGCCCGCAATTATTCCAACGGACTTTCACCATCCGAATGGACTTGTTCCGCAACTGCTTCACTTCAGTGTCTTCAATGCAAATGGGTTTGACTTTCGTCGCTAACCCACCATCTACCGACACTTTGCTGACCGCAGCAACAATATTTGGCTCCTTTACAGCCTTCCGCAACACAGAGATGTGGAATACATCATGCAACCCGCTCAGCTCCGAAGATAGAGCAAGCCGGTAGGCAGCTTCACCAATGCGCTCCAAGATCTCGAATGGTCCTAAGTACCTCGGACTTAGCTTTTTCAAGCGTCGGATCCTCGATACCCCTTTGAACGGTTTGATCTTGAGATAAACCTAGTCGCCAACGACGAACTCGACATTCCGATGATTTGCATTGTAGTATTTTGCCTGCCGATCTTGGGCAATGAGTAATCGCTCCTGAATAGCCCGAATCGATGTATTTGCCTCCTCCACATCCTTGCGTTTCAACAACTTAGTGTCGCCCGTTTCAGCCCAAGATGACGGTGTGCGACATTTCCTACCATAAAGAGCCTCGAAAAGGGCCATCTTTATACTTGCTTGGTAGCTGTTGTTGTAAGCAAACTCAATCATATAGAGATGGTCCTCCCATCTCTTTCCGAAGTCCAGGGCGCACATCCTCATCATGTCCTCTATCGTCCTATTGGTCCTTTCGGTCTGTCAATCCATTTGCGGGTGGAAGGACTTGCTAAACTTTTAGCTTGGTACCCAAAAATTGATGAATCAGCCTCCAATCATTTGATGTGAACTGCCCATCGCGATCACTGACGATGCTACGGGGAATCCCGTGCAACCGTACGATGTTATCGACATACAACTTTGCCAGCTTCTCCACAGAATCATCCTTTCGGTTCGGAATAAAGTGTGATACCTTCGTCAATCGGTCCACGATCACCCAGATGGCGTCGTTTCCTTGTTGCGATCTCGGCAATCCGTGCACGAAATCCGTCAAAATATCATCGAACTTCCATTCCGGAATCGGCAATGACTTCAGAGACCCACTGGGACGTTGAAATTCCGCCTTCACCAACGCGCAAGTATGACACTTGGCCACGTAGAGGGCAATGTCTTTCTTCATACCCGGCCACCAGAAGAGTTTCTTCATAACCATGTACATTTTCGTGCTCCCAGGGTGGATCGAGTACTTGGTATGATGAGCCTCGTACATCAACTCCGCCCGTAATGTACCAACATTTCGGATGCACAATCTACCATTCTTCCATATAAGGCCATCTTCGAAAGAGAAATCAGCGTTTGACCCATCAACGGTCTCCGCTTTATAGCGTTTCATGCTCTCATCCAGCTCAAATGCTTGTCGAACTCGGTCGGCGAGGTCGTATTGAACCTCCAACCAGTTCAAGCATGCTGAAGGAGACGCTCTTCTATCGACGCAAATGATCTCCATAACTTCTAGCTCGCGGATTAGACGCTCATCGTGCATCAAAATCCAATTTGCTTGAGCAGGAGCCCGACGACTCAACGCGTCTGCAACTACATTTCCCTTACTAGGAGTATATTTGATGTCGAAGGTGTAGTCCCCAAGGAATTCCATCCACCTCCTCTGACGCATATTCAACTCCCTTTGATCCAGCAGGCACTTGAGGCTCTTGTGGTCAGTAAAGATATCGATCTTCACGCCATACAAGTAATCCCTCAAAAGCTTGAGGGCGAAAACCACGGCCGCTAGCTCCAAATCATGGACCGGGTAGTACCTTTCATGAACCTTCAGTTGTCGGGAGCCGTAGGCAATTACCTTTCCAAACTACACTAGGAAGCAACCCAAACCACTCCCCGGGGCGTCACTATAGATTTCGTAGCCTTTCGTACCATATGGCGAGCATATAATGGGCGGCGTGGTCAGACGGCTCTTCAGTTCTTCAAAATCTCGAGCGCACTCGGGCGACCAGTCGAACTTGTGATCTTTCCTAGTCAGTTTAGTGAGAGGGAGTGCGACCCTCGAGAAGTTCTCCACAAAGCGCCTATAATAGCTGGCAAGTCCTAAGAAACTTCGGATCGCTTCTATTTTCGACGGATCAACTGCAATTCCATCCCCACTAACAACACGACCCAGGAATGCTACTGACGATAGACAAAACTCGCACTTGGAGAACTTGGCATATAATTGACTCCTCCTCAGGGTGCTCAAAACTACGTGCAGATGCTCTGCATGCTCCTCCTCCGACTGAGAGTATACCAAAATGTCGTAGATGAAGACGATCACAAATTGATCCAAATAATCTCGGAACGTTCTATTCATTAAGTCCATAAATACCGACGGTGCATTAGATAGACCGAACGACATAACGGTGAACTCATAGTGCCCAAAGCGGGTACTGAACACTGTCTTTGGAATATCACATTCCCTTACGAAGCTGATAATAGCCGTACCTTAAGTCAAGCTTAGAGTATACCGTCGACCCAACCGGTTGGTCGAAGAAGTCGTCGATTCTCAGAATCAGATAACGGTTCTTCTCGGTTAGCTTGACCCGCTACTATTAGGACAACACCAAAGCTGAGCTTAGGCCCCGAATCCTTCAACAAGGTGAAGAACAATCATGGAACGCTCAGGTTCCGCAAACAAGTATGTTTTTCCATTCCTAAGTGGACATTCTTATTAGTTTTTAACGTTTTGGGTGAGCTTACATGCCGTGCACACCACCCCTTAAAAGGAATTCATCCCGAATTCGCTAAACTACGGATCGACACCCTAAGTCCGATACCAAATTATAACACCCTGCCAGTACAAATAATATAACAGTAGGTCCGGCCGGGACCCCACGCTATACTAACCACACTAGCTAGGCGTTAAAAGGAGATATACAGAAAAAAAACTACACCAGAGTGTACTAAAGATAAGCGGAAGCATAAAGATTTAACATTTGTTTTAGAATAGTCCACTATCACAGGAATGAAACAATAAAGTGTAGAGTTACGGCCTTAAGGCCTTACATTCCAAAACGTACAAAACTCCCTAAACATACTTCGGCACGCAGGCCGACAATACATGGAAAGCAGAAAAGAGGCTGGCCTTCGAGAGCCAACACAGCAAAAGGGCCACCGCCCGCTATTTCCCGCTAGGCCCACCTGCACCTGCATAAGAAGATTCCACCAAGAGGTGGCAAACAAAGCAACGGTCAGCACAGCTGACCAAATTATAACGACCCCACCCCTTTCTCGGGGTGGCAGAGCTTCTTCCCTGCGTACAAGCCATACTAGCAACATGTATTAGTATAAGGAAGGTGCAAACTACACAAGGTGAGGTTTCAAACACAATCAATCTTCTAGGTGTAGCATCAAATACAGTTGATCCTAGGAATGCACATGATGTTGGTTGGGTTCACCTGGAGGTTCCCCACAATCGCCTAAGCAACCGCATGAGGCTAACACATCATCATTTCAAAACATCACAAACGCGGGTACTCACGACCACACGCTCCATGCTCACATGGCATGAATCCAAGGTACTCTTTCGAGAGCACCAACTCCACTCTAAGTTCGAAAACCTTAGGTGGTTAAAGAGCTTCTGGCCCGTCTAGGTGAACACCTTCCGTGACCTCTCCCATGGTCGTACGACGTCCAAGAGGTGCTATCTTGCGCCGATTAGCATGGAAACAGGTTTCGGCTCAGCTTTGCCCGTGCTCTCGCCGTCGTGTCGCTCGCACGACGCGTGTACGGCTTTGCCTAATCCCGTAAGGTTTTAGCACATGCAAGTGCTACACCAAAACATAAGTTACGCACCTAATCCATTCATGAGGACCTAGGCTTCACAAATAACAATCGGGAAGGAGGTACAAGACCACTCCTCATCAGATTCTAGTGGTGAAGGTTTGCATTCAACCACTCCCAAGCATGGGGTTAGGAGCTCCAACAGCCGTCTAATCTCAGGTCCCGCAATACGATAGCAAATCACACGGAGACATTCTCCGGCACGCATTCTAGGCTTAACCTAAACGTAACGTCACAATCCAAGCATCACCGATCCTGGCTCACAGCCACGAATAGGCTTCACACACAATGCCTAAATCCGTTCGACTACCAAATTTCTACATGCAAATATGCTGGGGATGGACACAATCAACCCGGAGTTTCGAAGAACTAGAGGAAATCCTACACTTCACCCATTTGGTGAAAGGGAGTCCTCATGCAAGCATAGAAAAAGGAATGAGAGGACAAAGAACACGTCCTAAGGCCGGGAGGGAGAATCGTTACCCTAGGAAGCCTTGGCGCCATCAATCCGAGATTCCATCAGAGGGAAAGAACCGCACCGGGCTGCACTTTCCAGATCTAGAAACGTCTCGTGAATTGGAGCTCCGGAGCTCCGTCATTGGCGGAATCTCCTACTTCTTCCTCCTTGCCCCTTATTCTTTCTCAAGCTTAGGAGAGAGAAAGGCCTAGAAATTATGAGGGAATAACCCCTCTCCAAAGCCCTAAAACCCTCCAGCAAACCCTCCCAGCCGTTGGATCGATTTCCAATACTTTTGATCGGCCGGATCATCTTTTCCGCTCTTCTTTACGGAGCAGAATAAACAGGGCGCACGATCACTGGCGCACGACTAGTGGTCGTGCACGAAGAGGAGAAATGGTCGTGCGCACTACTTTGGACAGTGAGCGATCCGACAACTCTCTTTGCCTCGACAAGAGCGCACGATCACTGGCTCACTACCAGTGGTCGTGCGCGAAGAGGAAATATGGTCGTGCGCACTGCTTTGACTGAGAAATTTCAGCCTACTCCGAGCGCAGCACTACCACTCCGCCTACCTCGCTGAACTACGATTTTTGGGGTCAAACAATTTGTTACCCTTGGAGTAGTTGGATTGTACCAACAATCAATTGCAAAGTGCCCAGTCTTTTCCACAGCACCAACATTCATACCTGTTATATCTTCTTTTCTGGATGACTGTATGAGCAGGAGTTCTTTGTGTGTGAACAAATGAATGAAGCAAATAAGGTGAACTGTGTTGATGGTAGAGGTGATGTTTGCTGTGACCATTCACTGTTTTCCATCTGGAGTCAGTCTTCTTTAAGGATTTCTTCTCTTCTCTGTGCTCAGCAAATTTCTGCCTCCTCATAACTTCCTGAGGTACCTTTGTGGTTTTTGCCATGTTCTTTGCTCCACTAGTGGAGCTCCCAATCTTGAAATACCCAAGATTGGATTGCTCAGCATTCTTGTTGGAGGGTGAGATTACCTTCCCCAAGCTAGCCTACTTCCCACAGGGTCTGCCTGATCTGTCTTCCTTGAAGCATCTCTGCTCCCTTCTCTGAGTGGAGCAGCAACCATTTACCAGTGGAGGAGAGGTCTCTGGTTTGGAGGAGCTTGTCACAGGCTTTACTACAAAGGGGGAGTTTACTCTCCACCCTTCTGGTGTTGTCATTCTTAGATTTCAGGACTTTGGGCTGAAATTTGTCCTTCTTCAGAAGAGCTACTTCTCTGGTTAGTGAGCAGCACAGCTTCTTGCTCTCAATCAATGCCTTCAGAGTTTTCCCAAATTTGTCTATCAAGTCATGGTTGGAGCTTGCCTTGAAGTCCTTTTTGAGTTGACAAAACTCTGCATTCTCTAGAGTTAGCTTTTCTGCTTTCTCTGAGAGATCAAGATTTCTTGCTTGAAGGGAGGAGATCTTTGCATCCTGCTCCTTGCACAGCATCTTGAGCATCTTGACATCTTCTAGGAGATCATTGTATGACTTGGACAAGTCATCTTTACCAGATGAGCTCATCTTTGAATCTGAGTCAGAGGTAGATAGAGGAGCTCTTATGCATACTTGTTCAGGTGAGACTTCATCCTGGGCTTCTTCCTCTGACTCAGATAGGATAGTCAATCCAAACTGAGTCTTCTCTTCTGAGTCTGAACAGCTTGAGTCACTGTCACTCAATGTTCTGACTTTCTCCTTAGCTGCTTTGCTTCCTTCTTCTTCTGATCCTTCCATAAGGATGGTTAGAGAGTCCCACATCTCCTTAGCTGTAGTGTAGTGCATCAATTTTTGAAGTATGGGTGTATCAACTGCATCAACTAAAATTCCCTGGGCCTTCTTGTCTAAATTGACTAGGATGATCTCATCTTCAGTCATTTTCTTGGGCACTGTCTTAAGAACATAAGACCCTTCTTGAACAATTTGGAACATTCTAGGATCCATTGCTTCCATGAATACTCTTTCTCTAACTTTCCAAAGGGCAAAGTTCTCTCTGGAAAAGATAGCTATTCTTGACTCCATAGCTATGATATTTGGACACCCACTGGTAGATCTGTTCAAGCTGTTAAGCTTTTCTTTGAATAACCTCCCTGTGATTCCACTTAGCGTTTATTGGGTGTCGACTAATCACCTAGAGGGGGGGGGGGGGTGAATAGTTCTTTCAAATTATATTATCCCCTTTTTAGGTGTTCTTGATTTCTGGTTAATAGATCTCTAAGTTATAAAGCATAACATAGAAAACACACAGAAACTTATAGAGCTTCCTCAAGACAAGGTGTCTTGAGTAGTCCTCTTTCCCTCTGCGCCTACCTAGCAGTGTGCTAGGCTCGGCAAACTCCGCCAAAAACTTCAGGCCCTCAAGTCTTATACCACGGACCCGCAAGTCCTACAGCCTAGGCCCGCAAGCCCCTACTGCACCCGAGCCCACAAGCTCGACACTCAGGCCCTCAAGCCGTACACAACACGGACCCACAAATCCTGTGCCTATAGCCTAGGCCCTCAAGCCCCTACTATGCCAGAGCCCTCAAGCTCGACAAGATCGGACCCGCAAGTCCACTGCCCTGGCCCTCAATCCTCACAACTCTCTAGCCCTCAAGCTAGATGGTGTCAGACCCGCAAGTCCACTGCCCTGGCCCTCAAGACTCACAGCTCTCCAGCCCTCAAGCTAGACGATGTCGAACCCACAAGTCCACTACCCTGGACCTCAAGCCTCACAGCTCTCCAGCCCTCAAGCTAGACAAATAGGCCCGCAAGCCTTACAAGAAATTTCATTAAAAAGAACTGCTTCTTCTACTGGATGAAGATCAGCAACTTAGTCTGATGAAGATCGGCTTCTTTAGGTTGAAGTAGATGCTTCTTGATTTGGAGTTTCAGCACTGGATCTTCTTCAGCCTCCTCTTCTTTTGTTTGATGTTGATCGACTACTTTTCAGTGGATGGAGATGGCTGATTCATCAGAGAGCACTTTATGCTTATTCTCTACTTATGTTTTCTTCTTCTCCGCAGCAACGACGAGATTCTATTTCGATTTTTTTCGAAGACTCCTTTTCTAGGGCATCACTGTTCCCTTTTATAGGGCAGATGAGCCGCATAACGGTCACATGTGATGTCCTTTAATGTCAGACGCCCATTCCTTAAAGCACGCACTGACTAGATAATCAGGCGGTGTCATTAAATGCTGACAGCGCATCCACAACATTTGAATTCCATCTCGACGATATTTCCATTGTTACTACGACATGGATGATGTCTCGACGACAGGACTTTGTCGATGTCTTTGACCTTAGAAGATCTTCAAGTCTACAAGCTTCTGCCTCTGACACTGGTATCTCGACGATACGAGACATTCTGGCACATCTGCATATACGACGATATGCTATCTCTGACTGTGTTGTCGAGGGCTTCACTCTTGCAGACTGTCGTTGTAATCACGTTGTTCTCTCGACGACATGAGTGATAACATGTCGACAGAACATACTTTAGCAACTGCTTGTCTTCAGCTGATCTTCTTCAGTCTTCTCGACAACATGCCTTCTTTACGATGATGTTCACCGCCATCAGTCATACTTAGCCTTTTCAGTGATAAGGCATCTTCAACTTATCGATGACAAGGCCACTTTGGTGATGTCGATGATACAGCGTCTTCTTGATGATATTTCTTCCTTTTGTCTTCATTCTTCTCTGCGTTCGACAAACGACGATCTTCATTCGACGAACAACATTCTGCATTCGACGAGCTTCATTCTTCAGTCCCGTCTCAGCGTTCGACTTCTGAGTTCGATGATCTTGCTTCTGCGTTCGACGATCTTGCCAATTCTTAGCGTTCGACTAAATTGCCAAGTCTCAGCGTTCGACGATCTTCCTTCTGTGTTCGACGAACAACATTCTGTGTTCGACGAACTCGCCAAGTCTAGGCTTTTGCTTTGCCCATCATTATGACGACAAACATACTTTGTCGATGACATCTCCTATTCTTCTTGACGATATAGTACTTTCAGAAATAACTAAAGTACTTGACATATTGTCGATCTCTGCAAGCATGAACTAGATGAAACATTAAATACAACTTGCACTTATCATTGAGCTGAGCACTTCTTCAAATCAGTAACATAGCTGGGCACTGTTACCAACAACGTCCTTAGTCACGCCCGTGACCTAGGGTGTGTACTTGGCGAACCTTCTCGGAATGAGACCAGGATGGTGGCAGGTCTGGAACAGCTTTTTAGGTTGTCAGGCCCTTGGTCACGCCTGTGACCTAGGGTGTGTAGTAACAATTTCTGCTCAAAATGTCCAAAAAACCTGAAAAATAGAAAATAAGCTTAAGTTAGTATATAAATATAAAAAGGAACAATTTATTTAAGAGAATGCATATAGATTTCATAAATTTATATTTATATTATATTAAAACTATACTAAAAGATTAGTATACAAATTACTCATCAAACACCCCCACACTTGAGATTTTGCTATTCCAGAGCAAAAGAATGAGTTATAATTTACAAGACATCGATATTATTTCTGACTAACTAAAATTTTATTAAACCAAGAGTAAGTTAAAAGCAAATTCTAGAAATTCAAGGATTAAGTCATAAATTATGGTGTTAATTTAAAAAGGGAAACATGCTTAGCTAAAGACTTCTCAAGATGACTATTTAGCAAACAAAATTGTAGAAATTTTCATACAAAATTAGATTGAAATTATAGAAACTCGAACATAAAAGAGACTTAAGGAGAAGATAACCTACCAAAATATTGCTCTTTTAAAAATTTGATTTAGGACTAGAACCAACAAAGTTGGCTGAGGGGTTTTAATCAAAATGGCTAATGAAGAGATCCTGAATTAGAGGTGGTGAAACCTCACTCTTCATCTCATTTTTATTTGTATATGTTTAGAAAGTAATGAATTTTATCCTCTCATTTTCCATGCCATATAATCTTTTCAAATTTCTCTTCAACAAAAACCCAAAATGTATATGTTTAGAAGTAATGAATTTATCATCTTACATACATATAGTCTTTTAAATGATGTTCAGTGCATATGTTTAGGGGATAATGAATTTTATCCTTTTAGTCCCATGACATATGATCTTTTACTACTCTTTTTATATTTGCCAACAAAGGGTGGGGGATAAAGTATTACTTCTAGTTTTTAAAATAAACTATTTTAAGAGAAATTTTTTAGTGGAATGAAATTTCCTAAGATCTGAAAGTTAGTAGAGAATATAATAAAAATCCAAAGATTAGCCAATTTACAACAAAGTGAAGCCATTCAAAATTAAAAAGAGAAGTAGGGCTAAATAAATTCTCTAATCGAATTAAAAACATAAAATGTTTCTTAAAACTAAATTACTTCAAATTTAAATCTAAAAAATTCTGATATAACAAAATGCTAGCTAAAAACATAAGAACGCTTATAATCAATCCTCAAACTAGATTTCTAGAAAATAATAAAAGCACAAGTAAAGAGTATTTTTTTGATTAATTCTTGAACTTTCTGAGGTATTCCCTGGGAAGTGCTCTCACCGGTACTAGGAGATATGATGGGGTGACATCCCAATCCTCCCTTTCCAAGAAATTAGACTTTTATAATATATATGATGAGTGTGATGGAATGTATATTTTTTTCAAAAAAGAAAGAAAGTTATGCTACACCCCTATACTAAAAATTAAACATATTCCCCAATGTTTAAAGCTAAGTATGCAGTACCAACAAGATGAACTAATAAAGAAGAATAAAATAAATGAAATCACTTTAAAATAAAAAATCAAAATAGAGGGGAGAGGAGTGGAGAATAGGGCTTCCCTGGTTGGTAGTCGGGGTCGCCTTAACAAAACCTGCAAAAACATGTTAAAAACAAACAAGACAAAAGATAAAGATAAAGTTGGGGTGCCTCCCAAAAATGCTTTGTTCACTGTCGCATAGCTTGACTAAGTGGCAATTTGTTTACAAATTCGGAAGTTAAAATATTACAATTTTCTCAGACTTAGGGTCACCGGGATGACATAATTTTAAGCAGTGTCCGTTAACCTTAAAAGAGACTATTTCTGGGTGCTCTATTAGCACGATCCCATATAGAAAAACCTCTTTTACTACAAAGGGGCCGAACCATCAGAATTTTAATTTGCCTAGAAATAGCCTAAGTTTAGAATTAAAAAGGACTAGATCTCCCGGTAAAAAAAGATTTTGGAATTTTAATTTTTTTTCATGATAAAACATAGTATGTTTTTGCATTCTAAAAATACATTTTGGGGAATTTCATCACGGTTAGAAATATTTCCTGACCTTTGGCAGCTATCGCATGTATTCACATAAGTGTGAGCATCCTTAAATATGGTGGGACAATAAAAGCCCGCCTCTAGCACCTTCCTAGCGGTCTGATTTGCCTGGTAGTGTTCACTGGCTGGTCCTATGTGGCAGTGCCACATAATTTGCACACCTTCCTAACCCAAAATGCACCTTATTTCGACTTGGTCTGTACATACACGAAATAAAAAGGGTTCCTCCCAAAAATATTTTTTCAAGTACGAAAGAATTTCTTCTTTTGTTGACTTGAGTAATCTTTTGGAAGGACCCGTGCCACTAAATAATTGCCAAGATCTGTGTTCCAAGTGGTGGAATAAGTTGTTACCTTATTGATGGAGAGGAGGCTCTCTTCTGGGAATTTGTCATTTATTTCAGCCTCCACTAATGCTCCTGCAGCCGAATTTTCCGACCGTGAGAGGTCAACCACTACATTCTCCACTCCCTTCTTGTCTCGGATCTCCAACTTAAATTCTTGCAGGAGGAGTATCCATCTTAGCAGTCTGGGTTTTGCATCCCCTTTATTTAATAAATACCTGAGAGCAGAGTGATCTGTAAAAATAATAACTTTTGAAAGCCTTATATATGAGTGAAATTTATCAAATGCAAAAATTATTACCAAAAGCTATTTTTCTATCGTGGTATAATTAGCTTGTGTGGATGTTAGCGTACTTGCGTAATAAATCAGGTGAAAATATTTATTCACCCGTTGGCGTAAAATAACCCCTACATCAAAATTGCTTGCATCACACATAATTTCGAACAGTAAAGACTAATTTGGTGCTATTAAAATCGGCGAATTTATAAGTTATTTTCAATTTTATTGAAGTCCTTAAGACATTCTTCATCGAAAATAAAAGCAGACTCTTTTTCTAACAATTGTGTTAGCGGTTTTGTAATTTTTGAAAAATCTCGAATAAACCGTTTGTAAGAATCCGCATGTCCTAGAAAACTTTTAATTGATTTATCGTTGGTGGTTGGAGGGGGAATTTTTCTATGACGTCGATATTGGCCCTGTCGACCTCGTCCCTTTACTGGAAACTTTATGTCCGAGGACTAATCCCTCTTGGACCATAAAGTGGCACTTCTCTCAGTTGTGTGCCAAAATCGTGTCTTTGCAACGTTGAAGTACACGATCAAGATTATTTATTCAATTTTTAAATGAATCGCCGAAGACTGAAAAATCATCCATAAGAACCTCCATCACATTTTCCATTAACTCATTAAAAATTGCCGCATACATTTTTGAAATGTAGCTGGCGCATTGCAAAGGCAAAACAACATCCTCCTATAGGCGAAGGTGCCGAAGGGACAAGTAAAAGTAGTTTTCTCTTGGCCTTCGGGTGCGATTGGGATTTGAAAATATCTTAAAAGACCATTGAGAAAACAGTAGTGGGAGTTACCAGAGAGACGTTCTAAAATTTATTCAATGAAGGGTAACATAAAGTGATTCTTGCGGGTAACATCATTTAATTTTCTATAGTCGATGCACATCCGCCAACCCGTAATAGTACAGGTTGGGATTAATTCATTAATAAGTACCGTTATCCATCCCTTCTTAGGCAGGACTTGCACCGAGCTAACCCAAATGCTATCCAAAATTAGGTAAATAATAACCGCATCTAATAATTTAATAATTTTAGTCTTAATAACGTCCTTCATATTGAGGTTGAGGCGTCCTTGAGGCTGCGCGATGCCACGAGAATTATCCTCTAACATAATTTTATGCATGCAAAATGAGGGGTTTATCCCCTTATTATCAGAAATTTGCCACGCAATTGCATGACTGTGATTATTTAAATTTTTTATTAATTCAAAATTTTTTGAATCGTTAAGCGCAGAAGAAATAATCACGGGCAATTTTGAATTTTCTTATAGAAAAATATATTTTAAATGATCAGGGAGTTATTTTAATTCTAGACTCGATGTTTCTTCATAAGTTGTTTTAATTTTAAAATTATTTAAAATTATTCGTTCAAAATTTAACTGCCGAGTCATTTCTTTTAAACAAAATAGAGTTTCTAACTCCGGATTTTCAAAAAAAAAAGAAATTATTTCAGCATAATTTTTCTTCAAAATTTGACACTAGTGTAAAACAAGAATCGTCGCTAGAAAGTGCATTTCTCATTGATGGGTTAATACTGGAAGTAATTTCTTCATCCCTAACTCGGAGGAGAAGTTTTTCGTTACTACTAACGTCTATTATAGCTCGAACAGTGGCTAGGAAGGGTCAGCCGAGTATGAGGGGTACTTCGACGTCCTCTTCAATATCGAGGATGACAAAGTCTATCGGAAAGATACACTTGTCAACTTTTACTAGCACATCCTCTATGACCCATATTGGGTACTTAACTGACCGATCCACTAGTTGGATGCTCATATTAGTTGGGCTTGGGGTGCCCAAACCAAGCTTCTTAAAGAAAGAGAAGGGCATCAAATTTATACTAGCTCTTAAGTCGGTCAAGGCGTGTTTTATTAACAAATTGCCGAATAAACACGGGATGGAAAACCGTCACGAATCATTTAATTTTTCCAGCAATTTATTTAAAACATGTGCCTCGCAGAAAGGAACATTAATTTGAATTTGTTTTAAAATTTTAATAACTTTTTTATATTGCTCCTCATTGCGCTCGTTTTGAATTTTAGAAGGATAAGAAATAGAAGAAGCTTGAATATTGCGCGGAGCTAAATCAGAATAAATAAAATGCGGAACAGGGGTTGAAATGTTTACCCCAGGCTTAACCAATTTTGAAGATTTTACCTCCTTTCTGCTATGGAGGTTTATTGCGTTGGCGCTCTCCCATGGATTGGGATCTGTATTGCATGGCAAAGTTCCTTACTGGCATTCGGAGAACATTTTGGCAAGGTGTCCAATTTGATTTTCCAAAATTTTAATAGATCCGGTGAGATTCCAGATATTGGACTCATTTGAGGCAACATATTTAGTGAAAACCACTTCAATTGCAGAGGGATTCAGGGGTGGCGGTGGAAATCCAGCTGGATTCATATTTGGTGGGCGCTGAGTATTATTTCGGTTGCTCCATGAGAAATTAGGATGATTCCATAAACCCGGATTATAAGCGTTATTAAACAGAATATTTTGCGGGTTGAAGGAAGGACAATAGGAATTTCCCATGTAGTCAACTGGCTCTTCAATTAAATTATTATTATTATTATGCTCCCAATTTGTGGTTGTTGGATCGGTAGGCGCCCTTAGAGGGGGGGGGGGTGAATAAGGGTTTTAAAAACTTATATTATATTTTGAATAACTTTGAAAAAGCTTTGATTATTAAACTAGAGAAGATCAAGACAAATCAAGTGAAGTAAAAGTAAAGACATGATTTTATTAACTTGAGAAGCGTGATTACAAAACTTGATCTCTTATCGAAGCTAGAAATCAAAGCTAATAGAAAGACTCTTTTCGTTTTCTATACCGACTCGTATCCCCACGAACCGGTTGGCTTTAGCCGATCCTTCCCTGGATACGACCTCAAGCCGCTCTAGCCAACCCTTCCCCGGATATGGCCTCGAGCACCCCCTAGACCTACACCCGAGACTTAGTCGCCAACACGAGGCAAATTTTTGCCCTAAGTCCTACCCAAACCTAGTCGCCAGCACGATGCGAGTTCTCTAACGGTTACAAAAGATATGAAATAAAATAACAACAACAATATTAAAAACTCCCCTGAGTGGATCTCTTGGAGAAGTATATGAAGACGCAGAGTATGATCGTAGTCGATGCGGTCTTTCATCACGATGATGACGCGTGTTGAAATCTTCTCCACGGATCTCCTTTAGTCTTTTTGGATTTGTGGGAGTATCTCTCTGAACCTTCCTCTCTCTGTTGTGGCATGAAGCTCTGGAATTTTGGATCTCAAGAGGGTTAGGAAGACGGAGCCAAGGGGTCCTTTTTATAGTCTCAGCGCTAGCGCCTACGCTAGTGGTACCGCCGGCGCTATCCCATATTAGGACATATTCTGCGCGGCAGAATCTTCAATCAGAGGAAACTTTTCTCTCTTGCCTACTGTGCTCCTCGCTATCGCCTGCGCAATCGGATATCGCCTGGCGCTATCTCCTTTTATAAGTTCTCCCGGCAATTGCGCTTAATCCAATATTTCGTCGGATGAGATTTCGTGGAATGCAGCTAACATTTCGTCGAGCAAATTTTCGTCGAACGCAGTGAGGAGAATTTCGTCGAGCGCCGCTTTCAGTTCGTCGAACAGAATTTCGTCGAACTCAATTCGTCGGTCAGGCTTCAACATTCGTCGAGCTCAATTTCATCGACCGGAGTTTGTCGAGCGGGCTTCAACATTCGTCGACCTCAATTTCGTCGAGCGCCGCAAACAGTTCGTCGAACGACAGCTAGCGCCTGCGCTAGTACTACCGCCAGCGCTAGTAGGAGATTTGGATTTGATGGCTCAACTTTGGGGACAACCTTCTTATGTAATCCTTGGGTCATGTGGACTTTGTTATCCTGCACACTTAAACACACAAGATCAAATACACATAGGATTTGTTATTCTCAAACCTAGGAGATGCGAAAGACCATGTTCCAACAAACTCCCCCTTTTGATAATAACAAATCCATTAATGATAAATCAGAGCATTAATATATAAGCATGAAGAAACATACTTGTGTGTTTGTGAGCCGATTCCATCCGGCGAGATAGTGATCTATGCTCATGTGCTAAACTATTAGCAGGAGTAGAAACCGCAGCTGTTAAGAAATTACAACCTTCCAAATAGGAACTAGCCAATCCATGGGTATACCATGAAGTTACAAAAGTTGTACCTGTGAACCAACCCCCTAAAGCGAAATAAAGGATAATTTACGATTTTAGCATTTAGAATTTCTCCCCCTAAATACATGCTCCCCTAAGTGAATGCTCTCCTAATATGTAAGCTATCATCTTAATTAAGCATTATATTTTGATACCAGATTAATATTTATCATGTTAGTCCTCCCCCTTTTGTTATTAGCAAAAGCGGGTAAGGAGACACCACAAAAAAGTTGATAATAAGATAAAGGCATGATCGAGCTTGTAGAGAAGGAAATGATAAGGAGTTTTAGAATTCTTTTCAATAAAATAGATCAGAGTTTGAGTATTATTATGTTGGTTCATCCCCCCCTTTTTTTATATAAGAGTTTTAAGCATTAAAAAAATGTAATGATTTCCAAGTAACTAAACTACCCAGACAATATGTCTACACCCTAGCCCCGTACTAAGTGACGGATGGGCATGAGGAGCTGCATACATGCCGTAGGTTGGGGTGATAGTCCCATATGCAAACACTAGACACAACTCAACCTAGCACTCTTTCCCCCCAGTGCCTCGCAAGGCCCCACTGGAACCCTCCCCGGTTAAGGACAAGACATGACTAGAGATAAGGTTATCTAATAACTACAAACCTACGCCCCCGCTATGGTGAGATATGAAGTCATGGATAGTAATTATTGGAAATATTTAAGTTTTTTTTAAATCTAATGACATAGCCTATGTATTTATATTTTTATTTGAATTTATAAAAACACTCACATAGCTATTTTGAAGTCCATTAATAAATCAGAGTTTTTAGCGTAATAATATTTTCATAGAAATAAATTAGAGTTTTATAGCAAAAAAATCCATGTTAAAAGCAACCAATATAAAGTTTACCAAGCAAGTCTACCACTTGTTGCAAGAAGGGAATTTGAAGATTCAAGTGATGATGCACACAAAATAAAAGACTTTAAATAAGTATGAAAGCGCAAGGTACAACAATTATATGGTGATGATACGGAAGACTTATAGAAATACAAAAAACATCTTATTGTAATCAATGATTATCCATAGAAAGATATATGAGTTAAATTTCATAAAGAAGATGTTTTTGTAAATCATTGTTCAATTAAAATCTTTAAGTTTAACAATAATGTAACCAAGCATGAAATAATGTTATCAAAAAGATTGCTACAATGTTATTTTAATTCACAAATTCAAAACATACCAAACATTGTAGAAAGCATGCTAGGTTATCTAGTGCATTTCATAAATAAAGAGTAGTATAGAATTTGCATTAGGATCCAATAGTCATGAGAAGAAGTGTTATGGAAGATAATGATGTGCACATAAGTATATTTTTGAGTAGAGTAAACAAATGTTTTAATCAAAAAAATACAAGAAATATGTAAAGTAAGAGCACAATAAAACACAAATAATTTTACTTCCACACACTTTAATGCACACAAAAAAATGTACAACTACCAAGGTGCTTTGCACACACAATGCTCACTAAGACTTATCATGGTGCAAAGTAGTGCTTGGGGGATCACATATTTTTATTCTTAAAATTGAAACTAGTGATCCGGTGTACTTAAGAGTAAGTGGTTTTTATTTTGAAAGAAAGTTTGTTGGATCTTGAGGCGCCCTTAGAGGGGGGGGGGGGGGGGGGGGGGGTGAACTAAGGGCCTTTTTAAAAATATGATTTTTACTTAAGAATTTTATAACAACTTTTACTTTTCTAAAAGTTACTTATAAAAATTTCAAACTAATGTAATTTTTAGAATGAATTCAAACACAAATTTCTAAGTTACAGATTAAACAACCATATTTGCAATTAAAGAAAAAGTCATAACTTTATAATTATGAAAATCACATACAAATAATATGATCTTAACAATGCTTAAGATCAAGGCACAAATATGATAATAACCCTTTTACAATTTGTGTTTACCAATCCTTCTCCCAAGGATCGGAAGGCTATCACTTGTCTCTCTCTAGACCAAGCCCAAGCCTATCCTCTAGATCTTCCCAAGATCTACACATAGCACACAAGGCCACGATTTCCCACCAAGCCACGCAAGGACTTGGACGCTTCACACAAGGAAGCGATTTTCCCCTAAGCGACGCAAGGACTTAGACGTCACGCACAAGGAGACGATTTCCCTACCAATACAAAATGAAATGTATATAAATGAAAATACAATATGAAAAGAACAACTCCCTAAAAATTCAGATCTCTGAAAGGAAGGTTGAAGCCTCGAGATGATCGTTGATGAAGAAGCGCGCTCGATCTCGTCTTCAATCTCAAACCTTCTAAGCACAAATGGGAGTTGATGAGGTTCTGGAGCTCTCTGGTTTGTATGCACTTAGGAAGGGACTTGAAATTGTCAATGCT
Source organism: Dactylorhiza incarnata (assembly GCA_033032865.1). NCBI lineage: Eukaryota > Viridiplantae > Streptophyta > Magnoliopsida > Asparagales > Orchidaceae > Dactylorhiza > Dactylorhiza incarnata. The sequence continues at coordinate 452,446 of JAWHQI010000250.1, forward strand.
TGGAATGCACGAACGAAAGGAGCCAATATATAGAAATTCGCTGTTGCCTGGGCGACATCGGCTGTCGGAATTTCCGACAGCACTAAACTGCCGCTCGTAGTGATGTCATGCGGGGAGTTATTGTAACCTCCGAGCTGTCGCTTGGGCGACATTGATGTCGGATTTCTGACAGCGCAAAACTGCCGCTCGTAGTGCTGTCGTGCTGGCAGTTGCTGTAACCTCTGAGCTGTCGCCTGGGCGACATCGATGTTGGATTTTTGACAGCGCAAAACTGCCGCTCATCGTGTTGCTGTGGGGGAAGGTGTTGTAACTTCTCTGCTGTCTCCTGGGAGACATCAGCTCTCGGAAAATTCTGACAGTGAAAATTTCATACTCTCAAATTGAGCTCCAGCAGAATTGTGAACATCTTATACCTGTTACCTGCACACCATTAATAAAAATAGAATCAAATACAAACGGGACTTTGTTATTATTAAACCGGAAGAGTGCGAAACGCATGCTCCAACAATCTCCCCCTTTTGATAATAATAAATCCGTATAAAAAAGAAATCATGTCTATTTAGGTTGTTGATTTTAACATATGGTGTGTGCACAAAAATAACATGATATATTCCTCTTAAAAGTAATCTCCCCCTAGATGAATACTCCACCTAAATGAATGCTCCCCCTAAATGAATGCTCCTCCTAAATGTTATAGTAAATTGAAATGATGTATTGTTTAGGTTGACTATTTAGGTGTAATAGTTCTTTGATTTCTTGAATATACTTATAATTCTCCCCCTTTTGGTATTAGCAAAAGGTAATATGAAATGAATGAGTAGTTCATAAGGGAAGAGATAGGATGGAGAAAATAAGAGTAAGCGGAAGCACTTGTTGGGAAAATGATTGAAGTTCTTGAAGTAATAGTAATATGTCATAGTATTGAATAAACTCATGAATAGGCGGTATAGCCATATGAAGTAATAAAATAAAATAACTTAAACATGATTAAGGTAATTTTAAAGTATCATGGAAAGACACAATTGTGTATAGAAATTTGGAATATTTTCGGTCCAATTCTCATGAGATGAATGTTTATATAACATAATGATGTGTACAAGTGATACTTAGATCAAACATATAAAGTTATTTAATGTACATGATCATTGGAATAGAGAACATAATATAAACATATAAAGACAACTTTGACCTTGAAGAGATAGCATAATAAGAATAGAATACCATTTTTATTTTGCACAAGACACTTTACAATTCTTTCCAAGGTGCTTAACCTCACAATGCTTATTAAGACTTATCAGGAGGGTAAGTAGTGCTTGGTGGAGTATCCTTGTCTTTAATTTAAACTCCCTTTTTTTGTGATCACATATTTTGTGATATCTTATTTTTGAGATATTTATAATTTTTTAATTGACCAAGGATCTCCGAATTCACATGAATCGCAAAAGATGGTGTATATTTTGTTGTGCTAACAAATCAAGGTTGAAAGTAGTATTTATGAAGTGCTATTGTATTATGTTAAGGCGAATATGATTCATGTATATATTAAATAGAAAGACATATGTATGGATCAAAAGAAGTGAACGTGATAGTTCATTATTATATATAAACAATTTCTCATACTTAGAGGCATGCGAAAACAATTTCCAATAGTCTAAACAACTAAGTAGGAGTGTCAATACGATGGTAGATTGGAAATGAAATCATATAATCATGTAATAGCCATTTTTAAAAAAAAATAAAAAACACATGGTTTGGCATCAATTCATGAGTTGTAGCATTAATAAAGACATATAACTATTGGAAAACATCAAAGGGACCAAAAACTGAAGATTAAGCAAATCGGGCGCAGTCGGAAATTTCCGACAGTCACTGTCGCCTGGGCGACAGCTAAAATTACAAATACGGCCTAAGACCGAGTCAAACCCTATTATGCTTCATCTTCTGGACGGAAGGGCGAGAGGAAGCTGTCGGAGTTCGGCGACAACCCTAGATTTAAGGTATGGGGTTTTTGATTCAAAAATTTTTAGAGATTTGTGATTTTGGAAAGGAGAGAAGATGAAAAATGTGTTTTTCATTTTACCTTTGATGAATGGTGTAGATCTTTAAAGTTTTGTGTAGAAAAGGTGTAGATCTAGTGTAAATCAAGTGGATCTTGGTGGATCTTGTTTGGATGTTGTGATTTTTAGGGTTTAAGTTTTGTATTTTTTTGATACATTGTTTAATTTCAAAAACTGAAGCTTGTTCTTTTGAAGAAGGTTGAAGAAGATGAATAGTAATGGATATGTGAGAAGATGTGGTTTGTTCTAGAAATTTTTTTTTGTTAACTTGATATTGAAATATAGCTTGATTTTGAGTAGATCTGGAAGTGTAGTTGAAAAATTTAAAGAAAAGTTCACTGGTGTACTGTCGGAATTTTTTGACAGTCAATGTCGCCCGGGCGACATTATTCCAGTGCACAGAACTTGTTTAATTCATTTTTGTTATGTTATGTTTGCAGAATGGCTTCCAGTTCTAAGGCACAAAGGAGTACGTCTGAAGATGCGCATAGTTCATATCAAGTTTACCCTAGGATTGAGAAAGCTATAATTGGAGTAGCAAAATATGTAGAATTTGATTCTCCGAAGCACGATCATATCTATGATCGTCTTGCGAATGCAGGTATAATTTCAGTAATCACAGCAGATATGTTCTCATCCTTATTGATTCGAGAATTTTATAATCATTTGGAAGACCCGAGTTATACCGAATTGGATGGGGGAGTGAGATCTAGAATCCAAGGTCAACAAGTGGAAATAACACATGTTGATCTTAGAGAGGAATTCGGTCTTCTTATGAGTGAACATATGCCTGATATAGTAGAGAGCTATAGAAAGGATAGAGATTGGACCCTTGTAAACATGAGTTTACATGGAAGTCAAAAGAAGACCCTAATCACTGAAGTTTCATCACTCACTCCGGATGCATATTTAGTCCAAGATATATTAAGGAACTCAGTTATGTTAAAGAGTGGAGATACAAGGAGTATCACGAAACAGTTGATGCTTATTACATACTTTATTATGGAGGAGGAACCTTTTGATGTAGCGGACTTCATCCTTTCCCAGATTCGGTATGCTTTTAGATTAAAACATCCAAAATGGGTGAAGATTCATACTTTGCCAATGGGGGCAATAATTCAACGTATACTATATAAGAAGTATGAATGGATAGTTCAAGATTCGTACTTTGATGATTGTTTTTCTGAGATATACTATACGGGAACTATGAGAGTGAAGAAGACTCAGAAAAAGCCTCATCCTGGAATTGAGATTAGAGAGCCTACAATTCCTATGGGAGGATCACTACGAGAGTCTATAGATGATCTGCGTGATTCCTTTGAGGATCACAAGAAGGAAGTGAAGAAAGATCGTAGTAGAATGCAGAAGTTTATGAAATTTTTGGTGAAAGGTTTGAAGTTAAAGCCTACTCCGGAAGAAGCGGACGAATGGAAAATTCCAGATGAAGAACCGCCACGCCAATCGGTGAGGCGGACTCGACGTGGTAAGGCCGTAAGACGAGGACCTCCAGAAGACTGTCCAGAGAGCAGCGGGGCTGGTTATGAGGATTCTGAGTAGTTATCATCAGGGTGCTGCTTCTGACTGATGTCAGAATTTTCCGACATCCACTGTCGCCTGGGCGACAGTGAACTTGCCTAGATTTCATTTTCTATTATCTGAACTTGATCCTATGTGAATTTCTACTATTTGTTGTGAAACAATTTTATGTAATATTAATTATGTGTGAATTTTTCTTAAGTAAATCAAATTCTATGGTTTGATTTAAAATTTAGTCTTTCTTTTTAAAATGTATAGGTTTTGTGATATATATATTTTAATTTTATAGGTCATAAGTAGTGATATAATCATTGTGAAATGTCTAGCATTCCCAATTCTAGCCTAAGCATAGAAAAATGGGAATCCGGTAACGGTTTAGTGAATATATCCGCTAGTTGATTATCCGTGCCTATAAATGAAATTTTTATGTGGTTATTTTTAATATGATCTCTAATAAAATGATGTCTCACATCAATATGCTTAGACCTTGAATGATGGACCGGGTTGTATGTAAATCAATTGCACTTTTATTATCACACCATAATTCAATAGTTTGTTGTTTAATATTAAAGTCTTCTAAAGTTTGTTTCATCCAAAGAGCTTGTGCACAACAACTACCAAGTGCGATGTATTCGGCCTCGGTGGTTGAGAGGGCAACGGTATTCTGTTTCCTACTCGACCATGAAATGAGTGAAGGGCCTAAAAAGTGACAAGTGACACTAGTGCTTTTCCTATCTAGTGAACAATCGGCATAATCAGAATCAGAGTAGCCAAAAAGAGTAAAATCATCGCTATGAGGATACCATAAACCAAGTTTAGATGTGCTAATTAAATATCTAAAAATTCTTTTTACCGCTTTTAAATGTGATTCTTTGGGATCGGCTTGAAATCTAGTACATAAACAAACTGAAAACATAATATCCGGTCTAGAAGCAGTTAAATATAAAAGTGAACCTATCATGCCTCTATATAAAGTTTGATCTATTGATATTCCATTTTCATCTTATCCTAATTTTAAAGATACACTCATAGGAGTATTTGCTTGTTTGAGATTTTCAAATCCAAATCGTTTTAAAACATCATGAATATATTTTGATTGGTTAATAAAAACTCCATCATGTTTTTGAACAATTTGAAATCCTAAGAAATATTTTAATTCTCCTACCATACTCATCTCAAATTCACTTTCCATCATTTTTACAACATAATTACGCAACTCTTCATTAGTGGCTCCAAAAATAATATCATCAACATAGATTTGTAAAACAATTAAATCATCATCTACTTACTTAATGAAGAGTGTACAATCAACACCACCCATTTTAAAACCATTTTGTAATAAATATATAGTCAATCTATCATACCATGCTCGTGGTGCTTGTTTTAAACCATACAAAGCTTTTAACAATCTGTATACGCGATTAGGAAATTTTTCATTGACAAATCTTGGGGGTTGTTCAACATAAACTTCTTCTTTAATCAACCCGTTTAAAAATGCAGTTTTAATATCCATTTGCAATAATTTAAACCTTTTATGACTAACAAATGCAACAAAAATTCTAACTGCTTCCAAACGTGCTACTGGTGCAAATGTTTCATCAAAATCTACCCCTTCAATTTGATTATATCCTTTCGCTACAAGCCTAGCTTTGTTTCTAGTGACCCTAGAGTCACTATCTAATTTGTTTTTGAAAATCCATTTGACTCCTACCACAGGATGATCACTGGGTCTATCTACAAGAATCCAAACTTTATTTCTTTCAAATTGGTTAAGTTCTTCATTCATAGCTAGAAACCAAGATTCATCATTTAAAGCGGTGGCAACATCTTTTGGTTCTATATTTGAGACAAAACATAAATTTGAAAAACTTTCATGTAAACTAGAACGTGTACGTACCCCACTTAATGGTTCTCCAATAACAAGTTCTTGCGGATGATCTTTTGAGAACCTTAGCTCGGTTGGAGGTACATATCCTTGTTATTCTTCTTCTTCACCATCTTTTTCATCTTCTTTCTCTACTTTTTCTTCATCATTATCATCATCATTTTTCTTCAGATTTTGTTCCACATCTTCTTCATTTTTCTCATTACATGCAACTTTAGTATTTTCTACGCAAGAAACGTTTTCATCAAATTTTACATGAATAAATTCTTCAACCACTTTAGTACGTTTATTATAAACTCTATAGGCCTTGCTAGTTGAAGAATAACCAATGAAAATTCCTTCATCACATTTTTCATCAAATTTGCCTAAGTTATCTTTTGTATTCAGAATAAATCATTTACAACCAAAAACTTTAAAGTAAGATACATTTGGTTTTCTTTGAAAATAAATTTCATAAGGAGTTAATTGTAATGTGGGACGAATCATGACACGATTAATAATATAGCATGCAGTACTAACGGCTTCGGCCCAAAAATATTTTGGCAATTTAAATTCACAAAGCATAGTACGTCCTAATTCTTGAAGTGTTCTATTTTTCCTCTCCACTACACCATTTTGCTGTGGTGTGCGTGGAGCGGAAAATTCGTGTTTTATCCCAAATTCATTACAATATGAAATAAATTTTTCATTATCAAATTCTCCTCTATGATCTGATCTAATGCATTTTACTTTTAAATCAAGTTCATTTTGAATACGTGAAATTAGTTTTACAAATTCATCAAAAGCATCAGATTTTGAATTTAAAAACAATGTCCAACAAAATCTAGAATAATCATCAATAATAACAAACGTATATTTTCTACCTCCTAGACTTTGTGTAGAAATTGGACCAAACAAGTCCATTTGTAATAAATGTAAAGGTCTAGTAGTAGAAATAACATTTTTGCTTTTAAAAGATGATTTTGTAAACTTTCCTTTTTGGCATGGTGAACATAATGAAGAAAGCTTTCCATTCAAATTTGGTAAACCTTTTATAATTTTATTTTTAGAAAGCTTTACTATGCGTTTGGCACTAGAATGTCCTAGTCTCCTATGCCATAATTCAAGTTCATCATTCTTTGAAATAAAACATTTAAGTGTAGAATGAGATAAATCATGAAAAGTGATTATATAGACATTGTTTATTCTTGGTGTAGTAAGTACGATTTCGTTTGTTTTAGAATCAATAATTTTGCAAAGGTTTGAGCTAGAGTCAAATAGAACATTTAGATTTTTATCACAGAGTTGACTAATAGAAATTAAATTATGTTTCAAACCTTTAACATATAAAACATTTGAAATTTTAAATTCTTCGTTACCTACTACTCCAATGCCTTTGACTTTACCCTTGCCATTATCTCCAAACGTCACTGTTCCACCTTTCTTCATCTCCTGGCTAAGGAACTTTGATTTATCGCCCGTCATCTGTTTTGAACATCCAGAGTCCAAATACCACACGTCTTCCTTGTTCCTATCCTGCACGCACACCTAAAAAGATGATGAGAGTAAAGATCTGGTTACCCAAGTGGTTGATCCCATGGTATAGGTGGACGCCTTAGGTACCCAGATTTGTTTAACATTAACTTTTCCTTTCTTCCAACATGAGCCCGAGATGTGACCAAATCGATGACATTTGGCACACACAATGAATGGTGAGGAACCATTTTCAATGGTTTCTCTGGACTCTTGCTGGTGGAAACATCTTTATGTGTGGACTTAGAAAAATTTTCATTTTTAAAAACAGGTTTTCTGAACCTGTAGCTGTCGCTGGTTCCGACAACAGCTGTCGGAAATTTCCGAAAGCTTCCAGAGCTTCCAGAAACGTATCCTAGCCCAAATTTTGCTGTCCCATGGCATTGGTTGGCTAAAAGCATATCCAGAGATTTTTTTCCAACACCAAATTTTCCAATTGCCATGTTCAACTCATTTACTTTGGACTTTAAAATTGAATTTTCTTTTACTATCATGCCACATCTATTTGCAACACTTTTCTTATAATTCTCTAATTGAGAATGAGAGATTTTAACAACTTTTTCTAAATCCTTTTTCTCTTTTAGAAGTTGATCAATTTTTTGATCGGACTTAGAAATTGTGTTTTCAAGTTCTTTTATCCTTGTCGAAGAGTGATCACACTCTTGACAAATTTCCTTCTCGTTCCCAATAGATTTCAAATCATTTGATAACTTTTTATTTATTTTCAAAAGAACTTTGTTTTCAGATTTTAAAAAATCAAATTGTTTTAGGCTTTTATCCAAAAATTTGCAAGTTTTAATAAATTCAGAATATAAATCTTCATAAGATGGAGGAGTTACCTCAGTGTCGCTTTGGACACTGCAATCGTCGTCAGATGACGCATTTTCTTTCCCCATCAAGCAGACATTTGCCTCCTCTTCCTCCTGTGTTGAGGAATCACTTTCTTCACCAGACGAAGAATCATCACAAGTCTCTTCCTTTAACACTTTCTTCTTATAACTTTTATCGTGCCTCTTTGCTTTTTGCTCTTTCAGATATTTGGGCACTTGCTTCTGATATGACCAATCTTCTTGCAATGGTAGCACTCCGGTAGCGGACGCTCCTCTTCATTCTCCATTTTTCCTTTGCCTTTTTTGTAGGCAAAATCGTTCTTTTTGAAAAATCTCTTAAATGAATTTCTCCTCTCCGGATTTCTCATAAACTTCTTAAAGTTCCTCACAAACAGTCCTTCCTCATCTTCCTCACTTTCTTTAGATTCAGTTTCAACTTCCTTTTTAGATTTCAACGCCAAGCTTTTCCTTTTGGGCTCCAAATTGTACTCTTGGCTTTGAATCTTCAACTCCACTTCATGGGTTTTTAGATTCCCAATGAGACTCTCCAATTGTCAGGTCTTAAGATCATGTGACTCAGAAATTGCAGTCACTTTAGGATTGAACTTCGGGGGAAGTGATCTTAAGATTTTCCTCACTAAATCTCCATTGGAGAAAACCTTACCCAACACCTTTGAATCGTTCACGATTTTAGTAAATCGTGTGTACATTGTATCAATTTCTTCATCCACCTCCATTTTGAATCTTTCGAATTCTGACTCCAGTTGAAATAGCTTTGAATCCTTTACATGCGAAGTACCTTCATGAGTGATTTCTAAAAGATTCCAAATTTCATATGCAGTATCACAAGCACAAACTCTATTAAATTCAGTGCGATCTAGTGCGCAAAATAAAGCATTCATGGCTTTTGCATTGTTTTTACATCTTAATTTATCATTGTCATCCCACTTGTCTTTGGGTTTGACCATAGTTACATCTCCTACAACAATTATTGGGGAAGAATAACTCGTCTCGACCATATTCCAAACTTCCATGTCGAGAGCAATTAGAAAACACCGCATTCGGGTTTTCCAAAAGTTATAGTCCGTGCCCGTAAAAAGTGGTGGCCTACTAATTCCTTGCCCCTCAACGAACGCGTGATCGTTGTGCGCCATTACTCCCGGTGGTAAAACCGTTTTGGAGTAACCTGGCTCTGATACCACGTGTTGGATCTTAAGGCGCCCTTAGAGGGGGGGGGGGGGGGAGGGGGGGGGGGGGGGTGGGGGGGGGGGGGGGGGGTGGGGGGGGGGGCGTGGGGGGGGGGGTGAATAAGGGCCTTTTTGAAAATATGATTTTTACTTAAGAATTTTAAAACAACTTTTACTTTTCTAAAAGTAACTTATAAAAATTTCAAACTAATGTAATTTTTAGAATAAATTCAAACACAAATTTCTAAGTTAAAGTTTAAACAACCATATTTGCAATTAATGAAAAAGTCATAACTTTATAATTATGAAAATCACATACAAATGATATGATCTTAACAATGCTTAAGATCAAGGCACAAATATGATAATAATCCTTTTACAATTTGTGTTTACCAATCCTTCTCCCAAAGATCGAAAGGCTATCACTTGTCTCTCTCTAGACCAAGCCCAAGCCTATCCTCTAGATCTTCCCAAGATCTAGACGTAGCACACAAGGCCACGATTTCCCACCAAGCCACGCAAGGACTTGGACGCTCCACACAAGGAAGCGATTTTCCCCTAAGCCACGCAAGGACTTAGAGGTCACGCACAAGGAGACGATTTCCCTACTAATACAAAATGAAATGTATATAAATGAAAATACAATATGAAAAGAACAACTCCCTAAAAATTCAGATCTCTGAAAGGAAGGTTGAAGCCTCGAGATGATCGTTGAAGAAGAAGCGCGCCAGATCTCGTCTTCAATCTCAAACCTTCTAAGCACAAATGAGAGTTGATGAGGTTCTGGAGCTCTCTGGTTCGTATGCACTCATGAAGGGACTTGAAATTGTCAATGCTTGGAATGCACGAACGAAAGGAGCCAATATATAGAAATTCACTATCGCCTGGGCGACATCGGCTGTCGGAATTTCTGACAGCGCTAAACTGCCGCTCGTAGTGCTGTCGTGCGGGCAGTTGTTGTAACCTCCGAGCTGTCGCCTGTGCGACATTGATGTCGGATTTCTGACAGCGCAAAATCGCCGCTCGTAGTGCTGTCGTGCGGGCAGTTGCTGTAACCTCCGAGCTGTCGCCTGGGCGACATCGATGTCGGATTTCCGACAGTGCAAAACTGCCGCTCATCGTGTTGCTGTGGGGGAAGTTGTTGTAACTTCTCTGCTGTCGTCTGGGTGACATCAGCTGTCGGAAAATTCCGACAGTAAAAATTTCATACTCTCAAATTGAGCTCCAGCAGAATTGTGAACATCTCATACCTGTTACCTGCACACCATTAATAAAAATAGAATCAAATACAAACGGGACTTTGTTATTATCAAACCGGAAGAGTGCAAAACGCATGCTCCAACAAAGTTATGGTTTGCACAAGATACGTTACTATTCTTTCAAAGGTGCTCAACCTCACAATGCTTATTAAGACTTATCAGGAGGTTCAAGTAGTGCTTGGTGGAGTTATCTTTGTCACTATATTGTATGATTTTTGTTTTGTACAAAGTTCTCAGAATACACTTATTTTGCAAACCAATATAATTTATAAAAACATAACCACTTTTCTTAACTTTTATAGTGCAAACAAAGGTTGTGTAGGTAAGATACTTGTGCAATTTTAATTCATTATACTATTACAAAACATACACAAGCATTCTTAGATTAAACACATAAGTAGACAATGCCAAAATAAGTGAGTGAATAGCGATCATTATCAAACATAAAACATTTACTCATACTTAGAGGCATGCTAAGCTTAGTTCTACACAACTTTTTCAATATAATTGATGCACATATTAATAGATATATCAAAGCATGATGAAAGCAATGTTCAAAGTAGTTTGAAAATATGAATCACAATATTGTAGAAAGTTTTAAATGATAGGTTAAATCATGATTGATTTTCTCAATAAAGTCCATACAGTATTTTTGATATTTTTGCAAAATAATTTTAATTTAAAGTTTGAACTCTTATAATCTGATCTTGGACTTCCTGAGGACTACCCTGTGAGAGGTTCGCCCGGTACTAGGTGGTATGATGGGATGATAGCCCAAATCACCCTTTTGCAAGATACATGTAAATAGAAAAGTTAAGTTCAAAAAAATAACAATATTTGATAATTTTTTTTGTTTTATATTTTTGTATTTGATTTTTTCTTTTAGAAATAGAATTTAAACAAATGACAGAAAACACAAAGGCAAAACATATTTTTTTTTTTGTAATTTGGCTTTTGTATTTTTGTATTTGATTTTTCAAATATCAATTATAGGCAGAATTGCAAAAATGAGAAGTAGATATAGATTAATATATTTTTAAGCATTTTTCAGAATTTTAAAATTTTAGAAAATCGGAGACCCGAGCTAGCGCCGACGTTAGGTCCTAGCGCTTGCGTTAGCTCACAGAGAGTGCTTATTTTAATCATATGGCCTAGATTTTCTTTGATTTTGCTTCCGATTTTTCTTAATTATGTTTTTGCAATGCAAGGCCTATCTAATGAAGTGAAAAGACACGAAGAAATCGCAAAAAGTTGCGGAAGTTAAAATTAGTACATGAGTTTCATCTTCGTTAGAGTTTCTTATTTATTAAACCTTAATTATTGAGTTTTGCAAAACATATGCATGATTGAAATGATCATAAATAAGTGAAATAATATTCCTGCAATTTTTCAATTCTGATTTAAACATGATTATGATTAAACATACTTGGGGTAATTAAAAATGACGCAAATATATTAACTACCTAAGCAAAACTTGCGGATTTTATAAATTTAGCCTAATACCCCTAAAATACACCTTTTATATCCATTTTGACACTTATTTCATTTAGTCTTAATAATATCATATAACAAATTTAGTTTTTCAAATTTTATAAGACTTTTAGGAAATGGATTTAGAAGGATAGAAATAAAAAGGATAAGTAGATCACTTGAGAGATGATATGACTTTTTATTCAAATTTATTCAATTTGATTTGTTTATGAATTTTGGTTTAATATGTGAGAGTCATATCACAAGTTATATAAAGTGATCATATCATGATGGCTCAAAGAAAAGAAAATAAACAAAAGTAAGAAAAAAGGTTAGGCTTATCATGAAGTAGAATAATGATATTTCATTTTTAGTTGATTTCTACTTCATGCAAATGATTGGATAATAATGAATACGAGATTTAGGTATCCAACGAGGACCAAGTGGGATGGTTCCTTTGGGTACCCAAATATAGCGTGTAGGTTTGTGGGTAGTTAGTGATGAATGGGTCCTTTCATGTGAAGTTAATGTTTCATTTTTAATTTTGGGCCTCCATTCAAACTTTGGTTTAGTGTTATTCTTATATGTGAAATTTCCATTGTGATAATATTTATATTGATGATTATGATTGTAATGATTATTGAAAGTTTTTTTCATAGGAAATTTGTGAACATTTAATTTTACGTTGGGAGAAGATTGATGTTGTAAATGATAGTAATGATTGTATTTTGCAATTTCATTTTCAATCTTTTGAAGTTTTTTATTTCCATTGTTTGGCTTACTCAACTTTTGAGAAATCATATTCAACTTGCTTTTGGATTTTGCATTATATTGAGAATGTATGTTTTGAGAATTTTTCTTTATGATTTCCTTAAGCAAGTTGATTTTAGTTTTTAATTCATTATTTTTAATCTTTAAATTATGTCTAGCTTTATTATAAGCGATTGTGCTATTTTTAAGAGTGGAAACAATTGAATCTATATGATCTTGATAGTTATTTCTATATTCATCAAATGTTTCATCCATCTCTTTAATTTCAATTTTATAGTCTTTGCACTTAGCACAATCATTTATCAAAGATGAATTTTCTAAACATAATTTTTCATTTTGTTCTTTTACAATAAGAAGTTCCATCTCAAGTCCCTTGTATTTTTCTTTTAGATTATTAAATTCTAAACAAGGTGCAATAGTTTCATTTAAAGAGACATGGGTAAGACTAGATGAATTCGCATTTGATTCTTCCTTAACTTTTATTTTTAAACTTTTATTTTCTAAGCGCAATTTGCAATTTGCATTTTTCAATTTCTTAATTTTGCGCTTAGTAATTTGTAGTAATTTTAAAGTAGAAATAGAATTACAAACAATAAGAGAATTTGATTTCCTTACAGTGTAATCAGAAGAGGCAAGATTTGAACAAATAGTTCCTTTGACATCTTTTTGGCACTCCTCTTCCATTGATGCATTTTCATCTTCTTTTTCTCTTAATGTATTGCTCTCTTTTTCTAAGTTGATTTCCATGATCTCCATTGTTTTGGTATGAGAGAGATCTTTTTGAATAACGGTGGATGCTTGTATGCCCTTCTCCTCCTGTGATTATTCCATACCTGCGGGAGGAAGATCATACATTTCTTCAAGAAATTTCCATACTTTGTATGCGCTAGAAAAATAATATATTAATTTGAAAATATCTTGAGATAAAGCACAAAAATATAATGCATAGCTTTTGCATTTAGGTGACACTCTTGTTTATTTGATTCATCCGCTGGTCTTGTTATTGCTATATCCCAAGCGTTGATATCTAATGTTTTAATAAAACTTTCCATTAATAATTTCCACCATTTATAATTTCTTCCTTCGAATAAAGGTGCTGCAAGAGATTTTTCTTCTTCATAAAAATTTTCTCCACTAATAGAAGCGAGATCATGAGACGCCATTATTCCCGATGATTAAGACGATTTGGAATAACCTCGCTCTGATACCACTTGTTGGATCGGTAGGCGCCCTTAGAGGGGGGAGGGGGTGAATAAGGGTTTTAAAACTTATTTTATATTTTGAATAACTTTGAAAAAGCTTTGATTATTAAACTAGAGAAGATCAAGAAAAATCAAGTGAAGTAAAAGTAAAGACATGATTTTATTAACTTGAGAAGCGTGATTACAAAACTTGATCTCTTATCAAAGCTTGAAATCAAAGGTAATAGAAAGACTCTTTTTGTTTTCTATACCGACTTGTATCCCCACGAACCGGTTGGCTTTAGCCGATCCTTCCCCAGATATGGCCTCAAGCCGCTCTAGCCAACCCTTCCCTGGATATGGCCTCGAGCACCCCTTAGACCTACACCCGAGACCTATTCGCCAACACGAGGCGAATTTCTTCCATAAGTCCTACCCAGACCTAGTCGCCAGCACGAGCGAGTTCTCTAACGGTTACAAAAGATATGAAATAAAATAACAACAACAATATTAAAAACTCCCTCTATGTGGATCTCTTGGAGAAGTAGACGAAGACGCAGAGTATGATCGTTGTCGATGCGGTCTTTCGTCACGATGATGATGCGTGTTGAAATCTTCTCCACGGATCTCCTTTAGTCTTTATGGATTTGTGGGTGTATCTCTCTGAACCTTCCTCTCTCTGTTGTGGCACGAAGCTCTGGAATTTTGGATCTCAAGAGGATTAGGAAGACGGAGCCAATGGGTCCTTTTTATAGTCTCAGCGCTAGCGCCTGCGCTAGTGGTCCGCCGGCGCTATCCCATATTAGGACATATTCTGCACGGCAGAATCTTCAATCGGAGGAAACTTTTCTCTCATGCCTACTATGCTCCTCGCTATCGCCTGCGCTATCGGATATCGCCTGGCTCTATCTCCTTCTATTAGTTCTCCCGGCAATTGTGCTTAAGCCAATATTTCATCGGACGAGATTTCATCGAACGCAACTAACATTTCGTCGAGCGAATTTTCGTCGAACGTAGTGATGAGAATTTCGTCGAGCGCCGCTTTCAGTTCGTCGAATGAAATTTCGTCGAAATCAATTCGTCGGTCAGGCTTCAACATTCATCGAGCTCAATTTCGTCGACCGGAGTTTGTCGAGCGGGCTTCAACATTAATCGACCTCAATTTCGTCGAGCGCTGCTAACAGTTCATCGAACGACAGCTAGCGCTTGCGCTAGTACTACCGCCAGCGCTAGTAGGAGATTTGGATTTGATGGCTCAACTTTGGGGGCAACCTTCTTTTGTAATCCTTGATTCATGTGGACTTTGTTATCCTGCACACTTAAACACACAAGATCAAATACACATAGGATTTGTTATTATCAAACCTAGGAGATGCGGAAGACCATGTTCCAACAGTGGTGGCGGAGGAAGCAGACATCTCCGCCACTTACTTAGTTAAGCTTTCTACTTGTAACGCTAATCTAGAGGTGGCGTCGACTTTATAGAGTCCGGCTGGCTTGTTAGGGCACGTCCATGACACATTCCACTGGTAAGCTTTCATGGCCATTTCCTCAAAAAGCTCTTGAGCGGCTTCCAGAGTTTTATTATTTAAAGTTTCTCCGGCGGGCACATCAATTATTTTCCTCATTTGGAAATTCAAACCATTGTAGAAAATTTTGACTTATTGACAATTAGGAAGCGCAGGTGAGGGCATATCCGCAAAAGTTCCTTGAAATGCTCCCATGTATTGTAGAGAGTCTCCGAGTCGATTTGCAGAAATGGAGCAATATCGATGCGCAATTTAGCAGTTTTGGCTGGAGGAAAATATTTCATTAAGAATTTCTTCGCCATTTCGTCCCATGTAGTGATGGATCCTCTAGGATGAGAGCTCAACCACTGCTTGACCATTGAACGCAATGAAAAAGTGAATAAACTTAATCGAATGACATCATTAGTAACGCTATTTATTTTAAACATATCGCATATTTCAAGAAAGTTCGAAAGAAGAGAATTTGGATCTTCATCCGGCAGACCGTCAAAGATTACCAATTGTTGAGCCATTTGTATGATGCTAGACTTGATTTCAAAATTATTATTTTCCACTGTAGTGCGGACGATACTTGATTGTGTTCCTTCTAGGTTCGGCCACACATAATAGGAGATGGTCTATTTCTAGGCCTCTTCCGAATTTGGTTCACCCATAATTTCTATGTTAGTGTCTCTGATAGATTCTTCAAAATTATTGGTAATTCCTGATCACAAAGGCATCGCCGTAAGGTGCGCTCAATTTCCGGATCAAAATAAAAATCAAGATTTTTCGAAGAATTTCCTCGGGTCATACACCGAAATAAGGGAGGGAAAATATTAACAACAAAAAAGAAGAAACGAAGGGGTTATGCAAATTAAAATTTTATTTTTATTATAATTTTTTTAATGATTTATTAGGCAAATTTAAACTAGTCTTGTACTTCCCCAGGTCTACCCGGTGAAGGGCTCGCACTGGTACTAGGAGATATGTTGGGGTGACATCCAAACCTCCTTTTCCAAGAATATAGTTGCACCTCACAAAAATTAAAACAAAGAAAAGAAACGGTAAAATTAATAGATATTCTTTTTTTCGAAATATCAACTCAAATCCCCGACAACGACTCCAAAAACTTGATGTGCAAAAACCACGTGGGATGATTGGAGAAATAGATTTGAGATTTATTAAATCAAGAGAGAAAGAATTTGATGATGTTCTCCTATCCTATATTGATAAAGGCAAGCGTACCTTATTGAATATAGTATAGGATATTGAAATATCAAGGTCATATACAATCAGGGCAAGTTGAATAATCTTACTTCAAGAAAATCTCTATTATTCTATCAAATAGAACTTGGGGTTAGTTTGCAAGAAAAGCAAGGTAAATTAAAACGATGATAAAACGATGGTTTAGAAGATTAGCACTCGATCTTTGAATCACCTTCGAATAAAAATAATAAGAAGAAATAAGATTATAATTCTCTTAAAGAAAAACACTTCGACCGTGGAGGTTCCCAAATTCTGAGCACACCTTTTTCGAGGATACGTTCAACAAATTTTAGGTTGATCAACCGAACTTTCGTTCTATAATCGAAACCTCAAAAACTCGCTTTATCATGTTGAACCCCTCTATTGGATTTAACTCCAATCCACGAGACTTATGCCATCTCCCTCGAGGGTTGCATTCAACTCTATTTATCCTTGAATGATTGATTTGCATTACGAGCCTTTAGGCTAACTAAAGTAAAAAAATAAGAACGAGAATTATATATCGAAAATATAATCTCATTTCATTAAAAATCAAGGATAAATCTTAAGCATTCTAAAGAAGAGAAAGAGAAAATCTAAATTAATCCATGACTTATATTATACACTGGATCATCTTGCTCGAGTACTAATAAGAATTTAGCTACTCATTAAGATAGAGGAATTAACAAATGTAAGAGAATTAATGATGAGATAAGAAGAGAGTAGATAGCAGAAATACCAAATTTTATTGAATTCTCAAAAGACAATTACAAGCTAATGAAATTGAAACTTACAAGTCCATAAAAGAAAGCTAAGTATAAGAACTTAGAAACAGTAAAAAAAGTATAAGAAATGCAGAAAAGAACTCCCAAAATTCGTCCCTTGAGTTCTGGAGGAGCTGCCTTTAAATAGGCAAAAGTTGAAGGTTACACACCCTCAGTCACGCCCGTGACCAAGGGCGTGTAAGGGCCAAAAGTTAAACGGTTGCGGAGAGGGCACATTTTGGAGTAATTGTAGATGTTAAGTTGTGTGTCATGCCCTCAGTCATACCCTTAACCTAGGGCATGTAATCTTTAAACTGCAGCTTGGTGGGAGCCTTGTGACGGGATGGTGTGTAATCTGGCGGCAAATAGGTTACACGCCCGTGACCTTTGAATTACACGTGTGTGACATATGCAAAATATCCTCGGGGCGAGATAGCAGGCATGATTTGGGCCGGGCTTGTGTAACGTGATTGGACACAGGCGTGACTTCTGAGTGACAGGCATGTACTTAGCGAAAGTCACATCATGGCTTCGATATACGACCTGCTGAGCTGGAACAGTGGTTTAAGTTGAGATGCCCTCGGTCACGCTCGTGACCTAGGACGTTTACTTAGCGAATCTTATCGAAATGAGCACAGGATGGTGGCAGTAGGTCTGGAATAACCTTTTAGGTTGTCACGCCCTTGGTCACGCCCTTGACCTAAGGCAAGCACTAGCAATTTCTGCTCAAAATGTCCAGATAATCTAAAAAATAGAAAATAATCTTAAGTTAGTATATAAATATAAAAAAGAACAATTTATTTAAGATAATGCATATAGATATAATATTTTTATATTAATATTGTATTAAAACTATACTAAAAGATGAGTATAAGAACTACTCATCAATCCTCATGTATGCATTTTCCTTGTGGGCATACTTGTGACCAATCAGTTTCAGAAGGCACCTACCCTAGTGGATTCTCTTGTTAAGAACCAATATTCCCATGATCTATAGTTGCAGTTTGGGAATTGCATCATGGGCAGAGATTTTACATAGTAGGACCTTGCCTACCATGTTTGCCGAAAACCTATATTCTTCTGACAAATCATTCTTATGTAGATTTATTGCTTTGTCTTTGTTGAAATTCATGATGTGCAGTGATTCCTGGGTTTCTGTGGCCATTAGTTCAGATGAGTCATCACCTACTGGTAGATCAAAGGCGAGACTCAACATTTCCTCAGTGATGTGAATATTTTGGTCAGAAATTCTTCCTTGGAGAGACCCATCCTCTCCAATATGAATGTTGTCTGTCAGTTCACGCCCTTGACCTAAGGCAAGCACTTGCAATTTCTGCTCAAAATGTCCAGATAATCTAAAAAATAGAAAATAATCTTAAGTTAGTATATAAATATAAAAAAGAACAATTTATTTAAGATAATGCATATAGATATCATATTTTTATATTAATATTGTATTAAAACTATACTAAGAGATGAGTATAAGAACAACTCATCAATCCTCATGTATGCCTTTTCCTTGTGGGCATACTTGTGACCAATCAGTTTCAGAAGGCACCTACCCTAGTGGGTTCTCTTGTTAAGAACCAATATTCCCATGATCTATAGTTGCAGTTTGGGAATTGCATCATGAACAGAGATTTTACATAGTAGGACCTTGCCTACCATGTTTGTCGAAAACCTATATTCTTCTGACAAATCATTCTATGTAGATTTATTGCTTTGTCTTTGTTGAAATTCATGATGTGCAGTGATTCCTGGGTTTCTGTGGCCATTAGTTCAGATGAGTCATCACCTACTGGTAGATCAAAGGCGAGACTCAACATTTCCTCAGTGATGTGAATATTTTGGTCAGAAATTCTTCCTTGGAGAGACCCATCCTCTCCAATATGAATGTTGTCTGTCAGTTCGGCCAATTCCTCGTTGATAAGTAGTATTTATATATCTTTTTAATAGAAAATTTTGTAAATATTTAATATGTATTATTCTTTTTCATGTCAATTTTAGGTCATAAGTAATTATTTTGTAATTTTGTTTCTAACTTAGCTTAATTTCAATTTTTGCAGAATTTTGGGAAAAATTGGAGAAAATCACAAGTCACGCCCTCAGTCATGCCCGTGACCAAGGGCGTGTGACCTAAAGATCTGCGTTCGATGAAAACCGAGCTGCGTTCGACGAAACTCGAGCTGCGTTCGATGAACGCTCTCTGCCCAGACATTCGATGAAAACCGAGCTGCATTCGACAAAACTCGAGCTGCGTTCGACGAAATCTCTCTGCCCAGGAGTTCGACGAAACCCGAGCTGCGTTCGATGAAACCCGAGCTGCGTTCGATGAACTCTCTATCCATGTGGGCGTGTAATCTTAGAAACTTCCCAGCGGGCGGCCGTCGAGATGTGGAGAAGCTGTCGAGAAGTCAACACGAGTCACGCTCGTGACTCATATGTCACGCCCGTGACTTTCGCGCGTAATCCCTGCTTTCTGCCACGCCGAATTCAAGCCCACGCTGCATTGATTGAAGCAGCCCATGTACACGCCCGTGACAAAAGTTACACGGGCGTGTAAAGTCCTTTTTCGCCGCAGCGCCGAATTCAAGCCCACGCTGCATTGATTGAAGTCGCCCAGGTACACGCCCATGACCAAAGTTACACGGGTGTGTAAAGTCCTTTTTCGCCACATCGTCACGCAAGACCACGCCAATGTCTTAGTCATGCAGAACAAGTATTACACGCCCTAGGTCACGCCCGTGACCGAGGGCGTGTAACCTGGAAAAGTTTCCTATAAATTCAGAGGCTCCACTCCAGCTCTTGTCTCCTTTCCCTCCCCCCTGCCCATTTGGGCTGTTCTTGTATAGTTTTCCTTATTTTTCATGTTTTAGTTAGTTTTTAATTAATGTAATTTCCTTTCTTAAGCTTAGTTTAATTTTTGTATTTTCATTCCATGCAAGTAGCTTAGATTTACTTTCTTGCAATGTAATATAGTTTCAATTTCATGCAATCTCTCTTTTATTATGAAATGTAAGTTTTGTTTTCATTATTTTTTTGTTCTCTTTTTAGTTAGTTTTAATTACCTCTCTAATTTATTTTCTGATAAAATAATAGTTAGCTTTCTCGGAGTAGAAGTGCTCGACAAACCCGAGTTTAATACGACCTTGATATTTTCTATAAAATATCCTATACTATACGCGATAAGGTATACTTGCCTTAATGAGTAGTTTGGATAAACGATACAAAAACTCCGCAGGAAGCTTTTCCCCTCCAATTTCTTATTTTCCTTTTTTTAATAAAGTTTTCGGCTCCGCCGCTGCAGCGTAATCGTCGATATTCCGAAAGAAGGAAAGACCATTACTTCTATTCATCGAAGTAGGATAATGGTTATTTTCTCAAAGTAGGAGTACTCGTGAGACGCCTCGAAAGTGCCCGCCGAATTCTTTCCTCATCAACAAAAGCTTTTCCTGCGGTGAACTAAAATTTTATATCAGTCATCATATATATTTCCTCTTGTCGAGATCAATTTTTTGAGTCCCATAGTTTGAAATAAATTCAAGATTCCTTTGAAGTTTTCTGGCGCTGCATTAAACGACTCGATGTCAACATCAAATCTTGAGTTCACTTTTAGAGGAGCCATTAATTCTTATAGTAGTACCTGGCAAAAACAAGACTAGAAAGAGAGAATAAAATGGGAGCAAGAATGGAAGAAGGCAAGAGAGCAAGAGAGAGAAGATTTGAAAGGTTAAGGTGATCTAACATTTGAGTTGCTTAAAAGAAGATGAATAATCATAGTTTAGCGTTTTAATCAAAGCAACGTTGAATGTAAATAGATTTAATGCGCTAAAATAGGCCGATGTAGCTTCTAGAAGCAAATACTATGCGCGCTTGACATGACCTTGCGTCGAATGGTAATCAACATGACTTCAAGTTCATGCAACAACAATTAAGTTGACGCAGTCATCGATATGAATTGGACGCTGTGTCGAGTGCTATTCGAATTAACTATCCCTAATAGCTCTCGAAGTTGGCGTCAAATAGAAATAAATGGTGCGTCGAATTCTATTCGACACAACTCTAAATTTACATTTGCATTTCATCAAGAAAATTTTGTTGTTTTTCCCAGCAATAGTTTTGATTGAAAATAGCATTTATAAGATAATATGTGTTAATTAGAAAGCATCATCAAGGGGTTTAGAGATGAAGTCACCGCCTTTGTTTATTTGTAGTCCCACACTAAAGATTTAGTTTTCCCTTTCTCTACATTATATCTGAGGAATGGACCCTATGTTTTCCTACACATGGAATTCAAACATTAGAGGGTACCCAGGTACCTTGGGCCCTTTGCTTTTACTATTATAGGGTGAGATGAAAAAATAGAGTGGTCTTTCATTATACCCTTTTGGATGACAGAAAATAGATTTATCAAACCAAAAAAAATTGTTATCTTTGTATAGGAAATTTGCATAGAATTTATCTTGATATAATAAATTTGTATAATGCTTTATGATTTTTCTTTTGGTTTAGCCTTTTGATTGTGGTTCATTGGTTTCTCTGAATTGTTCTATCCTAGAGTTCTCTTCTCATCATTAGGATTCACTATATTAAATATAGTAACTTTATTAGGATAGTTGTTTTGTTATTTACACACTTGACTGTTTTCATTTATTTTATATTCACTAGTCTAACGAATATTACTAAATTTTTTCAAGCTGGTTTGTTAGTGGTTGCTATGATAGTTAATTAATATGCTCCTAGACTAAGATATCTAGATCTCATAGAGAGATTCTATGTGATATCCTTGAGCTGTTGACTCCTCCCATTGAGTGAGTCTTCAAATGCCTTTGCCTCTGTAATCTCTTCTTTTAGAGTTGAATTTTCAATAATTAATTCAGTTATTTCTGTTTCCTTTTTATATATCTGATTTCTTAAATCATATTTAATAGAATACAAATTATCTTTCTTAATATTTTCTAATTCTTCTCTAACTGTTTTATGTTCTTTTTGACTTTTAAGATAGTCCTGAAAAATTTCTTTAAAACAAAATTTAAAATCTTCTGAAGTAAAATCAAATTCTTCAAATAAGGATACCTGATCTTCTTCAGGTGAATCTTCCAAAGCCATTAGATAGGCTTCTTCATCAGCACATTCTTCATCAATGTCAGATAAAGAGCCAGACTCAGATTCTGAGTCACTCTAGGTTTTAGCTTTGAAACCTCTTCTCTTCTTCTTGTGCTTTCTTTCTAAAGGACTTCTTCTTGTGTTCTTTCTTGCTGTTTTTGTCTTTTGCTCTTCAAGACATTCAGGGGCAATGTGCCCTGGTTTTCTATATACAAAGCAGATTACTTCCTGCTTTGGTGTCTTATCAAACCTTGGTTTGTTTGAGCTCCTTTCCTTCCTACTAGAGTCTTCAGTCTTGACCCATCTTCTAAATCTTCTGGCCAAGATATTGAACATCTCTTCTCCAGAAGTGGAAGGATATCCTTCAGCTGCCTTCAATGTTATAGTCCTTTCCTTTGGGGCTGAGACTTTCTCCTTAGCTTTAGTATCAGCTCTACTTCTCAATAAAAGCTCATAGGACTTGAGCTTGCCAAGTAAGACATTCGTGGAGATTTCTCTATGGCATCTGGACTCTCTAATGGCCCAGATCCTTGAGTCCCAAGTGCTTGGGAAGCACATGAGAAACTTATCATTGATCTCAGTTAGTGAGATCTCTTTGTCTAGACCCTTGAGCTCATTGATGATTATGCTGAATCTTTCATACATTTTAGCCACATTCACTTCAGCTTTCTTTTGGAAGTTCTCATATTGTGTTATGAGAAGGGACTTCCTGTTCTTTCTTTCATCTGAGCTCCCTTCAACTAGTCTAGACAGCGATTCCCAGATTTCCTTTACTGAAAGTTGGCACCAAGATGTTCATGGCCTTTGCATCACAGACTTTTACCTTCTTCTTAGCATTAGTCCATTCTGCTCCAGGGACAAGCTCTTGTGTCACAGTCCCACTTGCATCTTTTCTGTATGGTACCGGAGGACCTGACAAAATAACATCAAAGATGTCCTCTTCAATAGAATTCATGTACAACTTAATTCTGGCCTTCTAGAGTGAAAACTTATTTAGATTACACACTGGTGGTCTTGTGGATACATAATTTTAGAACTCATTTTCCAAAAATAATTTTGAAATATAGAAATTTGTGTGAGAGGATTTTTTGATCAAGGTGTTAACCTTTTGTACATCAACCTACCTCAGATACCAATTGAAAGTGCACAGTGAGTCCTCTGAGTATTCTATAGAGGGGGGGGGGGGGGGTGAATAGAATTTTAGAACTTTTCACAAAAAATATATGCACAAAAAAATTGTTTTAACAACTATGCATTCAGAAATCCAACTAGAATAGAATAAGCACAAAATAAAATAAATAAGGGACAACATAAAAATTTGCACAACACAGATGAGACATGATCTATAGTGGTTCCCCAAAATATGGGTACTCCACTCTTATACCACCTTGGGAATACTCTATCTAGTGCCCGAGTCTTTTATCTTAGAACCAGGGTCTGAGTTTTTTTGTTAAGGAGACTCTTATAACCAAGCTATATCTTTTGATAAGGCGATCTTGAACCAAAACTAGAACTTTTGATAAGGAGATCTTAAATCAATGTAGGTCTTTTGTTAAGGAGATCTTGAACCACTGAATCCTTTGAAGAGGGATTCTTAAAACTCTTTATTCAGATTTATTGAAAGTGAAAAAATAGAGTAAAGAAGGAGAAGACGTTGAAGATGGTTCTTCTGAATGAATCCTCCTAAAACAGTCAATGAGTATTAAGGCACTTAGTGTTTTTCTGGATCTTTTATTCAGAGAATGAATCCTTGCTTGAGAGAGATGCAAGGATTGTGTAAGCCAAGATCTAGTTGATGATCTCTGTATAATCTATATGCTTCATGCAGAGAGAGAAAGAAGAAGAAGAAGCCTTGTGTATTTCTGAGCACAGATCTGTCAAGTTTGTTTTCTGTAGAAGAGAAAGGTGGAGAGGAAGCCAACATAATAATTGTTATTGTTATCTTTTGAATTTTGTATACTTATTGTTCTTTCGAATAGAGATGAATGCCTTTCCTCTTCTGTTGTTTCGCTAGTAGGAATGTCCAAGAGGTAGTATTGCTCTCTTTCTATTTCTGTTGGCAGCCCGCCAACATCCTTTTTGAATAAGTTCCAAATATATCTTTATTGTATCTCTGAAGTTCTTATTTCCCTTCTTCTTCATGAATGACCTGTTAGAATTTAAATAAATTCCATTTATAACTTCTGAATAAGAATTAAAAATAATTTCAGGAAGTATTCTAAATCTGTGTCTGTATTCGACGTTGCATCGAATAACTTTACCTTATTATCGAAGCACCTCTGAGTTCTAATAGAAGCTGCTTCAAAATCTTCCTCAGCTTTCAAGTGAACTCTGATATCGACATTGCAATAATTCCATATCGACGTATATGTCGAGATGAAATAATAGACTTTATACTCTGACTTCTTTGTCGAATATAATTCGAAGTTGCATCGACTTGAAATGTTGCTTTGACTGACTCAAGCTTCTGTGTAGAATACAATTCGATGTTGCATTGACTTCCAATGTTGCATCGAATCCCAGTCTAAGTAATCTTTACTTATATTCAAAGTTACTTCAACTTGCATTCGAAGCCGCGTCGATTTCTTTTCGACGCATAATTAACTCAACTGAATTTTGCACTCTTTTTGACTGGATTTTGACACTCTAATGTGAGTGTGACATCCTAGGACATCTAATGACCATATTAACCTCACTATACAATATGGTTAATGAATCCTAGATGATGAAATAACTTTTACATAATTTGTAAGATAAATCCAGAGGATGTTTTTTCCAACAATCTCCCCTATTTATATTAACAAATTTTACAAACTTTTTAAGTGATTTCAATCATATTGAAAAATAAAGCAGATTACACAAAATGTATCTCAAATATGTGCACTAAAGACTTATAAGAGTAATTGTTCATTTTCTTTTCACCTGATTTTTACTAATCCTTTGGAGAAGCTTTTCTTTTTTTGGAGAAGACCTGTGCTGGCACATTTCTTGGTCGAAATATGAGAGGATCCTCCTCCTCCTCCTCCTCAGTAGCCCTGACCTCATTCTTCTCTTTCTACTCTTTAACAGTTTTATCATCCTCTTTGTGAAGCTCCCATGAAGTGATGCAACATCTTCATCAATATGGGCAGCTCCCCCTGGGTTGATGCAGGCATCTCCCCCTGGATTTGTGCTGGCCTCTCCTGATCTACATCAATCTCCTCCTCTTGAGCAGTTATTTCCTGATCTTGAATAGTCTTCCCTTCTTGAATAAGCACTTCCTTTTCTTGACCAATCTCCCCTTCTTTAGGGGCACTTCCTCCTATTGAACATTCTCCTCTTTCTGAACCTAGCTGACAAGGAAGGTTAAGAAAGATATTGTGATCTGTGAGGAGGACATCAATGTATTGTTTGCCTGGATTAATTCCTTTGATTCTTTTAGTTCAGTCTCCATCTGAGACTATTTCCCTTGAAATTTCCTTGATTGATTCTGTAGGAGGTCAGAAAAAGTCCTAGTATCTAGTTCCACTGCTTTAGAGATTGCTTGATCAATATCAAAAAGGAGATATAGGATGGGTGGTAGAAGTTCTAACATGAGGTGTTGATATGCCAATAGGAGGAGTTATTAATTGAGGATGATCTAGAGGAGCATAAAGGATGACAATGAGATTATCTTCTGGGGTTGTGGCTGTTGGTGGTTGTAGGGACAAAATCTGTGCTGGATGTTCAGCTATTGTTTCTGGTATGATTATTTCTTATCCTTGTGCTGGATATTCAGTTATAGAATCAGGTATAACTATTTCCTGTTCTTGTGCTAGAGATGATGGTGGAGATGGTGGTGCTTGACCAGGTTAGAATATGTCTGGTTCATTTGGAGAAGATCCCTATGTTTATTCTTTTACTAGGAGGAATGCACACTCTTTTGGATCTGCAGACCACTGGATATTGGTGATATTGGACTTGACTCATGATCCTTGATGTGAACAAACTGTGTGGGATGATTGGAGAAATAAATTTGAGATTTATAAAATCAAGAGAGAAAGAATGTGATGATGTTCTCCAATCCTTTATTGATAAAGGCAAGCGTACCTTATCGAATATAGTATAGGATATTGAAATATCAAGGTCGTATAAAATACGGGCAAGTTGAATACTCTTACTTCAAGAAAATCTTTATTATTCTATCAAATATAACTTGGGGTTGGTTTACAAGAAAAGCAAGGTAAATTAAAATGATGGTTTAGAATATTAGCACTCGATCTTTAAATCACCTTGGAATAAAAGTAATAAGAAGAAATAATATTCTAATTCACTTAAAGAATAACACTTTGACCGTGGAGGTTCCCAAATTCTGAGCGCACGTCTTTCGAGGATACGTTCAACTGAGTTTAGGTTGATCAACCAAACTTTTGTTCTATAATTGAAACCCCTAAAACTCACTTTATTATGGTGAACCTCTATATTGGCTTTAAGTCAAATATGGGGACTTATGTCATCCTCTCTAGAGGGTTGCATTCAACTCTCTTTATCCTTGAATGATCGATTCACATTATGATCCTTTCGGCTAATTAAAGTATGAAAATTAGAACGAGAATTATATATCGAAAATATAATCTCATTTTATTTAAAATCAAGGATAAATCATAAGCATTCTAAAGAAGAGAAAGAGAAAATCTTAATTAATCCATGAATTATATTATTCCATGGATAATCTTGATCGAGTATTAAAAAGAATTTAGCTACTCATTGAGATAGAGGAATTAACAAAAGCAAAAGAATTCATGATGAGATAAGAAGAGAGTAGATATAAGAAATAACAAATTTTTTTGAATTATCAAAAGACAATTACAAGCTAATAAAATTGAAACATACAAGTGCATAAAAGAAAGCTAAGTATAAGAACTTAAAAATAGTAAAATAGTACATGAAATGTAGAAAAGAACTCCCAAAATTCGTCCCTTGAGTTCTGGAGGAGCTATCTTTAAATAGGCAAAATTTGAAGGTTGCACGCCCTCGGTCACGCTCGTGACCAAGGGCGTGTAAGGCACGGAAGTGAAATGGCTTTGGAGAGGGTGCTTTCTGGAGCAATTGTAGAAGTTACGTTGCGCGTCACGCCCATGACCTAGGGCATGTAGTCTTTAAACTACAGTTTGGCGGGAGACTTCTGGCGGAATGGCGCGTGATCTGGCCGCAAAGAGGGTACACGCCCGTGACCTTTGAATTACATGAGTGTGACATGTGCGAAATATCCTCAACGCATGATAGCGGGCGTGATCTGGGCTGGGCGTGTGCAGCGTGATCGGATACGGGTGTAACATATGAGTCTCAGGTATGTACTTGGCGAAAGTCACGTCATGGCTTCGATACACGGCATGCTGAGCTGGAACAGTGGTTTAAGTTGACACGCCCTCAGTCACACCCATGACCTAGGGTGTGAACTTGGCGATCTTCTTGGAATGAGCCCAGGATGGTGGAAGTAGGTCTGGAATATCTTTCCAGGTTGTCACGTCCTTGGTCACTCCCCGGACCTAGGGCGTGTACTTGCAATTTCTGCTCAAAATGTCCAGAAAACATCAAAAATAGAAAATAAGCTTAAGTTATTATATAAATATAAAAAGGAGCAATTTATTTATGATAAGGGATATAGATTTCATAAATTTATAATAATATTATAATAAAACAATACTAAAAGATGGGTATAAAAACTACTCATCAAACACCCCCATACTTGAGGTTTTACTATTCCAGTGCAATAGTATGAGTGATAATTTACAATACATCGATAATATTTCTAACTAACTAAAATTTTATTAAACCAAGAGTAAGTTAAAAGCAAATTCTAAAAATTCAAGGATTAAGTCATAAATTACGGTGTTAATTTAAGAAGAGAAACATGCTTAGCTAAAAACTTCTCAAGATGACTATTTGCAAATGAAGTTATAGAATTTTTTATACAAAAATAGATTTAAATTATAGAAACTCTAACATAAAAGAGACTTAAGGAGAAGACAACCTACCAAAATATTGCTCTCTTAATAATTTAATTTAGGACTAGAACCAAAAAAATTGGCTAAGGAGGGGTTTCAATCAAAATGGCAAATGAAGAGATCGTGAATTGGAGGTGGTGAAACCTCACTCATCATTTCATTTTTATTTGTATGTTTAGAAAAATGATGAATTTTAACCTCTCATTTTCCATGCCTATAATCTTTTAAAATTTCTCTTCAACAAAAACCCAAAATGTATTTGTGTAGAAGTAATAAATTTTATCCTCTTACATCATGACATATAGTCTTTTAAATGATTTTGGGTGCATATGTTTAGGGGATAATGAATTTTATCCTTTTATTCCCATGACATATGATCTTTTACTACTCTTTTTATATTTGCCAACAAAAGGTGGGGGTAACAAAAATACTTCTAGTTTTTAATAAATACTTCAAGTTACAAAAATACTTCTAGTTACAAAAATACTATTTTTAGTGGAATGAAATTTCCTAAGATCTGAAAGTTATTAGAGAATATAATAAAAATCCAAGGATGTTTAGCCAATTTACTACAAAGTGAAGTCATTTAAAAATAAAAAGAGAAGTAGTGCTAAATAAATTCTCTAATCGAATTAAAAACATAAAATGTTTCTTAAAACTAAATTACTTGAAATTTAAATCTAAATTTTTTTGATAAAACCAAATGTTAGCTAAATTAAAAACATTAGAATGCTTATAATCAATCCTCAAACTAGATTTCTAGAAAATAAAAAAAACACAAGTAAGGAGTATTTTTGTAGATTAATTCTTAGACTTCCCGAGGTATTCCCGGTGAAGCGCTCTCACCGGTACTAGGAGATATGATGAGGTGACATCCCAAACATCCATTTCAAAGAAAGTATATATATATATGTTTATATATGTATATATATATTAAAAAAAAAACTAGAAAGCTACGCTACACCCCCATACTTAAAACTAAACATTGTCCCCAATGTTTAAAGCTAAGTATGTAGTACCAACAAGATGAAGAAATAATGAAGAATAAAATAAACGAAATCACTTTAAAATAAAAAAATCAAAATAGAGGGGAGAGCAGGGTTTCCTTGGTTGGTAGTCGGGGTCGCCTTAACAAAACCTACAAAAACATGTTAAAAAAACAAGACAGAAGATAAATATAACACTGGTGTGCCTCCCAAAAGCACTTTGTTTATCGTCACATAACTTGACTAAGTGGCGATTCCTTTACAAATTTGGAAGTTGAAATCTTTTAATTTTCTCGGAATTTGGGTCGCCAGGATGATATAATTTTAAAAGGTGCCCGTCAACCTTAAAAGAGCCTTTTCCGGGCGCTCTATTAGCATGGTCCCATATGGACAAACCTATTTTACTACAAATGGGCTGGACCATCGAGATTTTAATTTGCCAGGAAAATGCCAAAGTCGAGAATTAAAAAGAAGGACTAGATCTCCTGGTGAAAAAGATTGTGGAATTTTAATTTTTTTATCATGATAAAACTTAGTAAGTTGTTAATAAAATTTATTATTTTCATAGGCATTTGCACGCCATTCATTTAATTCATTTAGTTGACATTTTCTTTGTTCAACGGCTAAGTGTAAATCTAAATTTAAAAATATAAGTGCCCAAAATGCGCGATGCTCTAATTCTATTGGTAAATGACACACTTTTCCATAGACTAACCGATATAGTGTACATTTGATGGAGGTTTTGTATGCTATCTGATAAGCTCATAGTGCGTCGTCTAATATTTGCGACCAATCGTTTCTATTAACCAACACTGTTTTTTCGAGAATTCTTTTTAATTCTCGGTTAACTACCTCCACTTGGCCATTAGCTTATGGGTGTTATGCGGTGGAAAGTTTGTGTGTAATGCCATACTTTGCTAAAATTGTAGCAAGTTAATTGTTACAAAAGTATGCGCCTCTATCACTAATTAGTGCGCGTGGTGTGCCAAATCGTGAAAATAATTTTAAAAAAATTTTTACGATGACTCTCGTGTCATTGGTAGGAAGGGCTTGTGCTTCCACCCACCTTGACACGTAATCGACTGCAATAAGAATATATTTATTATTAAAAGAAGAAGGTAGCGGACCTACGAAACCTATTTCCCATAAATAAAAAATTTCGCATTCTAAAAATACGTTTTGGGGGACATTTCATCCAAGTTAGAAATATTTTCTGACCTTTGGTAGCTATCACATGTACTCACAAATGTGTGAGCGTCTTTGAATAAAGTGGGCCAGTAGAAGCCCACCTCTAACACCTTCCTAGTAGTCCAGTTTGATTGGTAGTGTCCACCGATTGGTCCTTTGTGGCAGTACTGCAAATTTGCACACCTTCCTCGCCCGAAATGCACTTTCTTACCACTTGGTATGCACAGACACAAAATAAAAAGGGGTCCTCCAAAAAATAAATTTTCAAGCCCGAAAAGAATTTCTTCATTTGTTGACTTGAGTAATCTTTTGGAAGGACCTGTGCCACTAAATAATTGGCAAGATCCGTGTACCAAGGGGTGGAAGAAGTCATTACCTTATTGATGGCAAGGAGGCAATCTTCATGGAATTTGTCATTTATTTTGGCCTCCACTATTGCTCCTGCAACCAGATTCTCCAACCGTGAGGGGTGGTCATCCGCTACATTCTCCGCTCCTTTCATGTCTCACATCTCTAAATCAAATTCTTGTAGGAGGAGGATCCATCTTAAGAGTCGGGTTTTGCATCCCCTTTATTTAATAAATATAAGAGAGCATAGTGATCTGTAAAAATAATAACTTTTGAAGCGTTACATATGAGCGAAATTTATCAAACGCAAAAATTATTGCCAAAAGCTCTTTTTCCATCGTGGTATAATTAGCTTGCGTTTATGTTAGCATTTTATTTGTGTAATAAATTAGGTGAAAATATTTATTCACCCATTGGCCTAAAATAACCCATACAACAAAATTGCTCGCATCATACATAATTTCGAACGATAAAGACCAATCTGGCACTATAAAAATCGGTGAATTAATAAGTTCAATTTTAATTTATTAAACGACTTAAGACATTCTTCATCAAAAATAAACTCAGATTCTTTTTCTAATAATTGCGTTAGTGGTTTTATAATTTTTGAAAAATCTCAAATAAACCGTCTCTAAAAACATGCGTGTCCTAGAAAACTTCTAATTGATTTAACGTTGGTGGTTGGAGGGGGAAGTTTTTTCTATGATGTCAATCTTAGCCCTGTCGACCTCGATCCCTTAACTCGAAACTTTATGTCTGAGGACTAATCCCTCTTGGACCATAAGGAGCACTTCTCCCAGTTGAGTGCCAAATTCATGTCTTCGCAGCGTTGAAGAAAACAATCAGGATTAATTAATTAATTTTTAAATGAATCGCCGAGGACTGAAAAATTATCCATAAAAATCTCCATCACATCTTCCGCTAACTCGTTAAAAATTACCAACATACATCATTGAAATGTAGTCGGCGCATTGCAAAGACCAATCAACATCCTCCTATTAGCGAAGGTGCTGAAGGGACAAGTAAAAGTAGTTTTCTCTTGGTCTTTAGGTGCGATTGGGATTTGAAAATATCCCGAAAGACCATTGAGAAAACAGTAGTAGGAGTGACCGGAGAGACGTTCTAAAATTTGGTCAATGAAGGGTAACAGAAAGTGATCCTTGTGGGTGGCATCATTTAATTTTCTATAGTCAATGCACATCCGCCCACCCGTAATAGTACTGGTTGGGATTAATTCATTATTTGCATTAGTAACTACTGTTATCCCTCCCTTCTTAGGCACGACTTGCACTGGGCTAACCCAAGTGCTTTGTGAAATTGGGTAAATAATACCAGCATCTAATAATTTAATAATTTCAGCCTAAACGGCGTCCTTCATATTGAGGTTGAGGCGTCATTGAGGCTGCACGGTGCCGTGGGAATTATCCTCAAGCATTATTTTATGCATGAAAAACGATGGGTTTATCCCCTTAATATCAGAAATTTTCCATGAATTACATGATGGTGATTATTTAAAATTTTTATTAATTCGGAAATTTCCGAATCGTTAAGAGTTGAAGAAATAATCACGAGCAATTTTAAATTTTCTTCTAGAAAAATATATTTTAGACGATCTGAGAGTTGTTTTAATTCTAGACTCGCCAGTTCTTCATAAGAGGTATTAATTTCAAAATTATATAAATTTATTTGTTCAAAATTTTAATGCCGAGTCATTTATTTTAAACAAAATAGAGTTTCTAACTCCTTATTTTTGAAAAAAGGAGAAATTATTTCAGCAAATGATGACAATTCTTCTTGAAACTTTGACTCTAGAGTAAAACAAGAATCGTCGTTAGAAAGCACATTTATCATTGATAGGTTAATAATGAAAGTAACTTCTTCATCCCCAACTCGAAGGAGAATTTTTTTGTTACTAACGTCTATTATAGCTCGAACGCTGACTAGGAAGGGTCAGCTGAGTATGAGGGGTACTTCAGCGTCCTCTTCAATATCGAGGATGAAAAAGTCTACCAGAAAGATAGACATGCAACCTTTACTAGCACATCCTCTACGACCCCTATTGGGTACTTAATTAACTGATCCGTTAGTTGGATGCTCATATTAGTTAGGCTTGCGGTGCCCAAACCAAGCTTCTTAAATAAAGAGAAGGGCATCAAATTTATACTAGATCATAAGTCGGCCAAAGCGTGTTTTATAACAAATTGCCGAATAAACATGGGATGGAAAACCATCCCGAATCATTAAATTTTTCCTGCAATTTATTTAAAATAATCGCCGAGCATTCTGCGTTAAGAGAAACGAGCGAAATATCTTCAAGTTTCTTTTTATTTGAGAGTACATCCTTGAGATATTTTGCGTATTTAGGCATTTGAGAGAGTACCTCACAGAAATGAACGTTAATTTGAATTTGTTTTAAAATATTAATAAATTTTTTATATTGCTCCTCATTGCGCTCATTTTGAATTTTAGAAGGATTAGGAATAGAAGAAGATTGAATATTGCGCTAAGCTAAATCAGAAGAAATAAAAATGTGGAGGTGTGGTTGAAACATTTACCTCGGGCTCAACCAATTTTGATGATTTTACCTCCATTCTGCTATGGAGGGTTATTGAGTTGGCGTTCTCCCATGGATTGGGCTCTGTATTGCCCGACAGAGTTCTTTGCTGACGTTCAGAGAACATTTTGGCGAGCTGTCCAATTTGATTTTCAAAATTTTTACTATATCCGGCGAGATTTCGGATATTGGACTCATTTGAGGCATCATATTTAGTGAAGACCTCTTCAATTATAGAGGGCTTCGGGGGTGATGGAAGAAATCCAGGTGGATTCATATTTGGTGGGCGTTGAGCATTATTTTGGTTGCTCCATGAGAAATTAAGATGATTCCTTCAACACAGATTATAAGCATTATTAAACAGAATATTTTGCGGGTTGAAGGAAGGATGATAGGAATTTCCCATGTAGTCCACATGCTCTTCAATTAAATTATTATTATTATGCACCCAATTAGTGGTGGCGGAGGAAGCAGACATCTCTGCCACTTGCTTAGTTAGCCTTTCTACTTGTAACGCTAAACTAGAGGTGGCCTTGACTTCATAGAGTCTGGTAGGCTTGCTAGGGCGCGTCCATGGCACATTCCACTGGTAAGCGTTCATGGCCATTTCCTCAAAAAACTCTTGAGCAGCTTTCAAAGTTTTATTATTTAAAGATCCTCCGGTGGCCGCATCAATCATTTGACTCATTTGAAAATTCAAACCATTGTAGAAAATTTGGACTTGTTGCCAATTAGGAAGTGCATGGTGAGGGCATCTTCGCAAAAGTTTCTTAAAGCGCTCCCATGTATCGTAGAGAGTCTCTGAGTCAATTTGCAGAAATGAAGCAATATCGGTGCACAATTTAGTGGTTTTGGCTGGAGGAAAATAGTTCGTTAAGAATTTCTTAGCCATTTCAGCCCATGTAGTGATGGATCCTCTAGGAAGAAAGCCCAACCACTGCTTGGCCTTTGACCGTAATGAAAAAGGAAATAAACTCAATTGAATGGCGTCATCAGTAAGGCCCTTTATTTTAAACATATCACATATTTCAAGAAAGATCGAAAGATGAGAAATTGGATCTTTGTCAGGCAGACGGTCAAAGGTTACCGATTGTTGCACCATTTGGATGATGCTAGACTTGATCTCAAAATTAGTCTTTGCCACTGTAGGGTGGATGATACTTGATTGTGTTCCTTCTAGGTTTGGCCGCGCATAATTGGACATGGACCGTTGCTAGACCTCTTTCGGATTTTGTTCACCCATAATTTCTATGTTAGTGTCCGATAGATTCTTTGAGATTATTGGTAATTGATGTACATAAAATCGGAGACATCGCCGTAAGGTGCACTCAATTTCCGGACCGAAATAAAAATTAGGATTATTCGAAGAATTTCCTCGGGTCATACACCGAAAAGAGGGAGGGAAAATATTAACAATGAAAAGAAGAAATGAAGGGGATATGAAAATTAAAAATTTAATTTTATAATAATTTTTTTAATGATTTATTAGGCAAATTTAGATTCATCTTGGACTTCCCAAGGTCTACCCAGCGAAGGGCTCACACTGGTACTAGGAGATATGCTGAGGTGACATCCCAAACCTCCCTTTCCAAGAATTTTGTTGCACCTTAAAAAAATTAAAATGAAGAAAAGAAACAATAAAATAAATAGATATTCTTTTTTTAAAATATCAACTCAAATCCCCGGCAACGGCGCCAAAAACTTGATGTGCAAAAACCATGCGGGATGATTGGAGAAATAGATTTTAGATTTATAAAATCAAGATAGAAAGAATGTGATGATGTTCTCCAATCCTATATTGATAAAGGCAAGCGTACCTTATCGAATATAGTATAGGATATTGAAATATAAAGGTTGTATAAAATCTGGGCAAGTTGAATACTCTTACTTTAAGAAAATCTCTATTATTGTATAAAATAGAAATTGGGATTGGTTTGCAAGAAAAAGAAGGTAAATTAAAACAATGATAAAAATGATGGTTTAGAAGATTAACACTCGATCTTTGAATCACCCTAGAATAAAAATAATAAGAAGAAATTGTTGGAATAAGGTTTTCCGCATCCCTTTGATTTGAGAATAACAAATCCAACTTGTATTTGATCTTATTTGCCATTGTGAATTTAGCATGCAGGTTTGAACAAAAATGATACTAGGATGCTGTATTGTTGGTCTGGACTTGCTCACAAGCTGAAAAGAAGAATGTGGTCTATCGCCAAGCGTTAGGTCTTAACGTCGACATTGACTTTCATTCCCACCAAGACAAAAATTGCATGGAGGGAAGCTGTCGTGATTACAAGAGTATTTTGGGAATAATCTCACTTAATGTCAGGCATTAGCATCAACGCCAGCGTTAAGGTTGCCCAAAATGAATGTTTCCAAAGTTGTAGAATCTCCTTCTGTTGTTTATGGGGGTGTATACTTTATCGCCTAGAGGGGGGGGGGGGGTGAATAGATTTTTCAAATTTATTTCTTCCCCTTTATGATGTTGTTGGTTTCTGATTAATGGATCTATAAAATAAAGAGCAAAACACAGAAAACACACAACGATCTATAGAGGTTCCTCAAGACCGGGTGTCTTGAGTAGTCCTCTCTCCCTCTGCGCCTACCTAGCAGTGTGCTAGGCTCGGCAAACGCCGCCAAAAACTTCAGTCCCTCAAGCCTTACACCACGGTCCCGCAAGTCCCAACAGCCTAAGCCCGCAAGCCCTTACAGCGCCCAAGCCCGCAAGCTCGACCCTCAGGCCCTCAAGCCCTACATCACGGACCCACAAGTCCCAACATCCTAGGCCCGCAAGCTCGACACTCAAGACCTCAAGCCCTACCACCCGGACCCACAAGTCCCAACATCCTAGGCCTGCAAGCCCCTACTGCCCCGAGCCCGCAAGATCGACACTCAGGCCCTCAAGCCCTACCAAACGGACTCGCAAGTCCCAACAGCCTAGGCCCGCAAGCCCCTACTGCTCCCGAGCCCTCAAGCTCGACAGATCGCACCCGCAAGTGCAATGCCATGGCCCTCAAGCCTCACAACTCTCCAACCCTCAAGCTAGACAAATTGGCCCGCAAGCCTTACAAGAAATAACAGTAAATAAAACTGCTTCTTCTGCCTGATGGTGATTGGCAACTTAGCCTGATGGAGATCGGCTTCTTGAGTTGAAGAAGTTTCTTCTGATTCAGATCTTTGAGAGCACAGTTCTTCTTCAATCTCTACTTTTTGCCTGATGTTGATCGGCGACTTCTCAGTCAATGAAGATGACTGATTCTTTTGAGAACGCTTGAATCTTGTTCTCTTTCTTCTCCGCTGAATATACTATTCTATTGAAGAGCGGGGGGATTCTTTTCTCGTTCTTTTTCTTGCACAACAAGCTTCTTTCTTTCTGATCTTTTTTTCCTGTGGTTTTTTAGGGCAACCTCTTATCTCTTTTATAAGACTGCGAGGTCCCCAATGGTCTTTTGAAAAAGCGCCTTAAGTGTCAGACGCTCCATTCCTTAAGAGTACATGCTGATTAGACAATCAGGGGGCGACATTAATTGCTGACACCGCGTCCGTAAGATTTTGAATTCTGTCTTAAAGACACTTGCATCATTACAACGACAAGCTATCTCTGACTATGTCGTCGCGATCTTCCTTCTTGCATCATGTCGTTGTGACCACATTGTTCTCTCGACGACATGCGTTCTTTACGACGATGTTTGTTCTTTCTTGACGACACAACCACTTTGGTGAAGTCGACGATACTGCGTCTTCTCTGCGTTCGACGATCTTGCTTCTGCGATCGACGAACTTGCCATCCTTCGTTTGACGATCTTCCCGAGTCTCAGCGGTCGACGATCTTCCTTCCGAGTTCGTCGATCTTGCCGAGTCTCAGCGGTCGACGATCTACCTTTTGCGTTCGATGAACACGCCAAATCTCGGCGGTCGTCGAACACTTTGCTTCTCAGCGGTTGCTTTGCTCATCATTACAGTGATAACCATTCTTTGTCGACGATATCTCTTGTTCCTCGCGACGACATTTCTTTAACTTCCTGCGATTATAAGTTATCTTGCTGAACTCCCTGAGTACATCAAGCTTGTATCTCCCCCTTGATTTGATGTCTCTTATCCTTCTCGATGATATGGTACTTAGTTAAATAACTAAGGTACATGATGTGTTGTCAATCTCTGCAAGCATAAACTGGATGGAATGTTAAATACAACTTGCATTTATCATTGAGCTGTGCACTTTTTCAAATCAGGAATATTGCAGGGCACTGTTCCCAACAATCTCCCCCTATTTGAAGAAGTCATAACCCACTCAATGATAAATGCCAAAATAGACTTTAACATTTGAGTAGATAAACATGTAAGGATGTCATTTTAGCAGAATTGAGTAAACACAGAATCTTGACCGTTTTATAAATAGTGTCAAATGTTTTCAAAAGTTTTGACATTTCTACATTTAATCCACCCTTAAGGTTTTAGCCATCTATTTCTCTGGTGCTCTTATATCAGCATCGCCCTTTGCTTTCTTGCTACTTACTTTCTGCTTCTTATCAGTTTGCTCTTCAGTAGGCTCATCATAGTATTGAGGAGGAAGATTCATCGCTTCTCGGATAGTGTTTGAGGTCCAGATGGCATGATTACTGCTGGCCTATATCACTGATTTCTCCCCCTTTATGACTTCTTCAGATATCCCCCTTTGGAGATTCTCCTCAGAAGCCAGAATCTTGTTTTTGAGCATGTGAATTCCTCCTTCCAAGTGTTTTTTGGTTTCAAGAAGGTGACTGTCTATATCTTTATTGTGCTGATCTATGCTTTCTGTGATCTCAGTCTTGTGTTCAGTCATCCTTCTGGTGGACGCAATGTAGGCCTTTTCTATGCTTTTGATAATCAACGATTGATTAGTCCCTAGGTTTAATAAACCCTTGTGAGAATGGGCAGTGAGTTCTTGTAGACTTTTCACATCATTTCTTAGGGTTGCTATTTCAGCAGACAGTTCCCTTCTTAGATTACTGATAGCAGAAGTGACATAGCTTTCCAGTTTTAATCTTTGCTCTTCCAGGAGCATCGTTATTTGAGATAATAGTAAGGGCTCCTCTTGTCTATTCTATGGAGATGAGTTCTCTTATTCCTCTCCTTCATTCCCTTCCATTATTGGAGATAGAGATTTGCCTATTGGTGAGTAGCTTGGCTCACCCTACTTCTCAGGACCTTGCTGATCATTGATAGTTTCTTGGTTATCCTCTTGCATTGCTGATTCAGAATAATCAGCATCCTCAGCACCTATGATCTTTTGGATCACTGTTTCTAGTTGAGCAGTGACCTCACTATTTTTCTCCCCCTCAATTTCAGCACTTCTTGGATCTGTTTCTACAGATGGAGGTGAGTTGTTCCCTGACTTACTCTCTTCAGATGAGCTTTCTCCCTTCCTTTTTGCATCTCCCGCGGTTTTTTGACTTCGTGGGAGACAAGGTCAGAGTTTTCTCCCATCTTGCAAGGATTTTGATGTCCATTCTTTTCATGTGATGTATTTTTACTCCATAGCTTTTGTTGAAGCTTTCAGGATAGGTTTGCAGAAGGTATAATGATAGAATTCTTCCAAGATTTGGAGCTTGAAAGCTTTCTTGTATACTCTTAAAGATGTGCTGACCCTAGTTGGTCCTTTTACTAAGGATTATCCTTGCCATTAATTCGAACATAGGCTGCGATATTCTATCATGCGACCCAACCTTGCAGAGGAGAGCTTTACCTACTATATCGGCCACCAGTTTTCCTTGTTGATTCAGGTTCTTCCTTTCTATGGACCCATGGGTCTTGCTTGAATGCCCACACCATGCCAGAGCCATGTCAAGGTCTTCCTGGGTGACCTCTTCATCGACTTCCACCTTTGCGAAAGTCGGCAACTGAAGTGCCCTAGCCAATCTCTTAGGATTTACTTTGACCTTTGTCCCGTTGATTAAGCTATTCACGGACGTTCCTTTTGAGTTACCTTTGGCATTTGAGTAGAACTCCACCACTTCTCTTTTGAGAATCACTGTTGGTTCAGAGAGGACAAATTCCAGGCCGATGATGTCCAGTAGCTTAATGGCATCTTGAACTTCTTCTGGTCCTTCGATGAAACCATTCCTTACCACCTCATTTTCTTCGAAGAGGAATCCTTCCTTCTTTGGCGGCATTTCTTACATGTTCCAGGAGGGTTTCAGCATGATCTACTCGTTCACTCTCAGAGGGCGTGGAGAACACGATGGATTTGTAGGGCTAATGTAGAGAATGTTTTAATTTTCGAAACATTTGATCTTATTTATACTCCCAGAGTTGGAAGTCAAAGTGTCATTTAAATGTCTAATCAACTCGAGTTTAGCTGCAGACATTGTGCTTAGGTCTAATTAAGAGACCGCTGATGATTAGATATCATCGTGATGCAGATCTTTCGACGATACCAATCATCATTCCGATGATATGGTTTTTGAAAATTACTTTTACAATACTAGATGAAGATGAGTTTAAACATTACCATGGTTACCTTCACCTTAGCTTCTAAGTCTCCTTGAGCTAGTGGCTTCCCCCTCGATGGAACGTCCACTTATCTTTACTTCTAGCTCCCCCCTAGACTAGTGAACCTTGGTATGTGGTAAGCTTTTCCTAGTCCAGAGCTGAGCCTAGAGCACTTACTGTCCATTAGCCTTGTTTGCTTTTTATTGGCTAAATGGACTACCCTGCAAGACATATTTAATATCCCTTAGGAATCCAAGGTGACTTGGGTCCTAGGTTCTTGTTAGCATAATAGGGAATTCTTCTACTCTCCTTAGCCCTTCCAGGAGGTCTCACCTTTGCACCAGGCACACTAGGATTGTACCAACAGTCAATTGCAAAGTGTCCCACTTTGCCACAGCACCAACACTCATGGATGTTGTACCTTCTTTTTTGAGCACTTTTTGAAGTATATTCAGTAGAGAAGGCAGCAACATTCTTCCAATCTCTCTTAGTCAAGAGCTGACTAGATGCTCTAGTATCATCATTTCTTCTTGACTTTATCTGTTTATCAGCAACAGATGTCAGCTTGGTGGCTGACATGGTGTTGATGGCATCAGATATGATCAAGTGAGAGTTGATTATACTGGGGCTACTAGTTTGCTTCTTATCTGGGGGTGATTGAAAAGATGTTGCCCCTTTATCTTTGAGAGTGGGGGCTGGGACACCAAAAACAAATGGTCCATGATGGGTCATTTGAATTTCCTCATGGGGAGCCTTTAATGCACTCATCCCCATGCCCTTTCTCTTTCCATAGTCAGAAGCATTTTCATGACTAGTAGTGCTTCCATTCATCCAGTGACCATGGACGCTGTCCTGATCATTCCTATTTGAGGGAAGCACTACCTTCTGAAAGGTGGTGTTAGGCCTTGCTTTAGTTTTGCCCTTTTCTCTATTCCCATCATCTGTTGCCCCTTCATTATAACCTAATCCCCTCCTATTTTTATAGGAGGAAAAGGTGTCAATGATGGGCAAAATAGTTTTGGGCTTAGAGAATTGAGCCACCAAGAATCTTTCCTTAAGAAGGTCATTCTTAAGTTTCTTGATAAGTTCTTCCCTTAGACTTCTTTCATCATAAAGCTTGTCTATGATTTTGTTGAGCTCATTTGGATCGGTGTACTTGCTGTAGAACATACCCAGTTTCCTATCCGATTCATCCTTAAAAATTCTGAGAGATTCTAGCTCCCTAGCTTGTTCCTTAACAAACCTTTTGCTCTTTCTTAGAGCCTCCAAGAGATCACCAAACTGTTCTATTTGATCAGCATGGTTCTTATTGTTGCATGATGAGCAGTCTTCTGCATCATCTTCAGAAGATAAACAATTTTCTGATGCACTCTTGGTCTTCTTAAATAAATCAGGCAGTAAATGTGGGTGGGTGGTGCATACCTGATCATGATGCGATTCATCATGATTTTCTTCATCTGATAGAGCCATCAACCCAAGAACCTCTTCATCCTCAGAGTCACAATCTGTAGGAGACAGGGGTGCTCTTATCCTTTCTCCTGCTCCAGAGCATTCATCATCTTCTGATTCATTGTCTGAAGTAGTCAGTGGTGCTCTGATGCATACCTCTTCTTCAAGGTCTTCCCCTGATCCTTCCATGAGGACTTCTAAGAGGTCCCACATATCCTTTGCTGTTGTGCAACGACTCAGCTTCTGGTGTGTTGCTAGATCTACTGCACCAGATAGAATGATTCTTGCTTCTTTGTCCAAGCTGGCAAGAAGAGTCTCCTCTTTCATCATCATGGAGGGACCTTTTTGAACAACCAAGAACATTCTTGGATCCATTGCCTCCATGAATATTCTTGCTCTAACTTTCCTTAGGGGAAAATTTTCTCTACAATACATGGCTATTCTTGACTCCATACTAATGATCCTTAGACACCCGCTGGCAGATCTGTTCAAGCTGTTAAGATTTTCTTTGAACAACCTCGCTTTAATACCACTTGTTGTTTATGGGGGTGTCTACTTTATCACCTAGAGGGGGGGGGGAGGTGAATAGGTTTTTCAAATTTATTTCCTCCCCTTTATGATGTTGTTGGCTTCTGATTAATGGATCTATAAAATAAAGAGCAAAACACAGAAAACACACAATGATCTATAGAGGTTCCTCAAGACCGGGTGTCTTGAGTAGTCATCTCTCCCTCTGCGCATAACTAGCAGTGTGCTAGGCTCGGCAAACGCCGCCAAAAACTTCAGGCCCTCAAGCCTTACACCATGGACCCGCAAGTCCCAACAGCCTAGGCCCGCAATCCCCTACTGCCCCCGAGCCTGCAAGCTCGACCCTCAGGCCCTCAAGCCCTACAGCACGGACCCGCAAGTCCCAACAGCCTAGGCCCGCAAGCACCTACTACCCCCGAGCCCGCAAGCTCGACACTCAGGCCCTCAAGCCCTACCACCCGGACCTGCCAGTCCCAACAGCCTAGGACCGCAAGCCCCTACTGTCCCCGAGCCCGCAAGCTCGACACTCAGGCCCTCAAGCCCTACCACACGGACCCGCAAGTCCCAACAGCCTAGGCCCGCAAGCCCCTACTGCCCCCGAGCCCTCAAGCTCGACAGATCGCACCCGCAAGTGCACTGCCCTGGCCCCCAAGCCTCACAACTCTCCATCCCTCAAGCTAGACAAATTGTCCCGCAAGCTTTACAAGAAATAATAGTAAATAAAATTGCTTCTTCTGCCTGATGGTGATTGGCAACTTAGCCTGATGGAGATCGGCTTCTTGAGTTGAAGAAGATTCTTCTGATTCAGATCTTGATAGCGCAGTTCTTCTTCAATCTCTACTTTTTTCCTGATGATGATCAGCGACTTCTCAGTCAATGAAGATGACTGATTCTTTTGAGAACGCTTGAATCTTGTTCTCTTTATTCTCCGCTGAATATACTGTTCTATTGAAGAGCGGCGAGATTCTTTTCTCGTTCTTTTTCTTGCACAACAAACTTCTTTCTTTCTGATCTTTTTTCCCTGCAGTTTTTTAGGGCAACCTCTTATCTCTTTTATAAGACTGCGAGGTCCCCAACGGTCTTCTGAAAAAATGCCTTAAGTGTCAGACGCTCCCTTCCTTAAGAGCACGCGCTGATTAGACAATCAGGCGGTGACATTAAATGCTGACAGCGCATCCGTAAGAGTTTGAATTCTGTCTTGAAGACACTTGCATCATTACAAAGACAAGCTATCTCTGACTATGTCGTCGTGATCTTCCTTCTTGCATCATGTCGTTGTGCCACATTGTTCTCTCGACTACATGCGTTCTTTACGACGATGTGTGTTCTTTCTTGACGACTTGACCACTTTGGTGAAGTCGATGATACTGCGTCTTCTCTGCATTCGATGATCTTGCTTCTGCGATCGACGAACTTGCCATCCTTTGTTCGACGATCTTCCCGAGTCTCAGCGGTCGACGATCTTCCTTCCGAGTTCGTCGATCTTGTCGAGTCTCAGCGGTCGACGATCTTCCTTTTGCGTTCGACGAACACGCCAAATCTCGGCGGTCGTCGAACACTTTGCTTCTCAGCGGTTGCTTTGCTCATCATTACAACGAAAAGCATTCTTTGTCGACATTTCTTTAACTTCTTGAGATTATAAGTTATCTTGCTGAATTCCCTGAGTACATCAAGCTTGTAGCTCCCCCTTAATTTGATGTCTCTTATCCTTCTCGACGATATGGTACTTAGTTAAATAACTAAGGTACATGATGTGTTGTCAATCTCTGCAAGCATAAACTGGATGGAATGTTAAATACAACTTGCATTTATCATTGAGCTGAGCACTTCTTCAAATCAGGAACATTGCAGGGCACTATTCCCAACACCTTCCTATTTTGAAGATTCGAGCCATCAAGTTATTTCTATATTGAGTAAACGCCTGACGTTAGCCTTAACGCCATCGTTAGCTTCCAGTACTATAAATAGGCGGTTTTTGTTCTCTTTGACTATTGATTCTATGGAGCCCTTTTCCAGCACTTCAGAAGATCTGTGAGGGCCGTAATTTCAGACCACCATCTCCCACACAAATTCAAGAGAGGAATTCGAATGAGGATCGGATCAACGCTAACCCAATGTGAAGAATGCACGCTTTGACTTCGACAATATTTAGCGGGTTTTCGCCGTCTCCAGAATTCTTCATAGGGAGTTTACTTT
Source organism: Dactylorhiza incarnata (assembly GCA_033032865.1). Taxonomy (NCBI): domain Eukaryota; kingdom Viridiplantae; phylum Streptophyta; class Magnoliopsida; order Asparagales; family Orchidaceae; genus Dactylorhiza; species Dactylorhiza incarnata. The sequence goes on from JAWHQI010000250.1 coordinate 496,443, forward strand.
GTCTTTTATATTTTATTATACCTCTTTCTTTGTGATTGTTTAGTGAATTCACCACGATTGTTGGCTACTAGTTTCGTGCGTGGGTTTGGGGGAATTCATCGTGGTTGTTGGTGACTAGGTCTAGGGAGTAGATCTAGGGTGTGCTCGAGGCCTTTCTAGAGATAGGAAGGCTAGAACATCTTGAGGTCGTATCTGGGGAGAGATCGGTTAAAGCCAACTGGTTCTTAGTGAGAAGAGTCAGTATAGAAAACCAAAGAGTCTTTTATATTCACCTTTAATATCTAGCATCATAGAAATCCATTTTTGTAATCAAATTTATTAATGTTAATCATGTTTTTTTGTTTTCAATAAAATTGATTTCTAGTTCTTTGTTTTTGTTTCAATTAACTTTTTAGAAAATCACTAATGTTTTCTATAAAATCTTAAAGTTGTCTAAAACCCTTATTCACCCCCTTCTAAGGGCGCCGCAAGATACAACAAGTAGTATCAGAGCTAGGTTATTCCAAAATTGCTTCACAATCAGGAATAATGGCGCTCATGATCTCGCATCCACTAGAGAGGATGATTTTTTAATAAATGAAAAATTCTTAACACCACCTTTATTTATGGGCAAAAATTATAAAGGGTGGAAAAAATTAATGAAAATTTTTCTTAGAGCTTTAGATGAAAAAGTTTGGAATATTACTATTGAAAAGTCACATAGCATATTAAATAGAAATGAAATGACTTTAAATGCAAAATATATAAATAGTCTATTTTGCGCGCTAGATCAAAATATTTTCAAACTTATTTATACTTTGCCTACCGCATATGAGATTTGGAATTTTCTTGAATGATCTTATGATTCTACTTCTGTATGTATGGAACAATCATAAGAACTGGAGAATATGCAAGCCTGCACAAGTATTCAAGAAAGCTCCTCACATGATGGAACCATGGATAACACATCAAGCGGAAGGGATGATGGAAACTCTTGTTTGGAAGAGGAAGATGAAGATGCCAAAGGAACTATAGGTTCAAATCTCGTCTTATCCACAAACGCTGTAAGGAAATCAAAATCCCTTATTGTTTGTAAGTCTATTTCTACATTACAATTGCTATAAGTTACTAAGCGACAAATTAAGAAATTGAAAAATGCTAATTGCAAATTGCTTTTAGACAATAAAAGTTTACAAGCAAAATTTACTGTAGAATCAAATTCTGATTTATCTAGGTTTACCAATATCTCTTTAGTTGAAAATATTACACCTTGTATAGAATTTAATGAATTAAAAGAAAAATACAAGGAACTTGAAAAAGAGTTTATTTTTGTAAAATAACAAAATGAAAGATTATATTAAGAAAACTCTTCTTTGAAAAGTAATTGTGCTTGGTGTAAAAACTATAAAATTAAAACAAAAGAGATTGATGAAACATTTGAAGAATTAAGAAATAAATATAAAAATCATATTGACTCTATTGTTTCCACTCTTAAAAATAACACAATAGCTTATAATAAAGCTAGACATAATCTTAAGATCAAGAATGCTGAATTAAAATCAAAAATCAACTTGCCATGAAAATTATGAATAAAAATTCACACCACATAAATTCACAATATCAAGCAATATATAAAAGCAAGTTGAATATGAATATCTTGACTAATCCTAAAAATGGGAGTAAGGAATACAAAGCATTTGTAAATAAAAATCCTAACCACTATTATTTACAAAATTATGTTTCTCCCAACTTAAAATTAGAATTGCACAAATTTCCTATGAAAAATATTTTTAATGATCATTATAATTATAATCTTCAAGATAAAGATAATCGCAATGGAAATTTGAATGGAGACCCAAAGATAAAGATGAAACAAAAACTCAAATAAAAATGGCTTTTTCAATTCTATCACCCCAAAAGCAAACATGATGTATTTGCGTACCGAAAGGAACCATCCCACGTGATCCTCTTTGGATAACTAAATCTCTTACTCATTAGTGTTCAATCATTTGCATGAATTAGAAACAATTAAAAATGAAATATCATTATTCTACTTCATGATATGCTTAAGTCCTTTTTGTTTGTTTTCTTTTGTTTTTTTAACCATCATGCTATTGTCACTTTATATAACAAGTGATATGACTTTCACACATTATGTCATAAATTTATAAATGAATCAAATTGAATGAAATTGAATATAAGTCATATCATTTCTCAAGTGACCTATATATCCTTTTTATCCTTCAAAATCGGATAAGTATCTTATATTACCAATATAAATTGAAAACTAAATTTGTTATATATTATCAAGATCAATGAAATAATTGTCAAAAAGGGATTTACAAGGAATATTAGGGGTCTTAGACTAAAAGTATAAAATGCACAAGTTTTTGCTTATTTATTTAATATCCTTGCGTCATTTGACAACCCCAATCATGTTTAATGATATTGATTTTGCGGTTTTGAAATTTAGTGAAGGTTTGAGAATTCTCTCCAATCTATATCTGATAAAGGCAAGTATACCTTATCGTCTATAGTATAGGATATTAAGAAATACCAAGGTCGTATTCCACAGGGCGCGTTGATTACTTCTACTTTGAGGAAAGTCGCTATTATCTTATCTAATGATATTTTGGGGTTTTGGTTACTTAGCTAGAAAAAGATAAATTGCAAGCTAAATTAAGGGTTTAGATGATGATAAAAGAGGCTAGTACTAAATCATTCTCACCTTGGTGTGAGAATAGACAAGTGAAAAGAGAATAAATCTAATTCCATTTAAATTGAACTACTTGACCGTGGAGGTTCCTGAAGCTCGAACATGCCTCTCTCGAGGTTAATGCCCAACTAAGATTAGGAAAAATCAACAGGACTCTCGTCCTATAATCGATTACCTAAAACTTGCTTTACGAAGTGAACCCCGCTATTGGATTTGACTCTAATCCGGGAGATTTATGTCATCCTCTCTCGAGGGGTGCATGCAACTCTCTTTACCCTTGACTGATCGATTCATACCTTGAGCCTCTCGACTAACTAAGTATGAAAACATAAGCAAAAACCATACATCGATAATATGGCCTCACTAATTAAAAATCAAGGGTAATTCAAGCGTCTATAAAAATGGAAAAAGAAAACTTTAGAAAATCATAACTTGTCCATCTCATCCTCGTATCATTTTGATCGAGTACTAATGAGGATTAGTTAATCATGGTGGAGGGGGAAGAGAAAAAACATGAAATTCCATAATAAGAAAAATTAGCTAAGGAAGGGGAAGACAAACAAAGAGAGCAAACTAATTTTTATTTAAATGAAAACCATTACAAACCTTAAGAAAGGAGATTGCAAGCTAGAAGAAATAAAGTTACAAACTTAAACTAGGCTATTGCATTGAAAGAAAGCTAGTACATTGCATGAGAAAAAGAAGAGAACATGAAAGGAAAGAAAAATGAACATGAACATGAAAGTGAAAAATACTCAGGATTGGCTCCAGCAGCACCTCCCCCACTCCAAAATTCTCAATCCTGGACTCAAGGAGAACCTCTGAATTTATAGGAAAAAATTTCAGATTACACGCCCTCGGTCACGGGCGTGACTGCACTATTCACATCGGATCCGACAGCGGCGTGGGCTTTTTGGACGGCGCGGCGAAAAGTGACATGTCACGGGCGTGACATGTCGGGTCACGGCCGTGACTTTGGACGGCTGCATTAAATGCGGCGTGGGCTGGAATTTGGCGCGGCGGCGAAGCAGAGATCACGCGGGCAAGTCACGGCCGTGACATGTGGGTCACGGGCGTGACTCAAGTTGACTTCTCGACTGCATCTCCACGTCTCGACGACGGCTCTACGTGGAAGATTCTAAGATTACACGCCCCCGGTCACGGGCGTGACTTTGGGTCACGGGCGTGACCTGGGGCGTGACTTGGTGTGGACTGGTTCAAACAGCGTGGCATTAATTCTGGACTGATCTTCAGGTTACACGCCCTTGGTCACGGGCGTGACCAAGGGCGTGACATGCTATTTTTCCCGATTTGTCCCAAAATTCTGCAAATATTGAAATTAAGCTAAGTTAGAATCAAAATTACAAAAAGAACTACTTATAACCTAAAATTGACATAAAAAGGAAAATTCATATTAAATACTTACAAAATTTTCTATTAAAAAGTTATCAAAATACTACTTATCAAATACCCCCATACTTGAGGTTTTGCTATTCCAGAGCAAAAGTGTAAGACATAATTTATAAGACATCCTTAAATTTTTTTTTTAATTTTAAACTAAAATTTCATTTAAACCAAAAGTTAAGTTAAAAGTAAATTCAAGGGGGAGTTAAGTCCTAAATTATGATGATGATTTTGAAAAGAGTGAAAAATGTTTAGGCAAAGACTTCTCGAGAAAATTAATTAGTTTACAATATTGTAGAAATTATAAAATTAAATTAGATTAAAATTATAAGAACTCTACCTTAAAAGAAACTTAAGGAAAAGTAAATTACTAAGTATTGCTCTCTCCATAATTTTCAACTAAAACTAGAACAATGATAATTGGCTAAGGGGGATTTCATAAAATTTGGCATAAGAAGAGAAATTTTTGAATGGAGGAAATGGAATTTATCATGAAATTTCCTTTTTTTTTCTTTTTTTTCTCTTCTAATAAAAACCCAAAATGTATGTGGTTTAGGAGTAATGAATTTTATCCTCTTACTCCATGCCATATAATCTTTTCAAATATTTTGGGTGCATATGTTTTAGAGAATAATGAATTTTATCCTCTAATTCCCATGACATATGATCTTTTAAAGTTCATTTTTTTATGCCACAAAGGGGGTAAGGAAGGAAAATTAATCTAGCTAGCTTTAAATTATATTGAGAGCAAATTCTAGTAACATTAAATTTCCTAAGATCTAAAAAGTTAGAAGAAAATATAATTGAAATCTAAAGAGGTTTAGGAAATTTACTACAAAATGAAGCCATTTAAAAATAAAAAGAGAAGTCATGCTAACAAAATTCTCTAATCAATTTAAAATCATAAGATGATTCTTAAATCAAGATTACCTCAAATTTAAAATTAGCAAACTATGATAAACAAAATTTTAGCCAATTAAAAACTTAAACATGCTTATAAACATTCTCAACTAGATTTCTAAGAAATCACAAAAACAACAAGAAGGAGGGATATACGAATTTTTGGAATTTTTGATATTATCTTTTTTTTTTTGAATTTTTCTCATTAAAAACTATTTACAAAGAAAGGAAACTAGCTTTAAAAAAAACTTAACAATTTTTGTTAAGTCTTGGACTTCCCAAGGGCTACCCGGTGAAGGGTTCAAAAGGTACTAGGAGGTGTGATGGGATGAAATCCCAAACGTCCCTTTCCAAGATTTAAATTTTCGATTTTCTAATTTTTTTTTTATTTTGAGTTTTTGGATTTTACAAGTGCTTAAATAAAGGAAAACATAGAAACAAAATTAAAATTTGTTTTTGTTTTTTTTTTCTTTTCATTTTTTTTTGAAAATTTTCTTTTTAAAACTATTTACAAATATTTACAAAGGGCTATTTACACCCCCATACTTAAAGTTAAATATTGTCCCCAATGTTTAAAAGTAAGTATGAAGTAAGAAAAGGTAAAAAGAAATGCAAGGAAAAAAAAAGGAAAGAAGGAAAAAGAGCTTCCCTGATTTTTGAATTTTGTGGGGAAGCCGCGATTACCTACAAAAGATGTTAAAGAAGGAACAAGAAAAAGAAAACAAGAGAAAACAATAAAAATATAACTTTGGGGTGCCTCCCAAAAGCGCTTTGTTTAAGGTCGCGTAGCTTGACCCACTTGCCAATCATGTTATATTATGAAGAAATATCGCATCACTCTTGTCATTAGGTAAGTCTCCCAGAAGATACAATTTAAGGCGGTGCCCGTTAACTTTGAAGGAACCTTTTTCCGGGTGGGAAATTAGAATTGTCCCATAGGACCAAACCTCTTTAACAATAAAAGGTCCGTACCATCGAGATTTCAGCTTTCCCGGAAAAAGGCGAAGACGAGAATTATAAAGGAGGACGAGATCGCCCAGCGAAAAAGTTTTTGGAAATTTTATATGTTTGTCGTGATAAAACTTTGTTCGCTCCTTATATAATTTATTACTCTCATACGCATTCGCTCTCCACTCATCCAATTCGTTCATTTGAAATTTTCTTTGTTCGCCCGCTAAAGTAGAACCAAGATTTAAAAATTTAAGCGCCCAAAATGCGCGGTGTTCTAATTCGACCGGAAGGTGGCAAGCCTTGCCATAGACCATTCGATATGGTGTACAACCGATAGCAGTCTTGTACGCTGTTCGATAGGCCCATAGCGCGTCATCGAGCTTTATTGCCCAATCCTTCCGATTAATAGAAACTGTTTTTTCTAAAATCCGTTTTAATTCTCGATTAACAACTTCGACTTGGCCGCTCCTTTGTGGGTGATATGCAGTGGATAATTTGTGTGTGACACCATATTTTGCTAAGATTTTTGTGAATTGAGTATTGCAAAAATGGGTGCCCCGATCACTCACAATAGCGTGCGGAGTGCCAAATCGAGAGAATAATTTTTTTAAAAAGTTAACGACGACTCGCGTATCGTTGGTGGGGAGAGCTTGCGCTTCCGCCCACCTCGACATGTAGTCGACCGCCACTAGAATATACTTATTTGAAAACGAAGGAGGGACCAACGAAATCAATGCCCCAAAGATCGAAAATTTTGCATTCTAAGAAAATGTTTTGGGGCATCTCATCCCGACGGGAGATGTTCCCCGACCGCTGGCAGCTGTCGCAAGTACTCACAAGGGTGTGAGCATATTTGAAGAGCGTGGGCCAATAAAAGCCCGCCTCCAGCGCCTTCCTCGCGGTTCGGTTTGAATGATAGTGACCACCGGTGGGTCCCTCATGACAATGATGTAAAATTTTAAAGCCTTCCTCACTTGAAACACATCTTCTCACAACCTGGTCTGCGCATACTCGGAATAAAAAGGGGTCCTCCCAAAAGTAATTCTTTAAATCAGAAAAGAATTTCTTCTTTTGCTGACTCGAGAATTCTTTTGGCAGGACCCGAGCTACTAAATAGTTAGCCAAATCCGCAAACCATGGGGTAGAAGATGAATTAAAATTTTCGAGAGCTAGGAGGCGCTCTTTGGGAAATTTATCGTTGATGTCGGCCTCTATTAATGCTTCCGAGGAGGGATTTTCTAAACGAGAAAGGTGATCGGCCGCCAAGTTTTCGGCTCCTCTTTTGTCCTGGATCTCTAAGTCAAACTCCTGCAAGAGGAGGATCCATCGCAAAAGACGAGGCTTGGCATCCGATTTGCTTAAAAGATACCTAAGTGCGGAGTGATCCATGAAGACGATAACTTTCGAGAGGGTGATGTATGACCTAAACTTATCGAAGGCAAAAACGATCGCTAGAAGCTCCTTTTCGGTAGTGGTGTAATTCGCTTGTGCCAACGTGAGTGTTTTGCTCGCATAATAAATAGGGTGGAAATACTTACTCACCCGTTGGCCTAAAATGGCACCAACCGCAATGTCACTCGCGTCGCACATGATTTCAAAAGGGAGCGACCAATCCGGCGCGACTAGAATCGGGGAGTTTATAAGTTTTTCTTTGATAAGTTTAAAGGCCAAATGGCATTCATCGCTAAAAATAAATGAGTATTCCTTTTCAAGAAGATGGGTTAACGGCTTTGCGATTTTGGAAAAATTTTGTATAAAGCGCCGATAGAACCCTGCGTGCCCTAGGAAACTACGAATAGCTTTTACGTTTGTTGGAGGGGGGAGTTTTTCAATCACTTCAATCTTGGCCCTATCGACCTCGATCCCCATGCCCGAAATTTTATGACCAAGGACTAATCCTTCCTTGACCATAAAATGGCATTTCTCCCAATTAAGTGCTAAATTCGTTTCCTCGCATCGCTGCAACACGCGCTCAAGATTTTTTAAACAATTTTTAAATGAGTTTCCGAATATGGAAAACTCGTCCATAAACACTTCCATCACCTCCTCTACTAACTCGTCAAATATCGCCAGCATATATCATTGAAATATAGCTGGCGCGTTACAAAGACCAAATGGCATCCTTCGATAAGCGAAGGTGCCAAAGGGACAAGTGAAAGTGGTTTTCTCTTGGTCGTCGGGCAAAATTGGGATTTGAAATTATCCCGACAAACCATCGAGAAAACAGTAGTAGGAGTGACCTGAAAGGCGCTCTAAGATTTGATCAATAAACGGTAGAGGGAAGTGATCCTTATGGGTGGCATCATTTAGTTTTCGGTAATCGATGCACATCCGCCAACCCGTAACAGTACGGGTTGGGATCAACTCGTTATTCTCGTTAGCTACTACCGTAACGCCTCCTTTCTTCGGTACGACTTATACTGGGCTAACCCAAGTACTATCCGATATCGGGTAGATAATTCCCGCGTCAAATAGTTTGATCACTTCGGACTTAACGACTTCTTTCATGTTAGGGTTTAGCCGTCGTTGAGGCTGGACCGAATTTCGGGAATTATCTTCGAGAAAGATTTTATGGGTGCAGAAGGAAGGGTTTATACCCTTAATATCCGAAATTTGCCACGCAATTGCGTGGCGGTGCTTTCTTAAGACAATAGCTAACTCAGAAATTTCCGAGTTGCTAAGTTCGGAAGAAACGATGACGGGTAGCTTAGACTCTTTTTCTAAAAATAAATACTTAAGGTGAGGGGGGAGTTGCTTTAGTTCTAAAATGGGTGGCTCTTCATAAGAAGTTTTGATTTTCAATTTTTCTAAAAATAGTGGTTCGGGTGGTGTGAAACGAGTGACTTCTTCTTCATCCAGACAAAAGAGCTCGGCAAGCTCGGACTCGTGACTCGAGGTGGAGACTAACTCGGGAGGTGAATTGAATTCCTAACACTCTTCCAGGTAAAAACACGAATCGTCGTTTTCTAATGTGTTCCGCATCGAGGAATTTATGCCGAAAGAAACTTCATCGTCTCCAACCCGTAGGAGGAGCTTTCCGTTACTTACATCAATAATGGCGCGGGAGGTGGCAAGGAAGGGGCGGCCGAGTATGAGGGGTACTTCGGCTTCCTCTTCGATGTCAAGAATGACAAAGTCCACCGGGAAGATGAACTTGTCGACCTTGACGAGCACGTCCTCCACTATTCCTACCGGATATTTTAAAGAGCGATCCGCTAATTGAATACTCATTCGAGTGGGGCTTGGATTTCCTAGACCTAGCTTCTTAAATAGTGACAAAGGCATGAGATTGATACTTGCTCCCAGATCCGCTAAAGCGTGTTTTACTAACGAATTGCCAAATAAACACGGGATGGAGAACCGTCCCGGGTCATTCACTTTTCTAGGCAATTTGTTGAGTACAACCGCGGAGCATTCTGCGTTCAAAGAGATATGCGAAATATCTTATAATTTTTTCTTATTGGAGAGCAACTCCTTAGGATATTTTGCATATTTAGGCATTTGAGAGATAGACTCGCAGAAGGGTACATTAATGTGAATTTGCTTTAAAATATCTAAAAACTTTTTATAATTCTTTTCGGCGCTCTCGCTTTTAAACTTAGATGGATACAGAATATTAGAAGTAGAAGCGCGCGGAGCTAACGTAGCAGGTAAATTTGAAGATAAAATAAGAGGAGGAGGAGGGGAGGAAGTTACCATGGGTTCGTCCTATTTTGAAACCACCTCCTTCCCGCTTCAGAGTGTAATGGCGTTTGCGCTCTCCCTTGGGTTTGGCTCAGTGTTTCCCGGAAGGGCTCCTTGTGGGCGCTCGGAGATTATCTTTGCTAGCTGGCCCACTTGGTTCTCTAAATTTTTGATCGATCCGGTGAGGTTCCGGATGTTCGCTTCATTTGTAGCAACATATTTTGCAAAAGCCTCTTCAAGCGGAGAGGGCTTTTGCTGTTGCGGTGGAAAACCAGGTGGATTAAAAATTGGAGGGGGAGTTAAATTAAGAAGTTGATTTGGAGGTTGATTTGAATTTAAGGGACGCTGAGCATTTCCTTGATTGCTCCATGAGAAATTCGGATGATTCCTATAACCCGCATTGTATGTGTTATTATACGGAGCGGTGTTCGGGTTATAGGAAGGCCGAGGTGGATTTCCAATGTAATCAACTTGCTCTTCATTTAAAACATTATTAGCCCAAGGAGGAGTGGCGGAGGAAGCAGACATCTCCGCCACTTGCTTTGTTAAGCGCTCAACTTATAAAGCCAAATTCGCGTTTGCGTCTAATTCAAAAATTCCGGTCGGCTTATTAGGCCGCGCTCGGGGCATGTTCCATTGGTACGCATTTGTGGCCATCTCTTCGAAAATCTCTTGAGCGGCGACCGGGGTTTTATTATTTAATGTCCCCCCGGCGGCCGCATCAATCATTTGCCTCGTTTGGAGATTTAAGCCATTATAAATTATTTGCACTTGTTCCCAAGTGGCAAGTGCGTGGTGAGGGCATCGACGCAAAAGCTCCTTGAAGCGCTCCCATGTATCATAGAGAGTCTCCGAGTCGATTTGCATGAATGACGCAATATCCGTGCGCAATTTAGCGGTCTTTGAAGGCGGGAAATATTTATTAAGAAATTTTTCCGCCATTTCGGCCCATGTAGTGATGGATCCCCTAGGTAGGGAGCCCAGCCACTGCTTGGCCGTAGAACGCAAAGAAAAAGGAAAAAGTCGTAATCGAATGGCGTCATCGGTGACGCCATTGATCTTAAAAGTGTCACAAATTTCAAGAAAGTAAGAGATATGCGAATTAGAATCCTCGTCCGGTTGACCATCAAAGGTCACCGATTGTTGCACCATTTGTATGATGCTGGACTTGATCTCAAAATTATTGTTCGCCACCGTGGGGCAAACAATACTCGATTGTGTGCCTTCCAAATTCAACCGCGCATAATAGGACATGGTCCGTTGCGCGTCCTCATTAGGATTTGGCTCGTTAAGATTAGGAGGATTAAGATTATGATTCATATTCGCTGTGTTAGTGTCCCCGATCGACTCTTCGGATTCTATTTGATTTCCCTGATCACGAGAACGGCGGTGCCTCAAAAGGGTTCGCTCGATCTCCGGATCAAAAGGAAGAATCGAAGTGCTACCTCGGGTCATACACTAAAAAGAGAAGAAAGGAAGAAGAAAAACTAAATTTTTTTTTCTTTTTGAAATTTAGAAAAAGCAAAATAAAATAAAAAGAAGCATGATAAAATTAATACCTATCCTCTTTTCAAAATATCTACGCAAAGTCCCCGGCAACGGCGCCAAAAACTTGATATTGATTTTGCGGTTTTGAAATTTAGTGAAGGTTTGAGAATTCTCTCCAATATATATCCGATAAAGGCAAGTATACCTTATCGTCTATAGTATAGGATATTAAGAAATACCAAGGTCGTATTCCACAGGGCGCGTTGATTACTTCTACTTTGAGGAAAGTCGCAATTATCTTATCTAATGATATTTTGGGGTTTTTGTTACTTAGCTAGAAAGATATAAATTGCAAGCTAAATTAAGGGTTTAGATGATGATAAAAGAGGCTAGTACTCAATCAAAAGTCACCTTGGAGTGAGAATAGACAAGTGAAAAGAGAATAAATCTAATTCCATTTAAATTGAACTACTTGACCGTGGAGGTTCCCGAAGCTCAAACATGCCTCTCTCGAGGTTAATGCCCAACTAAGATTAGGAAAAATCAACCGGACTCTCGTCCTATAATCGATTACCTAAAACTTGCTTTACGAAGTGAACCCCGCTATTGGATTTGACTCCAATCCGGGAGATTTACGTCATCCTCTCTCGAGGGGTGCGTGCAACTCTCTTTAACCTTGTGTGATCGATTCATACTTTGAGCCTCTCGACTAACTAAGTATGAAAACATAAGCAAAAACCATACATCGATAAGATGGCCTCACTAATTAAAAATCAAGGGTAATTCAAGCGTTTATAAAAACGGAAAAAGAAAACTTTAGAAAATCATAACTTGTCCATCTCATCCTCGGATCATTTTGATCGAGTACTAATGAGGATTAGTTAATCATGGTGGAGGGGGAAGAGAAAAAAAATGAAATTCCATAATAAGAAAAATTAGTTAAGGAAGGGGAAGACAAATAAAGAGAGCAAACTAATTTTTATTTAAATGAAAACCATTACAAACCTTAAGAAAGGAGATTGCAAGCTAGAAGAAATAAAATTACAAACTTAAACTAGGCTATTGCATTGAAAGAAAGCTAGTACATTGCATGAGAAAAAGAAGAGAACATGAAAGGAAAGAAACATGAACATGAAAGTGAAAAATACTCAGGATTGGCTCCAGCAGCACCTCCCCCACTCCAAAATTCTCAACCCTGGACTCAAGGAGAACCTCTGAATTTATAGGAAAAATTTTCAGATTACACGCCCTCGGTCACGGGCGTGACCAAGGGCGTGACTGCACTATTCACATCGGATCCGACAGCGGCGTGGGCTTTCTGGACGGCGCGGCAAAAAGTGACATGTCACGGGCGTGACACGTCGGGTCACGGTCGTGATTTTGGACGGCTGCATTAATTGCGGCGTGCGCTAGAATTTGGCGTGGGGGCGAAGCAGAGATCACGCGGGCAAGTCACGGCCGTGACATGTGGGTCACGGGCGTGACTCAAGTTGACTTCTCGACTGCAGCTCCACGTCTCGACGGCGGCTCTACGTGGAAGATTCTAAGATTACACGCCCCCGGTCACGGGCGTGACTTTGGGTCACGGGCGTGACCTGGGGAGTGACTTGGTGTGGACTGGTTCAAACAGCGTGGCATCGATTCTGGACTGATCTTCGGGTTACGGGCATGACCGAGGGCGTGACATGCTATTTTTCCCGATTTGTCCCAAAATTCTGCAAATATTGAAATTAAGCTAAGTTAGAATCAAAATTACAAAAAGAACTACTTATAACCAAAAATTGACATAAAAAAGGAAAATTCATATTAAATATTTACAAAATTTTCTATTAAAAAGTTATAAAAATACTTATCATTTAAGCATAATCGTGAAAATTTGGAATTAAAAAATCACAAAAATCATATGTTTTAAACATAAATCTCAACTCTGTTGCTAGCGCCTGACATTAGTTTGTAATGCTGGCGGTAGCATAATTATATTGAAAATTCCGATTTCTCTAAATATTAAATTTTGTAAAATTATAATACTACGTTAATTATCATTCTCCTCTACTTAAAAGAACTTATATATGTTTTGGTCATATTCACATAAAATCAAAAACAAAGAGAAAGTGCAATACGCTTTGCAAATGACCAATGACATCTTCACAATTAATTTTTCAATATAAATTATCATGAATAATTTTTCATATGATGAAGTAAAAGATAATATATCTATCTCATGTTTAAAGTTTTCAACTCATCATAAGAATTAATGATCTTATAAAAATTCTTATAATAAACACAATTGGAATTGATTCCATTGTTTCATAACTTGTTTTACGTATGAATTATGTCTTGAATTTGCATGTATCTCATTTTTGTCAAGACATTAGAATTAACCTTATACTAATTAAAAATAACTCACAAGATTAAATCACATCATTCTAGGTTCTATGAACGTTTAGGTTGAAGCTCCATGTTGAATAAATGAAAATCAATCATAGGTTTGTAATCTTTACATAACAATGCACCTTGTTACCATAACTTTTCATTCTATCATCATCACTTACTATAAGTAGAAATCAATGTCTATGCTAGTTAATCGTGCCATGTTATGTTAAAGAAAAATAGAATAATGAAATTTGAAAGTTGTAACATCCCCCCAAATAACTAGACCCCCAAGTTGGTTTTGTCATGACTAGGTCATGACAAAACCATAGGAAGAGCTTAAGACCATGTGAGCTTGGGTGAGAGGAAGAAAGCCCAAGTGGTCTGCAGATAGCAGTTCTCAGATACCTATCCTAGAGTTGGACTTTAGCGACTCACCTTGAACCTTGACCCCACTATAGTATCCCTAACCAATTATGGGTCCCCTTGGAGCACCAGGGACCCATTGGGGTCAACCAAAGTGGCCAAATTGACCAAAGTCAACCCTAACTCTAAATTAGTCAAACTAACACAATAAGGACCAATTGGCCCCCACCATGCCAAATTGACCCTTCCCCTACCCTCATAGGGACACTAGGGACCTAATGGACCAAAAATCCCATCATGGGACCTCCAATTTGGCCAATTTTACCAAAGTCAACTCTAGCCCTAATTTGGTCAAAAGTGCCCTATAAAGGGGCAATTCACCCTCACCTTGTCAAATTGACCCTACCTAGACCTTCCTAACTCTTAAGGGAGTCCAAGGGGTCACTATACACCCATTGTGGTCAACCCAAATGGTCAATTTGACCAAGGTCAACCTTAGACTAAATTTGGTCAAAATGATCCAATTGGCCCAAATTAAACCCAATCCATTTGGGCTAGGCCCAACTAAAGTGGTCCACCACCAAGAGGGCTTGATAATTACTGAAATTACCACTCAAATTCTATAATTGATGATTAGGAGAGAGAAAATGGAGGTTTCCCCCAAATTGGAGAGAGGTGGAGAACACTCATGGTGATTGAATGCATTGGACCCTTCAATCCCTCCCTAATTGATGAGCATTCACCTCCCCCTTCAATTACAAACAGAATCCTGAAGTTTCTATGGCCAGGGGAGCTGAATTAGGGGAGAATTAGAGGTGGCTGAAATCACCATTAATGGTGTTAATGGCAATTGATTCCATGGCCCCTCCCCTCCCCCAATTGATCTCTTTAACACCTTCAGAGGTCGGAAAGGAGTGAAACCACCCTCTTCCCCAAAGAAATCGAGCACCAGAAGCTAGGATTGACATGGCGCCAAAAGCTCCACCTCCGTCCATGGCAACTCGCCGGAATACGCGCCACTAAGTCCCTACACAGGTCCGATCCGCTTTCTCTCCACTAGTGCAAGATCTTTTGATGTTTCGGGGCTTGATCCGAGCTCAATTGGGCTCGGATCACGCTTCTGAGAGGGCTCGTTTCGAGCCCTCTTTCCCCCCAAAATATCCCCATTCCAGCCACCTCCGGTCGGCCAACCACCACCTATCACCGTCCACCACCTCAATGAAGGTGGTGGTGGCATTGGCCGGCTGGGGAGGCGCTGTGGTGGCCGGGAAAATGGGCACAAAGCTCACCTAGGCACGGGAAATCCTAGCCATTGGCCAGAGGAATGGTGAATGTGAGGTTTAGATCTTAGATTTACTCTAGAGGGGGGGGGGGGGGGGGGGGGGGGGGGGTGGAATAGAGTATTAAGAGTTTTTAACTTATTTTTATAGCAGAATTAAAATATTGATATTTATATGTGTAATAGAGTGAGTGTAAAAGCAAAATACAAATCACAACACAGCACAATACATAAAATAAACACAAACACAGAAGACACAAGGATCTATAGTAGTTCCCCAATCAACCTGGGTACATCTACTCTTCTACCACCCTTGGTAGGAATCCACTAGTTTTTTGATCAGTGCCCTATCACCACTGGAGTTTTGATCAGGTGCCCAAACACCACCAAGCTTTTGATCAGGTGCTCAAACTAAATCAAAGGTTTTTGATTAAGTGCCCTGCCACCAAAGGTTTAACTTTTGAAGGGAGTTAGAACCCCTGTATAAGATGGGATAAAAGTAAACAAAAGGAGTTATGAAGTTCTTCTCTATCAACAAGCTGAGAGAAGACTAGTGGATTGTTTGTGAAATATTTCCGAATCTTTATGGAGCGAGCAGGAGCTAGTCAACTTAGAGGTAAAAAAACCAAACAACCAGAAGCAAGTGGAGGCAAACAACTGATCTTTATTGATAACAATCTTCAAAATTACAAGGCAAGGCATGCTTGGCGAGACATGATTTCGCCAACACAAACACAAAAGGAAAGATACAAAGTTGAAGATAACTTGAGACCGCTCAGACCGCGCGACCTCCCTGCGATCTCAAAGACTGCCAGACCGCAGTAACTTGACGATCACAGAACACCACCAGCTCGCTGATCAAACCGCCCACTTCTTCAGACCTCCTGATTCTCCCGAACTCCAGCACCACAACTCCAAGCCGCAGACCGCCCGAACACTTTCGGAGGAAGAGGTGATCGCTGCTGTCCGCACTATCCGCAGAAGCTGCACAAGAGAAGTTCAATCAGGAGACCGCCCGGTCATATAAACTCAGACCGCAGGAAAGAAGAAAATTTAGCTTACGCTTGGTGTGTCTATTTGCTGCAACAGTGGCCTCCTATTTATAGGCGCGGGACCTGATCCAGTCACCACCCTATGAGATAGGATCACCACCCCCCAGACCGCGCGACCTGACCGGTCATACTGCGCGATCAGCAACATTACTTCTGCTTCAATTTTGGTGAATCCACCAGCTTTAATGTCGCCATGAGAGACCGCCACTCTCACAGCAGACCGCGACACCACAAGGAACACGCCAGACCACCCGAAGCTATTCACCACCTGTGTTCGCACGAGACCGCGAACACAGTCAGTTCGCCATCAGACCGCGAACTCCTGTCCGCATGCCGATCTCCTCCTGAGACCGCGAACAGCAATAAGCTCGCATACCAGTCTCCTCCTGAGACCGCGAACTGAGACTGCGCGACTAAGACCCTTAGTCCGTGAATACCCCCAGAAAGCCCTGTCAGCTACCAGACCGCATTCAGGAGAGAACCTGGATCAAACTGTGCGGTCACACCAGACCGCCACAGCCTTGAAGAGGACAACACGCCATGCGGTCACGCACAGACCGCGCATACCTGAAGACGAACAGCCCGCCAAGCAGTCAGAGACAGGCCGCGCGACCTCCATCTTCAGCCGCCTTGAACCCATACCAGCGATCAAGCCAGGAGACTGCAGCTAGGCTTAGATCAGCCAAACCGCAGATGCAGACCGCCAGGTCGTGCGGTCACGTCAGACCGCCCGACCTCCTCCCAGACCGCCCAGGTCCACAAACCCTCCAAACTTCCACTTCAACAATTTCAACACTCCCCCTTGAAGTGGGAAGTTGAAACTTGCCCCAGTAGGCCCCTTAGCCGTGTGAACGGCCCCTTTGCCAGTGCCTTTGTGACGATGTCCGCGACATTGTCCGCACTCCGCACATGCCCGACCGAAAGAGATCCCTCCAGCACCTTCTCCCGTATGAAGTGATGCTCGATCTCGATATGCTTGGTCCTCGCGTGACAAACTGGATTGGTTACCAGTTTGAGAGCACTCTCATTGTCACCACGTAGCAGAGTCGGCTCCCGAACCTCCTTGTGGACATCTCCCACCAACCTCCTAAGCCAGATGGCTTCCTGAGCTGCCAAGGCCGAAGCCTTGTATTCCGCTTCTGTGGTGGAGACCGACACGGAATCCTACTTCTTGCTGCACCATGATATAGCTATAGGGCCCGCCATGAAGATGAATCCAGATGTTGACTTCCTATCATCCGAATCTCCCCCGTAGTCAGCATCCATGTACCCGTGCACCTTGAAGCCCACATCTCTCCTATATAGGAGACCCACGTCCGAGGTCGCCTTGACATACTTCAGAATATTCTTGGCTGCTAGCAGATGAGGTACCCGTGGCTCCGCCATATACCGACTCACTCTGCCAACTGCATATGCAATATCCGACCTCGTGATCGTCAGATAAATCAAGCTTCCAACCAGAGCTCGGAACACCAACGGATCTTGCATAATCCTCCCCTCATCTTTCCGAAGCTTCATAGCCTTCTCCAGAGGTGTGGAAGTGCACTTCCCTTCCTTCATGCCGAACCGCTCAACGATCCACTCCGCATATCCGGCTTGGTTCACCAGCACTCCATCTTCCTTCCTCTGCACCTCGAGTCCAAGGAAATGGTGAAGCTCACCTATGTCCTTCATCTCAAACCTGATAGACAGCTCGGTCCGTAGCTGTGCTACTTCCTCCTTCGAGTTCCCCGTCACGATCATATCTTCGACGTATAGCAGCACGATGACTTGAAGCTCCCCGCTCTTCTTGACGAACAAGCTTGAGTCTGAGTCTGAAGCACAAAACCCACAGAATAGGAGATATTCTGCGATCTTCCCGTACCACGCCCTCGGCGCTTGCTTCAACCCATACAGGGCCTTCTTCAGCTTGCAGACATGCTCAGGAAAATCTCGCCGTACAAGAAGGCGTTCTTGACGTCGAGCTGCCAAATCTCCCATCCACTAAATGCCGCCAAGGCAATGATGAACCGAACTGAAGTCATTTTTGACACCGGACTGAAAGTCTCCTCGTAGTCTTCACCGTACTACTGCGAGAACCCCCGAGCCACAAGGCGAGCCTTGTATCGCTCGATACTGCCGTCAGCTTTCTTCTTGAGCTTGTAGACCCACTTGCATGTCACAGGAGTGATGCCCTCGGGCTTGGGCACAAGAGACCAGGTCTTATTCTTCTCGAGAGCTGCCATCTCTTCTTGTATAGCAATGTCCCACTCCTTCACGCCTCTGGCCTTTTCAAAGCTCGACGGCTCCCTCTCATCCAAGGGACCAGCGAAGAAACATGAGATGAAGCTCACTGCGTTTCCTCCTGTATAGCGATCAGGGGCAACGATCGCTCGCTTCAACCTCCTCAGCTCCTTCCCCTGAACCGCATTATCTCCAGCTGCTTCTTCCCTAGCTCCTCTTCCAGACGTGCTAGGAGCATTGCTCCCCCTGCTCCCTGAACCAGAAGCCTCAGTCTCAGAACTAGAAGGAGATGGTCCACCTGGTGACACAGGTAGCTCCACCTGAAGATCCTCCACAGCTTTTTCCGTCACCTCCACCCTGCTCTCTGGTAGCTCCACATCAGAGGACCCCTTGTAAGATGTCACTTCATCGAACACGACGTCGCGAGATACCACAAATCTCCACGTCTCCGGGTCCATGCACTTCCATTGTTTCTTCCGCTCATCGTATCCCACGAAGACTAGCTTCCTTGCTTTCGCATCTAGCTTCGTCCGAAGAGCATCTGGAACATGCACGTAGCAGGTGGAACCAAACACCCTAAGGTGTGCCATGCTTGGCTTCTCTTTGAACATCATCTCATGCGGAGTCAACATGTTGATGGGACTCAAAGGCATCCGGTTGATGACGTAGGCAGCACAAGACATTCCCTCCGCCCAGAAGGACTTTGGGATACTCTTGGCATGCAGCCAACACTTGCAGGTCTCCATCAGATGACGGATCTTCCGCTCTGCAACTCCGTTCTGTTGTGGAGTATGTGCACAAGTGAGCTCCCTCCGGATACCTTCCTTCCTGCAAAAACTAGAGAACTCACCAGAGGTGAACTCCCCTCCATTGTCAGTTCTCAGCTTCTTCACCCGCAGGCCAAGCCGGCCCTCCACAAGCTCCTTGAACTCCACAAATTTGGCAAACACCTCCACCTTCTCCTTCAGGAAATATACCCAGACATATCTGGTGTAATCATCGATCAACACCAGCATATATCTGCTTCCTCCGAGGCTTGGGGTAGAAGTAGGTCCCATCAAGTCACCGTGGATGCACTCCAATGGCACACTACTCCTCGTATGCAACTTGTCAAACGGTAGCCGATGAGACTTGCCGAACTGACATCCCTCGCAAACATGACCTTCTCCGTAGGAAGATAGACTTGGCAGGCCCTTGACCAGACCTCTCACCGCCATTGCTTTCAGCTTGTCCATCCCTACGTGCCCCAACCTCTCATGCCATATAACGGCACCATCATTCGTCTTCATCTTGTCAACGTAGGAACTTGTCGATAAAACGAACAAGTCCTTTGCCCGTATCCCGACATGGACAACCTCGGCCTTTACAGCCTCAAAGTTGCGTAGAAACTTCACTTCTGTTGGGCCGAACAGAACGTGATACCCAGCGTCTACAGCGTTGGTCACGGAGAAGAGATTTTTCCTCACACCGGGCACATAATAGACACTCTTCAAGGTAAGTGGCCCTCTATCACTGCCCAAGGAAACAACCCCCACCTTCTCCACTGGATGTACAGT
Source organism: Dactylorhiza incarnata (assembly GCA_033032865.1). Lineage (NCBI taxonomy): Eukaryota > Viridiplantae > Streptophyta > Magnoliopsida > Asparagales > Orchidaceae > Dactylorhiza > Dactylorhiza incarnata. The sequence goes on from JAWHQI010000250.1 coordinate 516,411, forward strand.
ATTATCAGCAGTAATGATTGCATTGTTACCTGTATAGGGCTGTGCAGAAGAAAGCTTGGTCTCGTCTCTGGTGAGGTGATGACCACACCCCGAGTCCACGATCCAGTCCTCCAGATAGTTGATAGGAGCAGAAGCTCCAACAGAGGCCGAGAAGGCTCCTCCCCAACCTCCTTGAATGTGCCTGGCCTCAGCTTCCTCCTTCTCCGCAGCATGCCCGGCTTGGGTGACCACCTTGCAATCCTTCCTGATGTGGCCATACTTGCCACACTTGAAGCACTTCGGACCTTCACCCTTCTTCTTCCCATCAGCCTTGGGAGCATACCCCCTTTCCTGTTGCCCAGAAGTTGAAGGCCCATAGCCTCCTCCAGCGGTCTTCTTCTTCTTATCTCACTTCTTCTTCTTTCCCGAGAAGAGCACTTCGCCATCTCCCCCAGCCACTGGCACCCCCGCCATCTGCCTTGCCAAACTTTCTTGCGATGCAAGAAAGTTCTCCAGCTCCAACAGAGATGGCTGATTTGCCCATCCCTGCACCGACGTCACAAAAGCAACATATTCCTTCCGTAGGCCGCGGATGATGTGCCTCTTCAGCTTCGCCTCAGAGATAGGCTCATCAGGGTCCAATGCTGAGATTTCAGCGCACAAGTTCTTCAGCTTCAGAAAGAAAGTAGAGATAGAAAGATCGCCCTGAGCCGACCATGCCAGCTCATTCTCCAAGAACTGCAGCCTAGCTACATTCTTCTTGTTAAACAGCCCATCTAGGGCTCTCCAGATCTCCGCAGCTGATCCACACCCCAAGATGTGATCAAATAGGTCAGGTGAGATTGCCCTCTTCAGAGTGAACTCTGCCTTCGCATTCGTCCTCCTCCAAGTTCTCACCTCAGCCCCATTATCCCCTTCCGGAACAACTTCCTGCATCTGATCTCCTCCAACAACTTCCCAGAGGTCCTCACCTACAAGATAGCTTTGCATACACGACTTCCACTTCTTGAAGTTAGTCGATGTAAGCACCTCAATCCCAAGACCCTTTGCAAATCCACCTTCTATTGTTCTTCCACTGGTTCCTTCTTCACAAAGGCGATGGCTACTCTAAGTTACTCACTGCTCAACCACTCTAACCTGCCTCTGATACCATGTGAAATATTTCTGAATCTTTATGGAGCGAGCAGGAGCTAGTCAACTTAGAGATAAGAAAACCAAACAACCAGAAGCAAGTGGAGGCAAACAACTGATCTTTATTGATAACAATCTTCAAAATTACAAGGCAAGCCATGCTTGGCGAGACATGATTTCGCCAACACAAACACAAAAGGAAAGATACAAAGTTGAAGATAACTTGAGACCGCTCAGACCGCACGACCTCCCTGCGATCTCAAAGACTGCCAGACTGCAGCAACTTGACGATCACAGAACACCACCAGCTCGCTGATCAAACCGCCCACTTCTTCAGACCTCCTGATTCTCCCGAACTCCAGCACCACAACTCCAAGCCGCAGACCGCCCGAACACTTTCAGAGGAAGAGGTGATCGCTGCTGTCCGCACTATCTGCAGAAGCTGCACAAGAGAAGTTCAATCAGGAGACCGCCCGGTCACATAAACTCAGACCGCAGGAAAGAAGAAAGTTTAGCTTACATGCTTGGTGTGTCTATTTGCTGCAACAGTGGCCTCCTATTTATAGGCGCGGGACCTGATCCAGTCACCACCCTATGAGATAGGATCACCACCCCCCAGACCGCGCGACCTGACTGGTCACACTGCGCGATCAGCAACATTACTTATGCTTCAATTTTGGTGAATCCGCCAGCTTCAATGTCGCCATGAGAGACCGCCACTCTCACAGAAGACCGCGACTCCACAAGGAACACGCCAGACCACCCGAAGCTATTCACCACCTGTGTTCGCACGAGACCGCGAACACACTCAGTTCGCCATCAGACCGCGAACTCCTGTCGGCATGCCGATCTCCTCCTGAGACAGCGAACAGCAACCAACTCGCATACCAGTCTCTTTCTGAGACCGCGAACTGAGACCGCGCGACTAAGACCCTTAGTCCGCGAATACCCCTAGAAAGCCCGGTCAGCTACCAGACCACATTCAGGAGAGAACCTGGATCAAACTGTGCGGTCACACCAGACCGCCACAGCCTTGAAGAGGACAGCATACCACGCGGTCACGTACAGACCGCGCATACCTGAAGACGAACAGCCCGCCACGCGGTCAGAGACAGGCCGCGCGACCTCCATCTTCAGCCGCCTTGAACCCATACCAGCGATCAAGCCAGGAGACCGCAGCTAGGCTTAGATCAGCCAAACCGCAGATGCAGACCGCCAGGTCGTGCGGTCACGTCAGACCGCCCGACCTCCTCCCAGACCGCCCAGGTCCACAAACCCTCCAAACTTCCACTTCAACAATTTCAACATTGTTGTGTTGTAAAGCTCCCCCTGTCTGATAGAAATTCTTGATAGATAATGGATGGAGCTTTCTCTTAGATGTAGAAAATCTTTCTTGATAGCTGATGAATCTGAGAGACAAAGTTTCTCAGATTATTGTTGCTCTTTGAAGATTTAGAATCAACAGTTGAACACTGAGAGAATGATTGTTGATGTTCTCAGAGAATGAGAATGCTGCCGTTGAGGATGAACTATGAAAAGCTTTTTTTGACTTTCTATATTTCTCTCTCGACAATTACTTCTCCATTCTTTCTATCTTGATGTAATGCTGATCTTTCTTTTCCTTAGACAATATATCACTGATTTGAAATTCAAATCTTCTGGATAATGAATATAATAATCTGAAAAGATATTTCTTGGAACTGCAATCGGATTCAGCACAATACATTAATTCCTTTTCCTTTTCCATAAGAGTATCCATTTCCAATATGTCAAACGGCTACTTTCTCGAGAGAAGAGAATGGAAAGGAATAATAAAAGGAAAGCATTAAATTCTTGTCTTATCTGATAAGTCCAAATAAAATTGAATAAATCTGTTGCTGATAGTCGATCTGAGTTCAGAGAAGAGTAGATAACTGATCTATCAGAAAATGTTAAGCTGGAGAAGAAAATTCGTCGAGCAAAAAACTGAGTTCGTCGAACTGAAAGTTGAGTTCGTCAAACTGAATCTGGAGTTCATTGAACTGAATTAATTCATCGAACACAATCTGGAGTTCGTCGAACTGAATCTGGAGTTCGTCGTGCTGAGAGAAAATCTGCTGAACTGGCTGGAAGATTGAATTCGTCGAGCTGAGAAGCAATTTCGTTGAACTGAACATCTTGTTACTTATGCGTCGAACACAGAGCTGAGTACGTCGATCTCAAACTGGAGTTCGTCGAACTGAGAGATAATCTGATAAACTATTTGGAGAACTGAATTCTTCGAGCTGAGAAGGGAGTTCATCGAACTGAAACACGTCGTTCGTCGAACACAGGAAGGAGTTCGTCGAACGCTGACTGGAGTTCGTCGAACACAAAAACTTGGAATTTTTCCTAAGTTCTAGCTACCTTAAATAGCCTAGACCTTGAGCCTTAGACTATACAATGGGGTCAACTTAGTCCTAATCAACAGATAGTGATCCTAGCCCAAATCAGTAATAGGGTTGTTCCAACAATCTCCCCCTATTTGGGTTAGGATATTATTTGACAAATAATAGAATAAAACAAACAACAAAACACAGAGCATATATATCTGACAGAATTTAAATCATTTCAGCAGATAAAATATATAGAGCTTTGAGTTTATGAATATTTACACTGAAAAACAGAATTAGCAAAATACCAAACAAGACTGAAGCTTTACTCTTTCACTTTGAAGAAGGCTTGAAGATGATTTGCCTATTTGGGTTCTCAGATTCCCTTTTATTCATGTAGAGGTCATGAGCTCCCAGCAGGGTTTGAGATGATGCATGAGGAACCACTGCTGCTGGGTGCAACCTTAAATAATCTTCAGCATTAAACAGGTGTCTTGAATTGTACTTTTCAAATTCTTGTCTTCTAAAATCAGACATTATAGAGAACTGAGAGAAATCCTTGCCTTCTGCTTTGGCTTTGTTTATTTGAGATGTATAAGGAACTATAGATTTTGAATAATTTTGGAACTTAAGTTGGAGGTGACTTCACCAAATCAACTTTATATGTTACTTCAACAGTAACTGGAATCTGAACTTGAACTGGAACTGAAAAACTTTGATAATCTTCTTTATCAAAAACTGTATCTGCTGTATTAAACACCATAACTGAGTCTGCATTTGCATGATCTGGAACTTCATCACCAAGCATCTCCCCCAGCCTAGTTTCAGGGAGACCTGAAGCTAGGCCCCTAGAAGAAGGGACATGTGTATAGGAGGTAGGGAAGGATGCAAGTTTGGAAGAGAGATTGCCATTGTACCTGCAAAAGAAAAACAATGATCAAGTACAAGAGAACTGGAGGGAGAAGAAGATTCTGTAGGCACAAAGTCAAAAAGAAATCAAAGTTTGATTATAAAGAAAGAGATTAGAGTCATAGGCTTCATCAAACTGCATTCGACGAAAAATAAATTTTTGTCGATCTCAGTTCGAAGATCTAGTTGACTTCGTCGATCTCCGTTCGACGAAATGAGAGGATAAGTAGAAAACTTAATTTTTAATTGATTGAATCTCAATCTATCATTCCTAGCTGATTTATAAAGAAGATATGCTTCTTTTCATCGAATGGTTTGGTGAAAATATCAGCTCTTTGTAAGTCAGTAGGAATAAATTGTAGGCAAATTTTATTTTTATACACATTATCTCTGATAAAGTGGTGCCTAATTTCTATGTGTTTAGTCCTACTATGGAGTACTGGATTTTGTGTTATAGATATTGTACTAGTATTGTCACAAAATATAATTGACTTATTTAAGTTGATACCATAGTCTAGAAGTTGATTTTGAATCCACTAAATCTGTGAGCAGCAACTGCCAGCAGCAATATATTCTGCTTCAGCTGTTGATGTAGACAAAAATATTTGTTTCTTACAAAACCAAGACACAAGCTTATCACCAAGGAACTTGCAAGTTCATGATGTGCTTTTCTTGTCTACTATGCATCCAGCATAATCAGAATCTGAGAATCCAGTTAATTCAAATTCTGATGCAGTTGGATACCAAAGTCCTAGATTTCGACAACCCTTTATATATCTCAAAATTCTTTTTAGTAAAATTAGGTGAGATTCTTTGGGGTTAACTTGGAACCTAGTACAAATGCATGTAGCAAACAATATGTTTGGTCTACTAGTTGTTAAGTAAAGTAATGAGCCAACAATTGCTCTATATACTTTCTGATCAACAGGTTTCCCTGATTCATCATTGTCTACAACAGCATTGGAGGGCATGGGTATTTTCATGATAGAAGCATCAGACATACCAAATCTTTTCACTAATTCCTTAGCATACTTGGATTGTGATATGAATATGCCATTGGGAGTTTGCTTCACATGAAGACCAAGGAAGTAAGATAACTCACCCATACTACTCATTTCAAATTTAGATTGCATTAGGTCAGAAAACCTTTTGCATAGATTTGAATCAGTAGAGCCAAAAATAATATCATCTACATAAATTTGAACTAGTAGAGTTTGATTTTTATGTATCCTGAAAAATAAGGTTTTATCAACATTACCTCTACAGAACTTGTTCTCTAAAAGAAAAATAGCTAAGGTCTCATACCATGCTCTGGGAGCTTGCTTGAGACCATAGAGAGCTTTATTATGCTTAAAGACATAAGAAGAGTGAGTTGGCGAGATAAAACCTGGTGGTTGTTCCACATAGACTTCTTCTTTGATATCTCCATTCAGAAAAGCACTCTTCACATCCATCTGATATACTTTGAATTTCTTGAAGGCAGCAAAAGCAAGAAAAATCCTTATAGCTTCAAGTCTAGCAACATGAGCAAAGGTTTGATCATAATCAATTCCTTCTTCCTGAGAATATCCTTGGGCTACCAATCTTGCTTTATTTCTGATTATGAAGCCTTGATCATCCACCTTGTTCCTGAAGACCCATTTAGTGCCAATAACTGGATGGCCCTTTGGTCTTGGAACCAAATCCCAAACCTTGTTCCTTTCAAATTGGTTTAGTTCCTCTTGCATTGCAAGAATCCAGTTTGGATCTTGTTCTGCATCTTTTATGGATTGAGGTTCAACTTGTGATAGGAAACAAGTATGCATCTGATTTTGGTGTAATTGATGCCTTGTTTGAACACCTGCTGAGATATCTCCAATGACTTGAGATATTGGATGATCTCTAACTATGATGTGATCAAAAGTTGGAGTGGGTTCAGCAAGAGTTTCCTCATGAGGGACTTATTCAGCTGTCACTTGATTTGAATTATCAGCAAGATCTGGATTATCCTCTTCTTCACTGTCTTCAATAATTTCATTTAATGGAAGTAGAGAATCTTTACTTTGTAGATCTAATCCATTGAGCTCTTCACATAGAGCTGGTACTTGCAAAGTATCTTTGGTATAGGTGGTGTTCCTCTCCTCATTTAACATGTTAGTTTCATCAAAAGATACAAGAATGAACTCTTCTATCTTAAGAGTTGATTTGTTGTAAACTCTATATGCTTTACTAGAAAGAGAATATCCAAGGAATATACCTTCAGCAACTTTTGCTTCAAATTTCCTTAGATACTTCTTATCATTGTTATGCACATAGCATTTACAACCAAAAATCTTAAAATAGTTAACCTTAGGCTTTTTATTCTTAAGTAATTCATAGGGTGTTTTACCCTTAAGTTTGTGTATCAAACTTCTATTCAACACACAATTTGCTGTGTTCACTGCCTCTGCCCAAAAAGAGATTGGCAAGTGAGCATCAGCAAGCAATGAAGTTGCTGATTCAATTAGTGTTCTATTTTTCCTTTCAGCTACCCCATTTTGTTGAGGAGTTCTAGGAGCAGAGAAACATTGCCTGATCCTGTAACACCCCCATCCGTTAAGAAGCATATGACAGAAGGTCCGGCCGGGGCCCCACGCCATATACAACAAAACGAACGGGAACGTCACAATAAGGAATATCATTCAACTCTACACCAGTCCAAACTCAGAGCATTCTAAGCGGAAGCAAATAAAAGAGAGACAAGAATTAAACCCCCAAAACCCGAACCCGGGTATGTCCACTTCTATTAATAGGAATAAAATGTTTTACACATCAAAAGAGGCACAACGGCCTTACAAATTACCAACATCGGCGCGCAGACCGGCCATACATGAAAACAAGAGAACATCAAAAAGGCCTTCAAGGGCCGCAGCAGCGCAGGGGCTTCGCCAGCTAAGAGCCCGCTATGTTCCCGGTCGGTCCAGCACCTGTACAACAAGCCCACCAAAAACGGTGGCAAAACAGGGCAACGGTCAGCAACAGCTGACCAAACTATAACGACCCCACCCCTTCGAGGTGGTGGCAGTTTCCCGTCCCTGCAAGAGCATCACAGCATATATATTTAACAGAATGAAGCGGCTGACGCGGACCACAACAATTCATACATATGCATCAATCACAAACGTGGGAATGGCCTCCACGTCTCGTGCTCTCAGGCACTCTTTGGTGTACTCCGCCTTCCACCACCATCCACTCTTGATGGCTTTGCCCTTCGAGGCTAAAGTCGGTGGCCCGAATACCAGGGCTCTCCCGTGCTTTAATTGTGAACATCCCATAGTCCGAAGACTCTTTCCCATCACTTCCCGACATGCTGTATGAGACTTACTAATCAGGTGCTGCAATGGTGCGGTTTCAGATTCGCCAAATGCCCGTTGTTCACAGCTCTCGTTGTACAACACGAAAAGCGGGTATGGGGTCCCCTCAGCCCAGGTATTCTCAATTAGCCGGCTCTACAGGCCTCTAAGTAATCCACCAGGACACCCTCACAGGTCGGGCACACAGGACTCAGGTCCTCTCAACAGATGGGCACAACAACATCACCAGAACTCAGTCTGGGAGCTGTCGCCAGCGTTAACGCTAACGCCTGACGATAGTGTACAAAAACCCCATTTTGGCTTCTATCTTTGGGTGCTTCCCGGGGCACACCCCCAGGCATTGCTGCACATGTAGTGGCACTCCCACTACCTCAGAACACACAAAATCACCAGAACCAAGTCTGGGAGCTACCGCCCGGCGATAACGCTAACGCCAACGGTAGTGAACAGAAACTCCATTTCTGCTTCTAACTTCGGGTGCTTCCCGGGGCACACCCCCAGGCGTTGCTGCACATGCAGCAGCACCCTCTAGTCCTACAAAGCAGGATATCAACACGGAGTTTTCCCCGGCACGCATAATATCAAAAAGCATCACCAATCCGGACGAACCGTCTCGGATGGGCTTCATACAGCACGCCTACGTCCATTTCGCGCATGGACTCTATATGTTTGCAAGATCTGACGGGGATAACACGAATCCACCTGTCGGAGGTCACGAACTCACCCTTTTGGGTAGGGACCTCAAAGATGCACGGAAAAGGACTAACACATGTCCACAAGAGGGTGTAAAGGATCGTCACCCTTAGACATCGCTTCGAGGCCATTGCTTGATTTTTGGCACGGTTGGAAAGGAGCGTCTTGCCCTCCTCTACGCGTAGCCACCAACAGATCGGTATTCGGTATAGGAAACCTCCACCAAAGATGAGCTCTAGGGTTGGAGAACCCTATTCATCACCACTACCAAGCTCCTCCTTCTCACCAAAACAAAACCCTTAGTGAATAAGGAAGAGAAGAGGGGTTTCGGCCTTTTCACGCCACCTCCCGAGCCAACTAGCAAAAAATCAGCCCCTAAAGTCAATTGTCCATCAATGCCCACGATTTTGGCCGCCAAGTACAAAATGCCGCTATCGCCCAGCGATAGCGATGTCGCCTGGCGATAGCGGTAATGAACCGACCCCGACTAGTCAACGCCACCGCTTTGAACAGTGCATGACACGTGTCACGGTGTCGCCAGCGTTAGACTTACCGCCGCGCGATAGCCTCTCGACAGAGGCCTTCTCGACAGAACGCTATCGCCGGGCGATAGTCGATATCGCCAGCGATAGCGCTGGATTCCAGAAATCCAACTTTCTGTTTTGAGGTCTTACAACCCTCCCCTCGTTATAAAAATTTCACCCCGAAATTTGTAAAAATAGGCATATATATATATATATATATCCAAAAAGGTCTTTACAAAAAGGGGAAAAAAGAGAGATAAACATCACCGAAACAGCTCGGGGAACTCCTCCATCATGGTCTGCTCACGCTCCCATGAGAGTTCCTCGCGACCGCAGTTGTCCCAACGGACCTTTACCATACGGATCACCCTATTCCGCAACTGACACACCTCAGCATCCTCGATGCTAACGGGCCTGACCGCCGTCTTAAGCCCACTATCCACGGGCACCTGATCCGCCGCGACCACATGCGTAGGCTCTTGCACTGCCTTCCGCAACAAGGAGATGTGGAATATATCGTGTAGCCCTGATATAGATTTCTTGGGTTTTGAAATTTAGTGAAAGGTTGAGATTTTCTCCAAAACTATATCCGATAAAGGCAAGTGTACCTTATCGTCTATAGTATAGGATATTTAGGAATATCAAGGTCGTATTCCACGGGGCGCGTTGATTACTTCTACTTCGAGGAAAATCACTATTATTTTATCGACAAAAATTTGAGGTAGTTTGTTTTCGCTTAACTAAAATTAAAACTAAATTCAAACTAAATGAAAAGCTTGAACATTGCATGAAAAGAAAGAGAAATTGACATTGCATAAAAAAGAGAACATTACTAAGGAGAGAAAAATTTAACCTTGCATGAAAAGGAAGAAATTACTTTAGGAGAAAAAGAACATGAAAGAGAAAACTAATTTTATTGAAAATCAAAGAACTATTACAAGCCTTAAATTAAGAGTGCAAGGCTAAGGAAAATGAAAGTTGCAAGCTTAAGAAAACTAGTACACGAAAGGTACATTACAACATTGCATGAAAAGGGAAGGAGGAGAACATGAAAGCCTTAAGAAACATGAGCATTAACTTGAAAAACTCACTCTCAGCTCTAACAGCACCTCCCCATCTCCAAATTTCTGAACCCTGGACTCAAGGAGAACCTCTGAATTTATAGGAAAAAAATTCAGATTACACGCCCTTGGTCACGGGCGTGACCAAGGGCGTGACTGCACTATTCACATCGGATCCGACAGTGGCGTGGGCTTTCTGGACGGCGCGGCGAGAAATGACATATCACGGGCGTGACATGTCGGGTCACGGCCGTGACTTTGGACGGATGCATTAAATGCGGCGTGGGCTGGAATTTGGCGCGGCGGCGAAGCAGATATCACGCGGGCAAGTCACGGGCGTGACTCAAGTTGACTTCTCGACTGCAGCTCCATGTCTCGACGGCGGCTCTACGTGGAAGATTCTAAGATTACACGCCCCTGGTCACGGGCGTGACTTTGGGTCACGGGCGTGACCTAGGGCGTGACTTGGTGTGGACTGGTTCAAACAGCGCGGCATCGATTCTAGACTGATCTTCAGGTTACACGCCCTTGGTCACGGGCGTGACCGAGGGCGTGACATGCCATTTTTCCTGATTTGTCCCAAAATTCTGCAAAAATTGAAATTAAGCTAAGTTAGAATCAAAATTACAAAAAGAACTACTTATAACCTAAAATTGACATAAAAAGGAAAATTCATATTAAATATTTACAAAATTTTCTATTAAAAAGTTATAAAAATACTACTTATCAAATACCCTCATACTTGAGGTTTTGCTATTCCAGAGCAAAAGCGTGAGACATAATTTATAAGACATCCTTAAAAAAATTTTAATTTAAAACTAAAATTTCATTTAACCAAAAGTTAAGTTAAGAGTAAATTCAAGGGGGAGTTAAGTCCTAAATTATGATGATGATTTGAAAAGAGGGAAAAATGTTAAGGCAAGAACTTCTCAAGAAAATTAAGTAGTTTAACAAAATTGTAGAAATTATAAAACTAAATTAAATTAAAATTATAAGAACTCTACCTTAAAAGAAACTTAAGGAAAAGTAAATTACTAAATATTGCTCTCTCCATAATTTTCAACTAAAACTAGAACAATGATAATTGGCTAAGGGGGATTTCATAAAATTTGGCATAAGAAGAGACATTTTTGAATGGAGGAAATGAAATTTATCATGAAATTTCCTTTTTTTTCTATCTCTTTTTTTTTCTCTTCTAATAAAAACCCAAAATGTATATGGTTTAGGAGTAATGAATTTTATCCTCTTACTCCATGCCATATAATCTTTTCAAATATTTTGGGTGCATATGTTTTAGGGAATAATGAATTTTATCCTCTTATTCCCATGACATATGATCTTTTAATACATTTTTTTTATGCCATCAAAGGGGGTATGGTAGGGGAAAATAAATCTAGCTAGCTTTAAATCATATTGAGAGCAAATTCTAGTAAAATTAAAATTCCTAAGATCTAAGAAGTTAGAAGAAAATATAATTGAAATCTAAAGAGGTTTAAGAAATTTACTATAAAATGAAGCCACTTAAAAATAAAAAGAGAAGTCATGCTAACAAAATTCTCTAATCAATTTAAAATCATAAGATGATTCTTAAATCAAGATTACCTCAAATTTAAAATTAACAAACTATGATAAGCAAAATTTTAGCCAATTAAAAACTTAAACATGCTTATAAACATTCTCAACTAGATTTCTAAGAAATCACAAAAACAACAAGAAGGAGGGATATAAGGATTTTTTGAATTTTTGATATTATCTTTTTTTTGAATTTTTGACATTAAAAACTATTTACAAAGAAAGAAAACTAGCTTTAAAACTTAACAATTTTTGCAAGTCTTGGACTTCCCAAGGGCTACCCGGTGAAGGGTTCGCAATGTACTAGGAGGTGTGATGGGATGAAATCCCAAACGTCCCTTTCCAAGATTTAAATTTTCGATTTTCTAAATTTTTTTTTGAGTTTTTGGATTTTACAAGTGCTTAAATAAAGGAAATCATAGAAACAAAATTAAAATTTTCTTTTTGTTGTTTTTTTTTTTTGAAAATTTTCTTTTTAAAACTATTTACAAATATTTACAAAGGTCTACTTACACCCCCATACTTAAAGTTAAACATTGTCCCCAATGTTTAAAAATAAGTATGAAGTAAGAAAAGGTAAAAAGAAAAGCAAAAACGAAAGAAGAGAAGGAAAAAGGGCTTCCCTGATTTTTTTTTGAAGCTTTTGTGGGGAAGCCGCGATTACCTGCAAAAGTTGTTAAAGAAGAAAAGAAAAGACAAGAGAAAATAACAAAAGATAACTTTGGGGTGCCTCCCAACAGCGCTTTGTTTAAGGTCGCGTAGCTTGACCCACTTGCCGATCATATTATAGGTTGAAATACAATCGAATCACTCTTTTCATTAGTTAACTCTCCCGGAAGATATAATTTAAGGCGGTGGCCGTTTACTTTGAAGGTACCTTTTTCCGGGTGGGAAATTAAAATTATCCCATAGGACCATACCTCTTTAACAATAAAGGGTCCAGACCATCGGGATTTTAGTTTTCCCGGAAAAAGGCGAAGGCGAGAATTATAAAGGAGGATGAGATCGCCCGGCGAAAAAGTTTTTGGAAATTTTATATGCTTATCGTGATAAAACTTCGTTCGCTCCTTATATAATTTATTGCTCTCATACGCATTCGCTCGCCACTCATCTAATTCGTTCATTTGGAATTTTCTTTGTTCTCCCGCTAGAGTGGAATCGAGGTTTAAAAATTTAAGCGCCCAAAATGCGCGGTGTTCTAATTCGACCGGAAGGTGGCAAGACTTGCCATAAACCATTCGATATGGTGTACAACCGATAGCGGTCTTGTACGCCGTTCGATAGGCCCATAGCGCGTCATCGAGCTTTATTGTCCAATCCTTCCGATTGATAGAAACGGTTTTTTCTAAAATCCGTTTTAATTCTCGATTAACAACTTCGACTTGGCCGCTCGTTTGTGGGTGATATGCGGTGGATAATTTGTGTGTGACACCATATTTTGCTAAGATTTTTGTGAATTGAGTATTGCAAAAATGGGTGCCCCGATCACTCACAATAGCGCGCGGCATGTCAAATCGAGAGAATAATTTTTTTAAAAAGTTAACGACGACTCGCGCATCGTTGGTGGGGAGAGCTTGTGCTTCCGCCCACCTCGACACGTAGTCGACCGCTACTAGAATATACTTATTTGAAAACGAAGGAGGGAGAGGACCAACGAAATCAATGCCCCAAAGATTGAAAATTTCGCATTCTAAGAAAATATTTTGGGGCATCTCATCCCGGCGAGAGATGTTCCCCGACCGCTGGCAGCTGTCGCAAGTACTCACAAGGGTGTGAGCATCTTTGAAGAGCGTGGGCCAATAAAAGCCCACCTCTAACGCCTTCCTCACGGTTCGGTTCGAATGATAATGACCACCGGTGGGTCCCTCATGACATTGACGTAAAATTTTAAGGCCTTCCTCACTTGAAACACATCTTCTCACAATCTGGTCTGCGCATACTCGGAATAAAAAGGGGTCCTCCCAAAAGTAATTCTTTAAATCAGAAAAGAATTTCTTCTTTAGCTGACTCGAGAATTCTTTTGGCAGGACCCGGGCTACTAAATAGTTAGCCAAATCCGCAAACCATGGTCTAGAAGATGAATTAAAATTTTCGAGAGCTAGGAGGCGCTCTTCGGGAAATTTATCGTTGATGTCGGCCTCTATTAATGCTTCTGAGGAGGGATTTTCTAAACGAGAAAGGTGATCGGCCGCCAAGTTTTCGGCTCCTCTTTTGTCCCGGATCTCTAAGTCAAACTCCTGCAAGAGGAGGATCCATCGCAAAAGACGAGGCTTGGCGTCCAATTTGCTTAAAAGATACCTAAGTGCGGAGTGATCCGTGAAGACGATAACTTTCGAGAGGGTGATATACGACCTAAACTTATCGAAGGCGAAAATGATTGCTAAAAGTTCCTTCTCGGTCGTGGTGTAATTTGCTTGTGCCGACGTGAGTGTTTTGCTCGTATAATAGATAGGGTGGAAATACTTACTCACCCGTTGGCCCAAAACGGCACCAACCGCAATGTCACTCGCGTCGCACATGATTTCAAAAGGGAGCGACCAATCCGGCGCGACTAGAATCGGGGAGTTTATAAGTTTTTCTTTGATAAGTTTAAAGGCCAAATGACATTCGTCGCTAAAAATAAATGAGGATTCCTTTTCAAGAAGATGGGTTAACGGCTTTGTGATTTTGGAAAAATTTTGTATAAAGCGCCGATAGAACCCTGCGTGGCCTAATAAACTCCTAATAGCTTTTACGTTTGTGGGAGGGGGAAGTTTTTCAATTACTTCAATCTTGGCCCTATCGACCTCGATCCCCTTGCCCGAAATTTTATGGCCAAGGACTAGTCCTTCCTTGACCATAAAATGGCATTTCTCCCAATTAAGCGCTAAATTCGTTTCCTCACATCGCTGCAACACGCGCTCGAGATTTATTAAACAGTTTTCAAATGAACTCCCGTACACGGAAAAATCGTCCATGAATACTTCCATCACCTCCTCCACTAACTCGTCAAAAATTGCCAGCATACATCTTTGGAATGTAGCTGGCGCGTTACAAAGACCAAATGGCATCCTTCGATAAGCGAAGGTGCCAAAGGGACAAGTGAAAGTGGTTTTCTCTTGGTCGTCGGGCGAAATCGGAATTTGGAAGTATCCCGACAAACCATCTAGAAAACAGAAGTAGGAGTGACCTGAAAGGCGTTCTAAAATTTGGTCGATAAATGGTAGAGGGAAGTGATCCTTACGGGTGGCATCATTTAATTTCCGATAGTCGATGCACATCCGCCAACCCGTAACAGTACGGGTTGGGATCAATTCGTTATTTTCGTTCGCAACTACCATGACACCACCTTTCTTCGGCACGACTTGTACTAGGCTAACCCAAGTACTGTCCGATATCGGGTAGATGATTCCCGCGTCCAGAAGTTTTATAACTTCTGTCTTAACGACTTCTTTCATGTTAGGGTTTAGTCGTCGTTGAGGCTGGACTGAATTTCGGGAATTATCTTCGAGAAATATTTTATGAGTGCAGAAAGATGGGTTTATACCCTTAATGTCCGATAATTGCCACGCAATTGCGTGGCGGTGCTTTCTTAAGACTATAGTCAACTCAGAAATTTCTGAGTCGCTAAGATCGGATGAAATGATGACGGGCAGCTTAGACTCTTTTTCCAAAAACAAGTATTTAAGGTGAGGGGGAGTTGTTTCAACTCCAATACGGGTGGTTCTTCATAAGAAGTCTTGATTTTTAATTTTTCTAAAAATAATGGTTCGGGTGGTGTGGGGTGAGAAACTTCTTCTTCATCACAAAAGAGCTCTATGGGCTCGGAATCACTACTCGCCGATGAAACTAACTCGAGGGATGAATCGAACTCACAACACTCTTCTAAGTAAAAATATGAATCGTCATTTTCTAGCGTGTTCCGCATCGAGGAATTTATGCCGAAAGTAACTTCATCGTCTCCAACCCGTAGGAGGAGCTTTCCGTTACTTACGTCGATAATAGCGCGGGAGGTGGCAAGGAAGGGGCGGCCGAGTATGAGGGGTACTTCGGCATCCTCTTCGATGTCAAGAATGACAAAATCCACTGGGAAGATGAATTTGTCAACCTTGACGAGCACGTCCTCCACTATTCCTATCGGATATTTTAAAGAACGATCTGCTAATTGGATACTCATTCGAGTGGGCCTTGGATTTCCTAGACCTAGCTTTTTGAACAAAGAAAACGGCATAAGGTTGATGCTTGCTCCAAGATCCGCTAAGGCGTGTTTTACTAACGAATTGCCAAAAAGACATGGGATGGAAAACCGTCCCGGGTCATTTGCTTTTTTTGGCAATTTGTTGAGTACAACTGCGGAGCATTCTGCGTTTAAAGAAATATGCGAAATATCTTCTAACTTTTTCTTATTGGAGAGCAACTCCTTAAGATATTTCGCATATTTAGGCATTTGTGAGATAGCCTCGCAGAAAGGTACATTAATATGGATTTGTTTTGAAACATCTAAAAACTTTTTATAATTTTTTTCTGCGCTTTCATTTTTAAATTTCGATGGATACGGAATATTAGAAGTAGGAGCGCGCAGATTTAAAATAGAAGAGTGCAGAGCTATCGTAGCGGGCAAATTCGAAGATGAATTAAAAGTAGGAGGAGGAGAGGAAATTACCTTGGGTTCGTCCTGTTTTTGAACCACCTCCTTCCCGCTTCGGAGTGTAATCGCGTGCGCGCTCTCTTTTGGATTTTGCTCGGTGTTCCCCGGTAGTGCTCCTTGTTGACGCTCAGAAATCATCTTTGCGAGTTGGCCCACTTGATTCTCTAAATTTTTGATCGATCCGGTAAGGTTCCGGATGTTCGTTTCATTTGTAGCAACATATTTTGCAAAAACCTCTTCAATCGGAGAGAGTTTTTGCTGTTGCGGAGGAAAACCGGGTGGATTATAATTTTGAGAAATCAAATTTGCAGGCGGAGTTAAGTTAAGAAGTTGATTAGGGGGAGGTTGATTTAAATTCATAGGACGCTGAGCATTTCCTTGGTTGCTCCATGAGAAATTCGGATGATTCCTATAACCCGCATTGTAGGTGTTATTATACGGAGCGTTGTTCGGGTTATAGGAAGGCCGAGGTGGATTTCCCATGTAGTCAACATGTTCTTCAATTAAAACGTTATTAGCCCAAGGAGGAGTGACGGAGGAAGCAGACATCTCCGCCACTTGCTTTGTTAAGCACTCAACTTGAAAAGCTAAATTTGCGTTTGCGTCTATTTCAAAAATTCCGGCCGGCTTATTAGGCCATGCTCGGGGCATGTTCCATTGGTACGCATTTGTGGCCATCTCTTCGAAAAGCTCTTGAGCGGCGATCGGGGTTTTATTATTTAATGTCCCCCCGGCGGCCGCATCAATCATTTGCCTCGTTTGGAGATTTAAGCCATTATAAAATATTTGCACTTGTTGCCAAGTGGCAAGTGCACGGTGAGGGCATCGACGCAAAAGCTCCTTGAAGCGCTCCCATGTGTCATAGAGAGTCTCCGAGTCGATTTGCATGAACGATGCAATATCCGTGCGCAATTTAGCGGTCTTTGAAGGCGGGAAATATTTATTAAGAAATTTTTCCGCCATTTCGGCCCATGTAGTGATGGATCCCCTAGGTAGGGAGCCCAGCCACTGTTTGGCCTTAGACCGCAAAGAAAAAGGAAAAAGACGTAATCGAATGGCGTCATCGGTGACGCCATTGATCTTAAAAGTGTCGCAAATTTCAAGAAAGTAAGAGATATGTGAATTTGGATCCTCGTCCGGTTGACCATCAAAGGTCACCGATTGTTGCACCATTTGTATGATGCTGGACTTGATCTCAAAATTATTGTTCGCCACCGTGGGGCGAACAATACTCGATTGTGTGCCTTCCAAATTCGGCCGCGCATAATAGGACATGGTCCGTTGCGCGTCCTCATTAGGATTTGGCTCGTTAAGATTAGGAGGATTAAGATTATGATCCATATTTGCTGCGTTAGTGTCCCCGACCGACTCTTCGGATTCTATTTGATTTCTCTGAACACGAGAACGGCGGTGCCTCAAAAGGGTTCGCTCAATCTCCGGATCAAAATGAAGAATCGAAGTGCTACCTCGGGTCATACACTAAAAAGAGAAGAAAGGAAGAAGAAAAACTAAAATTTTTTTTCTTTTCGAAATTTAGAAAAAGCAAAGTAAAATAAAAAAAAGCATTTTTAAAAAAAATAAAATTAATAGCTATCCTCTTTTCAAAATATCTACGCAAAGTCCCCGGCAACGGCGCCAAAAACTTGATATAGATTTCTTGGGTTTTGAAATTTAGTGAAAGGTTGAGATTTTCTCCAAAACTATATCCGATAAAGGCAAGTGTACCTTATCGTCTATAGTATAGGATATTTAGGAATATCAAGGTCGTATTCCACGGGGCGCGTTGATTACTTCTACTTCGAGGAAAATCACTATTATTTTATCGACGAAAATTTGAGGTGGTTTGTTTTCGCTTAACTAAAATTAAAACTAAATTCAAACTAAATGAAAAGCTTGAACATTGCATGAAAAGAAAGAGAAATTGACATTGCATAAAAAAGAGAACATTACTAAAGAGACAAAAATTTAACCTTGCATGAAAAGGAAGAAATTTCTCCTTAGAAAACTAATTTTATTGAAAATCAAAGAACTATTACAAGCCTTAAATGAAGAGTGCAAGGCTAAGGAAAATGAAAGTTGCAAGCTTAAGAAAACTAGTACACGAAAGTTACATTACAACATTGCATGAAAAGGGAAGGAGGAGAACATGAAAGCCTTAAGAAACATGAGCATTAACTTGAAAAACTCACTCTCAGCTCTAACAGCACCTCCCCATCTCCAAATTTCTGAACCCTGGACTCAAGGAGAACCTCTGAATTTATAGGAAAAAAATTCAGATTACACGCCCTTGGTCACGGGCGTGACCAAGGGCGTGACTGCACTATTCACATCGGATCCGACAGCGGCGTGGGCTTTCTGGACGGCGCGGCGAGAAATGACATGTCACGGGCGTGACATGTCGGGTCACGGCCGTGACTTTGGAATGCTGCATTAAATGCGGCGTGGGCTGGAATTTGGCGCGGCGGCGAAGCAGAGATCACGCGGGCAAGTCACGGGCGTGACATGTGGGTCACGGGCGTGACTCAAGTTGACTTCTCGACTGCAGCTCCATGTCTCGACGGCGGCTCTACATGGAAGATTCTAAGATTACACGCCCCTGGTCACGGGCGTGACTTTGGGTCACGGGCGTGACCTGGGGCGTGACTTGGTGTGGACTGGTTTAAACAGCGCGGCATCGATTCTGGACTGATCTTCAGGTTACACGCCCTTGGTCACGGGCGTGACCGAGGGCGTGACATGCCATTTTTCCGGATTTGTCCCAAAATTCTGCAAAAATTGAAATTAAGCTAAGTTAGAATCAAAATTTCAAAAAGAACTACTTATAACCTAAAATTGACATAAAAAGGAAAATTCATATTAAATATTTACAAAATTTTCTATTAAAAAGTTATAAAAATACTACTTATCAAGCCCGCTCAGTTCCGCCGATAGTGCAAGCTTATAAGCCGCCTCGCCGACGCGCTCGATGATCTCAAACGGTCCAAGGTATCTCGGACGAAGATTTTTCAAGCGTCGAATCCTGGATACACCCTTGAACGGCTTGATCTTCAAGTAAACCCAATCGCCAACGGCGAACCGGACGTCGCGGTGCTTCGCATTATAGTACTTCGCCTGCCTATCCTGCGCAACCAAAAGCCTCTCTCGTATCATACGTACCGTCGAAGTCGCCTCTTCGACATCTTTCCTCTTGAAGAGCTTCGTCTCGCCCGTTTCCGCCCAAGCTAAGGGAGTGCGGCACTTCCTGCCATAGAGGGCCTCGAAAGGCGCCATCTGAATACTCGCCTGGTAGCTGTTTTTGTACGCGAACTCAACAAGAAAGAGGTGATCTTCCCACCCCTTGCCAAAATCCAGGAAGCACATCCGGAGCATGTCCTCCATCGTCCTATTGGTACGCTCAGTTTGGCCATCCGTCTGAGGATGAAAGGCCGTGCTAAATTGCAGCTTCGTACCCAATAGACGGTTGACTAGCCTCTAGTCGCTCGAAGTAAAGCGTCCATCTCGATCACTGACGATGCTACGGGGCACACCGTGCAATCGTACTATTGTATCAACATACAGCTTCGCCAACTACTCCACCGAGTCATCCCTCCGGTTGGGGATAAAGTGCGCCACCTTCGTCAGCCGGTCTACGACTACCCAGATGGCATCGTTCCCGCGCTGCGATCTCGGCAGCCCATGCATGAAATCCATGGAAACGTCGTCGAATATTCCACTCTGGAACCGGTAATGACTTCAAAAAGCCACCGGGCTTCTGACATTCCGCCTTCACTAGCGCACAAGTGTGGCACTTGGCCACATAGTGAGCGATGTCCCTCTTCATACCCGGCCACCAAAAAAGGACCTTCATGTCCTTGTACATCTTCGTGCTCCCAGGATGAACTGAATACCTGGTACGATGAGCCTCGTACATCAACTCATCGCGCAGCTCACCCACCTTGGGGACGCACAAACGGTCGCCTCTCCACAGCAACCCCCTCACGCACCTGAAACTGGGCATCCGGCCCACTACCAGCCTCCTCCGCGTAATGCTTTAAACTCGGATCGAGTTCTAAAGCCTGGCGGACTCTATCTGCGAGGTCGTACTGCACCTTAGTCCAACTCAAATAGGCACAGGCACTGCTCCTCTTCTCCACGCAAGAAATATCCAAGGCCTCCAGGTCACGTATCAGGTGCGCATCATGCATCTGAATCCAGTTGGCCTGCGCTGGAGCCCTGCGACTAAGCGCGTCCGCGACAACATTCCCCTTCCCGGGAGTGTAATGAATCTCGAAGGTGTAGTCCCCAAGGAACTCCATCCACCTCTGCTGACGCATATTCGGCTCCTTCTACGTCAGAAGGTACTTCAGGCTCTTATGGTCCGTTAAGATGTCGATCTTCAAGCCATACACATAATGCCGCCAAATCTTCAGGGCAAATATCACGGCCGCCAACTCTAATTCGTGGACTGGATAGTTCCGCTCGTGCACCTTCAGCTGGCGAGAGCCGTACGCTACTACCTTGCCATGCTGCTGTAGAACACAGCCAAGGCCGCTCCCAGAAGAGTCGGTATAGATCTCGTAGACCTCCGTGCCGCAAGGAAAACATAAGATCGGAGCCGTGGTAAGCCGCCACTTCAACTCCTCGAAATCATGCGCACACGCGGGCGTCCAAATAAACTCCTGCATCTTCTATGTCAGCGTCGTAAGAGGCAGCGCGATCCGTGAGAAGTTCTCCACGAAGCGCCTGTAATAGCCGGCCAGCCTGAGAAAGCTACGGACCTCCGCTACAGAAGAAAGAACAGGCCACTCCCTGATGGCCGCAACCTTCACCGGATCTACCGCCACACCCGCTCCACTAACCACATGGCCTAAGAACGCCACGGAAGGTAGCCAGAACTCGCACTTCGAGAACTTGGCATATAGCTGGTTCCTCCTCAGAACCTCCAAGACTACTCGCAGGTGATCACTGTGCTCCTCCTCGGACTGAGAGTAGACCAGTATGTCGTCAAGGAAGACGATCACAAACCGGTCGAGGTACTCTCGGAAAGTCCGGTGCATCAAGTCCATAAACATCGAAGGCGCATTAGACAGCCCAAACGGCATTACGGTGAACTCATACTGCCCGTACCTTGTACTGAAGGCAGTCTTCGGGATGTCGCACTCCCTGATCCGCACCTGATAATAGCCGGACTTCAAGTCTAGCTTCAAGTATACTGTCGAACCTACGAGCTGGTCGAACAAGTCGTCTATCCTCGGAAGAGGATACTTGTTCTTCTCGGTCAACTTGTTTAGCTCCCGAGAGTCGATGCAAAGCTGCAGGCTACCGTCCTTCTTTTTGACGAAGAGGACCGGTGCACTCCAAGGTGAGGAACTCGGACGTATGTAGCCCTGCTCAAGCAGCTCCTGCAACTGCAGCTTCAACTCCGCCAACTCCTTCGGAGCCATACGATATGGCGAGCGGGCCACAGGCTTAGCGCCTGACACTAACTCAATCGTGAAATCTATCTCCCGCTGCGGTGGAGCACCGGGGAGATCGCTCGGGAACACATCGGGGAACTCTGACACTACCAGAACATCCACTAGGCTGGGCCTCGGCGTTGAAGCCTCCACTAGAGCAAAGAATAACTCTGCTCCCCGTCGCACTGCCTTGGACACCTGGAGAGCAGACATCAGCATCTTGCTCGATCCACGCATGCCCGCAAAGACCATCTCACGATCGACACACTGCCCAAACCTCACCTCCTTGGTGGTGCAATCGATGCACGCACGCTATTTCGACAGCCAATACATGCCGAAGATTACATCGAACTCAACCAGGGGAGTAACGATGCTTTCAGGTCATAAACCTGGCTTCCAACTAGAACCTTCACGCAGCAACTCCTCTCCACCCGCATCGAATATCCATTCGGCAGTAGGACCTCCAGTCCATCTGCAGAAGCGATCGACGGCGCACCAATACGTTGGACGAAGTTTAATGATAAGAAGGAGTGTGAGGCTCCAGTATCGAAAAGCGCTCTCGCAGGAACGCCTAAAATATTTACAAAGCCTACGCCGCCAAACAAGGTTAGCATTAACACTAAAACAGGTACATAAAACAGTAAGGACTGTATCTTAAATTATACCTGTCACGACGTCCTTGGCTTTGATAGCCTCCTCCTGACCAAGACTGAAGACTCTGGGCGCGGGGGGGGGGGGGGGGGGGGGGGGGGGGGGGGGGGGGGGGGGGGGGGCATACGGGAGGCAGTGGACTCAATCGCCTTCCCCTTCTCAGAATAAGATGGCCCAGTCTTCTTCTCTGGCATTGGAAGCCCACTGCGGCAATCCCGAGAGAAATCGCCAGGCTTCCCACAAGTAAAACAAATAAGAGGGCCACGTCCAGACGACGCGCCCGAAGTAGAGGGAGCGGGCCCAGATAATCGAGCCTTCTTCTAGCGATTCAACCTCCGCAACTTCGCCGCACTCGGCGCCTTGCCCTCCGGCACTGCCTCGACCACAGCCTCCTTGCCCTTCTCCCTGAGCATGTCCTGCTCAAGCGCTCGGGCTGAACAAACGAGGGTCGTGAAACCCTGCATCAACGGCCTTGTCAGAAGGTACCGCAACTCACTACGCAAGCCTCCGTAGAACCTGTTCACCCTTCTCCCCTCGTCATCGAAAGAAGTTCCAGCGTAACGCCCGAGGTGGGTGAACTCATATAGGTAGTCATCAACCAGTCTATCACCCTGCATCAGAGCTAGGAACTGGTTCTCCATCGCGATCTGCTGCGACGGAGGCACATACCTTGCCAGGAAGATTCTCGAGAACTCTTCCATCGGCACATCAACCAGTCGCCTTCCCGCAAACTGGCGCCTCTCTACCTCATCCCACCACCGCCTGGCTTCCTTTTCCAACAAGAAAGTAGCGAAGGTCACTTTTTGCGCTTCATCCGACTGCGTCGCTGTCAGAATTCACTCCATATGCGACAGCCAGTCCTCGGCCTCAGCTGGGGATTCAACCCCGGTAAACGGAGGAGGTCGAAATCCCAGGAAGTGCTTCAGCTGTTGCTCAGCAGCACGCCTCACGGGGACATGCTCCACTCTTAGTGGCTCTGGGGCCACTTCCTGCACCGACGGTTGACATTGCCTTCCAGACTGGCCATTCAACGCAGCTAGAACGGCTTCTGTAACTCGCCGAACCATCTCAGCAGACGGAGGTGTAGGAGCCTCAGCAGACCCGCTACTCTCAACCACGTCCCGGGGACGCGACGGTTCCGCTGCACTTCGAGTGCCCCACACGAGTGCACGACACAGTTAGGCGACAACACAGTCGCAACTAACAACAAAAGGAACACTCAGGTTCCAAAATCATGCAATAATTGTTGGTTTGTTGTTACATTTTACTCCTAAGTGGACATTTTTGGGTTTATTTTACGTCTCGACGGTAGCGCACACACATGCTCACCACCCCTTAAAAGAATTTGTCCACGAATTCCTTAGAAGGACACGGAACCCTAGGAGCTGATACCAATTTTGTAACACCCCCATCCATTAAGAAGCATATGACAGAAGGTCCGGCCGGGGCCCCACGCCATATACAACAAAATGAACGGGAACGTCACAATAAGGAATATCATTCAACTCTACACCAGTCCTAACTCAGAGCATTCTAAGCGGAAGCAAATAAAAGAGAGACAAGAATTAAACCCCCAAAACCCGAACCCGGGTATGTCCACTTCTATTAATAGGAATAAAATGTTTTACACAACAAAATAGGTACAACGGCCTTACAAATTACCAACATCGGTACGCAGGCCGGCCATACATGAAAACAAGAGAACATCAAAAAGGCCTTCAAGGACCGCAGCAGCGCAGGGGCTTCACCCGCTATGAGCCCGCTATGTTCCCGCTCGGTCCAGCACCTGTACAACAAGCCCACCAAAACTGGTGGCAAAACAGGGCAACGGTCAGCAACAGCTGACCAAACTATAACGACCCCACCCCTTCGAGGGGGTGGCAGTTTCCCGTCCCTGTTAGAGAATCACAACATATATATATAACAGAATGAAGCGGCTGACGCGGACCACAACAATTCATACATATGCATCAATCACAAATGTGGGAATGGCCTCCACGTCTCATGCTCTCAGGCACTTTTTGGTGTACTCCGCCTTCCACCACCATCCACTCTTGATGGCTTTGCCCTTCGAGGCTAAAGTCGGTGGCCCGAATACCAGGGCTATCCCGTGCTTTAATTGTGAACATCCCGTTGTCGGAAGACTCTTTCCCATCGCTTCCCGACATGCTGTACGAGACTTACTAATCAGGTGCTGCAATGGTGCGGTTTCAGATTCGCCAAATGCCCGTTGTTCACAGCCCTCGTTGTACAACACGAAAAGCGGGTATGGCGTCCCCTCAGCCCAGGTATTCTCAATTAGCCGGCTCTACGGGCCGCTAAGTCATCCACCAGGACACCCTCACAGGTCGGGCACACAGGCCTCAGGTCCTCTCAATAGGTGGGCACAACAACATCACCAGAACTCAGTCTGGGAGCTATCGCCAGCGTTAACGCTAACGCTTGGCGATAGTGTACAAAAAGCCCATTTTGGCTTCTACCTGTGGGTGCTTCCCGGGGCACACCCCCAGGCATTGCTGCACATGCAGTAGCACTCCCACTGCCTCAGAACGCACAAAATCACAAGAAACAAGTCTGGGAGCTAACGCCAGCGGTAGTGAACAGAAACTCCATTTCTGCTTCTAACTTCGGGTGCTTCCCGGGGCACACCCCCAGGCGTTGCTGCACATGCAGTAGCAACCTCTATTCCTACGAAGCAGTATATCAACACGAAGTTTTCCCCGGCACGCATAATATCTAAAAGCATCACCAATCCGGACGAACTGTCTCGGATGGGCTTCACACAGCGCGCCTACGTCCATTTCGCACATGGACTCTATATGTATGCAAGTTCTGACGGGGATAACACGAATCCACCCGTCGGAGGTCACGACCTCACCCTTTTCGGTAGGGACCTCAAAGATGCATGGAAAAGGACTAACACATGTCCAAAAGAGGGTGTAAAGGATCGTTACCCTTAGACGTCGCTTCGAGGCCATAGCTTGATTTTTGGCATGGTTTGGAAAGGAGCATCTTGCCCTCCTCTACACGTAGCCACCAATGGATCGGGATTCGATGTAGGAAACCTCCACCAAAGATGAGCTCTAGGGTTGGAAAACCCTATTCATCACCACTACCAAGCTCCTCCTTCTCACCAAAACAAAACCCTTAGTGAATAAGGAAGAGAAGAGGGGTTTCGGCCTTTTCACGCCACCTCCCGAGCCAACTAGCCAAAAATCAGCCCCAAAAGTAAATTGGCCATCAATGCCCACGATTTCGGCCGCCAAGTACAAAATGCTGCTATCGCCCGGCGATAGCGATGTCGCCTGGCGATAGCGATGTCGCCTGGCGATAGCGGTAATGAACCGACCCCGACTAGTCAACGCCACCGCTTTGAACAGTGCATGACACGTGTCACGGTGTCGCCAGCGTTAGACTTACCACCGTGCAATAGCCTCTCGACAGAGGCCTTCTTGACAGAACGCTATCACCGGGCGATAGTCGCTATCGCCAGCGATAGCGCTGGATTCCAGAAATCCAACTTTCTGTTTTGAGGTCTTACAGATCCCTTCTTTTCCACAGAATTCTCTCACAGAAGAGATTCAAACTTCGTGCCATGATCACTTCTGATCAATGCAACTAGAGTAGAGTACTCAATCTTGATGGACCTGAGAAAGTCTATCAGAACATTGAAGGTGTCAAAATTGTTCCTAAGAAAGAACACCCAAGTGAATCTTGAGAAGTCATCTACAATAACTAAAGTGTAATGCTTCCCACCTATGCTCTGTATTGCAGTGGGTCCAAAGAGATCCAAATGCAGTAAATACAAAATCCTAGGTGAATCACTCTTGGATAAAGATTTAAAACTACTCTTGGTCTGCTTTCCTAATTGACAAGCCCTGCAGAGTCCTTCCTTCTTGTATGAACCAGAAGGCAGTCCTCTTACTAGATTGTCCTTGGAGAGCTTAAAGATAGTTCTAAGGTTAATATGTCCTAGCTTTTTATGTCATATATTGTTTATGGGGTGCCTATTTAATCACCTAGAGGGGGGGGGGGGGGGGGTGAATAGGTTTTTCTTTGTATAAAGTCCGCCTTTAGGTTTTTCTTTCTTTCTGGTTAATAGATATAAGAAATAAAGAATAAACCACGGAAAGCACACAACGATCTATAGAGCTTCCTCAAGACCGGGTGTCTTGTGTAGTCCTCTCTCCCTCTGTGTCTACCCAGCAGTGTGCTGGACACGACAAACTCCGCCAAAAACTTCAGGCCCTTAAGCCTTACACCTCGGACCCGCAAGTCCCAACATCCTAGGCCTGCAAGCCCCTACTGCCCCCGAACCCGCAAGCTCGACACTCAGGCCCTCAAGCCCTACAAAACGGACCTGCAAGTCCAAACAGCCTAGGCCCGCAAGCCCCTACTTCCCCCGAGCCCGCAAGCTCGACAGTTCGCACCCGCAAGCGCACTGCCCTGGCCCTCAAGCCTCGCAGCTCTCCAGCCCTCAAGCTAGACAAAGTCGGACCTGCAAGTCCACTGCCGTGGACCTCAAGCATCGCAGCTCTCCAGCCCTCAAGCTAGACAAAGTCGGACCCGCAAGTCCACTGCCCTGGCCCTCAAGCCTCACAGCTCTCCAGCCCTCAAGCTAGACAAATTGGCCCGCAAGCCTTACAAGAGATTACAGTAAATAAAACTGCTTCTTCTGTCGGATGGTGATTGGCGACTTAGCCTGATAGAGATCGGCTTCTTTAGGTTGAAGAAGATGCTTCTTGATTTGGAGATTTAGCACTGGATCTTCTTCAGCCTTGACTTCATTTGCCTGTTGTTGATCAACTACTTTTCAGTCGATGATGATGACTGATTCTTTTGAGTGTTTTTGTTTCTTCTTCTTCTCCGCAAGGATGTACTGTTTGATTGAAGAACCATGGGATTCTTTTTCTTTCTAGCACTGCGAGCTTTATCTTCTAGGGCAACACTGTTCCCTTTTAAAGGATAGATGAGCCTCATAACAGTAACATCTGTTGTCCTTTAATGTCAGACGCCCATTCCATAAGAGCACGCGCTGATTGGACAATCAGGTGGCGACATTAATTGCTGACATCACGTCCGCAAGATTTGAATTATGTCTTCAATATATTTGCATCATTACGACGGCAAGCTGTCTCTGACTTTGTCGTCGCGATCTTCCTTCTGCTTCAGATGGTGGTATCTCGACGATACAAGATATCCTGGCGATTATATATATACAACGATCTTCTTTCTCTGACAGTGTCGTCGTGAACTTTCTTCTTGCATCATGTCATCGTAATCATATGTTCTCTCGACGACATGTGTTCCACATGATGATGTCCTGTGTCATCTCTGCGTTCGACGATCTCGCCATATCTCAGCGTTCGACGAATACTTTGCTTCTCAGCGGCTGCTGCTCTGCCCGTCATTACGATGACGATGACAAGCACGCATTGTCGACGATACCGCCTGTTCTTCTCGATGACATTTCATTAACTTCCTGAGATTATAGGCTAGAGAAGTAATCAGATATAAGGTGAAGTCATCTTGACTTGGTGACTTCTTCAAATCAGGAATCATGTGGGCAGGATTCCCAACACCATAATTCATTTATTTTACTTATTGAATTAAATAAACAAATATCTGAATTGGCAGAGTCAAAATTGACTAAATAAATATCTCCATGTCTAATACCAGATAACACATTAATGTTTTTATTATTTGTAATAAGACATAAGGAATGATTGAAAGTTACCTGATAACCTTCATCACATAACTGGCTTACGCTGATGAGGTTGTGCTTGAGATCCTTGGCATAAGCTACCTCTTTGAAGGTAACTGCTCCAACTTTGATTTTTCCATATCCTTTGGTTTGTCCACAGTTGGAGTTTCCAAAAATCATTTTGGGTCCAATCTTTGCCTTGTAGTTGCTTAAGTTGGCCTTATTTCCTGTCATGTGCTTGGAGCAACCACTATCCAAGTACCAATGTTCCTTTATGTGTGGATAGTTTTGTACCTGCACAACCAAAAATAAACTAGTTGTTTTTGACCCAGACTACCTTGGGTCCTTTTGTCTTTCCACAAAAATCTAAAATGTAAGACATCTCAGGCTGATCCTTATAGCCTTGTGGATGATATTTCCTTGGAGGAATGATCCACTCAGTGAAAGGATTTTTAGTATGTTTAGAATGAGAATTCTTCAGATATGCAGTATGTTTTTCGTTCGACGAACTTGGTTGAGTTCGTCGGTCGTCGTTCGACGAATTGAAATAATTTTGTCGAGCGCCGTTCGATTAATAACTATACTGAAAGTCTGTCTTCAGAGTTCGTCGATCTCCGTTCGACGAATTCTTGTGATTTCGTCGAGCTACGTTCGACGAATTATGTTGAATTCCTTTATTCTTAACATCCCTGCTTGAGAGGTTCTTACTTACTTCTACTGCCTCTTTGCTCTTGGCAGAAATGAACTTCACTGGTGTAGATAAAATATTCTTCTTAAGAAGATGTGGCTCACTTGATGATGCACCCAAGCCTAGTCTGCCATTGAGTCTGGCATTCACTGTGCTTGTGATGTCCATCAGTTTGATGCTTCTCCCATTGAGGGATTCTTCAAACTTCTTAGCCTCAGATAGCTCTCAATGAGAACAATGTGTTCTTTGGAGGCAGCCAGTTCTTTCTTAAGATTGGCATTCTCTTCAGTCAGTTGATTCATTTCAACCAACTTACTTCTGAGAGAGATTATCTACTTCTCAAATTTAATTAAATCTAAACAAAGAGTTTTGAATTCATCTTTGAATTCATTTGAATTAAAATCAAAGGTAGAGATTACCTGATCACAGTCATTGTCAGATTCTGATTCTTCAGAATTGTTTCCTGAGGCATTGATAGCCATCATGCAGAAGTTTCTTTCTTCTTCATCATCCTCATCATCACTAGAGCTCGATGATGATGCATGTTCTAACTCACTACTTGATTCATAGACAGCCATCAAGTATTGATCTTTGTCATTTGCATTCTCTTCATCTTCAGAAGAGCTGGATGAAGACTTTGAGTCTGTCTCACTCCATGACTCAGCTACAAAGCCTCTTCCCTTATGTTTGTGTTTGTGGGAGGATGGCTTGCTGGAGTCCCTCTTTACTTCTTTCTCTTTTCTCTTGTCCTTCATTTGGTTCTCTGGACACTCAGGTAGAATGTGTCCAGGTTTCCTGCAGCCAAAACAAATAATTTCTTAAGAATTTGATTTGTCATACCTTGGCTTTTCTTTGGATCTTGAATCCTTCTTTCTGAAATCCTTTCTAGCCATCTTGTAAAACCTCTTGGCTAGTAGGATGATGAACTCCACTTCTCCTGGAGCTTTATCTTCCTCTTCTGTAGCTTGGAAAGCAATACTTCTTTCCTTCTTGGATGCTGGAGGGGAGGTAGATTGTTCAGCTTCTCTAGTCTTGATAAGCTGCTCATAGGACTTTAGCTTGCCTAACAAGATCTTAGTAGAGATCTCATTAAGGCTTCTGGCTTCCTTGATTGGCCAGATCCTTGAGTCCCATGTGCTGGAGAAGCACATTAATATCTTATCATTGACTTCAGTGATTGAGATCACTTTGTCCAGAGTCTTCAGCTCATAGATTACGAGGCTGAGTCTCTTGTACATGTCAGCAACTGTCTCAGTTTCTCCCTTTTTGAAGTTCTCATATTGGGAGATGAAATGAGATCTTTTGTCTTTTCTCTCATCGGTAGAACCTTCAACCATAGTGTTGAGGGAGATCCAGAGATCCCTGGCTGAGGTGCATTCCACAAACTTTTGGAAAATGTCATCAGACATTGTTTGTGCCAATATGTTCATTGCTTTGGCATCTGAACTTCTTTGTTTCTTCTGAGCATCTGTCCACTCAGGAGGTGGAACAACATTATTGTTGGTTGCTGCTTCAGTACTTGTTGTTGCTGTAGGAGTGGGGGGTCCTGTCAAAATAACATTAAAAATATCCTCGTCAATAGAATTCATATATAATTTGATCCTTGCCTTCCATAATGCAAACATATTTAGATTGCACTTAGGAGGTCTTGTGCTTGAGTATTCTTTGTTCTGTGCCATGAGTTTTTAAAAAAAGAAAAACTCTAGAAAAACATAAGATCTAATTGATCTTTTGATTCTGGTGTTAGCTTGTGTAACCAATCAACCAACCACTGATACCAATTGAAACTGAGGTTTAGATCTTAGATTTACTCTAGAGGGGGATGAATATAGTATTAAAAGTTTTTAACTTATTTTTATAGTGGAATTAAAATACTGATATTTATATGTGCAACAGAGTGATTGTAAAAGCAAAATACAAATCACAGCACAACACCATATAGAAAATAAACACAAACATAGAAGACACAAGGATCTATAGTAGTTCCCCAATCAACCTGGGTACATCTACTCTTCTACCACCCTTGGTAGTAATCCACTAGGTTTTTGATCAGGTGCCCTATCACCACTGGAGTTTTGATCAGGTGTCCAAACACCACTGAGCTTTTGATCAGGTACTCAAACCAAATCACAGGTTTTTGATCAGGTTCCCTGCCACCAAAGGTTTAACTTTTGAAGGTTGTTAGAACCCTGTACAAGATGGGATAAAAATAAGCAAAAAGAGTTATGAAGTTCTTCTCTATCAACAAGCTAAGAGAAGACTAGTGGATTGTTGTGTTGTAAAGCTCCCCCTATCTAATAGAAATTCTTGACAGATAATGGATGGAGCTTTCTCTTGGATGTAGAAAATCTTTCTTGATAGCTGATGAATCTGAGAGACAAAGTTTCTCAGATTATTGTTACTCTTTAAAGATTTAGAATCAGCAGCTGAACACTGAGAAAATGATTGTTGATGTTCTCAGAGAATGAGAATGCTGCTGTTGAGGATGAATTATGAAAAGCTTTTTTTGACTTTCTGTATTTCTCTCTCGACTATTACTTCTCTATTCTTTCTATCTTGCTGTAATGCTGATCTTTTTTTTCCTTAGAGAATATATCACTGATTTGAAATTCAAATCTTCTGGATAAGGAATATAATATTCTGAAAAGATATTTCTTGGAACTGCAATCTGATTCAGCACAAAACATTAATTCCTTTTCCTTTTCCATAAGAGTATCCATTTCCAATATGTCAAACGGCTACTTTCTCGAGAGAAGAGAATGGAAAGGAATAATAAAAGGAAAGGATTAAATTATTGTCTTATCTGATAAGTCCAAATAGAATTGAATAAATCCGTTGCTGATAGTCGATCTAAGTTCAGAGAAGAGTAGATAACTGATCTATCAGAAAATGTTAAGCTGTAGAAGAAAATTCGTCGAGCAGAAAACTAAGTCCGTCGAACAGAAAGTTGAGTTCGTTGAACTAAATCTGGAGTTCGTCGAACTAAATTAATTCGTCGAGCCCAATCTGGAGTTCGTCGAACTGAACCTGGTGTTTGTCGAGCTGAGAGAAAATCTGCTGAACTGGCTGGAAGATTGAATTCGTCGAGCTGAGAAGCAATTTCGTCGAACTGAACATCTTGTTACTTATGCGTCGAACACAGAGCTGAGTTCGTCGATCTCAAACTATAGTTCGTCGAACTGAGAGATAATATGATAAACTATCTGGAGAACTGAATTCGTCGAGCTGAGAAGGGAGTTTGTCAAACTGAAACACGCCGTTCGTCGAACCCAGGAAGGAGTTCATTGAACGCAGACTGGAGTTCGTCGAACACAGAACTTGGAATTTTTCCTAAGTTCTAGCTACCTTAAACAACCTAGACCTTGACCCTTAGACTATACAATTGGGTCAACTTAGTCCTAATCAACAGATAGTGATCCTAGCCCAAATCAGTAATAGGGTTGTTCCAACAAAGGGGATAACCTGATGCCATGCATTCCTACTTTAAGATTTGTGCAGATTCATTTAAATGAATGAAATGTTTTGTATAATACTGTCACACATTATATAGAGTTTTGTTTTAAATAATAAAAATATTAGGACCCCTCAAATGAAAAAGTGCCCAACATCAAAGTTGTAGCCTTGTGTATGTAGATTAATCCAAAATTTGTTTCAGGCCAATAAGGGCACAATAGCCCCCTGTGGAGCCATTTTGCTAGGACTGGTCCCTAAGGTAGGTGTATAACCCTGATATTCGCCAGGCAAGGAAACGGAGCTCGCCCCCATGACGAGCGAGAAGGGTCGGCGAAACGGGTGTTCGGCGGAATCATCTGAGGTCGGCGAAGAGGTATGCTCATTGAGGACAAAGGGATGGTCTCGCAGCAGGAATTGCGAGATCCAGACCTCGCCGAGATGGGCCCTCAGCAGATAAGACCTCGGCAGATATCGCCTAAGAAGAGGCGTGGCGAGCAGGGTCCGCGAGAAGGCCCGCGAGAGCTCCGGCAGTAAGGTTCTCACAATCCCTTATCCATAAGCCAATAGGGGCAATTTACTCTTTTACCCTTGGTGGTCTGCTTTTAGCCTCTCCAAACAGCGGAGTTTGGCTGTTCGCAGACCCATTTGGGGTGCGGATAGGAAAATCAAAAGGCGGAATCCTGCTATTTGCAGGCCAGATCAGAAAATCTATAAATAGGACCTCAAGGGCACCTTTGAAGAGGACTTCACTTCAGCATCCTTCTCCTCAGGCTTTCTTTGGTTAGCATTTCCAGAGCTCTCCAAGGTGCTCCAGTCTCAGCTTTGGCATGGGAGGGGGAGCGCTCAACGATCTATCGGGTTAATGGAGGGACCTCCTCGCTGTGACTAAGGTCTTAGTCAATCTTCCTAGTTTCCGGCCTACCTTCTCTAAGGGATCAGTAAGGGCTAGCTGCCACTCATCTCGGTGAGGGCCCCGAACTCCACAGAAACCGAGAAATCGGTTTCAACATTTTGGTGCGGTGAGCGTGGAGCGTGGCTGGTTCTAGAAAGTTCCAGAGAAGGGTTATGGCAGGAGATGAAGAGTGAGGCGAGGAGTTCGGCGAGACACCTCAGGTGGCGATGGCCAGGATGCTCGCAGATTTCAGAAAGGAGGTGCTCGACACCTTGGGGTTTACGGTCACAGCTCTGCAAAGTGAGTTTGCGACCCCAGCACCTCAGGTGACCCCACCCCCAACGACGGTCGGCGAGAATGCCCCGGGGGGAAGGGGTGGAAAGGAAGTTGCCGTTGGATCAGGGTAGGACAGGGAGGGGCGAGTGTTGTTCGCCAGTCTGGCGAGCCCGATACCGGCGAGCTCCGGGCCGGCGAGCTCAGTGCCGACAAACTCTGTCCCAGCGAGCGCGCGCTAGGAGGATGCGGCGACGGTCGGGGTGGTTCAGGCGAGCGTCGCCCTCGCGAGCGCAGTCCCGGCGAGCTCAATTTGGCGAGGGAGCTTAGGGGGAGAGTGGAGCCAGAAAAGGTGGCAGGAGGGGTAAGCCCCTTTTGCGAGCTGGTGCTTTCCGCACCCATCCCGGGGGGGTTCGGGGAGTGGGACCGGGTATACTACAACGGTAGGGATGACCCTGTCCAGCACCTGTAGAGTTTCGAAGACTCGGTCTCCATCTGACCGATGTCAGATGCCTTCAAGTGTCGGCTCTTCGCCGTCACCCTCAAGGAAAAGGCCAGGGACTGGTTCCATCAGCTCCCTGCAGGGTCAATCTACGTGTTCGTGGACTTGCGAAAAAGTTTTCTGCTGAGGTTCTCAACCGCAAAAAGGAGGAAGAAGGATGGTGATTCCCTCTTCAAAGTGAAGCAGGAGCCCACGGAGTCGTTGGCTTAGTATGCGGATCGGTTCCAGGAGGAAGTGTAGCTTACTCAGGAGATGCCGGGGTTTGCACTCCAACTCGCCTTCACGGTCGGGTTGAAAGAGAGTTTCTTCAAGATGGCGTTGAAGAGGAAGGCCCCCGTCTCCTATGAGGAGCTGATGGAGAGGGTGGCGGAGGAAGTCGCGAGTGAAGAAGCCAACCCGGAGCTCACCAAGAGGCTAGCAAAGCTCAGTGAGCCGGAGGTGAGGCAGCAGGAGGTCAGGAGAAGGGAAGAGCCCCGGGCCCCGGAGGGAGGATGGAGGCCACACGGCGGAGGAATGCAAAGACAGGGAAGGGGTTACGACCCAGGAAGGGGTAACCATTTCGGAGGTCAAGGGAGACCCCACCAGTTAGGGTGGAGGCAGGGTCCGATGCAGATGCCTCCCCCACCTCAACAGGCCATGGCAATTGGCCGGGGAAGAGGAAGAGGAAGGAGAGGCGAGGTGGAAACAGCAGCCGCTAGGAGGAGAAGGAATAGGGTGGCGGAGGCCGAGGTGGGGGAGGTGACGTTGCCGTATTGTATCTTCCATGATGAGGAAGGTCACTCAACGGACACCTGCCAGGAGTTCCTGGAGGTGAAAAGGGGCCGAGCCCCCGCGCCAAGGCAACAAGTGAGAATTGAGGAGGTCGAGCCTCGAGGGGAGGAGGAAGAAAGGTGTGAAGACAGAGTGGATGTGGGAAGTAGAGGAGGGATCGGGGTGATCCATGGGGGGGGGGGGGGGGGGGGGCGGTAGGGGTGGAGGCAACCCGCAAGGCTAGCCTTCATACCATCTATTGGCGGAGCGTGGCCTCAACATCCACGGCTCCACCCCCGGCGGAGAGAATCACTTTCTCCCAGAAGGACATGCCGAGCTACGAGGACCCGTTCTGCGATGCGCTGGTTATCCAGACCGCCATCGAGAACTTCACCGTCTCGCGGATTCTAGTCGATAATGGTAGCTCGGTCAACGTCATCTTCAAGAAGGCGTTTGATGAGATGAAGGTAGAATCCAAGAGGGTGTTGGCCTCGGATGGCCCCCTATTCGGCTTTTCAGGAGAAAGGAAGGAATTAAAAGGTGGAGTTGGGCTCCATGTGACCCTCGGAGGGCAGTCCCGGAACTGCCGCTTCGTTATAGTGGATGCCCCGAGTAGCTAGAGCACCATCTTCGGACGGCCTCTCATCAGCGCGTTTAGATGCGTCCCTTCCACCTTCCACCAGTGTCTCAAGTTCAACACGGGTGGAGTTTAGGTCTGGATCCGAGGAGACCCCAAGATGGCAAGACAGTGCTATGTGACGACTGTCAACACCATCACCTGGATGGGGGAAGCGGAGAAATGGGATAAAGTGATGGAGGAGATGGCCGAAGTCGGAGGTGAAGGGGAAGTCGAGGAGCAGGCGGAGGAAGAAGAAGTCCATGCCCAGGAGGGGGTTGTTGAGGGACCCCGGGCGGAGGGAGGAGAGGAAGAGGAAAAAGGGGAGAAGACCTCGACAGGAGGGGGAGAGGAGCTGATAGTGATAGGGGAGGAGGTAGAGGAAGAACTCGGGCGCTCGCTTGTGATGGAGAGGAGGAGAGGGCTTGGGGGGAGCAATCCCGGCTGGAGGCCGTGGACGAGATCGTGGAGCTTGAGGTCACCACCCGGCTAGGGGTGGTGGAGAAGGTCCGGGTCAGCGGAGGACTCAGCCCGGAAGATCAAGCAGAGATTCTGGCTTGCGTGCAGAAGAACGTAGACGTCTTTGCTTGGAGCGCCGCGGAAATGCCCGGGATCGACGCGGATGTGGCTTGCCATCGCCTCAACCTCGACCCCGGCACCCGCCCCATCCGCCAGAAGAGGAGGGCCATCGCCGACAAGCTGGAAGGGCCCATCCACAAGGAGGTGGGCAAGCTCCTACAGGCAGGCTTTGTAACGGAGATCCAGTTTCCAGGCTGGGTCTCCAATGTCGTTATGGTGAAGAAGGGAGGAGGTAAATGGAGGATGTGTATCGACTTTTCTTTGCTTAATAAATCATGCTCTAAGGATTGTTACCCCCTGCCTAGAATCGACACGCTGGTTGACTCAGCCGTTGGTTTTCCTATGATGTCTTTCTTAGATGCTTTTTCAGGTTACCATCAAATCCGCATGCACCCCACGGACATCAAAGATGTCTCCTTCATCACGGGGGATGGATGCTACTGTTATAAGATGATGCCGTTTGGGCTCAAGAATGCAGGTGCCACGTACCAGAGGATGATGGACATAGTCTTCCGCGAGCAGAAGGGAAAAACTTGGAGGTTTATGTTGATGACCTCATGGTAAAGAGCCGGGACCTTGGGTCTCACATCCGAGACATTGAGGAGACGTTCGGGACTCTGCGAAAGTACAAGATGAAACTCAACCCCTTGAAGTGTGTCTTCGGGGCTAGCCGGGGGAAGTTCCTAGGCCACTTACTAACCCCGGCGGGAGTGGAGCCCAACCCGGACAAGGTCAAGGAAATAATGGAGTTGGGGTTGCCAAGGAACCCGAGGGAGGTTCAGAGCCTCACAGGGAAGTTGGCTGGGCTCAGCAGGTTCCTCTCCAAGGCAGGAGAAAAGTGTGTGCCTTTCTTCAAAGTGCTACGGGGCAACAAGAAGTTTGAATGGACCCCGGAGTGCGAAGAGGCCTTCCAGGCTCTGAAAGAACAACTCACCCAGACCCCTCTGCTCCAGGGGCCGAGGCCAGGAGAAGACATATCCTTGTACCTATGGGTAGGGTCCGAAGCAGTATGTTCCATGTTGATCCGGGAGGAGGGGAAGAAATAGTTCCCTATCTACTACGTCAGCCGAGTGCTGAGGAAGGCGGAGCTCCGGTACCCGATTCTGGAAAAGTTAGCCTTCGCATTGGTGGTGTCGGCCCGGAGACTCCGTTCTTACTTCAAAGCCCATTCAATCAAGGTAGTGACGGACCACCCGCTCTGAAAAATCATGGAAGGGGTGGAGCACTCGGGGAGATTGGCAAAATGGTCTGTGGAGTTAAGTGAGTTCAACGTCACGTTCGTACCCAGGACGTCCATCAGGGCCCAGGCGGTGGCGGACTTCATGGCCGACTATGCGACCGAGGTGGGGGAGCACGAGCCACCTCCCCCAGAGGCATGGAATATGTTGGTGGACGGAGCATCGGGAAAGTACTCCTATGGAGGGGGGATAGTCCTGGTGAGTCCCCAGGGGACCCGGATTGAGCAAGCCTTAAACATCCGTTTCCCAATTACCAACAACCAGGCTGAGTACGAGGCGGTGATAGCGGGCCTTCGGCTGGCCCGGGAACTAGGGGTCATCAATGGACTTGGAGGTCTCAATGGACTCCATGGTCGTAGCATGCCAAATTAAGGGAGAGTTTGAAGTGAAGGACCCGACCCTCCTGCTATACCTGGAGAAGGTCAAGGGGGTCATCGGGCAGTTCCGCACCTTCTCCATCAAGTACGTGCCGAGGGAGGAGAGCACCCAGGCGGACCTCTTAGCCAAGTTCGGTCCCCGAGCGGGAGGGACAACTTCGGAACTCTTCCGGCGCTCCATCGAGGAAGGAGAGTTGATGGAGGTGGATCAACGAGCCTCGTGGATGGATCCATTCATCACCTTCCTATCCTCCGGGCAGTTCCCTGGAGAGGATGTGGACAAGAGGCGCTTCAGGTATAAGTCCGCCTATTACTCCTTGCATGCAGGAGGGCTATATAGGAAGACTCTCTCGGGACTCCTGGCCCGTTGTGTTTCCGAGGAGGAGGTTCCGAGAGTCCTAAAAGAAATCCACTCCGGGGAGTGCGGCAGTCACTCCGGGAGCCGGACCCTGGAGGGGAGAGTGTTGAGGCAAGGCTACTTCTGGCCCACTCTCAGCAAGGACACGGCGAAGTTCGAGAGGAAGTGTCCGAAGTGCCAGCTCTATGCTCCGCTCCAACTCCTCCCAGCTTATAGACTTCGGACCATCACGGCTCCCTGGCCCTTCGCCATATGGGGGTTGGACCTGGTCGGTTTCTTCCCCCAAGCCAGTGGCCAGAGGAAGTTCCTGCTGGTCATGTTCGACTACTTCTCCAAGTGGGTAGAAGTGAAAGCACTCGCCAAGGTAACCTCCCAGGTTGTAAGGAATTTTGTGTGGGGGGAGATAATTTGCAGGCACGGGCTCCCTCTAGCTATAGTGATGGACAATGGGCCGCAGTTTGCTAGTGAAGAGTTTGTTGGCTTCTGCACTCAACTCGGCATTGACCTCAGGTTCGCATCGGTCCACCACCCGAGGAGCAATGGGCAGGTGGAGGCGGCAAACAAAATAATCGTTAACCTATTAAAAAAGAAAGTGGAGAACCTTCGGGGGAACTGGGTGGAACAGCTACCCTTCGTCCTCTGGGCCATGAGAACTACTCCAAATACCGCCACCGGAGAGACTCCGTTCAAGCTCTCTCACGGGTCCGAGGCCATTCTCCCCATAGAGTTTGAGGTAAGGGCCCCCCGGGTGATCGCAGCGAGCGAGGGGGATAAAGAGTGGCTAGAAGTTAACAATGCAGAACAGAGACTGTCTTTGGACCTGGTGGAAGAACTCCGGGACTTGGCCACCATCAGGCAGGAAGAGGTCAAGTGGCGGATGGCTCGGTACTTTGACAAACATATCCGGATAAAGCACTTTCAGAAAGGTGACCTAGTCCTGAAAAAGGTCGATGCGGCCGGCAGAGGAACCACGGTCGGTAAGCTTAACCCCAACTGGGAGGGCCCATATATTATAAGCGAGGTGCTCAAGTCGGGGGGGGGGGGGGGGGTATCACCTCCAGGATGTGGAAGGGGTGCCCCTCGGCCGAGCCAGGAGTGGGGATGATTTGAAACGATTTTAGCCTTGAAAGCTTTATTATGTTGATTACTGAGTGTCTTACTCCTTTTTGTGATGCTTGTAACTACTGCCATGCCGGGGTGATGAAGGTTGGATATGTTGGTGCTGGAATGCCCCAGATCGATTCCGCTCCCGGGCTCTCACTAGACGGGGGGTTCAGGTTGATCTCTGGAGAGGCTGGCAAGGTGACAAGTTTTATGCTGGAATGCCCCAGATCGATTCCGCTCCCCGGCTCTCACCTAGACGGGGGGTTCAGGTTGATCTCTGGAGAGGTTGGCAAGGTGACAAGTTTTATGCTGGAATGCCCCAGATCGATTCCGCTCCCGGGCTCTCACCTAGACGGGGGGTTCCGGTTGATCTCTGGAGAGGCTGGCAAGGTGACAAGTTTTATGCTGGAATGCCCCAGATCGATTCCGCGCCCGGGCTCTCACCTAGACGGGGGGTTCAGGTTGATCTCTGGAGAGGCTGGCAAGGTGAAAAGTTTTATGCTGGAATGCCCCAGATCGATTCCGCTCCCGGGCTCTCACCTAGACGGGGGGTTGAGGTTGATCTCTGGAGAGGCTGGCAAGGTGACAAGTTTTATGCTGGAATGCCCCAGATCGATTCCCCTCCCGGGCTCTCACCTAGACGGGGGGTTCAGGTTGATCTCTGGAGAGGCTGGCAAGGTGACAAGTTTTATGCTGGAATGCCCCAGATTGACTCCGCTCCCGGGCTCTCACCTAGACGGGGGGTTCTGGTTGATCTCTGGAGAGGCTGGTAAAGATGACAGGTCTTTATGCTGGAATGCTACGTCTCGCTCGGCGGGTCGGCTCGCTCGGAAAAGAGGGATTTCGCACGATATTATGCGAGTGGTGAAAATCCATCTTATGCGATTCAGAACATCCAGTCCTCGGCAAAAAGGTTGCCGGCTCCGGGTAAGAGGCGAGCTCTCGCCAAGAGGAAAAATGGCCTGCGAAACCTAGAGAAAATACGCGCAACTAAAAGGATAGTAATCCTAAGGCAAACGGTAAAAGGCCTGAGCAGCCAAAGTATCCTACACCTACCTATGCGGCGACGTGGGGCGCGAGAACAATCATCGCGAGAGTAACCTCCGCGAAGGTGGATATCGAGATAAGCGAGGATGAGACATTCGACAAGTAAAAATGAAACCGAGAAAGGGAAAGCACAGTGAACAAAACAGAATCTGCATTCTATATTTCATAGTACGGTTACAACCTTCGGCGATCTCGCCGATCAAAAATTACAGCACAAAAAGGGGAATGGCGGTGAGCTTCAGGAACCACCCGCAGATCCTTCTTCGTTATCACTGTCTTTCAATGGCAGAAGAGGGGGAAGAGCTCCGGGACGACGTCTTACAGAGTCATGTCGACCGCATCGTCGGCCAAGAGGTCGGCCGCCTTCATCATCGAGAAGATATAGCGAGCTGACTCTATAAACCCCACGCGGATTTCTTCGTCTCGTGCTCGCCGGTCTTCCCTGAGACGGCGAGGTGAGGGGGGAACAACGGCACGAGTGAGGTCGCAGTTTAGGGCCTTCAACCCAGCCACCTCTCCGTCCAAATCCTTGATGCGAGCATCGGCTCTCCCGGCAGCCTCGACATCCTGCAAATAAGTTCAATTAAAGAGGCTAAATGGCCAAAGGAAAGGAAGATGAGGAGGTCTAGGTGACTCACCACACTGCCCTCCGCGATGAGCAGCTTCTCCTTCAGCTGCGTGTTCTCGGCAAGAACCCCCTGGTAGGACCTCGCGAGCTCCACATTCTGAAGCTCCAGCTGTAAGCAAAGCCTCCCCGTCATGTGGGCGAGCTCGGCAGAGTGCAGCTGAGACCTCGCACTCTCGTAAGCAAGGGTTCTCGCGGTCTCATCCTTATAAGACCCTGCGTCCTCGCGACCATAAAGAGCGAACGCGAGGTCGAAGGCATGACCACTGACGGTCTCCTTCTCCACCCAGGAGGGGAGGATGGAGGAGATATCCACCCTGTTAGTCTCCGGCTTCCAAGCGACGAGAGGCTCACCAATCTCGTCCCGGTGCCTCTGGCCGAGGCCGAAGTTGTAGTGGTTCACCGGGATGGGGAGGACGGAGGTCCTGACCGCCTCCTGGCAGGGCTCTTCTTCCTCACCACCCGAGAGGCCGGTAAGGTCAAACTCGTCGAAGGCGGCCTCGCGGGGTTCCTTGCCCTTCGAAGGAGCGAGCAAGACTGCACTCTTCTTGCTCTTCTTCTTTGGCGGAGATTTCGAAGGGGCAGCGTGACTACCAGAAGCCCCCGATCTCTTGCGAGAAGATGGCTCAGTCGGAGTGACGACGCCTCGGCAAGCTTCCGCCCCCATGGTAGCGAGAGCCATGGTAGCGTCGGTTTTTCGATTGCTCGCGTAGGGGGGATGAAGGGGCAGATCTCGCTCGCCTAGAAACAAACAGTAGTTTTGATAAGTACGATATGGTAGCGAATAAAGACGTAGGTGTTAGGCGAGATCTTTACCTTCCCCGGTGAGAACCGGAGGCAGCGAATCTAGGTTCCAGCGGAGATAGACGACTTCGAAGTTCTTCTTACAGAAGAACTGATGGAGGAGGGCGTCATGGCCGCCGAGGGCGGTGGGCCGGTAGGTGGTCTCTCTATGTTGAACCGACGAGAGGGGAATGTTGCCGAAGTTCCCCTTGACGACGACAAACTTCTGGGCCCAGAAGTGGGCCTTGTTGACGGTCTCGACAACCTTTGGACCCGTGCCCACGAAGTAGGCTGTCCCATCTTTGTAGACACGGAACGAGAACAGCTTCCGGAAGACCGGGAGGCTGAACTCGATGCGCTCCTCGCGAAGGTAACAGGCGAAGGCTATAACCACCGCCATGGCATTAGGTGTGAGCTGGCCTGGAACAACGCCATAGTGCTTGAGCACCTGACAAGCAACGAGAACATGATTAGTCCACATGACGAGCGAGACTCGAGTTGCAGAAAATAAGAAGTAAGCGAGAGCGACTATTACCTGGCGAACTTTCGGACACAGGGGAAGGCGCAGACCGACCGCGAAATGGGCGGTAGGAATGGCCAACTCGTCGACCAGCGGGTCGTTGATCACGTCATCCTCGCTAGGACGGCGTGCCTCGAAGGGAGGGGTGACATAGTCGACGACCGCGCTGAAGTACTCCTCATCGGTCAGATTACAGTTGAAGAAGCTATGCTCGGCGAAAGCCTTCGCGATCTTTCGCCGACCCTCTGACTCAGCATCGCCGCCCATTCTGATGACCTGCGAGAAAGGAAGAAAAGCGAGAACAGGAAGGAGCGAGAGCTCTGAAACGGGGGAGGAAGAAGGTCGAGAGTAAATGCTGTGGTTGGCTCAGTTATGGCCGCCTATTTATAGCCAAAGCAAAATGGCGGGAAGAAGTCCAAGCGCCGGCGGACGCCGATATCAGCAAAAAACATCACATCATGTACGCGGGTGGGAGAGACCTGCGGGGTTAGTGCAAATGACCTTTCCGCGGGATACGTTCAACGAGGACAGAGGGTCCTCGCGAGCACAAGATAACATAAAAGTAAAATAGATTTATTGGCTGTGAGCGAAAACCATAAAAGATAGTGATACTTATTGTCAAAAGAAATAAAAGCCAGCATGAGTGGCGAATATGCGAGCCACGAAACGTAGCGAGATTGTTCAAAAACAACGACAACTGTTACAAATAACGTCACGATATAGCAGTTAGCGAGAATCGTGGGGAAGCCATTTCCACCGGCCCCCACCCCGCGACCCAGACCTCGACGATACCCTAGAATTATAATAGTCCTCTGCCAAACGACCCTCCCGGTCCATGAGGTAGGCGTAGTC
The DNA here is from genome assembly GCA_033032865.1 of Dactylorhiza incarnata. Classification (NCBI taxonomy): domain Eukaryota; kingdom Viridiplantae; phylum Streptophyta; class Magnoliopsida; order Asparagales; family Orchidaceae; genus Dactylorhiza; species Dactylorhiza incarnata. The sequence goes on from JAWHQI010000250.1 coordinate 559,037, forward strand.
TCTCATCCTTGCTATGTGCACCTCCGGCGTCGTGGCGTTCTCGTCCTGATCGCGCTGTCTCGCTTGCCGGAGCCTCACACATTCTTCCATCAGGACCGCGTGCCTATCCTCGGCGGCTTCCCTGTCCCGTATCGCCTGCATGCTGAGGTCCATCAGCATTCGCCCATGTTTCCTCAACAACTCCGCGTCTCGCTATTTCATCATCTCGGGATCTCGCGGATCCCCTAAGAATTCCTCCACCTGGTCAGGAAGGGGGGACATCTCGTCGTCGCCCAGTTCAGAATCGGTATGCGGATTTTTAGTATTGTCTGCAAAATATTACAAAGAGGTTAGATGGCGAGCGTAAGTTCGCGCAGGGTTTTGGCGAGGTCAGGATGCTTACCAAAAGGGGGGCGAGAAGTCGAAGGACGACCCTGGAACACATTACCGTAGTGAGGGTCGAGAGATTTGCCCAGGCCGGCGGGATAAGCTGTGCTGTTGGTCGGGAGAATCTTCGGCGGCACGGAGCCACCGGTCTCCTCGCTCGTCAGGAGCTGGAACCCGGGCTTATCTACGATTTTGTCTGGAGGAGGCGAAGGCGGAGACGGCGGCCGCGACGCCTGTTGGACCAGGGACCTCAGGGGCGAGACTGTAAGAAGTAAGGAACAATGGTCAGTTGACGAAAAACATTCTGGCACGCGAGATCCAGATCATACCGGTGGTGTTTTTCCCGGCGAGGTTCGTATCCACCTGCGGGCTTTTCTGAGACCCCTCAGCAAGTTCTCCAACGTTCTCGCTCGGCAAAGCATCCTGCGAGTGGAAATGAATGACAAACAAATTTACTGATGTGAACAGGAATAGCTCGTACCTTCTCGTGACGACGATCGTCCAGGGAGGAGTCCAGCAGCACAGAGTCATCTCCGGTGCGACGAGCCGCTCTCGCCTTCTTGACTTTTGGCGACTGAGTGGGTGGCGGGTGATTCATCCAGGCGGGGACCCTGGTCGTGGAGGGTAGCCCGCCGACTCTCATCGCCTTCAGGCGAGCCTCGGCTTCTTCGGAAAGAGGCATCTCCAGGCAGCTACAGTATCAGACAAAGGGAAAGAAAGAGAAGTAACGGCGCACGCCACCGGAGGCTTAGGACGATATTTATAGCCTATAGGGTGGGTCCCACCAAAGATTCCCGACAGGTCATCCAGGAGCGGGCGAATACTAGGGGTTGGATGATTCTTCGCGAGCACAAATGTCCTCACGAAGAGCAGGGATTGTGTACAACCCCAATATTCGCCAGGCAAGGAAACGGAGCTCGCCCCCATGAAGAGCGAGAAGGGTCGGCGAAACGGGTGTTCGGCGGAATCATCTGAGGTCGGCGAAGAGGTATGCTCGTTGAGGCCAAAGGGACGGTCTCGCAGCAGGAATTGCGAGATCCAGACCTCACCGAGATGGGCCCTCAGCAGATAAGACCTCGGCAGATATCGCCTAAGAAGAGGCGTCGCGAGCAGGGTCCGCGAGAAGGCACGCGAGAGCTCCGGCAGTAAGGTTCTCACAATCCCTTATCCATAAGCCAATAGGGGCAATTTACTCTTTTACCCTTGGTGGTCTGCTTTTAGCCTCTCCAAATAGCGGAGTTTGGCTGTTCGCAGACCCATTTGGGGTGCGGATAGGAAAATCAAAAGGCGGAATCCTGCTATTTGCAGGACAGATCAGAAAATCTATAAATAGGACCTCAAGGGCACCTTTGGAGAGGACTTCACTTCAGCAGCCTTCTCCTCAGGCTTTCTTTGGTTAGCATTTCCAGAGCTCTCCAAGGTGCTCGAGTCTCAGTTTGGCTTGGGAGGGGGAGCGCTCAACGATCTTCCGGGTTAGTGGAGGGATCTCCTCGCTGTGACTAAGGACTTAGTCAATCTTCCTAGTTTCCGGCCTACCTTCTCTAAGGGATCAGTAAGGGCTAGCTGCCCCTCATCTCGGTGAGGGCCCCGAACTCCACAGAGACCGAGAAATCGGTTTCAACAGTAGGGCAGTCACCTTTCCATGAATAACTCTTGATGGAGAAATGCTATGGGCATGAAAATTAAAATCTAGGCTATTTAAACCAACCCCCTTAAGAAGCCATTTTCTGACCTGCAGGGCGATCACTCCGGCTAGTGGGCTCGTTCCTATAGAGCTATCGCGCATCTTCTCGATAGGCGGGCGAGTCTTATACCAAAAGATGGGAATTTTAGGACAAAATTTTTTAAGGTTTTTGTAATAATTTCATAATTCAAATGATAATTAATTAATGGGTCTAAGGACCCCCAATCCCCTCCAAATTTTGGTCGGTGCTCCTTAGGGTTATTATGTGACCTTGGTAAAAATTTCAGCCCAAATGAGACTATTTTAGTTGGGTAATTGGTTAACCCAAGTTGGGTCAAGTTAGGTCAAAATTGGGGTATGGTGTTTATCTTGTGGTATGGTGGCCAAAACTCATCACCATTGTGTGAAACCTTGGCCACTAGTTTAGGATCACCTACACCTCCCCCATGAGTGATTTGGTGTAGTGTGGAGGTGGATATGCCCTAGGACCCTAGCTTTATCCCTATGGGTGCATATAGAACCTTGTGAAGGTCATGTGGTCAAAAGTCCTAGAATAGTCATGGGACTTAGTAGTTATGTTCCTGGGGGAGGGGGTAATAATGCCCATGGAAATTTTGAGAGAATTTTAGGAGTATTTATTCCCCCTAAATTAGGTTATAACCCTTTAGGGCTTTTCATTATTAAAGAGATTTACATATTCAAATGGTCTTGGATGGTAATGAATCCTTGGTAGTGCCTTTATAATCATATGATGAACCTATGGTAATTTTTGTGTAATTAATTAAATGATTTAACCAGCACCTCATTCACAAGGCACTTAATTTGTCTTCATATTAAGAAAAATAATTGATGGTCCAATACTCTCTGGAAAAATGTGCAACTTGGTGATAGGACATTTCAGGGCACTAAGAAGCTCTGTAAAATTTTATATAATTTTTGGAGATTGTTATCAGTAGGCTACTTCACAACATGTTCATATTAGGATTTACTTGGAATATTTATTTAGGTGAGAAAATAATTTCCATAAATCGTGAAACTCAGTCAGCAAGCCTTTATGAACATATTGGAGATCTAGTATTTCTTTCATAATTTTTGGAATCATTTAACAATAGGTTCCTTCACAATTTTCCCTTGATAGGGTTTCTTTGGAATATTCATTTGTGTGATTAATTTGCCTTTATAAATTCTAAAATTTGGCCAGTAGACTTTTCTGACTAATATGAAGGTCTAGTAATTTTTCCATAATTTTTGGATAAGTAATTTTGTGGTTCCTTCCTTAACCTCCAACTTTGGATAGATGTTAAATATTATAATTAGAGGATAATTCCTGATTGTAAAATTGTGACATTCTGTACTTATTGTTATTTTGGCATGATAGATTTACCTTAATTTTATGGGAGCCATATCATGAGAATACCTTACACTTCATGTTCATATTAATGCGTGGAAAATATTGGAGAAATTCAAATAAATACTAAAATATTAAGGAAAAGTATGAATCTTTGGATTTAGTCTTATAATGCCATGATAGTCCTCCAGTAAAAATCTTGTGTCATGGGGATGAATATTTGGAGTGCTTCTACTTATTAGCTTCATATAGTTAGTTTGGTCTGCGTATAGTAAAATGTGAAACTTTGGTATTTAAGGGCCTACCAAGTGGAAGTGGCATGTAGTTGGTGTACATGGTAAGGGTGAAGAGGTTGAGGTCATAAAAAAGGAGTGTAGGAGATAAGAGTGCTAGGTGAGCTAAGGGTAAGGTCGTGCTTGGGATTGACGAAAGATCGTCCTTCCCCTAGCGTGTCATAAAATACCTAGGGTCAATACAAGTGAAATGGTAAGAGGCTTAGGTATGTGGGTAGAAACCCATAACATTAAATGTTTTGAGAAAGGGAGCCTTGGGGTGTCATCCCAGTAAAGTTCCTAGTACCGTAGCGACCCCTTTCAGGGTAATCCTCGGGAAGTCCAAGGTTAACCATAAATTGTAGGGCTAAATTATTATACAAGATTAACTAAGTAATATACTCACTCACACTCCATTGTCATGGGTGCTTTAACCAGTTTGGTCTTACAAGCGGTATGCTCAGTGGTTGTAGCAATAGACTTAGTCTGATGAGTTGTGACTCAACCATATTTGTTGCGCCGGATGGGTTAGTCCGAGGAGCTTATGGCTCGGAGGTAGGTGATAAACATGTTTGCATGTGCATAAGGTGGTGGGTCCTTAGTGTTGATGGTCATTGCATCGACATTAATACTTGGGCTCGGTAAGTGTGGATAACCCTTTACCAAGATAAGTCTGGTGGTCTAGTCAGCAAGAGTACGCAGGGACTCCATTGTTGTGTTCTTAGCATTGAGGCATACGATAGGTCTAGGTTAGGTAGTGCAAATACTGAACTAGAGGTGGGCGAGGCCCAACCCACCGCTTCCGTTTGCCACTACGGTAGTATCCTGGGAGTTTTTCTAGCTCCAAAAAGGGGGAACTACAGGTCTGTGCGCATAGAGTCGTAGTGTGTGAGTTTCACTTGTGTGAACATAACATTTAATTGTATACATTGCATGTCATAACATCACGATTGCATTTCAACCCCTACCCCTATCATATAAGTTGGTATGGGACTTCTAATACGATAGGCCTTGCTAAATGACCCCTTGGTCTATAGGTTTGTGTGGGCATTCCTATAAATCAATGGTTACTTTTCCTTACTTACCTTTAGATATATGCTCTACTTGTTTACTTTACCTGTTCTTACTCTACTCTACCTACTGCTTCAGTTATTATATATATATTGCGTAGTGGTAGACATTCCTTTTAGATTATATCCCCGTCATCTGCTATTATTTACACCACTTGTTGTCCTCCACTTCATTCCTCCCGCTCGGTGCATAGGAGTTACCGGGGGAGGGGCAGGGGATTGGCTTAGTCTTTTTGACTAACGGTCGGTGCACCTTATCATTTTAGGAGACCATGGAGATAGAGCAACACCAGAGGCTGGTGCAGCTGGAGGCGGGGTAGTCTAGTGCGGGAGCACTGATGACGGGATCCATGAGTAACTTACTAGTCTTAGATGGTGTGCTTCCGCGAGTGTCTTTTGTAGTGAGGATTTGATTTATCGGGCAGGAGCCCTTGTTATTTCTATCTTTTATTTTAGTTACTTCCTGTGGACATCTCTTTATGATGATTTACTATTTATGTGATGTGGACTTGTCTTCTCTAAAGTTTGTTATACTTTACTTTTCTGTGATCGATATTGCTGATAGGATTAGCGTTTTGTAGTGGCAACCCTCCCGAGTGTTGGTGCCAGCGCAACACGGCGGTTCTGGGCATAAGACCCCGGGTTTGAAAAAGGAAAAAAAAAGGGTCTTACAAAAGTCAAGAAAATTATATATATATATATGTTTTGTTTCATATTCAAAAATTCAAAGAGAAAATTTACAAAAACTTTTCAAAATAACAAAAAATATTTTCTCACTATAGTCATCATTTCACTTACAATCTTTCTATTATGTATTGTGTGTGCATGTATCTCACTTATTTATAAACCCTAGAATCATCCTTATATCAATAAGAATTAATCAAATAGAATCATCACTTCACTCTAGGTCTAAAAATTGAAAACTATTTATTTAAATACATGCAACATTATCATAATTAATCATATGGCATAACATTACATTCAAACTCATCATTTTAGCATTATCAACTTATAAATAGTATCACCCGTGCTAGTTATCTCTTATTGCCACAATGAAATAATTTTTAAAAAGGGTAGAACAATTGAAAGATAAAATTCATAATAACAATGTGACGTAAAATCAAATACAATTTGAAATCAATCTCTCATAAAAGCCATAATTTATAAATTGTTTCTATAGGATTAAATGCTTAGTATGTCCACGATCATTCACCCACACTATGTGTCTCATAATAGTGAGGGTGTAGGATTATATGCATTAGAAGACCTAACCTCTAAGTCATGTCTTGTCCTTAACTGGGGAGCTTTCCAGTGATGACTTGCGAGGAACTGGAGGGAAAGAGTGCTTGGTTTAGCGTTATATAATGTGTATATATGAGATTAACACCCCAACCTACAGCATTAGTGCAGCTCCTCCTGCCCATCCTTCACTTAGTACGGGGCTAGTGTGTAGGCATATAATAAGGGTATTATAATCTAGGACATACCTATATCATATATATTGTATACACTCATTATGATTACACTCTTCATGCATTCTGGTTTGAATGAACATGCTTCTCTTGTGTTTTGCATATTTTATCATTTTAAGTGTTAATGATCTTGTAAAACACAAGTATTTGAAAACCCAATGAAAAAATAAAAACCATTTTTTAAATAAACAAAAACATGCTTAATGGGCCTTCAAATAATCTTTAAAAAGTCTGAAATTTCTACAATAAGAAGGCCTACATATATCCACTCTAAGTCAAAGAATTTTTTTTCCCAAAACCTAAGGAAATAGTGGTATGTTTGGGCGTTAAGAAGTCAACGCCAGGTGTTAGCTTTTTTGGTCCAATTTCCATTCTGTGTTTTCTAAAATGCTTATGATATTTTTCTCATGCATTTTTCTCATATTTGGATTGTTTTTTTTGTTTGCTTTATTCCAAAATACAAAAAAAATGAATTCTTAAATAATTCAAAATGTTGAAAAATATATTTTTGTCATTTGTTTGTTTTAAATTTTTACAAAATTATGTTTTGACTATAAGACTTCCATGAGCCAAACTCTTTGTAGTTTTATTACAAATTTTCAAAATTGATTAGGCATCCTCTGAAAGATTTTCTTCAATGTCTAATTTTCATTTCAAGTTTCCTAAACATTGTTTTATCTTGTCATGACTTGACCTTAATCTTATTATGTGCAATGAAATGGTCTATAGAAAATTGCATAAGATTGTCTAGCATGCCTCTAAGTTTGAGTAATATTTTATGCTAATCAATGATTCATTCACTCACTATTTTTATAATCTACATGTGCTCATAATCTTAGTCTTACAAGATTATGTAGTGTAATAGTTTTAACATATTAAGTTGTATGTCTAAATTACCTACACCTTGTTTCAAACAATAAATTTCTTACACATATTGAAGTGTTTTTTGAATATTGTTAGTGTTTGCAAAAACAAGTGAATTCGGAGAGCTTTGTCCCCAAATTAAAAATATGAAATAATATAACAAAGATAACTCCACCAAGCACTACTCACCCTCCTGATGAGTCTTAATGAGCATTGTGAGGTTGAGCACCTTGGAAAGAATTATAAAGTGTCTTTTGCAAACACATTTTCTTTATCACTTCTATTTGTACACTGGATCACTAAAATGTTTTTCTTATAAAAATGCTTATGTAATCCCCCAAGCAATACTTCAGTCCCTGATAAGTCTTAATGAGCATCGTGTGGGTGAATCACCATGGTAGTTGTAGTATTTTATTGTGCTTTGAATTTTTTTCTAGAATTGATGTGTGAAAGTAATTCTAAGATTACAATCTTCATAATGTTTTTACTATTCCCTTACATATGTCATGTGTTTTGAATATATCACTTGTATACTCTTATCAAAACACTATTTGCACACATCATTGTTTTTCATAAAGCTTCTCATGAGAATTGGATCCTTATTGAAAATTAAACAATTCTCTAAAAACTTATGTAAAAGCACTAGATTGCAATGCGTGATTTCTACAATGATTTATTTACTTGAAATACGAATTAGTTACATTGTAGCTATTATCTTTTTGAATATGTTAAATCATGCTTGCCTATTAGTTGTGAAAAACCTTCAAGTATAATGCTCATTATATGTGAGAAGTTTAGAAATATTGTTGGAATTGTTAAACCATAACAAAAATAAATTTGTTTACTTATCTTGGTTAACTTCCTTTTCCGCATTATTGATTTGATCCAGTATTTTTACCATGCTTTTTCATGCATGCTTTTTAAGGTCTCTTCTTCACTTGTGTTTTTCAAACTCTTTTTTCACTTTTTTTTATCAAATGTTATCTTTCAAACTCTTTTTTCACTATTTTTCATCAAGTGTTATCTTTCAAACTCTTTTGTTCATTGTTTTCTAACAAGTGCTAGAATGACTTGGTAAATTACATGGGATGTTATAACTCACGCATATCATATTCTTTTTCTGATGTGCTATTCTCTCTCTTAGCTCGATCATGACCTAATTTATGCTTAAACAAAACTTTTATCCTCTCTTAGTTTGTCCTAACTTTTGTCTTATTTATTCTAGTTTTGTTTCACTTCACCCTCTTTTGCTAATAACAAAAGGAGGAGAATAAAATGATAAATCTTAATGATTAAAGGAGTATGATTCACTAGTTTAAGGGGGAGCATGAATCAAGTATATGGGAGCATATACTAAGGGGAGCACTTAAGTAGGTGGAGCACAATTTAACGAACTATAATTATAATTCTTATCTCTATATTGCTTAGTTTCATATATCTTTCTAAAACACATCTCTTATATATGAATCTGATTTATCTCTATTGGATTTGTTATTATCAAAAGGGGGAGATTGTTGGAACACAGTTTTCCGCATCCCTTTGGTTTGAGAATAACAAATCCTACTTGTATTTGATCTTGTTTGCCATTGTGTTTTTAGCATGCAGGTTTGAACAAAAATGACACTAGGATGTTGCATTATTGGTATGGACTTGCTCACAAGCTGAAAAAAAGAATGTGGTCTATCGCCAGGCATTAGGTCTTAACACTAGCGTTGACTTTTGTTCCCACCAAGACAAAAATGGCATGGAGGGAAGCTGTCGTGATTACAGGAGCATTTTGGGAATGATCTGACTTAACGTCAGGCGTTAGCATCAATGCCAGCATTAAGGTTGCCTAAAATGAATGTTTCCAAGGATGCAAATCTCCTTCCTATTTTGAATATCCGAGCCATCAAGTTATTTCTATATTGAGTCAACGCCTGACATTAGCCTTAACGCCGGCGTTAGCTTCCAGTCCTATAAATAGGTGGTTTTCATTCTCTTTGACTATTGATTCTAAGGAGCCCTATTCTAGCACTTCAGAAGATCTGTGAGGGCCATAATTCCAGACCACCATCTCCCACAAAAAATCAAGAGAGGAATATGAAGGAGGATCGGATCAACGCTAACCCAACGCGAAGAACGCACGCTTCGAATTCGATGATATTCAACGGTTCTTCGCCGTCTCCAGAATTCTTCATAGGGAGTTTAATTTGTCTTTTATATTTGGTTGTACCTCTTTCTTTGTGATTGTATAGTGAATTCACCGCGGTTGTTGGCGACTAGATCCATGCGTGGCTTATGGGGAATTCGCCGTGGTTGTTGGCGACTAGGTCTAGGGAGTTGATCTAGGGGGTGCTCGAGGCCTTTCTGGAGATAGAAAGGCTATAGCGGCTTGCGGTCGTATCTGGGGAGAGATTGGCTAAAGCCAACTGGTTCTTAGTGAGAAGAGTCGGTATAGAAAACAAAAGAGTCTTTTATATTCTCCTTTTATTTCTAGCATCATAGAAATCCATTTTTGAAATCAATTTTATTAATGTTAATCATGTCATTTTGTATTCAATAAAATTGACTTCTAGTTCTTTGTTTTTGTTTAAATGTACTTTTTAGAAAATCACAAACATTTTCTATAAAATCTTACAGTTTTCTAAAACACTTATTCACCCCCCTCTTAGGGCTCCTCAAGATCCAACAGAAATAAGATTCTAATTCTGTTAACGAAAAACACTTCGACCGTAGAGGTTCCCAAATTCTGAGCGCACCTCTTTCATAGATACGTTCAACAGAGTTTAGGTTGATAAACCAAACTTTCGTTCTATAATCGAAATCCCTTCAACTCGCTTTATTGAGGTGAACCCCTCTATTGGATTTAACTCCAATCCGGGAGACTTATGTTATCCTCTCTCGAGGGGTTGCATTCAACTCTCTTTATCCTTGAATGATTGATTCGCATTACGAGCCTGTCAGCTAACTAAAGTTGTAACATCCCTAAAACAACTAGACCCCTAAGATGCATTTTGTCATGACAAGGTCATGAAATTGCTCTGAGAGACCAAAATGGCCCTAGAACCAAGGTGAATAGGTAAAAATCACCTTGGTGTGCAAATAGCCAAATTTGAGTCCAATGTTTAGTGCTTGATATTTAATATTCAAAATGACAATTTGGCCCACCAACTCTTCCTAAACCCCTCAGGGATTGCCTTGGGTCATTTAGGACCCATTGGGGTCAACCCAATTGATCGAATTGACCAAAGTCATCTCTACCCCCAAATTGGTCAAACCACTCAATTGAGGGTTAATTAAGGCTCAATTGACCTAATTGACTTCCCCCAAGTCTACCTTCCCATCAAGTGGGGCCAAAGGAGTCAACTGTGAATCATTAGGCCATTCAATTTCATCAAATTGACCAAAGTCAACCGTTGGTCAACATCACACCAAATTGGACTAATTAGGTTAAATTAACCCAATATGGACCCCACCATGGCCCAATCTACCATTTCTTGTGCTCATGGGACCAAGACCACCATTTTGGGCCAGCCCACTCACCAATTTGACTAAGTCAACTCAAAAGTCAACATTTGGTCAAATAGGCATAAATTGGGCTTATATGAAATTATACCAAATTCTCATAGGTTAAGGCACTCCATAGAGGCCCATTCTGAAGCCCAACAACCAATAACCATGGTTGCCCCTCTGGATTTGAAATAGGATGACATGCAAGGGGTGGATTTGGGATTTTCCCCAAATTAGAATGGGACAAATCATGAATTCATGGTGAGAGCTCCACTTGGCACACTAATGCTCTTCCCAAGCTTCCCTCTGAACTTCCCAGACCCTTTGGCATCAATGCCTTGCTGCCATGAGGCCAAGTGGAGGCAATTCTCAAGAATTTTCCTTGGCCGAGAGCTCCACTCATGGATTTCCCCCATATACACCTCCACAGCCCCAAATGAGAGCCCCACAAGCTTTAGTGAGCTGAGAGAAGAAGAACCCCGCTGTCAATTGAAGGAGATGACCTCTGTGCACATACATAGCCATGGATACAAGGAGGAGCTCAGCCCTGTCCCCCAAGAGGATTACATTCTCCACCACCTCCAATCAGGCAAGCATTCCTTATCTCCTCCCCTAGTGCTAGAATTCACTTCTTTCCATTTTGATTTTGGTTGAGTAATGGAAGTTTCACCATCTTCCCGATCGAGCTCTATAGCTATTCCAAATCCCGCCCCCATTTTATCTACAAGCCATCTCCGGACACCATTTTGCCGGATGTTGACGACCCACCCTCGGTCGGAGGTGGTGACGTCGAGTTTTTGGCCGGACATGCTCTCAAGTGGCTGGAGAAAGTGGGATAAATTTTCCTAGGAGAGGTCGATCTGAGCCCTTGGCTCAAGGAGGAAGATGATCTCCCGGCCATTAGATCTGGCAAGATCTATATTCGCAGACCATATTTAATATAATAACCCTCGTATGGAAAATTCTGCCTGATGTTAAACAAATTATAAAAAATACTTAAAGGCTAACACAGAAAATGTGTCCAACATCAATTATGTATCCCTTGCTCCCTAGTATTTTTAAAAATTGAGTTCACTCAATTTGGAGCACTGTAGCTCCCTCAACACCATTTTTGGTTAGACTGGTCCTAGGGTAGACTATATTTTAGATTTTTAATATCTCTTAGATGGTAGCTCTAATGGGGCTGAAATTTGGACCATGCATACATGTGCCCTAACACTACCTGGTGTCCAAAAATCAGATTTTTAGGAGAAAGTTTTTCTATAGTTTTGTCCATTATTTGATTTACCTTATTAATGTAATTTAAGGAGCTAGACACCTCAAAATTACCCCAAAATTGGGTGGCATACTTATTAAGTCATAAATTATCCTTGCTAAAAAATTGAATGCAATTGGACCAATGCATGTTGGGTTAATCCACTTGCATGTTTTGCATGTTTGAAGTGTGGTGTGCACATAGCCCAATTTGGTATTTTGTGATCCTAGCTCATTTGGCTTGGTCTTAGACTCTAAAATTTTAGCCACATCTTTGTTAGGACATAATACATCACCTTAGAGGAAATTAGGAGTTTTGGGTTCTAAAACCTTAATTAATGGCTTAAATTAAAATATGCCCCTTTATGTATTTTTGAAATATTTGTGGTCAAAAGTTTTTAAGAAATTATGAGACTCTGATGAATCTCTTGTAACATCATTTTGAACCTCTGGAAATTTATTAGAAATTATTGGTGATCATTTGTCATGCAAAATTTCAATAATATCATTTGTCATACTTTTGAATTAGTGAAATGAATATCATAAGAAGAGCCTGAAAAGTTATAAATCTCTGGATTTGACCTTGTTTCATCAATATGGATCAGTGGTAATTTTTATGGAATTTTTAGATGTATAATTCCAGTACTTCATTTGTAAAGTAATATATAGGGATTATCATTAATAAATAGATATTGATAATTTAAAGTAGTTAAAAAATCTTGTTACTCTGGGAATTTAATTAAAATCTAGTTTCGAACCTTTAAAAATTTAATAGAAATTTTTTGTGAGCATTTGCCTTGCAAAATTTCAATAATATCATTTGTCACACTTTTGAATTAGTGAAATGAATATCATGAGAAGATCCTGAAAAATTATGAATCTCTGGATTTGACCTTGTTTCATTAATATGTATCAAAGGTAATTTTTATGGAATTTTTAGATGTATAATTGTAGTACTTCTTTTGTAAAGTAATATTTATGGATTATCATTCATAAAAAGATATTGATAATTTAAATGAGTTAAAAAATCTTGTTACTTTGGAGAACAATTAAAATCTAATTTGAACATATGAAATTTAATTAGAAATTTTTGGTGAGCATTTGCCTTGCAAAAATTCAATAATATCAGTTGTCACACTTTTGAGTTAATTAAATGGATAACATGAGAAGTGCCTGAAAAATTATGAATCTCTATATTTGACCTTGTTTCATCAATATGCATCAGAGGTAATTTTTATGGAAATTTTAGATGTATAATTCTGGTAATTCATTTGTAAAGTAATATATAAGGATTATTATTCATAAATAGACATTGATAATTTAAAGGAGTTGAAAAATCATGTTAATCTGAGAGAACATTTAAAATCTAGTTTTGAACCTCTGGAAATTTATTAGAAATTTTCGGTGATCATTTGCCTTGCAAAATTTCAATAATATCATTTGTCACACTTTTGAATTAAAGAAATGGTTATCATGAAAATTGTCTGAAAAATTATGAATATCTGGATTTAACATTGTTTCATTAATATGTATCAGAGGAAATTTTTATGGAATTTTTAGATGTATATTTCTATTACTTTATTTGTAAAGTGATATTTTGAGGATATTATTCATAAATAAATATTTCTAGTACTTTATATGTTGGAAAAATTTGGAAACCTTGCCCATCTTAATATATTATTTAAAGTTGTCTGTGCGAATTTACTTAGATTATTTGGGCGTTTGGATATGAACCCTCGGGTGTTAAATGGAATGGAAAAAGAAATAACTATTTTATTTTAGGATCAAATTAGTTAGGAAAATTGTGAAATTTTGGTAGCATCTCACTCATGCCCTTATTGAATTTTCATAAAAATTTCAGAGCCCTAGTCCCAAGGGTTTGAAATATAGATTTCAAAGAGTACAATTACTTCATGTAGGTATGGTGTGCATTTAGTGAAAACTTAATCTAGGGATTAAACCACCTAGGACATTGAGGATCTGAATGAAACTTAGAGCACATCAGCATGTTATGTAGGGCTTCAAGAATAAATTGGAAAGTCTTTTGAACATGATTGTCATTTACATCTAATAAGGACCCTAGTTTATAACCTTGGTCAAGGAAGTTTGCGGATAGCAATTCTGCATTTAGTAGTTGAGGCATTTCTTGGACATGACACATAGTCTCAACCACCTTAGGTTCGTTATGAGCCACATAGGAGGATTTGTAGGCCAAATATTTAGAACTAACCTCGGACAAGTTGGTGTGCGGTTAGACAAATGCTTAAGGAAAAGAGAATGAGACGATACGAGACACCAATAACTACAGTATATGTTGAGCTTCTAGGACTAGTACTAGATCATGATCAAGTGAAAAAGACAAGGTGAGAAGGATTAGGTCAGCTAATAACAGGCAGTGTTGAGATTTAATTGAGGATCAACGTTCCCAGAATAACTATAACCCATCTTAGGGACCTAAACTAAACATAGAGGTTGTGGGAGGTATGGGTAGTCACCAATAATAATAAATATCTTGAGAAAGGGAGGTTTGTGATGTCACCCCATTGTACCTCCTAGTACCATTATGAGTCCTTCATCCGATAAACCTTGGGAAGTCCAAGATGCACCTTAAACATCTAAGATCAACAAAAGAGTAAAAAAGACTATATGGTTTAGGAATATGATTAAATCATACACATACATCTTAAGTGACTAGTACTTTATAGTGTGGAACGAACAAATCTGTCCAAGGAGCCATAGGCTCGGTAGTTATAAAGGGCTAGTTAGTTCTGCGAGCTGGAGGCTCAGGTGATAGAGATGATTAATAATTGCATGTGCATAGAATGCGGTGGGTCTTCGGTTCTGGCTTAGTCGTCACACCTGCAGCAGTTCGTTGACTCGACAGTGAAAGAGGTTTAAGGGCCAGTTTGTTTTACTGCGCATCCAATGGGGCAAATTCCCTAAAACCCTACCTCGCCAAATAAAGGTCTTGTTCCTTCGGGTCCAGCAAGAGTACACAGGAGCTCATGAGTACCAAGGATAGGTACCATAACGTATGTTAGGGCCTAGGTCTGGTAGTGTGCCATACCCACATAGGTGAGGAGACGTCCGCTCCTCTGCCACCGTTTGACCACGATGGGAGGTGCCCGAGAGGTTAACTACCTCTAAAAAGTGGGAACTAAAGGTATGTACATACATAGTCATGTGGGTGAGTTGCGTGCGCATGAACCATCAACATAGACATTGTATTGCATTGCATTGCATTTCATTCACATATTACGTATAATTTATGACCCCCATCATATAATCTAGTATGGGCTTCTTTATACAATGGGCCCTGCAAAATGACCCCTTGATTTATAGGACTGAATGAACTTTCCCTATAAGTTAAGGTTACATTTATGCAATGTTGATACTTGTACCTCTTTTACCTAATTACTTGCTCCCATTATTGTTCTATTTATATATGCATATCTCATGTAATAGAATTGTTAGTAATTATTGTAATTGCCAATAGATCTCGATTCACTAAAATTTATGATAGTGGTTTATTATTATATAAATGAGAGAAATGTCATCTGCTTGTACATTACCCTTCGTGTCCTCTGCTTCTTCCTCCCACCAGGTACCTAGGAGTCGCCGGGGAAAACCACTTAGTCTTTTGACTAACGATCGGTGGACCATGTTGGGAATATTGCCCTAAATATTCCTTTGATTTGAAGAGGCATCAATCACAATGCTAAGTACAAGATGTATTAGATAAAGCCATGTTTTTGCAAGATATACAGACTCAGGTAACTTAAGAGAAAGGGACAA
The DNA here is from genome assembly GCA_033032865.1 of Dactylorhiza incarnata. NCBI lineage: Eukaryota > Viridiplantae > Streptophyta > Magnoliopsida > Asparagales > Orchidaceae > Dactylorhiza > Dactylorhiza incarnata. The sequence goes on from JAWHQI010000250.1 coordinate 574,654, forward strand.
TCATGCCCTTAGATCAGGAGAAATCATCTCCTAAGGGATGAAGAGTTGTCTCAGCCAAACCGCTGAGATTTGGCGTGTTCGTCGAACGCAGAACTCAGTTCGTCGAATGCAGAACTCAGTTCGTCGAATGCAGAGAGAGATATAAGCAAACACTGAGATTTGGCGTGTTCGTGGAACACAGAACTCAGTTCGTCGAATGCAGAACTCAGATCGTCGAATGCAGAGACAGAACAGAAGCAAGCGCTGAGACTTGGCGTGTTCGTCGAACAAAGAATGAAGTTCGTCGAACGCAGAGTATGGCGAGTTCGTCGAACGCAGAGTATGGCGAGTTCGTAGAACGCAGAGTATGGCGAGTTCGTTGAACGCAGAGTCTGGTGAGTTTGTCGAACGCAGAGTTTGGCAAGTTCATCGAACACAGTATGGTGAGTTCATCGAGCGCAGATTGCGTGCTTTGCTTTTGGCGCAAGTTGCAGAAAGGTATTATGGGGTAAACCAATCTCTCCCATACTAGTCAGAAGGACGGCTGAGAGCCGTTGAAGGTCGGGGATGTATAAAAGGGATAAATTAGGGTAGAGAAAGGATTTCTGCTATCAATCTTTCTCTCGAGCACACAAAGAAGCAAAAGCGTCTGTTCCATTGACGGCAGCCAAGAACTATTCTAAGAAAAGGTTGTAAGGAAGAGATAGCTCATCTTGATTCATTTCAAGATAGAGCAGTAGATCCAGTCCCTCATCTGAAGGGCTGATCAAGAAGAACAAGTTGGAGCTTAACTTATGCTCCCTGGTTCAAGTCTGCAACAACAGCTGAGAAGAAGAAGAAGAACCAGGCTTGACCTTTCTTCCTTCTATTTGTAAGGATCATTATTTCTCTTGTAGGAACCTTTGGGTTCTGAGTTTGTAGGGCTTCACTGCCTGAGTTGTAGAGCCGAGAGGTCAGCTTGAGGAAGGATCTGTGTGATCTGAGGTAGCGCTGTTTAGCCTGAGTTGTAGGGCATTATTGCCTGAGCTGTAGGAGGAGGATTCCTCTGAGGTAGGACCTGGAAAGGGTCTGAGTTGTAGGAGGTTGATTCCTCTAAGGTAGGGCTGTTTAGGCCTGAGATTGTAGGACCTGCTGTGGTATGAGTTGTAGGATCAGTGACTGATCTGAGGTAGGGCTATTGTGCCTGAGGTAGGGTTTGGGGAAAACCTAAGAGATCCTGAGGGATCTGTGTTGTAAGCTCTTGGTGCCGAGTTTGGAGGAGTTGGCCCTGTCTAACACACTGTTAGAAGGGTGAAGGGGAAAAGTGGACTACCCATAGACACCCTGTCTTGGGGAACCACTATAAACACTTGTGTGTTGTCTGGGTGTGCTTGATTACTTGCTTAGAATAACTTTAAACATCCAAATCAAACAAGTAAAAATCAAAAGACCTATTCACCCCCCCCCCCCCCTCTAGGTGATTTAGATCATATACCTATATAATCTTTCACGTGGTATCAAAGCGAGGTTGGTCAAGAAGGACATAACTGTCTAACCAGATCCTATTAAGGTATAGTCAAATCACAATCCAATGGCCTACTCTGTATTGAAGAAGGAAATGGGATCCTTGAAGTTGCCCATATGCAACAAAGAAAACTTTGGCATATGGAAGCAAAGGATCAGACTATTTATAGAAGCATCTGATCCAAGGATTTTCATTACAGTTGAAGAAGAACCTTTCACCTTTCACACTACCTCCACTTTAGATCCAACAAGAAGAGTGGCCAAGGTATTTAATGACTTGACCAAGGATGAACTTGAATTGTTCGCCATGGACAAAATTGCCCAGAACATCATAATGAATGCTATTGATGATTCCATATTTCAAAACTTGGTACACTGCACTACTGCCAAGGAAATGTGGGACACATTAGTAGTATATATGGAAGGGACAGCTGAATTATGGGATGATAGAAAGTCACTACTTAACTAAGAGTGTGAAGCCTTCAGGCAGCAGAGCCAGGAGAGCATCTCCATGTGCTATGAGAGGTTCTTCAGAATAGTGAATGAGCTGAGAACCTATGGGAGAGTATTCACCAACTATGAGCTGAATGATAAGTTCCTTAGATCTCTAACAAGGGACTGGGACACAAAAATCTGTGTAATCAGGGAAGTGGCCAAGCTTGGTGAGACCCCCACTAACACACTGTTTGGAAAGCTACTCTCCTATGAGATGTAGATGTCTGCAAGAAAGGAAGAGGACACCTCAACAAGGGCTCGGGCAAGGGAGAAATCTATAGCTCTCAAAGTTGACAGCTCCAAGAGAAGCAAGGGCAGGATGGTGTCTCCTCCAAGGAGAAGTGCTGAACCTGATGTCAGCACCTCAGATAGCTCTTCCTCTGATGAAGAGTTTGCTGCCTTTTCAAGGCAGTTCAAGAAGATGATGAAGAGGAAGCAATGGAAGAACATGCCCTCCTCATCATCACACTACAAGAAAGATAGCAGGAAATCTGAAAGACAGCACCCAAAGGGTGACAGGTATGATTCCAAACTTAGTAAACATGTTTCTAATAACATAATCTACTATAGCTGCAGCAAACCGGGACATGTCATCGCTGACTGTCCAGCCAAAAGAAAGGAGAATGGTGATAAGAAGCATCATCACCAAAAAGATAGGAAGGGTGAAAAATCCCTCCTAGCAAAGAAAGAAAGAAGCTGGAGTGAATCTGATTCCTCAACATCAGATTCAGAGAATGAAGTAGAAGCCTATATTGGGCTGCTTGTAGCAGAAGAAGATGAAGATTATTCAGCTGCCAAGGTTGGAATTAGGGCCCCACTATCACACTCAGATAGTGATATAGAGGAGGATGAAGAAGACAATGTTCAGCTAGGCCTCATGGCCATCACTGATGAGGAGGACAGTTAGAACATCTCAGAAAATGAACAGGTATTAATTCATTCCTCATCCTCTTCTGATTATGAGACTGGCCCTGAATGTGGAGGACCTTCATCAATTGATGGAAGTGATTTAGAAGATGAAGTGGATGTCAATCAACTGATTGACAGATATGGTGCTCTCTTGGAAGCCCTGAAAAGGAGCAAAAAGCTAGACAAGAGGCAAGCTCAAGAGATTGATTCTCTTAAGATGGAAAAACAAGAATGCACTGAATCTTCTACCAAGATGAATCAGATGTATAGGGAAATTGGCCATCTGAAGGGGATAACTATCTCCCATCTGAGCACCATATCCCTGAAGAATAAGGTCATTAAGGACCTTGAGGAGAAGCTTGTGAAAGAAAGAATCCTAGTGGCTCAATTCTCCAAGCCAAAATCTGTGCTCCCTATTATTGACTCCTTCTCTTCCCAATCCAATAGGAGAGGACTAGGATTCAATAAAATGGAAGTAGGAGAAGGGAGTGGAGAAAAGAGCAGGGGTAAGGCTAAGCCTCAAACCACCTTTCAAAAGGTATTACTTCCTTCCAACAGGTATGACCATGAAAGCATGTATGGTCACTGGAAGAATGGAAGTAACTATAGGAAGGAAAACAATCTTTCCCATAGTGGAAGAAAGGGAATGGGATTGAGTGCCATGAACGCTCCCCAGTAGGAAATTCAATTAGTCCAACCTGGACCTTTTGTATTTGGTACCTCAACCCCCTCATTCAAGAATCAGGGTGCAAGCGCTTCTAAATCTATTTCAGCAAAGAAAATTCCTGCTGTCAAATCTATTGAAAGGGCTTGTTGCTCAGTGTCAGAAGCAATCAGATCTTGTATGGCTGCCAAGCCAAAGCAGGCTGATGCCATTAGGACAAAGAGCATCAAGACAACACATAAATTGACATTCAATCAAATCATTGCTGAGAGAAACAGGAAGACAGCAGCTGTCTCCCCTCCTGAACATAGGAACAGTAATGCTAATTCCTCAAGAAATGTTCAGAAGAGGAGATACAACATTCATGAATGTTGGTGTTGTGGTAAAGTGGGACACTTCGCCATAGATTGTTGGCACAACCCTAATGTGCCATGTGCAAAGATGGGCCTTCCTGCAAAGGGTGCAGCTAGAGTAAGGCCATTTCATCATGCTAACAAGTTCCAAGGACCCAAAGCTAGTTGGGCTCCTAAGGATAACTAAACTTCTTGCAGGTTAGTCCAAGTACCAACCTCAACCAAATTTGGTACTTGGACAGTGGGTGCTCAAGGCACATGACAGGAAGGAGTTAACATCATGGTGCAGCAATAAGCAGACCAGTGTGGCCATATCCTCTGCTGGGTCTGAATACATTGCTGCAAGAAGCTATTGTGCACAACCATTGTGAATTCAACATCCATTAGAGGATTACAACCTCAAGGTTCTCCTAGACAGATTTCTCCACTTATGGATGCCCTAAGTGAGGGGGAGCATAGCTCACTCTATGGAGAAGAAGGTGGGTATGCTAGTGAGGGGGAGCACAGCCCAGATGCTGGAAGAGCAAAAGCTCAGAGTGAAGAAAACGTCATCAGGGTAATTGACACCATGGAAGTTCTACCCTCTTCTAAAGAGATGCCAAGACAAGAACCTGCAGTGGAGAAGGCAAACAATGGGGTTGAAGAGGTGGTGGAGAAAGAGGTGGCCCAGGAAAGGCCAGCAACTGTGATGGACACATCTGACCTGCTAAACTCAATACAATCCATCATTGAGGGTCAGATGTTGTCTGTGAAAGAGCATGTTGAAGAAAAGGTTTATGGTGCCACTGCTCAAATAAGGGATGAGTTAAATGCTACAAGAGCAGCATTGACTCAGGAGATCCAAGCCAGTGAGCAGAGAATGGAATCAAGGGTGGCTGCAGTAAGGACTGAGCTGAATACCCAGATTCATGATGTCACAACAGCATCTGCTCATATCCTCCAACAAATGACCAGATGGATGTCAAGTCAGCATTCCTAAATGGAAATCTGAAAGAGGAAGTGTATGTAGAGCAGCCATCAGGGTGCAAAGAAGACAGGAAATGTTCAAGTGACACTTGCCAATTCCTAGGGAGGAGGCTGATCTCTTGGAGCAGCAAAAAGCAAACCAGTGTGGCCATATCTATAGCTGAGCCAGAGTACATTGCTGCAGGAAGCTATTGTGCTCAACTTCTGTGGATCCAACATCAATTGGAGGATTACAACATCAAGGTTAGTCAATCTCCCCTGCTGTGTGACTCATCCAGTGCTATTTCTATTGCCAAAAATCCTGTCTCCCATAGCAGGACCAAGCACATCGAAATTAGGTACCATTTTATTAGAGAGCATGTAGAGAGTGAAGATATCAAACTTGAATATGTCCCCACAGACAATCAAGTAGCTGATATCTTCATCAAGCCACTGGATGAGGCCAAGTTCAATTCTTTTAAAATTGACTTAGGAATGTTGAATTTAGAATAAGTTTACTTATAAATCTATACCCATTGCTAAAATGCTTATGTTCTCATTTGTACAATTCTCACAAATGTACTGATATGATAAATTGAAATCTGAATTGATCAACTTTATAGTAGGCATAGTTCACATGATAGGGTAAATAATCTCCCTAAAATGTTTAATACTTTGAATTCTGGGTGAGACCCATCTCAGCTGATCAGCTGAGACAACCAATCTATCTCAGTGGATAAGTATTCAAAACAAACTAAAGCAGACTAAGTGCTCAGCTGGGAAAAATCTGGGTTCGACGAACCCTTTCCTTAGTTCGACAAACTCTTTCCTGAGTTTGACGAATGTCGACCTTGAGTTCGACGAACTCACCATTATGACATAAGTTTAATTTACACTTACAAAAATAAGAATAATACTAATGCTCCAAGTGAGGGGGAGCTAGAAAGGGTTGTTCAAAATGAACAAGAACATCTAATAAAGCTAATAGTACTCGCATTGAGGGGGAGCAAGTTCTTGCTCAGGTTGAGGGGGAGATGGCCAATGCTGCCTCCCAATCCTTAGAGGAAAAATAGTTGAAGAAATCAGAAAGGGGGAGATGGCCAATGCTAAGACCAAATCAGAGTTAGCTTTGAGTGGATTGCCCTCTGAGTTAGTCGAAGCTTAATACAGAATGCTGTCATGAGTATTAATAGAATGCTTAAACAATCTTATTTTCTAGAAGCAATGTTATCATGAATGCTATATAGATTATTTTCATGATAGGTGTTTGTTGGCTATGTACCTTAGCATTGGGAATGTTCTGCCTTCTTCAAATAGGGGGAGATTGTTGGGAATATTGCCCTCAATATTCCTTTGATTTGAAGAGTCATCACTCACAATGCTAAGTATAAGATGTATTTGATAAAGCCATGTTTTTGCAAGATATACAGGCTCAGGTAACTCAAGAGAAAGGGACAATCATGCACTTAGATCAGGAGAAATCATCTCCCAAGGGTTGTGGAGTTGTCTCAGCTGAACCACTGAGATATGGTGTGTTCGTCGAACGCAAAACTCAGTTCATCGAACGTAGAGATAGAACAGAAGCAAGCACTGAGATTTGGCATGTTCGTCAAACGCAGAACTCAGTTCGTCGAACACAGAGACAGAATAGAAGCAAGCACTGAGACTTGGCATGTTTGCCGAACGAAGAATGAAGTTCGTCAAACACAGAGTATGGCGAGTTCGTCGAACGCAGAATATGGCGAGTTCGTCGAACGCAGAGTCTGGCGAGTTTGTCGAATGCAGAGTTTGTCAAGTTTGTCGAACACAGTATGGCGAGTTCGTCGAACATAGATTGCGTGTTCGGCTTTTGGCGCAAGCTGTAGAAAGGCATTTTGGGGTCCACCAGTCTCTCCCATACTAGTCAGAAGGACTGCTGAGAGCCGTTGAAGGTCGGGGATGTATAAAAGGGTAAATTAGGGTTGAGAAAGGAGTTCTGCTATCAATCTTTCTCTCGAGCACATAATGAAGCGGAAGCATACTGTTCCATTGACGGCAGCCAAGAACTGTGCTAACACAAGGCTGCAAGGAAGAGATAGCTCATCTTGATTCATTTCAAGATAGAGCAGTAGATCTAGTCCCTCATCTGAAGGGCTGATCAAGAAGAACAAGTTGGAGTCGAACTTCTGCTCCCTGGTTCAAGTCTGCAACATCAGCTGAGAAGAAGAAGAAGAACCAGGCTTGACCTTTCTTCCTTCTATTTGTAAAGATCATTATTTCTCTTGTAGGAACCTTTGGGTTTTCAGTTTGTAGGGCTTCACTGCCTGAGTTGTAGAGCTGAGAGGTCAGCTTGAGGTAGGATCTGTGTGATCTGAGGTAGGGCTGTTTAGCCTAAGTTGTATGGCATTATTGCCTGAGCTGTAGGAGGAGGATTCCTCTGAGGTAGGACCTGGAAGGGGTCTGAGTTGTAGGAGGTGGATTCCTCTGAGGTAGGGCTGTTTAGGCCTGAGATTGTAGGACTTCCTGTGGTCTGAGTTGTTGGATCAGTGGCTGATCTGAGGTAGGGCTGTTGTGCCTGAGGTAGGGTTTGGGGAAAACATGAGATATCCTGAGGGATCTGTGCTGTAAGCTCTTGGAGCCGAGTTTGGAGGAGTTGGCATTGTCTAACACACTGTTATAAGGGCGAAGGGGGAAAGTGGACTACCCATAGACACCCTGTCTTGGGGAACAACTATAAACACTTGTGTGTTGCCTGGGTGTGCTTGATTACTTGCTTAGAATAACTTTAAACATCCAAATCAAACAAATACAAATCAAAAGACCTATTCACCCCCTCTAGTTGATTTAGATCATATACCTATATAATCTTTCAGACCATATCATTTTAGGAGCCATTATTCCGGAGCAGCAGGACCCCGTTCAGGAGATCAGGATAGGAGGACGGGATGAAGCAATGCAGCCAATACCCATTATTGCAGTAGCAGCTACAGAGATGAGTGACTTTTTGTAGTGAGGATGTTGATGTACTAGGCATAAGCCTCTTATTCATTTTAGTACTTTCTCATCATGGACATCTGTATTATGACATATATATAATGTGATTTTGTGGGCTTGTTTCATTTAACGCTTCTATTACTGTGATAAGTGGTTGGCCTGGGTGATGTAGATTAGACGGCAGAATCAACATATTATGGTGGTGACCATCGCGTGAGTTGGTGCCACCGCAAGATGGCAGTTCTGGGCAGTAAGACCTGGGAACAAATGCAAAAAAAGGTATTACAAAAGTATATTAATGATGAGTCCCAATTATATACACTTTTATGGACTCATCTGGGCCGATTATTTAGTCTATGCACTACACTTTAGGCAAGTTTTCGTTCATATTTGATGTTCCATGCTAGGTGCACTTTTCGGCCCATTTTTGGTGTTATTTCGTATTATTCTCCTTTAGTAGTTGCTATGCATTGTTAAGTGCCACTTTCAGTGGCTGGATTCGTGGTTGTGCTGGAACAGGTGTCGTGCAGGGGTTTTCCGGTACAATTCTGTACAGGAACACAGCGCACGATCATTGATTCTAATGCGCACGCCCACTGGTCGTGCACCACTGATCGTGTGCACTTACCCCATGAAATCTGAGTTCTGTCTTCCATATCGCACGACCACATACGATAGCGCGCACGACCACTGGTCGTGCGCCACTGGTCGTGCGAACATTATATTTTATAATTTTCTTACCTTTCAGGCTCCGTCCAGTTAGGCGCACGATCACAGGATGCTAGTGCGCACGACCACTGGTCGTGCGCCAATGACCGTGCGCGCTGTTCATTCCAGCGCCTATATATAGTCTTGTTCGCGAATTAGGGATCATCGGGCTTCCGGGAGCGGGTTTTCCAGTCCGTACGCCGCCGATTTCCATCTCCAGACACCTCCCCTTCATCTTCTCCGCAAGGGGAAGTCATCTCCGGTCATTCTAGACATTCCTCCATCATCCGGAAGCATTCTCCACCGTCCGCAAGCACTCAAGTAAGCCGTCTCAATTTCTGTTCGGTGAGGAGAATAGCAATCCTGAGGTAGAAGACGACGGAAGCACGTGGAGAGATCGTGACAGTCTCTCGACGCCGGAAGCACAGTCCGCCCGAGTCCGGAGGTAGCTTGACAAACTGCCATTCTGGCCCTGAACGGCCGCTAATCTTCGTCCATTGGTTGTCCTCTTCTTCTCCCATTTGTTGTATTTTTGCGAAACATTCTAAACTTGAATGTTTGTGATTTGCTTCACCTCCACGCGCTCACTCACTCACGCACGCACACATCGTGTTCGATTCGCGTTAGCAAGAGCTAGCGGCGAGTTGTGAAGAGGTGTTTGCGACCCTCACTTTCCGCACTAGAGACCACTTCATTCGCATACGCACCGTCCATCCGCCTCACGAACCTCGGCATTGCGGCCGTTGCACCCATCTCGCCTTGCGAAGCGGTGATTTCGACCCGCATTTCTTCTATTGCTGTTAACAGTAGGAAACCCAAATCAAAACTCCACTTTTCGTGTTTGTTCCCGCTTGTGTAACAATTGTCACACAACGCATTTCGTTCACCCAACCTGCATTCCTCAAGAGACTGACACTCGGGGATTCTATTCCCAACATTTATTACTTGCGCGACCGGTGCACTTGCCGAAATTATCGCATCAAGTTTTTGGCGCCGTTGCCGGGGAATGTTCAGGCATGTAACGTCTTGAGTTGTGAGCTTATGTTACAAGAGCAGTTGTTTTTGATTTCCTTTGTTTTGTTTTCTTTTTGTTGTGACTGTGCATGCAGAGACAAGCCGCGGGGGAACTTGTACCCTTTGATCCAGAGATCAAATGGACCGCTCGCGCATGAAGGTGCGCAGCAGCCGTACAGGCGGCAATGGGTGACAACATAGACCCAAATAATGCTGAACCAAGAGTGCCCGACGTGGGGCAGCACCAACCTGGAGATGAGCAAGAGGTAGTGAGACCTCGACCCAGAACGATGAGAGATTATACCACTCTGACATCTGGGAGTGTGTATCCGGGATTTGGTCCCAACATTATGAACAACCAGTTCGAGATCAAACTTGCGATCTTGAACATCATCCGGAATAATGCTCAGTTCTCCGGGATGACCAGTGAAGACCCGCACTTGCACCTGGCAGAGTTTTTCGATATCTGCGGAACTTTCCGCTACGCTGGAATACCTGACGATACAGTCAAGCTGCGACTGTTCCCATTCTCACTTCGCGACAAGGCCAAGGTGTGGCTCCATTCTATTCATCCTGGGACTGCCGCGACTTGGGATGCTCTTGAATCCAAGTTCCTGGCCAAATTCCACCCCATTGATAAAATTGTGAGCCTACGGCGGGAGATCGCCACCTTTCACCAAGCTGACCAAGAGACCCTTGCCGAGGCGTGGGAGCGCCTTAATGATCTTCTCCGCCGCTGCCCGAACCACGAGCTCCAACCTTGGAATGTTGTAGAGACATTTTACTTCGCGATCGAGCCCAACTACCGGGCAATGATCGATGCTGCTGCGGGAGGTACTCTAATGAACCATACTCCAGAGGAGGCCCTCCAGATTCTGCGGGACACTGCCTCCCACAGTACATTTTGGACGGCCGGGAGAAATGCACCAAGAAGCACTCGTGGTCTCTTCGTGGTCGACTCGCTTCCGCCTACATCCGCACCGGCTGCTGTTATTACGTGCGAAGGATGTGGAGGCGGTGGACACCACGCGTATGAATGCTCGGGCAGTGATTTATCAGGTAACTTCTCGACCCTCTCTTTAAACGAATCGGTTAATTTTGTTGGTAATCAATCTAAGGGGGTGCCATTCAATAACACATATTATCCGGGAGTGAGAAGTCACCCAAACTTCTCATGGAACTCCAACGCACCTGGCCAACGATGGGCACCGGGGCAGCATCAGAACGATGCCTACGCCTCCGGGAGCCAACCAAGGCCACCTCATCCGGAATATAACCAAGGCCCCCCCCCCCCCCCCCCCCCCCCCCGGCTCCCAAAAAGAGTAACTTGGAGGAGATGATGGAAAAATTTATGCAAGCGGCTAACTCAAACATGGTTAACCAAATCGCGTCAATGCGGAACTTGGAAACGCAGTTGGGCCAATTGGCCCAAGTGCTAACCGAGCGGTCGCATGGGACTCTTCCTAGTAACACTGAAAAAACCCAATAGACCAAGGGAAGAGTCTCGGCGACGTGGAAGTGGGTCATCCGCATGAGTTAGTGATCTCCTGCTCCATTAATAAAATAGAGACTAAGGCTTTGTGTGATTCAGGCTCCTCCCGCAACGTCATTGCTTTGCAAGACGTTGATAACTTGCAACTTGAAATTAATACGGAGGAACGGAAATCTCTTGTGCTCGCAAACGGTACCGTCATACAATCAGAAGGGAAAGTGAAAAATGTAGAAGTTATAGTTGATGGGACAGTGGTGGTTGCTGATTTTCAAGTGTTAGGACCCCGGGAGAATCACTCCATCCCCATCTTGGGTGTACCATTCTTGAAAGAGAGCAGTGCCACCCTTGACTTTTCTGCGGGTTGTGTCCTCCTACCCAATAAGATACCTTTGCCCACTTGTCCCAAGACTATAACTGAAACATCCATTTGCCATCCTCCTTTTATTTCTGATGAATCACTAAGTTGTGCAGGGGATAAGAAAGGTGATGGATCTTCTGAAGGAGAAAAGGAAGAGTACCAGTCAAGCGGAGAGGAAGAAGTAAACTCTTGGAGAGACTATGATTCCAAGAGAGAGGAGGACAGCAGTCCTAAACATTTTGAGCTGAACGTGATTCGGGACGACGTCCCATTATTTTCTTATATTGAATCCTGTAATAAACGAGTTAAGCGTTCCATCTCTTGGGCCGATCCGGTCGTCACTGCGGCGACGGAAATGATGCCTCCCGCTCCTAGGAGAGGAGGATCTGAAAATGCTCAACGTTGGCAGTCTCCGATTGTTGCTAAACTTAAACAAGAGAAGCGTCTGCGCGATGCACGCTCTACCGCTCTCCGTGGCAAGAGGGCAGAGGTTAGGGGAACACTGGGTGACACTAGTGTTGGCCCTAAAGCCTTCACCTCCCGCCTACATGCTACGGGAGACGAGCACCATAAAAGCGCTTACAGCTGATGTTCTGTTTATCTCTTATTCTGTGAAACTTTCTCTTATGCACTCTTTTTTAATTTTTGCACTCTTAAAACAATTATAATACAGGTATTTGGTCCAGCTTAAGGACATAAAACAAAAGCGCTGCTGGGAGACAACCCAGATTTGCTGTTTTTGTTTTTTCTAACTTGTTTCAATTCAGTTTTTCTCTATTTTTGCTGCTTTTAGTTGTACCGTTTGCAGGTGTGCTTTGTACTTCGTGTTGGCGGATGCTGCAGATTGTGCACGAAATTAACGCCAATCTTCCGGTATGCTCAATTCTGAGCATTGGGTAACACTTCTCCCTCCTAGCTTTCAGTTTTGTGATTGTAATGTTATATTATTTCCACAAATAATATGTCATAAGTCTGGGGGAGAGTGTAACGAACTTTATTACCCACATGCCCGTGCACCACTTCATTTGCATACCAAAAGCAAATTTCATTTTAACTTTTCAAAATTCAATAATTTTCAGCTTTTTCCATGCACATCACTACACCCACTTGAGCGCGTACTCACTTGTTTTGAGCGTCTTAGGTCAAACCTAATCTTTCATGTTCGATTGGAAAGTTCTTTTTTGTGCTGGCATAGGATTGAGTTGTGAAGTAACATGTCGACTCTTGTAGTGCTCCTAGTCGAGTGCTCGAGTTACGTGTAGAATTCGTGTAGAATTAGCTTTTTCTCGTGCATTTAGTTTTATAATTTTCTAATTGCGTGACTACTGTTTATTCTACTCGTAATTTATGAATCCAGTAGAATCCGATGGTACTGTAGGTGAGTGTGTATGCGATCACTAGTGATGTATTGCTCGAGTCGGGAGGAAGGATATTCTTTCTCGGTGGCTAAGAACTTGCCCCTAGCGACTCTTGAAGCATGGGTATAGGTTAGTTCATTTGTGCAAGTGTGATATAGGCCATTCGTTGGCCCGGTTGAGCCTTTGCACCATTCCTACACGCTCTATCCTTGTTTATCCATTTTGTTCCTAACCGCCACCTCTTGATTCAGCTCCACCTTCAATTCGCCAAAGCCAAGATGACTATCCTAATCGCCCACCAAATTATGAGCTCAAGCAATTTTTTTGCATTTAAAAAAGGTTGGGTGTTGATGCGGTGTATATTTGTGATTGTGGTGGAAATGTGTTATTGAAGATATAGCTGTTTTTGTTATTAATTGTGCAAAGTTATAAAGTTGAAAGGAAAAAAAATGTGAAAAGAAATGAAAGAAAAAAAAATGTGCAAAGAGATGTAAATAGGCGGTGTACACCCACCATAAGTTCATGTTTAAGTCTGGGTGTGTGGTGTACACATTTTTATTAGTGCTGGGATAGTGTTTTTTTGCGAGCTCATTTGGGTTATGCGTGCTAAGCCCCCACATTTATCATTGTTTTCCACACCGTAGCCTAAGCCTAAATCATAACCTAAAGTCCTATTGATTTGCACTTTGAACGTAACCAGTGTCGTGGAGAGAGTGTGAACGGGCAAGCTTATGGCCATCGTCATTGATGGATTTCTTTGGAGGTTGTCTTGATCTTCGATCTTTAGTAATATTCCACTTAGTGATCAAGATACTTTCCACCTATGCGTGACCAAAGGATTCACCGCGATTCAAATTACGAGTAATAATAATAAGTAGATACGCAATTTAGAAAATGTTAATCTACTTTGCATGTTTAAAAGATTTTTCTGCTAAAATTTCTACAAGTGCGAGTGAGCGATTTCGCATGGTACTACGCATATTCAATTACTACGCCAGCTTTTGTTTTTTCTAGTCCAAATGGGAGATATTTTGCTCGGGACGCGCAAACAGGTAAGTCTGGGGGTGTGATGAGTCCCAATTATATACACTTTTATAGACTCATCTAGGCCGATTATTTAGTCTATGCACTACACTTTAGGCATGTTTTTGTTCATATTTGATGTTCCATGCTAGGTGCACTTTTAGGCCCGTTTTTGGTGTTATTTCGTATTATTCTCCTTTAGTTGTTGCTATGCATTGTTAAGTGTCACTTTCAGTGGCTGGATTCGTGGCTGTGCTGGAACAGGTGTCGTGCAGGGGTTTTCCGATACAATTGTGTACAGGAACACAGCGCACGATCACTGATTCTAATGCGCACGACCACTGGTCGTGCGCCACTGATCGTGTGCACTTACCCCCTGAAATCTGAGTTCTGTCTTCCTTATCGCACGACCACTTACGATAGCGCGCACGACCACTGGTCGTGCGCCACTGGTCGTGCGAACATTGTATTTTATAATTTTCTTACTTTTCAGGCTCCGTCCAGTCAGGCGCACGATCACAGAATGCTAGTGCGCATGACCACTGACGTGCGCCAATGACCGTGCGCGCTGTTCATTCCAGCGCCTATATATAGTCCTGTTCGCGAATTAGGGATCATCGGGCTTCCGGGAGCGGGTTTTCCAGTCCGTACGCCGCCGATTTCCATCTCCAGACACCTCCCCTTCATCTTTTCCGCAAGTGGAAGTCATATCCGGTCATTCTAGACATTCCTCCATCATCCGGAAGCATTCTCCACCGTCCGCAAGCACTCAAGCAAGCCGCCTCCATTTCTGTTCGGTGAGGAGAATAGCAATCCTGAGGTAGAAGACGACGGAAGCACGTGGAGAGATCGTGACAGTCTCTCGACGCCGGAAGCACAGTCCGCCCGAGTCCGGAGGTATCTTGACAAACTGCCATTCCGGCCGTGAACGGCCGCTAGTCTTCGTCCATTGGTTGTCCTCTTCTTCTCCCATTTGTTGTATTTTTGCGAATCATTCTAAACTTGAATATCATGATGTTTGGTTTAAATGCAATGGTTATTTCTTCTCTGTCCTCCAATGAATGTTTATGATTTTCTTCACCTCCACGCGCTCACTCACTCACGCACGCACACATCGTGTTCGATTCGCGTTAGCAAGAGCTAGCGGCGAGTTGTGAAGAGGTGTTTGCGACCCTCACTTTCCGCACTAGAGACCACTTCATTCGCATGCGCACCGTCCATCCGCCTCACGAACCTCGGCATTGCGGCCGTTGCACCCATCTCGCCTTGCGAAGCGGTGATTTCGACCCGCATTTCTTCTATTGCTGTTAACAGTAGGAAACCCAAATCAAAACTCCACTTTTCGTATTTGTCCCCGCTTGTCTAACAATTGTCACACAACGCATTTCATTCACCCAACCTGCATTCCTCAAGAGACCGACACTCGGGGATTCTATTCCCAACATTTATTACTTGCGCAACCGGTGCACTTGCCGAAATTATCGTATCAATTAACAAGAACGAGAATTATATATCAAAAATATAATTTTATTTCATTAAAAATCAAGGATAAATCTTAAGCATTCTAAAGAAGAGAAACATAAAATCTAAATTAATCCATGACCTATATTATTCTTTGGATCATCTCGATTGAGTGCAAATAAGAATTTAGCTACTTATTGAGATATAGTGGAATTAACAAAAGTATTAGAATTCATGATGAGATAAGAAGAGAGTAGATAGAAGAAATTACAAATTTTATAGAATTCTCAAAAGATAATTACAAGCTAATGAAATTGAAACTTAAAAGTGCATAAAAGAAATCTAAGTATACGAACTTAAAAATAATAAAACAATATAAGAAATGCAGAAAAGAACTCCCAAAATTTGTCCCTTCAGTTCTGGAGGAGCAGCCTTTAAATAGGCAAAAGTTGAAGGTTACATGCCATCGGTCGCGCCCGTGACCCAGTGCGTGTAAGGGCCAGAAGAGGAACGACAATGAATATGGCACGTTCTGAAGTAATTGTAGACGTTAAGTTGCGTGTCACGCCCTCAGTCATGCCCTTGACCTAGGGCATATAATCTTTAAACTACAGTTTGGCGGAAGACTGTTGGCGGGATGGCGCGTGATCTGGTGGCCAAGTGGTTACACGCCCATGACCTTTGAATTACACGGGCGTGACATGTGCTAAATATCCTTGGGGAGAGATTCTGGGCGTGATCTGGGCTGGGCGTGTAGCATGATCGGACACGGGCATGACTTCTGAGTCAAAGGCGTGTAGTTGGCAAAAGTCATGTCATGGCTTCGTTACACGGTCTGCTGAGCTGGAACACTGGTTTAAATTGAGATGCCCTCGGTCACGCCCGTGACCTAGGGCATGTACTTGGTGAATCTTCTCGAAATGTGCTCAGGATGGTGGTAGCAGTTCTGGAACAACTTTTTAGGTTGTCACGCCCTTCGTCACGCCCGTGACCTAGGGCATGTACTTGCAATTTCTGCTCAAAATGTCCCGAAAACCTGAAAAACAGAAAATAAGTTTAAGTTAGTATATGAATATAAAAAGGAACAATTCATTTAAGATAATGCATATATATATCATAAATTAATATTATATTAAAACTATACTAAAAGTTGAACATAAAAACTACTCATAAATCCTCATGTATTCATTTTCCTTGTGGGCATACTTATGACCAATCAGTTTCAGAAGGCACCTCCTGTAACACCCCAAAAATCGTGGTTCAGCGAAGTAGGCGGAGTGGTAGTGCTGCACTTGAAGCAGGCTAAATCTTCCCTTTCTGCTCTTAGCGCACGATCAGTGGCCTCTTCGCGCACGACCAGTGATCGTGCGCCAACGATCGTGCGTTAATTCAGGAGAGAATCGAGTTCTGTCTCGGACAATGCGCACGACCATTTTCCTCTTCGCGCACGACCAGTGATCGTGCGCCAACGATCGTGCGTTAATTCAGGAGAGAATCGAGTTCTGTCTCGGACAGTGCGCACGACCATTTTCCTCTTCGCGCACGACCAGTGATCGTGCGCCAGCGATCGTGCGCCCTGTTTATTCTGTTCCGCGATTTTGAGCGGAGAAGAAGATCAGACCGTCCAAATCTTTTGGAAATTGATCCAACGGCTAGGTTTAGTTGCGGGAGACCTTTAGGGCTGATGAGAGGGGGTTAAACCCTCATATTCTCTAAGCCATTCTCTCTCCAAACCTTAGAGAAAGAAGGGGGAGCCAAGGAAGAAGAAGGTAGATCCCGCCATTGACGGAGCTCCGGAGCTCCGTTTCGCGAGCCGTTTCCAGATTTGGAGAGTGCAGCCCGGTGCGGTCGTTTCTCTCCGTGTAGAATCTCGAATCTATGGCGAAAAAGAACGCGTCTAGGGTAACGATTCTTCCTCCCGAACTCTGGACTTGTATTTGTCCTTTCATTCCTCTTTCTATGTTTGCATGAGGTATCTCTTTCACCAAATGGGTGAAGTGTAGGATTTCCTCAAGTTCTTCGGAACTCCGGGTAGATTGTGTCCGTCCCCGACATTTTTGCAAGTAGAAAATCCGGTAGTCGCGCGGATTTAGGCATTTTGTGTGAAGCCTATTCGTGGCCGTGAGCCCGAATCGGTGATGCTTGATTTGCGACATTGCATTTAGGTTAGGCCTAGAATGCGTGCCGGAGAATGACTCCGTGAACTCACCTATAGTATTGCGGGAACTCGTTGTAGGCGTCTTGGGAAGATCCTAACAAAAGCCCCATGCTTTGAGTATTGGATGAAGGCAAACCTTCACCACGAAATTGATGCGGAGTGTATTGCACCTCCCTTGTTGAGTATTCGTGAAACCTAGATCCTGGTGAAGGGGTTAGGTGCGTAGCGTATATTTAGTGTAGCACTTGAAGGTGCTAAACCCTCACGGGCCGAGGCGAAGCCGTACCCGCGTCGTGCGATAGATCGCGACGATTAGAGCACGGGCAAAGCTAAACCGAACCCGTTTCCATGCAGATCGGTAAGAGGTCCCTTCCTCAGGAAAGCCGTGTGATCATGGGAGAGGTCGTGGAAGGTGTCATACCTAGACCGACCAAAAGCTCTTGTTTCCACCCAAGGTTGTGGCCCTTACGGTGGAGTGTTTTGTGAAATGGATGTTATGATTAGCCTCATGCGATTGCTTAGGCGGTTGTGGGGAACCTTCGGGTGAACTCAACCAACATCATGTGCATACCTAGGTTCCCCTCTCTTTTGATGCTCAACCTAGAAGATTGATTGTGCTTGAAACCTCACCTTGTGTAGTTTGCACTTTCTTTATATTTAGTACTTGTGCTAGTATGGCTTGCTTGCAGGGTAGAAGCTCCGCCACCCCGGAAAAGGGGTGGGGTCGTTATAATTTGGTCAGTTGTGCTGACCGTTACTTTGTTTGCCACCGCTTGGTGGAATGTTCTTATGCAGGTGCAGGTGAGCCTAGCGGGAAATAGCGGGCGATGGCCCTTTGCATTGTTGGCCCTCGAAGGCCAGCCCTTTTTCTGTTATTCATGTATGGCCGGCCTGCGTGCCGATGTATGCTTGGAGTTTTGTGCATTGGATGAATGTAAGGCCTTAAGGCCGTAACTCTTATTCTGGATACATTCCTATGATAGTGGACAGTTCTATTTGAATGGTTTAATTAATGCTTCCGCTTACGTTTTGTACTCTCGTTCAGTTGTTGTTTTTCTGGTTATCACATTTTAACTCCTAGCTAGTGTGGTTTGTATGGCGTGGGGTCCCGGCCGGACCTGCTGTTATACTCTTCGTACTGGCCGGATGTTACAATTTGGTATCGGACTTAAGGCGTCGATCCGTAGTTTAGCGAATTCAGGACGAATTCCTTTTAAGGGGTGGTGCGCACGGGTTGTGCATTCACCTAAAACGACAAAAACTAATAAGAATGTTCACTAAGGAATGAAAAGAAAACATACTTGTTTGCGGAACCTGAGCGTTCCATGATTGATGTTGGATATGTTTTGGGTCACTAAATTGTGCTTTGCATGATTATAGGTGACTAGAAGTGTTGCGGGGCAGTCTCGACCCCGTAACACCGCTGAAAGTAGTGGGTCGGCTGAAGTGCCAGCGACCACTCCTTCTGCTGAAATGATCAAATTAGTCGCAGAAGCGGTCTTCGCGATGATCAACGCTCAACCCCAAAGGCTAGTCCAGCCTGCTACTCCTACTCCGGATGTGGCCCCTGAGGCTTGTTGGAGCTTGCTTTCCGCATCTCTTGGTTTGAGAATAACAAATACCGTGTTGTATTTGATCTAGTCTTTTGTGTGTTTATAGTGGCCAGGTTGTATAGGTTCAATGAGGAGATAAGTCCTCGTTCATGGGCATGATCCGAGAACGACAAGTCTCAGGTTGGATGAGTTTTGTGTGCTGATCTTAAAATGGCCATAACTTTCAATCCAGGAAGAGTTACGGAATGTGCCACCCCATTTCGGAGATGAGAACGACTCAATCTACAGTCTGGAGAAGTTTCGGATGGCAAAAATGAAGAGGAGATGTCGCCCAGGCGACAGTCACTATCGCCCAGGCGACAGTCAATGTCGCCCAGGCGACAGTCAATGTCGCCCAGGCGACAGCAGAGAAGTTACAACTACTTTCCCCCACGGCAGCACGACGAAAAGCAGTTTTGAGATGTCGGAAATCCGACATCGATGTCGCCCAGGCGACAGCTCGACGGTTACACCAACTTCCCACGACTCCACCCACGACGGCACTCCAGCGGCAGTTTAGCGCTGTCAAAAAATTCCGACAGTCACTGTCGGAAATTCCGACAGCGATTTTCTATAAATTGACACCTTGTGTTCGTGCATTTCAACCACTAAAGATTCTAAGTCCCTTCCTGAGTGCATTCCATCCAGAGAGCTCCAGAACCTCATGAACTCCCATTTATGCTGAGAAGGTTTGAAATTGAAGACGAGATCGGACGCGCTTCTACATCAAGGATTATCTCGAGGCTTCAACCTTCCTTTCAGAGATCTGAATTTCTAGGGAGTTCTTATTTTATCTTGTATTTTCATTTATATACATTTTACTTTGTATTGGTAGGGAAAATCGCTTCCTTGTGCGGAGCGTCTAAGTCCTTGCGTGGCTTAGGGGAAAATCGCTTCCTTGTGCGGAGCGTCCAAGTCCTTGCGTGGCTTGGTGGGAAATCGTAGCCTTGTGTGCTACGTCTAGATCTTGGGAAGATCTAGAGGATAGGCTTGGGCTTGGTCTAGGGAGAGACAAGTGATAGCCTTCCGATCCTTGGGAGAAGGATTGGTAAACAAAAAGAAATTTACATTTGTACGCCTCCGATTTCTAGCGATATAGAAATCAAATTTATGTAAACACTTTTTCATATATATAATCATGTCTCTTTTGTGTTTACTTGATTTGTATCATTTGGCGTAATCTCTATTATATTGTGTTCTAAGTTTTCAATTCTAAATCTAAATTGTTTATTTCAATCTCCTTCATTATAAAACAATTTAGTAATTATCTTGAAAATTATAGAAAGAATTTTATTCCCTTATTCACCCCCCCCCCCCCCCCCTCTAAGGGCGCCGTAAGATCCAACAATTGGTATCAGAGGAAGGTTATTCCAAATCGGCTTAACAACCGGGAATAATGGCGTCTCTTGATCATGATCTCGCTTCTACTAGTGGGGAAAATTTTAATATAAATGAAAAAATATTATCACCACCTTTATTTATGGGCAAAAATTTTAAAGGGTGGAAAATATTAATGAAAATTTTTCTTAAGGCCTTAGATGAAAAAGTTTGGAATATTATTATTAAAAAGCCATCTAGCGTACTAACTAGAAACGAAATTATTTTAAATGCAAAATCTATGAATAGTATATTTTGTGCGTTAGACCAAAATATTTTCAAACTTATTTATACTTTACCTACCGCATATGAAATTTGGAGTTTTCTTGAAAGAACTTATGATTCTCCTTCTACAGGTACGGAACATTCACAAGAACCAGAGAATATGCAAGCCTATGCAAATATTCAAGAAAGCTACACAAAGGATGGATCCATAGAATGCTCATCAAGCGGAAAGGATGACGGACACTCTTGTTTGGAAGAGGAAGATGAAGAAGACAACGTCACAATATTGGACTCAGTTGATGGCAAAACATCAAGCAAAAGAGAAGATGGAAACTATAGCAAGGTAAGAAAATCTAAATCTTCTCTTTTAGTAACTAATTCTATTTCTACATTTCGTGTGCTTAAATTTGCTAAACGTAAAATTTCAAAGTTGAAACATGCTAATTCCAAATTACGTTTAGAAAATAAAACTTTAAAAACAAACACTAAAGTAGAATCTTATATTGATGTTTCAAATTCTTGTTCATGCTCTTTAATTGAAAATGTTAAACCTTGTTTTTATTATAATTCTTTTAAAGAAGAACTCAAGGTTTTAGAAAAAGGACTTTTAATTTCCAAAGAACATAATGAAAAATTGATAAAAGAAAATGATAATTTAAAGGATAAACTAGAATCATTAAAAATGTTTATTCAAAATTTTTCATATAATGAAAAATCTCTTTTTTCTAGTTTATCAAATTTTCAAAAGTCTAAAAGCTTAACTTCATATTATAAGAGTAGGTCTATAAGAAAGAGTGGAAATGAAAATCATCTAAATAAGGACCAATCATTTAAAACATTTTGTAACTCACTCTTTCAACATTCAATTCTAAAGAAAGACAATCACTCTTATAAATTTTCAAAGAATCCATATAATAAAATTCATTATGATTATCAACATCAATCTATTTTGAAAAATAATTTGAATAAGCATAAATCTCAAATGAATTATTTTTCAAACAAATACAATCATATAAAGATGTCACATAATCATAATATGAATTTTAAAGATAAACAACCAAGGTATGAATGGAGACCCTTAAAGAAAAATGACACATCAACTTTAATAGAAAGGGCTCATTTATCCTTGTCTCCTAAAAAATCATCATGTCGTATTTGGGTACCCAAAGGAACCATCCCTCATGGTCCCCTTTGGATACCAAAATCTCTTATTCATTAGTATCCTATCATTTGCATGAAGTGGAAATAAATTAAAAATGAAATATCATTACTCTACTTCATGATATGCGTAATTGCTTTTTCTTTTATTTATTTTTTATTTTTGAGCTAACTTGTTTATGATCACTTAGATATATTATGAAATATGACTTTTACATTTTAAGCCTAATGTTTATCAAATCAAAATTGAATTAAATTAAATAAAAAGTCATAAAGTTTTCAAGTGATCTATCTTTCATTTTTATATGTTTTATCCTTTTTAAATCCATTGCCTATAAATGTCTTATATTATCATTATAAATTGAATGCTAAATTTGCTAAATGATATTATCAAGATTAATGAAATTACTTTCAAAATTGGATTTAAATGGACTATTAGGGGTCTTAGGCTAAAATATTAAACGCGCAACCAATTGCATATTTGTCTTTTTTTCGTTGCTACATATAATAGTCCTTATATTGAAAATCATAATCAAGAAAAATCGAAATCAATTAATATAAAAAACAATGTGTTTTAAAATCAAATATTGTAACTCTATTGCTAACGCCAGGCGTTATCACTAACGCTGGCGGTAGCATATTTTCCTAAAAAAATTCTGATTTCTCTGAAAAATTATTTTGTATTTGTTTAGTCTAATTTCTAAAAATTAAAATCAAAAGAAAATTTTCAAAAATGATAAATATGATTTCACAATCACCACCATGATCTATTAATATCCTATGCTAAAATTCACTATAATCATATATCATAATTCATGATCCATCAAGACCTATCTTAAATCAACTAATTCTATCAACCTTAGGAATTATGAAATATATGATTGCAATTGGTATTATAGTTTCATATCTTGTTTTGTGTGTGTGATGTGCATCTTTATTGTTTGCATGTATATCATTATCTTTAGACCTATGAATTAACTTGGTATCAACAAGATGAAATCAAATAGAATTGTCACTTCATTCTAGGTCTATAAATTTTCAAAACTCTAAAATTGATTACATGCAAACCAATTATATAAATTTAGCATATTTTGCATAACATCCAAATTCATTATCCTAGCCGCACCTCTTTGTATATGCTCAATTTAGTGTTTATGTTAGGATTATCAATACAGTGACATGCTAAAGGTAGAGAAATTTGAACTTTAAAATTCATGAGTACATTGTGATTTCAAAATCTACAATATGTTCTAAAACTAAAATAAACTCATGTTTTATGAATCAATCCTTAGACTAAAACGCTTAGTATATCCATAATCATTAACCTATGACATGTGTCTCACAATAGCGAGGGCGTAGGATTGTGTGCATTAGAGACCTAACCTCTAAGTCATGTCTTGTCCTTAACCGGGGAGGGTTCCAGTGGGGCCTTGAGAGGCACTGGGGGGAAAGAGTGCTAGGTTGAGCGTCATCTTTTGTATACATATGGGATTAACACCCCAACCTACGGCATGTGTGCAGCTCCTCATGCCCATCCGTCACTTAGTACGGGGCTAGGGTGTAGACATTTAGTCGGGGTAGTTTCTAATCTTAGGACATACCTATATTACGTACTGCATGAACATTTTATTTACTTATCACTTAAATCATGCATATTTTGGGTTGTTTAATAAAAATGTCCTCATGTGTTTGCATAATTTATCTTTTTGAGCTTAAATGTTTTTGTAAAACACATGTACTTGAAAAAGCTAAAGTTTTATGCAAATTTGAGCAATCAAGACATCTCTGAAAATTCTGAAATTTCAGCATGGAACTACTCTAAGGACACTTAATCAAAATAAAAAATCAGATTTTTAAAATTCTCAAAAAATCGAGTACTGTTTCCAGTGCTAGCGCTAGCGCCGGCGCTAGCGCGGGTGTTGGAATTTTCTGATTTTTAAAATTTCTGAAAATCCATAAAAATATGTTGGTTCATATTTTCTACTTATTTGTTGTGTTTCTGACTTTTGTTATTTTTGTTTTATTTATATTATGAAAAATCAACTACAAAAGATCAAAATTTTTTTTGCTATTTGTGTTTTTAATCATATTATGAAAAATCAACTACAAAAGTTCAAAATTAAAAAAATATACAAAAATATGTTTTTGTTATTTTTTTTATTATGAAAAATCTACTACAAAAATTCAAAATTCAAAAATTACAAAAATATGTTTTTGTGATTTTCTGTTTTTATTTGATTTAAAAAAAAATGATTAAACTTAAAAAAAAACTGTATGATCTTTATTGCCAATATCAAGCATGTATGAATTCTATTATTTAGAATTATTTACAATGTTAAAATTTATTTCTTGAAATTTCTATGAACATTGTTTTGATTATCATGCTTTGATATATCTATTTAAGTGCATCAATTGTATTGAAAAATGTGTAGAACCAAGCTTAGCACGCCTCTAAGTATGAGTAAATGTTTTATGATTGATAATGATATATTTCACTCACTTATTTTGGTAATCAACATGTGTGTCTAAATCTAAAATGCTTGCTTGTGTATTGTATTTGTACAATGAATTAAAACTTGCATAAGTTTTTTACCTACACTACATTTGAATTGCACTTATGAAATTTAGAAAAGTGGTTAAAAGTTAAAAAAAATTTGGGTTTGCAAAACAAGTGTATTCGGAGAATGTTGTCTCACAAATGTGAACAAAAATATATATATATATATATAGACAAATATAACTCCACCAAGCACTACTTGAACCTCCTGATAAGTCTTCATAAGCATTGTGAGGTTGAGCACCTTGGAAAGAATAGTAAAGTGGCTTGTGCAAACCTTAGTTATTACACCACTTTGTTAAAAAAAAATTAAATTATGTGCATTAAAAGTGTGTGAAAGTAATTTACTTATGTTTTATTGTGCACTTTACTTTACATATGTCTTGTATTTTGATGATTTAAATCAATTGTTAACATTGCCCAAAATACACTTATGTGCACATCATTATCTTTCATAACACTTCTTCTCATAAGTATTGGATTCTAATGCTTTATCTATACTACTCTTTATATAAAAATGCACTAGATAACCTATCATGATCTCTACAATGTTTTGGTATCTCTTGAACTTAAAATTAAGTAACATTGTAGTATAATCTCTCTTTAATATGTTCATTTCATGCTTGGTATCTTTATGAAAAACTTTGAGATTTCAAAAAGGTTAAAACATCTTTCAATTTTGAACTAAAACTCATATTTTTACTTATGCTTTTCATGCTTACAAAAATGATGTTTCTTATAATCTTCCGCTTGCTTACAACTCTTATCTTTTTATTTGAAATCTCTTTTATATACTATGCTTCAACTCTTTATCATTTCATATATTTAAAAGCTCGATCATGCTTTGTTATTTAAATGCCTCCTTACTACCCTCACCTCACCTTCTTTTGATAATACCAAAAGGGGGAGATTAATTTAAGAAATCTAGAAGATTAAGGGGAGAATAATTAAATAATGCACCATTGCAATTAATTATAACATTTAGGGGGAGCATACATTTATGGGGAGAATACAATTTAGGGGGAGTATATTAAAAAGTTTTCATGGAAAGCGTCTATTGCTCGATCATGACAACCCACTTTTGGTAATAACAAAAGGGGGAGAATAAAATGAGAAATCTAGTGACATATATATTTAGGGGGAGTAAAATCTGTCACGCAGTAAACCTTTTATTCATGCATATCTTTTATCGCACTTATCTATAAACTCACTAATTTCTCATATGGGTATTTGTTATTATCAAAAGGGGGAGATTGTTGGAGCTTGCTTTCCGCATCTCTTGGTTTGAGAATAACAAATACCGTGTTGTATTTGATATAGTCTTTTGTGTGTTTATAGTGGCCAGATTGTATAGGTTCAATGAGGAGATAAGTCCTCGTTCATGGGCATGATCCGAGAACGACAAGTCTCAGGTTGGATGAGTTTTGTGTGCTGATCTTAAAATGGCCATAACTTTCAATCCAGGAAGAGTTACGGAATGTGCCACCCCATTTCGGAGATGAGAACGACTCAATCTACAGTCTGGAGAAGTTTCGGATGGCAAAAATGAAGAGGAGATGTCGCCCAGGCGACAGTCACTGTCGCCCAGGCGACAGTCATTGTCGCCCAGGCGACAGTCAATGTCGCCCAGGCAACAGCAGAGAAGTTACAACTACTTTCCCCCACGGCAGCACGACGAAAAGCAATTTTGAGATGTCGGAAATCCGACATCGATGTCGCCCAGGCGAAAGCTCGACGGTTACACCAACTGCCCACGACTCCACCCACGACGGCACTCCAGCGGCAGTTTAGCGCTGTCGGAAAATTCCGACAGTCACTGTCGGAAATTCCGACAGCGATTTTCTATAAATTGACACCTTGTGTTCGTGCATTTCAACCACTAAAGATTCTAAGTCCCTTCCTAAGTGCATTCCATCCAGAGAGCTCCAGAACCTCATGAACTCTCATTTATGCTGAGAAGGTTTGAAATTGAAGACGAGATCGGACGCGCTTCTACATCAAGGATTATCTCGAGGCTTCAACCTTCCTTTCAGAGATCTGAATTTCTAGGGAGTTCTTATTTTATCTTGTATTTTCATTTATATACATTTTACTTTGTATTGGTAGGGAAAATCGCTTCCTTGTGCGGAGCGTCTAAGTCCTTGCGTAGCTTAGGGGAAAATCGCTTCCTTGTGCGGAGCGTCCAAGTCCTTGCGTGGCTTGGTGGGAAATCGTAGCCTTGTGTGCTACGTCTAGATCTTGGGAAGATCTAGAGGATAGGCTTGGGCTTGGTCTAGGGAGAGACAAGTGATAGCCTTCCGATCCTTGGGAGAAGGATTGGTAAACAAAAAGAAATTTACATTTGTACGCCTCCGATTTCTAGCGATATAGAAATCAAATTTATGTAAACACTTTTTCATATATATAATCATGTCTCTTTTGTGTTTACTTGATTTCTATCATTTGGCGTAATCTCTATTATATTGTGTTCTAAGTTTTCAATTCTAAATCTAAATTGTTTATTTCAATCTCCTTCATTATAAAACAATTTAGTAATTATCTTGAAAATTATAGAATGAATTTTATTCCCTTATTCACCCCCCCCCCCCCTCTAAGGGCGCCGTAAGATCCAACAAGGCTGTTGCTGCAGTGGAACCTGCGGCGGAACCAAGGGTGGAGGCCCCTGTGCCTGTAGCTGCAGTAGAACCTGCGGTAGCGCCGAGGGTGGAACCTCAAGTTATGCAAGTAGTTGCGGGGCGAGCACGTGACCAGCAATTAAAGCATTTCCTGAGCTTTAATCCTCCTACCTTCTCGGGATCTGAGTCCCCAACGGAGGCAGAAGACTGGTTGTCAAGAGTTAGAAGAACTCTGAGGGCGACAGCGACGGACGAAGCCATGATGGTCACCTTAGCCACTTTCCTTCTTGATGGAGAGGCTGTGCTGTGGTGGGAAGAGCAGGAGCTGCTTAAGTTCTGCGGTAGAGATATTACTGAAATTACAATGGCTGAGTTTTCAAAGTCGTTCCTCCAAAGATTTATCCCCTCTGCCCAGCGCATTGCATTGCAAAACCAGTTCTTGAGGTTGACACAAGGTGATCGCTCCGTTGACGATTACTTGCATGAGTTTACAAGACTGAGTCGCTATGCGGGGTCCTTGGTGGAGGATGAGGAGACAAAGACAAATAAGTTCTATGAAGGGCTTCGGGACGAGTTGAGGCTGCTCCTTGCAGGCCCTATGACGTTTGGCTTCCAAGTGATGGTGCAAACTGCCAGATCTTTGGAGTTGGACATGAAGAGGGTACAAGCAAGGGGTGTTGTAAAGAAACCTGAGTTTCATGCGCCGGCCTCTCAGTCCAAGTCGGATTTCAGAAGGAACAAAAGGAAGTTCAAACAGGCGGAACCAGCTCCTTCAAATGTTTCGGGAGCCACGACCGCGCGGACTCCTATTACGTGTTTCACCTGCGGGAAGGTGGGACACAAAGCTGCGGTGTGTCGAAGTGGTCCCCCGAAGGCTGGTAATCGAGCGGTGGATTATGCTCGTGCTGCCGAAAAGGGTAAAGCTGCGGAGTCTTCGGCTTCCCAGCACATTCCGACTCAGCCGAGAGTCTATTCGCTTGGCCAACAAGAAGCTATACGACAAACTGATGTCGTCACAGGTACGAATTAGAAGTTAGCTTTTACAGCTATATATATAATTCATACTGTGGTACGACTATATGCTTTATTTGTGTGCAATTAGGTTTCGTCCTAATTTTTAACTATCCGGCGAGAGCTCTATTTGATACGGGTGCATCGCACTCTTTTCTGTCCGAGGACTTCGTCGTGCGAATCGGAGTGCCGTCTACCTTCGTAGAGGATAGATTGGAAGTAGTGCTACCCAATGGATCTCGAATGAGTGCGGATAGGAAGAGTCGTGTGAAGGTGCGGATCGGAAGTCAGGATTTCGACTTGGAAGCGTCGTTATTACCGTTAGCTGAATTTGATGTGATCTTCGGCATGGACTGGCTCTCGAAGCAGCGGGCATGCATAGATTGCAATACAAAGGAGATCACTCTGGGCTGGGACACCGAAGGAGAAACCATGTTCGCCGGTATGCGAGGAGCGAGCAAGACGCTGATGTCTGCTCTCCAGGTGGTTAAGGCGGTGAGAAAAGGCGCCGAGTTGTTCTTCACCTTGTTGGAGACTTCAGAGCCAATGCCCAGGTTATGTGATGTCCCAGTTGTAGCGGAGTACGCCGACGTGTTTCCTAACGAACTCCCTGGGGCTCCGCCTCAGAGGGAGATCGATTTCTGTATCGAGTTGGTGCCAGGTGCCAAACCTGTGGCCCGCTCACCGTACCGGATAGCGCCAAAGGAATTGGCAGAGCTGAAGGTTCAATTGCAAGAGCTGCTAGAACAAGGCTACGTACGTCCAAGTTCATCGCCTTGGAGTGCACCGGTCCTCTTTGTGAAAAAGAAGGACAGGAGCTTGCGTCTATGCATTGATTATCGAGAGCTAAACAAGTTGACCGAGAAGAACCGATATCCAATTCCAAGAATCGATGATCTATTCGACCAATTGGGGGGGTCGACGGTTTACTCCAAGATGGACCTAAGGTCCGGCTATTACCAACTGCGGATAAGGGAATGTGACATTCCAAAAACAGCGTTCAGTACACGCTTTGGGCACTATGAGTTCACGGTGATGCCGTTCGGTCTGTCCAATGCACCGTCGGTATTCATGGACTTAATGAACAGGACGTTCCGTGAGTATTTGGATCAATTTGTGATCGTCTTTATCGACGACATTTTGGTATACTCTCAATCGGAAGAGGAGCATGTAGGGCATCTGCACGCCGTTCTGAGCACCTTGAGGAGGAGTCAGCTCTATGCCAAGTTCTCCAAGTGCGAGTTTTGGCTACCGTCAGTAGCATTCCTTGGTCACGTCGTTAGTGGAGATGGAATTGCAGTAGATTCGTCGAAGATAGAAGCGATCCGAGCGTGGCCTTTGTTGAGAAACGTAGTGGAAGTCCGAAGTTTCTTAGGACTTGCCGGCTATTATAGGCGCTTTGTGGAAAACTTCTCGAGGATCGCACTTCCTCTCACAAAACTGACTAGGAAGGATCATAAGTTCGTTTGGTCGCCCGAGTGCGCACGAGCTTTTGAAGAGCTGAAGAGCCGTCTGACCACGGCGCCCATTCTATGCTCGCCGCAAGGTACTGGCTACAAAATTTATAGCGACGCCTCAGGAAGTGGTTTGGGTTGTGTCCTAGTGCAATTCAGGAAGGTAATTGCCTACGGCTCCCGGCAACTGAAGGTTCATGAGAGGAATTACCCGGTCCATGATTTGGAGCTAGCGGCCGTGGTATTTGCTCTTAAGCTTGGAGGCATTATTTATATGGCGTGAAGATCGATATCTTTACCGACCACAAGAGCCTCAAGTACTTGCTGGATCAAAGGGAGTTGAATATGCGTCAAAGGAGGTGGATGGAGTTCCTTGGGGACTACACCTTCGACATCAATTATACTCCCGGTAAGGGAAACGTAGTAGCGGACGCGCTGAGTCGTCGGGCTCCCGCTCAAGCAAATTGGATTTTGATGCACGATGAGCGTCTAATCCGCGAGCTGGAAGAAATGGAGATCATTTGCATTGATAGGAGAACGTCTACTTCAACATGCATGAACTGGACGGAGGTTCAATACGACCTTGCCGACCGAGTTCGACAAGCATTGGAGCTGGACGAGGGCATGAAACGCTATAAGGCGGAAACCGTTGAGGGGTTAAACGCTGATTTCTCCTTCGAAGAAGACCTTATGTGGAAACAGGAAAGGTTGTGCATCCCAAACGTTGGCACTCTACGGGCGGAGTTGATGTACGAGGCTCATCATACCAAGTACTCAATCCACCCGGGGAGCACTAAAATGTTTATGGATATGAAGAAGCTTTTCTGGTGGCCGGGTATGAAGAAAGAAATTGCCCTTTACGTGGCCAAGTGTCATACTTGCGCGTTGGTGAAAGCGGAATGTCAACGTCCCGGTGGGTTTCTGAAGTCCCTGCCGATTCCGGAATGGAAGTTTGATGATATTTCGATGGATTTCGTGCACGGATTGCCGAGATCGCAGCATGGAAACGACGCCATCTGGGTGATCGTGGACCGTTTGACAAAGGTATCACACTTCATTCCGAACCGGAAGGATGATTCTGTAGAGAAGCTAGCAAAGCTCTATGTTGATAGTATTGTGAGACTGCACGGTATCCCTCGTAGCATCATCAGCGATCGTGACGGGCGTTTCACATCGAAAGATTGGAGGCTTATCGATGAACTGTTGGGCATGAAATTGAAGTTCAGCACGGCCTTCCACCCGCAAACGGATGGACAGACCGAGAGAACCAATAGGACTCTGGAGGATATGCTCCGAATGTGCGCTCTAGATTTTGGAAAGAGGTGGGAAGATCATCTCTACATGATCGAGTTCACCTACAATAATAGCTATCAAGCCAGTATAAAGATGGCTCCCTTCGAAGCCCTCTATGGTAAGAAGTGTCGTACGCCGTTGTCTTGGGCAGAAACGGGCGATACTAAGCTATTGAAGCGAAAGGATGTTGAAGAAGCAACTTCGACGATCCGGATTATAAGTGAAAGGCTATTGGTTGCCCAGGATAGGCAAGCAAAGTATTTCAATGCCAAGCATAGGAACCTAGAGTTTGTCGTCGGTGACCGGGTTTACTTGAAGATCAAACCGTGCAAAGGGGTATCAAGGATCCGACGCTTGAAAAAGCTCAGTCCAAGGTACTTAGGACCGTTTGAGATCGTGGAGCGTGTTGGTGATGCGGCTTATCGGCTTGCACTATCTGCAGAGCTGAGCGGTCTGCACGACGTGTTTCACATTTCAGTGTTGAGGAAGGCAGTGCAAGAGCCTACTCATATCGTTGCGGTCGGCAAAGTTCCGGTTGATAGTGGGTTGTCGACGAAGGTCAAGCCCTTACGTATCGAAGATACCGAAGTAAAGCAGCTGCGGAACAAGTCCATTCGGATGGTAAAAGTCCGGTGGGATAATTGCGGCCGAGAGGAGCTCTCTTGGGAGAGAGAGCAAGCGATGCTTGCGGAGTACCCCGAGCTATGTCTCTCAGGTAATTTATAGCTGAATTTCTGGCTATTTCTGTTTTATAAATTTCGGGACGAAATTCTTTTAAGGAGGGTGGAGTTGTAACACCCCAAAAATCGTGGTTCAGCGAAGTAGGCGGAGTGGTAGTGCTGCACTTGAAGCAGGATAAATCTTCCCTTTCTGCTCTTAGCGCACGATCAGTGGCCTCTTCGCGCACGACCAGTGATCGTGCGCCAACGATCGTGCGTTAATTCAGGAGAGAATCGAGTTCTGTCTCGGACAGTGCGCACGACCATTTTCCTCTTCGCGCACGACCAGTGATCGTGCGCCAACGATCGTGCGTTAATTCAGGAGAGAATCGAGTTCTGTCTCGGACAGTGCGCACGACCATTTTCCTCTTCGCGCACGACCAGTGATCGTGCGCCAGCGATCGTGCGCCCTGTTTATTCTGTTCCGCGATTTTGAGCGGAGAAGAAGATCGGACCGTCCAAATCTTTTCGAAATTGATCCAACGGCTAGGTTTAGTTGCGGGAGACCTTTAGGGCTGATGAGAGGGGGTTAAACCCTCATATTCTCTAAGCCATTCTCTCTCCAAACCCTAGAGAAAGAAGGGGGAGCCAAGGAAGAAGAAGGTAGATCCCGCCATTGACGGAGCTCCGGAGCTCCGTTTCGCGAGCCGTTTCTAGATTTGGAGAGTGCAGCCCGGTGCGGTCGTTTCTCTCCGTGTAGAATCTCGGATCTATGGCGAAAAAGAACGCGTCTAGGGTAACGATTCTTCCTCCCGAACTCTGGACTTGTATTTGTCCTTTCATTCCTCTTTCTATGTTTGCATGAGGTATCTCTTTCACCAAATGGGTGAAGTGTAGGATTTTCTCAAGTTCTTCGGAACTCCGGGTAGATTGTGTCCATCCCCGGCATTTTTGCAAGTAGAAAATCCGGTAGTCGCGCGGATTTAGGCATTTTGTGTGAAGCCTATTCGTGGCCGTGAGCCCGAATCGGTGATGCTTGATTTGCGACGTTGCATTTAGGTTAGGCCTAGAATGCGTGCCAGAGAATGACTCCGTGAACTCACCTATAGTATTGCGGGAACTCGTTGTAGGCGTCTTGGGAAGATCCTAACAAAAGCCCCATGCTTTGAGTTTTGGATGAAGGCAAACCTTCACCACGAAATTGATGCGGAGTGTATTGCACCTCCCTTGTTGAGTATTCGTGAAACCTAGATCCTGGTGAAGGGGTTAGGTGCGTAGCGTATATTTAGTGTAGCACTTGAAGGTGCTAAACCCTCACGGGCCGAGGCGAAGCCGTACCCGCGTCGTGCGATAGATCGCGACGATTAGAGCACGGGCAAAGCTAAACCGAACCCGTTTCCATGCAGATCGGTAAGAGGTCCCTTCCTCAGGAAAGCCGTGTGATCATGGGAGAGGTCATGGAAGGTGTCATTGTAACGCCCCTGATTTTCGTTAATTATTTTACGTACCCTCTATGTCATAATTTTGGCGTAAGGGCGTTATGTCAGCTCGTCTGGTAGTGTTTCGAGTTTTAGCTTAGTTAAAGCTTGTGATTTAGGTCAAGCGTGCGAGATTTCGCGTCGTTTCGAGTTAAAGTGAAGATTTTGAGTGGATATCAAGATTTTAGCTTTGGAAGGCTTTATCTGGGGTTTGGCTCGTCGGAATGGAATTCTGACTTCGCCGTTGGATTCGTAGCGCCGTTTTTCAGCTAGGGTGCGAATTTCATAGAAATCCGAGGTGTTTTGGTCGCCCTCGCAGTTTAAGTAAATTGGGGAATTAATTAATTATTTAAATAACAAATTTAGGTTTATATATAAGCCTAAAGCCTTCCCCTTTCCCTATTCTTCCTCTTCCTCGATCAAAAGCAGCCGCCGAGGGTTAGGGCGGGAGCGGAACTTCGTGGAGCCTTCAACCGGCGATTCCTAGGGCTGTAGTGGTCGGAATCGAGTTTGGTTTGAAGATTTGGAAAGCTCTCGGCGAGATCTTCGTTCTAGCGGTAAGCCTTTCTCGTTTCGTTTGTTTTGGGAGCTTTGGAGGTGACCTAACCCCTCCTTTTGATCCAAAAAGTTTCAGGAATTTGTGCTCGTGTGTTTCCCTAGCCGATCCATAGCTTTCGGAGCGGAGGTCTTCGAGTTTGCGAGGTTTAAGGCAAGTGGCTTCCTCCTCCTCTTTGTTTGGTTAAGTCGTGGTTTGTCTTTCTCCTGATAGACGCTTGATAAACTGTGGGCTCGTGTTTCGAGCGTCTTGTGTGATAGTTAGAAACCCTAAATTTTTCTTCCCCGCGTAGAGTCCGGGCATTTTCTCCCGGAAGACACCGTCGTTCCCTGAATTTTAGCCGCTGTTTGGTCCCTCTCGAGAAGTCTTTGAGAGTCTCGAGCAGTTGTTTTAGCCAAGTTTTCGAGAAGACCCCTCTACCTCTCGAGAAATGCTTGATTTCTCGAGAAATCCCCTGATCCCTCTCGAGAAATGCTTGATTTCTCGAGAAATCCCCTGATCCCTCTCGAGAAATCCCTTGTCTTCTCTCGAGAAATCCCTGCCTTCCTCTCGAGAACCCAAAAATCCATCTCTCGAGAAATCCTCTTATCTCTCGAGAAGTTCCCTGTAGTTTTCGAAAAGGAAAAATCCTACTCTTCTCTCGAGAAATTGCCCTTCCCTCGCGAAATTGCTCTTCTCTCGAGAAATTGCCTTCTCTCGAGAAATTTCACTTCTCTCGAGAAATTGCCCTTCCCTCGCGAAATTGCACTTCTCTCGAGAAATTGCACTTCTCTCGAGAAATTGCCCTTCTCTCGAGAAACCCTTTTATCTCTCGAGAAGTTCCTTGTAGTTTTCAAGACGTCCTAAATTCTGCTGTAGTTTTACAAGACGTCCTAAATTCTGCCCTTCTCTCGAGACCACCGCCAGGGGCGCTGCCCCTTGGACCCCGTTAGGTGCTCTGCCCCTAAGACCCCGCCAGGGGCGCGGCCCCTTGGAACCCCGCCCGGAACGCATGTGATTTCGTTGAGTTTCTGTGTTTGAATCTCGTGTCCCCTCGGGTATACTTGGATGATTGCCAGTAACCCTTCGGTGCTCCTGACCTCGAATCCCTCTCGTTTGGCCCTCTTTTTACTCGTTGTGGTCTGTTGACATTTGAGTCACCCTTATGATTTATATTGATCGATGTGTACTTTTCCTTGACCCTATTTCTTAGGGCCTTCCAGTGATTATCCTTTCGGGCAGCATCCCGTGTTTAATTAAAATTTAAGTAATAAGAACTACTGTCTTTAGCCTTACACAGTAGTTGTGTCTGGGGGACAGTGGGGGGGAAAATGTTACAGCCTTGCACGGTAGTCGTGTCTGGGTGGTTGGGTCTAGTGGTACCCCCACCTGGTTTTGGGCTTTGGGTAGCGGAGGTAGTTAACCGCTCCCGTATAATTTGAGCTGATCAGTCTCTATAATTGATAAAACTAAATAAATGAGCGTGTTGTTTCTCTTTTGATATTTAGTGCACTTGATGCTTGTTGGTTCTTTGTTCAGAGCTCTCTTTCGGTAAATTTGGCTTGGGTTGGTACCCCTTATGCCTTGCTTGTTTTTCTGCTAGTTTTCTGCCACTTGTAATCCCTTGCTGAGGCGTTCTTTGTTTTATTGAATGCCTCAGGTTCAGAGCCGTAGCGGCTAGTGGTGTAGCCTGAAGTTCAGAGTCTCTGTAGGTGTTCACCCCGCTGTTGCGAGGTAGTTGTTTTTAGTTACTTCTTGTGCTCAGACATACTAGTTGGTGCCAATGGGTTAGTGTCATGTTGTTGACGCCCATTGTGCCCCTTTTTTATACTTTATAGTTTATTTGCCAGATTATGCCACTACTTTTAGATCCTGTGTTATCCTACTCTCTGGGAAGAATTTATGTTAGGTGCACTATAGTTATAAATGGCTTTTCCTTCATCCTCATTGCATTCTTTTGAAATGAAAATCTTATCTTTAAAGTCGCCTAAAAGTATTTTCTATACTTATAATACGCCTAGTCATGTGCATATCATTTACTTATATCCTGGCATTGCATACATTTAAGGATTTTAAGTAAACTAAATCAAGTACTTTCCGCTGCAATTAAATATACTTTCTCGGTGGACTAGTTGATCCACGAACTGAGAGACACAGTTCTTACCTCAAACCCTATAAATGATTTCAAATGACAAATTATCATGAAAACATGGTTTATTTTAATAAGTAATAGGTTCCCGCCTGAGCGTCTGCAGTTGTCTCCTGCATGACGTGGCATCACGACGTGCATTTTCTCTTACTCTGATATTCTTAAATTCGGGGAAAATGCGGGTTGTGACAGTCATACCTAGACCGACCAAAAGCTCTTGTTTCCACCCAAGGTTGTGGCCCTTACGGTGGAGTGTTTTGTGAAATGGATGTTATGATTAGCCTCATGCGATTGCTTAGGCGGTTGTGGGGAACCTTCGGGTGAACTCAACCAACATCATGTGCATACCTAGGTTCCCCTCTCTTTTGATGCTCAACCTAGAAGATTGATTGTGCTTGAAACCTCACCTTGTGTAGTTTGCACTTTCTTTATATTTAGTACTTGTGCTAGTATGGCTTGCTTGCAGGGTAGAAGCTCCACCACCCCGGAAAAGGGGTGGGGTCATTATAATTTGGTCAGCTGTGCTGACCGTTACTTTGTTTGCCACCGCTTGGTGGAATGTTCTTATGCAGGTGCAGGTGAGCCTAGCGGGAAATAGCGGGCGATGGCCCTTTGCATTGTTGGCCCTCGAAGGCCAGCCCTTTTTCTGTTATTCATGTATGGCCGGCCTGCGTGCCGATGTATGCTTGGAGTTTTGTGCATTGGATGAATGTAAGGCCTTAAGGCCGTAACTCTTATTCTGGATACATTCCTATGATAGTGGACAGTTCTATTTGAATGGTTTAATTAATGCTTCCGCTTACGTTTTGTACTCTCATTTAGTTGTTGTTTTTCTGGTTATCACCTTTTAACTCCTAGCTAGTGTGGTTTGTATGGCGTGGGGTCCCGGCCGGACCTGCTGTTATACTCTTCGTACTGGCCGGATGTTACACCTCCCCTAGTGGATTCTCTTATTAAGAACCAATATTCTATGATCTGTAGTTGTTGTTTGGGAATTGCATCATGGGCAGAAATTTACATAGTAGGACCTTGCCTACTATGTCTGCCAATAACCTGTATTCTTCTGAGAAATCATTCTTCTTTAGATTTATTGCTTTGTATTTGTTGAAATTCATGATGTGCAGTGCTTACTGGGTTTTGTGGCAATTAGTTCAGATGATTCATCACCTACTGGTAGATCAAATGTGAGACTCAACATCTCCTCAGTGATGTGAATATTTTGGTCATAAATTCTTCCTTAGAGAGACTCATCCTCTCCAATATGAATGTTGTCTGTTAGTTTGGCCAATTCGACGTCATATATCTTTCCTCTTGTCGAGATCAATTTCATGAGTCCTACAATTTGAAATAAATTCAAGATTCCCTTGAAGTTTTCTGCCACTGCATTAAACGACTCGATATCAACATAAACTCCTGAGTTCACATTTTGAGGAGCCATTGATTCTTATAGTAGTACCTGCAAAAATAAGACTAGAATGAGAGAAAGAAATGGGAGCAAGAATGCAAGAGAGCAAGAGAGCAAGAGAGAGAGTTTTTGAAAGGGTAAGATGATTTAACATTTGAGTTACTTAAAAGAAGATGATTCATCATAGCTTAAGGTTTTAATCGAAGCAACATCGAATGGAAATAGATTCAGCGCGCTAATATAGGTCAATGTAGCTTCTAGACACAAATACTGCGCACACTTGACATGCCGATATTGCGTCGAATGGTAATCGACATGACTTTGATTTCATGCAACAACTGTTAAGTTAACGCATGCGTCGATATGAATTGTGAATTGGACGCTATGTTGAGTGCTATTCAAATTAACTATCCCTAGCAGCTCTCAAAGCTGGCGTCAAATAGAAATCAACGGTGCGCCGAATTCTATTCGACGCAGCTAAATTTACATTTGCATTTCTTAATTTTTTTTGTTTTTCCCCGCAATAGTTTTTATTGAAAATAGCATTTATAAGATAAAATGTGTGAATTAGAAAGCATCATCAAGGGTTTTAGAGAAGAAGTCACTCCATTGATTATTTGTAGTTCCACTTTGAAGATTTAGTTTTCCCTTTCTCTACATTATCTCTGAGGAAGGGACCTTAAATTTTCCTACACATGGAATTCTAACATTAGAGGGTACCCAAGTTACCTTGGGCCCTTTGCTCTTACCATTATATAATGATATGAAAGAATAGAGTGGTCTTTCATTATACCCTTTTGGATGACATAAAATAGATTTATCAAACCAACAATTGTTATCTTGGAACTGGAAATTTGCCTAGAATTTATATTGATATAATAAATCTGTAGAATGTCTTATGATTTTTCTTTTGGTTTTAGCCTTTTGATTGTGGTTCATTGGTTTCTCTGAATTGTTCTCTAGAGTTCTCTTCTGATCATTAGGATTCACCCTATTAAATATAGTAATTTTATCAAGATAGTTGTTTTGTTCTTTACACACTTGACTATTTTCATTTGTTTTCTATTCACTTGGTCTAAAAAATATTACTAGAATTTTCCAAGCTGGTTTGCTAGTGGTTGTTATGCTAGTTAATGAATCTACTTCTTCACCAAGATATCTAGATCTCATAGAAAGATTCTGTGTGATATCCTTGAGCTTTTGACTCCTCCCATTGAGTGAGTCTTCAAAGGTCTTTGCCTTTGTAAGCTCTTCTTTTAGATTTGAATTTTCATTAATTAAATTAGTTATTTCGATTTTCTTTTTATTTATCTAATTTCTTAATTCATAGTTAATAGAATACAAATTATCTTTCTTAAGATCTTCTAATTCTTCTCTAACTGTTTTAAGTTCTTTTTTACTTTTAAGATAGTCCCAACAAAATTCTTTAAAGCAAAATTTCAAATCTTCTGAAGTTAAATCAAATTCATCAAATAAGGATACTTGATCTTCTTCAGGTGAACCTTCCAAAGCCATTAGATAGGCGTTTTTAGCAGTATATTCTTCATCAATGTCAGATGAAGATCTGGACTCAGATTCTGAGTCACTATAGGTTTAGCTATGAAACCTCTTCTCTTCTTCTTGTCCTTCTTTTTGAAGGACTTCTTCTTGTGTTCCTTCTTGATGCTTTTGCCCTTTTGTTCTTCTGGAAATTCAGGGGCAATGTGCCCTAGTTTTTTCCATGCAAAGCAGATTACTTCCTACTTTGGTGTCTTATCAAACTTTGGTTTGTTTGAGCTCCTTTCCTTCCTTCTAGAGTCTTCAGTCTTGACCCATCTTCTAAAGCTTCTGTCCAAGAGATTGAACATCTCTTCTTCAGAAGTGAAAGGCTCTCCTTCAGCTGCCTTCAATGTTATAGTCCTTTCCGTTGGGGTTGAGACTTTCTCCATAGCTTTAGTCTCAGCTCTACTTCTCAATAACAGCTAATAGGACTTGAGCTTGCCAAGTAAGGAATTAGTGGAGATTTCTCTAAGGCATCTAGACTCTCTAATAACCCAGATCCTTGAGTCCCAAGTGCTTGGGAAGCACATGAGAAACTTATCATTGATCTCAGTTAGTGAAATCTCTTTGTTCAGACCCTAGAGCTCATTGATAATCATGCTGAATCTTTCATAAATTTCAGCCACATTCTCTTCAGCTTTCTTTTGAAAGTTCTCATATTGGGATATGAGAAGGGACTTCTTATCATTTCTTTCATCTGAGCTCCCTTCAACTAGTCTAGATAGTGATTCACATATTTCATTTGCTGAGTTACAATCAGCCACCTTTTGGAATATGTTATCTGGCATAGTTGACACCAATATGTTCATGGCCTTTGCATTACATACTTTCACCTTATTCTCAACATCAGTCCATTCAGCTCTAGGGATAAGCTTTTGTGTCACAGTCCCACTTGCATCTTTTTTGAAGGGCACCGGAGGACCTGACAAAATAACATCAAAGATGTCCTCATCGATAAAATTCATGTACAACTTAACTATGGCCTTCTAGAGTGTAAAATTATGTAGATTACACACTGGTAGTCTTGTGGATGCATTGTCTTTAGAACTCATTTTCTTAAATTAATTTTGAAATATAGTAATTTGAATGAGAGGATCTTTTGATCAAGGTGTTAACCTTTTTCATATCAACTTACCTCTAATACCAATTGAAAGTGCATAGTGAGTCCTCTGAGTATTCTTTAGGGGGGGGGGGTGAATATTGTATTAAAACGTTTCACAAAAATATATGCGCAGAACAAAAATAGTTCTAACAATTATGCATTCAGAAATCCAACCAGAATGAATAAGCACAAAATAACAGAAATAAATAAGGGACAACATAGAAATTTGCACAACACAATTGAGACAAGATCTATAGTGGTTCACCAAAATATGGGTACTCCACTCTTCTGCCACCTTGGTTGGAATATACTATCCAATGCCCGAGTCTTTTGATAAGGAGACTCTTAGAACCAGGGTCTGAGTCTTTTTATAAGGAGACTCTTAGAACCAAGCTAGATCTTTTGATAAGGTGATCTATAACAAAAACTAGATCTTTTGATAAGGAGATCTGATCCAATCTAGATCTTTTGTTAAGGAGATCTTAAACCACTGAATCCTTTGAAGAGGCATTCTTAGGATTCTTTACTCAGATTTACAGAAAGAGAAAAATAGAGTAAAGAAGGAGAAGACGTTGAAGATGGTTCTTCTGAATGAATCCTCCTGCAGCAGACAATGAGGATTAAGGCACTTAGTGTTTTTCTGGATCTTTTCTTCAGAGAAAGAATCCTTGCTTGAGAGGGAGATGCAAGCATTATGTAAGCCCAGATCCAATTGATGATCTTTGTATAATCTATATGCTTCTTTCAGAGAGAGAAAGAAGAAGAAGAAGCCTTGTATATTTCTGTGCAGAGATCTGTCAAGTATGTTTTCTGTAGAAGAGAAAGCTAGAGAGGAAGCCAACAGAATAATTGTTATTGTTATCTTTTGAATTATGTATACTTATTGTTCTGTCGAATAGAGATGAATGCATTTCCTCTTCTGTTGTCTCCCTAGTAGGAATGTCCAAAAGATAGTATTGCTCTCTTTCAACATCCTTTTGAATAATTTTCAAATATATCATTATTGTATCTATAAAGTTCTTCTTTCCCTTATTCTTCATGAACGACCCATTAGAATTTAAATAACTTCCATTTATAACTTCTGAATAAGCTTTAGAATCAATTCCAAGAAGTATTCTAAATATGTGTCTCTATTCGACGTTGCATCAAATAACTTTACCTTCTTATCGACGCACCTCTAATTTCTAATAGAATGTGCTTTGAAATTATCCTCAACTTTGAAGTGAACTCTGATATCGACATTGCATCAATTCCTTATCGACGTATCCGTCGAGATGAAGACAAAGAGTTTAGGCTCTGACTTCTGTGTCGAATATAATTCGAAGTTTTGTCGACTTCAAATGTTGCTTTGACTGATTCAAGCTTCTGCGTCGAATACAATTTGACATTGCGTTGACTTCCAATATTGCATCGACTCCCAGTTTGAGTTATCTTTAGTTTTATTTGAAGTTGCTTTGACTTGCAGTCGACTTCTTTTCGATGCAGAATTAACTCAACTGAATTTTGCAGTCTTTTGACTAGATTTTGACACTCTAATGTGACTGTGACATCCTAGGACACCTAATGACCATATTACCCTCACTATACAACATGGGTAATGAATCCTAGATAATGAAATAACTTTAACATATTTTGTATGATAAATCCAGAGGATATTTTTCCCAATAATCTCGCCTATTTATATTAACAAATTTTACAGACTTTGTAAGTGATTTCAATCATATTGAAAAATAAAGCAGAGTGCACAAACATATCTTGACAGAATGACATCGTTCTATAAAAAACATAAACTAGAATGGAATGGAAAACTTGCAATTGTAATAGATATGATTATCTACCATAACTCTATCTCAAATATGCGCACTAAAGACTTTGATGAGCAAAACTATGCTTGCAAACGACAACGGCAAGTGTACCGTGTCAGATGTAGTATAGGCTTATATAAAAACCAAGGTCGTATAAAAAACCGGGCGTGTTGATTACTCTTACTCAAGACGATCTCTATTGTTCTATCAAAAGTACTTTGATTTGGTTGCAATAAGAAAAATAACTTAACTTGCAGATTATAACTGAAGAAAAGAAAGGTGGACAAAATAGAAGAAAGGATGGAAAAAAACAACAACAACTATTATTGATTCAAGAAAAAAAGATTACAACTATTAAAAGAAAACGTTACAAGTGCAGGAAGAAAACTAGAATACGCGAATAAAAACTCTGGAATGAAAGCAGGAAGATGGAGGCTTCGACTCTAATCCAAGGTTCTTTTTTTTCATCAGGGGTACCTGCCTTTAAATAGCTGAATAATATTATGGTAAAAGGCGTGGTTGAAGCAGTAGTAATTGCTGGCGAGAAGCTTTGGCGGAAAGCTTTGGCGTAGGTATGGTAATAGGCGTGATTGAAGGAGCAGTAATTGCTGGCGGGAAGGAGGTGCTGCCGTAAGTTGGACATTGGAGGAGGCGTACATGGATTGCTGACGTGGCAGAGCTTGGGCGGATTGCTGTAAGGTGGCTGTGGCGCAATTACAGGCGGTGCTGTTAAAATTTCGTCGCACGCAGTTCGTCGACCTCACTCTCGTTCGTCGATCGGAGGCAGCCAGACGAGAGTTCGTCAAGCGCAGTTCGCCATACTAGAATTCGTTGAGCACAGTTCGCCAGACGGGAATTCGTCGAGCGCAGTTCGCCAGACGGGAATTCGTCGAGCGCAGTTCGCCAGATGGGAATTCGTCGAGCGCAGTTCGCAAAATTTGTCAAACGCCCAAAAATTCCAGAAAATCTGAAAATATAAGATTAAGCCTACGTTAGACTATAGAATAGAAAAGATTATTACTTTAAATGAGAAAAACATAGAAGCTATATAATTTCGTAACAAAAATACATTAATCTTATACTAAAAAATGAGTAAATAAATTACTCATCAAACACCCCCATACTTACTCGTTTGCTAGTCCCGAGCAAACAACTTTTCATAGGAGTAGAAATATTTAAATACTAGAAAAGAAATTTGAACTCAAGGAATAAAAACGCGAAGTCTTACGCCTACGTGTAGAGATCCTAGTTGAAAGATCTATTCAGCATAATGATTAGCTTATAATTTTCAGTAATGCGAATTAACAAATTGATTTTACTTTTAAATTGAAAGTTCGGCAAATTCTCGAATGCTATTCATGGAGCGGGTAGCATGTTTTCTAAGATCAATATTACCCAAAATTGAGTTTCAGGATAGCTTAAAGATCAAAAGGGCTTTCATTAGGAGTGAAACTTGGCTTAGGTATATGATTTGGATTTGGAAATCAAAAAGATAGAATATGACGGCTAAGGATCACACTAAACCAAGGTGAGAGTTTCCCAAATTATCAAAAAATTTAAACCTCGTATAAGAGTTGTTATGAAGCAAAACCCTCATATTTTTCGAAAATGAGGCCATGAATACTTTTTTATATTTTTTTTCACAGTTGGCCAATAATTTTTCATATTTTCTTTTTTTATATCCCCTTTTTTTTCTTTTCATAATAGCTCCGAATAAGAAGTTGTAATTTCCTTATTTTCACAATTGAACCCATTGCAGAATTTTAATAAATCTCAAATATTTAGTGTGATCATGGGCTGGATGTTTTGGCTTTGGTGAAAATGAAAGGTGGAGGTAGCAAAGGAAATAAGGTAAGGCCCAAAGTGTTTAAGCAATGAAAATTTTAAAAAGGTGGGCAAACAGGCACAAACGATCAAAAGGTGGCCTAAATCACTTCTAAAAACTATGAAAAACCTATGTAAATGCTTTGAGAATTGCTAGAGGCAAGTTCTAGCCGTCGAGAAAGAA
Organism: Dactylorhiza incarnata; assembly: GCA_033032865.1. Taxonomy (NCBI): domain Eukaryota; kingdom Viridiplantae; phylum Streptophyta; class Magnoliopsida; order Asparagales; family Orchidaceae; genus Dactylorhiza; species Dactylorhiza incarnata. The sequence goes on from JAWHQI010000250.1 coordinate 618,009, forward strand.
TACCCTTCCATTCAAAAATGTGTAATATTTCTCTAGTAAGCTTCTACATACTCACTTGAATTTATTCACAGATTCTACCGGATTCAAGGTAAATGTAAAACAAGAATTGTTTTTTCGTAGTTAGAAAAACATAAATCTAATTTTTTGCTGAATAGTTAATTTGACATAGAATTCTACAAACGCATGCGTTTAACTAGGAACACTGCATGAGTTAACAATTTTATTCCAAAATTCAAAATCTAATGAAGTATAAAAATTCCCTACTACACTAAACAAAAGCAAATCTACTAAGGATTTTGCAAATGAGTAAGTATAAAAATTCAGCAAAAAATATTTATATAATTTTTTTCTTCTTGGACTTTCCAAGATCTACCCGGTGAAGGGTTTGCAAGGTACTAGAGGCTATGATGGGAATTCAAGCCCAAAGCGTCCTTTCCAAGAAATTATATTTTTATTAGATAGAAAATATTTATATATATATATATATTTTTTTTTCAAATAAATAGAAATTCAAAAAAAGCAAAGTTACACCCCAATACTTAAAATTAAACATTGTCCCCAATGTTTAAAACTAAGTAAGAAGATAAAAACAGGAATTACACTTTTATTTTTATTTTATTTTATTTTATTTTTATTTTGTTATGAAAATGAAATTAATTAAACAACAAAAAGAAAGAAAAATAAATAAGTGACTTAAGGGTGAAGAGGGCTTCCCTGATCGGTAGACGAGGTTGCCAGACAGAAAATAAAACCTGCAAAATTAGTTTAAAAAAAACGTTGGGTGCCTCCCAAAAGCACTTTGTTTACCGTCGCATAGCTTGACAAAGTGGCGTTCTACAAGTTTGTGAGGTTAAGCGTTTCAATTTAGCCGGGCGCTGGGTCGCCGGAATGATATAATTTCAATCCGTGTTCGTTAACTTTCAAAAGGCCTTGATCTTGGTGTTCTTTTAGCAAGGTCCCATATGGCCAAACCTCTTTTTCAACAAAAGGGCCAGACCATCGGGATTTTAATTTGTCCGGAAAAAGTTTTAATCTAGAATTATATAAAAGGAATAAGTCTCCCGGTGAAAAAGATTTTGGAAATTTTATTTTTTTTGTCATGGTAAAACTTAGTGCGCTCCTTGTAAAATTTATTATTTTCATAGGTGTTTGCGCGCCATTCGACTAATTCATTAATTTGAAACTTTCGTTGATCGGAGGCTAAGTTTAAATCTAGATTTAAAAATTTAAGCGCCCAGAATGCGCGGTGCTCTAATTCCACTAGTAAATGACACACTTTTCCATAGACTAGTCGGTACGGTGTACATCTGATGGCGGTTTTGTACGCTGTCCGATAAGCCCATAGTGCGTCGTCCAATTTTAACGACCAATCCTTCCTATTAACGGACACAGTTTTCTCTAAAATTCTTTTTTATTCATGATTTACTACCTCAACTTGTCCATTCGCTTGTGCGTGAGAGGCGGTAGAAATTTTATATGTAACTCCATACTTAGCTAAAATTTTAGCAAGCTGGTTGTTACAAAAGTGCGTGCCCCTATCACAAATTAGTGCTCGAGGTGTGCCAAATCGTGAAAATAATTTTTTTTAAAAATGTACGATGACTCTCACGTCGTTGGTGAGAAAGGCTTGTGCTTCCGCCAACCTTGACACGTAATCGACCGCAACAAGGATATATTTATTATTGAAGGAGGAAGGTAAAGGACCTACGAAATCTATTCCCCATAAATAAAAAATTTCGCATTCTAAAAACATATTTTGGGGCATTTCGTCCCGGTTTGAAATATTACCTGACCGTTGACAGCTATCGCATTTACTCACAATGGTGTGAGCATCCTTGAATAAGGTGGGCCAGTAGAAGCCCGCCTCTAGCACCTTCCTTGTGATCCGGTTTGCTTGATAGTGACCACCGGTTGGTCCTTCGTGGCAGTGCCGCAAAATTTGGACGCCTTCTTCACCCGAAGTGCACCTTCTTACCACTTTGTCCGCGCAGACACGAAATAAAAAGGGGTCCTCCCAAAAATAATTTTTCAAGTCCGAAAAGAATTTCTTCTTTTGTGACTTGAAAAATCTTTTGGTAGGACCCGGGCCACTAAATAGTTGGCCAAATCCGCGCACCAAGGGGTGGAAGAAGTCGTTACCTTTTCGATGGCAAGGAGGCGCTCTTCAGGGAATTTATCATCTATCTCGGCCTCCACTAGTGCTCCTACTGTCGGGTTCTCCAGTCTTGAGGGGTGGTCGGCCGCCAAGTTCTCCGCTCCTTTCTTGTCTCGGATCTCCAAATTGAATTCTTGCAAGAGTAGGATCCATCTCAATAGTCGGGGATTGGCGTCCCCTTTATCTAGTAAGTACCGGAGTGCGGAGTGATCTGTAAAAACAATAATTTTTGATAGCGTTATGTACGAACGAAATTTATCAAAAGCAAAAATGATCGCTAGAAGTTCTTTTTCCGTCGTTGTATAATTAGCTTGGGCGGATGTAAGCGTTTTGTTTGCGTAATAAATTGGGTGAAAGTATTTATTCACCCTTTGGCCCAGGACCGCACCTACGGCAAAATCGCTTGCATAGCACATGATTTCGAGCGGAAGAGACCAATCTGGCGAAATTAAAATAGGCGATTTTATAAGTTCGTTTTTAATTTTTATGAACGCCTTAGAACATTCTTCATCAAAGATAAACGTGATTTCTTTTTCTAAAAGATGCGTTAACGGTTTTGTAATTTTTGAAAATCTTTAATAAACCGTCTATAGAAACCCGCATGTCCTAAAAAACTCCTAATAGATTTAATATTAGTAGGCGGAGGGAGTTTTCTATAACTTCGATCTTGGCCCTATCGACCTCGATCCCTTTACTAGAAACCTTATGTCCGAGGACTAATCCCTCACGGACCATAAAATGGCACTTCTCCTAGTTGAGTGCCAGATTCGTTTCTTCGCAGCGTTGAAGAACACGATCAAGATTTGTTAGACAATTTTTAAAGGAATCGCCATAGACTGAAAAATCGTCCATGAAAACTTGCATGACGTCCTCAACTAATTCATTAAAAATTGCCAGCATACATCTTTGAAATGTAGCTGGCGCGTTACAAAGACCAAACGACATCCTCAGATTGGCGAAGCTGACAAAGGGGCAAGTGAAGGTGGTTTTTTCTTGGTCTTCGGGTGCGATTGGGATTTGGAAATATCCCGAAAGACCATCAAGAAAACAATAATGCGAATGACCAAATAAGCATTCTAAAATTTGGTCAATGAAGGGTAACGGAAAATGATCTTTGCGGGTAGCATCATTTAATTTCCTATAATCGATGCATACCCGCCAACCCATAACAGTACGGGTTGGAATCATCTCGTTATTTTCGTTTTCAACTACTGTGATTCCGCCCTTCTTAGGCACGACTTGCACCGGGCTAACCCAAGTGCTATCAGAAATTGGGTAAATAATCCCCGCGTCTAATAATTTTATAATTTTGGCTTTAACGACGTCCTTCATATTAGGATTTAATCGTCGTTGAGGCTGAATAGTGCCGCGAGAATTATTTTCAAGATTTATTTTATGCGTGCAGAATGAGGGATTTATACCCTTTATATCAGAAATTTGCCACACAATTGCGTGACGGTGGTTATTTAAAATTTTAATTAATTCGGAAATTTCCGAATCATTAAGCGCAGAAGAAATAATTACGTGTAATTTTGGATTTTCTTCTAAAAATACATATTTTAGATGATCTGGTAGTTGTTTTAATTCTAGACTCGACGGCTCTTCATAAGATGTTTTGATTTTAAAAATATTTAAATTTGTTTGTTCAAAATTTTCTGCCGGGTTGTTTCTTCAAGACATAACAAAGTTTGTAACTCCGGATTTTCATAAAAAGGGGAATTTATTTCCGCAAAAGTTGATAAGTCTTCTTCAAAATTTGATTCTAAAATAAAACAAGAATCATCGTTAGTAATTGCATTTCTCATTGATTGATTAACATTGAAAATAACTTCCTCTTCTCTAACTCGCAGGAGAAGTTTTCTGTTACTTACATCTATTATAGCTCGAGCGATGGCTAGGAAAGGTCGGCCAAGTATTAGGGGTACTTCGGCGTCTTCTTCAATATCGAGGATGACAAAGTCTACCGGGAAGATAAACTTATCAACCTTTACTAGCACATCTTCAATGACCCCTATTGGGTATTTAACTGACCGATCCGCTAGTTGGATGCTTATATTAGTTGGGCTTGGGTTGCCGAAACCAAGTTTTTGAAATAACGCAAAATGCATTAAATTTATACTAGATCCTAGATCGGCCAAGGCGTGCTTGATTGATAAATTACCAAACATACACGGGATGGAGAACCGTCCCGGGTCGTTCGATTTTTGTGGTAAATTATTTAATAAAGCCGCCGAACACTCTGCGTTTAAAGAAATACGCGAAAAATTTTCAAGTTTCTTTTTATTTGAAAGTAATTCTTTTAAAAATTTAGCGTACTTTGGCATTTGAGCAATTTCATTGCAGAATGGTACATTTATTTGGATTTGTTTTAAAATTTCAATAAAGTTTTTATATTGCTCCTCATTACGCTCATCTTTAAATTTCGAAGGAGAAGGAATAGAAGGATTTTTAAATATGCGTGGAGCTAAAGCAGCAGACGGTAAAGTAGGTGAAGAAATAACTTGCGGGGGAGAAGATGAAACATTTACCTCAGGCTCGACCAATTTTGAAGAAGTTACCTCCTTTCCGTTGTGGAGTGTGATTGCGTTAGCGCTCTCCCCCAGATTAAGCTCAGTGTTGCCTGGAAGTGCTCCTTTTTGGCATTCGGAGAACATTTTTGCGAGCTGTCCAATTTGATTTTCCAAATTTTTGACCGATCCGGTGAGATTCCGGATATTGGGCTCATTGGAGGCAATGTACTTAGTGAAGACCTCTTCAAGCGGAGAGGGCTTGTGTGGTGGTGGTGGGGGAGCAAATCCGGGGGGATTCACTTGTGGTGGACGCTGATCATTATTGGGGTTGCTCCATGAAAAATTAGGGTGGCTCCCATAACCCGGATTAAATGAATTATTAAATGGAATGTTAATATTTGGGTTATAGGGATGACGATAAGAGTTCCCCATATAATCAACTTGCTCTTGAAAGAAATTATTATTATGTTCGTTATTATTATGATTAGCCCAATTGGTGGCGGAGGAAGCAGACATCTCCGCCACTTGCTTAGTTAATCTTTCTACTTGTAACGCTAAATTATTGGTTGCCTCGACTTCATAAAGTCCGGCCGGTTTGTTAGGGCGCGTCCGTGGCACATTCCACTGATATGCGTTCATGGCCATCTCTTCAAAAAGCTCTTGAGCAGCTTCGGGGGTTTTGTTACTAAGAGTTCCCCCTGCTGCCGCATCAATCATTTGCCTTGTTTGGAGATTCAAACCATTGTAGAAAGTTTAAATTTGTTGCCACAAAGGAAGGGCATGATGAGGACATCTCCGCAATAATTCCTTGAAGCGCTCCCATGTGTCTTAGAGAGATTCCGAGTCTATTTGCGTAAAAGAGAGAATGTCCGTACGTAATTTAACGGACTTTGCCGGAGGAAAATATTTCGTTAAAAATTTCTCCGTCATTTCAGCCCATGTAGTGATGGAACCTCTAGGAAGAGATCCCAACCACTGCTTGGCCTTAGTCCGCAAAGAAAAAGAAATAAACGCAAACGAATGGCATCATCGGTGACGCCATTGATTTTAAACATATCATAAATTTCCAAAAAATTTAACAAATGCAGATTAGGATCTTCATCTGGTAGGCCATCAAATATGACGGTTTGCTGTACCATTTGAATGATGCTCATTTTAATTTCAAAATTATTATTCACCACCGTCGGGCGAATAATGCTAGATTGTGTTCCCTCCCAATTGGGTCTCGCATAATAGGACATAGTTCGTAGCGGGGCCTCATTATGGATGGGATCACCCATAATGCCTTCGTTAGTCTCTCCGATTGACTCTTCTTGAATTATAGGTAGATCGCTAAATCGGAGACGTCGCCGCAAGGTGCGCTCGATTTCTGGATCAAAACAAAATTCAAAAATATTTGAAGAGTTTCCTCGGGTCATAAACCAAAAAGAAAAGAGGAAAGGATGTGGATAAATAAAATTAAATTTCAGATAAATATTTTTATTAGATTTTTTTTATAATAAATTTTTTTTAATATAAATATAATTTTTTTTATGAAGATTTTTTAATTTAGGCGAAATAAAATTAGTCCTGGACTTCCCAAGATCTACACGGTGAAGGGTTTGCAAGGTACTAGAAGCTATGATGGGAATTCAAGCCCAAAGCGTCCTTTCCAAAAATTTAGTTACACCTTGAATGATAAAAAAAAGAGAAGAAAGGACCGATATAACCAATAGATATTCTCTTTTGAAATATCAACTCAGATCCCGGTCAACGGCGCCAAAAACTTGATGAGCAAAACTGTGCTTGCAAATGACAACGGAAAGTGTACCGTGTCGGATGTAGTATAGGCTTATATGAAAACCAAGGTCGTATAAAAATCCGGGCGTGTTGATTACTCTTACTCAAGACGATCTCTATTGTTCTATCAAAAGTACTTTGATTTGGTTGCAATAAGAAAAATAACTTAACTTGAAGATTATAACTGAAGAAAAGGGAGGTGGACAAAATAGAAGAAAGGATGGAAAAAAACAACAACAACTATTATTGATTCAAGAAAAAAAAAGATTACAACTATTAAAAGAAAACATTACAAGTGCAGGAAGAAAACTAGAATACGCGAATAAAAACTCTGGAATGAAAGCAGGAAGATGGAGGCTTCGAATCCAATCCAAGGTTCTTTTTTTCATCAGGGGTAGCTGCCTTTAAATAGCTGAATAATAATATGGTAAAAGGCGTGATTGAAGCAGCAGTAATTGCTGGCGGGAAGCTTTGGCGGAAAGCTTTGGTGTAGGTACGGTAATAGGCATGATTGAAGCAGCAGTAATTGCTGGCGGGAAGGTGGTGCTGCTGTAAGCTGGACATTGGAGGAGGCGTACATGGATTGCTGACGTGGCAGAGCTTGGGCGGATTGCGGTAAGGTGGCTGTAGCGCAGTTGCAGGCGGTGCTGTTAAAATTTCATCGAACGTAGTTCGTCGACCTCACGCGCGTTCGTCGATCGGAGGCAGCCATACGAGAGTTCGTCGACCGCAGTTCGCCAGACTGGAATTTGTCGAGCGCAGTTCGCCAGACGGGAATTCATCAAGCGCAGTTCGCCAGACGGGAATTCGTCGAGCGCAGTTCGCCAGACGAGAATTCGTCGAGCGCAGTTCGCTAGACGGGAATTCTTCGAGTGCAGTTCGCAAAATTTGTCGAACGCCCAAAAATTCCAGAAAATATAAGATTAAGCCTACGTTAGACTATAGAATAGAAAAGATTATTACTTTAAATGAGAAAAACATAGATGCTATATAATTTCGTAACAAAAATACATTAAATTTATACTAAAAAATGAGTAAATAAATTACTCATCAGACTTATAAGAGTAATTGTTCATTTTCTTTTCACATGATTTTTGTTGATCCTTTGGAGAAGCTTTCCCTTTTCTGTAGATGATTTGTGTTAGCACATTTCTTGGTGGAAATATGAGAGGATCCTCCTCCTCCTCAACAGCCCTGACATCATTCTTGTCTTTCTCCTCTTCAGCAGTTTTGTCATCCTCTTTGTGAAGCTCCCATGAAGTGATGTAGCATCTTCAGCAATATGGACAGCTTCTTGAGCAATTGTAGTGACAACTTTTATGATTTTCTCATCATCTGTGAGGAGCTCCACCTAGGTTGATGCATGCATCTCCCCCTAGATTTGTGCTGGCCTCTCTTCATATACATCAATCTCCTCCTCTTGAGTTGTCATTTCCTGATCTTGAACAGTCTCCCCTTCTTGAATAGGCATTTCCTTTTCTTGACCAATCTCCGCTTCTTGAGTAGGCAATTCCTCCTCTTGAACATTTTCCCCCTTCTGAACCTTACAGACAAGGAAGGTTAAGAAAGATCTTGTGATTTTTGAGGAGGACATCAATGTATTGATTGCCTGGATTAATTTCTTTAATTCTTTAAGTTCAGTCTCCATATGAGAGTATTTCCTTTGAAATTTCCTTGATTGAGTCTGTAGGAGGTCAAAAAAGTCCCAGTGGCCAGTTCCACTGCTTTAAAGATTGTTTGATCAATGTCAAAGGGAGGTAGAGGATGGGAGGTAGAAGTTGTATCAACAGGAGGTGTTAATATGTCAATAGAAGGAGTTAATTATTGAGGATGATCTTGAGGAGCAAAAATGATGATTATCTTTTGGGGTTGTGGTTGATGGTGGTTGTAGGGAAGAAATCTGTGCTGGATGTTCAGCTATTTTTTTTGGTATTTTAATTTCCAATCCTTATGCTGGATATTCAGCTATGGAATCTGGTATAATTGTTTCCTGTTCTTGTGCTTGGGATGAAGGAGGAGATGGAGGAGCTTGACAAGATTTCAGAATCTGCCTGGTACATTTGGAGAAGATCCCTATGTTTATTCTTTTACTAGGAAGAATGAGCACTCCTTTGGATCTGCAGACCACTGGATAATGGTGATATATGAATTGACTCATGATCCTTGATGTGCAAAAACCGTGTGGGATGATTGGAGAAATAGATTTGAGATTTATAAAATCAAGAGATAAGATCTTTAAATCACCTTGTAATAAAAATAATAAGAAGAAATAAGATTCTGAATCTTTTAAAGAAAAACACTTTGACCATGGAGGTTCCCAAATTCTGAGTACACCTCTTTCGAGGATTCATTCTACTGAGTTTAGGTTGATTAACTGAACTTTCGTTCTCTAATCGAAACCCCTAAAACTCATTTTATCGTGATGAACCTCTCTATTGGATTTAACTCCAATCCGGGAGACTTTTGCCATCCTTTCTCGAGGGTTGCATTCAAATCTCTTTATCCTTTAATGATCGATTCACATTACGAGCCTTTCGGCTAACTAAAGTATGAAAATAAGAACAAGAATTATATATCGAAAATATAATCTCATTTCATTAAAAATCAAGGATAAATCATAAGCATTCTAAAGAAGAGAAAGAGGTAATCTTAATTAATCCATTACTTATATTATTCCTTGGATCATATCGATCAAGTAATATTATGAATTTAGCTACTCATTGATATAGAGGAATTAACAAAAGTAAAAGAATTCATGATGAGATAAGAAGAGAGTGGATATAAGAAATATCAAATTTTATTGAATTCTCAAAAGACAATTACAAGCTAATGAAATTGAAACGTACAAGTGCATACAGAAAGCTAAGTATAAGAATTTAGAAATAGCAAAACAGTACTTGAAATACAGAAAAGAACTCCCAAAGTTCGTCCCTTGAGTTCTGGAGGAGCTGCCTTTAAGTAGGCCAAAGTTAAAGGTTACACGCCCTCGGTCACGCCTGTGACCAAGGGCGTGGAAGGGTCGAAATTGAAATGACCGTGGAGAGGGCACATTTTGGAGTAATTACAGATGTTGCATTGCCCGTTATGCCTTCGATCACCCCTGTGACCTAGGGCATGTAATCTTTAAACTGCAGTTTGGCGGGAGAATTTTGGCAGGATGTCACGTGATCTGGCGACAAAGAGGTTACATGCCCGTGACCTTTGAATTACACGGGTGTGATATGTGCAAAATATCCTCAGGGCGTGATAGCGGGCGTGATCTGGGCTGAGCATGTGTAGCTTTATCAAACACGGGTGTGAATTCTGAGTCACGGGCGTGAATAAGTTAAAAGCAAATTCTAAAAATTCAAGGATTAAGTCATAAATTATGGAGTTAATTTAAAAAGAGAAACATGCTTAGCTAAAGACTTCTTAAGATGACTATTTAGCAAATCAAATTGTAGAAATTTTCATACAAAATTAGATTGAAATTATAGAAACTCTAACATAAAAGAGACTTAAGGTGAAGACAGTCTACCAAAATATTGCGCTCTTAATAATTTGATTTAGGACTAGAACCAAAAATATTGGCTAAGGAGGGGTTTTAATAAAAAAAGGCAAATGAAGAGATCCTGAATTGGAGGTGGTGAAACCTCACTCATCATTTCATTTTTATTTGTATATGTTTAGAAAAATGATAAATTTTATCCTCTTATTTTCCATGCAATATAATCTTTTAAAATTTCTCTTCAACAAAAGTTCAAAATGTATATGTTTCAAAGTAATGAATTTTATCCTCTTACATCAGGACATATAGTCTTTTAAATGACATTGGGTGCATATGTTTAGGGGATAATGAATTTAATCCCTTTATTCCCATGAAATATGATCTTTTACTACTCTTTTTATATTTGCCAACAAAGGGTGGGGGATATAGAAATACTTCTAGTTTTTAAATTAACTATTTTGAGAGCAACTTTTTAGTGGAATGAAATTTCCTAAGATCTGAAAGTTAGTAGAGAATATAATAAAAATCTAAGGATGTTTAGCCAATTTACTACAATGTGAAGTTATTTAAAATTAAAAAGAGAGGTAGTGCTAAATAAATTCTCAAATCGAATTAAGAACATAAACTATTTCTTAAAACTAAATTACTTCAAATTTAAATCTAATAAATTCTGATAAAACAAAATCTTAGCTAAATTAAAGCATAAGAACGCTTATAATCAATTCTCAAACTATATTTCTAGAAAATAATAAAAGCACAAGTAAGGAGTATTTTTTTAGATTAATTCTTGAACTTCCCGAGGTATTCCCTGTGAAGCGCTCTCACCAGTACTAAGAGATTTGATGGGGTGACATCCCAAACTTCCCTTTCCAAGAAATTAGATTTTTATAAAATATGTGATGAGGGTGATAGAATATATATATATATATTTCAAAAATAAAAACTAGAAAGCTACACTACACCCCCATACATAAAATTATACATTGTCCTCAATGTTTAAAGCTAAATATGCAGTACCAACAAGATGAAGAAACAAAGAAGAATAAAATAAATAAAATCACTTTAAAATAAAAAATCAAAATAGGGGGAGAGGAGGGGAGAAGTGGGCTTCCCTGGTTGGTAGTCGGGGTCACCTTAACAAAACCTACAAAAACATGTTAAAAACAAACAAGTCAAAAGATAAAGATAACGTTGCGGTGCCTCTCAAAAGCGCTTTGTTTACCATCATATAGCTTGACTAAGTGGTGATTCCTTTACAAATTTGGAAGTTGAAAAGCTTCAATTTTCTTGGACTTAGGGTAGCCGGGATGATATAATTTTAAACGGTGTTCGTTAACCTTAAAAGATCCTTTTTCTGAGTGCTCTATTTGCACGGTCCCATATGATCAAACCTCTATTACTATAAAGGGGCCGGACCATATGGATTTTAAATTGCCCGAAAAAAGCCTGAGTCTAGAATAAAAAAAAAAGGACTAGATCTCCTGGTGAAAAAGATTTTGGAATTTTAATTTTTTTTATCATGATAAAACTTAGTGCGCTCTTTATAAAATTATTTATTTTCGTAGGCGTTTGCTCGCCATTCATTTAATTCGTTCAGTTGAAATTTTCTTTGTTCAGAGGCTATGTGTAACTCTAAATTTAAAATTTTAAGCGTTTAAAATGGGCAATGCTCTAATTCCACCGGTAAATGGCATGCTTTTCCATTGACTAACTGATACAGTGTAAATCCTATGGAGGTTTTGTACGCTGTCCAATAAGCCTATAGTGCATCGTCAAATTTTTGCGACCAATCCTTTCTATTAACCGACACCATTTATTCTAGAATTCCTTTTAATTCTTGGTTATCTACATCCACTTGGCCATTTACTTGTGGGTGATTGGCGGTGGAAAGTGTATATGTAACACCATACTTTCCTAAGATTTTAGCAAGTTAGTTGTTACAAAAGTGTGTTCCCCTATCACTAATTAGTGTGTGTGGTGTGCCAAATCGTGAATTTTTTTTTTAAATTCTACGATGACTCTTGCGTTGTTGGTAGGAAGGGCTTGTGCTTCCTCCCACCTTGACCTGTAGTCGACCACAATAAGAATATATTTATTATTAAAAGAAGGAGGGGAATTTTGTCCCGGTTAGAAATATTTCTTGACCTTTGGCAGCTATCGCATGTACCCACAAAAGTGTGAGCATCTTTGAAAATGGTGTGCCAATAGAAGCCTGCCTCTACCACCTTCATAGCGATACTGTTTGCTTGGTAGTATCCACCGATTGGTTGTTTGTGGCAGTGCCGCAGAATTTGCACACCTTCCTAGCCTGAAATGCACCTTCTTACCACTTGGTCTGCGCAGACACAAAATATAAAGATATCCTCCCAAAAAAAATTTTTCATGTCCGAAAAGAATTTCTTCTTTTGTTGATTTGAGTAATCTTTTGGAAGGACCCGTGCCACTAAATAATTGGCAAGATCCGTGTACCAAGAGGTGGAAGAAGTCATTACCTTATTGATGGCGAGGAGGTGCTCTTCATGGAATTTGTCATTTATTTCGGCCTCCAGTAATGCTCCTATAGACGGATTCTCCAACCGTGAGAGGTGGTCGACCGCTACATTCTCCGCTCCCTTCTTTTCTCGGATCTCCAAATCAAATTCTTGTAGGAGGAGGATCCATATTAGCATTCAGCATTTTGCATTCCCATTATTTAATAAATTCCTGAGAAGTGATCTGTAAAAACAATAACTTTTGAAAGCGTTATTTATGTGCGAATTTTATCAAATGCAAAAAATTATTACCAAAAGCTATTTTTTCATCGTGGTATAATTAGCTTGCACGGATGTTAGCATTTTACTTGATATTTATTCAACAGTTGGCCTAAAACAACCCCTATAGCAAAATCGCTCAAATCACACATTATTCTGAACGGTAAAGACCAATCTGGCGCTATTAAAATCGGCGAATTAATAAGTTCATTTTTATTTTTATTGATCGCCTTAAGACATTCTTCATCGAAAATAAACGCGGATTCTTTTTCTAATAATTGTGTTAGCGGTTTTGTAATTTTTGAAAAATCTCGAATAAACCATCTCTAAAAACCCGCGTGTCCTAGAAAACTTCTAATTGATTTAACTTCGGTGGTTGAAGGGGAAAGTTTTTCCATGACATCGATCTTGGCTCTGTCGACCTCGATCCCTTTACTCGAAACTTTATGTTCGATGACTAATCCCTCTTGGACCATAAAGTGACACTTCTCTTAGTTGAGTGCCAAATTCGTGTCTTCGCAATGTTGAAGAACACGATCAAGATTATTTAATCAATTTTTAAATAAATCATCGAAGACTGAAAAATCATCCATAAAAACCTCCATCTCATCTTCCACTAACTCTTTAAAAATTATCAGCATACATCTTTGAAATGTAGCTGGCGCATTCCAAAAACCTAATGACATCCTCCTATAGGCAAAGGTGCCGAAGGGACAAGTAAAAGTCATTTTCTCTTGGTCTTCGAGTGCGATTGGGAAGACCATTGAGAAAATAGTAATGGCAGTGACCAGAGAGACGTTCTACAATTTGGTCAATGAAGGGTAACAGAAATTGATCCTTGTGGGTGACATCATTTAATTTTCTATAGTCAATGCATATCCGCCAACCCATAACAGTACGGGTTGGGATTAATAAATTTTATTCATTAGTATTACTGTTATCCCTTCCTTCTGAGGCATGACTTACACTAGGCTAACCCAAGTGCTATCCAAAATTGGGTAAATAATAACCACATCTAATAATTTAGTAATTTCAGCCTTAACGGCTTCCTTCATATTGGGGTTGAGGCGTCGTGGAGTCTTAAGAGTGTCGCGGGAATTATCCTCTAGCATTATTTTATGCATGCAAAATGAGGGGTTTATCCCCTTAATATCAGAAATTTGCCATGCAATTGCATGGCAGTAATTATTTAAATTTTTTATTAATTCAAAAATTTTTGAATCGTTAAGCGCAAAAGAAATAATCACGGGCAATTTTGAATTTTCTTATAGAAAAATATATCTTAAATGATCTGGGAGTTCTTTTAATTCTAGACTCATCGGTTCTTCATAAGAGGTTATAACTTTATAATTATTTAAATTTATTCATTCAAAATTTAACTGCCGAGTCATTTCTCTTACACAAAATAGAGTTCTAACTCCAGATTTTCGAAAAAACATGAAATTATTTCAGCAAAAGGTGACAATTTTTCTTTAAAATTTGACTCTAGAGTAAAATAAGAATCGTCGTTAGAAAGCACATTTCTCATTGATGGGTTAATAATGAAAGTAACTTCTTCATCCCCAACTCGAAGGAGAAGTTTTTCATTACTAACGTCTATTATAGCTCAAGCAGTGGCTAGGAAGGGTCAGCAGAGTATGAGGGGTACTTCAACGTCCTCTTGAATATCAAGGATGGCAAAGTCTACCAAAAAGATAAACTTGTCAACCATTACTAGCACATCCTCTACGACCCCTATTGGGTACATAACTGATCGATCTGCTAGTTGGATGCTCATATTAGTTGGGCTTGGGGTGCCCAAACCAAGTTTCTTAAGCAAAGAGAAGAGTATCACATTTATACTAGCTCCTAAGTTGGCCAAGTCGTGTATTATTAACAAATTACCGAATAAGAACGGGATGGAAAACCATCCCGAATTATTTAATTTTTCCGACAATTTGTTTTAAATAATCGGTGAACATTCTGTGTTAAGAGAAATGCGTGAAATATCTTCAAGTTTCTTTTTATTTGAGAGTAAATCCTTGAGATATTTTGTATATTTAGGCATTTGAGAAAGTGCCTCGCAGAAAGGAACGTTGATTTGAATTTTTTTAAAATATTAATAAATTTTTTATATTGCTCATCATTGTGCTCGTTTTGAATTTTAGAAGGATAAGGAATAAAAGAAGCTTGAATATTGCACGGAGCTAAATCAGAAGAAATAAAATACGGAGGTGGGGTAGAAACGTTTACCTCGAGCTCAACCAATTTTGAAGATTTTACCTCCATTCTGCTACAGAGGGTTATTGCTTTGGCGCCCTCCCATGGATTGGGCTCAGTATTGCCTGACAGAGTTCCTTACTGCGTTCGGAGAACATTTTGGCAAGCTGTTTTGATTTTCCAAATTTTTAATAGATTCGGTGAGATTCCGAATATTGGACTCCTTTGAGGCAACATATTTAGTGAAGACATCTTCAAATGTAGAGGGCTTCGGGGGTGGGTGCGGAATCCAGGTGGATTCATATTTGGTGGGCGCTGAGCATTATTTTGGTTGCTCCATGAGAAATTAAGATGATTCCTTAAACCCGGAATATAAGTGTTATTAAATGGAATATTTTGCGGGTTGAAGGAAGGACGATAGGAATTTCCAATGTAGTCTACAAGCTCTTCAATTAAATAATTATTATTATTATGCGCCCAATTAGTGGTGGTGGAGGAAGCAGACATCTCCGCTACTTGTTAAGTTAACCTTTCTACTTGTAACGCTAAACTAGAGATGGACTCAACTTCATAAAGTCCGGCCGGCTTATTATGGCGCGTCTGTGGCAAATTCCACTGGTAAGCGTTCATGGCCATTTCCTCGAAAAACTAATGAGCGGCTTCCAGAGTTTATTATTTAAAGTTCCTTTGGTGGCCGCATCAATCATTTACCTCGTTTGGAAATTCATACCATTGTTGAAAATTTGGAATTATTGCCAATTAGGAAGCTCATGGTGAGGGCATCTTTGCAGAAGTTCCTTGAAGTGCTCCCATGTATCGTAGAGAGTCTTTGAGTCAATTTGTACAAATGAAGCAATATCGGTGCGCAATTTAGCGGTTTTGGCCGGAGAAAAAGAATTTCTTCAACATTTCGGCCAATGTAGTGATGGATCCTCTAGGAAGAGAGCCCAACCGCTGCTTGGCCTTTGACCATAATGAAAAATGGAATAAACTCAATCGAATGGCATCATCAGTAACACCATTTATTTTAAATGTATCGCATATTTCAAGAAAGTTTGAAAGTTGAGAATTTGGATCTTCATCGGGCAGACCATCAAAGGTTACCGATTGTTGCACCATTTGGATGGAGCTAGACATGATCTCAAATTTTTTATTTGCCACTGTAGGGCAGACGATACATGATTGTGTTGCTTCCAGGTTTAGCCATGCATAATAGGACATGGTCCATTGTTAGGCCTCTTCCGGATTTGGTTTACCCATAATTTCTATGTTAGTGTCTTTGATAGATTTTTCGAGAATTATTGGTAATTCTTGATCACAAAATCAGAGGCGTCGCCGTAAGGTGCGCTCAATTTCCAGATCAAAATAAAAATCAGGATTATTTGAAGAATTTCCTCGGGTCATACGCCGAAAAGAGGGAGGGAAAATATTAACAATACTAAGAAAAAAATGAAGGGGATATGAAAATTAAAAAAAATATTTTTATAATAAATTTTTTAAAGATTTATTAGGAGAATTTAGATTAGTCTTGGACTTCCCAAGGTCTACTCGGTGAAGGGATTGCACTGGTACTAGGAGATATACTGGGGTGACATCCCAAACCTCCATTTACAAGAATATTGTTGCACCTTAATTTAAAATGAAGAAAAGAAACGATTAAATTAATAGATTTTTTTTTGAAATATCAAGTCAAATCCCCGGCATCGGCACCAAAAACTTGATGTGCTAAAATCGTGTGGGATGATTGGAGAAATAGATTTGAGATTTATAAAATCAAGAGAGAGAAAATGTGATGATGTTCTCTAATCCTATATTGATAAAGACAAGCGTACCTTATCGAATATAGTATAAGATATTGAAATATCAAGGTCGTATAAAATCCAGGCGAATTAAATACTCTTACTTCAAGAAAATCTCTATTATTCTATCAAATAGAACTTGGGGTTAGTTTGCAGATAAAACAAGGTAAATTAAAATGATGATAACAATGATGGTTTAGAAGATTAACACTCAATCTTTGAATCACCTTGAAATAAAAATAATACGAAGAAATAAGATTCTAATTCTCTTAAAGAAAAACACTTCGACCGTGGATATTCCCATATTTGGATCGCACCTCTATCGAGGATATTTTCAACAGAGTTTAGGTTGATCAACCGAATTTTTGTTCTATAATTGAAACCCCTAAAAATCGCTTTATCGTAGTGAACCCCTCTATTCGATTTAACTCCAATCCGAGAGAATGATGCGCTAGGCAGGAGCGAGACTGCGACACGACACGACAATGTACTGATCGTTCAAGTAATATAAAATGGGCGAGTAATTCCCAAGCATCGATCTCGAAGGAACACAGTAAGGTGGAGTTTTCTTGTGAGGAAGGACTTGAGATTGAATCCTTTAGGTCGGATGGATTGCGGAAGGGTTGAAATGGATTATGGAAAGTGAAATAATACTAACTGCTAAATTACTATGCAGGCTGTTATGCACTACTTCGCAAGGAGAATGGAGACTATGCAGGCTGCTATGCACTGCTTCACTAGGTATATGGGCGAGAAGGCAAGCAGATGGAGGGTTCGCACCGACAGAAATGAAGTGGATTATATGGGCCGTTAGCACCGCTTCGCTTGGAGAGTGCAAGATTAGTCACGCATAATGGATGAGTAGTCAAGCGGAATGAAAGAGTAGGCTTGCGGAATGGAAGATTAGGCTTACGTAGTAGAAGAGTAGGCTTGCGTAATGGAATAGAGGGTAATGCCGGATGGAAGATGGAATGGGGGCGCTCCTCACTTGCATAAACCACAAGATAATTTCACATATACATGAAATAAACTAAATAGCAATAATAAAGTTTAGCAATCATCGTCATACAACCAAGAAATCAAGAGAGAAAATGCTACAATATGAAGGGGGTAAGATTACAACCAAAGGGGCGGAGACTCATCGGAGGTTCACTGCCAGAATCTAGGGTTGTCAAGCCTTGTCCGAGCTCAGGCTCCAACTACCATATGGGGTCCGGAAGAGTTGCCACCTTCTTCTAATATACTCATCTTCTCCGTCAATTGTTTTCAGCCATGACCTTGTTGGAGAACTTCACATGTGCAGCAAGAAATCTCTTGAAACCGAGCTTGGAAGCACACGAACGGTGGATGAGGCCAAGAGGATGCTCCGGCTTTGGATTTGCAAGAAAATGGTGGTCGGAGCTCCTCCCCAAGGTGGGCAGCGATGGAGCGGCAGAATGGGGCGGAACTGGAGCTCTGAGCGCAAAAAAGATGATGATCGATCCCTCTTAGTTTGAAACCTGTGGCTTTTATAGCAAACGGACAGAAAAATAGGCTCACACTATCGAACGCATGACCATGCATGGATCGTGCGATATTAAATGGTTAGAAATCGCCCAACCTGGCTCTACAACAGACCGTGCGATTTTACTCATGCACGGCCGAAATCGACCGTGTGTGAAAAAAATGTACGGGTAAAGTCAGATCGCTTAAAACCATGCCAACTAAGACAAATCATGAGTTTCCTTCTCACACGGTTGAATCCAATCGTCGTGAAGAAAATGCATGGGTGAATATTTTCATAAAGATTAAGATAACATGCAAGGTCGTGCGATTTTACTCACACACGAGCAAAACAGCCAGTGCGAGAACAAATTGCACGACCTGGGGCAGATCACCGTTTGGGGTCTGAAGGCATCACACGGTCACAATGATCGTGCGCCAAGGAAACGCATGATCGTACGATGTCTACATAATTGAATCATACAACATTAGTGCTTTGCCCACCTGTACAGCCATACACAAAGTCTGGAGCACTCCTCCAGCACACATAATCAACTTAAATCTACAAAATAGAGATATAGGAGCACCATGTGCTTACCCCCAGAAGAATAGTGCACAATTGCACACCATAACGAGCTTAAATGTGCACTTCAAGTGAGAAGAGTGATCCAGTGGAGTATAATTAATAATGAACTACAAGTGAAGCGCATGTGCGTGAAAACTAGCCCAAATGTGTTCGAAAAACTCTATAAATAGAGGACTCATCACACCCCCAGACTTAACCATTTGCTCGTCCCGAGCAAATCATCCTTAAAGAGGAGAAGAAAAACGCAAGCTGGCATAGAAATTGTAAAGCGGAGTACCGTGCGAGTTCACATGATCACGCGCATAAAAATACAGTAAACAGAATTTATAATTATACATATTAGTCTATAATTTTCTAGGAGTGTATTTATATATTATATTTACTCAAAAATTGAATCACGATGAATCATCAGGTTGTACACATGAAGAAAGTAAACTGATCGATGAGGCGAGCATTGCCAAAGATCGGGGCTCGGGACAACCTCCATTGAAATTCATCAATGTCGGTGACCAAAAGCTTGCCCGTTCGCCCTCTCTCCACCACACTGGTTTGACTCAAATGCATGAATCAATAGGACTTTAGGTTTAAGATGGGGCTTGGGTTAAGGCTTGATATACAATGACGAAAACGATGCCTCAAGCACTAAACCCAAATGAGCTAGCACCAAATAAACTATCTGTGCACCACAATTAACATGCGGGTGCAACACACCCTCGGACTTACACTTGAAAACATGGGTGTGTGCACCACCTACTCCCAATACAAATCTTAAATAGATTTTTCAATCAAATTCTTTTCTCAATTTTTTTCTTTTCTCACTTCTTTTCTTCTTATTATTTTTCTTTTCAAATCATTTTCAGCAAATTGAGCAATGAAGCAACAACATATTTTAACAAAAATTAACACAACATCAACACCCCAATCATGAAAATACAATATAAACTTGAGATCACATTTGGGTGTGCGACTAGGAATGGCTTTAAGGCTTTGGTGAGATAAAAGTGGGGCTGAATCAAAGAACGGGTATGCACAATTGGGCGAGCGAGGATATTACGGTAGGAATGGGCACAAAGGTCAACCGGGCCAAAAAAATGATGGCCTACATCACATTCACGCAATTGACTAACCGTATACCGATGCTTCAAGAATTGCTTGGGGCAAGTTCTTTGCCTCCGAGAAAGATAATCCATCTTCCTGACTCGGGCAATACGAAGCTAACAAACGTCTACACACATTTGTATGCTACTATTTGATTCACACCGGATTCAGCAATTTTTGAGTATAGTAAACAATATTTATGCTAATAGAGAACTAAAAGCATAAAAAGAAATTGAGTCTACATGAATTTCTATGCGAGACATGAGCACTCGACTATAAACACTACTGGATTCAAAATTTTACTCTGTCTCATAATCCTAAACCAACACAATGATTATCCCATCAAACAAGAGAAATGCGTTAAACTCGTTACGTGCCAACGGCTAAGTGTGCACTCAAGTGGGTGTTGTGTGCGGAAAGAAAATGAACAATACAACTTAAATAAAAGCTTCTAGCATGCTATGCAATAGTGCACGTAAGTGGACACATAAAATGACTCTCCCCCAGACTTAAACTAAGCAATCCAACACAACATATGACTATGAAATTCAAAATAAAGCTAGGAGAAGAGAATGCCCAATGCTCAACAAGTGAGCATGCCAGAAGATGCGTGTAAATCCAGGGCAAAGATGCCAAAAGAAGAATCACAACCATCACGTTCCATAAAAAGAACCTGCATGGATGAGCTCCTCAAAAAGAAAAGAAAATAAACAAACAAAAAAGAAATACAACTAACTAAACCAAACTAGATAAAATAAAAATGCAAGAAAAATTAAGATAACAACTAGGGTTATTGTCCTCCCAGCATGACTTATTCAGAACTTTAAGTGTTTTAGCTGATGGGAGTATGGAAGGAGAAGTGGACAGGTTACTGGCCTAATATCCGTGTTAGTAGCGGGTACCGATACGGTGATAGAACAACAACCCCTCTACCTCAATAATAATACCCGCTCCTCACATGTAGAGGGAAAAGAATGTAAGTGGAGGAGGAGATATCCTCACTCAACTCACCAAAAATATCCTTGCCCAGCAAGGTGTCATCTTTAGGGAGGCGGCAAGAGGAGAAGGTAATGAGTGAGGCTTACACTATGGAGGAGGGATCAACCTCATCACCTATGAGGATACACTCATCATTGACTTGAGCATCATGCTCCAAGTCCTTCGGAATTACCTGTGAAGACTCAACCTGCACATACTCAGATGGGGGGGGGGGGTCAGGGAATAAAAGAAAAGAATGACTTGAATAAACATTAATCGGGGGAGTGGTCCCGGTCTCACTCCCAAGTGGTTGGGGTAATATGATATTGTCAGCATTGTCGACAATGTTGCAGGGCTCGACAGGATCAACAGTTGCCTCACCCGTGATTTGGACTTCCTCCACCACTGCTGAGGTAAAATCCTCTTCACCTTGAAGGTTGTCCTCCTCCATAGGAACATGCATAACACATAGATCACCTGCCTCATCCTGCGACGCATCATCAATAATGTCGTTAAAGATGAATGTAGTAGTATCCACAAAAGGTGGAGGAATAGCGCTATGATAAATTTCAAGCATCGATTCCTCACAAACATCGAATACACGCACGGTGATATATGCATAGGGGAGATGGGCTCAGCCATGTCAGAGCCTAGATCAGCCACACATCTGATGATCGTGTCCATATCATTCCCTTCAAGGAATGAAGGTGACACAGACACATAACCATATGTTGAAGGTGTGCCGCCAAAGGTAGGACTTGGGATCATCTGGATATCCGACTCATCATCCTCGTCCAATTGGTGAAGATATTCAACACAGTCCTTCAGGGTGTGATCTATGCTTTGACAACACAAGCACCATTTTATATTACTCCTTGGTCCTTGCGGGGCCGGAGAGGAATATAAAAATGGTAAATGCGGCGAGGACGAGTGGCCATACGACTTGGGCACGGGGTATGAAGGACCGTATGTGAATGATGCTCCATACATTGGGCCACGAAAATTATGCCCACCATCTCCAGTAGGGCATTTATCACTAGCGTGGGAAATATCTCCACACCAATGGCATCAGATATTAAATGCAACCCCACATTGTGTGAAGATACCAATATTCAACAGAAAAACACAATTGTGCAAAACACTACACCTAACAATAAATTACTAAGACAACTTAATTTAAAACAAGTAAATAAAAAAGGAATAAGAGGAAATAAAGAAAAAAAGCTATACACAAAAGAAAGAACTTCTTTATCAGGTTATCCCTCGTCAAAAACTCAGACGACTGTGTTCACCGGCAACAACGCAAAAAAAACACGATACTCTAATCTTGCACACCGCTATAGGCGGGAGCAAGACTGCGACACTACATAGCAGTGCACCGATCATTCAAGTAATATAAAATGGGCGAGTAATTCCCAAGTATCGATCTCGAAGGAACATAGTAAGGTGGAGTTTACTTTTGAGGAAGGACTTGAGATCGACGTCCTTTAGGTCAGATGGATTACAGAAGGGTTGAATTGGATTGTGGAAAGCAAAATAAAACTAACTACTAAATTAAGATGCAGCGCGCTATGCACTGCTTCACAAGGTGAATGGAGACGATGCAGACTGATATGCACTGCTTCACTAGGCGGATGGGCGAGAAGGCTAGGGGATGGAGGGTTCACACTGACAGAAGTGAAGTGTATTATACGGCCATTAGCACAGCTTCGCTTGGCGAGTGGAAGAGTAGGCACGCGTTACAGATGAGTAGTCAAGCGGAATGGAAGATTAGGCTCACGTAGTGGAAGAGTTGGCTTGCGTAATTGAATGGAGGGTAATGGAGGATGGAATGGGGGTGCTCCTCACATACATAAATCATAAGATAATCTCACATAAACATGAAATAAACTAAATAGTAATAATAAGGTTTAGCAATCATCGTCATAAACCAAGATATCAAAAGAGGAAATGCTACAATATGAAGGGGGTAAGAATACAACCAAAGGGTCAGAGACACGTCAGAGATTCAGGACCACAATATAGGGTTGTTAAGCCTTGTCCGAGCTCAAGCTCCAACTGTCGTCCGGGGTCCAGAAGAGCTTCCACTTTCTTCTAATATACTCGTCTTCTCCATCAATTGTTTTCAGACACGGCCTTACTAGAGAACTTCACATATGCAACAAGAAATCTCTTGAAACGGGGCTTGGAAGCACATGAACGATGGAGGAGTCCAAGTGGATGCTCCGACTTTGGATTTGCAAGAAAATGGTGGTCAGAGCTCCTCCCTAAGTTGGACGACGATGGAGCGGCGGAATGGGGCGGAACCGGAGCCCTACGCGCGAAAAAGATGATGATCGATCTCTCTTAGGTCGAAACCTATGGCTTTTATAGCAAACTGTCAGAAAAATAGGCACGCATGGTCGAACGCACGACTATGCATGGATTGTGCGATATTAAATTCGCAGAAATTGCCTAGCCTGGCTCAGCAGCAGACCGTGCAGTTTTACTCACACATAGTCAAAATTGACCATGCGTAAACAAAATGCATAGGTAAAGTCAGATCTCTTAAAAAATTGGACAAGAAAGACAAATTGTGAGTTTCCTTCTCGCACGGTTGGATCTAACCATGCGTGAAGAAAATGCACGGGCGAATATCTTCATAAAGATGAAGACAACATGCAAGGTCGTGCGATCTAGCTCACGCACGGGCATAACTACCCATGCGAGAACAAATCGCACGACCTGAGGGAGATCACCGTTTGGGGTCTGTAGGCATCGCGCGGTCGAAATGATCATGCGTCAAGGAAATGCATGACCGTGCGATGTCTACAGAATAGAATCAGAAAATATTGGTGCTCTACCCACTTGTACAACCATACACATAGTCTGGAGCGCTCCTCCAGCACACATAATCAACATAAGTCTACAAAATATAGATATGGGGATCACCATGTGCTTACCCCTAGAAGAATAGTGCGCAATTGCACACCATAACGGGTCTAAACATGCACTTCAAGTGAGAAGAGTGATCCAGTGGAATATAAGTAATAATGAACTACAAGTGAAGTGTATGTGCATGAAAACTAACCCAAATGATTCCGAAAAACCCTATAAATATCAGACTCATCAGAGAATTATGTCATCCTCACTCGAGGTTTGCATTCAACTCTCTTAATCCTTGAATGATCAATTCACATTACGAGCCTTTTAGCTAACTAAAGTATGAAAACAAGAATGAGAATTATATATCAAAAATATAATTTCATTTCATTAAAAATCAAGGATAAATCTTAAGCATTCTAAAGAAGGGAAAGAGAAAATCTAAATTAATCCATGACTTATATTATTCCTTGGATCATCTCGATCGATTACTAATAAGAATTTAGCTATTCATTGAGATAGAGGAATTAACAAAAGTAAAAGAATTCATGATGGGATAAGAAGAGAGTAGATAGAAGAAATAACAAATTTTATTGAATTCTCAAAAGACAATTACAAGCTAATGAAATTGAAACTTACAAGTGCATAAAAGAAAGATAAGTATAAGAACTTAGAAACCGTAAAACAGTATAAGAAATGTAGAGAAGAACTCCCAAAATTTGTCCCTTGAGTTCTGGAGGAGCTGCCTTTAAATTGGCAAAAGTTAAAGGTTACACGCCCTAGGTCACGTCCGTGACCATGGGCGTGTAAGGGACGGATGTGAAATAGCTGCGGAGAGGGCACGTTCTGGAGTAATTGCAGACGTTAAGTTGTGCATCATGCCCTTGGTCACGCCCTTGACTTAGGGCGTGTAATCATTAAATTGCAGTTTGGCGGGGGACTTTTTGTAGGATGGCGCTTGATCTGGTGACAAAGAGGTTACACGCCCATGACCTTTGAATTTCTCGAGCGTGGCATGTGCGAAATATCCTTAGGGTGAGATAGCTGTCGTGATCTAGGTTGGCCGTGTGCAGCATGATCGGACACGGACATGACTTCTGAGTCATGGGCGTGTACTTGGTGATAGTCACGTCATGGATTCGATACATGGCTTACTGAGCTAGTACAGTGGTTTAAGTTGACACGCCCTCGGTAACACTCGTGACCAAGGGCGTATACTTGGCAAATCTGTTGGAACATGCTTCCACATCTCTTGGTTTGAGAATAACAAATCTCATTGTATTTGATCATACTTGCCATGTTTGTATAGTGTGCAAGAACTTCAGCTCTCAAGCCCCTATGACTACAAAAAAGAAAGACGACGATCCTCTATTGATATAACGCTCTGTTTGTTGCCGCAACATGCTATCGCTATCGCTGGCGATAACATCTGCATACTTGGAAACATCATCGATAAAGGAATGTCAACGGGACTTAATTATAGCAAGTATTACCGCATCGCTCTATCTCTACCAATGGCAGTAGCAACTGCATAATTGGAAATTGCATCGTCAAGAAAGCATCGTCAAGAAAGCATCGTCAAGAAAGCATCGTCAAGAAAGCATCGTCAAGAAAGCATCGTCAAGAAAGGAATGTCGATGGGGCGCAGATATAGTAAGTCCTACCATGGTGCATTAAGGCTAACGCCCGGCAATAGCTTATTGTAGTCCCGCCATCTCACCGCTGATTGAGGAACAAAAGAGGAAGGAGATATGTCGGCAAGGAAGGATATATCGCTAACGCGACGTGTTAGTGTTACCGCGGTGCAGTAAGAGGGGAAACCATATTTGGAGCAAAATATTCGCAAATATGACTCAATCTGTGTGCCAGCAAAAATGCCTAAAGAAGCTACCGCTGGCGGTAGGTCCAGAGTCTATTTAAAGAGTGGCCCTACTCCGTTAAGTGGGTTGATGAACGATGAACCAAAGACACAACTCCTAATATTCATAAGAAGCCTCCTTGCAGCCAAGACAACTCCGATCAACGTTCATAAATGCAAGGAACTCGAAGAAGGATCGATCACGCTCATTCTACACGAAGGTCGTACGCATCAACATCAAATATTACTT
Organism: Dactylorhiza incarnata; assembly: GCA_033032865.1. NCBI lineage: Eukaryota > Viridiplantae > Streptophyta > Magnoliopsida > Asparagales > Orchidaceae > Dactylorhiza > Dactylorhiza incarnata. Next base: position 643,802 of record JAWHQI010000250.1, read on the forward strand.
TGGCGCGCCTTCGATAAGATCTTTGAGTTCAACCTAAGATGGAGTTTTGTCTTTAGTTTAATTTAATCTTGTAACTCCTAAGCTTTATATCGGTAGAGAAATTCGCCCGTGTTGGCGACTAGGTCTTCTGAGGCTTAGGGAGAAATTCTCCTCGTGGTGGTCGGCGACTAGCTCATGAGTGGATTAGGGAGAAAGTTTCCCAGTGGTTGGCGACTAGGGCCTTGAGGGGCCTGGGGGAATTCGCCACATGATGACTAGGTCTAAGGTTAGATCTAGGGGGCGGCTCGAGGCCTCATATGAGGAGAGATATGTAAGGGCCAACCGTTTATTGGGAGAAGGGTCGGTATAGAAAAAAAGAGTTTTCATATTATTTGCCTTGATTTCTAACGTGATAGAAATCTAATTTTGTAATCAAATTTATAAATGATAATCATGTCTTTACTTGTTCAATAAAATTGATTTGATTTTCAATTTCTAGCACTTTACTTTTGATTCAATTTATTTCTAATAAAATATCAAAAGTTTTTCCATTAAACCAATATTATCTTTTTTTGGATTTTTGATATTTTTTTTTTTTTGGATTTTTAGGATAAGAAATGAAAACTAAAAATGTTAAACATAAACTAACTAATAAACCTAATTTTTTGTTAATTCTTGAACTTCCCGAGGTATACTCTGTGATGGGCTATCACCGGTACTAGGAGATGTAATGGTATGACATCCCAAACCTCCCTTTCCAAGAAATTAATTTTCTATTTTCTATTTGTTTTTTGAAGATTTTGGGTTTTCTAATTTTTGAAAATGTTATTTTTTTGTTTTTTATTAAAGACAACAAAAAAGAAAATAAACTATGTACAAAAAGAAAATAAACTATGTACAAACAAAATATTTTTGGAATTTTGGGATTTATAAAAAAATCAGAAAATTTCTAAATTTTTTTTTTTTTTTGCGGAAATTTTCTAAAATTTTATAACTTTTTTTGCGGAAATTTTCTAATTTTTCAAAAAATTTAAAGAAAAGTGAAAATTCACCCCCATACTTAAAATTCAATATTGTCCCCATTGTTGAAAGCTAAGTAAGAAGAAGAAACAAAAATAAAAAGTGCAAGAACATGATCATGAAAGAAAAAGAACAAGGAGGGGAAAGCGCACGTCCCTGATTTGGAGATGACCGACAGCTACGAACACCTGCAAAATCACATGAAAACAAAACATAAAATAAAATAAAACATAGAAAATTATTTATATTTTTTGATTGGTTTTATAATGTTTTTGGGCTTTAATTTTTTGTAACAAAATTCTTTTTTGGTTTTTTAAAACTTTAAAAAAAAATTATATGGTTTAATTAGTCTTGGACTGCCCGAGGTATAACCCTGTGAAGGGTTCTCACCGTTACTAGAAAATGTGATTGGATGACACCCCAAATCTCCCTTTCCAAGAATTTAATTATAACATAAAAATTTAAAAGGGGGAAAAAGAAAATAAAAAGAAAAAGAAAAATGTAATAGCGCTCTCTCTTTTCAAAAAATCGACAAAATATCCCCGACAATGGCGCCAAAAACTTGATATTAAAATTATGTGAATAGTGATTTTGTATGAATTTGAGATTTGTTGTTGATGTTCTCCAATTCTATATCTGATGAAGACAAGCGTACCTTATCATTTATAGTATAGGATACTTAAGAAAAATATAAAGGTCGTATTTAAACACGGGTATGTCGAGTACTTCTACTTCGAGAAAACAAACTATTATTTTATCGGAGAGAGCTCAAAATAGAAATAATTAAAACTAAATAAAAGAGAACAAAAATAAAGAATAAAATAAACACTTGATTAAAACTTGCTTTGAAATGAAAGTAAAAGATAAATTATCATTCTAATTTATGTCTTGACCATGGAGATTCCTAGCTTATGAATGCACCTCTCTCGAGGAATACGCCCACCTGAGATTAGGTTGATCGACCGAACTCTCATTCTATAATTGAAACGCCTAATACTCGTTTTAACGAGGTGAATCCCACTATTGGATTTGACTTCTATCAAGAAGATTTACGTAATCATCTCTCGATGGTTGCATGCAACTCTTTTTATTCTTGAGTGATCGATTCGTACGCACGAGCCTCTCGGCTAACTAGAATACGAAAACAAATATCGAAATTCATAATAGGCAAATGAACTCGGTATCGTCATTTTTAGAGAATAATCGAAGGAGAGAAGAAATTATAATAAGGCAAAAGAAAATTTCATCAAAGCTTTTAAAAATCAAGAACTAGTTACTTGCTAAATAAAAATAAACTTGTTATGAAAAATAAAGAGAAAAAGAAATAAGAAGGAAGAGAGAGATTTTTGCATAAATGAAAAGAACTAAAATTTCATTACCAAAATAAGAGGAGATTACATCAAATAAAAGCTAAGTTACATTGCATGGAATTAAAGCTAAGCTACCTTGCATGAAATAAAAAAAGATATGACATTAAAAAGAAAATAAGAAAAATACATAAAATTAAATTTAAACCTAAAAATACAGAAAAACTGTGCAAGAAGAGCCCAAATGGCAGGGGGAGGAGGAGCAATTGTTGGAATGGAGCTTCTGAATTTATAGGAGAAAATTTGAGGTTACATTCCCTCGGTCACGGGCATGACCAAGGGCGTGTAATTACTATTCTGCTCAGCTCGAACAGCGGCGTCGTGCTTGCATGACGGCGCAGCAAAAATCAGACATTACACCCCCGTTATTTGTGGGTCACAGTCGTGTACTTGGGTGACTTCATTAAATGTTGCATGGGCATGACAGGCGACATGGAGAGAGTCAGAGATCACGCGGGAGAGTCACAACTGTAACTAGAAGGAACACAGGTGTGACTTAGGCGACACCATTGGATTCGGTGGCTGGCATGTCCAGGTGGAAAGCTTGGAAATGACCTTTAAATTTTCACGCCCTTGATCACGGGCATGACCGAAGGCGTGACTTCTAGAACATGGGCGTGACTTGTGGAGATGAGCTCAAATCACGCAGCAGCAGCTCTAGAGTTACATTAGGATTATACGCCCTTGGTCACGGCGTGACCGAGGGCGTGCACTGGTACTTTTTAAGCAAAATTCCAGAAAATCTGCAAAACAGAAATACAACTATATTTAAAACATAAATTATATGAAATGATTTTTAACCAAAATCAAAATAATATTTACCAATTGATATAAAAATTAACCTGAATACTATAATAAAAAATATGCACAAATCCTACTCATCACCCGTTTGCTTGTGAGAGCCTAGTCAGTGGAACCATCTAAAGGGTCCTTCAACCTCATTTCTACCTGCCACCTGAGTGATCAACCTGCCTCACCGGCCTGGGAGAGCCCGGTCGGCGGAACTAACTCAGGGGTTCTTCAACCTCATTTCTACCTGCCACATGAGTGATCAACCTGCCCTGCCGGCTTGTGAGAGCCCGGTCGGCGGAACCAACTCAGGGGTAATTCAACCTCATTCTACCTGCCACCTGAGTGATCAACCTGCCCCACTGGATTGTGAGAGCCCAGTCAGCGGGACCAACTCAGGGGTCCTTCAACCTCATTTCTACCCACCACCACAGTGATCAACCTGCTCCACCGGCTTGTGAGAGCCCGGTTGGCGGAACCAACGCAGGGGTCCTTTAACATCATTTCTACCTACCACCTGAGTGATCAACCCGCCCCGCAGGCTTGAGAGAGCCTGGTTGGCGAAACCAACTCAAGGGTCTTTCAACATATGAATTTTTAACTCATGAACATCATGGAACTTTTGGTTCTTGGCATCATCCCCTAGGTAGGCCAGAAGTCTACGCATCTCTAAACAAATTTACCAAACAAAATTTATTATTTAGGAATAAAAGCGTTTCAGGTCGTCACCGCTCCAGGTGTTGCTAAGAGGGGCCCCTTCAACATCTTGGAGGCGAAATACTCTCGAATTTAACACTTCTAAGATTATGTAGGGACCATCCTAATTAGGGTGGAGCTTTCCAACTAATGCTGACCTTCCTACGACATTGACATTTTTTTAAGAACATGGTCCCTCTTTGCGAAGTGCTTAATTCTGATGTATCTATCAAAGTATCTTGCCATCTTGCGCTTGATCTCCTCCTGGAGAATGGTTGCCAAGTCTCAAAGTTCCTCAACGAGATCAAGCGAGAGCCGCTGCTCATCCTCATTTTATACCCCCCCACTCATCGTCTCATTCCCCTGCGACCACGACTTGAGGGGATCTCACCTAGAACTCCAATGGCAACACGACCTCAGAGAATTAGGAGATTTTAAAGGAGTTTCCCTTATGTTCGTACTGGGAGTGGTGCTCAAAGCTCAAAGGGCTGAGGGCAGCTGCTCCACCCAGTGACCCTTCAAGTTCTATACCTTCTTCTTCAACAGATTTACGATGGTCTTATTTCTATCCTCTACTAGTCCGTTGCTCCTGGGATGGTGAACGGACGCGAAGCATATGTCAATGCCCAACTGACTGCAGAAGCTGATGAGCTCTTCGCTAGTGAACTATGGACCGTTATCTATGATAATGTATAGGGGCAACCCGTGCCGACAGATTATCTCTCCCTAAATGAAGTTACACACTACCTGCGAAGTTGTTTTTACCAACGCCTTGACCTCTAGCCACTTGGAAAAGTAGTCAATTATGACTAAGAGGAACCTCCTTTGCCCACTATCCTGGGGGAAAGGCCCCACTAAATCCATTCCCCAAATTGCAAAGGGTCAGGGCACCGTGATGGTCCTGAGCCTTTGCGCTGGTAGAAGTTGTAGTGTTGCGAAGAGCTGACATTTTTGGCACTTCTTTGCGTACTCTCCTACGTCCTTGCTGATCGTTGGCAAGAAGTACCCGTACCTTAACACCCTTTTCTCCAATGTCAGACTCCTAGAGTGGCTTCCGCACTCTCCGGAGTGTATCTCCTCCAGAACCCTCTGGACCTCCTGTTCGGAGATGCACCTTGCGAGGAGCCCAGTCAAAGTCTTTCGATACGGAGTTCCCTCCTGAAACACATAGTAGGAAGATTCGTACTGGAATCGATGCTTATCCGGGACTTCCTCCGGGAATTTGCACGAGGTCAGGAAAATGATAAAGGGACTTCCTCCGGGAATTAGAAATCATAGGTGAATAGAGCTTTCTAAATCAAAAGCTATGAAGAAGAAATACAAGATTATTTTGCTAAAGAAATCATCCAATTAAATACCGAAACAGTTAGCTAAACATGTTAAAAAGAAAAAATATTTTTATAAATAAGAAAATAAAATTTTATACTAGGAATTGAAAAGTGCAAGACATAAAATAAATTGCCTGAATGAAATTACACTTAAATTGTAGAAAAATTAAGCTTAAGTTGATCCAATCGAAGGAAGGACTGGATGGATAATTCTTTGGCAGCAACTGGCTTTTATAGCTGAAAAAGTGGGTCACGCACGTGTACAAGGATGTGTCTTGGAATAACTTCCTTCTTAAAAAACCCCGGGAACATGGGGCAAGAAACATCCAAAATCGACATAACTCAAAGGTACACACCCTTGGACACATGTGTGTCTATGGGCGTGTCTAGCTAGATCTGGAAATAACAGCGGAACAACTTGATGTGGAGTGATTGTGACGGTTGTCATATGGGTCACAACCTCGGTCATGCCCGTGACCAAGGACGTGTAATTGTAAACTAAGCTGGCTCCGTGATCTTGGCAGCTGGAATACAGCTAGGTTTGGTCACGTTCGTGATTGAGAGTCACTCCCTTGATAATACATATGTCCAAGGGTGTGTAACTTTAAATAAGCAATATATGGGTCCTAGCTCGCTGGAAATAGTCCGTGGTCGCAAACCTAAGCCATGCAAGCGACCTAGGGCGTGTACATTGAATTTTTTGCAAAAATGCCCCAGATATTCTCATGATCGCGACCATTAGCTCAAAAATGTTATCCACAGCCCATTTATTCCTGGAAATACAAAAGGAAGTAAATTAGGCTATTATAAAGATAGCATAAAACTAAAACTGGTTATTTAATTATTAAATATTATACTAAAACATATTTAAATATTGCATAATCAACTTTATACCTTGTCAAGTTTTCATCATTCCCACAAGCGTAGAGTGTTGTATAACTAACCCTTTTTGCCCTCACTTTGTCTTGCACTTCCTCTTTCCACAACCAAAATTCTTTATTTAGGGGTGCACTGTTGGAACATGGTCTTCCGCATCTCCTAGGTTTGAGAATAACAAAACCTATGTGTATTTGATCTTGTGTGTTTAAGTGTGCAGGATAACAAAGTCCACATGACTCAAGGATTACATAAGAAGATTGCCCCCAAAGTTGAGCCATCAAATCCAAATCTTCTACTAGCGCTGGCGGTAGCACTAGCGCATGCGCTAGCTGTCGTTCGATGAACTGTTAGCGGCTAAGTCTATTCGTTGAATGTTCTCATGAACTCCCGACGAATATCGACGAACGCAAAAAGAAGTAAAAAAGGCAGACTTGTGAAGGAAAGTGTGCGGCTAAGTCAATTCGTCGAATATTCTCGAGAACTCCCGACGAATTCCGACGAATGAAAACAGAAGACAGTACTCCCACTAGCGCCGGCGGTAGCACTTAGCGCCTGGCGCTAGCGATGATAGCGCAATTCCGGGAGCACATATGGAAGGAGATAGCGCCTGGCGGTAGCCGATAGTGCAGGCGGTAGCGACGCACACAGTTGGCAAGGAGGAATTGTTTCCTCGGATTGAAGATTCTGCCGCGCAAAACATGTCCTAATTTGGGATAGCGCCGGCGGTTGCGGATAGCGCCGGCGATAGCGCAAAGCAATAGAGGAAGGCGGTCGGCTTGCTTAAAATGAAGGATTCTCAAGCGGAGAATATTTCCTAAACTGGGATAGCGCCGGCGGTAGCGATAGCGCAGGCGCTAGCTCCAAGGCTATAAAAAGGACCCTTTGGATCCGTCTTCTTCATCCTCTTGAGATCCAAATTCCAGAGCTTCGTGCCACAACATAGAGAGGAAGGTTCAGAGAGATACTCCCACCAAAAGCTTAGAGAGAATTTCTGAAGGAGGACTTCTTCACGCTTCATCCGACCGGCGACTGCTTTAACAACGCTTATACTACAGCGGTCTAACGTCTCCAACTTCAGAAGTTCTTAGAGGGAGTTTTTATTATTGATGTTTTTATTTTCACATCTTTATTCATGTAATCGTGTAGTAAATTCACCTCGTGTTGATGACTAGGTCTGGGTAGGACTTAGGGGGAAACTCGCCTCGTGTTGGCGACTAGATCTAGGCTAGGTCTAGGGGGTGCTCGAGGCCACATCCGGGGAAGGGTTGGCTAGAGCGGCTTGAGGCCGTATCCGGGGAAGGATCGGCTAAAGACAACCGGTTCGTGGGGATACGAGTCGGTATAGAAAACAAAAAGAGTCTTTCTATTAGATTTGATTTCTAGCTTCGATAAGAGATCAAGTTTTTGTAATCATGCTTCTCAAGTTAATAAAATCATGTCTTTACTTTTACTTCACATGATTTGTCTTGATCTTCTCCAGTTTAATATCAAAGCTTTTTCAAAGTTATTCAAAATATATTATAAGTTTTTAAAACCCTTATTCACCCCCTCTAAGGGCACCTACCGATCCAACAAGTGGTATCAGAGCTAGGTTATTCCAAATCGGCTTAACAACCGGGAATAATGGCGTCTCATGATCTCGCTTCTACTAGCGGGGTAAATTTTTATGAAGAAGAAAAATCTCCTAAACCACCGTTATTCGAAGGGAGAAATTATAAAGGATGGAAAATTTTAATTGAAAAGTTTATTAAGACTTTAGATATCGAAGTATGGAATTTAGCCATTGTAAGACCTGCGGATGAATTAAATTAAAAAGAACGTCAACTAAATGCAAAAGCCAAACATTATTTATTTTGTGCTCTATCAAATGAAAGTTTCAAATTAATATATTGTTTTTCTAGTGCATACAAAGTTTGGCAATTTCTTGAAGAAATGTATGATTTTCCTCTCGCAGGTATAGATCAAACACAGGAGGAGAAGAACATACAAGCATCCACTACTATTCAAGAAGATCTCTCTCGTAGCAAAGCCATGGAAATCATGGAAACTAACTTGGAAAAAGAGAGCAATACATCAAAAGAAAAAGAAGATGAAAATTCATCTATGCTGGAGGAAGGCCCAAAAGATAACGAAGGAACTTCATGCACACATTTTGCCTCTACTAAAATCGCTGTAAGAAAGTCAAAATCTTCTTCTTGTGTGATAACTTCCATTTCTAGTTTCAATATACTAAAAACTGCTAAACGTAAGATCAAGAAATTGAAAATTACTAATAAAAATTTACGTTTAGAAAATAAGAGATTAAAAGCTAATGTTAATTTAGAATCAAATTGTGATGTGGTTTCACCATCTTGTCCTTTACTTGAAAACACGAAACCTTGTTTTGATTGTGATAATTTTAAGGAAAAACTTAAGAAACTTGAAAAAGAAATTATTTGTATAAAAGAACATAATGAAAAATTATCTTTAGAAAATTCATCTTTAAAAGGTGATTGTGCTACATGCAAAAGTTATAAAATTGAAATTAAAGAGATGGATGAAACATTTGATGAATATAGAAATAACTATCAAGATCATATAGATTCAATTATTTCCACTCTTAAAAATAGCACAATCGCTTATAATAAAGCTAGACATAATTTTAAAATTAAGAATAATGAATTAGAAGCTAAAATCAACTTGCTTAAGGAAATCATAAAGAAAAATTCTCAAAACATACATTCTCAATATAAAGAAAAATTCAAAAGCAAGTTGAATATGATTTCTCAAAACGTGAATAAGCTAATCTATGGAAATAAAAAACATCAAAAGATTGTAAATGAAATTCCAAAACACTATCATCATCATCATTTACAATATCAATCTTCTCCCAACTTAAAATTAAACGCAAACAAATTTCCTTTAAATGATAAATTCAAAAGTCATTTTTATCCAAACATACAAGAAAAGGACTATGGAAATTTGAAAAATAAAAATAGTATTTGTCCAAGGTATGAGTGGAGACCCAAAATTAAAGATGAAACATTAACTCCACTTGAAAGGGTCCATTCGTACTTGTCTCCCCAAAATCCATCTCGCTATATTTGGGTACCCAAAGGAACCATCCCTCATGGTCCCCTTTGGATACCTAAAACTCTTATTCATTAGGTATCATCAATTGCATGAAGTAGAATCCTTTCAAAATGAAATATACAAAGTTCTACTTCATGATATACTTTCATGTCTTTTAATTTTTCTTGTTTTCTTATTTCTTTTGATCTATCATGTCATGGTCATCCTATACAGTATTAAAAATATGATTTTATCTCTTAAAAGCTCAATATATTTATAAAATCAAATTGATCAAAATTCAAAATCATATTTTATTTTTGATGACCTATCTTTTATTCTTATATTCATTGCCTCTAAATATCTTATATTATTCATATGAATCAAACTCTAAATTTGCTATAAGATATTTCAAATTAAATCCAGTTATTAGGCTATTAAGAGTTTTAGCTTTCACCAACAAGTGGTTTAGTGAAATAACTTGATCTAAAAGAAAATTCAAGATCTAAATAAAAGTTCAACTTTTAATATGGTTGTCATTGTTCACAACAAAAAATTATATTGTGTTCACTCCTTGATGTCAAACATGATCTAAACCATCACTATGGTTCACCTATCAAAAATCACATATGTATATTCAAAATTCTTAATTAAAGGAAAATCACTAAAATGTATTGAAGGAATTTATCTTCATAATGAATATTGAATTCATAAACACCACTATGATCTATTGATGTCCTTTGATAAAATTCTCTAAAATCGTATATCATAATTCATATAAAAAAATCATCAAAAAAAACTATCTCTATCACATGTATATGAATTATATGACAACAATTGGCATTATAATTTACCATGGTTGGTGTTATGGTGTATTATGTGTGTATTGTGATTTATTTCTAGTTTAGACATTTGAATCATTTTGATACCAAATCAAATAAAATTGTCACTCCATTCTAGGTCTCTAAGTTGAAACACAATCAAAACTTGGTATAACATTAATATCAAACTTATCATTCTAACATTGCCACCTAAAGAATATTTACGTCTATGTTAGGCTTTATTTGTTTACCAAGATATACAGGCTGGGTATTCTCATCTAGGGCTTATCCATGGTATGATTATGCATGAACATTACTGTTAATCTCTAAAATCATGCATATTTGACTTGTTCATTCATGCCCAATCATGCTTACATTTCCTATCATTTTCAAACTACATTGGTAAATATAAGCCTTAAAAATATTAAAATGGAGATATAATGAAATATATCACTTGCAAAGATTATTTGGTAAAGTCATATACAAAATCGCTAATGTTTCATGCAATTTGTACTATATAGACATCTCCTAAAATTCTGAAATTTCAGCATGAAACTACTGTTTGGACACTTATTCAAGATCAACAAACAAAAATTTCAAAATCATCAAAAATCGTGTACTATTTCCCGCGCTAGCGCTAACGACGGTGCTAGCGCACCTATGTGTTTTTCTGTATTTTTAAAATTTTGAAAAATCCCTAAAAATATATTAATCTATGTGTACTATTCATTTCTGCATTTTTGCTTTTATTGTATTTTTGAAAAATCAAATACAAAAATACAAAAGCCAAATTACAAAAAAAATTATATGTTTTGCCTTTGTGTTTTTTGTCATTTGTTTAAATTCTATTTCTAAAAGCAAAAATCAAATACAAAAATATAAAACAAAAAATTATCAAAAAATGTTATTTTTGAACCTAACTTTTTACTTGTATCTTGCGAAAGGGTGATTTGGGCTATCATCCCATCATATCACCTAGTACCGGGCGAACCTCTTGCAAGGTAGTCCTCGGGAAGTCCAAGATCAATTTTATGAGTTCAAACTTTAAATAAAAATTATTCTTTAAAAATATCAAAAATATTGTATGGACTTCATTAAATATCAAGCATGATTTAATCTATTATTTAGAACTTCTATAATGTTGCAATTTATCTTTTCAAACTACTTTGAACATTGTTTTCATCATGCTTTGATACATCTATTAATATGTGCATCAATTATATTGTAAAAGTTGTGTAGAACTATGCGTAGCATGCCTCTAAGTATGAGTAAATATTTTATGTTTGATAATGATCTTTATTCACTCACTTATTTTTGCATTATCTACATTTGTGTTTAATCTAAGAATGCTTGTGTATGTTTTGTATTAGTACAATGAATTAAAACTGCACAAGTATCTTACCTACACTACTTTTATTTGCACTTCTTAATGTTAAGAAAAGTGGTTATGATTTCATAAAATATATTGGTTTGCAAAACAAGTGTATTCGGAGAACTTTGTACAAAACAAAATCATAAAATAAAGTGACAAAGATAACTCCACCAAGCACTACTTGAACTTCCTGATAAGTCTTAATAAGCGTTGTGAGGTTGAGCACCTTGGAAAGAATAGTAAAGTATCTTGTGCAAATCAAATCTTTCTTTCAAAATAAAAACCACTTACTCTTAAAGTACACCGGATCACTAGTCTCAACATTACAAATAAAATATGTGATCCCCCAAGCACTACTTTGCACCCTGATAAGTCTTAATGAGCATTGTGTGTGCAAAGCACCTTGGTAGTTGTACATTTTTTTGTGCATTGAAGTGCGTGGAAGTAAAATTATTTGTGTTTTATTGTGCTTCTTACTTTACATATTACTTGTATTTTTGATTAAAATATTTGTTTACTCCACTCAAAAATACACTTATGTGCACATCATTATCTTCCATAACACTTCTTCTCATGAGTATTGGATCCTAATGCTAATTCTATACTACTCTTTACTTATGAAATGCACTAGATAACCTAGCATGCTTTCTACAATGTTTGGTATGTTTTGAAGTTGTGAATTAAAGTAACATTGTAGTAATCTTTTTGATAACATTATTTCATGCTTGGTTACTATTAAACTTAAAGATTTTAATTAAAAAATGATTTACAAATGCATCTTCTTTATGAAATTTAACTTATATATCTTTTTTATGGATCATCATTACAATAAGATGTTTCTTGTATTTCTATAAGTCTTCCGCATCATCACCATATATTTCTACCTGGCGCTTTCATGCTTATATCAAAGTCTTAAATACCAAAATTCCTTTCTTTCAACAAATGGTAGACTTGCTTGGTAGAATGTATATTGGTTATTCTAACACAAATATTGTAATGCTGAAACTCTGATTTATTAATGGATTTCAAAATAACTATGTGAGTGCTTTCATAAATTCAAATAAAAATATAAATCCATAGGCTATGTCATTAGATTTAAAACGCTTAAATGTTTCCAATAATTATTATCCATGACTTCATTTCTCACCATAGCGGGGGCGTAGGGTTGTAGACATTAGATAACCTTTATCTCTAGTCATGTCTTGTCCTTAACCGGGGAGGGTTCCAGTGGGGCCTTGCGAGGCACTGAGGGGAAAGAGTGCTAGGTTGAGTTGTGTCTAGTGTTTGCATATGGGACTAACACACCAACCTACGGCATGTTTGCAGCTCCTCATGCCCATCCGTCACTTAGTACGGGGCTAGGGTGTAGACATATTGTCTGGGTAGTTTAGTTACTTGGAAATCATTACATTTTGGTTATACTACAAACTCTGATTTATGAAAATGTTATAATACTCAAACTCTGATCTATTTAAATGTAAAGTATTCTAAAACTCCTTATCATTTCCTTCTCTACAAGCTTGATCATGCTTTTATCTTCTTATCAACTTTTTAGTGGTGTCTCCTTACCCGCTTTTACTAATAACAAAAGGGGGAGAACTAACATGATAAATATAATCCGCTATCAAAATAGAAACTACCATGATTAATTAAAGATGATAGCTTACATATTAGCGGAGCATTCACTTAGGGGGAGCATGTATTTAGGGGGAGCAATTCTAAATGCTAAAATCGTTCATTATCCTAAGTCATCACACTCACACACACAAGTATATTTCTTCATGCTTATATATAGTAATGCTCTGATTTATCATTAATGGTTTTGTTATTTTCAAAAGGGGGAGTTTGTTGGAACATGGTCTTCCGCATCTCCTTGGTTTGAGAATAACAAAACCTATGTGTTTTTGATCTTGTGTGTTTAAGTGTGCAGGATAACAAAGTCCTCATGACTCAAGGATTACATAAAAAGGTTGCCCCCAAAGTTGAGCCATCAAATCCAAATATTCCACTAGCGCTGGCGGTAGCACTAGCGCAGGCGCTAGCTGTCGTTTGATGAACTGTTAGCGGCTAAGTCTATTCGTCGAATGTTCTCATGAACTCCCGACGAATATCGACGAACGTAGACAGAAGTAAAAAAGGCAGACTTGTGAAGGAAAGTGTGCGGCTAAGTCAATTCGTCGAATGTTCTCGAGAACTCCCGACGAATTTCAACGAATGAAAATAGAAGACAGTACTCCCACTAGCGTCGGCGGTAGCACTTAGCGCCTGGCGCTAGCGATGATAGCGCAATTCCGGGAGCACATATGGAAGGAGATAGCGCCTGGCGGTAGCCGATAGCGCAAGCGGTAGTGACGCACACAGTTGGCAAGGAGGAATTGTTTCCTCGGATTGAAGATTCTGCCGCGCAAAACATGTCCTAATTTGGGATGGCGCCGACGGTAGCGGATAGACGGTCGGCGATAGCGCAAAGCAATAGAGGAAGGCGGTCGGCTTGCTTAAAATGAAGGATTCTCACGCGTAGAATATTTCCTAAACTGGGATAGCGCCGGTGGTAGCGATAGCGTAGGCGCCAGCTCCAAGGCTATAAAAAGGACCCCTTGGATCCGTCTTCTTCATCCTCTTGAGATCCAAATTTCAGAGCTTCATTCCACAACATAGAGAGGAAGGTTCAGAGAGATACTCCCACCAAAAGCTTAGAGAGAATTTCTGAAGGAGGACTTCTTCACGCTTCATCCGACCGGCGACCTCTTCAACAACGCTTATAATACATCGGTCCAACGTCTCCAACTTCAGAAGTTCTTAGAGGGAGTTTTTATTATTGATGTTTTTTATTTTCACATCTATATTCTTGTAATCGTATAGTAAATTCGCCTCGTGTTGGCGACTAGGTCTAGCTAGGACTTAGGGGGAAACTCGCCTCGTGTTGGTGACTAGATCTTGGCTAGGTCTAGGGGGTGCTCGAGGACACATCCGGGGAAGGGTTGGCAAGAGCGGCTTGAGGCCGTATCCGGGGAAGGATCGGCTAAAGCCAACCGGTTCGTGGGGATACGAGTCAGTATAGAAAACAAAAAGAGTCTTTCTATTAGCTTTGATTTCTAGCTTCGATAAGAGATCAAGTTTTTGTAATCATGATTCTCAAGTTAATAAAATCATGTCTTTACTTTTACTTCACTTCATTTGTCTTGATCTTCTCTTGTTTAATAATCAAAGCTTTTTCAAAGTTATTCAAAATATATTATAAGTTTTTAAAACCCTTATTCACCCCCACTCTAAGGGCGCCTACCGATCCAACATGCACGACCTTTTGATTCTCTAAGTATGTTCTTTCCACTTATCCTTAAATGCGAAAATCGAACTTACCATGAGACACTAGGATTAACATAAGGATCATAAACCAGTTGTTTCATAACTATTATCTTGAAAGCAACCTATTTTTCCTTCTTCAAGTTCCACCGCCAAATTTTTGGCTGCACTTTTGTCCTTATCTTAAATTTATTTTATTTAATTTGCATGTCCAACACCATTAACCTATGTTGTGTTGTCAAACTTTCTCCTGGTATGACTTTACAACCCTTACAAATCATTTTATCCACTTTGTGAGTCAAAATTTTATTATGCAAAATTATGTTTTTAAAATCTATTATGAAGCAATTATGAGATTTTAAGTTGACATTAAAATGCTTAAAATTGATTCTAGAGACAAATCAATGAAAAATGAACACTATATTAATGATCGAGAGGTCGAAATACATTAAGAAAACCTAAGTTGAGAAAAATTAACCTTTGGCACAAAAATTAAGGTCGTCAACAAAGTCAAACATGGGAAAAATTAACATAAAACTACCTAAGAAATGACATATTATTTATCGAAAATAGAGTTCATATGAGAAACGTGCAAATTCGACATAAAATGTGCAAATTTGGCAAAAAAGTGCAAATTTGGGAAAAATATATATGCATAATTAGAAAATACGAGGCTAGATTTGGAGTTAGGGAATCGAAAAACTAGGGTAACTATATTCACCTTTTCTGATAACTAGCTGGTCGGGGCTCACCGAAATTGGAAACCACCACGGGCAGCTGCTAGAGGCAGCTCCAGTGCAGTGATGGTGCTGCACAACAATGTTCTCCTTGGCGCAGTAGCGACATGTGGCGCCCTAACACTATAAAGCAACACCACACGATGCTACATGTAGTATTGTCAACTCATTGTAACACGAGGCAACACGCGGAGGCACGATGCTTGTTCGCGCAATCCACGACGTGTATCTCGCTACGCCATGACACATGGCACGCAGAGCCCGCCACATGTCCCCTCCTTGAGAGCATAGTGAGATTATTAAGTTTTTTGGCTTTTCCGTTAGGTTTACAGATCCAATTTTGAAAGTTTTGGTGGCATTGGAAATGTATTATAAATATAGATGGAATGGAATGTTCAAATCACTTCAAAACTTTTTCAGTTTCTCTTAAATCAAGAAAAGTAAGGGAGAGAAATGAGAAAGCATCAGAATTTTGTCTAATTGTTAAGGAAACTTAAGAGAGCATTCTTCAATAGCATTATGACTTAGGATAGGACCGATATGTCGTCTAAGTGCTATTTTAGGAGTAAATAAATCCAGAAACCACTATAGGAGCAATAAATGTGAAGAAAGCTTTCAAAAGTTGACTGAATTATTGGTATCTAAGTAAATACTATATTTGTTAGATGGAGTTGAAAATTTTTAAATCTATAATGATACATATTTTCAAGAAATGAGATGTATATTGATGCGGTAAGGAAAAGTTATATCATATGCTTCTAGACAATTAAAAGGAGAAGAAATCATTTAACTGATCCACGATTTGGCATTGCCAACAGTTGTATTCGCCTTAAAGTGCTAAGTACTAACTGAACACAAAGTTGTATGGTATTTCTTCACCTAGAAGGAATTGAATATGCGACAGAGGTGTTGACTTGAACTAATTAAATATTATGACTTAGAGATTATGTATCATCCAGGCAATGTCGATGTCACGACAAACACACTCTAAGGCATAAAGTCATGATCAAAATTATTGCTTATTCATTAATAGCATATATGGAAAGGTTAAAAATAAGTTCAGGCATATTGTTAAGTGCAGCTACGATGATGCAATTATTCACCTATTTTGATTGGTTGCGACAGATTCTAGATGGACAAAAAGATGAAGATTGGAAGAAAATGGCAAAAAGTCTTATAAAAACCACAATATAAATTTTGCCTTGATGTAAATAATGTTTTAAGATATGTCAACTATTATGAAGTTCCTGGTGCCGACTCTCTATGAGAGCAATTATTGTAGAAAGCTCATCAATCAAAACTATTAATACTTCCCGGTGCTACCAATTTCTGTAATGACTTAAACCAAACATTTGCTAGCCAGGGAAGAAAGTTAATGTTGCAAAAATTTTGCAGTTGTGTCTAACTTGTCAATAAATAAATGTAAAGAACCATCGCCCAGAAGGGATATTATCAACCCCATATTGGAAATGAGAAGATATCTAGATGGTCATAGGACTTCCACAAACACCTTTAGCAAATGATGCAATCTATAATTATTAACTTGTTAATCAAATCCGCTCGCTTCTTGACAATAAGAAGTATCACACTAATTGTAACACTACATAGAGTGTCCATCAAAAATATATCTGATCATGACTGAAAGTGGAGGTTAGATCTTAAATTAACTCTAGAGGGGGGGGGGGGGGGGGGGTGAATAGAGTTTAAAACTTATTCCCTTAGTTTTATTGCTGAATTAAAAATAGTGATATATATATGTATAGAGAGTGAGTAATAAAAACAAACACAAAGAAGGCACACAACACAAACACAGAAAAGTAAAACAAACACAGAAGACACAAGGAGCTATAGTTGTTCCCCACTAAACTTGGGTACATCTACTCTTCTACCACCCTTGGTAGGAATCCACTAGGATTTTTGATCTGGTGCCCTCACACCAATGGAGGTTTGATCTAGTGCCCAAATCACCTATAAGCTTTTGATTTGGTGCTTATAAACCAAGATGAAGGTTTTTGATAAGGTGGCCTGTCACCGGGAGTTAACTTTTGATGGGAGTTATAACCATTTACAAGATGGGAAGGAATAAAAGAAAACAGAAAGGTTTGTTGTTGTTCTCTTTTGCTGAGAAGACTCTTGATGAAGATGTTGAAGAGAGCTCCCCCTTTCTGATTTAGTTTGATGATAGCTTGTGGATGGAGCTCCTTCTCTAGATTGCAAATCCTCTTTTCTTCTTCTTGCAGTTTTGATCCTGAGAAATTGATATTGATTTGGTGTCTCAGGTTGTATAGAAGATCTGCAAGAAAGGGTTAGCTAAAAGAAGATAATATATTTTGATCTGTTCTTCTTTTTGCTCCTATGTTTCTCTTCCTGTATATTCCTGTTTTTGCCGCTAGCTGCTCTATATCATATATTCTGCTGCTGCTTCTTTGATCTTCTCTCTGTATATTTAATCTGAGAGCTTTTCCCTGATTTGAATCCTTGCCGACCAAAGAGGAAAGGATATAATGTTTCTTTTATTTTCCAGATCCTCGAGAACATAACTTGCCGTCTTTGGCTTGCTGCAACGGCTACAACATTTATTATTTCTGTCAACGGCTATAGCATTTAATGCTTCAACAGCTGTAATGTTAAATCAACAATATATATATAGAAATATATAAATAGAAATAATAAATATTGCTTTATAAAATATGACAACATATTTTAGTCGAGCTGAGAATATCAATATATAAAGCTGGGAAAAATTCGTCGAGCTCAGCTTCACGTTCGTCGAGCTCATCATTTGATTCGTCGACCTGATCATTTGATTCATTGTTCTGAACATCTGCTGAATATTCGTCGAACGCAGACTTGAGTTCGGCGAATGGAACTGTTCGTCAAATGCAGAGACGGGCTGGATCATCGACCGCTGAATATTGAGTTGTTCGTCGAACGCAGGCTTGAGTTCGTCGAATGCAAGATTTCGTCGACCGCTGAGATGGGGTATGTTCGTCGACCGCTGAGATAATCTGTTCGTCGACCGCTGAACCGCTGAGACGGGATCGTCAAACGCTGAACCGCTGCGACGGGGTCGTCGAATGCTGAACCGCTGGATTTCGTCGAGCGCAGAATGAACACCATTCGTCGACCACAGAGCTCCGTTCATCGAACGCAGGTAGACGTTAGTCGAACGCAGAGAACTTATGTAAATTTAATTCTTCACTTATTTTTTAGCCAATTAAATATATGTATTTATATTTCTTAGTATATTATATATATATATTCTTTTCAGCCTTCTACTTAATAGGATATGATCTAAGTTATAAGATATATTATGAAAGAAACTTAGACATTAAAGGTGGATCCTAACTCAAATCAAAACTAAGGTTATAACAATTACCATAGATTGACTTCAAGATTCTGGAAGGATTATTAGGAAACAATAGGCAGACAATTGAATTTAAATATAGTCTATCCTACCCAAACAAATTGTTAGACAGAAAGAAGAATACAAACTCTTGAAGACCTTCTAAGAATAAGTATCTTAGAATTTGGTGGAAATTGGGAGCAACATATACCAATGGTACAGTTAACCTATAATAATTGTTACCATTCAAGTACACAAATGACACCGTATAAAACTTGTTTGGAAGGTGTTGTCATACTCCACTTTAGTAGGTTGAGTGTTGGAACCGGGATTCAGCCCAATGAGGATCTCAGACCTCTAAGAGGGGGCAGCTAGCACCTACTGATCCCGAAGAGGAACCTGACCAAAGATTTGGAACAAGAAATAGACCCTTGATTATAGCGTGGAGGTCCCACCACACACCGGGAAGATCTTAGCGAGATTGCCCTCCCAAGCCAAAGCTGAAGCAGGGCACCTTGGAGAGCCTGAAGAGCTAACCAAAGATGTCCTAAGGAGGAAGAAGCCGAAAACTAGAATCCTCTCCAAAGGTTCCCTTCATGGTCTATATATAGTTTTCCTCTACTAGTCTGCTAATAGCGTAAGCCCGCCTTTTGGTTTTACTAAATGCACACCAAACTGGTCTGCTAATAGCCAAACTCCGCTGTCCTGAAGGGCTATTGGCAGCCTACCAATGGTATCTAGGTAATTTCACCCCCATAGCCATCTGGGCGAGTGGTCCAAGAAGGCACCACTCGCCAGATTTCTCGTATACTGAAGCCCATAGATCTTCCTCCAACAACTTTCCTTGAAGGAGCAAAGCTTGGAGAAGAAGATTTGGAGCTTGGCCGACCACCACCCGGCTGCCATGAAGATGAGCTCCAACCATAGCCAAAAAATAAGGTGACCTCCTACCCCTCTCCCTTGGTGCTAGATCGTAGAGAAAAAGTTAGGAGAGGTGTTGAGCTCAAAAGATCTGGGCTTGTGAGCTAATGGAGCTTCCTAGGAAAAGTCCAAACTGGATCTTTCTTTTTATGGCACCGATTGCGGCGAAAGTTCCTTCAATCACTTCTTCTCTTCAAAAGGAAGAGATAGGATTTGATTTCATGAAAATCCATTGTATAAAGAGGGAGTATTGGAAGATAGAAGGTGAATTGACCTAACTCTTGTTTGGGGAAGATGATAAATTGTTCCCTGTTAAGTAGGGTTTTAATTATACATTTAGTGATGAAGATGATGTATAGTCCCCTGTAAGTAGTGTTTTAACTATATGTTTTGTGATGAAGATTAAGTGTTCTTTCATTTAGAGTTTAAAAGGTTTTGTCGGAATTGCTATTCGCAAACAAAAAAGGGGTAATATTGTGCGCAGCTGGGTTCATGACAATTTTTAGGCTTGATACCACTGGAATTAGACTTCGGGCTCAACATGAAAGTTGTAACACTCAGAAAGTGATTTCCGACGATACGTTATCCATTTTCTGATGTGACCTGTAGCTCCCTAAAAGTCTAGTCGAGTGGACTGTCCAAAAAGCTGGAATGGGTTAAGTGCATGATGTTTTGCTGTCCAGATTTCTGCAGTTGACTTCAGAGCGGATTTCAGGTAGGGACCAATTGGATCTGGGTTTATGGCTCAACTTGAATGTTGTAGCCCTTAATGTTAGCTTTCCAAATTGGGGTGGATCATAATTTTTGGACAACTGTAGCACCCAGAAATCCGGTTTTACTAAATTGTGTCATAACACTTTCGATCTCAGTATTTTGTAGATTTCTCTCAAGATATTTGTTGGATGCTCATGAAAATTGGTGGAGACATTGGTGATAATAAGGCTCCTTTCATGAGTCCTTGGGTGCTTGATAGCACGGGTTGTGCATGGGAAATACCTTAATTGCATGATGATCCTTGTTGAAGTATTACTTGTGGCAGGTCTACGGGCTCGCCAGTCGTCACACCGGTGGGAGCTGGCAGATAGATCTTGGCCGGTTGGGCTGTGTTCTTTGTGTTTAATTCCAAAGAACCCTTCCATGCCTAGTGATCAGATGGGCTGTGTTCTTGGAGTTTACTTCCTAAGACCCCTCCCGAGTCCATTACGCAGGTGCTCCGCTGTTGTGTTCTTAGCGTCGAGGCATACATAAGGCCTAGGTATGGTAGTGTGCATACCTACCTAGTAGTGGAGAAGCCCGTTCCACTGCCACCGTCTGGCCACGTCGGGGGGGTGCCTGAGAGGTTAGCTACCCTCAAAAAGTGGGAAGTACAGGTCTATGCTGACAAAGATAATAGGCATGGGTGTATCATCATATTATAATCATTGCATTGCATTCATCCTTTCATGATCATAGCATTGCACTGCATTGGATCCTCATCATATGAACTTGTATGGACACCTTTTTATGATGGGTTACTTTATGATCAGATCCTTAACTTATACGCTTATGTGGGCATCCTTATAAGTTAAGTTTAATTCAGTTATCTATATACTCTGCTTGCTTATTCTTTGTGGCTGACCATACTATACTGCTAGATGTTCTTTTATACATGCTAGTATTTCTTGATGCTTACATATACATGTGATGCTCTCGTATTATACTGTCATATACGACCTGCTGTATTATATTTACTGATTATATTGCAGCTTCTATTCATTCCCTTCCGCCCGGTTTCTTGGAGTCGTCGTGGGAGAGGATGTGAAGCAACTTGTCTTTAAGACTAGCGGTTGTTACACTACTATTTTAGGAGCACACTCGGGTGGAGCAGCAGAGTCTGACACAGGAGGACAGCCAGGTAAGGATGATAGGGCCGGAGACTTTGATACCTTCCCGACCATTAGTGGCAGATGTGAGCGAGTGTTTGAGATATAAACTTAGGGCATGTTTGTACTCTGATGTTTAATAGGAGCTTTTGTAGCTACCTGTCCTTTTGTTCTTGAATGAGCATTATTATTTAGTTGTGAATAAATGACTTCTATTGTTTTCTATTATTGATGGGTTGGCATGATGATATGTGAGAATAGCCGGCATGATAGGCTTCTTGTGGAGGGGCCTAGCCCTTGTGCTGGCACTTCTGTAAGGCGGGTGTCCTGGACATAGCACTCCCCTCGGCCATGTCTTGCGTTTTGCGAGGTGGGGTGGGGGGGGGGGGTGGTCTTACAAATGGTATCAACTTGCAACGATCCTGAGATAAAGAAGTCCATTAGACCACTAGGCCACCCCTGCTAGCTAGATCAGTTTGAGGATAAACTGATGCAGCGGAAGCGGTGGTGTGCCCATGTGTGATTCATATTATTAAGTATGCCCGCATTTTCCTATAAAAAGTGCCAACCTAAGCCGAACTCATACCCTTATGTATAGATGCTGGCTCATTCCGAGATAGTAATTGGTATTCCCATTCCAACAGTCAGAGTTGGTTTGGCATATGATTGATGCCAACCTAACTAGGATACCTTTTTTGGGTCGACTTAGCAGGATATGTCGTGACGTATCCTAGCCTTTTATCGATCTTGAGGATGATTTGTCCAAGCAATAAGTGACCTCAAGTGACTAAGGGAAGAGTTTAACGTGAGTGTAAGTGCAAAAGACTCGCACTCTGAGGTTTCTACCTCAGATATGGAGTAATATTATCACCCTTACCCAAATATTAGGACAATCTCAATGAGATTGGTACCTGTAGTCTATTATCATCTTAGTAGGAGACCGCTAAGCATGACTTTTATATTGTATGTCGGTACCTCCCACTTCTAATTATGTAGAAGGTTTCAAATGGAGAAGATGTGATAAGAATTTGAATCCAGAATAGGCTTATTTTTGATTTGGTCACATGTTGAACTTGAAACGGGTGTCGTAAATTGTAACCCTAAGGTCTTAAGGAGTGGATTAAGTCCAGGATAAAACTCCAAGTCGAGGATGGTATGCCCTCATAATTGTGTGCATATGTAGGGTGATTGTACCATGTTGGTGGTCGAAGGGACTCAGCCCAGGAATTCTGGTGGGCTTATCTCTTCGTTTATTGGGCTAGTAACCTACCGATTGAGGTTTCTCAGGGAATTGAAAGATTCTTTGAATAAGATGTCTAAATCATAAAAGAAATTGGCGACTTTTGAGTTCGGTGCAAGTCAAAGTAGGACCTAGATTAGACAAGTAATACTAGAATCAGGTCCTCTTGTTCTTGGAAGAAAATGATGTGAATATAACCCATGCGAGATATGAAGTCATAGATTCATCTCGTCTTGAGCCTAAGTCGGCGATTCATGATGTTATCGGAACAAATTGTTAAACATCGCATGCTAAAACAAGTATTGAGTTTTAGAAAAAAATTTTGGATGCATAAAGCTTACCACGACTAAATCCTTGAGATAATAACACCATGTTTGGGAATGTGTAGGTTGAAATGGGGTAGTATCATGACACGTCGGGTGGTGAAAATTTAGGATGTTTGAACAATTATGACTATTTTTCCATGTCGTGGTATTGGAAGGGTATATTGACCCCATAAAACTTGAAATCAAGTGGATGTCGAGTTGAGTTCTTGAAGATGGGTAAATATATATGATTCCTTGGATATGGTTCTGATGATCTCAAGAATCAAAGCACACTTGTTTGATGATATTATGATCATCCTTGTTCAGTTTTTGAATTGTTGAACAAATGTTTGTTGGGAATCTGTCAATTATAATTATATAAATTTACCGTTCATAAATAGTTGTGGTGAAATCGGTTGAACTTGAAATGCGATGAAGATGTTGTAAATATCAATTAATAAGTTGTGGTATAAATTTCAAGGCGATGTATTTTGGAAATGGATTCCTTATTAAAAGATGTTATTATAGTTTGTCTTGATGAACGGAGAATATGTTATGCCCATTAAGATCGGTAATATAGAAATATGTGGATATTGTAATTTACGATTGATCATGAGAATCACATGTGTGTGCATGAATGGTAAATGATTGTATTGACCAACTGCTCATGCATACTTTTTGGAGAATTATAAAGGTACACTTGGGGGAAATTTGGGGTGATGCGCGATGCAATATGGATAAGTAAAGGCTTGCACAAGTGTTAAAGGGGAGTCAGGACATACTAAATGAATAACCTCATCAGGTGTACTCCGAATTGGATTTACATAGTCCGACCTTCAATCCGCATAGCCTAACCTAAATTTCGAGGATGAAATTGCTTCTTCATTTATTGGATTTGTAACACCCCAATTTGAGCTAGACCCCTTGGGAGTGTGTTGTGCCGTCAAGAGTTGACTCGCGCTCGGAGAAGACCTAGGACCCTAAGGTGGTCAGGTTTGAGTTGCGGTCAACAAGTGATGATTGATTTACTCTACTCTAATTGTAATGTTGTAAGTATAAGTATGTGCTGGCAGTCCAGAAATAGGCTTTGATAGAAGTAGATTAGGTTAGTTCAGAAAATTCGGGAAAAGAAATGTGCCATGTCAAAATTGACGGGTCTTCCCGTCGATCGACGGGACCGTCCCATCGATTGACGGGAGCTCCCGTCGATCCTTTAGCATCAGTTGGGAATGATGTTTCCCTAGCTCTAAGTTGAAATCGAAGGGGCTTCCCGTCGATCGATGGGACCGTCCCGTCGATCGACGGGAGCTCCCGTCGATCGACGGGAGCTCCCGTCGATCTTCGCCATTAGCAGGGAAGGTGTTTTCCCTAGGCCGGCAAAATAGTACCAATTGCAAAATTCTAAGTTAATGGTGGAATTAAGAGCCAATAAGTAGCTGACACATAGATGTGGAGTTCCAAGGCATGTCATGGAAAGTTGCGTTACTTATAATGCTAAATAATGCAAATCAAATCCCTCACTCTCTCCTCTCTTAAACCAAAAGGGTTGGTCATCTTCTCAGATTATCTCCTTCTTCTTCTTCTTCCTCTCACCTCAAGGAGCTCCAACAACTTTCCTTGAATGAGCAAATCTTAGAGAAGAAGATTTGGAGCTTGGCCGTTCACCACCCGACTGCCATGAAGATGAACTCCAACCATGACCAAAAAATAAGGTGACTTCCGACCCCTCTCCCTTGGTGCTAGATCGTAGAGAAAAAGTTAGGAGAGGTGTTGAGCTCAAAAGAGCTTGGCTTGTGAGTTAATGAAGCTTCCTAGGAAAAGACCAAACCAAATCTTTCTTTTTAGGGCACTGATTACCGCGTAAGTTCCTTCAATCACTTCTTCTCTTCAAAAGGAAGAGATAGGATTTGATTTCGTGAAAATCCATGGTCTAATGAGGGAGTATTGGAGGAGAGAAGGTGAAATGGCCTAACTCTTGTTTGGGGAAGATGATGAATAGTTCCCTGTTAAGTAGGGTTTTAATTATACATTTAGTGATGAAGATGATGGATAGTCCCCTGTAAGTAGGGTTTTAACTATATATTTTGTGATGAAGATTAAGTGTTCTTTCATTTAGAGTTAAAAAGGTTTTGTCGGAATTGTTATACGCAAACAAAAAGGGGTAATATTGTGCGCAGCTGGGTTCAAGACAATCTTTAGGCTTGATCCCACTGGAATTAGATTTTGGGCTCAGCATCAAAGTTGTAGCCCTCGGAAAGAGCTTCCCGACGATAGGTTAGCCGTTTTCTAAAGTTACCTATAGCTCCCTACAAGTTTAGTCGAATGGACTGTCCAGAAAGCTGGAATGGGTTAAGCGCATGCTATTTTGCTATCAAGATTTCTGAAGTTGACTTCAGAGCGGATTTTAGGTAGGACCCACTTGGATCTGGGTTTATGACTCAACATGAATGTTGTAACCCTTGATGTTAGCTTTCCAAATTGGGGTGGATCATAATTTTAGGACAATTGTAGCACCCAGAAATCCAGTTTTACTAAACTGTGTCATAACACTTTTGATCACAGTATTTTGTAGATTTCTCTCAAGATATTAATTGGATGCTCATGAAAATTGGTGGAGACATTGGTGATAATAATATCTAGACCTTTGTTTAATTTTATAATTTTTGGATAAGTACTATCAAAGTTATTGCCGTTTCATTTGATAACTTGAAGGAGATATAAATGTTGAATGTGAAGGCCGATTGTGACGAAATTTTGTATGAATCATGCACATGCTAGTATTGACATGTTATAATAATTTCAGATTTACTTCTATTGAGATGAATCCTTAAATGAATCTTCAATTGTTAGTTTTATGTGGAACCGTAAAAAAGGCATGTGTAGTTGATGGTGAAGGTAAATAACATTGATTATGGGTGAGGTCTAACTGTTTAGCATTGTGTATAATGATCATATAAATGTAGAGAACCGTAAATATGCGTGACATAATACAATAATGTCAAAATTTGTGTTAAAATTTCTAGAGGTCCGGATGAATGCTCTATTTTTCTTCTCTTTTCAGCATACTTATTGTCCATCATTGAGTTTTGAATTTCTTTCAAATTTTGGACAGACCTGAGAAGGAATTCTGATTGGGTACATTAATTCTTTTTTCTTCTTTTGTTCCCGACCTGTCCATCATATTTGAAAAACATTCCAAGGATGCTTTTGCCCTTCTAGGATGCTTCATTCCTTTCTTGGCAACAAACGAGCCATTGGAGATCTGTCTTCAATCTGGTGGGCCATGTGAAAAGGTATTAGAGAGACAACTGGAAACACTTCCTTTTTCACACTGCATTTGACTCTGCGTCAACTTTATATTTGTCCATATCTACGCACCTCTGAGTTCTTATAGTAGTAGCTTCGAATTGCTCCTTAGCTCTGGTTAAACTAAGATGTCGACGCTGCGTCGATTACTTATCGACGTAACTATCGAGTTGAATACTTGGATTTGAACTTCATCATCTGCGTTGAATTGTAGTCAAAGTTGCGTCGATTTCAGATGGCTTCGACAGACTCTTCCTTCTGCGTTGAGTTAAAGTCAATGTTGCGTCGACTTCTAAGTTAACTTCTACATTCTTCTTCATCTACATCAATTTCCTTTCGACCTAGCATCGACTTGATATACTTCGATAGAGAGATTGAGTTGCTTGGATTTCTAGTCAGAGTTGCGTCGACATCAAGTCAAAGTTTTGTCAACTTATATTCGACACAAGTATTAACTCAACTCAAATTGTGCTTGTCCTGACCTTGTCTTGACACTCTATGGTGAGTGTGACAACCTAAGACATTTAATGACTAGTTTACCATATCTATGCAATAGGGTAATACACCTAGTAAGTAAAATCACCAATAAGTAATTTGTTAAGTTAAATCTCAAGGAGTTTTCCCAACACCCACAATGTATAGAAAGGGTTAATTGGTCATTAGTTGTCCTAGGATGTCACACTCACCTTAGAGTGTTAAGACCGGGTCAAGATAAGCACAAATTCAGTTGAGTTAAATTTATGTTGAATAGTAGTCGACGCAACTTCGACTAGAAGTTGACGCAACTCTGACTTAGAGTCGAAGTAACTCAGACTGCCTGTCGAAGTATCAATTCAAGTCGACGCAATGTTGAAATGAACTCGACGCAGAAGGAAGAGACAGTCAAAGCCATCTTAGAAGTCGATGTAACTTCGACTTCAATTCAACGTAGAAGATGAAGTTCAAAGCCAAGGCTTCAACTCGACGGATACATCGAAAAGTTCTCGACGCAACGTCGTCAACTGAGTTCATTCAAAGCGAAGAAGGAATTCAAAGCTGCTCTGCTTCTATAAGAACTCAGAGGTGTGTCAATTTGAATGATAATGAAGTCGACCAAGCATCAAATACAGTAAGAAAAAAGAGGTTTTCTGGTGTCCTTTCTGGATCTTTTCCAAATGATCTACAAGGATGAAATCTATTCTTTAATGGCTCATTTTTTGCAAAGAATGGAATGGAGTATTTCAGAGATACAACAAAGTCATTTTTGGAAGTTATTCAAATCAGATGGACGGGTCGAGAACAAAAACAGAAGGAGACATTCATTGCCCAATGGACATTCCATCTAAGGACAGTACAGAAGAAGAAAGAAATTCAAACTCTAATGGAAGGATGATAGGTATTCAGAAGTAGGAAGAGAACGATAACTAATTCATTATTCTGTCTGCTCCTACTTGTTTCTCCAGCTCTAAGACAGAATAGAAGAATAACATCTCTGTACACAGGAAAATAGTTTGCTGCTTCTTCTTCCACATCATACAGCAGCAAACCAACAAAAGTACAGAGAGCATCAGGATCAATGCTCCCAACCCTTGCAATCATCACTATCTTAAGCAAGGGTTCATTATATTCAGATCCTGAAGGATATAGAAGCAACAACATCTAGTTCTTAAGTTGCTGAAGGATTCTAACTGAACGATCCCATTATGTTTCTCTTCTTTCCTCTGTTCTTACTGCAACTATAAAAGACTTTTGAGAATCCCTCTTCAAAGTATTCAGTGGTTCTAAGAGTCTCCTTATCAAAAGACTAAGTTGTTCTAAGAGTCTCCTTATCAAAAGACTTAGTGGTTCTGAGAGTCTCCTTATTAAAAGACTCAGTGGTTTTGAGAGTCTCCTTATCAAAAGACTCAGGCGCTGCTAGTACATTCCTACAAGGGTGGTAGACGAGTGTATTACCCACATTTTTGGGAATCACTATAAATTTCCTATCTCTTCTATGCTTGCTTTTCTGTGCTGTCCCATTTCAGTTTTCTGTTTACTGTTTAGTGTTTTCAGATTTCTGTGATTATTTTATTCTAACTTGGTTGTGGTGATTGCGTAGTACTTAGTAGTTTTTATTGTGTGTGCACATTCGGTGTATAAAGTTTTTAAATCTCTATTCACCCCCTCTAGAGAATACTCAGAGCACACTGTGCACTTTCAATTGGTATCAGAGGGAGGTTAATCATTAAAAGGTTAACACCTTGATCAAAATATCTTCTTACTCTTACTTCTTTATTTAAAATCATCTAAAACAATTTTATAAAGAAAAATGAGTTCTAGAGACTATGCATCAACAAGACAACCAATGTGTAATCTTAATAAATTTACTCTATGGAAGGCCAGAATAAAACTGTATATGAACTCTATTGATGAAGACATCTTTGATGTCATTGCTACAGGTCCCCCAGCACCATACAAAAAGTATGCTAGTGGATTTGCTACACAAGAAGTTGTTCTAAGGAATGAGTGGACAGATGCTGAGAAAAAGTAGAAGGCATGTGATGCCAAGGCAATGAATATTCTGGTCTCCACAATTTCAGATGACAATTTCTAGAAAGTTGTTGGCTGCCAATCAGCAAAAGAGATCATAGAATCTCTTTCCAGTATAGTAGAAGGGAGTTCTGATGAAAGAAAGGACAAAAAGTCCCTTCTCATATACCAATATGAGAACTTTCAAAAGAAAGTTGAGGAAAGTGTTGCTGAAATGCATGATAGATTGAACATCATAGTTAATGAGCTAAAAAGCCTGGACAAGGAGATATCCTTGATAGAGATCAATGATAAGACCCTCATGTACTTCCCAAGCTTTTGGGACTCAAGGATCTGGGTCATCAGAGAGTCCAGAGTCCATAGAGAGATCTCTACTAATGCTTTGCTAGGAAATCTCAAATCTTATGAGATGCTATTGAAGAGCAGGGCTGAAACATAGGCTAAGGAGACAGTCTCAACTCCCATCCAAAGGAGTCTTTCCTTGAAGGTTGTTGAAAGATATCCCTCTACTCCTGAAGATGAGATGTTCAGTCTCTTGCAAGACAGGAGACTCAAGAAGAAAAGATTGGAGCTCAAAACCCAAATTTGATAAGACTCCTAAAAAGGAAGTGATATGCTTCTCTTGCAATAAACAAGGACACATAGCTTCTGAAGGTCCACAAGAACAAAAAGTATAGGAGCACTAGTAAAGAGAAGCAGAAGAAGAAGTCTTTCAGGAATAAAGACAAGAATAAAGGTAGAGGTTTCATTGCTGAAACCTGGAGTGACTCAGAAGCAGAGTTATGCTCCTCTTCATCAGAAAGTGATGAAGAAAATTATTAAAATTTCTTAGAGGACCGGAGTGAAGTAAAAATGCGGAACACTTCAACACAATCCACAAGCGTGACAAATCAATGACAATGAGAAGACAGAATAGTGCACTTGTATTAACTATCTCTTTACAGCGCAAGACATACATGGAGAGACATGATTCATAAGAATCACAGAGGAGAGAAGCACAAGACATAAAAGACAAGCCGCCAGTGAACTACCAAAGCAGAGTCTTCCAGACCGCTCGAACAGGAAGACCGCATGGCTATCCCTGAGAATGCGCAAACAGAGCACAAGCCGCTGGTGTCAGACCACAACCACAGAACACACAACTAGATGCTTTATTCAACTGCTGAGAACACCTGTTCGCACTTCTTGATTGCCCAGACCGCACGATTTCAAGATCACAGAAG
Source organism: Dactylorhiza incarnata (assembly GCA_033032865.1). Taxonomy (NCBI): domain Eukaryota; kingdom Viridiplantae; phylum Streptophyta; class Magnoliopsida; order Asparagales; family Orchidaceae; genus Dactylorhiza; species Dactylorhiza incarnata. The sequence continues at coordinate 673,852 of JAWHQI010000250.1, forward strand.
AACCTGCGAACACTTGACGAAGAACTGCTTCCTGCTGCAAGACCGCAACTCAAGACCGCTCGACCACTTAAGGCTGCCTGATCAACTGAGTCTGCTGCACAGTCCACGAACTCCTAAACACAGTCCGCACAGAGAGACCACTGCCGAATGGGTTTATTCAAAGCTGGAAAGAAGGGAGAAAGCTGACGGTGACTGCTAGCCGCTAACAGTTCTTGTGTATGGATGGCTACCACGACGTCCTTATTTATAGGCAAACGAATGAATATCATCACCGCCCCAAGGGATATAGTCACCTTCCTTATTGAAGCTTGCGGTCTCCAGTACCAAACCGCGCGGTCTCTTATAAGACCTGATTTACATAAAGCACAACTGTCCAAGAAAGACAGCTTGCCAAGACAAACCAGCAGCCCGCCCGGTCTCTTATAAGAACAGACATGAGCATCTGACCGATCAGGAGCAGACCACCAGAAACGAGCTCATACAACCCTCCCGGACTCTTATAAGATCGGAGCCACATAAACATTCTGACACACCAAGCTGACCGCCAGAACAAACTCATGCAGGTCGCAGTACGAGACCGCAGAAGTGACCTTCAGTACAGACTGCCCGGTCTAAACCAGAACAAGGATACTTGGGCAAAACAGGTAGACAAAACACAGGCTGTCAACGCCAGAGATACGCGACCACACCAGCCACTTTGCCACACAGAGCTCGCGGATTCCAGAGGTAAACCGCAACACAGGTCGTACGGTCTCTGTGGTCTCCAAGAATAGACCGCCCGGACAGTCCACTTCCACTTCAAAAATTTAACACTCCCCTTGAAGTGGGAAGTGGAAGTCAACCCAAGTAACCTCCTCAACCATGTGAACAATTCCTTTGACAATGGCTTTGTAAATATGTCTGTGACAATTTCCTTGCTCTGCACAAGCTCAACCATAAGAGATCCCTCCAACACCTTCTCCAGAATGAAATGATGTTGAATCTCTATGTTCTTGGTTCGCGCATGACAAACTGGATTGTTCACCAGTTTGAGGGAACTCTCATTGTCACCCCAAACCAGAGTAGGACCATGCACCTCCCTATGAATGTCCTCCATAAGCCTCCTAAGCCAGATGGTTTCCTGAGCTGCCAAAGCCGAAGCTTTGTACTCCGCTTCCTTTGTAGAGACAGACACAGAATACTGCTTCTTGCTGCACCATGATATAGTTGTAGAGACTGTCATAAAGACGTATCCAGAAGTTGATCATCGATCATCTGAATCTCCTCCATAGGCAGCATCCATGTATCCATGCAAGCAAAAGCCCGAGTCCTTCCCATAGAAGAGACCCAAATCTGAGGTGGTCTTGACATACTTCAAAATGATCCTCGCCGCCATCAGATGAGGTTTCTGTGGCTTTGCCATATATTGACTCACCCGGCCAACCGCATAAGCAATATCCGGCCTCGTGATTGTCAAATATATCAGACTCCCGACCAAAGCCCGGAACACCAAAGGATCAGAAAGAACCTTCCCCTCATCACGTCGAAGATGAATACCAACCTCTAGTGGAGTAGAGCTGCTCTTCCCCCCTTCCATGCCGAATCATTTCACAATTTGTTCTGCATACCCCATTTGGGAAACAAGCATTCCGCCCTCTTTCCTCTACACTTCGAGTCTAAGGAAATGGTGGAGCTCACCCAAATCCTTCATCTCAATTCTGATAGCTAGCTCAGTACACAGCCTAGCTACCTCCACTTTAGAATTCCCCGTGATGATCATATCGTCAACGTATAGCAACACCAAGACCTGAAGCTCCCCCATCTTCTTTATGAATAAGCTTGAATAAGAATCAAGAGCAAAATATCCCCAGAACTGGAGGTATTCTACGATCTTCCCATACCACGCCCGAGGCGCCTACTTCAAGCCGTAAAGAGCCTTCTTGAGCTTACACACATGTCTTGGTAGACTTCAGAAACATACCCGGGTGGCTGATCCATGAAGATATATTTATTGATCTCGCCGTAAAGGAAGGCATTCTTCACATCGAGATGCCATATCTTCCAGCCTTGACAACTTGCCAACGCGATCACCACCCGTACTGAAGTCATCTTGGCAATGGGGCTAAAAGTATCTTCACAATCCTCCCCAGACTTCTGAGAGAATCCTCGAGCTACAAGGTGATCCTTATACCGCTCAATGTTTCCATCAACCTTCTTCTTCAGCTTGAAAACCCACTTGCAAGTCACCGGAGTAACACCCTCAACCTTAGGCACAAGGTCCCAAGTCTCATTCTTCCTGAGGGCAGCCATCTCTTCATCCACGGCCATTTCCCACTCTTTGACTCTAATGACATTTTCATAACAAGATGGCTCTCTCTCATCCAGGGGACCTGCGATGAAACATGAGACGAAGCTCACCAAGTTTCCCTTGGTATACCGATCTGGTGGAATAATGGTCCTCTTGGACCTCCTTAGAGCTTTACTCTGATCCACCTCTACAGCTACTTGTTCTGGACTAGCTCTCCTTTCAGGCATATTTGGAGCATCGCTCCCCCTGCTTACAGAACCTGAAGCACCTGACCCAGAGCTAGAAGCACCTGGAGCACTTGGAGAAATAGGCAACTCCACCAGAACCTCCTTAGTAGCTTCACCTGGTCCACCATCTATCCTGCTTCCTTTTAGCTCAACATAAGAGCTACCCTAGTATGACGTCAACTCATCGAATACCACATCCCTTGAGACCACAACTCTCCATGTCTCAGGATCCATGCATCTCCAACTCTTCTTCCGGTCATCATAACCGACGATGATTATCTTCCTTTCTTTCGCATCTAGCTTCGTTCGGAGGGCATCAGGAACATGCAAGTAGCAGGTAGAACTGAACACTCTATGGTGTTCCACCGTGGGCTTTATCTTGAACATCAACTCATGAGGGGTCTTCATGTTGATAGGACTAAGAGGCATCTGATTGATGACATAAGTTGCACAAGACATTCCCTCTGCCAAGAAGGACTTTGGGATATTCTTGGCATGAAGCCAACACTTGCAAGTCTCCGTCAGATGACAGATCTTCTGCTCTGCAATGCCATTATGTTGTGGAGAGTAAGCACAAGAGAGATCACTCTGGATGCCATGCTTCCTACAGAAGTTAAATAACGCTTTGGAGGTAAACTCCCCTCCATTGTCAGTTCTGAACTTCTTTATCCGCAGGTTGAGCCGACCCTCCACTAGCTCCTTGATCTCCACAAACCTTGCGAATGCTTCTGAATTCTCCTTCAAAAAATATACCCAATTATATCTTGTGAAGTCATCAATCAAAACCAGCATATACATGCTGCCTCCAAGACTAGCATTTTTGGTAGGTCCACACAGATCACCGTGAATACACTCCAATGGCACCTTGCACCTGCTTTGTGACTCGTCGAATGGAAGGCGATGAGCCTTGCCATATTGACATCCTGCACAAATGTGACCTTCGCCGAAGGATGACAAACTAGGCAGACCTCTCACAAAGCCTCTCCCTGCCATAACTTTCAACTTGTCCATCCCAACATGCCCAAGTCTTTCATGTCAGATAGCAGCGCTATCATTAGTCCTCATTTTATCAACATAGAAACTTTTTGATAACACAAACAAGTCCTTAACCCTTCTACCGACATGAGTGACTTCAGCCTCCACTGCTGACACGTTTCGAAAAAACTTCACTTCTGTTGGACCAAACAGAATGTGATAGCCAACATCCACAGCATTGGCCACCGAGAAGAGGTTTTTATTCATCCTAGGAACATGATAGGCACTCTTCAACGTAAGAGTACCTCTATCATCGTTCAAAGAAACTACACCCTCCTTCTCTACTGCATGTATAGTATCATCAGCTGTTATGATAGCATCATTACCAGTATACGCCTGCAAATAAGAGAACTTCGACTCGTCTCAGTTAGGTGATGACCACAACCCGAGTCCACTATCCAATCATCCAGATAGTTGATGGATGCCATATCCCGAACACACATGCCCGTCATGAAGGATCCATCACCCCATCTATCACCTGCATTGGAACCAGCCTCCTCCTTTCCTGTAGCATGCCTCGGCTGAAGATTGACCTTGCAGTCTCTTTTGAAATGACCAAGCTTGTTGCACCTGAAGCATCTAGGTCCTTCCTTCTTCTTCCAATCACGCTTACGAGCATAGCTCCTCTCCTACTGATATGAAGAAGATGGACCATCATCTCCAGATGTCATCTTCTTCTTGTCTCAATGCTTCTTCTTCCCAGAAAAGAGAACCTCATCTTCTACCCTGGAGAAAGACATCCCCGCCATTTGCTTAGCCAAACTCTCTAGCGACACAAGTAAGTTTTATAGCTCCAGCAACGATGGCTGATTGGCCCAGCCTTGCACAGAAGTAACAAGGGACACATACTCCCTCCGCAAGCTGCGGATTATGTGCCTCTTCAACTTTTCTTCTGAGATAGGCTCATCCAGGTCCAATGCCGATATCTCTACGCATAGGTTCTTCATCTTCAAGAAGAACATTGAAATGAACAAGTCTCCCTGAGTTGCTTTTGCCAACTCATTTTCTAAGAACTGTAGCCAAGCTACATTCTTCTTATTATACAAGCCATCCAAGGATGTCCAAATTTCAGCAGCTGACCTACACCCGATAATGTGGTCAAACAACTTCCGAATGATAGCTCGCTTGAGAGTGAACTCAGCCTTCACATTAGTTCTCTTCCAAGCCATCATGAGCTCAGCACTCCCCTCAGCAGGAACAACAACTTGTCTTGCTTCTCCTCCAACTACCTCCCAAAAGTTCTCGCTAAGAAGATTGCTCTCCATGCACGACTTCCACTTTTAAAGTTAGTCTGCGTAAGGAGCTCAATACTAAGACCTCTTGCATATCCTCCTTCCATTGCTATCCCACTGATTGATAACCGACATGCAGAAATCCAAGAAGAAGACAATGCTGATTACTGCTCAGAAACCTCCACTGATACCATGTTAAAATTTCTTAGAGGTCCGGAGTGAAGTAAAAATGTGGAACAATTCAACACAATCCACAAGCGTGACAATCAATGACAATGGGAAGACATAATAGTGCACTTGTATTAACTAACTCTTTATAGCGCAAGACATACATGGCGAGACATGATTCATAAGAATCAGAGAGGAGATAAGCACAAGACATAAAAACAAGCCGCCAGCGAACTGCCAAAGCAGAGACCGCCAGACCGCTCGAACAGGCAAGCCGCACGGCTATCCCTGAGACCGTGCAAACAGAGCACAAGCCACTGCTGTCAGACCTCAACCACAGACCGCACAACATAATGCTTTATTCAACTGCTGAGAACACTTGTCCACACTTCTTGATCACCCAGACCGCACAGTGTCAAGATCACAGAAGAACTCTCGAACACTTAACAAATAACTGCTTCCTGCTACAAGACCACAACTCATGACCGTCCGACTAGTTAAGGCCGCCTGATCAACTAAGTGCGCTGCACAGTTCAAGAACTCCTAAACATAGTCCGCACAAACAGACCGTTGCAGAACTGGTTTATTCAAAGCTGGAAAGAAGGGAGAAAGCTGACGGTGACTGCTAGCCGCTAACAGTTCTTGTGTATGGATGGCTACCCCAACATCCCTATTTATAGGCAAATGAACGAATGTTGTCACCGCCCCAAAGGATATAGTCACCTTCCTTATTGAAGCATGCGGTCTCCAATACCAGACCGCGCGTTCTCTTATAAGACCTTATTTACTTAAACCACAACTGTCTAAGAAAGAAAGCTTGCCAAGACAAACCGGCAGACTGCCCAGTCTCTTATAAGAACAGACATGAGCATCTGACCGATCAGGAGCAGACCGCCATAAATGAGCTCATACAACCCGCCCAAACTCTTATAAGATCGGAGCCACATGAACATTCTGACACACCAAGCTGACTGCCAGAACGAACTCATGAAGGCCGCAGTACGAGACCGCATAAGCGACCTCCAGTACAGACCACAGTCTAATTAAGAACAAGGATACTTGGGCAAAACAGGCGGATCAAACACAGGCCGCCAACACCAGAGACACGCGACCACACCAGCCAGGTCGCCCACCGAGATTGCTGATTCTAGAGGTAAACCGCAACATAGGTCATGCGGTCTCTACGGTCTCCAAGAATAGACCGCCCAGACAGTCCACTTCCACTTCAAAAATTTAACAAAAATGATGCAGAAGCTGCCTGTATGATGGAATTAGGAATCTCCTTAGATGATGAAGAAGAACATGTATCACTGATTGATAACTTTGATTTTGATTCTGATGATTTTAAAAATTGTTTTAAATAATTTTGCAATGATTATCTTAAAACTTAAAAAGAAATAGAAACAGTTAGGGAAGAGTTAGAAGACTTTAAAAGGATGATTTGTATTCTATAAATTATGATCTTAGAAATCAAATTTCTAAAAAGGAATCAGAATTAACTAAAATAACTAATGAAAATGTAGCTTTAAAAGGAGAATTACAAAGGCAAAAGCCTTTGAGGAGTCACTCAATGGAAGGAGTCAAAAGCTAAAAGATATCACACAAAATATCTCCATGAGATTCAAGAAAGTAGATTTAGGAGCACAGCCATCCACTAACACTGAATTCCCCAGGAAACCAGCCTTAAATAATCTAGTTAGATTTGTTAGACCTAGTGACTATCAAATAAGTGAGGTGAGTGAAGTATTTGAGGAGCAGGATAATAATAATAATCCTGGTAAAATCACTGTGTTTAATAAAGCAAACTCTAATAGTAAGAAATGATCTCAGGGAAAAATAAATCCAAAACAAACCAATGAATCTAAATAAAAAGGGTGTTATAAAAGAGAAAAGTGTTAGGCACTCTGCAGATTTGATATATTTTGATACATTCTATACACACTTCAAGTACCAATATATTAAACATAGATCTGATAATCTCATTCTCTTCCATCCAAAAGGATATCATGAAAGACCCTTCTATTCTTTCATAGAACCTTATAATGGTAGAAGCAAATGGCCCAAGGTAACCTAGGTTCCCTCTAATGTTTGAGCAGGAAAAGGCAGGGTTCTTCCTAGGAGATAATGAAAGGGGAAGGAAGAACTAAATCCTGAATGAAGAACTAATTCAACAAAGGGAGTAATCTCTTCTCTGAATCCATCTGTTATTTTATGGTTCATGAAATTATTATTCTAAATACTATTTTCAATAGAAATCATGGCTGGGAAAAACAGCAAGAACTTCTCAAGAAAATACAACTTGTTATTCAGAGTTGTGTGGAATAGAATTAGACTTATCGTCTAATTCTACTCGACGCCAACTTCGAGAGCCATCTGAATCAGATAATTCGAATAGCATACGACGCAGCGTCGGTTTCATATTAAAAAATATGTTAATTTCATATCAACGCATATGTCGATTTAATAGTTACTCGAAGGTACGTCGAGTCATAATCGACGCAACGTCAACATGACTATTAATTTTTGTCGACGGTGCTTCGAATAAAACCCTAAGTTGCGACGAATCGTCTTCTTTTAAGCATCGTAGGCGTCGAATTGATTACAGTTTCGAATTCTCTTCTCCTTGCTCTCGTTCTCTCGTGTTTCTCTCTCTCTCTCTCTATGTATCTCTCTCTCTCTTCTCTTTGATGGTACATCAGATCAAATGGATCCACCTAAAGTGAACTCTTGCTTCGATGCTGATGTGGACTCCTTCAACGCAGCATCTGACAATTTCAAGGCCATTCTTGGCTTGTTTCATGCTGCTGGGTTGACAAAGTTGATTTTAACAAGGTGCAAGATCTATAATGTCGAGTTAACAGAGCTTAACGATAATATTCACATTGAAGACGATGGTTCACTACATGGGAAAATCTCTGGGAATGACATTAACATTACAGAAGAGATATTGTGTCAAACTTTTGATCTACCAGCTTGTAGTGAGTCAGTTGAACTTTTAATGGAAGAGACCAGCAGGGCATTAAAGATTATGAAATTCAGCAAAGAGAAGGCAATAAATTTGAAGAAGAATGATGTATCTGAAGAGTATAGGTTCTTGGCAGACATTGTAGGAAAGGTGCTGCTCTGTAAAATCTCTGCACATGATGTTATACCCAAGCAACACCTGCAGATCATGGGTGTTCTAGTCCTCAACAAGAAAATAAACCGGGGGAGATGTATCCTGAAACTAATTGGCCACAAATACTCACATAAAGAGAATGACTATAAGAGAATTATGAGTCAGGTGCTCTTCCACCATTATCCAATGGTGTGCAAGTCAAAAGGAGTGTCTATTCCTCCAGGAAAGTGAATGTACGTTGGAATCTTCTCTAAGTGGACCAGGAAAATCCTAAAGCCTGGTCAGGCAGTTCCCTCTCCTCCTCCCTCTCCAATCCTTCAGGATCATGAGTCAACACTACCAGATCCTCCAACATAGGAGACTCCAGCAGCCCAACAAAATATCATCCCGTCTAATACTATAGCCCAAGATTTCCAGCGCATTCCATCTACTATAGCTCCAGAACCCACACCAGAGATCTCCCTTCAACCACAATGACAACAACCATCCATTACCACTCCTACAAAAAATCCTCCAGATATTCATTCTGCTTATCAGTCACAATCTCCTATCCATCAAACCTTTCCAGACTTCAATGGGAACTTCCCAGTAACTTCTCCAGTTATCCTATCCACACCTATTCTTACCACACCTCTTGTCTCCACCGCACAGTCTACCTATTCTTTTTATATTGAGCAAGTAACTGCAAAAGCAGTAGTACTGGCTACTGACACAATTGCTGACATGTTGGCCACTCAAGCCAGAAAGTTCAATAAGTAGTACTCCTAGACGAAGACAGAATTACTAAGATCAAAAGAGTCCCTCTTGGCACTCAAATCAGTTGTATCCTCCTTTGTTGGAACAACCCTATTACTGATTTGGGCTAGGATCACTATATGTTGACTAGGATCAAGTTGACCCCATTATATAGTTTAAGGGTCAAGTTTTTAGGCTGGTAGATTAGCTAGAACTTAAGGAAAATTCAAGTTCTCAGCGTTCGACGAACTGCTATCGGCGTTCGACGAATAGTTCTCATCAGTTAAAGAATTATAGCCAGTCCCAGCGCTTGACATTCTCAGAGCAGTGCTCGACGAATTCCAGCCAATTCTCGACAAATTCTTTACTGAAGCTCAGATCGACAAATACAGACTCCAGATTATTTAATACTTAAATATTAGTTATTTTTCAGTTCTCTGAACACAGATCGACGACTTTAACGAATCTATTCAAATATCTTTGGACGTATTCAAGTCAGATAAGTAAGGATATTATATTCAGTTATTATATTCCTTTCTTTCCTTATTCCAAGACAAAGATAGCCGTTGACAATTAATGCAATGGAATATTTCACGGCTAAGGAATTAAAGGACCTGCCAAAGTCATTTGGTCTCTGTTGCAGTTCCAAGAGAGAATTAAATTCTGATTATTCTATTCCAAAGATAGAAGATATCAAGACAGAGTTTATTATCTCTCCAAATTTGACAGAATTCAAAATAACATTCTTTCAGAGTACAGAAAAAGGTTACAACAAGAATACAGAGAAGAAGAAGAAGAAGAAGAACACTTAGCCAAAAACATATTCAGTCTTCTTATTCTTCAAGCAGCATCTCCATTTCTCTGAGAACAACATCTTCAAGATCTCTCTCTCTCAGATCTCTGCTGCAAGTTCAGATCTTCAAAAGAGCAACAATATTCTGAAGAATTCATTCTCTTAGATTCATCTGCTACAGAAAGATCTTCTTTCAAGAGAAAGCTTCTCCACCAAACTGTCAAATACTTCTATCAGACTGGGGGAGCTTTACATCAACATCCATTAGAGTCTTCTCTCAGCATATTGACAGAGGAGAACTTCATAACCCCTCTCTATCCCACTCTGTACAGGGTTCAAACACCCTTCAAAAAATTACCCCATTGGTGGCAAGACACCTGATCAAAAAATCTAGTTGGTTTTTGGGCACCTTAACAAAAGCTCATTGGTGTGAGGGCACCTGGTCAAAAATCCTAGTGGATTCCTACCAAGGGTGGTAGAAGTGTAGACATACCCATGTTTAGTGGGGAACTACTATAGCTCCTTGTGTCTTCTGTGTTTGATTTCTTTTGTGTTTGTGTTGTGCTGATTTTCTTTACTTAGTTTTTATTACTCACTCTCATATACACATATATATATATCACTATTTTTAATTCCGCTATAAAACTAAGGGAAAAAGTTTTTAAACTCTATTCACTCCCCCTCTAGAGTTAATTTAAGATCTAACCTCCACTTTCAATTGGTATCAGAGGTAGATTAATTCTTTACAGGCTAACACCTGAATCACAAAGATCAATTAGATCTTAAATTCTTTTAGAGTTTTTATTTTATTTATTTTTCTATTAAAAACTCATGGCACAAAACAAAGAGTATTCAAGCTCAGGACCTCCTATGTGCAATCTCAGTAAGTTTGCACTGTGGAAAGCAAGGATTAGGCTTTATATGAACTCAATTGATGAAGAAATTTTTAATGTCATTTTGACAGGACCTCCTGCTCCCTCAGCATCTACAAGTACTGAAGCAACAACAGACAACCATGGTGTCCCACCTCCTGAGTGGACAGAAGCACAAAAGAAGCAAAGGAGTGCAGATGCAAAATCCAAGAACATTCTGGCTCAAACTATGTCTGATGACATATTTCAGAAAGTGGTTGAATGTACCTCAACAAGAGAGATTTGGATCTCACTAAACAATATGGTTGCAGGTTCTGCAGATGAAAGGAAAGACAGAAGATCACACTTGATCTCTCAGTATGAAAACTTCAAGAAAGGAGAAACAGAGACAGTTGCAGACATGTATAACAGACTCAGTCTCATAATCAATGAGCTGAAATCTCTGGACAAAGTGATCACCATCACTGAGATCAATGATAAGTTCCTAATGTGCTTCCCCACCACATGGGAATCTAGGATCTGGCCAATCAAGAAATCCAGAGGCCTCAATGAGATCACCACTGAAAGCTTATTAGGAAAGCTCAAATCCTATGAGCAACTCATTAAGACAAGAGAAGCTGAACAAGTGAGCACTTCCTCTTCAACAAAGAAGGACAGAAATATTGCCTTTCAAGCTACTGAAGCGGAAGAAAATTCTCCAAAAGATGTGGAGTTCATGAGTCTCATAGCCAAGAGATTTTACAAAATGGGTAGGAAGGACTTCAGAAAGAAAGAGTCCAGATCAAGAGAAAAATCAAGGTATGACAAATTAAATCCTAAAGAATTTATTTTTTATGGCTGCAGAAAACCTGGACACTACCTGACAGAATGTCCAGAAAATCAAAAGAAAGAAAAGAAAAAGGATAAAGAAGAGAAAAGAAGCTCCAGCAAGTCTTCCTCCCACCAGCACAAAAAGAAGGGAAAATGATTTATAGCAGAATCTTGGAGTGAAACTGAATTTGAATCAACATCCAGCTCATCTGATGATGAAGAAAAAACAAAGGAAAATGACCAATGTCTGATGGCAATATGACACAGGCAGTGAGTCAAAATATGCTTCCTCATCCAGCTCTAATGATGACGAAGAAGAAAGAACCTTCTGCATGATGGCTATCAATGCCTCAGGACATAATTCTGAAGAAAAATCAGAATCAGAAGCAGAAGATGATGCAGATCAGGTATTATCTAACTTTGATTTTACTTCAGTTGAATTCAAAGCTGAATTCAAGGTTCTTTGCTTAGACTTACTAAAATCTGAGAAAGAAATAATCTCACTCAGAAGTAAGCTAGCTGAAATGAAAAATATAAGTGAAGTAAATGTAAATCTTAAGAAAGATTTGGCTTCCTCCAGGGAACATATTGTTCTTGTTGAATCCAAAATTGCCCCCAAGTTCTCGACGCTTGATCCAGGAGGAAGGAGAGGGGGTGGTCGAGAAGCTGGTTACTTGAGTCGCAAAAGAAGAGCTGAGTCAGGGAGAAGAAAAGAGGGCCGGTAGCTTGCGGCGAGGCCAGACTTCGCCCGCCGCGGCAAATGCCACTCCTGCGGCGGGCTTTCCCTTTATTTAATAATCTATGTTACATCTTGTTGTTTTTAGTGCATGGAAACAGAAAGAATACAGGAGAGAGAGAGAGGTAAGAAAAGAAAGTCGGTCGGGCTGCTTGCTGAGAACGCCCGGGCTCCTTGACGAGACCGCCCAGGCTCCTTGCCGAGACCGCCCGGGCTCCTTGCCGAGACCGCCCGGGCTCCTTGCCGAGACCGCCCGGGCTCCTTGCCGAGACCGCCCGGGCTCCTTGCCGAGACCGCCCTGGCTCCTTGCCGAGACCGCTCGGGCTCCTTGCCCAGACCGCCCGGGCTCCTTGCCGAGACCGCCCGGGACAGGCTGCAACTTGGTGCGGTCTGGCTGTTTCTAGCCGCCGGTTTTGTCCCCCCAACTTGCTTATCCCTGTTCATGTCGAGGGTCCTATTTATAGGCTCTGGGTCGATGCCATCACCACCGGTGAGCCGGTGACTGGAGTTCTACCCGCGCGGTCTGAAGGTTGAGGCCGCCCTACATGGGCGGTTTGAAGGGGAAGGCCGCCCCTGCTGGGCGACCTCAAGGTGGAGACCGCCCCTGCTGGGCGACCTCAAAGGGGAGACTGCCCCTGTTGGGCGACCTCCAGGCAGAGACCGCCCCTGCTGGGTGACCTCAAGGAGGAGACCACCCCTGCTGGGCAACCTCAAAGGGCAGACCTCCCCTGCTGGGCGACCTCAAGGAGGAGACCGCCCCTGCTGGGCGACCTCAAAGGGGAGACACCCCCTGCTGGGCGACCTCAAAGGGGGAGACCTCCCCTGCTGGGCGACCTCAAGGAGGGACCGCCCCTGCTGGGAGACCTCAAGGAAGAGACCGCACCTGCTGGGCGACCTCAAAGGGGGAGACCGCCCCTGCTGGGTGACCTCAAGGAGGAGACCGCCCCTGCTGGGTGACCTCAAAGGGGAGACCATCCCTTCTTGGCGACCTCAAGGCAGAGACCGCCCCAGCTGGGCGACCTCAAAGAGGAGATCGCCCCTGCTGGGCGGACCGGAGGTTCTTGGCCGCATGACCTGCAAGAGAAACGTAGAAAAACCTCCTCGGAGAGGATCGCCGATTTCTGGGTAAACATAATCCCCGCACTTTTTAAGTTCCATAAAGAACTTCGAAAAAGTAGGACCTACCTACGAAAATCGGGATCCGTCTCTCACAAATTACTACAAAAAAAAAGATAAGAGAAGGAGAGAGAGCAAGTACCTGATGCCTTTTTAAAAAAGAACCTGCGAATACTTACTCTTTTTTCTACGAGGGAGAAGAGCTAAAGCACTTAGGAAAAGGAAAAGAGTCTTGCAAGTACCTGACCATAACTTGCCAATAGATGTTAATATCTGCAAGACAAAAGTTAGAGCATGCAGAAAGAGATAGGAATATGCGAGTACCTGAAGAGAACTAGCGATCACCTGCTAATTTCTGTAAAAAAATCATCAAGGTAGGTATAAAATATAACGCGAGTACCTGAATAGAACTCGCAAACACCTGCTTATCTCTGCAAAAGAGAGCTGAAAGTAGGAATAAAATATAACGCGAGTACCTGAAGAGAACTCGTGAACACCTGTTAATATCTGCAAAAGAGAACTTAAAGCAGGTATAAAAGAATATAGCAAGTACCTGAAGAAAAACTCGCGATCACCTGCTAATTTCTATGAAAGAGAACTTAAAGCAGGTATAAAAGAATATAACGCGAGTACCTGAAGAAAAACTCGCGATCACGTGCTAATTTCTACGAAAGAGAACTTAAAGCAGGTATAAAAGAATATAACGCGAGTGTAACATCCCAACTTTGAAAAGGGGTCTAGCCAGTTTAGTTGAACCCTTGCAGGAGCTTAGGCTAGGTCAGAGGGAAACCACGACCCGACCTTCGCCACAGAGTGGTGGTCACATAGAGAAATGACTGTTTTGGGTAGCATTGTGCTTCGCCACAACGTTAAAGTTGTTCATTGAGCATACGTGCTCCGAATCGACTTCTGTCAGTTGCGTTAGGCTCGTATGGTCGATACGAGTGCAACAGAATTCATTTCATTCCAATCCGAGGTCATTTGGTGAAATTGACCGTTTTAAGTACCGCAACGCGTCACGACGACGCAGTTTTAGAATATTGAGAATATGTGCTCCGAATCGACTTTTGTCAGTTGCGTTAGACTCGTATGGTCGATACGAGTGCAACAGAACTCGTTTCGCTCCAACCCGAGGTCATTTGGTGAAATTGACCATTTTGAATACCGCAACGCGTCACGACGACACAGTTTTAGAATATTGAGCTTACGTGCTCTGAATTGACTTCTGTCAGTTGCGTTAGACTCGTATGGTCGATACGAGTGCAACAGAACTCGTTTCATTCCAATCCGAGGTCATTTGGTGAAATTGACCGTTTTGAGTACCGCAGCGCGTCACGACGACACGGTTTTAGAATATTGAGCATACGTGCTCCGAATCGACTTCTGTCAGTTGCGTTAGACTCATATGGTCGATATGAGTGCAACAGAACTCGTCTCGTTCTAATCCAATGGGATTTGAGAAAGTTAGTCAAAATGAGTTATTTTGAGCTACGTGCCAACTCAAGCAAATAATTATGAGCAAACAGACCCGGAATAAACTTCAGATGATTTCGTTAGCTTCGCATGGTTGATACAAACACAACGACACCGTCCACGAAATTTTCTGCGCTTATATTAGAAGTTATGGTTATAGAAATATACAGGGCTTGAGACGCCGAAAGTTATATAGGGTCCCATATAAGTTGACATATTCTGGTTAAGGTATATTCAGGGCTTGGGCATAACTTGACTTATACAAGAATACATTTTCAGAGATTGGTTTCAGGAAAACCATAACTGCAATTACGTAAAATCACGTTGTGAGAGGATCAAGCTCGCCACGTATGAGATGAACTTATGTATATATATATATATATATATCTTTATGCCATCATATTAAGGATACAAGCCCGAACCTCCCCAAAACCGGAAAACCAACGAACGTGAAGGGCTGGGCAGAAAACCATGGGCGGAATGAAAACCATGGGCGGAATGAAAACCATGGGCGGAATGAAAACCATGGGCGGATGAAATGGGAGAAGGAGTTGATCGGAGGGATGAAATAAGCGGAGTTCGGGCATGGGAAGAAATCGCCAGCTCCGGTAGGACTAGAAGCTCAAGCCTCCTCCTGGACGGGACTCCTGGAAGATGCGTCGACCATGGAAGAGTTGCCACCTGTAAACCAAGGACAAGCTCGTTGGGAGAATAGGATTGGCTGGCCATGGTTACAAATGAGCGGCTCTTCTCCTCTTCAAAGAACACACTCAGCAAGGTCTACCCTCCCCGATCTCTCCCTCTTTTTCTCTGGATTGGATCTTTGGGTGCATAGAGGATGGACGTGATTGGCAACCCTTGCAAGTGGCACTGTGTATTTCTTCTTTGACTACCAGGTAAACTCTGAAGTTTTGCCTCCTAATGTTAATTAAAATGAACGTTTGGGTTCTTGTTTGGTCTCTTTAAGTGTTGCATCATTGTGAGGAGGCTGGGGAAATCAAGTAGTTGCTCTAAATCTCTCTCTCTCTCTCTCTCCATTCCTTGTGCTGTTCTGATAGCACTAGTCTCCTCATTTCACTGAGATAAGTTTTAGGCTATGAATAATGGTTGGATAGGGGAGTGAGCGATCTTGGAGCTGCAACCCCTCCATCTTCTTCTGTGCTTTACTATCCCTCTTCTCCTATATTTATCCTATTTATTCCTCCAACAAAAAAAAGGGGGTTGGAGGAATGTTGATTGTGGGTTGCTTCTATTTCTCAGGTTCCAACCTGTTGACGATAATCAATCCTCTTTAACAGCTAGTTGATAGGTTGTGAGCAATATGCTATTAACTAATTCTGTTTTGGTTCTTTCATGATGGCTGAACTGGGTTGGAAATAGAATTAAATATTGAAGCCCAAAATTATGTAGTTTCCTATCTCTTGATTTCATATAAGCACGTAGTAGGATTCTGCTGAATTGATTTTGTCTTTTGGGGGTTTTAACTTGAAGGGCAGAGGATTAGAGATCGCACTGAGATAAAGTTAAAATGGATAGAAGAAGCGGCTCGCTAGATGATGTTGTCTTCTCTTTTGACCTCAGAAAAGAAATCATGTTCTTGGGGTCCGTTGGATAGGTTCTGTTTCTTTTGGGCTATTTCAATTATACATAAGTCTCTTATTATTACCATGGCCTAGAAGTCAAATGAATGGCTCTTGAAATCTCCCCTTCTATAATCTGGAGCAGTTTTTGAATTACTCCCTTCTCTGTTCTCCCCGGCAAAGTTTACAAGCTTTAATCAGTTAATGATGCAAGCACCGTATATGCTTGTCGTTGTAAAATCTCCAATTTCTTAATTACTTAATATTGTAAGAGTCTATATTTGAATACATGGAGGGAGGTAACCAGTTTGATTCTGTTTGTCTCAATTATAATTTTGGATTAAAAGAATTAGATTTCAGCTCATACAAAAATCTAAGTCGATCGATTAATTTTAAACTCTTGGCCGAAGGTTCTTATAATTTTGAGCTTCTTGAATTTGTTTACCTTCTCCAAATTTCCTATTCTTATAGACCATTGACAGACACATCAAGCTCTCAATTGAAGAGTGGTGATTCCATGAAAACACAAGCTCATGTGCATGAGTTTTACTTATTTCTATTGAAAGTGACTGTAAGTGGGACACTCTCTCTCTCCCTCTATCCCTCCCTACATCCTCTATTATACTGCAAATGCTGCAACCATTCTTATTCCGGTTTAGGTCCAGCTACATGAAAGTTTGGAATAGAAACCATGTCGTTATCCTTTCTTTAGAGGCTTCTCCTTCAAGAGATCTATAACAAATTTCATATGGTTAGCAGCTGGGATAGTAGAGAGATGGGCCTTCCCTATAGGCGTCTGCAAGAAAATTGATTGCTTGTGTCTTGATTATGCTTATTAGTAATGGCCGGCTGTTAGAGATATGATTTACAATGAGATGAGGCTTTAAGTGAGCATTATGGGATATGTATTGGGTTGCCAAAGGTTCCCCTCCCCTCATACTCTCATTTTAATTTTACTCTTCATCACATGCCTAGGAAGGGCACATCTTTATCTTTTATCCAGCATTTACCTTTTGCTTCTGAACACAAGGTTTTGTGAAAGCAATTCCTCTTCGGTTCTTTTATTTGTAGTTAAAGGATTTATTGGCAGGGAGAGGCAAATCACCTCTCTATTTGAGTAGTGAGGTTCTTAGGATTTGTACTTATTTACTTTATGCCCTGATAACTTAATTCTTTTGGTGAGGGGGTGGACTGATTGAAGTTTTTCGTATCGTACATATATTCGATGATCAACATGTATATATGTTTATAAGATTTTGGAGGGCCTCACTGTGTTCACTCACACTCATCACAAGCACATAGAATAGTTTTGCTAACATAAATATACATACGTAAACCACACACCATCAATGGCTTATGGTTAGTTATGGTCACCACCTAACTGGTTATTTATAACTCTAGAAGTTGACTCGGTTATATAAGTAAGGGGTGTTTTGAATGAGGTAATAAACTCATGATAGAGTGTAATAACTGTGGGAGTTGATCACTCATGGTTTACGATGATATACACCTCATCTCTCTTCATCTTATTTCTATCTTCTCTCTTTCACTCTACGATGCTACTTCTTGTGCTTATGAATGAACATAAACCTTATGGGTGGCTTGGGTTTGATTGCTAAGCAATCCAAAAGATCGACGAAAGTCGGATTAAGATGATTGTACCATCTCGAGTGGAAGTAGTATTAAGCTTATGAAGGATTTTTTCTCCTCTCCCTTTATAAACTCTCAGGATGGAATTATTGATAGGCTTAAAAGAGTTTCTCTTCTCTCTCTTATGAAAGTAAATGTCGCCTTGGAGAAAGTAATTCCTACGGGAATATATTGTGCCTTCGGGAAATATTCCTACGGGAATATATTGTGCCTTCGGGAAATATTCCTACGGGAATATATTGTGCCTTCGGAAAATATTTCTACGGGAATATATTGTGCCTTCAGGAAATATTCCTACTGGAATATATTGTGCCTTCGAGAAATATTCCTACGGGAATATATCGTGCCTTCGGGAAATATTCCTACGGGAATATATCGTGCCTTTGGGAAATATTCCTACGGGAATATATGGTGCTTTCGGGAAATATTCCTACGGGAATATATTGTGCCTTCGGGAAATATTCCTACGGGAATATATTGTGCCTTCGGGAAATATTCCTACGGGAATATATTGTGCCTTCGCGAAATATTCCTACGGGAATATATCGTGCCTTCGGGAAATATTCCTACGGGAATATATTGTGCCTTTGGGAAATATTCCTACGGGAATATATTGTGCCTTCGAGAAATATTCCTACAGGAATATATCGTGCCTTCGGGAAATATTCCTACGGGAATATATTGTGCCTTCGGGAAATATTCCTACGGGAATATATGGTGGCTTCGGGAAATATTCCTACGGGAATATATTGTGCCTTCGAGAAATATTCCTACGGGAATATATGGTGCCTTCGAGAAATATTCCTACGGGAATATATCGTGCCTTCGAAAAATATTCCTACGAGAATATATTATGCCTTCGGGGAATATTTCTACGAGAATATATTGTGCCTTCGAGAAATATTCCTACGGGAATATATTGTGCCTTCGAGAAATATTCCTACGGGAATATATCGTGCCTTCGAGAAATATTCCTACGGGAATATATTATGCCTTCGGGTAATATTCCTACGAGAATATATTGTGCCTTCGAGAAATATTCCTACGGGAATATATGTTGCCTTCGAGAAATATTCCTACGGGAATATATTGTGCCTTGGGAGAATGTTGGATGGCCTATGAGTTTTACTCTAAGGAAACCCGCACGATGTACGGTCTGGGAGGGCAACCCGTATGAAACTTATAGAACTACGTGGGTCTGAGACCGTATACAGGATGATACGGAGTACATAGACGGTGGTCGTGGGAAGACTGCCTCGGCCCAATAAGAGTCCAGATATCCCCTCCCTTATAAATGTTATATTATGTTTGTTTGTTAGTAGGGGTTGGATTCTGTTCGTGGTTCTGATAACTTGTCTTTAGCACAGGTGGCAGGTGCGGATGGGAGACAACACCCATGTGTGGATGATGCGATGGAGCAGGCTACATCAGGTACAAGTTGTTAAGCCGCATCCCTTTTGTTGTGCCCCACCTCACGACATCTATATATTGCAAAGAATCCTGGATGGACAGGATTTTATGCAGTGAAGGTATGGAAATTATTCATTGAGGTTTGGAGTGTAAGGTTTCTGTGATGATTAATCTTCCGTTATAATACTACGTCTTCCGCTAAGTTCTATAAAGTGCACTCTTTGATGATGTCTTCCGCTAGAATACTGCTTCTCTACTCTGTTGATGTGTAGTGACTTTCGCTTAACATCACCCCTATGCGTGACAACGAAGTGTTCTAGGAAAGGGATCGGGTGAGGAAGTTCCTTCACCCATCGTGATCGCCCCGGCGTCGTGCAAAAAGGGTGTTGTGCGATAAGATCCCCCGGTCGGACAACCGATTTGGGAGGGGGGTCTTACAAATGGATCAGAGGGTAACCGATCTTTCGACCAATAGTGTTCCTAGAAACAACTCTTTCTCCACCGATCATTATTGCGTGGTTCGGGACGAACCACTGCAGCGGAAGCGGTGGTGGACCTTAAAGGTAAAAGTTGACAACAAACTTGGCATATATATGTGGATCAACACTTACATGCCTTTACCACATCTGATCTCAAGTGATGATTTACCTTGTCCCCCTAAAACACTTTCATTAAACCCTGCAAATGACCACTTCAAATTTTGAACCCTTGGTTTAAGCCTTTTTGTTTTATTGGGATTAAATTCTCGTTTTCAAAATTCCATTCGAGGTAAACTAATCAAATGGAATTTTGTGTGCAATATAAGGATTCTATTACAAATTTCAATCCCAGGTTTAAGCCTCTTTGTTTTATTGGGATTAAAATTCTCGTTTTCCAAAATTTCATTTGAGGTAAGCTAATCAAATGAAATTTTGTGTGTATATGGAGAATTGCTCTAACGATTGCAAATATGAAGTATGCTTTGACTTTTGATATAACGTTTGTCAATGCGGCGATCTGCTTAAAATAGTGTTGTGCAATCGTAGAAGAACTATGAGGTATGTTTCAATCTAACGGAATATCTATCAGTATGATCTCTTTTATTACTTTTACTGTAAATTGCTTGTGGTGGAAAAGTGGTGGGTCGGTCATTCCCATAGACCGTACGTACCGGTGCGGGAAGGTTGACGACTCTAGGAGACAGGGAGATGTGCACCCTAGGAGCTCGGTTGTATCTTATATGCCCCGCCGGGTCCCTCCGCTGGTTGGCCAAATTCAGTTATTGCCGGACGTCTCCTATGTCCGAGAGTACACGGGGTTGTACGTTAGGGCCTGGGTAGTGCGGTACATCCACACCCAAAAGTGGCTGGACCGGCCACTGTCACCGACGGCCATATCAGTGAGGCCCGCGGGGGTCGCTACCCTGCTGGAATAAAAGCGGTCAAAATATGGCAACATCAGGTGCAAACTGGTAAAATAATTGTATGTGATTACAGTGGCGGGTCGGTAATACCCGTAGACCATACGTATCGGTGCGAGAGGGTTGACGACTCTAGGCGACAGGGAGATGTGCACCCCGGGAGCTCGGTTGTATCTTATATGCCCCGCTGGGTCCCTCCACTGGTTGGCCAAATTCAGTTATTGCCGGACGTCTCCTACGTCCGAGAGTACATGGAGTTGTACGTTGGGGCCTGGGTAGTGCGGTACGTCCACACCCAGAAGTGGCAGGACCGGCCACTGTCACCGACGGCCACAACGGTGAAGCCCGCGGGGGTCGTGACCCTGCTGGAAGAAAAGCGGTCAGACTATGTCGATGTATGGATATGTGATTGAGTCATGAGTACTCGTTATGCATGGCTTGCATATGCATCATTTGCATCAAAACATATATCTGCATATACCATTAACATATAACCTTCGTATGGGAGTTGGTTATATGTTCGTGGATTTTTCACGGCTTATTTGCTATTTTTACATGTACCATCAACATATAACCTTCGTATGGGAGTTGGTTATATGTTCATGGATTTACCCTGCTTACTTACATTTCTGTTTATTTGTTCCACTAACATATAACCTTCGTATGGGAGTTGGTTATATGTTCATGGATTTTTCACTGCTTATTTGCAACTTTTACATGTACCATCAACATATAACCTTCGTATGGGAGTTGGTTATATGTTCATGGGTTTACACTGCTTACTTAAATTTCTTGTTATCTGTTCCACTAACATATAACATTCGTATGAGAGTCGGTTATATGTTAATGAGTTTTTACTATGTACCACTAGGACACAACTCATAAATTTTGCGTTTCAGATATGCAAACTTTGGAGGTATTCGACTATGCTATAATTACTTATTCGATATAATTATCTAAGCTGGTAATTCAGTTAGTGAACAATTTGGCGCACGAAATGTTCCCTCGAACAATATAAATCAGAATTACGACGGAATGGACATAGCTACGGTAAAGCTACCTTTGTTCCACTTAAGCTGCTTATTATGTTGCACGATAAAAGCAATCGATGCAGCTCATTAGGAAAAACCAAACCTATAGACCCTTAAATTTTGGGATCGTTCGACGCCTATAGTGATCTACAGTAGGTCCCGTTTTGAATCTCCATATGCATGACCCACTCGTATTTTCGGGGACGAAAATCTTCTTTGTTTTATTTGTTTGTAACATCCCAAATTTGAAAAGGGGTCTAGCCGATTTAGTTGAACCCTTGCAGGAGCTTAGGCCGGGTCAGAGGAAAACCACGACCCGACCTTCGCCACAGAGTGGTGGTCACATAGAGAAATGACTGTTTTGGGTAGCATCGTGCTTCGCCACAACGTCAAAGTTGTTCATTGAGCATACGTGCTCTGAATCGACTTATGTAAGTTGCGTTAAGCTCGTATGGTCGATACGAGTGCAACGGAATTTGTTTCGTTCCAATCCAAGGTTATTTGGTGAAATTGACCGTTTTGAGTACTACAACGCGTCACGATGACGCAGTTTTAGAATATTGAGCATACGTGCTCCGAATCGACTTCTGTTAGTTGTGTTAGCTCGTATGGTCGATACGAGTGCAACGGAACTCATTTCGCTCCAATCCGAGGTCATTTGGTGAATTTGACCGTTTTGAGTACCGCAGCGCGTCACGACGACGCAGTTTTAGAATATTGAGCGTACGTGCTCCGAATCGACTTCTGTCAGTTGCGTTAGACTCGTATGGTCGATACGAGTGCAACAGAATTCGTTTCGTTCCAATCTGAGGTCATTTGGTGAAATTGACCGTTTTGAGTACCGCAACGCGTCACGACGACACAGTTTTAGAATATTGAGCATACGTGCTCCGAATCGACTTCTGTCAGTTGCGTTAGACTCGTATGGTCGATACGAGTGCAACAGAATTCATTTCGTTCCAATTAGAGGTAAGTTTTAGGCTATGAATAATGGTTGGATAGGGGAGTGAGCATTCTTGGAGATGTAACCTCTCCATCTTCTTCTGTGCTTTATTATCCTTCTTCTCCTATATTTATCCTATTTCTTACTCCAACAAAAAAAAGGCGGTTGGAGGAATGTTGATTTTGGGTGTTAAAATTTTTTATTTGAATCGTTTAGGAGTAAGCAGGAGTTGCATCAACTAAGTTATAGACAAACAACCACAATGCCACACAGCAACACAAGAAACTTTATTGAAACACAAACTTCATTTACAGTGCGAGGTATACATGGCGAGACACGATTCATAAAAATCATGGAAGAGAGAAGAACGAAACACCAAAAAGCAAAACTGGCGGCCTGACAAGCAGAGACCGCACAGACCGCTCGACTCCAGAGATCGCCCGTCTTGACCTGAGACCGCGCGAACAGAAATCAGATAGACCGCCTGCACTGCAAGACCGCCACCTCAGACTGCACGAATTGGAGCTTTATTGAATGAGGAACTGAAGCTGTCGCCAGACTGGAAATCAGATCGCCTGACCGCTGAAGGTCGCCTGATCGCTGAGCTCGTTGCGAACAGTACAAGAACGAACATACACCAGTTCGCAGACAGACCGCTGCCGAACTATTTATTCAAGCCGCTGGGAATCACCAAGGAAGGAGACCGCAACCTGCTGACCGCAAACCTGCGAACACAACAAATAGTCAACTCGCTTCTGAGACCGCCCGACCTCAAAAGTTGAGACCGCACGAATTAACCCAGGCTCTAGTTCTTTCAGTTCTCGTTATGAATGACGGGCCCTGCACCCCTATTTATAGGAGGGTATACGAATGTCGTTACCGCACAGGAGAGGTACAATCACCACCCGTCAGATCGCCAGTGGTCTCACAAGGCAGACCGCGCGATCACACAACCTTGACAACCTTTCTACCAAGATCGCAGATCAGTAGACAGATCGTGCACAGATCGCGCGAACACAAGACCGCGCACAAGCCACGCGGAAACAAGTGTACTCCTTCCTTAGACCGCCAGGAGCAAACCAAGAACCATCTGGCCGACTTCAGACAGGTCGCCAGATCGCCAGCACAGGCCGCCCGGACAAGCGGTCACATAAGAACAGACCGCCCGGTCTTCCAACAAAGAAGACAGGCCAACCAGCAAACCAACTCGGGAACAGACCGCAACAATCAAGAACTGACCGGCCAACCAGCAGACCGCCAGAACAGACTGGCAGAGCCAGAGCAGCATATCACAAATACAGACCGAGCGGTCTCGGCGGTCACCCAAAATCAGACCGCCCGGTCACCTTCACTTCACTACAACAATTTCAACACTCCCCCTTGAAGTGGGAAGTGGAGACTAGCCCGAGTAAACTCCGCAACCGTGTAAACGGTCCCTTCGCCAGTGGCTTTGTGAAGATGTCTGCAACATTGTCCGCACTCCGAACATGCTCGACCATATGAGATCCTCCCAACACCTTTTCACGAATGAAATGGTGCTCAATCTCAATATGCTTGGTCCTCGCGTGACAGACTGGATTATTAACTAGCTTGAGAGCACTCTCATTGTCCCCGCGTAGCATAGTGGGACCTCGAACCTCCTCATGAACGTCCTCCACCAACCTCCTGAGTCAAATGACTTCCTGAGCTGCCAAGGCCGAAGCCTTGTATTCTGCTTCTGTGGTAGATACGGACACCGAGTCCTGCTTTTTGCTGCACCAAGAGATAGCTGTGGGGCCCGTCATAAAGACATAACCAGACGTTGATCTCCGATCATCCACGTCTCCCCCGTAGTCAGCATCCATGTATCCATGCAACTCCAAGCTTGACCCTCTCCTAAATTGGAGACCCAAATCAGAGGTTGACTTCACATATTTCAGAATACCTTTTGTCGCTAGAAGATGAGGATTCCGTGGCTCCGCCATGTACCGACTCACATTGCCAACTGCATAAGCAATATCTGGCCTCGTGATGGTCAAGTAAATCAAGCTCCCAACTAGATCTCGGAACACCAATGGATCAGATAGAACTCTTCCCTCATCCTTCCGAAGTTTATGATGCTGTTCTAGAGGTATAGAGCTGCTCTTCCCTTCTTCCATGCTGAATCGTTGAACGATCCGCTCTGCATATCCAGCCTGAGAAATGAGCACTCCGCTCTCCCGACTCTGGACCTCGAGTCCAAGGAAATGGTGAAGCTCACCCAGATCCTTCATCTCAAACATGATAGCAAGCTCAGCTCTCAGCCTTGCTACCGCCTCCTTCGAGTTCCCGGTGACAATCATGTCATCCACATACAGAAGAACAATAACCCAAAGTGCCCCCTCCTTCTTGAAGAACAAGCTAGAATCATAGTCTGAAGCAAAGAACCCGCAGAATAGAAGATATTCCGCGATCTTTCCATACCACGCCCGAGGCGCTTGCTTCAACCCATACAGTGCCTTCTTCAGTTTGCAGACGTAGTCCGGACGATCCTCTGAGTTGAAACCCGGTGGCTGGATCATGAAGATATCCTTGTCAATCTCTCCATATAAGAAAGCATTCTTCACATCAAGCTGCCAAATCTCCCATCCACAAGATGCCACCAAAGCAATAACAAATTGGACCGAAGTCATCTTTGCCACTGGACTAAACGTCTCATCATAATCTTCACCATACTGCTGTGAGAACCCGCAATCTACAAGGCGAGCCTTATATCGCTCGATCATGCCGTCAGCTTTCTTCTTGAGCTTATAAACCTTTTTGCATGTCACAAGGGTAATGCCCTTGGGCCTGGGCACTAGAGACCAAGTCTCATTCTTCTTGAGAGCATCCATCTCTTCTTGCATAGCAATGTCCCACTGCTTCACGCCTTTGGCTTTCTCAAAGCTCGACGGCTCCCTTTCATCTAAGGGACCAGCGAAGAAACATGAGACGAAGCTCACCATGTTTCCTCCTGTATATCGATCTGGTGGTTTGATAGTCCTCTTCGACCTCCTAAGAGGTTGCACCTGACTAACCACCTTCTCAACTGCTTCTTCTGTGCAAGCTCCTCTTCTAGATGAACTTGGAGCATCGCTCCCCCTGCTTCCAGAACCTGAAGCTTCCATCTCAGAGCTTGACACAGCTGGAGCTCCTGGCGAAACAGGAAACTCCACTTGAAGATTTCCTACAGCCTTCCCTGCTTCATCAACCCTACTCTCCGGTAGTTCAACTCCTGAACTCCCCTTGTACGAAGTCACTTCATCGAACACCACATCCCGAGATACCACTGATCTCCGTGTCTCAGGATCCATGCATCTCCATCCTTTCTTCTGCTCATCATACCCAACAAAGACTAGCTTCCTTGCTTTCGCATCTAGCTTTGTCTGAAGAGCATCAGGAATATGCACATACCAGGTTGACCCGAACAGCTCCTTGAACTCCACGAACTTCGCAAAGGCTTCCAACTTCTCTTTCAGAAAATACACCCAGACATATCTGGTGTAATCGTCAATCAACACCAACATATATCTGTTGCCTCCAAGGCTTGGGGTGGCAGTCAGTATCATCAAATCACCGTGAATGCACTCCAACGGCGCTTTGCATCTTGTTTGCGATTTATCAAATGGAAGTCGATGAGACTTACCAAACTGACATCCCGCACAAACATGACTGTCTCCATAAGAGGACAAGCTAGGCAAGCCCTTGACAAGGCCCCTTACCGCCATAGCCTTCAATTTGTCCATGCCAACATGCCCCAACCTTTCATGCCAGATAGCCGCGCTATCGTTGGTCTTCATCTTATCAACATAGTTACTTGTCGATAAAACGAACAAGTCCTTCACCCGCTTTTCAACATGGATAACATCTCCCTTTATCTCCAGTTGAGTTTAAGAAACTTCACTTCTATTGGGCCAAACAGAATGTGATAACCGGCATCGACCGCATTGGTCACAGAGAAGAGATTCTTCTTCATACCAGGCACGTGATAAACACTCCTCAATGTGAGTGGACCGTTATCACTGCTCAGGGAGACAACACCTTTTGTCTGACTGCATGAATAGAATTATCAGCCGTAATGATAGCATCGTTACCTGAGTAAGGCGCCAAAGAAGAGAACTTTGATTCATCCCCGGTGAGATGATGTCCACACCCTGAATCAACAATCCAATCCTCTTCGAAGTTGATAACCGCCAAGGCCTTAACGGGCATCGCCGTCATATTAGCCGCAAAGGCTCCTCTCCATCCAGCTTCATCAGACTTTGGCTTCTCCTTCTCTGCTACATGTCCCGACTGAAGATTAACCCGACAATCCTTCTTGAAGTGGCCGGTCTTATTACACCTGAAGCACCTTGGCCCCTCTCCCTTCTTCTTTCCATCAGACTTAGAAGCATAACCTCTATCCTGCTGACCTGAAGTAGAGGGTCCATCCTGACCTGGCTTCTTCTTCTCCCACTTCTTCTTCTTCTTTCCAGAGAACAACATATCACTATCTCCCCTAGAGATAGAAGTCCCCGCCATCTGTCTTGCCAAACTTTCCTGTGACGCAAGTAAGTTGTCCAGCTCCAACAGAGATGGTTGATTTGCCCAACCGTGAACTGAAGTCACAAAGGCAAGATACGCCTTCCGCAACCCGCGGATGATATGCCTCTTCAGTTTTGCCTCCGAGATGAGCTCATCAGGGTCCAATGCAGAAATCTCTGCTGTGAGGTTCTTCATCTTGAGAAAAAAGGTAGAAATAGAAAGATCACCTTGAGAGGCCTTCGCCAACTCATTTTCAAGAAACTGTAGCCGAGCTACATTCTTCTTATTAAATAACCCGTCCAAAGACGTCCAAATCTCAGCAGCGGATTTACATTCAATGATGTGATCAAACAGCTCCGGTGAGATAGCCCTCTTGAGAGTGAACTCTGCCTTAGCATTAGTCCTCCTCCAAAGTCTCACCTCTGCCATATTATCTCCTGCTAGAAACACTTCTTGTGTGTCTTCTCCTCCAACTATCTTCCATAGATCCTCGCCAAGTAAGTAACTCTCCATACATGACCTCCACTTCTTATAGTTAGTCGATGTGAGGAGTTCAATACCAAGCCCTCTTTCGTATCCACCTTCCATGGAAATCTATGAGGCCTCTTATTCACAAAGACGATGGCAACTCAAGTTGAACACTGCTTATCTACTCCAAAAACCTCCCTCTGATACCATGTTAAATTTTTTGATTTGAATCGTTTAGGAGTAAGCAGGAGTTGCATCAACTGAGTTATAGCCAAACAACCACAATGCCACACAGCAACACAAGAAACTTTATTGAATCACAAACTTCATTTACAGTGCGAGGTATACATGGCGAGACATGATTCATAAGAATCACGGAAGAGAGAAGAACAAAACACCAAAAAGCAAAACTGGCGGCCTGACAAGTATAGACCGCACAGACCGCTCGACTCCAGAGATCGCCCGACTTGACCTGAGACCGCGCGAACAGAAATCAGACAGACCGCCTGCACTACAAGACCGCCACCTCAGACCATACGAACTGGAACTTTATTGAACGAAGAACTGAAGCTGTCGCCAGACCGCAACTCAGATCGCCTGACCGCTGAAGGTCGCCTGATCGCTCAGCTCGCTGCGAACAGCACAAGAACGAGCATAAACCAGTTCGCAGAAAGACCGCTGCCGAACTGTTTATTCAAACCGCTGGGAATCACCAAGGAAGGAGATCGCAACCTGCTGACCGCAAACCTGCGAACACAACAAACAGTCAACTCGCTTCCGAGACCGCCCGACCTCAAAAGTTGAGACCGCACGAATTAACCCAGGCTCTAGTTCTTACAGTTCTCATTATGAATGACGGGCCCTACACCCCTATTTATAGGTGGTTAGACGGATGTCGTCACCGCACAGGAGAGGTACAATCACCACCCGTCAGATCGCCAGCGGTCTCACAAGGCAGACCGCACAATCACACAACTTGGACAACCTTCCGACCAAGATCGCAGATCAGCAGACAAATCGCGCACAGATCGCACGAACACGAGACCGCGCACAAGCCGCATGGACACAAGTGTACTCCTTCCTTAGACCGCCAAGAGCAAACCTAGAACCATCTGGCCGACTTCAGACAAGTCGCCAGATCGCCAGCACAGGCCTCCCGGACAGGCGGTCACATAAGAACAGACCGCCCGGTCTTCCAAAAAAGAAGACCGGCCAACCAGCAAACCAAATCAGGAATAGACCACAGCAATCAAGAACAGACTGGCCAACCAGCAGACTGCCAGAACAGACCGACAGAGCCAGATGACAGATCACAAATACAGACCGCGCGGTCTCGGCGGTCACCCAAAATCAGACCGCCCGGTCACCTCCACTTCACTTCAACAATTTCAACAGTGGGTTGCTTCTATTCCTCAGGTGCCAACCTGTTGACGATAATCAATCCTCTTTAACAGCTAGTTGATAGGTTGTGAGAAATATGCTATTAACTAATTCTGGTTCGGTTCTTTCATGATGGCTGAACTGGGTTGGAAATAGAATTAAATATTGAAGCCCAAAATTATGTAGTTCCCTATCTCTTGATTTCATATAAGCACGTAGTAGGATTCTGCTGAATTGATTTTGTCATTTGGGGGTATTAACTTGAAGGGCGGAGGATTAGAGATCGCGTTGAGATAAAGTTAAAAGGGATAGAAGAAGCGGCTCGCTAGATGCTGTTGTCTTCTCTTTTGACCTCAGAAAAGAAATCATGATCTTGGGGTCCATTGGATAGGTTCTGTTTCTTTTGGGATATATCAATTATACATAAGTCTCTTATTATTACCATGGCCTAGAAGTCAAATGAATGGCTCTTGAAATCTCCCCTTCTATAATCTGGAGCAGGTTTTGACTTACTCCCTTCTCTGTTCTCCCCGACAAAGTTTACAAGCTTTAATCAGTTAATGATGCAAGCACCGTATATGCTTGCAGTTGTAAAATCTCTAATTTCTTAATTACTTAATATTGTAAGAGTCTATATTTGAATACATGGAGGGAGGTAACCAGTTTGATTCTGTTTGTCTCAATTATAATTTTGGATTAAAAGAATTAGATTTCAGCTCATACAAAAATCTAAGTCGATCGATTAATTTTAACCTCTTGGGCGAAGGTTCTTATAATTTTAAGCTTCTTGAATTTGTTTACCTTCTCCAAATTTCCTATTCTTATAGACCATTGACAGACACGTCAAGCTCTCAATTGAAGAGTGGTGATTCCATGAAAACACAAGTTCATGTGCATGAGTTTTACTTATTACTATTGAAAGTGACTATAAGTGGGACACTCTCTCTCTCCCTCTTTCTCTCCCTACATCCTCTATTATACTGCAAATGCTGCAACCTTTCTTATTCTGGTTTAGGTCCAGCTACATGAAAGTTTGGAATAGAAACCATGTCATTATCCTTTCCTTAGAGGCTTCTCCTTCAAGGGATCTAGAACAAATTTCATATGGTTAGCAGCTGGGATAGTAGAGAGATGGGCCTTCCCTATAGGCGTCTGCAAGAAAATTGATTGCTTGTGGCTTGATTATGCTTATTAGTAATGGCCAGCTGTTAGAGATATGATTTACAATGAGATGAGGCTTTAAGTGAGCATTATGGGATCTGTATTGGGTTGCCAAAGGTTCCCCTCCCCTCATACTCTAATTTTGTTTTTACTCTCCATCACATACCTAGGAAGGGCACATCTTTATCTTTTATCCAGCATTTACCTTTAGCTTCTGAACACAAGGTTTTGTGAAAGCAATTCCTCTTAGGTTCTTTTATTTGTAGTTAAATGATTTATTGGCAGGGAGAGGCAAATCACCTCTCTATTTGAGTAGTGAGGTTCTTAGGATTTGTACTTATTTACTTTATGCCCTGATAACTTAATTCTTTTGGTGAGGGGTGGACTAATTGAAGTTGTTCATATCGTACATATATTCGATGATCAACATGTATATATGTTTATAAGATTTAGGAGGGCCTCACTGTGTTCACTCATACTCATCACAAGCACATAGAATAGTTTTGCTAACATAAATATACATGCGTAAACCACACACCATCAACGACTTATGGTTAGGTATGGTCACTACCCAACTGGTTATTTATAACTCTAGAAGTTGACTCGGTTATATAAGTAAGGGTTGTTTTGAATGAGGTAATGAACTCGTGATAGAGTGTAATAACTGTGGGAGTTGATCACCCATGGTTTACGATGATATACACCTCATCTCTCTTCTTCTTATTTCTATCTTCTCTCTTTCACTCTACGATGCTACTTCTTGTGCTTATGAATGAACATACACCTTATGGGTGGCTGATGAGATAAATTCGCGCTGCGCAAAATTAAAATATTATCCATGTATAATTCGATAAGGCAAGTGTACCTATCGCTTTATAGTATAGGATTTAGAAAATCAAGTGTCGTATTTTTCCGGGCTTGTTGAGTACTTCTACTCACAAAGAAGAGCTATTATTTTATCGATCGAAAGTCGGGTTTGTTTTGGAAAAATAATTTGGAGAAAATTAACTACGAAGAAAGATTATGATTAAAAGGATTAGCACCTGGTCTTGAATCCCTTTGGAATAAAATATAATTTTATAAAAGATGAAACCGCAAACTCTTATTGAAATATCCTCGACCGTGGAGGTTCCCAAAATATGGTAGAGCCTCTCTCGAGAGAACTACCACCTAACCTTAGGTTGATCGATTAAGACCCCTCGGCCAGTCGAAACCCCCTAAGCTTGCTTTAAGCGGTGAACCCCACTATTGGATTTGACTCCAATCCGAAAGATTTGTGTCACCCTCTCTCGAGGAATGCATACAACTCTTTTTTATCTTTGAGTGATCTCCTCGTTCGCATGGATCTCTCGATCACTAGCAAACAAATCATAGATTGAAAGTCATATTCCGGACATATGAAATCTGAAGTATCTAGTTGCCTACCTAAATCACCTAGAGGGGGGGTGAATAGGTGATCTCTACGTCTTTTGCGGAATTAAAAATTAAACGTAAAGCACAGCACACAAAATTAATCACAGCCACAGATAACACCAGGAATTTATAGTGGTTCCCCGTACTTGGGTACTCCACTGCCGGCCTCGCCAATCTAGCACCACAGCTAGACTTGACTACTCACTAAATCTCGGATCAAGAACGATCTTACAGTCTCGGAGTCAAACTCCTACAAACTCAGAGAGAACCTCTCTTACAACTCGGAGAAAACTTCTCCTACAACTCGGAGAACAACCTCTCCTACAACTCGGAGATAACAACTCCTACAACAGATTGAAAAGGGTTTGAACAATACTAAACCAGATCTGAATAACAGAGGCGATTTCTTCCTTCTTCTTGAATGGCTTTTGAGAACGATGAGGAAGAACAACGATCCTTCAAATCTATCTTTGGCAATCCGAAACGATCCAATAGAGATTGCAGAACCTGAGCATGGATCAATCGAATCCTTCTTGATAGAAATCGGCAACTCCAAAGAGTAGATCGATCTCCAAACGTAGACGACGGCGAGCGGCGTTTTTCACGTTCTTTTTGATCGGGAGAGAGAGATTAGGGTTAGAACGATTCTGGAACTTCTTTTAAACAATCCTATATATATGGAGAGGAGCAATTAAAGGATTAATCAGCCTTAAAAGCGCTCCAAATAGCCGTTAGAAACGAGAAGGGGCGATCACGATCCGTCCAGAACAGAGAAAACGAAATAGAAAATTTACGGACAGAAGTCTCGAGACATAAGGGATCTCTCGAGACATAAGGGATCTCTCGAGACATGAAACAGAGAGAGAAGGAAAGGGATGTCTCGAGAACTCGATGATCTCTCGAGACATTGCAAAGATTTCAGACTTAAGATCTCTCGAGACAACCACGATCTCTCGAGACATGTCTGATCTCTCGAGACATATCCTTAGGAAAAATTTGTTTTACAAAAATTTCTTTTCTTCTCTTGAACACATGCTACAGCCGCACTCCAAAGTCTTCAATAGTCTTGAAAAAGAAGTGTACCCCAATAGTGAGATCACACATGAGTCATCACCATGTTTCATATAATGAGGGATTACATTTTATGAAACTGTGTTTGCAGACCCATTGTGACCTGACATTGGCTTACACTTAGCCATGATAATCTGCAAGACAATACTAGAAAAGCATATCAAATACAAAAGCAATTCAATCTTAGTTTAAGGGTGACTTCTCACAAATCAAGGTAATTGTGAATGCAATTTCCAACAATCTCCCCCTATTTGTAGAAGTCAGAACCCTGTACACTAAGTTGAATTACAGCAGTTAAAGAATAAATATGCTACACTACACAAAGATATAGAAATGAAAAAGTAAAGAACATCAAAACATCAAATATATATATATATATATCTAAATTGAATTGTTCAGAAGACTTGATGTTCACTAAATCAGAGTAGAAAAATTTAAATACAAGAAAAGAATTTTGAACCTAAAGAGTAAAAATGCGAAGTCTTGCGCCTAAGCGTGTAGAAATTCTAGTAGAAAAACCTATTCAGCATAAAGATTAGCTTATAATTTTCAAAAATGCGTTATAACATATTGTTACTACTTTTAAATTGAAAATCCGGTAAATCCTAAAATGATATTTAAGGAGCGGGTAGCGTGTTTACTAAGATCAATATTACACAAAATCAAAGTTCGGGATAGCCTCCAAAGAAGTCCATCAATGACGATGGCCATAGGCTTGCCCTTTGACACTCTCGCCACGACACTAGTTTAACTCATAAGCACGAATCAATAGGACTTAATTAGGTTGAAATGTGGCTTAGGTTCAAGGTGCGGATATCAAAAGATAAACGTGAAGGGTTAAGGCACACTTAAAACAAAAAGAAGAGCTTTGCAAAAACTTGTATGCTAAATAATTTTTACACCCCAAATAATTTTGAAATATAAAGGTAGGGGTCAAAAATGCACTCTGCAAATTTTTTTCTCAATATTTTTTTCTCATTTTTTTTTCTTCATTTTTTTTTTCATTTTTTTTCTTCTTTTGCAGCAAAATGATAGCAAAATTAAAATCACCATTTTCACAAATAAGAAACACAAGCTAGCAACAAATAAAGCTCTAAATTTCAAGCGTGCACCATAGACAGGCTATTTGGCTTTGGTGAAAATGAGTGGGGCTTACAAAAGAAACGGTAAAAAGCACAAAATGGCTAGCAACGGTTAAGATTTTATGGCATGGAATGCAAAGGCTCAAATGAATCAAGAGATGGCCTAAATCATTTTCATGCTCATGAATCTAACTTATGCAAATGTCTTGAGAGTCGCTAGAGGCAAGTTCTAGACATCGAGAAAGAATACCCTTCCGTTCAAATTGGGTACTATTTCTCCAGTAAACTTCTACATACTCACTTAAAGCATTTTTGGATTCTACCGATTTCAAATTAAAAGTAAAACAAAAATATTCTATGCAGTTAGAAAATCATAAATCTAATTTTATGCTGAATAGTTAATTCGACATGAGATCCTACTAACGCGTGCGCGTAACTAGAACACTGCACGAGTCAACAATTTTACTCCAAAATTCAAAATCTAATAAAGTATATAAAATTTTCTACAACACTATGTAAAAGTAAATCTACTAAGAATTTTGCAAACAAGTAAATATAGAAATATTAAGAAAACTATATAGTTTTTTTTTGTAGATTTTTTTTAATTTTTTTTTATAAAAATTTTGGGTGTTGCTTTGCAATAAAAATTTTGGGTGTTGCTTTGCAATAAAACCGACGTGAAATACCCTCCCCCATACTTAAAATAAAACAGTGTCCCCAATGTTTTAGAAAGAAGTGCGAGTAAAGGAGAGGAAACTTCCCTGATGAAGAGCAAATCAATCCCCAAGCCATCCTGAAGAAAAACAGGAAGTAAAACTTTTTTTTTTATATTTTGAATATTTTGACAGGAATAAAAGAGAAATAAAACAAAAATAAAGGTGCGGGACAGAAAATAAAAGATACAGACGACCAAAAAAAAAACTCTAAGCATCATCGTCGTCGTCCTCCTGCTGATAATAAGCACGCAGATCAGCAAATTCCCGCTGCAGATGCTCCATAGAAGAAGCATGGCGCTGCTCGAGGGTATCAAAATGTGTGTCAAAATGAGTGCGCATGGACAGCTGCTCTGTCTGAATCTGATCCAAACGAGTGTGGATCCGCCCAAACTGCTGATCGAAATAAGTGGATGAGTCGGGCGCAGGGGGAAAATGCTGCTGTGGCGGCTGTGGAAACTGCGGAGCTGGAGCAACGTCACCCGAATCAGCTTCGAAATCAAGATCGATCGGGTCGCCACCCACTTCGCCAGGAACGACCTCGTACTCGCGGCCACGCCGACGCATCAAACCAAGGGCTCGGAGGTTTTGGAATGTGATAGGCGCAGGCGTTTGGAGTGGAGACATGGGAGGAAGTGCATCCCAGAGCTCCAAACGCTTGGCCAAATAAGTAACAAACGAACCTCCATGAAGCGCACTAAGCCTCCGATTTTTGGCCTGATGCCGAAAAAACATCGCTAGCGCCGAACCAAGATTGAGGGGGACTCGTTCGTGCATGCTATATAAATATAACAGGTCCGCGCGGGTCACCACTCCATGGCTATCGCCGCGAGCGGAAAGTGTGAAAGTGAGGAGGTAGTGGAGATAGCGTAAGGCGGGGGAGAGGAGATGACTACCCTTGGATTTTTTAGGCGAATATGGATTGGGGTCGTTACTGATTTCCGCCCAAAATCCGGGAAGGTTATACTCACGAGGGAAATCAAGGGGGAGAGCGGTGTAGGCCTCTGTAAGAGTGAAGGCCTCGTCGCAGAAGCCCATGAGAACGTTGAACTGACGCAAAGGAAGAGTTTGCAAAAGCCCGCCCATTCGGAATTCAAGCACGTTGTCGGCCCCGGCCCAGTGGAAATCAAACGAAGAGAAAAACTCCACCGTCAGCTCGTAGTACGCCGACTCCGAAATGGAGAAGAAAGGAGCCCACCCCGGAGTATTGAGTAGATCTCGCACCGCGTTCGCCTGCCAGAGGGTGGTGAGAACGTTCCAATCGATGACGCGGAAAACTCCAAATTCTTTCCCACGGAGGCGGGTACTTCGGTCTTGATGAGTGGGATGGGAAAAATTGAGCATAGCCTCCGCATCAAAAGTTTCATCGGGGAGTGAAGAGGAGGACTCGCCAATGGCGTGATTGCGGCGGCGGCCGGCCATTTGGAAGGAAGAAATGAAGTAATCGGCCAAAGATGAGAGAGAAGAAGGGAGAGATGGGGGACAAGGTGTGGAGAAAAGAGAGGGGGAAGGGGCACTTAAATAGGGAAAAATTCAGGTGTCACGCCCTCGGTCACGCCCGTGACCGAGGGCGTGTAAGGGGCGACACGTGAAATCTGGCGTGAGGGAGGAATCCGAGGCTTGACCGGTCAAAAAGCGGATTTTTCCCAGGTCACGCCCTCGGTCACGCCCGTGACCAAGGGCGTGTAACTGGCGAAATCAAAGATGGCCGGGAATCCAATGTGCGATGGTCAAAAAGCGGTTTCCGGGCTGTCACCGCCCAGGGTCACGCCCGTGACCATGGGCGTGACTTGACTGTCACGGGCGTGACAGTCAAACGGCATCTTTGACTTGGCGCGGTCGTGGAGGTATGCCATCTGGATGAGTCACGGCCGTGACCTTCAAATGTCACGGGCGTGACTCATGTTGTCACGGGCGTGACATGTCATGTTGAGCCCGTGAGTGCCGTGATGGGCGAAAATGTTCTTCCGCTAATGTCACGCCCGTGACCAAGGTTGGTCACGCCCGTGACTTTTACGGAAGGCGGAATGGGATGCAGCTCGTTGAGAGACTCGCTAGGAAAACGAATCGTAACGCGCCACGCCCTAGTCACGGCCGTGACTGAGGCCGTGACTGTGACATTTTTTCAGAAACATATATATATATATATTTTTAATGTTTTTGGTTTGGTTTTGTAATTTTTTTTTTATCTTTTTTTTTTAAAAAGAAAACAAAATAAAAACAAAAATAAGGTAATAAAATAAAAAGAAAAATACTAAAAATAAAGTACCGACTTGGAGAGCGGGGTTTCATGCGTATGTGCGAGGGACCGTTATCTCGCAAATCTCCTCCAAACCTGCAAAAACCTCAAAATAGAATAATATTTTTTTTATCTCTTTTTTTTTAATGTTTTTTTTTTGTTATATTTTTTTAAAAACAAAAATAAAAATACTTAGAATTTTTTTAAACGGAAAATAAAATAAAATAAAACATGGGTTGCCTGCCAAGAGCGCTTTGGTTACGGTCGTTGAGCTCGACCATGGTGGCACGCCGATTTAGGTGTTCGGAAGGTGAATTTCCTCCAAGTGCTCATGAAAATTATCGCCGGTGAAAAATAATTTCAACCGGTGCCCATTCACTTTAAATTCACCTTTTTCAGGATGTGTTATTGAAACGGTCCCGTAAGGCCAAACCTCTTTGACGATAAAGGGGCCGGACCAACGGGACTTAAGTTTTCCCGGAAAAAGTCGTAAGCGCGAGTTATAGAGGAGAACTTGGTCTCCCGGTCGAAAAGTTTTAGGATTCCTAAGTTTCTTATCATGATAAAATTTAGTGCGCTCCTTGTATAATTTATTACTTTCATAAGCAAGGGAGCGCCATTCATCGAGCTCGTTAAGTTGGAACTTGCGGAGCTCGGAAGCAATATTGCTATCTAGATTAAGAAATTTAAGCGCCCAAAAGGCGCGATGCTCAAGCTCGACCGGTAAATGACATGCTTTCCCATAGACCAATCGATACGGCGTACAACCGATAGCGGTCTTGTACGCGGTCGGATAGGCCCATAAAGCATCATCGAGTTTATGCGACCAATCTTTCCTATTGGTGGAAACCGTTTTTTCTAAAATTCGTTTTAATTCACGGTTAACCACTTCTACTTGGCCACTTGTTTGAGGGTGATATGGGGTGACCATCCTATGTGTAACGCCATATTTAGATAAAACTTTAGTGAATTGGGCGTTACAAAAATGAGTTCCCCTATCGCTAATTATCGCCCGCGGTGCTCCAAATCGCGAAAAGAGTTTTTTGAGAAATTGGGTTACGACTCGGGCATCATTGGTGGGAAGGGCTTGCGCTTCCGCCCACCTAGACACGTAATCGACCGCTACCAAAATATATCGATTTCCAAAAGAAACTGGTAGCGGGCCGACAAAATCGATCCCCCATAAATCAAAAACCTTAATTTCTAAAATAGATTTTAAGGGCATTTCATCAAGACGGGAGATATTACCTGAGCGTTGGCATTGTTCACAACGACTTACATGTGCGTGAGCGTCTTTGAAGATGCTCGGCCAATAGAAGCCCGCTTCAAGTACCTTCCGTGCCGTCCGATTTGCTATATAATGCCCGCCGGCGGGTCCCTCGTGGCAATGCTTTAAAATTTGAGCGCCCTCCTCATGAGATACACACCTCCGCACCACTTGGTCCGCACAAACTCGAAAAAGGAACGGATCCTCCCAAAAATAATTTTTCAAATCGGAAAAGAATTTCTTCTTTTCTTGATAGGAAAAATCTTTTGGGAGAAATCTCGCAACAAGGTAGTTTGCGAAATCGGCGAACCAAGGGGTGGGGAGATCTATTACCTTATGAATAACGAGGAGGCGTTCCTCAGGAAAAGTATCATTAATTTCTTCCTCTATGAGCTCCTCCGAATTGGGATTCTCCAACCGAGAAAGATGATCCGCCGCCAAATTTTCCGCTCCACGTTTGTCCCGGATCTCCAAATCAAATTCTTGTAAAAGTAAGATCCACCTAATCAACCTTGGCTTGGCATCAGTTTTTACTAGCAAATAACGTAAAGCCGAGTGATCAGTAAAAACAATTACTTTAGATAAAGTAAGATAAGAGCGAAATTTATCAAAAGCAAAAATCACGGCTAAAAGCTCTTTCTCGGTTGTTGTGTAATTCTCTTGTGCGTCGGTAAGTGTCTTGCTCGCATAATAAATAGGATGAAAATTTTTATTTATGCGTTGTCCTAGGACTGCACCAACGGCAAAACTACTAGCGTCGCACATAATCTCAAAAGGAAGATCCCAATTGGGAGCTATCATAATAGGAGCATTTATTAATTTTTCTTTAATAATAGAAAAAGAATGCAAACAATTTTCATCAAAAATAAACGGTGCATCTTTTTCTAATAAGTGAGTGAGGGGCTTGGTTATTTTAGAAAAGTCTTTTATAAACCGGCGATAGAAACCGGCATGCCCAAGAAAACTACGTACGGCCTTAACATTTGAAGGGGGAGGTAATTTTTCTATAGTTTCAATTTTAGCTTTATCTACCTCTATACCCTTACTAGAAATTTTGTGGCCTAAAACTAAACCTTCCCGTACCATAAAATGGCACTTCTCCCAATTTAACACTAAATTTGTCTCCTCACATCTTTGGAGAACGCGGGAAAGGTTAGTCAAACATAAATCAAATGAATCTCCGAAAACGGAG
Source organism: Dactylorhiza incarnata (assembly GCA_033032865.1). NCBI lineage: Eukaryota > Viridiplantae > Streptophyta > Magnoliopsida > Asparagales > Orchidaceae > Dactylorhiza > Dactylorhiza incarnata. The sequence continues at coordinate 712,974 of JAWHQI010000250.1, forward strand.
AAATCATCCATAAAAACTTCCATAATATCCTTCACTAGCTCGTCAAAAATTGCTAGCATACATCTTTGGAATGTAGCCGGCGCATTGCATAACCCAAATGGCATCCTACGATAGGCGAAGGTGCCAAACGGACAAGTGAAGGTTGTTTTCTCTTGGACCTCGGGCGCAATTGGGATTTGAAAATACCCCGAGAGACCGTCAAGAAAACAATAAAACGAGTGTCCGGATAATCGTTCAAGGATTTGGTCGATGAACGGTAAAGGAAAATGATCCTTACGGGTCGCATCATTTAATTTGCGATAATCAATACAAACCCGCCATCCGGTAACGGTTCTAGTTGGGATTAATTCATTTTTTTCGTTTGGCACTACCGTTAATCCTCCTTTCTTTGGCACCACTTGGACCGGACTAACCCAAGAGTTATCCGAAATTGGATAGATGATGCCCGCATCTAATAATTTAATTACCTCCGCCTTAACCACCTCCTTCATATTAGGATTGAGGCGGCGTTGAGGTTGAATAGATTTACGTGAATTTTCTTCTAATAAAATTTTATGCGTACAAAAGGAGGGATTAATCCCTTTTAAATCCGTAATTTTCCACGCAATTGCGCGGCGATGAAGTTTTAAAACATTTAATAATTTTAATTTTTCTTCATCGGACAGAAATGCCGACACGATTACGGGAAGCTTAGAATCCTCCGCTAGAAATAAATATTCTAAATGATTAGGCAATTGTTTTAATTCTACTACGGGAGGTTCCTCATAAGAAGTTTTTAATCGATCACTACCTAATTCTAAAATTTCAAAAATAGGTTCGTGAGTGATCATGCCGTCAATAATTTCATGAGAAATAAGTTCGAGATTTTCAAATTCTTCATCATAGAAAGATGACGGTGAAATATATTCAGAAAATAAAATTGAGTCTTCATCAGGTGAAGCCTCCAAGAAAAAACAAGAGTCGTCATTTGAGAGCGTATTTTTCATAGAAGAATTTATAGTAAAGGTAACTTCCTCATCTCCGACTCTAAGGAGAAGTTTACCATTACTAACATCAATTATTGCGCGCGAGGTGGCAAGAAAAGGGCGACCGAGAATGAGTGGTACCTCGGCGTCCTCATCTATGTCAAGGATGACAAAATCTACCGGAAAGATAAATTTATCAACCTTGACAAGCACATCCTCGATAATACCCATTGGGTATTTTATGGAACGATCCGCCAATTGGATGCTCATTCTCGTGGGATTAGGTTCTCCTAAACCCAATTTTTGGAAAAGAGAATAAGGCATCAAATTTATAGAGGCGCCTAGATCGGCCAAAGCATGTTTTACTAAGAAATCGCCAAATAAACATGGAATTGAGAAACTACCCGGATCGGTTAATTTCTTAGGCAATTTATTAAGTAAAACTGCTGAGCATTCCTCGTTCAATTGAACGGTAGAAATATCCTCAAGTTTCTTTTTATTAGACAAAAGATCTTTGAGGTATTTAGCATACTTCGGCATTTGCGCGATAGCTTCGCAAAATGGTAGATTAATTTGAATTTGTTTAAACATATCTAAAAATTTACCGTAATGCTCATCATTTCGATCCTTTTTAATTTAGACGGATAGGGAAGTGGTGGTTGAAATTCCTTAATTTTATTTTGCGTTGAAACTTGAGGAGGAGGAGAAGATGAAGAAATTGTTACCTCTGGTTCAACCAATTGTGAAGGGGTAGTTACCTCCTTCCCGCTTCGTAGCGTGATAGCCTTTGCTTGCTCCTTTGGGTTGGGCTCCGTATTTCCTGGAAGTGCTCACTGTTGGCGATCGGAGAGCATCTTCGCGATTTGCCCAATTTGATTCTCCAAATTGCGAACAGATCCGGTAAGATTCCGAATATTTGCATCGTTATTTGCTGCATATTTGGTGAAAACCTCCTCAAGGGAGGGAGATTTTGGAGCTTGTGGTGGAGGAAAACCAGGTGGAATTGTGTTTGGGGGTTGTGCCGCATTCCCTGGATTACTCCAAGAGAAATTTGGGTGGTTACGGAAACCCGGGTGATATGTGTTACCATAATGAGTGTTACCCGAATTAAAGTTTGGCCGATTCGGATTACCCATGTAATCCACATGTTCGACAATGGTGGAGGGGGATCCCCAGGTAGGTGTAGAAGAGGAAGCAGTCATCTCTTCTATTTTTCTATTTAAAAGCTCAACCTGGACAGATAAATTTGAAATTGCATCAACTTCATACAGCCCGGCCGGTTTATTTGAGCGCGACCGAGGTGTACTCCATTGATACGTATTCATGGCCATACTCTCTAAAAGATCTTGCGCTCCTGCCGGTGTTTTGTTATTCAAGGTACCACCGGCGGCGGCATCAATCATTTGACGCGTTTGAGAATTTAGGCCGTTATAGAATGTCTGAATTTGCAACCAATCGGGGATTGCATGATGGGGGCATCGGCGCAAATATTCCTTAAATCGCTCCCAAGTATCATAAAGTGTTTCCGTTTCAACTTGGGAGAAAGAAATGATATCCTTACGCAATTGAGCCGATTTAGCGGGCGGAAAATATTTCGTGAGAAATTGTTCCATCATTTGGGCCCATGTGGTGATAGATCCTCTTGGAAGAGAACTGAGCCACTGCTTAGCTTTATTGCGCAAGGAGAAAGGAAAAAGCCGAAGCCTTATTGCGTCATCGGATACCCCGTTAATTTTGAAAGTATCGCATATTTCTAGAAAACTAAAAATATGCGCGTTGGGATCCTCATCTTGAAGCCCATCAAATTGTACATATTGTTGTACCATTTGAATGATGCACGACTTTAATTCAAAATTATTGTTCGCTATAGCAGGTCGAACAATACTAGAAGTGGTATCCTCTAGATTAGGCCGGGCATAATAGGACATAGTCCGTTGCGCGACCTCATCCGGATTTGGATCACCCATATTAGAAGAGGTAGAAAAGGAGGGGGAAGAAAAAGAAGATGAAGAAGGAAGAGTATTCGGAAAGGAAGTGTCACCTACGGATTCCTCAATCGGATCTTGAGAACTTGGTCGTTGGAATCTTAAGCGTCGCCGAATGGTTTGCTCGATTTCCGGATCCAATTCAAGAAGATCGGACGGATTCCTTCGGGTCATACACCAAACAGAAAAACGTAGAAAAGAGAGAAGAAAGAAAAAAAATGATAAAATTAATAGAACTAAGCTTTCAAAATATCAACAATTAGTCCCCGGCAACGGTGCCAAAAACTTGGTGAGATAAATTCGCGCTGCGCAAAATTAAAATATTATCCACGTATAATTCGATAAGGCAAGTGTACCTATCGCTTTATAGTATAGGATTTAGAAAATCAAGTGTCGTATTTTTCCGGGCTTGTTGAGTACTTCTACTCACAAAGAAGAGCTATTATTTTATCGATCGAAAGTTGGGTTTGTTTTGGAAAAACAATTTGGAGAAAATTAACTACGAAGAAAGATTATGATTAAAAGGATTAGCACCTGGTCTTGAATCCCTTTGGAATAAAATATAATTTTATAAAAGATGAAACCGCAAACTCTTATTGAAATATCCTCGACCGTGGAGGTTCCCAAAATATGGTAGAGCCTCTCTCGAGAGAACTACCACCTAACCTTAGGTTGATCGATTAAGACCCCTCGGCCAGTCGAAACCCCCTAAGCTTGCTTTAAGCGGTGAACCCCACTATTGGATTTGACTCCAATCCGAAAGATTTGTGTCACCCTCTCTCGAGGAATGCATATAACTCTTTTTATCTTTGAGTGATCTCCTCGTTCGCATGGATCTCTCGATCACTAGCAAACGAATCATAGATTGAAAGTCATATTCCGGACATATGAAATCAAAACAAAATAATTCAAAGATAAATCGAAGATAAACAAAACGAGAGTTTGCTAATTAGAAAGATTCAAAACATATTTTATTTTATTCCAAAGTTCATCACGACCAAGTGCTAAAGAAAACTTAGCTACTCATCATAGTGATGGGAATACAAGTAGAAGAGGAAAAAAACATGATTAAGAAAACAACAATACTTGAATTAAAATAGCAATAATAAAAACTTACAACTTTAGGAAAAAGTAGCTAGAACATAAAAAAACAGTAAACTAAAGCTGAAATTAAGCTCCAAAATTGCACACCCCGACTTCTGGAGATTGCTGCCTTTTATAGATGAAAAAAACGGGGAGTCACGCCCTTGGTCACGCCCGTGACCAAGGGCGTGTAAGCTGCGTAATTACTGTCATGAAAGCCCGGGACGTTGGGGAAGAGGAACCGCCAAAAATCAATTGCACGGCGGGTCACGGCCTCGGTCACGCCCGTGACCAAGGGCGTGTAAGCTAGAAACGGCGGGAGTTGATTGCTGGCTGAAATGAATGCAATCCGGGCGAGTCACGCCCGTGACTTTAAGGTCACGCCCTCAGTCACGCCTGTGACAGAGGGCGTGTAATTTTAATCTGACGTGGCGGCTGACTTCTTTCAACTAGAATGCGCGGGGCTGGATCACGGCCGTGACAAAATGTCACGCCCTAGGTCACGCCCGTGACCGAGGGCGTGTACTTTGCGATTTCGGCAGAAATACTCCAAATATTCTCCTGATTAGTCATATGAGCTTGAAATTGCTATTGGCAGCCCAAATTACCTGAAAATACAAAAATAAGATGAATTAGTGATAAATTAACTAAAACTAAATTAAATTAAATTAATTATAAATAAAATAATATGTGAAAATAACTATAAATATAGCATCATCAGTGGCTTGGGTTTGATTGCTGAGCAATCCAAAAGATCGACGAAAGCCAGATTAAGATGATTGTACCATCTCGAGTGGAAGTAGTATTAAGCTTATGAAGGGTTTTTTCTCCTCTCCCTCTATAAACTCTCAGGATGGAATTATTGATAGGCTTAAAAGAGTTTCTCTTCTCTCTCTTATGAAAGTAAATGTCGCCTTGGAGAAAGTAATTCCTACGGGAATATATTGTGCCTTCGAGAAATATTTTTACGGGAATATATTGTGCCTTCGGGAAATATTCCTACGGGAATATATTGTGCCTTCGGGAAATATTCCTACGGGAATATATTGTGCCTTCGGGAAATATTCCTACGGGAATATATTGTGCCTTCGGGAAATATTCCTACGGGAATATATTGTGCCTTCGGGAAATATTCCTACGGGAATATATGGTGCCTTCGGGAAATATTCCTACGGGAATATATTGTGCATTCGGGAAATATTCCTACGGGAATATATTGTGGCTTCGCGATATTATCCTACGGGAATATATCGTGCCTTCGGGAAATATTCCTACGGGAATATATTGTGCCTTCGGGAAATATTCCTACGGGAATATATGGTGCCTTCTGGAAATATTCCTACGGGAATATATTGTGCCTTCGAGAAATATTCCTACTGGAATATATTGTGCCTTCGAGAAATATTCCTACGGGAATATATCATGTCATCGAGAAATATTCCTACGGGAATATATTATGCCTTTGGGGAATATTCCTACGAGAATATATTGTGCCTTCGCGAAATATTCCTACAGGAATATATGGTGCCTTCGAGAAATATTCCTACGGGAATATATCGTGCCTTCGAGAAATATTCCTACGTGAATATATTATGCCTTCAGGTAATATTCCTACGAGAATATATTGTGCCTTCGAGAAATATTCCTACGGGAATATATTGTGCCTTGGGAGAATGTCGGATGGCCTATGAGTTTTACTCTAAGGCAACCCGCACGATGGACGGTCTGGGAGGGCAACCCGTGCGAAAATTATAGAACTACGTGGGTCTGAGACCGTATGCAGGATGATACAAAGTACGTAGGCGGTGGTCGTGGGAAGACTGCCTCGGCCCAATAAGAGTCCAGATATCCCCTCCCTTATAAATGTTATATTATGTTTGTTTGTTAGTAGGGGTTGGATTCTGTTCGTGATTCTAATAACTTGTCTTTAGCACAGGTGGAAGGTGCGGATGGGAGACAACACCCATGTTTGGATGATGCGATGGAGCAGGCTACATCAGGTACAAGTTGTTAAGCCGCATCCCTTTTGTTGTGCCACACCTCACGAAATCTATATATTGGCAATGAATCCTCGATGGACAGAATTTAATGCAGTGAAGGTATGGAAATTATTAATACAGGTTTGGAGTTTAAGGCTTCTGTGATGATTAATCTTCCGTTATAATACTACGTCTTCTGCTAAGTGCTATAAAGTGCACTCTTTGATGATGTCTTCCGCTAGAATACTGCTTCTCTACTCTGTTGATGTGTAGTGACTTTCGCTTAACATCACCCCTATGCGTGACAACAGAGTGTTCAAGGAAAGGGATCGGGTGAGGAAGTACCTTCACTGTTGAAACCGATTTCTCGGTCTCTTGTGGAGCTCGGGGCCCTCACCGAGATGAGGGGCTGCTAGCCCTTACTGATCCCTCGGTGAAGGTAGACAGAAAACCAGGAAGATGACTAAGACCTAGTCACAGCGAGGAGGTCCCTCCACTAACCCGGAAGATCGTTGAGTGCTTCCCCTCCCAAGCCAAAGATGAGACTCGGGCACCTTCTAGAGCTATAGAAATGCTAACCAAAGAAAGCCTAAGGAGAGAGAAGCTGGAGTGAAGTCCTCTCCAAAGGTGCCCTTGAGGTCCTATTTATAGATTTTCTGATCTGGCCTCTAAATAGCAGGATCCCGCCTTTTGATTTTACTATCCGCACCCTAAATGGGCCTGCTAACAGCCAAACTCCGCTGTTTGGAGAGGCTAAAGACAGACCACCAAGGGTAAAAGGGTAAGTTGGTCCTATCAATCTATGGGCAAGGAATTGTGAGAACCTTACTGCCGAAGCTCTCGCGGACCTTCTCGCGAACCCTGCTCGCGACGCCTCTCCTAGGCGATCACCTTGCGAAGACCTCGCTGGCCCATTTTGACGGTATCTGCCGAGGTCCGGTCCATTGGGGGCTGATCTCGCCGAGGTCTGGATCTCGCGACTTCTTATGTGAGACCATCCCTTTGGTTTCGCCGAACAGGGGCGTGGTCGACGAAGCTGGGGGAGCTCGACGAACAATGGAGAACTCGTCGAACGCCCCTGCGAGTGCCTGCCTCGCCGGCCCTTCTTGCTCGCCCTTCAGTGAGCCATCGAGAGGGAAAAACTCCCTTATTACCTCCATCTTACTGCCTTCCTTAAATCGTGTCTCCTCGCCTGGCGAATATCGGGGTTGTACACAATCCCCGCTCATCGCGAGGATATTTAGGCTCGCGAAGAAACATCCAACCCCTGGTATTCGCCATCTCCTTGATGACCTGTCAGGAATCTTTAGTGGGACCCAACCTGTGGGCTATAAATATCGTCCCGAGCCCCCAGCGGCGTGCGCCGCTACTTCCTTTCCTTTACCTTTGCCTGATACTGTAGCTGCTTGGAGATGCTTCTTTCCGAAGAAGTCGAGGCTCTCCTGAGGTCGATGAGAGCCGGCGGGCTACCCTCCACGACCAGGGTCCCCGCCTGGATGAATCACCCGCCACCTGCTCAGTCGCCGAAGGTTAAGAAGGCGAAGGCGGCTCACCGGACCGGGGATGACTCCGTGCTATTGGACTCCTCCCCGGACGATCGCCTCCACGAGAAGGTACGAGCTATTCTAGTTCACGTCAATAGATTTGTCCGTTATTCATTTCTGTCCGTAGGATGCTTTGCCGAACGAGAACACTGGAGCACTATTAGATGGGTCTCGCACAGGTCTGCAGGCAGATACAAACCTCGCTGGGAAAAACGCCGCTAGTACGATCTTAATCTCGCATGCCAGAATGTTTCTTGTCAACTCTAACCATCGTTCCTTATTTCTTACAGTCTCGCCCCTGAAGTCCCCGGTCCGCCAGGTGTCGCGACCTCTGTCTCCACATCCTCCCGTAAAAACTATAGACAAGCCTGGATTCAGACTCCTGACGAGCGAGGAGACCGATGGCTCCGTGCCGGCAAAGGTCCCTCCCACTGACAGCGAAGCCCGTCCTCCCGGCCTGGGAAAATCTCTCTATCCTCACTACGACAATGTGTTCGAGGGCTGTCCCTCGACTTCTCGCCCTCCGCTTGGTAGGCTTTCTTACCTCGCCGAAACCGTGCGCGAACTCAAGCGCGTCGTCTAACTTTTTCGCGATATTTCCCAGAGACTAATGAAATTCCTCCCACTGATTCCGAATTGGGCGACGACGAGATGTCCCCTCTACCTGACCAGGTGGAGGACTTTTTAGGGGATCCACGAGATCCTGACATGATGAAACAACGAGCCGCGGAGTTGCTGAGGAAACATGGGCGGATGCTGATGGATCTCAACATGCAGGCGAGACGGGACAGAGAAGCCGCCGAGGACAGACACGCGGTCCTGATGGAAGAATGTGCGAGGCTCCGGCAGGCGAGACAGCGTGATCGGGAAGAGAACGCCACGACGCCGGAGGTGCATATAGATAGGATGAGAGACTATTCCTACCTCATGGACCGGGAGGGCCGCTTGGCCGAGGAATATTATAACTCTAGGGTGCCGCCGCGGTCCGGGTCGCGGTGTGGGGGCAGGTGGAAATGGTTACCCCATGACTCTCGCTAGCTGCTGTGTTGTGAATTCTTATTGTTTGTTATAGGCGCCGTTGTGTTAACAATCTTGCTATGGCTCGCAACTCGCATATTCGCCACCTATATTGGCTTTTATTTCTTTCAATAATAAGCATTACTAGGTTTTTATTATTTCTCGCTCGCTGCTAATAACTCTGTTGCATTTTTTTTATATTGTGCTCGCGAGGACCCTCTGTTCTCGCTAAACATATCTCGTGAAAATGTTGTTTGTACTAACCCCGCAGGTCTCTCTCGTCCGCATACCTGATGTGATGTTTTGCTGATATCCGCGCTCGCCGGCGCTTGGACTTCTTCCCGCCCTTTTGGATTGGCTATAAATAGGCGGCCATAACTTAGTCAACCACCGCATTTACTCTCGACCTTCTTCTTCCTCTGCTTCAGAGATCTCGCTCCTTCTCGTTCTCGCTTTTCTTCCTTTCTCGCAGGTTACTAAAATGGGCGGCGACGCTAATGAGTCAGAGGGTCGGCGAAAGATTGCGAAGGCATTCGCCGAGCACACCTTCTACCACTGCAACATGACCGACGAGGAATATTTCAGTGCAGTCGCTGATTTCGTCACCCCTCCCTTCGAGGCACGCCGTCCTAGCGAGGACGACGTGATCAACGCCCCGCTGGTCGATGAGATGGCCATTCCCACTGCCCATTTCGCGGTCGGCCTGCGCCTTCCCCTGTGGCCGGAAGTTTGCCAGGTAATGGTCGTTCTCGCTCGCTTCTTGTTATTCGCATGTCAAATCTCGCTCATTATGTGAACTAACCCCGATCTTTTCGCTGCTCGTGAGGTGCTCAAACATTATGGCGTCGTTCCGGGCCAGCTCACACCTAACGCTATGTCGGTGATTACGGCGTTCGCCTGCTATCTTCATGAGGAACGCAACGAGTTCAGCCTCCCGGTCTTCCGGAAGCTGTTCTCGTTCCGCGCCTTCAAGGATGGGACTGCCTACTTCGTGGGCACGGGTCCTAAGGTTGACGAGACCGTCAACAAGGCCCACTTCTGGGACCAGAAGTTCCTCATCGTCAAGGGGAACTTCGGCAATATCCCCCTCTCGCCAGTTCAACATAGCGAGACCACCTACCGGCCCACCGCCCTCGGCGGCCACGACACCCTCCTCCATCAGTTCTTCTGCAAGAAGAACTTTGAGTTCGTCCATCTCCGCCGCAATCTCGATTCGCTGCCTCCGGTTCTCGCCGAGGAAGGTAAAGATCTCGCTTAGCACCTACAACATTATTCCCTGCCATACCGTACTTATCAAAATTTCAATGTTTATTTCTAGGCGAGCGGGATCTTCCCCTCCATCCCCCCTACGCGAGCAACCGAAAAACCGACGCTACCCTGGTTCTCGCGACCATGGGGGTGGAAGCTTGCCGAGGCGCCGTCACTCCTGCTGAGCCCTCTTCTCGCAAGAGACTGGGGGCTTTTGGTAGTCATGCCGCTCCCTCGAGATATCTGCCAAAGAAGAAAAGCAATAAGAGCGGGATCTCGCTCGCCTCCTCGAAGGGGAAGGAGCCCCGCGAGGTTGCCTTCGACGAGTTCGACCTCACCGGCCTTACTGTAGTAGGTGAGGACGACGAGCCCTTCCAGGAGGCTGCTAGAACCTCCGCCCTCCCCATCCCGGTAAACCATTACAACTTCGGCCTCGGCCAGAGGCGCCGGGATGAGACTGGCGAGCTCCTGGTCAACTAGAAACCGGAGACCAACATGGTGGATATCTCCACCATCCTCCCCTCCTGGGTGGAGAAGGAGACCGTCAGCGGTCATGCCTTCGACCTAGCGTTCGCTCTTTATGGTCGTGAGGATGCGGGGTCTTATAAAGATGAGACTGCGAGAACCCTCGTTTTCGAGAGCGCGAGGTCGCAGTTGCGTTCTGCCGAGCTCGCCCATATGACGGGGAGGCGCTGCTTACATCTGGAGCTTCAGAACATGGAGCTCGCGAGGTCCTACCAAGGGCTTCTTGCCGAGAAAACGCAGCTGACGGAGAAGCTGCTCGCCTCGGAGGGCAGTGTGGTGAGTTACCTAGACTTCTTCCTCCTCCTTTCCTTTGGCCGTTTCGCTTTTTAATCGAAATTTTACTTGCAGGATGTCGAGGCCACCAGGAGAGCCGACGCTCGCATCAAGGACTTGGAGGGCGAGGTGGCTGGGCTGAAAACCTTAAACTGCGATCTCACCCGTGTCGTCGTTCCTCCCTCACCTCGTCATCTGAAGGAAGAGCGGCGAGCGCGAGACGAAGAAGTCCGCTTGGAGTCTACGAATTCGGCTCGCTACATCTTCCAGATGATGAAGGCGGCCGGACTACTAATCGCCGACGCGGCCGACCTGACTTTGGAAGACATCGTCCCTGAGCTCTTCCTCCCGCTTCCGCCAGTGAAGAGCAGCGACGACGAGGAGGGTTTCGCGAGCGACTCCTGAAGCTCACCGCCATTCCCCCCCCCCCCCCCCTTTTTGTAACTTTTGATCAGCGAGATCGCCATGGATTGTAATCAAACTTTGAAATGAATGCAAATTCAATTTTGTTCATTGTGTTTTCCCCTTCTTGTTTTGTTATCTTTGTGTGTTGAATGTCTCGTTCTCGCTTATCTCGATGTCTGCCTTCGCGGAGGTTATTCTTGCGATGGTTGTTCTCGCCACTCAAGTTATCGAATAGATAAGTATAAGACAATTTCACTGCTCGCGCCTTTCACCATCTGTCTTAGGATTATTACCCTCTTAGGCCTCCGCTTTTCTTTAGGTTTCGCAGGGTACCTTCCTCCTCGGCCAGAGCTCTCCTCTTTCCCTGTGCCGACGACCTTTCTTCCGAGCACCAGGAACCCTGGAGCGACTAGGGTTGATTTTTGTCACTCGCATACTATCGTGCGAGATCTCTCTTGGCCGAGCGAGCCGGCCCGCCAAGCGAGAAGGATCGGGCCAGCTCAGAAGTCTCGCTAACCTGATGCACTTTATCTTGACTCTATAGAGAACTCGCCTTCTTGCCCGAGAGCGGAATCGATCCTGGGCATTCCATCATAAATACTTGCCACCCTGCCAGCCTCTCCAGAGATCAACCAGAACCCCCCGTCTAGTAAGAGCCCGGGAGCGGAATCGATCTGGGGCATTCCAGCACAAGAACTTGTCACCTTGCCAGCCTCTCCAGAGATCAACCAGAACCCCCTGTCTAGTGAAGCCCGGGAGCGGAATCAATCTGGGGCATTCCAGCGTAAGAACTTGTCACCTTGCCAGCCTCTCCAGAGATCAACCTGAACCCCCCGTCTAGTGAGAGCCCGGGAGCGGAATCGATCTGGGGCATTCCAGTGTAAGAATTTGTCACCTTGCCAGCCTCTCCAAAGATCAACCAGAACCCCCCGTCTAGTGAGAGCCCGGGAGCGGAATTGATCTGGGGAATTCCTGCGTAAGAACTTGTCATCTTGCCAGCCTCTCCAGAGATCAACCAGAACCCTCTGTCTAGTGAGAGCCCGGGAGCGGAATCGATCTGGGGCATTCCAGCGTAAGAACTTGTCACCTTGCCAACCTCTCCAGAGATCAACCAGAACCCCCTGTCTAGTGAGAGCCCGGGAGCGGAATCGATCTGGGGCATTCCAGCATAAAAAAATTTTGAGACCTGCCAAAGGGTTGCTCCAAAATACATGTGTTGAGTAGGAAATATAAAGAGTCATCTACAAAAAATGGTTAAGGATAATACCTTTTTAAGTCATCTCCACTTCTCGCTCGGTCCAGAGGTACCCCTTCCACATCTCGGAGGTGATACCCCCCCTGACTTGAGCACTTCACTTACAATGTATGGACCCTCCCAATTAGGGTTGAGCTTACCTAATGTGGCCACTCTCCCGGCCGCGTCGACCTTCTTCAAGACCAGGTCCCCTTTTTGAAAGTGTTTTACTCGGATGAGCTTGTCAAAGTATCCGGCCATTCGCCGCTTGATTTCCTCCTGCCTGATGGTGGCCTGGTCCCAGAGTTTCTCCACCAGGTCCAAGGATAGCCTTTGTTCCTCGTCATTGGCTACCAGCCACTCTTCATCCCCTTCACCTGCGGCGATCACCCTGGGGGTCTTTACCTCGAATTCAATGGGAAGGGCCGCTTCGGACCCATGAGAAAGTTTGAACGGGGTCTCCCCGGTGGCGGTGTTGGGGGTAGTCCTCAGGGCCCAGAGAACGGATGGTAGTTGCTCTACCCAGTTCCCTCGGAGGTTCTCCACCTTCTTCTTTAGTAGGTTAACTATCACTTTGTTTGCCGCTTCCATCTGGTCGTTGCTTCTCGGGTGGTGAACCGATGCGAACCTGAGATCGATGCCAAGCTGGGTGCAGAAGCTAACAAATTCTTCGCTGGTGAATTGTGGCCCATTGTCTGTCACTATAGCCAGGGGGAGGCCGTGCCTGCAAATTATTTCCCCCCATACAAAATACCTCACAACTTGGGATGTTACCTTGGCGAGTGCTTTCACTTCTACCCATTTGGAGAAGTAGTCGATCATGACCAGTAAGAACCTCCTTTGGCCGCTTGCTTGAGGGAAAGGGCCAACTAGGTCCAACCCCCATATGGCGAAGGGCTAGGGAGCGGTGATGGTTCGGAGCCTCTGAGCTGGGAGGAGTTGAAGTGGAGCGTAGAGCTGACACTTTGAACACCTCCTTGCAAACTTCGCCGCATCCTTGCTTAGGGTGGGCCAAAAATAGTCTTGTCTCAACACCCTCCCTTCTAGGGTTCAGCTCCCGGAGTGACTCCCACACTCCCCTGAGTGAATTTCTTCTAGGACTCTCGGAACCTCCTCCTCCGAGACACAACGGGCCAGGAGTCCCGAGAGAGTCTTCCTGTATAGCCCTCCTGCATGCAAAGAGTAATAAGCCGACTTGTACCTGAAATGTCGTCTGTCTGTGTCTCCTTCAAGGAACTTCCCTGATGATAGGAAAGAGATGAAGGGATCCATCCACGAGACCCGCTGATCCACCTCCATCAGTTCTCCTTCCTCGATGGAGGGCCGGAAGAGATCTGAGACCGTTCCTCCTGCTCGAGGGCCGGACATGGCTAGGAGGTCCGCGAGGGTGCTCTCTTCCCTTGGCACATGTTTGATGGAGTAAGTGTGGAATTGCCAGATGACTCCCTTGACCTTCTCAAAGTACCGCAAGAGGGTCGGGTCTTTTGCCTCAAACTCTCCCCTGACTTGGCATGCTACCACGATGGAGTCCGTCGAGACCTCCACATCTTGAACACCAAGTTCTCGAGCTAACCGCAGGCCTGCTATTATCGCCTCGTACTCCGCTTGGTGTTTGGTAATTGAAAAATGGATGTTTAAGGTTTGCTCGATCTTTGTCCATTGGGGACTTACTAGGATGATTCCCCCTCCATAGGAGTGCTTTCCTGACGCGCCATCCACCAACATCTTCCATGCCATTGGGGGAGGTGGTTCATGTTCCCCCACTTCAGATGTGTCGTCGACCATGAAATCCGCCACCGCTTGGGCCTTGATTGATGTCCTGGGTATGAACGTAATATCGAACTCGCTCAGCTCCACGGACCATTTTGCCAATCTTCCCGAGTGCTCCACCCCTTCCATGATTTTGCGAAGCAGGTGATCTGTCACTACTCTGATGGAGTGTGCCTGAAAGTAGGGCCGGAGCCTCCGAGTCGCCACTACCAATGAGAAAGTCAACTTCTCCAAGATTGGGTACCGGAGCTCCGCCTTCTTCAGCACTCGGCTGACATAGTAGATATGGAATTGCTTCCTTCCCTCCTCCCGGATCAGCACTGCGCTCACTGCTTCAGACCCCACTCCCAGGTATAGGGATAGGTCTTCTCCCGATCTCGGCCCTTGAAGTAAGGCGGTTTGGGCGAGTTGCTCTTTCAAGGCTTGGAAGGCTCCCTCGCATTCCGAAGTCCATTCAAATTTTTTGTTCCCCCTTAGCGCCTTAAAGAAAGGCGCACACTTCTCTCCCGCCTTGGAGAGGAACCTACTAAGTTCGGCTAACTTCCCCGTGAGGCTTTGGACCTCCTTCGGGCTTTTCGGCAACCCCAACTCCATTATCGCCTTGACCTTGTCTGGGTTAGGTTCCACTCCTGCTGGGGTGAGTAAGTGGCCTAGGACCTTCCCCCGGCTAGCCCCGAAGACACACTTTAAGGGGTTGAGTTTCATCTTGTACTTTTGTAGGGTCCCGAACGTTTCCTTAAGGTCTCGGAGGTGAGAACCAAGGTCCCGACTCTTTACCATGAGATCATCGACATAGACCTCCAAGTTTCTTCCCCTTTGTTCGCGAAAGACCCGATCCATCATCCTTTGATAAGTGGCACCTGCATTCTTGAGCCCAAAGGGCATCATCTTATAACAGTAGCATTCGTCCCCCGTGATGAAGGAGATATATTTGATGTCCGGGGGGTGCATGCGAATTTGGTGGTAACCTGAAAAAGCATCTAAGAAAGACATCACAGGAAAACCGACGGCTGAGTCAACCAGCGCATCGATTCTAGGCAGGGGGTAGCAATCTTTTGAAAATGATTTATTAAGAAGTGAAAATTCAATACACATGCGCCACTTACCTCCTCCCATCTTCACCATGACTACATTGGAGACCCAGCCTGGATACTGGATCTCCGATACAAAACCTGCTTGTATGAGCTTTTCCACCTCCTCGTGGATTGGTCCTTCCAGCTTGTCCGCCGTGGCCCTCTTCTTTTGGCGGATGGGGCGGGTGCCCGGGTCGAGGTTGAGGCGGTGGCAAGCCACATCCGCGTCGATCCCGGACATCTCTTCGGCGCTCCAAGCGAAGACATCCACGTTCTTTTGTACGTAAGCCAGGATCGCGGCCTGCTCCTCCAAACTGAGTTCTCCGCTGACTCGGAACTTTTCCACCACCCCAAGCTGAGTGGTGACTTCAAGCTCCATGACCTCATCCACAACCTTCAGCCTAGATTGCTCTCCCCAAGAATTCTCCTTCTCTCCATCGCAAGCGAGCGCTTGGGTTCCTTCTTCCGTCTCTGCCTCTCCCACCATCATCAGCTCCTCCACCCCTCCTTCTCGGGCACCCTTCCCTTTCCCTTCTTCTTCTCCTCTCTCCGCCCTGGGCCTCTCGGCGACCCCTTCCTGGGCACAAACTTCCTCTTCCTCAATCATCTCCTCCTCTCCATTATTTCATCCGGCCTCCGACGCCCTCTCCATCACTTTGTCAAACTCCTCCGCTTCTCCCATCCAGGTGATGGTGTTGACAGCCATCACATAGTATTGTCTTACAATCTTGGGGTCTCCCCAGACCCGGACCTGGATTCCTCCCGCATTGAACTTGAGGCATTGGTGGAAAGTGCAAGGGACACACCGAAATGCACTGATGATAGGCCGTCCGAAGATGGAGCTGTAGCTGCTCGGGGCATCCACTATCACGAAGCGGCAGTTCCGGGACTGCCCTCCGAGAGTCACATGGTTTCCCACTCCACCCTCTACCTCCTTCCTCTCTCCCAAAAAAACCAAATAAGGGACCATCCGAGGCCAACACCCTCTGGGCCTCCACCTTCATTTTATCAAACGCCTTCTTGAAGACGACGTTGACCGAACTCCCGTTGTCCACTAGAATCCGTGAGACGGTGAAGTTCTCGATGGCGGTCTGGATGACCAGCGCATCGTAAAATGGGTCTTCATAGCTTGGCATGTCCTTCTGGGAGAACGTAATTCTTTCCGCTGGGGGTGGATCAGTGGATGTTGAGTCCATGCTCCGCCGATAGATGGTATGGAGGCTAGCCTTGCGGGTTGCCTCCACCCCTACCCCCCTGTGGATCACCCTGATCTCTCCTCTACTCCCCACATCGATTCTGTCTTCGCACTTTTCTTCCTCCTCCCTTCGAGGCTCAACCTCCTCAATTCTCACCTGCTGCCTCGGTGCGGGCACTCGACCCCTTTTTGTTTCCAGGAACTCTGGGCAGGTGGCCGTCGCGTGACCTTCCTCATCGTGGAAGTCACAATACGGCAACGCCACCTCCCCTGCTTCGCCTTCCGCCACCCTATTCCTCCTCCTTCTTCCAGCCCCTGCTTCCTCTCTAGTCTCTTCTCTCCTTCCTCTTCCTCCTCTTCCCCTCCTGATCGCCATGGCTTGTTGAGGCGGGGGAGGCAATGGCCTCGGACCCTGCCTCCATCCCAGCTGATGGGGTCTTCCTTGACCCCCATGGAAGTTACCCCTTCTCGGGCCGTAACCTCTTCCCTGAGCTTGCATTCCTTCGGCATGCTGCCTCCACTCCCACTCCGGGGCCCTGGGCTCTTCCCTTCTCCTTACCTCTTGCTGCCTGACCTCCGACTCACTGAGCTTTGCTAGCCTCTTAGTGAGCTTCAGATTAGCCTCCTCACTTTCAATCTCTTCTGCACCCTCGCCATCAGCTCCTCATAGGAGACGGGGGCTTTCCTCTTCAACGCCATCTTAAAGAAACTTTCCTTTAGCCCGACGGTGAAAGCGAGCTGGAGTGAAAATCCTGGCATCTCCTGAGTGAGTAGCACTTCTTCCTGGAACCGATCTGCGTACCGAGCCAATGAATCTTTTGGATCCTGCTTCACCTTGAAGAGGGACTCAACGTCCTTCTTCCTCTTCTTTGCGGTTGAGAATCGCAACAGGAAGCTCCGGCGCAAATCCTCGAAGGCGTAGATCGACCCTGTAGGGAGTTGATGGAACCAGTCCCTGGCCTTTTCCTTAAGAGTGATGGCGAAGAGCCGACACTTGAAAGCATCCGACATCGGCCTGATGGAGACCGAGTCCTCAAAAGACTGGAGATGCTGGACAGGGTCATCCCTGTCGTAGTAGTACACCCTGTCCCACTCTCCAAACCCTGCCGGGACAGGTGCAGAAAGTACCAACTCACAAAAGGGGCTTCCCCCTGTCAACCACTCTTTCTCGCTCCGCTCGCCCCTAGCTCTCTCGCCAGACTCGAGCTCGCGGGGACCGCGCTCGCAAGAACATCATCTGCCTGGACCACTCCCACAGTCGCCACGCTCTCCAAACGCGCGCTCACCAGCGTCGCGCTCGCCGGCACAGAGCTCGCTAGCACGGAGCTCGCCGGGCTGGCGAACAGTACTCGCCCTTCCATGTCTTGAACTGAACTTCATGCGACTTCTTTTCCGGCCCTCCCCCCGGGGCGTTTTCGCCAACTACCGCTGGAGGAAGGGTCGCCTGAGGTGCTGGGTCGTGAACTCGCTCCGCAACGCCGCGACCGTATGCCCGAAGGTATCAAGCACCTCCCTCCTGAAGTCCGCGAACATCCTCGGCGTCACCACCTGCGGTGGCTCGCTGAACCCCTCGCCTTGATCCTCGCCTCCTGTCATGTCTGCTCTTTGGAACTTTCTTGGACCAGCCACGCTCCACGCTCACCGCACCAAAATGTTGAAACTGATTTATCGGTCCCTTGTGGAGCTCGGGGCCCTCACCGAGATGAGGGGCGGCTAGCCCTTACTGATCCATCGGAGAAGGTAGACAGAAAACTAGGAAGATGACTAAGACCTTAGTCACAGCGAGGAGGTCCCTCCACTAACCCGGAAGATCGTTGAGTGCTTCCCCTCCCAAGCCAAAGCTGAGACTCGGGCACCTTCTAGAGCTCTAGAAATGCTAACCAAAGAAAGCCTAAGGAGAGAGAAGCTGGAGTGAAGTCCTCTCCAAAGGTGCCCTTGAGGTCCTATTTATAGATTTTCTAATCTGGCCAGCAAATAGCAGGATCCCGCCTTTTGGTTCTACTATCCGCACCCCAAATGGACCTGCTAACAGCCAAACTCCACTGTTTGGAGATGCTAAAGACAGACCACCAAGGGTAAACGGGTAAGTTGGTCCTATCAATCTTTGGGCAAGGAATTGCGAGAACCTTACTGCAGAAGCTCTCGCGGGCCTTCTCGCGAACCCTGCTCGCGACGCCTATCCTAGGCGATCACCTTGCGAGGACCTCGCTGGCCCAATTTGACGGTATCTGCCGAGGTCCGGTCTGTTGGGGGCCGATCTCGCCGAGGTCTGGATCTCGCGACTTCTTGTGCGAGACCATCCCTTTGGTTTCGCTGAATAGGGGCGTGGTCGACGAAGCTGGGGGAGCTCGACAAACACTGGAGACCTCGTCGAACGCCCCTGCGAGTGCCTGCCTCGCCGACCCTTCTCGCTCGCCCTTCAGTGAGCCGCCGAGAGGGAAAAACTCCCTTATTACCTCCATCTTACTGCCTTCCTTAAACCGTGTCCCCTCGCCTGGCGAATATCGGGGTTGTATATTCACCCTTCGTGATCGCCCCGGCGTCGTGCAAAAAGGGTGGTGTGCGATAAGATCCCCCGGTCAGACCGCCGATTTGGGAGGTGGGTCTTACAGCTCGTACCTGAAGAAAACTCACGATAACCTGCTAATCTCTACAAGAGAGAACTTAAAGCAGGTATAAAAGAATATAACGCGAGTACCTGAAGAAAACTCGCGATCACCTGCTAATCTCTGCAAAAGAGAAATTAAAGCAGGTATAAAAGAATATAACGCGAGTACCTGAAGAAAAACTCGCGATCACCTGCTGATTTCTGCGAAAGAGAACTTAAAGCAGGTATAAAAGAATATAACGTGAGTACCTGAAGAAAACTCGCGATCACTTGTTAATCTCTGCAAAAGAGAACTTAAAGCAGGTATAAAAGAATATAACGCGAGTACCTGAAGAAAACTCGCGATCACCTGCTAATTTATGCAAAAGAGAACTTAAAGAAGGTATAAGAGAATATAACGCGAGTACCTGAAGAAAACTCGCGATCACCTGCTAATCTCTGCAAAAGAGAACTTAAATCAGGTATAAAAGAATATAACGCGAGTACCTGAAGAAAAACTTGCGATCACCTGCTAATCTCTGCAAAAGAGAACTCAAAGCAGGTATAAAAGAAACTTCATAATGCGAGTACCTGAGGAAAACTCGCAACCACCTATTCATCCTTTCTTATAAACATTTATAGAAAAGAAGTTTTTGGGTGTCTCGATACAATATGGTGATATTTACCTCATTTGTAAGCAAGAAGCTAGCATAGCATCTGTATTATATGCAAAAGAAGCAGTAATGCTCAATTGGAGCAACCACTATAATGTGGATATAAAGATGAAACTGTAATGGGGCAACCATCAAAAGATGGATTCGATTACTTTTAAAGATTTGGTCGACCATCGAAAGATGGGTTTGATTGCCTTTAAAGATTATGGCGACCATCAAGGAGATGGGTTTGATTGCCTTTAAAGATTTTGGCGACCATCAAGGAGATGGGTTTGATTGCCTTTAAATATTTTGGCGACCATCAAGGAGATGGGTTTGATTGACTTTAAAGATTTTGGCGACCATCAAGTAGATGGGTTTGATTGCCTTTAAAGATTTTGGCGACCATCAAGGAGATGGGTTTGATTGCCTTTAAAGATTTTGGCGACCATCAAGGAGATGTGTTTGATTGCCTTTAAAGATTTTGGCGACCATCAAGGAGATGGGTTTGATTGCCTTTAAGGATTTTGGAGACCATCAAGGAGATGGGTTTGATTGTCTTTAAAGATTTTGGCGACCATCAAGGAGATGGGTTTGATTGCCTTTAAAGATTTTGGCGACCATCAAGGAGATGGGTTTGATTGCCTTATAGATTTTTTGGTAACCACAAAAAAGGTGGGTTTGATTGCCACAACATTCACGAGCCATATTTAACCATGTACGCATTTGAAGGAAAGAGTTAATGCAAACATAACTGAAAGAGCTTTAAGATGAGCTTTAAGACAAACCTTTCTGCTAATGAAAGTAGATCTAGCATCGAATGAATGACCAATATTGCTAGAAAAGATTTCAGAATAATATTTTTAAGCAACATATTCCTGCAGTTTGCCTTCTTTTAGTAACTTCTCTACAAGCTTATGTAGAGCACGACACTTTTCTATATCATGACCCACACACATGTGGTATTGATAAAACAAGTCCTTGTGACAATTCCTATGATCAGGTTGCATGAGAGAAGGTCTCGTAAAACCAGGTTCTTGCTGGATAATCTGAAGAACTTCTTTCATTGAGATAGTTAAACTTGTAAACCTTCCTCGGAACTTATCTTGCTTATTTGGGCGAGGAGAATTGCATGACTTGTAATCATAAGCCTGAGTTGAGATATGAGGGTTGACAAGACATAGCTCTGATTGATTTAGCTGCAGGATACATGGAAAAGCAGATAGACGCTCATAAACATAGCATATTTCACGTTTAGATGATAAGTTGGGACCTTGTTCATATTCCAACAAATAGCCACCGCCATTGATAGGAGGATGATCATCAGAGGAATAATCCTTCTGTTGTTGTTGCGGCTTCTGAACTAAAGAAGCAAAATAATTAGGGTTCGTATCCTCACCCTTAATGAACTAATTTGCTATTTCAATAAGATGAGCATAAGATTCTGGCTCATTCATGGTGACTTCGAACTTAAGAGGACCTTCTCGGAGACCATTAATTAAGGCATGTTTATAGAGACTTTGATCAACATTAACAACATCAAGGTTTTCTTTTTGAAAGCGATCGATGAAGTGAGTTGTGTATTTGTTATCCATTTGCTTGATCTGGAAAAGAGCCGGTAGACCTCTCTTACGCTTCCTTAAAGTGCTGAACCTTGAGTAAAATTCTCTTTGAAGATCCCCGAAGCAATTGATCGATTGAGGTGGTAAATGATAGAACTAATCCAGAACTTGATCGTCAAAAGTCATGATGAGAAGTTTACACTTGATACCATCTGATAGAGTTCTTAGTGAAGTAGCTGCCTCAAAGGCTTGCAGATGAAAAACCGGATCACTCATTCCAGAATAGACTGGTAGGCGAGGCTCTTTGAAATCATTTGGGACTACTTCCCAACGAATTTTGTAGGATAATGAGGAAGGCTCTTGTTCTTCTCCTGCAGGAACTATTAGTTTATCAACTAGGTAAGGGGGATCACCCAAACTAACCTTATGAGACTCATGATGAGGAATAGAGAGTTCTGCTGTGTCAGGTTGTAACAAATGTTCTAGATACTTGCTGGAAGGTTTGTCATTAATAACTGCTGAAGTATTGAGTTGAGAATACACTTGTCTTTCGAGGTAGGCGATCTCTGCTAATAGGGAGTTGACGTCACTACATGGACAGGAACTTCGAGATGATTGGAAGGATGCTCAAGGCCTTCTGACGGATGATCCATGAAAACAGGAATCGCCGAAAGAGAAAAACTGAAATACCTTTCAAATGGAGCCAACATTTTGAAATCTAAGGGCTAAAAAGTGCCTGAACGGGAAATCCCGTTCAATTTTTGGATATTTCGTCTCAAGACGGTCGCGTCGGGCTTTGAATTTCTGAATTTCGACTCCCGGATCAAAAGTTATGGCCGTTTTAAAATTGAATGTATTTTAGGCCAAATCTCGCGTCTTCATCGCAATTGTTGTTCATCAACCACTCGCTATCTGAAGGTCGCGTGTTTCTGTTGAATCCAAAATTGCTCCCAAGTCCTCGGCGCTTGATCCCGGAGGAAGGAGAGGGGGTGGTCGAGCAGCTGGTTACTTGAGTCGCAAATGAAGAGCTGAGTCAGGGAGAAGAAAAGAGGGCCGCTAGCTTGCGGCGAGGCCAGACTTCACCCGCCGCGGCAAATGCCACTCCTGAGGCGGGCTTTCCCTTTATTTAATAATCTGTGTTACAACTTGCTGTTTTTAGTACATGGAAACAGAATGAATACAGGAGAGAGAGAGGTAAGAAAAGAAAGTCGCCCGGGCTGCTTGCGGAGAACGCCCGGGCTCCTTGCCGAGACCGCCCGGGCTCCTTGCCGAGACCGCCCGAGCTCCTTGCCGAGATCGCCCGGGATCCATGCCGAGACCGCCCGGGCTCCTTGCCGAGACCGCTCGGGCTCCTTGCCGAGACCGCCCGGGATCCTTGCCGAGACCGCCCGGGCTCCTTGCCGAGACCGCCCGGGCTCCTTGCCGAGACCGCCCGGGCTCCTTGCCGAGACCGCCCAGGACAGGCCGCAACTTGGTGCGGTCTAGCTATTTCTAGCCGCCGGTTTTGTCCCCCCAACTTGCTTGTCCCTGTTCATGTCGAGGGTCCTATTTATAGGCTCTGGGTCGATGCCGTCACCACCGGTGAGCCGGTGACTGGAGTTCTACCCGCGCAGACTGAAGGTGGAGGCCACCCCACCTGGGTGGTTTGAAGGGGAAGGCCGCCCCTGCTGGGCGACCTCAAGGCGGAGACCGCCCCTGCTGGGCGACCTCAAAGGAGAGACTGCCCCTGCTGGGTGACCTCCAGGAGGAGACCTCCCCTGCTGGGCGACCTCAAGGAGGAGACCGCCCCTGCTGGGCGACCTCAAAGGGGAGACCGCCCCTGCTGGGCAACCTCAAGGAGGAGACCGCCCCTGTTGGGTGACCTTAAAGGGGAGACCCCCCCTGCTGGGCGACCTCAAAGGGGGAGACCGCCCATGCTTGTCGACCTCAAGGAGGGACCGCTCCTGCTGGACGACCACAAGGCGGAGACCGCCCTTGCTGGGCGACCTCAAAAGGGAGACGTCCCCTGCTGTGTGACCTCAAGGAGGAGACCGCCCCTGCTGGGCAACCTCAAAGGGGGAGACCTCCCCTGCTGGGCGACCTCAAGGAGGAGACCGCCCCTGCTGGGAGACCTCAAAGGGGAGACCGCCCCTGCTGGGCGACCTCAAGGAGGATACCGCCCCTACTGGGCGACCTCAAAGAGGAGACCGCCCCTGCTGGGCGGACAGGAGGTTCCTGGCCGCATGTCCTGCAAGAGAAACGTAGAAAAACCTCCTCAGAGAGGATCGCCGATTTCTAGGTAAATAGTTCTCATTGAGAGCAACTTGTCTGAAGCTAAGAAGTTTGAAGAATCCCTAAATGGGAGAAGCATCAAACTGATGGACATTACAAGCACAGTAAATGCTGGACTTAATAACAAACTAGGATTGGGTGCTTCATCAAGTGAGCCACCTCTAATTAGAAGAACATACTTTGTACACCTATAAAATTCGTTTCTGCTAAAAGCAAAGAGGCTGTAGAAGCACATAAAGATATTTTCAAACAAGTCTGTTATCAATAAAAGAATTCAGAGGAATTCGTCGAACGGAGCTCGACGAAAAGACTTCAATTTGTCGAACGAAGATCGACGAAAACTGAAAACAGATTTTCAGTATAGTTATTACATGAACGGCGCTCGATGAAATCATGTACATTCGTCGAATGGCGATCGACGAACTTACCCTAATTCGTCGAACAAATACTATACAGAAAATTTCAAGAATTCTAATTCAAAACAAACTAAAAATCCTTTCACTGAATGGATAATACCTCCAAGGAGATATCATCCACAAGGCTATAAGGATCAGCCTGAAATGTCCTTTATTTCTGAATATTGTGCTATGATAAAAGGACCCAAGGTAGTCTAGGTCAAAAACAACTAGTTTATCTTTCTGTCTTTGCAGGTGCACAGCTATCCAAAGACAAAGGAATATTGGTACTTGGATAGTGGATGCTCAAATCATATGACAGGAAACAAGGCCAACCTGAGCAATTATAAGGCAAATCGTGGACCCAAAGTTGTCTTTGGAGACTCCAACTGTGGACATACAAAAGGATATGGACAAGTCAAGATTGGAGCAGTCACCTTCAAAGAAGTATCATATGTCAAAGGTCTCAAGCACAACCTCATCAGCATAAGCCAGTTATGTGATGAAGGTTATCAGGTAACCTTTAACCCTTCCCAATGTCTTATTACCAATAATAAAAACATAAATGTATTATCTGGTATTAGACAAGGAAACATTTATCTAGTCAATTTTGACTCTGCCAATTCAGACATCTGTCTATTTAATTCAATAAATAAGACAAATGAATTATGGCATAAAAGGCTTGGACACATTAACCTTAGAACTATCTTTAAGCTTTCTAAGGACAATCTTGTCAGAGGACTGCCTTCTGGTTCATACTGTTGGATCAGTAAGCGCCCTTATAGGGGGCGGTGGGGGGGGGGGGGGTGAATAAGGGTTTTAAAAGCTTTATATTATATTTTGAAATACTTGCTTATGGTAAGAGATCAAAATAGTGATTTTGTTTAAAGATCTAAATTGTTTTATAATAAAGGAGAGGATAATAAACAATTTAGAGAAATGAAGAACAAATTAATTTTATTACACAAAGAGAGACATGATTATTATTAATAAAATTGATTACAAAATTTTGATTTCAATGACGCTAGAAATCAAAGCGAAATATGAAAGACTCTTTTTGTTTTCTATACCGACTCGTATCCCCACGAACCGGTTGGCTTTAGCCGATCCTTCACCGGATACGACCTCAAGCCGCTCTAGCCAACCCTTCCCCGGATAAGGCCTCGAGCACCCCCTAGACCTACACCCTAGACCTAGTCGCCAACACGAGGCGAATTTCTGCCCTAAGTCCTACCCAGACCTAGTCGCCAACACGAGGCGTATTTACTACACGATTTAAAAGAGATGGATAAATGAAATAATAACAATATAAAAACTCCCTATATGGATCTCTTGGAGAAGTGGACAAAGGCCCGCAGAGTATGATCGTAGTCGATGCGGTCTTTCGTTACGATGATGACGCATGTTGAAATCTTCTCCACGATCTCCTTAAGCCTTTATGGATTTGTGGGAGTATCTCTCTGAACCTTCCTCTCTATGTTGTGGAACGAAGCTCTGGAATTTTGGATCTCAAGAGGATGATGAAGACGGAGCCAAGGGGTCCTTTTTATAGCCATAGAGCTAGCGCCTGCGCTAGTGCTAACACAAGCGCTATCCCATTTTAGGACATATTCTGCGCGGCAGAATTTTCAATCTGAGGAAACAATTCTATCTTGCCTTTTGTGCTCCGTGCTACCACCTGCGCTATCGGATACCGCTAAGCGCTATCTCCTTCTATATTTGCTCCCGGAATTGCGCTTAAGCATTCTTTTCGTCGATCAAATTTTCGTCGAACGCAGTGATGATCATTTCGTCGAGCGCAGCATACAATTTGTCGAGCAAAAGCTAGCACCAACGCTAGTACTAGCGCGCTGCGGTAGAGTAAGCAGTTCGTCGAGCGCCAGTTTGCATCAGAGCGGTTTTACATCCCAGCGGTTTCTTCTCAGCGATTCCGTCTCAGCGGTTTTGTTTCGTCTCAGCGGTTCCTTAGCGCTAGCGGTACCGCCGACACTAGTAGGAGTGTTGGATTTGATGGCTCACATTTGGGGGCAACCTTCTTATGTAATCCTTGAGTCATGTGGACTTTGTTATCCTGCACACTTAAACACACAAGATCAAATACACATAGGATTTGTTATTCTCAAACCTAGGAGATGCGGAAGACCATGTTCCAACAAACTCCCTCTTTTGATAATAACAAATCCATTAATGATAAATCAGAGCATTAATATATAAGCATGATGAAACTTACTTGTGTGTGTGTGAGATTGATGACTTAGGGTAATTATTGATTTTAGCATTTTGAATTGCTCCCCCTAAATACATGATCCCCCTAAGTGAATGCTCCCCTAATATGTAAGCTATCATCTTTAATTAATCATGGTAGTTTCTATTTTGATAGCGGATTATATTTATCATGTTTGTTCTCCCCCTTTTGTTATTAGAAAAGTGGGTAAGGAGGCAAAACACAGAAAACTTTTGATTAGAATATAAAGGCATGATCGAGCTTGTAGAGAGAATGAAATGATAAGGAGTTTTAGAATAATTTTTATTGAGATAGATCAGAGTTTTTAGCAATATAATATTTTCAAGTATTATTATGTTGGTTCATCCCCTTTTTATATAAGAGTTTTAAGCATAAAAAAATGTAATGATTTCCAAGTAACTAAACTACCCAGACAATATGTCTACACCTTAGCCCCGTACTAAGTGACGGATGGGCATGAGGAGATGCATACATGCCGTAGGTTGGGGTATTAGTCCCATATGCAAACACTAGAAAAACACAACCCAACACTCTTTCCCCTAGTGCCTCGCAAGGCCCCACTGGAACCCTCCCCGGTTAAGGACTAGACATGACTTAGAGGTTAGGTTATCTAATGTCTACAACCCTACGTCCCCGCTATGGTGAGATATGTAATCATGGATAATAATTATTGGAAACATTTACGCGTTTTAAATCAAATTATAATTTCATAGCCAATGAGTTTTAATATTTGAATTTTTAAAGAAAAGTTCACATAGCTAATCCATTAATAAATCAGAGTTTTAGTATTACAATATTTTCATAGAAATAAATCAGAGTTTTTAGCATAAAAAAATATTCTTGTTTAAAGCAACCAATATAAAGTTTACCAAGCAAGTCTACCACTTGTTGAAAGAAAGGAATGTTAAGATTCAAGTGAGGATGCACACAAAATAAAAGACTTTAAATAAGCATGAAAGTGCAAGGTAAAACTATTATATGGTTATGATGCAGAAGACTTATCGAAATACAAGAGACATCTTATTGTAATCAATGATGATCCATAAAAAGATATTTGAGTTAAATTTCATAAAGAAGATGTTTTTGTAAATCATTGTTCAATTAAAATCTGTAAGTTTAACAATAAAGTAACCAAGCATGAAATAATGTTATCAAAAAAGATTACTACAATGTTATTTTAATTCACAATTTCAAAACATACCAAGCATTGTAGAAAGCATGCTAGGTTATCTAGTGCATTTATATAGAAAGAGTATTATAGAATTTTAGCATTAGGATCCAATACTCATGAGAAGAAGTGTTATGTAAGATAATGATGTGCACATAAGTGTATTTTGAATAGAGTAAACTAATGTTTTAATCAAAAATACACAAAATATGTAAAGTAAAGAGCACAATAAAACACAAATAGTTTACTTCCATAAACTTCATTGCACAAAAAAAGTGTACAACTACCAAGGTGCTTTGCACATACAATGCTCATTAAGACTTATCAGGGTGCAAAGTAGTGCTTGGGGGATCACATATTTTATTTTATTTTTATGTTGAGACTAGTGATCTGGTGTACTTAAGAGTAAGTGGTTTTTATTTAGAAAGAAAGATATGGTTTGCACAAGATACTTTACTATTCTTTCCAAGGTGCTCAACCTCACAACTCTTATCAAGACTTATCAGGTGGTTCAAGTAGTGCTTGGTGGAGTTATCTTTGTCACTTTATTTTATGATTTTTGTTTTGTACAAAGTTCTCCGAATACACTAGTTTTGCAAACCAATATAATTTATGAAAAACATAACCACTTTTCTTAACTTTTAAAAGTGCAAATAAAGGAGTGTAGGTAAGATACTTGTGCAATTTTAATTCATTATACAAATACACAACATACACAAGCATTCTTAGATTAAACACATACGTAGACAATGCCAAAATAAGTGAGTGAATAAAGATCATTATCAAACATAAAACATTTTCTCATACTTAGAGGCATGCTAAGCTTAGTTCTACACAACTTTTACAATATAATTGATGCACATATTAATAGATATATCAAAGCATGAAGAAAACAATGTTCAAAGTAGTTTGAAAAGATAAATTGCAACATTTTAGAAGTTCTAAATAATAGATTAAATCATGCTTGATTTTCACAGGAAAGTCCATACAGTTTTTTTTATAGTTTTAATGTTTTATATTTTTTTATTCGATTTTTGTATAAAAATAGACTTTAAACAAATGACAAAAATAAAATAAAAGAAATGTTTTTGTATTTTGATTTTTCACCAAATGAAATAAAGTCAGATGTGCAAAAATAAATAGTTCATATAGAATAATATACTTTTAAGATTTTTTTCAAAATTTTAAAATTGAAGAAAATCAAATAGGTTCTCTAGCGCCGGCGTTAGCGCTAGCGCGGGAAACAGTACCCGATTTTTGATGATTTTGAAATTTTTAATTGTTGATCTTGATTAAGTGTCCCAATAGTGGTTTCATGCAGAAATTTCAAATTTTTAGGAGATGTTTTGGATGGTCCAAATTGCTTGAAACGTTATTGATTTCTTATACGACTTGACAAAATAATCATTGCATGAGATATATTTGCTTATGTTTTCATTTTGACTTGTCTAAAGGCTTGTGCTTATAACTTGAAAAAGATAGGAAATGAAAACCCAAGATATCATGTTTAAACAAATCAAATATGCATGGTTTCGGTGAATAAAGAGATTAGTTCATGCAAAAAAAATGATTGTGTTTATGAATGTGACTTAATCCGTTTAATCCTTTATCCCCCCTTTTTATATAGGCTAAGGAGCTTTGCATTTTTGCCCGTCAAGTACTTGGAGCAACCCGAGTCCAAGTACCAGACATACTCCTTGTCCCCAGCCTTCCTGCAAATCTAGAAAGAAGATGAGGGAAAAGATCCGGATACCCAAGTGGTACCACCCATAGAATAAGTGGATGCCTTAGGTACCCAGATTTGCTTTAGAGATCCCTGTTTTATTTTCCTGCAAGAGCAAGACGTGTGTCCAAACCTATGACAATTTGCACAAGAGATAAAGGGGGTTGAGACCCTTTTCTGAATATCTACATTGCTCTTGCTGGATGATGTTTGAACATTAGAAAAAATAGAAGATTTTTTAATAGTTGAGCTACCGCTGTCGTTAGTGGCTAGCGCCGGGCGGTATGGTTCACTTTTATATCCGACCCCAAATTTTCTAGAACTGTAGCATTGGTTTCCCAAAATCATATCCAGGGATTTTTGACAAATCCCGAATTTGTTGATGGCCATATTGATGTCATGAAGTTTTTTTTAAGAGATGAATTTTCTTTAACAAGCATGACACATTTATTTTCAAAACCCTTTTTGTTATTTTCAATTTGTAAGAGAGAGGTTTTTAGTTTTCTCTCTAAGTCTCCCTTTTCTCTTGTAAGAATTTTGATTTGTGAGAGGGCCTTAGAAAGAGAAACTTCAAGTTCTTTTGCCTTACATAAGGAGTGCTCACACTCTTGGCATGAAACCTTTCTCTTTTCCAAAGAAATTAATTTTTTGGTAAGCTTATGATTTTCTTTGATGAGAGATTCACTTTCACAGTTTAAAATATCATTATCTTCTATACTTTTATCGTAGGCTTTGCAGGTTTGAACAAATTCATCAAAAAGTTTTTCGAAGGTAGGAGGAGTTACCTCAGTGTCACTAAGAACACTGGAGTCGTCATCATCGCCTTTTGTCATGAAGCATATGTTAGCTTCCTCATCATCGCTTGAAGTTGTTGCGCTTGACTCCTCGGAAGACTTATACTCTTTCATCTTGTTCTTCTTTTTGTGCTTCTTTTCCTTCTCCTTCTCTAGAATTTTTGGACATTCACTTCGAACGTGTCCGATCTTCCTGCAGTTGAAGCACACTGGAAGAGATTTCTCCATATCATCATGGCTTGCCTTGTTCTTCCATGAACCTTTCTTGTTGGACCCTTTGGTTAGGTATTTGTGAAAAGTTTTTCTTCTTTCAGGATCCCGCATGAATCTTTTGAAGTTCTTCACAAAGAGACCTTCTTCATTATCATCTTCTTCATCATTGGCCTCAGTTTTTAATGCATTTGTTCTCGGCTCCATATTGTATTCTTCATGTTGAATCTAGAGTTCTACCTCACGGGTTTTGAGATTCCCAATAAGGTTCTCGATCTAGAGCGTTCCTAAGTTGCGTGACTCCGAGATGGCTGTCACCTTTGGATTGAACCTTGGAGGTAAGGAGCGAAGAATTTTCCTCACCAAGTCCCTGTCTGAGTAGGTCTTTCCAAGTGCCTTTGAAGCATTGACGATCTTGGTGAAGCGAGTGTACATCGAGTTGATGTCCTCTTCGGTATCCATCCTGAATTTTTCATATTCAGATTCCAGTTGGAATAGCTTTGCATCTTTCACCTGCGATGTACCTTCATGAGTAACTTCCAATTGATTCCAAATATCTTAAGCAGTTATGCATGCAGAAATTCTATTAAACTCATTCCTATTTAAGGCGCAATATAAAGCGTTCATTGCTTTAGCATTATTTTCACACCTTAGTTTATCGTTATCATCCCATCTATCTTTAGGTTTTAGTAATGTCGCCTCTCCCACTACAGTTGTAGGAGGAGAGTACCGAACTTCTACCATGTTCCATACTTCTACATCCATAGTCATAAGAAAACACATCATTCGATTTTTCCAGTAGTTAAAATATGACCCATTAAAGAGAGGTGGTCGACTAACCCCTTGACCCTCCGGAAAAGCGAGATCATGAGACGCCATTATTCCAGGTTGTTAAGCCGATTGGAATAACCTAGCTCTGATACCACTTGTTGGATCGGTAAGCACCATTAGAGGGGGGGTGTGAATAAGGGTTTTAAAAGCTTATATTATATTTTGAAATACTTGCTTATGATAAGAGATCAAAATAGTGATATAGTTTAAAGATCTAAATTGTTTTACAATAAAGGAGAGGATAATAAACAATTTAGAGAAATTAAGAACAAATCAATTTTATTACACAAAGAGAGACATGAATATTATTAATAAAATTGATTACAAAATTTTGATTTCAATGACGCTAGAAATCAAAGCGAAATATCAAAGGCTCTTTTTGTTTTCTATACCGACTCGTATCCCCACGAACCGGTTGGCTTTAGCCGATCCTTCCCCGGATATGGCCTCAAGCCGCTCTAGCCAACCCTTCCTCGAATATGGCCTCGAGCACCCCCTAGACCTACACCCTAGACCTAGTCGCCAACACGAGGTGAATTTCTGCCCTAAGTCCTACCCAGACCTAGTAGCCAACACGAGGCGAATTTACTACACGATTTAAAAGAGATGGATAAATGAAATAACAACAAAATAAAAACTCCCTATATGGATCTCTTGGAGAAGTGGACGAAGGCCCGTAGAGTATGGTCGTAGTCGATGCAGTCTTTCGTCACGATGATGACGCATGTTGAAATCTTCTCCACGAATCTCCTTAAGCTTTTAAGGATTTGTGGGAGTATCTCTATGAACCTTCCTCTCTATGTTGTGGCATGAAGCTCTGGAATTTTGGATCTCAAGAGGATGAGGAAGACGGAGCCAAGGGGTCCTTTTTATAGCCATAGCGCTAGCGCCTGCGCTAGTGCTACCGTCGGCGCTATCCCATTTTAGGACATATTCTGCGTGGCAGAATCTTCAATCTGAGGAAACAATTCTCTCTTACCTTCTGTGCTTTGCGCTACCGCCTGCGCTATCGGATACCGCCAGGCGCTATCTCATTCTATATGTGCTCCTGGAATTGCGCTTAAGCATTCTTTTCATCGATCGAATTTTCGTCGAACGTAGTGATGAGCATTTTGTCGAGCGCAGCTTACAGTTCGTCGAGCGAAAGCTAGCGCCAGCGCTAGTACTACCGCGCCGTGGTAGAGTAAGCAGTTCATCTCGCGCCAGTTTGCATCTCAGCGGTTTTCCATCCCAGCGGTTTCTTCTCAGCGGTTCCGTCTCAGCGGTTTGGTTTCATCTCAGCGTTTCCTTAGCGCTAGCGGTACCGCCGGCGCTAGTAGGAGTGTTGGATTTGATGGCTCACATTTGGGGGCAACCTTCTTATGTAATCCTTGAGTCATGTGGACTTTGTTATCCTGCACACTTAAACACACAAGATCAAATACACATAGGATTTGTTATTCTCAAACCTAGCAGATGTGAAAGACCATGTTCCAACACATACAAGAAGGAAGGACTTTGCAGGGCTTGTCAGTTAGGTAAGCAGACTAGAAGTAGTTTCAAATCTTTATCCAAGAGTGATTCACCTAGGATTCTGTATTTGCTGCATTTAGATCTTTTTAGACCTACTGATATACAGAGCTTAGGAGGGAAGTATTATTCTCTAGTTATTGTAGATGACTTCTCAAGATTCACTTGGGTGTTCTTTCTTAGGAACAAGCCTGACACCTTCAAAGTTCTAACAGACTTTCTCAGGTCCATCAAGACTGTGTTGCATTGATCAGAGGTGATCATGGCACTGAGTTTGAGTTTCTTCTGATGAGAGAATTCTGTGGAAAAGAAGGGAGCAGGCAGTGTTTCTATGCTCCTAGAAGCCCTCAATAAAATGGGGTAGCTGAAAGGAAAAATAGAACACTAATTGAATCAGCAACTACATTGCTTGCTTATGCTCATTTGCCACTCTCTTTTTGGGCAGAGGCAGTGAACACAGCAAATTATGTGTTGAATAGAAGCCTAATACATAAACTTAAGGGTAAAACTCCCTATGAACTACTCAAGAATAAGAAGCCTAAGGTTAGCTATTTTAAGATTTTTGGTTGTAAATGCTATGTGCATAACAATGATAAGAAATATCTAAGGAAGTTTGAAGCTAAGGCAGCTGAAGGCATATTCCTTGGATACTCTCTATCTAGTAAAGCATATAGAGTCTACAACAAATCTACTCTTAAGATAGAGGAGTCCATGCATGTTTCTTTTGATGAAACTAACCTATTAAATGAGGAGAGGAATACCACCCCTACCATAAATACTTTGCAGGTATCAGATCTATGTGAAGAGCTAAGTGAGCTAAATCTAGAAAGAAGAGATTCTTTACTTCTAACAAATCAAACACTTGAAGATAGTGAAGAAGAAGATCATCCAGAAGATCATGCTAACAAATCAATTCATGTGGCAGCTGAACAAATTCCCCAAGAAGATACTATTGCTGAACCAGCTCTAACTGTTAACCACATCACAGTTAGAGATCACCCAATATCACAAGTGATTGGAGATATTTCAGCAGGTGTTCAAACAAGGCATCAACTACACCAAAATCAGATGCATACTTGTTTCCTATCACAAGTTGAACCTCAAACTATAACAGATGCAGAACAAGATCCAAATTGGATTCTTGCAATGCAAGAGGAGCTCAACCAATTTGAAAGGAACAAGGTTTAGGATTTGGTTCCAAGACCAAAGGGTCATCCAGTCATTGACACTAAATGGGTCTTCAGGAACAAGCTTGATGAACAAGGCAATATTGTGAGAAATAAAACAAGATTGGTAGCCCAAGGATACTCACAGGAAGAAGGGATTGATTATGATTAGACCTTTGCTGTTGCAAGACTTGAAGCAATCAGAATTTTTCTTGCATTTGCTGCATATAAGAAGTTCAAGGTATATCAAATGGATGTGAAGAGTGCATTTTTAAATGGAGAAATCAAAGAAGAAGTCTATGTGGAACAACCACCAGGTTTCATCTCTCCAACTCAATCCTCTTATGTATTTAAGCTTAATAAAGCTCTTTATGGTCTTAAACAAGCTCCCAGAGCATGGTATGAGACTTTAGCTAGTTTTCTTTTGGAAAACAATTTCTGTAGAGGCATAGTAGATAAAACCCTATTTTTTAGGATACATAAAAATCAAACCTTACTAGTTCAAATATATGTAGATGACATTATCTTTGGCTCTACTGATTCAAATTTGTGCAAAAGATTTTTTAATCTAATGCAATCTAAATTTGAAATGAGTAGTATGGGTGTATTATCATACTTCCTTGGTCTTCAAGTGAAGCAAACACCAAATGGAATCTTCATATCCCAATCTTAGTATGCTAAGGAATTAGTGAAAAGATTTGGTATGTCTGATTCTTCCACCATGAAAACACCCATGCCCTCTAATGCTATTGTCGATACTAATGAATCAGGGAAACCTGTTGATCAGAAAGTATATAGAGCAATTGTTGGCTCTTTACTTTATTTAACAGCTAGTAGGCCTGATATAATGTTTGCTACATGCATTTGTGCTAGGTTTCAAGTTAACCCCAAAGAATCTCATCTATTTTTATTAAAAAAGGATTTTTAGATATATAAAGGGTTGCCCTAATCTAGGACTTTGGTATCCAACAGCATCTGAATTTGAATAAACTGGATTCTCATATTCAGATTATGCTGGACGTAGAGTAGACAGGAAAAGCACATCAAGAACTTACCAGTTTCTTGGTGATAGGCTTGTGTCTTGGTTTTGTAAGAAACAAACATCTGTGTCTACATCAACAGCTGAAGCTAAATATATAGCTGCAGGCAGTTGCTGCTCACAGATATTGTGGATACAAAATCAGCTCCTAGACTATGGTGTCAACTTAAATAATTCAATTATATTTTGTGACAATACTAGTGCAATATCTATAGCACAAAATCCAGTTCTCCATAGTAGGACTAAACACAAAGAAATTAGGCACCACTTCCTTAGGGATAATGTGGATAAAAATAAATTTTGCCTAAAATTTATTTCTACTGATTTGCAAAGAGCTGACATTTTCACCAAGCCCTTGGATGAAAAGAAGCATATCTTCTTTATAAATCAGATAGGAATGCTAGATGGAGATTCAATCTGTTAAAAAAAATTAAATTTCTATTTATCCCCTCAATTCGTCGAACGGAGGACGGCGAATTTGAATCATTTGTCGAAAGATGGTCGACGAAACCTTTTAACTTCAGAATCGATAAAGAAAATCTCACCTGTCGAATCGTGGTCGACGAAAAAGATATTTTTGTCGAACGCTGTCTGACGGAGACCTAAAGTCTTTTCGACTTCTGCTTTTATTAGATTTTGGCCGAACTTTCGCTTCACGAATGCGCCCCCTTCTCCGATCTTTCCATTTAATCTCATTTTTTATTTCTCTCTAAGTTTGCGCCTACAGAAATCACTTTCCCTCCAGTTCCTCTCTGCACTTGATCTTTTTCTCTCTTGCAGTTTTCAATGGCGATTTCTCAAGCCGCTCTTTATTCCATGAAGTTCGACGCAGGTTTCGACATCGATATGGAATCGTTTGCTCAGCCAGACCATGTTTTTAAAGACATTCTTCAACTTTTCGTGGAACACCAGATGAAAAAGTTCATGAGCACAAGGACAAAGCTACATATTGCATAAATCAAAGAATGGGTTTACACTGTAGGGCAGAGGATGAAAGTTTATCGGGAACTATATCAGGACATCAGGTTCTTCTAACCCCAAATATTCTATCGGAAGTTTTTGGCTTTGTAAATGGTGATGATGACTTAGAATTAAGCTCTGTTGAGTTTGATGATGCTTTGGTTAAGATGGGTCACTCAATTGGAAACCCTAACCATTTGCTGAAGAAAAACATGTCCATAGAATACAAGATTTTGTCTGATATTGTTGGAAAAGTCTTGTTAGGCAAGACATCAGATCATGATTACATTAACAGGCACCAATTTCTTTTGATGGTGGCCTTGATGGAAAAGAAGAAACTGAATTGGGGATCAGTTCTTTTTGAGTTAATGAAGAAGAAGGTTTCTAAGGATAATGTTTGTTTTGGAAGATTTATAGGCATTGTTCTACAGGAAAGGCACCAAGACCTTTTGGTCTCTCCCAAGGTGACAATAAATGCAAGCAAGATGCTGTCCTCAGCTCTCTTTGCCAAGTGGGACAGGGTGTTTAAAATGAAGAATCCAAGATCAGCAAGGCAAACTTCTGATGATACAAGGACTGTATCAGTCACTCCCTCAGCCCTTCCAGAAGTTCCTTTCCCTATTTCTTCTCCTCCCCTCCCACCTCAACCTACTCAGCATATTTCCCCTACACAAACTCCTACTCCAAATTCTCCAACACCTACAAATGACATTCCTCCTTCATTTGACCTTCTGCCTCCTCACACTTCTCCACCTCTATCTCCCATACATGATGACCACCAGTCACCCATCCACCATTCATGTCCTATCCATCAAAACACCCCTCAACAATCTGCTCATGTTACAAACATTTTTGTACCAACCTTCATTCCATCATCTTCTACACCATCATCATCCAATCCACCAGAATTCATCTATCTCAATTTCTCATCTGTGGCTGATCAAATCCTTGATCACATTCTTCCCAAGCTACACCAACTCCTGGATGCAAAACTTGCTCCAGTTCTTAATATTCTTCCTAAGCTAGATACCATCCTGGATGCAAAATTTGCTCCAGTTCTTCAAGCCATTTCTGATCTATCTGCTAAAATGTCTTCATTCCCTTCCTCTCATTCTGTCCCTTCTTCTAGGGGCCTAGATTCAGGTATCCCTGAAGCTAGGCAGGGGGAGATGTCTCATGAAGAAGCTCCAGAAGCTCCAGAAGCAGCAGAAGCTCCAGTTTTTGCAGATTCAGTTACAGAGTATGATTCTGAAATGATTGATTTATTTACAGTTTCAGAAATTCCAGTTATAGAAGAGATAAATAATATCTATATTCATCCCTCTCTAGATATTATTTCTTTGCTATCTAAGTTTAATTCAGTTTTCTCAAATCTGCCAAAGTATCAAGAATATTCAAAAGTAATAGTTCCATATACTGCTCCTATAAGCAAAGTTGTGTTGAAATAGTTTCTCAAGAATTTTGAAGTTCCAATTCAAATTCAAGCTCCAGTTCAAGCAGAACAATCAGTTGTAATTTCAGAAGAAATTCTCAAGAGTTTTGATGTTCCAGTTTTTGTTCTTGATGACTCTCCTATTCCAGATTTTGATGAAATATGGAAAGCAAAAGATGCAGCTTATGAAGCTGAAGAGTAATGAGTTAAAGCTCTTAAATTGATCAATGACTTGTATGATGACCCAATTCAATCTTATGATTCTAATGAAGATGATAGTGATTCTGATGATTCATCATCCAAGAAAAGAAAGAAAAGGAAATCTAAGTCAAAGGTTGTCCCTAAGCCTCCAAATCCAGACAATAATGTTCCTTACTATATTCTTAAAGGTATTGCTCTTACAAAGGACCTTCCAGAATGGATGAGACTTTCCAGGAATGAAAATAAAAGAAGGAAGAAAATGAGGAAAATTGGTTATTTCTTAGACAAACCAGTCAAGTTCAATCCTCCTCCTCCTCCTCCAGCAGCAGGTGCAGCTGGAACAACAGTTGCTTCCTTCTCTTCCCAGAAGTTCACCTCTCAGCAATCCAAGAGACCAGCTAGCACAAGTTGTTCTCAGAGTTCAAGGTCTTCAAGACATCCTTCAAATTCTTCCAGAAATGTTTCCACAGAATACAAATATCAAGTATCTGATGGATCTTTGCACATGCAAAGACATATTCTTTCTGACCAACATTCATTGTAGGCCATTGATCTTGATGAAAGTCCTTATTCCCCAGTTGATACAAAGGCTGAAGAGATAGCTCAGATGGCTAGATTCAAGGAGAATATTGCCACAGCTCAAATAAATAAAGCAAAAGCTGAAGGAAAAGAATACTCTAAATATTCAACCATGTCAGAGTATAGAAGAAAAGAATTTGAAATGTATAAATCAAAGAATCTGTTCAATGCTGAAGAATATTTGGTACAGCACCCAGAAGCAGTAGTTATTCAAGGCAAATCACAAACTATACTTGGAGCTCAGGACCTCTATTTGAGTAAGAAGAAATCCGAAGATCCCAACAGAGAAATTATCTTTAAACCTTTCTCAGCAAAGAAATGAAAAGGTTCAGACTCTATTTTGTTTTTGTTTGACATTTTGGTTGTAATGTTTATAAACTCAGAGCACTAGCACTATACTTTATTCTATCTACTGAAATGAATTTACATTCTGTCAGATATATATATGCTCTGATGTTTGTTCTTTTGTTATTTATTATTTGAATGATTGTCAAATATTGTCCTAACCCAAATATGGGGAGATTGTTGGAACAACCCTATTACTGATTTGGGCTAGGATCACTATATGTTGACTAGGATCAAGTTGACCCCATTGTATAGTTTAAGGGTCAAGTTTTTAGGCTGGTAGATTAGCTAGAACTTAAGGAAAATTCAAGTTCTCAGCGTTCGACGAACTGCTATCGGCGTTCGACGAATTTCTATCGGCGTTCGACGAATTGTTCTCAGCAGTTAAAGAATTATAGCCAGTCCCAGCGCTCGACATTCTCAGAGCAGTGCTCGACAAATTCCACCCAGTGCTCGACAAATTCTTTACTGAAGCTCAGATCGACAAATACAAACTCCAGATTATTTAATTCTTAAATATCAGTTATTTGTCAGTTCTCTGAACACAGATCGACGACTTTAACAGATCTATTCAAATATCTTTGGACGTATTCAAGACAGATAAGTAAGGATATTATATTCAGTTATTATATTCCTTTCTTTCCTTATTCCAAGACAAAGATAGCCGCTGAGAATTAATGCAAAGGAATATTTCACGGCTAAGGAATTAAAGGACCTGCCAAAGTCGTTTGGTCTCTATTGCAGTTCCAAGACAGAATTAAAATCTGATTATTCTATTCCAAAGATAGAAGATATCAAGACAGAGTTTATTGTCTCTCTAAATTCGACAGAATTCAAAATAACTTTCTTTCAGAATACAGAAAAAGGTTACAACAAGAATACAGAGAAGAAGAAGAAGAACACTTAGCCAAAAACATATTCAGTCTTCTTCTTCCTCAAGCAGCATCTCCATTTCTCTGAGAACAACATCTTCAAGATCTCACTTTCTCAGATCTCTGCTTCAAGTTCAGATCTTCAAAAGAGCAACAATATTCTAATGAATTCATTCTCTCAGATTCATCTGCTATAGAAAGATCTTCTTTCAAGAGAAAGCTTCTCCACCAAACTGTCAAATACTTCTATCAGATAGGGGGAGCTTTACATCAACATCCACTAGAGTCTTCTCTCAGCATATTGACAGAGAAGAACTTCATAACCCCTCTCTATCCCACTCTGTACAGGGTTCAAACTCCCTTCAAAAGTTTACCCCATTGGTGGCAAGACACCTGATCAAAAAATCTAGTTGGTTTTTATGCACCTTAACAAAAGCTCATTGGTGTGAGGGCACCTTATCAAAAATCCTAGTGGATTCCTACCAAGGGTGGTAGAAGAGTAGACATGCCCAAGTTTAGTGGTGAACTACTATAGCTCATTGTGTCTTTTGTATTTGATTTCTTTTCTGTGTTTGTGCTGTGCTGATTTTCTTTACTTAGTTTTTATTACTCACTCTCATATACACATATATATATCACTATTTTTAATTCCACTATAAAACTAAGGGAAAAAGTTTTTAAACTCTATTCACCCCCCCCCCCCCCCTCTAGAGTTAATTTAAGATCTAACCTCCACTTTCATCCTCCATGGTAACTAAAGAGTTCTTAACCTCCCTTGTCAGTAAGGTTCAGAAGGGGGAGAAGATCCAGGAGGAGGAGATGCTTATTCAAGAAAAGAGTGGCCAGGAGAAGAAAAAGAGTGTACAAGTAGATTTGCCCCAAATGCTTTAGATGTTGATATTCCTGATTCCAACTAACTCACTATCTTTCAAACAGGAATCGTTCAAGATGAGCCTTCTGCAGTAAACCAGGGGAGATTACTTCAACTCAGGGGGAACCCCTAGAAGATGATCTGCTCTTGGAAGAGGTTTCAAAGTTTGCTAAGGAGGCTGCTCTGACTGTTGAACAAGATGCACATTCTCAAGGGGCAGCCTCCCTATGAAAATAATACTCATCTAGCTATTGTCGAGGCTGCTGAAGAAGTAGATAAGCCATTGAAGTTTGCACCAAGAAATGTAAAACCACAAGTGTTCTCAAGGAAGAGGAAAGCTTAAGAAAAAGTATAGTACTGTACAGGTGAACAAATTATACTATATCATCTGGTGGATATAATTAGCATGATTATGAAGAACAATATGATTTCTTGAAAGATCATCATTTTGTATGTGTGTCTATAATGTCATTATTGTTCTCTGTATATTGGTTTATATCAAGTTTTATGTTTAAGCATGTTTGAAATAACTAATTTTATTTTGTAAAATTTGTTGAGATAAATAGGGGGAGATTGTTGGGGGAAAACCCTTGTAATTTATCGAACAAATTATCTTAATGTGATTTCATCAGTTAGGTTGTATTACCCACATTGTCTAGAAAGGGTAAATTGGTCATTGGATGTCCTAGGATGTCACACTCACCTTAGAGTGTCAAGACCAGGTCAAGATAAGCATAAATTCATTTGATTTAAAACTTGCATCGAATAGTAGTCGATGCAACTTCGACTAGAAGTCAA
Organism: Dactylorhiza incarnata; assembly: GCA_033032865.1. Classification (NCBI taxonomy): domain Eukaryota; kingdom Viridiplantae; phylum Streptophyta; class Magnoliopsida; order Asparagales; family Orchidaceae; genus Dactylorhiza; species Dactylorhiza incarnata. The sequence continues at coordinate 753,481 of JAWHQI010000250.1, forward strand.
GTCGAATTATCTCAAACTGCCTGTCGAAGTATCAAGTCAAGTCGACGCAATGTCAAAATGAACTCGACGCAGAAGGAAGAGCCTGTCGAAGCCATCTTAGAAGTCGACGTAACTTCGACTTTAATTCAACGCAGAAGACAAAGTTCAAAGCCAAGTCTTCAACTCGATGGATACATCGATAAGTTCTCGACGCAACGTCGATATCTGAGTTCAGTCAAAGAGAAGAAGGAATTCGAAGATGCATCTATAAGAACTCAAAGGTGCGTCAATATGAAGGATAATGAAGTCGACGCAGTGCTGAATAAAGTCAGAAAAGGGAGGTTTTCAGCTGTCCTTTCTGGTGCTTTTCCAGATGATCTACAAGGATGAAATTTGTTCTCTAATGGCTTGTTTATTTACAATAATGGAATGGAGTATTTCAGAGATACATCAAAGACATTCTTGGAAGTTATTCAAATCATATGGACGGGTCGGGAACAGAAATAGAAGGAGACATTCATTGTCCAATGGGCATTCCTTCTAAGGACAGCACAGAAGAAGAAAGAAATTCAAACTATAATTGACATAAGATAGGTATTCAGAAGTAGGAAGAGAACGACAACTAATTCATTATTCTATCTGCTTCTTCTTCTTGTTGCTCTAGCTCTAAGATAGAATAGAAGAATAACATCTTTGTTCACAGGAAAATAGTTTGCTGCTTCTTCTTCAACATCATACAACAGCAAGCCAACAAAAGTACAGAGAGCATCAGGTTCAAAGCTCCTAACCCTTGCAATCATCACTATCTTAAGCAAGGTTTCATCATATTCAGATCCTGAAGTATATAGAAGCAACAACATCAAGTGCTCAAGTTGCTAAAGGATTCTAACTGAACAATCCCATTCTCTTTCTCTTCTTTCCTCTATTCTTACTGCAACTGTAAAAGAGTTTTGAGAATCCCTCTCCAAAGGATTCAGTGGTTCTAAGAGTCTCCCTATCAAAAGACTCAGTGGTTCTAAGAGTCTCCTTATCAAATGACTCAGTGGTTCTAAGAGTCTCCTTATCAAAAGACTTCGTGGTTCTAAGTGTCTCCTTCTCAAAAAACTCAGGCACTGCTAGTGCATTCCTACCATGGTGGTAGAAGAGTGAATTACCCACATTTTTGGGAAACACTATAAATTTCCCGTGTCTTCTGTGCTTGCTTTTTGGTGCAGTCCCATTTTAGTTTTCTGTTTACTGTTTAGTGTTTTTAGATTTCTGTGATTATATTTTACTGACCTGGTTGTGATGATTGCATAGTACTTAGTAGTTTTTATTTTGTGTGCACATTTATGGTATAAAGTTTTTAAATCTCTATTCACCACCCTCTAGAGAATACTAAGAGGCACAATGAGCACTTTAAATTTGTATATTGCGCTTGTTTTAATTTTGTTGTTTCGTTTTTGTTCTTTGTCATTTTCTTTATTTCTAATTTTTAAATAGTATCTTTTTAGTATTATTTCTTCCTAACCTATTTTAAATCTATTAGAGCAGGTTTTCCAAGTTCGATATAATTGTCTGTGTAGTTTGTATTTTCAAAGAAAATTTTATTTTTATATGCACATTCGATCCACAATATATATTGTGCCTCCACGGTAGACATGTTCTCATTCTTATGACTCCGCTCCTTGGATGTCAACGAGTACTGCTAAGAAGTGTTTGTTTTGTCTTGGTACGGATCATTCCTTGAAGGATTGTGTCACTTTTCAAAGAAAATTGGTAGAAGATGATGAACCAGTCATTCGGATCGTGCTTACTACTAATTCTGACAGGATTCCTTCATCCTTTGAAGATATATACGCATCACCAGCTTGTCTATGGGGGACTGTTGCAGATATGCCCATCAGAATTGCCACTGATCTGTATGTTGTTATTGTGGAGCAGGGGAATTCAACAGTGGCAAATCTTTGGGAAGCTGAATTTGAAATGCCCTCTACTATTAATCCAACTCTTTCTCCTCTTCCTGATATTCTTAATGCTTATTCTTTTCCATCCCTGTTGGATTTTGAGTATGCTAACCCATTTATGTGTAATGTTGAAAATCAATTCTGGCAGGGGAAATACAGTGCAGTAATGGAATTCGTTCATTATTCCACCACACTGTCACCACTTGTATTTTCCTTGAAGGATTGGCTGCAGGGAGGCAAGAGATATTCATATGTTGATAAAATGTCGGAAGAGAATAAGAAGGCAAAAAACAAAAAGATTTTGGGATGGAGGACTGATCTTCTTATCCATGGTTACTACTCGGTCTCTAGACCATTAACTTTTATTTCAAGTTACTATTTCAAATCAACATATAGTTTATTTTTCTCTGATAAGTTTGTAATAATAGTAGGTAGGATTTCTTGACTTTTGTTCTTTATACTTATGCCTGGACAATTCTATAAATGTTAATATATGTGTTTACGTCCAACTTAAGGATGTTAAACAAAAGTGCTGCTGGGATACACCCCAGATCTATATGCGTGTGCTTTGGTTTTTAATTTTGTGATTTTATTTCTATCTCTCTTAATTTTAATATAGTTCACCATTTCCCTTTCTTTTCATTTTGCTGGAGCTTACCCTGCAGGGATGTTTGGTAAAGTTTATTTTTGTTGCTGAAATTCAGATCTAGCGCCATCTTCTGATATGCTCAATATCTGAGCATGGGTTCATTCTAAACCTCTCCTCCTATCTATTTACTTTTTCATGTTTAAAATTCTAAATATAGTCTCATATAAGTCTGGGGGAGAGCATTGTGACTGAGTACCCGCACTGTGCATGCATCACTTCATAAGAATGCCTGAAGCACTTTTTGATTTCTATTTAAGCTATTTTTTCATTGTCACGCACACCACCAGCACCCACTCAAACGTGCACTTGCTTGTTTGTGTGTTCTATGTGAATTTAGCTTGTCATAGTGATTAGGAATTTCTCATACTTTTATGGGTTTTGAATTTTGGGAGTAAAATGTTGACTGGTGTAGTGCTCCTAGTCGAGCACACGTGTTCATGTAGGAGTTATTGTAGAATCAACTTCTCAGTATACAATTAGTATTTTGATTTTCTAATTGGGTTAAGATCGTTTATTCTACTCTTAATTTGTGAATCAGGTAGAGTCTGAAAGTACTATAGGTGAGTGTGTAGAAGATTGTTAGAGTTATATTACTCGAGTCAGACGGAATAGTATTATTTCTCGATGGCTAGAACATTCCCCTAGTGACCCTCAGGACATTTGCATTGGTTAGATCATTAGTGTGAGCGTGATTTAGGCGATTTATTGGTCCGTTTGATCTTTTGCACCCATGCCTACATTTTATATCCTTGTGCACACACCTTGAACCTTTCTCCCACCTTTTGATTCAACTCCACCAAAAATTTAACCAAAGCCTAAATAGCTTCCTAATCAAACACATAAATATGAGCTCAAAAATGTTATTTTAAAATAAAATTTGGGAGTGATAATGTGTCTTCGTGAATGCGGTGGCTGTTTTACATTGAAAAAAAAAATCAAATGGCTATATATTTTACTTTTGTAAAATGTTGAAAAGAAAAGAAAAAAAATTCAAAAGGCAAAATAAAAATATAAAAAAGAAATGTTGAGTTTGGGAGTAGGCGATGTACATGAACCATATTGTTTCAGTCATGTCTGGGGGTCCTGTGTGCACATATTATGCTTGGATATCATCTTGTACCAAGCTCTCATTTGGTTTAGGTGTATAGCCTTCATGTTAATCTTTGTATTTCACACTGCGAACCTAAGCCTACACGCTTCATCCTATTAAAAGTTCTATTGATTCATGTTGATGAATTTGGCTAGTGTCGTCGAGAGGGTGTGAAAGGGAAAGCCTATGGCCATCGTCATTGATGGATTTCTTTGGTGGCTACCTTAATCTCCGACGTCAAGTATTGTATCTCTGAGCAATCACGCTACTTTATCCCTATATGTGACTTTAGGATTCACCGTTGATTCTAATTAAGTGTAGAGATAATAAATTGAAATGCACAATAGAAATTTATAAATTAATTTGTATGCTGAGAAGGTCCTTCCGCTGAGATTTATATGCACGCGGGCATAGGACTTCTCATTTTACACCTCTTATTCATTTCCTAGATAATATTGGATGTTCCTACCTCTATGGAGAGTTGTTTCCTCAGGACTAGTAAACACATAAGTATCGGGGTATTTGATGAGTAGATTTCGTATAACATATTTTAGACTCATCTAGGCATATTTCTATATGTAAAAGCTTCATTTTCTATTTGGAAAGAGCGCGTAAATCACTTGATCACTTTTCACGCTTGAAGCACGTTTGCGGCCTAATTTGGTGTGTGAAGTGTCGATTCAAAAGTAATGTGGAGTCACCACTTTATTCTCCAATTTATTCCCTTTTTTGCACTTGGCAAATCTGTATGTACCGACAGCTAATCGCCTCGGTCCGTTTGCGCATCGCGATCATAGGTTGTACTATTTAGGTATAATGTTGATGCTTATGTACGGTCGATTATTTTACTTCGCACACGGGCATGTGTGTGTCCCCTTCTAATCAAATTCAAGTTTTGGCCTAAAATGGTGTTTTGTGCGCGCTCGTGCATTTACTTCTCGCATGGCCGTGTTCGACTGTGCATCAAGATAATCACACGGGTGGTCCGCATTTAGGAAAATAAGATGATCGTGTAGTTTCCTTAGCGCATTAGCACTTCGGTCCATGCACGTGTTTTCCTTGAGTTTTTGGTGTTCTGTTCTAGGTCGTGCCTTTTCTTTTCGCAGGGGTAGTGCTGATTGTGCGAGATCAAAACGCATAGGCAGATCTTGATTTGATGTTTGATTTGCTTGGTGCCAAATTTCGGCGCTGTTTTGAGTTTTTTATTACCCTTCTTGCATGATCAAAATGCACGGTAGTGCGCCCGATCATGCGAGTTCATCTCTTATGCCTATTTAAGTTAATTTTGTCCGATTTTCCTAAGATGGGTTTTTACCTCTTTCAGGAGAGTGCTGAAGAAAATTTGCCTAGTGCTTCTTTAGTCCTTTAAGGGGAAGATCCATCTCCCTCCTCCATTCTCCACTACTTAGGGCTTTTCCCTAGATCATCCTTACTCATCAAGGGCCAATTTCAAGGTACTGGAAGCATCTTCATCGCAAAGCCAGGGTTTCTTTGAGATTAACAAGGACAAATAGTGTGACTAGAGAAGTCGGGTACATTAGGAGGCGATGACAGCCCTCTCAGACCCCAGATGTAGTTGATGATTAATGATTGGATACAGATTGACAACCCGGTGACATCTATCTTCGATCTACAACAAGCCTTTGGATTCAGTCATATCTCTCTCTCTTTTCTTCCCGCAAATCTAGATGTTGTAGCTTTCATATTATATCTTTGTGATGATTGGCATGAATGTTAAATATTTGTTATAATCTTGTCTATGAGATTACTTCTTTTATATGCTTATGTGGATGTGGTGATGAATGAGTCTTAGTGGTAGCTAGGATGTGTTTTCCTCAATTACAATTGTTATTAAGGAAATGTTCAGATTGCGAAGCGGTGAAGGAGACCCACAATGTTTCTAGTGATTGAGATGCGGCGGAAGGCGACCCACCGAGGTGCGAAGCGGTGTTGGCGACCCACATAGTTAATTTAGTTTGTGTTCTTCTTTTTCGCAACAAAATCAAACCTCCCCTAAAACAATCAGAAAATAGGACTTCAATCTCAAGTCTTTTCTCGATGGATAACTCCACCTTGTCGTGTTCCTAGAGAGATCGATACTCGGAGATTCACTCCTTGATTTATATTATTGAACGATCAGTACACTTGCCATTTTTTGCTGCAGTCTCTCTCCCACCTATAACGGCGTGTAGATTTTGCGCATCATGTTTTTGGCGCCATTGCCAGGGAACAGGGTTGTGTGAGTTTCAAAATAGAGAAACAAGAGATAAAATTCTTTTTCATTTGTATATTGCGCATGTTTTAATTTTGTTGTTTCGTTTTTATACTTTGTCGTTTTCTTATTTTCTAATTTTTAAATAGCTTCTTTATAGTTTTATTTCTTCCTAACCTATTTTAAAGCTTTTAGAGCCGGTTTTCCAAGTTCGATATAATTGTCTGTTTAGTTTGTCTTTGCAAAGAAAATTTTATTTTTATATCCACATTCTATCCACAATATATATTGTGCCTCCACGACAGACATGTTCTCGGTCTTATGACTCGGCTCCTTGGATGCAGACGAGTACTACTAAGAATGTTTGTTTTGTCTTGGTACAGATCATTCCTTGAAGGATTGTGTCACTTTTCAAAGAAAATTGGAAGAGGATGATGAACCGGATATTTGGATCGTGCCTAATCGCAATTTTGATAGCATTCCTTCATCCTTTGATGATATATATGCAGCACAAGCTTGTCTATGGGGGACTGTTACGGATATGCCCTTCAGAGTTGCAACTGATCTGTATATTGTTATTGTGGAGCTGACTCCCCATGTTCATTCATCGCCGATGTGTGCTTCACCTTCAAAGGCACCTGAGCATATTTTCTCTGATTTTGAAATTATTGTTCCTCCATCTTCTTTACATGAGTTTTCTACACCTATTTTTGATGAACCTGTCATAGATATTCTACAGGGTGATGATTCAAAGCTCATGGTTGCGTTGCAGTGGGATGAGGATCTCGTTCTCTCCGACGGGGAGTAGGACTACTTGGAGAATGATGGCACGCTGAAGTTGGATGAGGAGGATATCCTTTCCATTGAGGAAGTTTACACTTCTTCATTTGACAAGGAGGTCCAACTCATTACCGAGGCACTTGGTTATCAGATCCCCCTCACTATGATTCTTATGACATCGACATTGATCTATCTTTGGAAGCTGCCAGGACTGAAACCGGGATCACTTCCAAATGTACAGATTATATATGTCTTTCTTCGAATTTGTTTCCCGACCACCCTTCTTTGCTTAAACATGTGCAGTCAGATTCAACAGTGGTAAATCTTTGGGAAGCTGAATCTGAAATGCCCTTTACAACTGATCCACCTCTTTCTCCTCTTCCTGACATTCTTAATGCTTATTATTTTCCGTCCCTTTTGGATTTTGAGTATGCTGACCCATTTTGGGGTAATGTTGAAAATCAATTCTGGCAGGGGAAATACAATGCAGTAATGGAATTCGTTCATTATTCCACCACACCGTCATCACTTGTATTTCAATTGAAGGATTAGCTGCAGGGAGGCAAGAGATATTCATATGCTGATATAATGTCGGAAGAGAATAAGAAGGAGAAAAAATGATATTTGGGGATGGAGGACAAATCTTCTTATTCATGGTCACTACTTGGTCTCCGGACCATTTACTTTTATTTAAAGTTACTATTTCAAATCAACATATAGTTGATTTTGCTCCGATAAGTGTGAAATAATTATAAGTAGGATTTCCTGACTTTTGCTCTTTATACTTATGCCTGGACAATTCTATAAATGCTAATACATGTATTTGCATCCAACTTAAGGTCGTTAAATAAATGTGCTGCTGAGAGACACCCCAGATCTATCTGCATGTTCTTTGGTTTTTAGTTTAGTGATTTTATTTCTGTCTCTCATTATTTTAATATTGTTCAACCTTTCCCTTTCTTTTCATTTTGCTGGAGCATACCCTACAGGGATGTTTGGTTAAGTTTATTTTTGCTGCGGAAATTCAGATCTAGCGCCATATTCCGGTACGCTCAATATCTAAGCATTGGGTACATTCTAAACCTCTCCTCCAATATATTTAATTTTTCATGTTTAAAATTCTCATTATAGTCTCATATAAGTTTTGGGGAGAGCATTGTGACTGAGTACCCGCACCGCGCATGCATTGCTTCACAATCTTGACGGATGCACTTTTTGATTTTAGTTGAAGCTATTTTTTTCATTGTCGCGCACACCACCAGCACCCACTCAAACACGCACTTGCTTGTTTGTGCGTTCCAGGTGAATTTAACTTGTCTTAGTGATTAGGAATTTCTCGTACTTGTATGGGTTTTGGATTTTGCGAGTAAATTGTTGACTCGTGTAGTGATCCAAGTTGAGCGCACGTGTTCATGTAGGATTTGTGTAGAATCAACTTCTCCGCTTACTATTAGGATTATTATTTTATAATTGAGTTAAGATTGTTTATTCTACTCATAATTTGTGAATCTGGTAGAGTCTGAAAGTATTATAGGTGAGTGTGTAGAAGATTGTTAGAGTTATATTACTCGAGTCGGGCGGAAGGGTATTCTTTCTCGATGGCTAAAACTTGCCCCTAGCGACCCTCAAGACATTCACATTGGTTAGATCATTAGTGTGAGCGTGATTTAGGCCATTTCATGGTCTGTTTGAGCTTTTGCACCCATGCCTACATTTTATATCCCTGTACACACACCTTGAGCCTTTCTCCTACCTTTTGATTCAGCTACACCAAAAATTTAACCAAAGCCTAAATAGCATCCCAATCAAACACCTAAATATGAGCTCAAAAATGTAATTTTCAAATAAAATTTGGGAGTGATAAGGAGCCTTCATAAATATGGTGGTTGTTTTTACATTGAAAAAAATCAAATGTCTACAGAGTTTGCTTTTGTACAATGTTGAAAAGAAAAGAAAAAAATTCAAAAGGCAAAATGAAAATCTGAAAATGAAATGATGAGTTTGGGAGTAGGCGATGTACATGAACCATATTGTTTCAGTCAAGTCTGGGGGTCCCGTGTGCGCATATTATGCTTGGATATCATCTTGTAGCAAGCTCTCATTTTGTTTAGGTGTATAGCCTTCATGTTTATCTTTGTATATCACACTGTGAAACTAAGCCTACAGTCTTCATCCTATTAAAATTCTTATCGATTCATGTTGTTAAACTTGACTAGTGTCGTGGAGATGGTGTGAAAGGGAAAGCCTATGGCCATCGTCATTGTTGGATTTCTTTGGAGGCTACCCCAATCTCCGATGTCAAGTATTGTAGCTCTGAGCAATCACACTACTTTCTCCCTATATATGACTTTAGGATTCACCTTCGATTCTCATTAAGTGTTGAGATAATAAATTTAAACGCACATTAGAAATTTATAAACTAATTTGTATGATGAGAAGGTCCTTTCGCTGAGATTCTTACACATGCGGACGTAAGTCATCTCACATTACTCCTCTTATTCATTTCCTAGCCAGTATTGAAAGTTCCAACCTCTATGGAGAGTTGTTTGCCCAAGACTAGCAAACGCTAAAGTCTTGAGGTATTTGATGAGTAGATTTCATATAGCATATTGTAGACTTATCTAGGCATATTTCTATATATAAAAGCTTCATTTTCTATTTGAAAAGAGCACGTAAATCACTTGATCACTTTTCACGCTTGAAACACATTTGCGGCCTAATTTGGTGTGTGAAGTGTCGATTCCAAAGTAATGTTGAGTCACCACCTTATTCTCCCATTTATTCACTTTTGTGCACTTGGCAAATCTGCACATGACGGCAGCTAATCGCCTTGGTCCGTTTACGCATCGCAAGAATGGGTTATATTATTTAGGTATAATGTTGTTGCTAATGCACTATCGAGTACTATCCTTCACGCACGGCCGTGCGTTTGTCCCCTTTTATTCAAATTCTAGTTTTGGCCTGAAAATGGTGTTCTGTGCGCGCTCGTGCATTTTCTTCTCGCATGGATGTGTTTGACCGTGCGTCAAGATAATCGCACGGGGTTCTGCATTTAGCAAAATTGCATCATCGTGTGATTTCCTTAGCGCTTTAGCACTTTGGTCCATGAATGTGTTTTCCTTGAGTTTTGGGTGTTCTGTCCCGGGTCGTGCATTTTCTTCTCACACGACAGTGTTGACCGTGCGAGATCAAAACACACAGGCAGATCTTGATTTGATGTTTGATTTGATTGGCGCCAAAATTCGGTGCTATTTTGAGTTTTTTTGTTACCCTTCTCGCATGATCAAAAGGCATGGTCGTGCGCCTGATCATGCGAGTTCATCTTTGATGCCTATTTAAGTTAATTTTGGTAGATTTTCCTCAGATGGGTTTTTACCTCTTTTGGGAGAGTGTTGAAGAAAATTTGCCTAGGGCATCTTAAGTCCCCTAAGGGGAATATCCATCTCCCTCCTCCATTCTCCACTACTCAGGGCTTTGCCCAAGATCATCCTTACTCATCAAGGGCAAATTTCAAGGTAATGGAAGAATCTTCAAAACAAAACCAGGGTTTCTTTGAGATTTACATGGCCGGATAGTGTGACCAGAGAAGTCGGGTACATTAGGAGGTGGTGACAGCACTCTCGGACCCCATATGTAGTTGATGATCAAATATTGGACGTAGATTGACAACCCGGTGGCTTCTATCTTTGATCTACAACAAGCCTTTGGATTTAGTCATATCTCTCTCTTTTCTTCCTGCAAATCTAGATGTTGTAGCTTTCATATTATGTCTTTGTGATGATTGGCATGAGTGTTAAGCATTTGTTATAATCCTGTCTATGAGATTACTTATTTTTCATGCTTATGTGATTGTGGTGTTGAATGAGTGTGAGTGGTAGCTAGTATGTGTGTTCCTCAAATACAATTATGATTAAGGAAATGTTCAGATTGCGAAGCGGTGAAGTTGACCTGCAGTGTTGCTAGTGATTGTGATGCGGTGTAGGGCGACTCGTAGAGGTATGAAGTGGTGATGACAACCCGCATAGTTAATTTAGTTTTTGTTCTTCTTTTTTGCAACCAAATCATAACCCCCCTAAAAAAAATTGAACAAAATGACTTCAATCTCAAGTCTTTTCTCGATAGATAACTCCACCTTGCCATGTTCCTTAAGTGCTCGATACTCGGAGATTCACTCCTCATTTTATATTACTTGAACGATCGGTGCACCTACCATTTTGTTCCGCAGTCTCTCTCCCGCATAAAGCGGGGTGTTAGATTTTGTGCATCAGTACAATAGGAGTAAGGTTGCTTCTTTGACTGATGATACTAAGAGGAGGAGAAGTTTTGGTCATGTGGTCACAACGGTTAGGGCAAGTACATCTTCTGTCGGCCAGCATGGAGAACAGGTAGTACCAATTGAAGTCCCAATGATCCATATTGATTGAATTGACAGAGATGTCTCTCGTATCCATCAGTCTGTTCACCCAAAGTTAGCAATCACACCCAGGATGCCCAGACCGAGCATCATTGCCCTAGGCAGTTTCCTTTGGCATTTTTCATGGTCTTTGACGTAGATGATAATGCGGATTAACGTTCAATCTCTGCCCAAGGTCGCACATCGTCTCTCCAGTTGTCTGGGCCATCTCTCCAGGAGTCTACACTATCTCTCCAGGAGTTTGGTCATCTCTCCAGCAGTTCGGGCCATCTCTCCAGTAGTCCGGACATCTCTCCAGCAATGTGTGTTAACTATCAACATGACGCCATCTGCTTTAGCCAACTTTTCTGTTCAGTATAGGCTTAACAATGCGCTAGCATCGTGTTCTATCTAATCATATGTGCCTGTTTGCCCAGAAAGCCCGCGACCTACTCTCACTGTTCAATTTTCCCGGTCTCAGCGGTCTCGAATTAGGTGATCGCCCAGATCGGCAGATGCCTCCTCAACCGAGATTTTCTAAGTACCCAGCGGTCAAGATAGTGCGAGATCGCCGGCTCAAGTGGTCTGGTCGTTCTTCTTGTTTTTGTTATTTGTACCCCATTTCCCTGCCCCGGCTCTCCTGTACCCCCGGGCTGCCCGTAGTTTTCAGTTCTGCCCGTTTGGGCAGCCCCCTCGTCTATAAATAGGGGGGTAGGGGTACCAGAAAAGGACTTTTGGCTCCGAGGCTCCAACTTACAACCTGTGTAAGCGGTCTCATTTCTTCGTGATCGCCTTTTCGTGATCGTTTTTTTCCTTTTGTTTCCAGCATCTTCTGTCTTAGTAACCTGCACTTCGCAGTTTTCTCCCATTTCCTTTAGTGTGAATTTTGGAGGTACCATTTTTGGCACCAACAGAACGAACACGCGACCTTCAGATTTCGAAGTGTCAGGTGAAATCCATAGACTTCCGAGATGGCTGATCGCCGTAGAGGTCGTCCCTTGCGATCTCCCAGCGTTCCCCCTTCCGATCACAATCCGTTAGAAGAGCTTGAACGCCGCTTCGAGCTTCGTGTTGAACAAGCTCTCCGTGAGGCCGCCCGAGCTAGGCAGGACGCCACCTCTGCTCAGCAGGAGATCGCGCGGTCTCAGCAAGAGGCCGCTCGAGATCGGCAAGAAGTCGTCCGGGCTCAACAGGAGTCTGCGAAGCAGATTGAGGCTATGAACCAGGTTCTACCGCGATCTCCCAGAAGATCCTTCCTCAAACCTCTCAGGTCGCCACTCCAGACCGCATGGCAGGCGGTCACCCGAGCGATCACCCCGTCCTCCAGCCCGCAGCTCCTCAGCGATCTCAGTATGAGGAGTTCGCCGCCCGTCGTAACTCTTTTCGAGCCGCAGCACAGGGGCCTCCGGCCCAGACCCTGAATTTTGAAGAAGGATTTGCTTACCCTCAAGATCCTCCTGCCTCTTTTCTTCCTCCTCCAGGACCTTCTGTTTTCGGGGAGCCTTCCCCCTTTACCGATGAGATTCGTCGGGATCCGATTCCTCATGGATTCAGAGAATCTCTCCTTCCGGTGTATACAGGAGAAACCGACCCAATGTGCCATCTTCAAGCCTTCGAGTCTGTTGTGGCTCTCAGGAACATTTCAGATGGAGTGAGGTGCAAGCTGATGGTCACCTCCTTCGATGGGTCAGCCATGGAGTGGTTCTATAAGCTGCCTTGTCAATCTATCCCAAGCTTTGCTGCCCTGAGGCAAGAGCTCCTCCTGAGGTTCGCCACCGCAAAGAAGAGGAAGAGTGGTCCTGCGACCCTCTTCAAGATCAGGCAAGGGGACAACGAAACTGCAGCACATTTCGTTGACCGTTTTCAGAAAGAGATCTTGGGAGTTAGGGATATGGATCCCGAGCTCTATATGGTGGCTTTGATCAGTGGTCTGCAGGAGGGTCCTCTGAAATTCAAAGTTACGACCAAGGAGCCTAGCTCCTATCAGGAGCTGATTAGCATTGCCAATCGCTACATAGAAGGGGAGATCAACAACCCCACCTATGTGAGCAATCTGACAAACAAGGTCACTCAGAAAGGCTCTGCGGGATTCTATCCGGCTCCATCTTCCTCTAAGCCCGGACAAGAGCTCCCACCTCCGGCTCCAAGAGGTAAGAATTACCGCAACAACCACTTCAACCGAGGTAATCAATCCTTCCCACTTCAAAATTCATTTCTTCAAACTCCCGCTACTCCTGCTCCGCAAGTCACCCCCATCCACCAGATCCAGTATGCTCAACCTCCTCTTCTACCCACTCCTTCACTTTACAATGAATCCCAAGAGTCCTTCACGGACTTTGGCGTTTCTATGAATGAAGTGCTTCAAGTCCTTCAGAAGCAGCCCTTTTTCAAGAGGCCAGCTCCGCTGAATTCTGACCCGAAAACCAGGAACCCAACTCTCTATTGTGAATATCACAGAGATAGGGGTCATTTGACAGAGGATTGTAGAGCACTCCGCCTATTCTTAGAGAAGCTTCTGAAGGAGGGGAAGCTTCGAGATCTCATCCAGAAGAATGATTCTACCAAAGCCTCAACCTCCAAGGCTAAGGAAGTAGCGGAAGTCCATTGGGAATGCGAAGAAGTGGACGATATTGGCCATCTTGGCAATATCGGCTTTCCTAATGAATGTGTGGATGCTGATGACGAAGGCGCCTTGGGCAATCTCTTCTGCATCCACGGAGGTGCAGGTCCGGAATCTTCAAGAAAGGCGAGTCTGAAAAGGGTTTATCAATCAGAGGTTGCTGCCACCTCTTCAGCTCCGGTCCGGGGAACGGTCACTTTCGGTGACGAAGACCTTCCTCAGACCGCGAATCCTTTTGACGACGCGGTCGTCATCAAAGCCGTAATTGAAAATTATACAGTAGAGAAGATTCTGATTGACACGGGAAGTTCAGTCAATGTGCTCTTCAAACCCGCCTTCGAGGCATTGAAGACAGGTAAAACCCTCCTTTCGACTGAAGGCCCCCTCTATGGTTTTTCAGGAGAGAAGAAAGAAGTAGAAGGGCTCGTCACTCTTTCTGTGATTCTGGGAGGGATAGTGAAGCTGGTCAAATTTATAGTCGTTGATGCTCCCAGTAGCTACAACGCCATCTTTGGAAGACCCTTCTTGAATGCCTATCAAGCCATCGTCTCCACCTATCATCAAGCGGTGAAGTTCGCCTTGAACGGCAAACAACACCGAATCAGGAGCGACCCAAGGAAAGCCAGGGAATGCTATGTAAAGACGCTCAACATGATCGTATCCTCTCCTCCTCAAGAAATCATGATGGCTGAATCAATCGAAGCTCCTGAACAAGTTCCAGTTGCAGAAGAAATTGAGGAGGATGCAAGAGATGGAGTGCGCTTGGAACCTGCCCAAGCAACTCAAGAAGTCCGGATCAGCGAGGAAGATGAGAGCAAGAGCCTCTCCATCAACGCTGAGTTATCCGAAGCTGACAAGGGTCAGCTCATCTCTTGCCTTCTGCAAAATCTAGATATCTTCGCTTGGTCGGCAGATGACATGCCCGGAGTGGACCCAGATGTTGCTTGCCATCATCTCAATCTTGACCCAAACTTCATCCCAATCCAATAGAAGAAGAGGTCTGTTGCAACTACTCTAGCACAGCCTATCCTTGAAGAGATAGAGAAGCTCCTGAAGGCAAAGTTCATCCAACCAATTCAATACCCGGAATGGGTGTCAAACGTTGTAATGGTAAAGAAGTCGGGTGGAAAGTGGAGGATGTGTGTCGACTATACCAAACTCAATAAAGCTTGCCCCAAGGATTGCTACCCCTTGCCTCGGATAGATTCTTTAGTAGATTCTGCGGTAGGTTATTCTTTTATGAGTTTTTTAGATGCTTTTTCAGGTTATCATCAAATCAGAATGCATAAACCGGACATACCCCATACTTCATTTATCACAAATGATGGTTGCTTCTGTTATCTCGTAATGCCTTTCGGGCTAAAGAATGCTGGTGCAACCTATCAGAAAATGATGGACACAGTGTTCAGAAGTCAAAAAGGAAGAAACCTCGAGGTATATGTTGATGACCTCCTGATAAAAAGTAAACTGTTTTCTTCTCATCTTAGAGACCTCTCGGAAACTTTTGCAACCCTTCGAACTTTTAATATGAGGTTGAATCCGTTGAAGTGTGTTTTCGGGGCAAGTAAAGGAAAATTCCTGGGTCATCTCCTTACTCCAGAAGGGCTGGAACCCAATCCTGACAAAGTGAAAGCTATTCTGGAAATGCCACCTCCCAAGTCCCCAAAAGAAATTCAGCAGCTGGGAGGGAGGATGGCAGGTTTAAGTCGCTTTATCTCCCGTTCAGGAGATAAGAGTGCACCTTTCTTTAAAACCCTCCGGGGAGGGAGTAGGTTCGAGTGGACAAAGGAATGTGATGATGCTTTCACTCAGCTGAAGAAGCAATTGACATCAACTCCTTTGCTCCAAAGCCCGCGAGAGGGAGAAAATCTTTTCCTATATATGGGAGTCGGAACTGATGCCATAAGCTTTGTTTTGGTCCGAGAGGAGAAAAAGAGGCAATTCCCAGTCTATTACGTGAGTCGGATCCTGAAGAATGCAGAGACTCGTTATCCTATTCTCGAAAAGTTGGCTTTAATGCTTATAACTTCAGCAAGAAGATTAAGGCCATATTTTCAAGCTCACTCAATTCTAGTCGTTACTGATCTTCCATTGAAAAGTGTCTTGGAGAAGCCGGAGCATTCAGGCAGGTTGGCAAAGTGGGCAATAGAGCTCAGTGAGTTTGACATATCCTATGTTCCAAGGATGGCAATCAAAGCTCAGGTCTTAGCAGACTTCATGGTGGATGCCAAAGAAGTTGAGTCACAGAAGGGGGTCGGAGTGCCCCTTGCCTAGAAAATCTTTGTGGACGGAGCTTCAGGGAAAAATTCTTCTGGAGCAGGAGTTGTCTTAGTCAACCCAAATGGAGTAAGGCTGGATCAAGCGCTGAAGTTCTATTTTCAAGTAACAAACAATCAGGCGGAATATGAGGCTTTGCTAGCCGGTCTCAAGTTTGCTAGGGAGCTGGGAATTGGTGATGTCGAAGTTTTCACAGATTCTTTGGTGATGGCTTCTCAAGTAAATGGGACTTTCGAAACTAGAGATAGTATTTTAAAGCAGTATTTAACCCTGGTAAAAATTGAGGTTGGGAAGTTCAAAAGCTTTACTATCAATCATATTCCAAGAGGTGAGAACGTGGAAGCAGACGAGTTGGCAAAATTTGGGCTTCTCTCAGGGGGAACAACTTCGGAATTGTTTCGCCCGACGATTGAAGAAGGAGAGGTCATGGAGATTGATCAACATCCATCTTGGATGGATCCGTTTGTTCTTTATCTTTCAACTGGAGAGCTCCATCCATCAATAAAGGATAGGAAAAGGTTTAAATGGAAAGCGGCTAACTATTATCTTATTGCAGGAGTACTTTATAGGAGAACTTTCCTTTCACCATTAGCACGGTGTGTTTCGGAGGAGGAGATTCCAGCGGTCCTTCAAGAGGTCCATTCTGGAGAATGTGGAAGTCACTCGGGAGCCAGAACGTTGGAAAAAAGAATTCTAAGGCAAGGCTATTTTTGGCCTCAAATGAGGAAAGATGCGGAAAAATTTGCTAAGAAATGTGTAAAGTGCCAGAAGTTTGCTCCTCTCCAAAATCAGCCGGCTCAACAACTCAAGTCGATAGCAACTCCATGGCCGTTTGCAGTTTGGGGAATGGATTTGATTGGGCCTTTCCCTATGGCAAGTGGGCAACGTCGATATATTATAGTTATGATTGACTACTTCAGCAAATGGATAGAAGCAAAGGCATTGGCCAAAATTACGACTCAAGCCGTGAAAAATTTTATTTGGGGAGAGATAGTATGACGGCACGGAATCCCGATGGCAATCATCACGGATAACGGTTCCCAGTTCAACAATTCAATTCTTATTAATTTCTGTAAGCAAATTGGCGTTGAGCTACGTTTCGCTTCCGTGCATCATCCAAGAAGCAATGGGCAGGTAGAGGCCGCCAACAAACTCATCATAAATCTCTTGAAAAAGAAGGTAGAAAATGTCAGGGGCAACTGGGCAGAACAACTACCTTCCGCCTTATGGGCCTTGAGGACAACTCCAAGTTCTGCTACTGGAGAAACTCCATTCAAATTATCACACGGTTCCGAAGCCCTTATTCCGGTGGAATTTGAAGTGAAAAGCCCAAGAGTATTATTGGCGCAACAGAGTCAAATTGACTGGATGGAAGGAAACGATGAGGAGTTGAAATGCAGCCTTGATTTAATTGAGGAGTTGAGAGATACGGCAATCATCAGGCAAGAAGAGGTAAAGAGAAGAATGGCGAGGCTATTTAACAAAAATGTAAGAACCAAAGAGTTCGCTGTTGGGGATCTAGTCCTGAAGAAAGTAGATTCAGCAGCAAGAGCTGGTTCAGTTGGAAAGCTTAACCCAAATTGGGCGGGGCCGTTTGTGGTGAAGAGCGTGCTTAAAAATGGCGCTTACCATCTCCAAACTTATGAAGGGAAAGAATTGCCCATTCATGGAGCGGAGATGATCTCAAACTCTTCTTTTCTTAAATGTTCGTATCCGATTCATTCATTCTTTTTCTCATTTTTTCCCTCTCAAATGTCATGCAGGTATTATCAAAGCATTCACAATATGAGCGATGGGTGATAAGTTTTAAGCATGTTATTTGTTGAAAAACCAAAAACCTATCAAAATGAGACATCGACGGATCCTACTATCTTCCCCCTCGACTTGTTAGCTCGACGTGTAATCCTTTCGGGACCACAGATGTCGGGGAGATTTCGAATCTGTGTAGCAGTAGCTCGCCAAGCTTGAGCGATGGAAGTTTAGGATACCGGGTCCTTGCTGACATCTGGCACACCTCAGCATTTCAAGGGGGTCTAGGTGGCTGGCTCAGCTCTGTCATGCATTAAGAAGGACATTGTTACGATCTTAATGATCTTTCAGGGAAAGCAATGTCGGTATAGCCTCCGCGGCATGACCACACCTGCCCTACCGATCATTTTGATCCGTAACTCTCGAATACTCGTTGAAGCATGGTTAAGGGGCGGTCAGGAACATCCGTGACCGTCGCCTGAACCTTAGATTGGCATGTTTGCAGTAAACTCAGTAATCCTTTGTTTAAAAAGAGAGGCAATGGCGGTATAGCCTCCGCGGCATGACCACACATTCCTTTTGGATCATTCTTAGAGATCCCATTTTCATATCTTCTTACTTCAGAAAGAAAAATCTTATTCATCCCTTTGTACTGGGATCGGGCGGTCAGAAATTTGTGAGACCGCATGTTTTTCTTTCCAACATTCTCCAAAGAGTGATGAGTCATTTACGATCGCCGGACATGACTTTTTCAGGATAATTGAGGTCGCTATTCAGAAAGCTCTTACGCCGACTTGACAGAGCTCGACCCGGTCTCAGTAAGATCGAGATTCTGGTATTCCCCGTTATTCAAAGTTACATGGAATAATCTTGATGCTCTGTTTTCCCTTCGAGTTGGGTTTTTTCTTCAAAAAGGGCGGTCTGAATATAATGTGATCGCTAAACTGGAGATTCATGAAGAGTTATTGCTTTTCTTTTCAAAGTAATAGTTTTGGTTATCAAAGGGGTCGTCAGACGGATTTCAAGTCATTTGGGCACCGAACACCCAAAAGTTTAATTTCTTCAAATCATCTTCGGATTGAAGTTTCCTTATGTTGCGATTCGTATAATGTGAGACCGCGTGACTATTGCAAATAAGTTGGTTTTCTGATCACAGTTGAGTTACTGAATGTCTTTCAATGATCTGATTATCTCGAGATCGCAGAGTATTTTTATTTATACAGTATTAATCTCTTTCAAAATCCTTTTTGTTTTTTCCAAGAGATCGCCACCTGAAATCCTTTAATGATGATATAAAATTGTAACAAGCCTAAGGCATTGAGATCGAATGCCGAGTTCAAACTCAGAGGAACAAATATATGCATCAAAAATAAACTCATCCACAGACAACATAACAGAATCTAATTTTTATATATATTCTGAATTTTCAATTACAACGAGACTGCTCGGTCTCCAAAAGGGGAGAAAGGAAAGTTTGTACAATTCACTCTCTCTTTGATCTCTTAGAAGACCGCTCGCTTGAAGAAGAAGAGTCAGTTTCTGCGGAAGATTCTTCTAAGCTTTTCCCTGGAATTCTAGATCCAGAGCTTGAGCTCGAACTGGAATCTAGACCCAGGGTATAGCGGCTTCCGCTTTCTTCGTCTTCGATCACAACATCTTCGTCTTGACCAGCGGTCTCATCAGCAACATCCGCGGTCTCTTCGGCAGTTGCAGATTGCTCTTCAATCCTCTGTGCCGCGTCAGGGAAAAGATCGGCAAACGTAACATCCTTATATTCTTCGGTGAATCCACCTCGGCCTCGAACCTCATTCAGCACCTGGTCGGCGGTCTCTTTAATGTGATGCATCATAGCCCTCTGAAAAGCTGGATTTTCAGGGTCATAAGCTGCTTTTTCAAATTGCTACAAAAAAAAAGATATATGTTAGACCGCGCGATCATAGGTAACGCGTTCGTAAGATATAAATAAAATTCTCACTTTTCTTTCTTCTTGCAATGCAGTTATTTCATCCAGAGCGCTGCGAAGAGACCGCCCCATATGGTGATTTAAGATTGTACTTCTAGCGGTCGCTTGGGCACAGAGGTCGGGGAGCGCATCGGTCTCTATATTCAGTATTTCATTTGTATTCTTTTTCCCATACAGAGCCGAAGTGACCGCATATGCGTGACGGGTCACCTTTCCGCTCCACAGGGGCAGATCAGTGGACACCTTCACAGACTTTCCTTTGGCCTCCCATTTGAGGAGGGGCTTTCCTTTGATTCCTTCATTCTTCTTTTGAAACCGATCAAAGGGAAATCTCGCTCGACGGTCTCAGAGGTAGTGCCGAACACGTCGGCCTCACGCTTCAGCCTCCTCTCCCTCTGTGTAAGAACCTCTGCAGCTGGGGAGATAGGATCTTGAATAGGGACCGCAAAGGTCGCTAAAAAGCGGGAAAAAGTTAGGAAAGCATACAAAAGGTATGAAAGGAAATTATTCGAGACCGCAAGAAAAGCTTACTTTCAGCCGGAATAATCTCGGCGATCTCGGGCCAGATCGCTAGATAATGAACAAGATCGATCCTCTTGCCCGCCAAGAAAGCCAGGATTTTCAGCTCCTCTTCTGAGACCGCTTTTATCTTCTTAAAGATACTGTCAGGTCGCGGAGAAGGCGAGTTTTTGAGACCGCCAAGGTCACCTTCAAAAACAAGAAACCTCTCTGTCCAAAAAGAGATTTTATTTGGAAGGTTCAGGATTTTTATTCCGTCTGCTGAAAAGTACATCAACCCTTTGAACTCTTCCTTCTTTCTGCCTTCCTTCAAGATCTTCGCGGTGAAGGTTGCGCGGAACAAATTCATTGTAAACTTCACTCTTTCCGATCTCAAGTAATTGATGAAGACATTAACTAGGCCGATGGAGTTCGGGGCCAGCTGGGCAAGCACGAAGCCGTAATAATTCAGGATCTCAAGACATTCCCATGGGAGGGGAATCCTCAACCCATTTTCAAAGTGATCGATGGGAATAATAAACTTTTTCTCCTCCGCAAAGTTCAACTTTTCTTGTTCAGTTGGCGGTCTCACAACTACCAGAGTTTGGATCATATATTTCTTTATAAACTCGATATATTCATCCTTTGATAGACGACCTTGTTTGTGATCGGCGTTCAGAAAGATGGTGGCAGAAGAGGCATGAGCGGACACCATTTTCAGCGATCGATGAGATCGGTGTTTAGAGCGCATTCAAGAAAGCGTAAAATAAAGGTCATGAAGACGGCTATTTATAGAAGACGAAGGGTCATTTAATAATCATTACATCTTGAAGACCGCCCAGCCAAAACATGTTCAGACCGCTCGACCTATGCAAAATTATATGAAAGCATACTATGGTTGGCGATCTCAATCAATAAAAAATAGCAGCAATACAAGCAACCCAGGCATAAAGAGATCAAAATTCAACAAATCAAGACCGCACAAAACATTAAAATCAAAACAAGTCACAAATATATGGAAAATAATAGTAAAATTTGTTCATCTCCTAGGAGGCCTGTTTCTCCCTACATGAGCTGCGACATCTTGCATATCGTTCACTGCAGCCATAACCGACACCAGGCTGTGATTAGCCAGCATTGCAGACCGATGGATTTTCGACATTTCTTTGTCCACCTGCTCCATGGGGATCAGTACAATTTCAGGTTGCGGTCTCTCCGCTGGATGATCGCTGGAGGTACCCGGTCGCATCAGCATCTTTCCGTGACCGCTCCTCAGCCTCTCATTTTCCGCGGACAGCGCCGTAGCTTTCCCCCTATAGTATTCAGCCTCTTTTTCAGCCTTCTTCAGAGCTCGCGCGATCTCGGCAACCCTCAGATCGCATTCCTCACGAATCCTCTTCTCATTGGAACGCAATCTTTCTTCGAGATCACGGATCTGATCGTTCTGAGTCCGCTCCCTCATCAGCATAGAACGAACATCCTCAAACATGGGGTTAAGGATGTTAGTTAACTGAGGGGAGATCTCGATGGGCTGAGGAAGTTCTCCCTCCTCGATCTCAACATTTTTGTTATCTGCGGTCATAGGAGATGGGTTATGTAAATCATGAGCGTATGATCAGATAAGCTTTTTAAATAAACAGAAAGAGTACTTGGAAAGAAGTCGAGACCGCAGTCACGTAAAGCTCTTCTGATATCTTTAGTGACCGCGGGATCTGCGGTCAGAGAAAGATGATCTGATCCCCTTAAGCGCTCCAGATCCATTCTTTCCAAACCTCTTTTCTGCATTTTTTCTCCTTCTTTTCTTCTTCTTTTTAATTCTTCGTTACTTAAGAGGATATTGTCGGTCTCAATAAAAACGATCTCGTGTTTTCTTTCAGGAGAAGCAAAATGAACTGTAGGTAATGGAAGGAACTCAGCTGACTGGAGAATCATTTTATTCTTACCAGCTCGTGAAATCGAGACCGCCGCCGCACGATCTGCTGCAGCCTTGTTCGAGCGATCTCCCTGAAGAGAGTCATCCGGGAGACCGCTAGAAAGTACAGCTTTCTCCTTAGCGATCTGCAGCTTCTCCGCGATCTCCTCGCCGTTTTTGTCCGAAGTCTGCAAGACCTCAGCCTTTTTCCTCTCTTCAGCGATCAGGGCCGCCTTTTCCTCAGCGACCCTGACCGCCTCTTTCTTCCTCTCCTCAGCGATCAGAGCCGCTTTCTCCTCAGCAACTCTGACTGCCTCCTTCTTCTTCTCTTCCTCGACGGCCTTAGCCGCCTCTCTCCTCTTCTCCTCTTCCTCTCTTTCCTTTTTCTCTTTCTTCTCCTTGTCTTTCTTCTTCTCCTCGTCCTCCTTCTTTTTCTTCTCCTTCTTCTCCCTCTTTTCTTTCTTATCTTTTTCTTCCTTCTCCTTTTCTTTCTCTTCTTTTTCCCTCTGTTCTTCTACCTCTTTTTCTTTCCTCCTCTTCACCATCTCTTCCATTTCCATCTTTTTCCTTTCCTCTTCCTTTGCCTTGATCGCTGCGTCGGCGATCTCCTTCTCCCTGTCCGCGATCTCCTCATCAACGGCCGCATTTCTGAGAGCTGAAGCCTCTAAGGGATCCAACACCTGCAATGATGAAAAAGATGAATTGTTAGAAGAAACCTCATCAAGGTAGGCGATTAATCCAGAATCATCCTCTCTTGGTAAGGTTGAGACCGCGGGAAGGAAGGGGAGATCGCCCTTAGCATTCACCTTCTGAAACTCAGCGGAGTCTTCCAGGTCGATGGATTCAGAAAATCTGGTCGCTTCCATGGCGGTCACGTCTTTTCCTTCCTCATTTCTTCTGCTTCTCTTATAAGTCAAACTAGATGGACTTGTATTTTTTCTCTTCTTGCCCTTTGCAACGATCTCCTGGTCAGCAATCTTCTGCCTCAAGGATTCGGCCTCAGCTCCCTTCTGACGCAGCCCAGCCAGAATGACCTCGGTGGAGACGGTCTCAGGAAGCTTGGAAGATGTTTGATTCAGTGCCTCCAGGGATTTCTGACAATTAAAAGAAATGGAAAAGTCAGGCAATTTCCATACAGGATCTGAAGAAGTATTAGACGGATCAGAAGCAACAGAGACCGGCACAATCGAGCCCTCAGGAAGCTCAGTTTTCTTTAACGGAGATCGGGCGGTCTCCTTTGAAGTGCTCACTTTTGTTAAGATCTTCGGTGCCTTCTTTCCTTTCTTTGAGCTGACACTTTCCTTTTTTCCAGGAGAGTTCACTTTCGATGGGAGAGCTTTTAAGAGATCGAGCATAGTCATCTTTGCTAGGACGCACCTGCCCAATTATCAAAGACCGCTCGAATAGTGGAGTTCCTCAATGTCTTGCAAAATGAAGTTTTCAGCCGGTATTTATAGACCAAGCCGCATTAATGGTGGTCGCGGTCTGAGCGGTCAAAGCTTACATTTTCGAAGTTCCAGGTGCAACTTAAAAATGTGCGGGGATTATGTTTGCCCAGAAAGCCCGCGACCTACTCTCACTGTTCAATTTTCCCGGTAGCAGCGGTCTCGAATTAGGTGATCGCCCAGATCGGCAGATGCCTCCTCAACCGGGATTTTCTAAGTACCCAGCGGTCAAGATAGTGCGAGATCGCCGGCTCAAGTGGTCTGGTCGTTCTTCTTGTTTTTGTTATTTGTACCCCATTTCCCTGCCCCGGCTCTCCTGTACCCCCGGGCAGCCCGTAGTTATCAGTTCTGCCCGTTTGGGCAGCCCCCTCGTCTATAAATAGGGGGGTAGGGGTACCAGAAAAGGACTTTTGGCTCCGAGGCTCCAGCTTACAACCTGTGTAAGCGGTCTCATTTCTTCGTGATCACCTTTTCGTGATCGTTTTTTCCTTTTGTTTCCAGCATCTTCTGTCTTAGTAACCTGCACTTCGCAGTTTTCTCCCATCCCCTTTAGTGTGAATTTTGGAGGTACCATTTTTGGCACCAACAGTGCCGAGGCAAGGATATTTGTTTTGGCAGATACGCTCTTTAAGCACTTGAACCTGCTTGGATCACAGCTAGACAAATATAAGCAGGGAGAAGAGCAATAACACGATATGCGCATCATGGTGGAAAGATCTGGGTACGTATCTTTCCCAACAAACCTGTTACAGTAAGACCTACGGAAACACGTATGGGTTCGGGCAAGGGATCCCCCGAATATTGGGTATCCGTTGTGAAACGGGGCCGAATACTTTATGAAATGAGTGGAGTATCAGAAACTGTTGCCAAAGCAGCTATTTCCATAGCTGCATGCAAAATGCCTAACGAACTCAATTTGTTATTTCAGGATAGGTAAACAAAAGTAAAGGAATATTGAAAATGAAAAAAAAAACGCGGGTTTCTTTATCTCTGGACAGACAATATTTATTTTTTCCCTTACATTGAAATAAGAGATTCAAATAAAAATGATATGGTTCAACCTCAGACCCTTTTGAATGTAGCGGATAACAGTGGAGCTCAAGAATTGATGTGTATTCGAATAATAGGAACTGATAATCACCGATATGCTCATATTGGTGATATTATTATTGCTGTAATCAAAGAAGCAGTGCCCAACATGCCTCTAGAAAGATCAGAAGTAATTCGAGATGTGATTGTACGCATGTGTAAAGAACTCAAATGTGACAACGGCATGATAATACAATATGATGACAATGCAGCGGTTATCATTGATCAAGAAGGAAATCCAAAAGGAACTCGGATTTTTGGTGCGATTGCTCTGGAATTAAGACAATTGAATTTTACTAAAATAGTTTCATTAGCAACCGAAGTATTATAATATTTTAAATAATACTAGTAGATAGATGAAAAAGGGATATATTCTTTGTATAGAATATTCAAATATCTGAAATAGATCCGATGAATGGATATGGATTGTGTCTCATGCATATACTTTAAATTTTTTATAATTTCAGAATAAAAAAATTCAATAAAATAAAAAAGAAGCATGATTATATCAAAATGAGGAGGCACTAATAACTATAGTTTGTCATGGGTAGGGACATTATTGCCGATAAAATAACTTCTATAAGAAATGCTGACATGAATCAAAAGGGAAGAGTTCAAATAGTATCTACTAATATCACTAAAAACATTGTGAAAATACTTTTATGAGAAGGTTTTATTGAAAATGTTTGAAAACATAAAGAAAGTCAAAAAAAATTCTTGGTTTCAACCTTACGACATATAAAGGCTATAAAAGGGAAAAAAATAATTTTAAAACGTATAAGTCGACCCGGTCTACGAATCTATTCCAACTATCAACGAATTCCTAAGATTTTAGGCGGAATGGGTATTGTAATTCTTTCTACTTCTCGAGGTATAATTATAGATCGAGAAGCTCGACTAGAAAAAATTGGAGGAGAAATTTTGTGTTATATATGGTGATTCTCTTGGGGTACCCTAATTTTCTCTCAAACTTACTTTTTGTAAAATAGAGAGAAGATGTGAATTATAGAACTCTTCCTCTATTAGTTGATACTTAAAAGGGGATTCCCTGGAATGAAAGAACAAAAACTGATTCATGAGGGTTTAATTACTGAATCACTTCCCAACGATATGTTCCGAGTTCGGTTAGATAATCAAGATCTAATCCTAGGTTATATTTCAGGGAGAATCCACATGGGTATAAGTCGACCTCCCCCATGGGGATGGTCTACAGGGTTCATAACTACTCCTATTACTACAGCACGCATACCTAGCCAACACTTAGATCTGGCTTTACCCAAACTCAGATTAGATCACATAGGATTAGATCTTGATTATCTAACCGAACTCGGAACGTATATACCCAAGCACTTGAACGTATATACTCAAGATCTAATCCTATGTTCCGAGTTCAGTGAAGGGAGATCTAATTAAACCTAGGATTAGATCTCCCTTCACCGAACTCGGAACATATGATTAGATCTTGATTATCCTAGTTCGGTAAAAAAAATAATTTTAAAACGTATAAGTCGACCCGCACTACAAGAAATCTGACTTTTAGTGACGAAAAATTTGGTCACTAAATATTGTGGGTTGGTCACAAAAGACATTTAGTGACCAAATTTTATCCGTCACAAAGTGGTTGCAAAAGCACCGTCACAAAATGTATTTAGTGACCAAAATAATGGTCGCCACTAAATGTATATTTTTAGTGACGAAACTAATCTCCGTCACTGATTATTTTTAGTAACCAAAATAATTTTCGTCACAAAATGTATACTTTTAATGACAACTATTCTCCGTCACTAAATATATTTAATGACCAAAATAATTTGTCACTAAATATATTTAGTGGCCAAATATCTTTGGTCACTAAGTGTGTATTTTTGTGACAACTGTTCTCTGCACTAAATGTATTTAGTGAATAACAAAATTTACATCACTAAATATATTTATTGTCCAAAACAATATTTGTGGTTGAATAAATACTTCTAGTGATCAAATTAATTTTGTTATTATTTATGCACAAGATCACACACAATAATAGAGTTTCAAATTTCTAAAAGAATCTTATTGCAAGGAGAATTTTCTTTTAATTTACTAATAAAAAAAGTAGGTGGGAGATAGCCCAAACCCCTCTATACAAACCAATGGAACTTTTATCTCTCTATTAAAATCAATACATATAAAAGGAGAGCTATATGCAAAGGACCTAATGCCTAAACAGATGATGCTTATGGAAACATTTCACTTTTTCTTCACAAACAAGTAGTGACATGGAAAGAAGATGACTTGCACTCCTCTCTTCGCCTTTGCAAATGACTGAAGAAGTTTGCAACAACATGATTGAAGGAGTTGGAGTGTTGGACCGCATCTTAGTAAATTAGATCTTTGTTCTTCTCCAAGAAGCCGCTTGTATCATAAAAGACCTGATACAATTAGCTATATATTAGTCATATAAGAATCAACAAATCATTTTATATAAGTAACATGTAAGATAACTCAATTGGGACAACTGAGAAACGAGGAGGAAATAAACAAAATTGGATGGATACTATTATATAAAACATATTCAAGCGCTGTTTCATAATTGGATGAATACTGTTATATATATTCTCCTTACCATTCTTGACAAAAATGAAAAAATGGTGCATGGCAATTAGAGAACATGGGCTACAATCCCCTTGGACAAAAAAAGAACATTTTTATTAGGATGTCCTGTATAAACCTAAGTTGAGATCGGAGGAGGTGGAAATCATCAACGACAGGGATCAATGCCATATGGCTTTGAATACTCGCTTCTGGCTGCCAAATGAATAGCTACCCCACCTGGTCATTCCAACATATAATGATATGAAATTGAACAAAAAAAGTATAGCCATTAAATGGGAAAAATATAAACATTAATCTCAACATTCATCCAATTTTTTTGCATTATAAATTACAAAAAATAATGACCTGAAACCCAAAACTTACCATTTAGTGTTTGACATTCCATAATGTAAATGAGATATTTAAGGCAGCACCAATATTGCACATTCCTTGAATGATGCTTATATGTGTTAAAAAGAGCAGCAGTCGTAGTAAGAACATAGATATGATCAATGTTTTTAAATATAAAGGTCTAAGAATAAAGAATCAATCACAGTGGAAATATCCACTAATAGCCCAACAGAAGAATAGTGAAAAAATACACTTTCCTAACGTTGAAATGCTTAAATAGATTTAGTGTAGACAGAAACAAATTTACAAGGCATAAAGAAAACCATCTACCAAAAGAATTTAATCAATTCCATGCCCACACCAAACTCAGTACGAGAAGATTCACGGATCCCCTGCTTCATTCCTCGTGTTGCTTCATGAACCATTTGCATATATCCGACTACATTCCAACATTTGATGGCATGGTGATTATCTACAAATGAATATACTATTTCAATTTCTATTATAAGGCCCAATTTGTCGAAGAAGATGAATAAAAGGAGCAAAAGATCCTATCACAACCATATACATTCTTTAAGACCTGGGAGAAAATCATACCTGGGAGAAAAATAAAGATTAGGAAGAAAAAATCCCCTCTTCCTTTAGTGTCCATGACAGGCTTGCATAGTAAGAATGTGAATAAAAGAATGGAATAAAACTCAAGTTTAAAATAATAATTTCCAGCATATAAGAAGAAATCAAATGGCATGCAAAAGGACAAATTATCTTGAATATATTTTAATCAAATGTAGAAATCAAATACTTCAAGTGGAAGTAGATTCCAGGCTGCAGTCGCATTTTTAGTTCAGGCGGCGATAGTGCTTCCGAGTGCAGGTTGCCGCCGCGGCTTCGAGTGCAGGTGGCAGCCGAGGCTTCAAGTGTAGGTGACAACCGCGACTTTGAATAGTTGCAATTTATATGAAGCGACTCAAAGCGGTTTTTCAATTATTCGGGAAAATAATTCTGATAACAATTCAAAAAATTACTATCACAATCAGTGGAGGAACTAGAATTTTGATGTCGCACAAGCACAATTAATTTTAACATACATTTCATTGTTCCATTCATCCCCCATTCTGTTTCTCAAACGATTTTTAATTAATCAATATGCTTAAATCTGATGTACTAACATTAACTTTTAGCAAACCAAGTCTTGAGCTTGAGTGTTGGATCGGTCGGCGCCCTTAGAGGGGGGGGGGGGGGGGGTGAATAAGGGTTTTCAAAAACTTTAGATTATATTTAGAAAAACTTCAGAATATTGCACGATTAATAAAGAGACATCAAGTAAAACAATAATAAAGAGATATGCTTTATTAATATCAAACAATGTTGTACAAAACTTGATTTCTATGACGCTAGAAATCGGAGGCGACTAATAAAAATTCTTTTTCGTTTTCTATACCGACTCGTATCCCCACGAACCGGTTGGCTTTAGCCGATCTCTCCCCAGATACGGCCTCAAGCCGCTCTAGCCGATCTATCCCCAGAAAGGCCTCGAGCACCCCCTAGACCTAACCAAGATCTAGTCGCCAACACGAGGCAAATTTCAGCCCTAAGTCCTACCCCAGACCTAGTCGCCAACACGAGGCGATTTCACTACCGTTTACAAAGAAATATAAATAAAATAATAAAAACTTCCCTTAAGATGAACTTCTAAATATGGAGGCGAAGATCCGCTGTAGAATCAGCGTTTGTTGAAGCGGACTTCGTTTGGCTTCGGCGTGATGGAATCCTCCTTCAGAAGTTGGCAGAGCTTCGCCGGGACCTCAAATTTCGGCCAAGATAGGCCTCTGGAATTCTAGTACTCTCTCTCTGAGGTGTATGCAATTGGTGTACGAAAACAAGAGGAGAGGGGGTCCTTTTATAGCCCAAGCGCTACTGCCGGCGCTAGCGCTACCGCCGGCGCTAGCCCGGATTAGGAAATGTTTTGCGCGGCAGGATCTTCAATCCGCGACAACATATTGCTCCATGCCTCTTGTGCGCCATGCTACCGCCAGCGCTAGTAGCTAACATCGGGCGCTAGCTCCTTCTAAAAACGATGCCGGAATCGCGCAGATCAACGCTAGCGCCGTGCGCTATCGCTACCGCCGACGCTAGTGAGCCTCTTCGAATTTTGGCCTCAATTTTGGGGGCAGACATCATGAGTACTCCTTTAGTCATGTGGACTATGCTATCCTGCACACTTGAACACACAAGATCAAATACACATAAGATTTGTTATTCTCAAACCTAGGAGATGCGGAAGACCATGTTCCAACAAACTCCCCCTTTTGATAATAACAAATCCATTAATGATAAATCAAAGCATTAATAAATAAGCATGATGAGACTATACTTGTGTGTGTGTGTGTGAGTGATGACTTTAGGATGATTATTGATTTTAGCATGTAGAATTGCTCCCCCTAAATATATGCTCCCCCTATATGAATGCTCCCTTAATATGTATGTTATCAACTGAATTTGTCATGTTGGGTTTATGATAGCGGGTTACATTTATCATTGTTAGTTCTCCCTCTTTTGCATTTTATCATGTTAGTTCTCCCCCTTTGTTATTAGCAAAAGTGGGTAGGGAAATAAAGCACTAAAAAATGTGTAAATAAAAGAGAAGACATGATCGAGCTTTTTAAGTAAATGATAAGGAGTTTTAGACTTGTCTTTCATTGAAAATGATCAGAGTTATGACTTATTTTTATCCCTTTTGTTTGTAGTTCTCACCCTTTTATATATCAGAGTTTAAGCAAAGAATAATGATTTCCCCTTTAAATAAGAGTTTTAAGCCTAAAAACAATCATGATTTCCAAGTAACCAATCTACCCAGACAATATGTCAACACCCTAGCCCGGTACTAAGTGACGGATGGGCATGAGGAGCTGCAAATATGCCGTAGGTTGGGGTGTTAATCCCATATGCAAACACTAGACAAAAACTTAACCTAGCACTCTTTTCCCCCAGTGCCTCGCAAGGCCCCACTGGAACCCTCCCCGGTTAAGGACAAGACATGACTAGAGATAAGGTTATCTAATGTCTACAACCCTACGCCCCCGCTATGGTGAGAAATGAAGTCATGGATAACAATTATTGGAAACATTAAGCATTTAAATCTAATGAGAAATATCATAGCATATGGGTTTATATTTTTATTTGAATTTTTGAAATAAAACTCACATAGCTATATTGAAATTCATGAATGAATCAGAGTTTGAGTATTGCGGAAGATTTCGAAAAAAAAACATCATAATACTAAATAAGAGTTTAAGTTAAAAAAAGAGATGTTTTATAAGCAATATTTCACTTGTTGGAGGATTGTTTAGAATAGAAATAGATCAGAGTTATAAGCAAAAAAAAAATTCAACCAATATAAAGTTTACCAAGCAAGTCTACCACTTGTTGCAAGAAAGGAATTTGAAGATTCAAGTGATGATGCACACAAGATGAAAGATTTTAAATAAGTATTAGAGTGCAAGGTAAAAAAATTATATGGTTATGATGCGGAAGACATATAGAAGTACAAAAAACATCTTATGGTAATCAATGTCGGTTCATAAAAAGATATATGAGTTCAATTTC
This sequence comes from Dactylorhiza incarnata, assembly GCA_033032865.1. NCBI lineage: Eukaryota > Viridiplantae > Streptophyta > Magnoliopsida > Asparagales > Orchidaceae > Dactylorhiza > Dactylorhiza incarnata. The sequence continues at coordinate 784,611 of JAWHQI010000250.1, forward strand.
AAAAAGAAGATGTTTTTGTAAATCATTTTGCATTTAAAATTTTTGTTTTGACAATGCAGTAACCAAGCATGAAATAATCTTATCAAAAAGAGATTACTACAATGTTACTTTAATTCACAATTTCAAAACATACCAAACATTGTAGAAAGCATGCTAGGTTATCTAGTGCATTTCATAAATAAAGAGTAGTATAGAATTAGCATTAGGATCCAATACTCATGAGAAGAAGTGTTATGGAAGATAATGATGTGCATAAAAGTGTATTTTGAATAGAGTAAACAAATGTTTTAATCAAAAATACATGTAATATGTAAAGTAACGAGCACAATAAAACACAAATAATTTTACTTCCACTCACTTCAATGCACAAAAAAAAATGTACAACTACCAAGGTGCTTTGCACACACAATGCTCATTAAGACTTATCAGGGTGCAAAGTAGTGCTTGGGGGAACACATAATTTTATTTTTCAATATTGATTTTTTTATAGTGATCCGGTGTACTTAAGAATAAGTGGTTTTTATTTTGAAAGAAAGTTATGGTTTGCACAAGATACTTTATTATTCTTTCTAAGGTGCTCAACCTCACAACGCTTATTAAGACTTATCAGGAGGTTCAAGTAGTGCTTGGTGGAGTTATCTTTGTCACTTTATTTTATGATTTTGTTTTGTACAAAGTTCTTCGAATACACTTGTTTTGCAAACTAATATAATTTATGAAAAAGATAACCACTTTTCTTAACTTTTAAAAGTGCAAATAAAGGTTGTGTAGGTAAGATACTTGAGCAATTTTAATTCATTGTACTATTACAAAACATACACAAACATTCTTAGATTAAACACAAAAGTAGACAATGCCAAAATAAGTGAGTGAATTGCGATCATTATCAAACATAAAACATTACTCATACTTAGAGGCATGCTACGCATAGTTCTACACAACTTTTTCAATATAATTTATGCACATATTAATTGACATATCTAAGCGTGATGAAAACAATGTTCAAAGTAGTTTGAAAAGATAAATTGCAACATTATAGAAGTTTTGAATAATAGATTAACTCATGCTTGATTTTTACAATAAAGTCCATACAGATATTTTTGAAAAATAATTTTTATTTAAAGTTTGAACTTATAAAATTGATCTTGGACTTCCCGAGGGCTACCTTGTGAGAGGTTCGCCCGGTACTAGGTGATATGATGGGATGATAGCCCAAATCACCCTTTCTCAAGATACATAGAAAAGTTAAGTTCAGAAGAATAATTTTGATACTTGTTTTTGTTTTGTTTTATATTTTTGTAGTTGATTTTTAAAAATAAAAGCAAATTTTTGTAATTTTTGCTTTTGTAATTTTTATATTTGATTTTTGCATAAAGATGAACTTTAAATAAAGGAAACAACACAAGCGAAAAAACAAAACATATTTTTTGTAATTTGGTTTTTGTAGTTTTGTATTTGATTTTTCAAAAAATAAAGAAACACAGAAGTGCAAAACTAAGTAGAAAATATAGATTTATATATTTTAAGGGATTTTTAGAAATTTAAAAAATACAGAAAAATGAACATGGACGCTAGTGCCTGCGGTAGCGCTAGCGCGGGAGACAGTGAACGATTTTTTAGGATTTTAGAAATTTTGATTGGTGGTCTTGATTAGGTGTCCCAATAGTAGTTCCATGCTGAAGTTGCAGATTTTTACGAGATGTTTTGGATGGTCCAAATTGCATGAAACGTAAGCGATTTCTTATATGACTTGACAAAATAATCATTGCATGAGATATATTTACTTATGTTTTCATTTTGACTTTTCTAAAGCTTGTGCTTATAATAAAAAAAAATAGGAAATAAAAACCCAAGATATCATGTTTGAACAAATCAAATATGCATGGTTTCGGTGAACAAGGAGTAATGTTCACGCAAATAGTAACATGGATATGCCCTAACATATAAAACCTAACGTAGATATAAATATTCTTTAGGTGTCAATGTTAGTATGATAAATTTGAGATTAATATTTTGCCAAAGTTTGATTGTGTTTCAACTTAGAGACCTAGAATGGAGTGACAATTCCATTTGATTTGATATCAAAATGATTCAAGGGTCCAAACTAGAAATAAATCACAATACACACATAATACACCATAACACCAACCATGGTAAACAATTATAATGTCAATTGTTATCATATAATTTGTGATAGTTGTTTATAGATGATTCTTGATATGAATTATAATTTTAGAGATGTTTAGCAAAAGATATCACTAGATCATGGTGGTGTTTGTGAATTCACTATTCATTATGAAGATAACTTCTTTCAACACATTTTAGTGATTTTCCGTAAGAATTTTGAATATATATATGTGATTTTTTGATAGGTGAACAATAGTGATGGTTTAGATCATGTTTAACATCAAGGAGAGAACACAATATAATTTTTTGTTGTGAACAATGACACCCATATTGAAAGTTGAGCTATTATTTAAATCTTGAATTTTCTTTTAGATCAAGTTATTTCACTCAACCACTTGTTGGTGAAGGCTAAGAATATTAATAGCCTAATAACCGGATTTAATTTGAAATATCTTATAGCAAATTTAGAATTTGATTCATATGGATAATATAAGATATTTTATAATAATAAAAGGTAGGTCATCAAAATATGATTTTGAATTTTGATCAATTTGTTTTATAAAACCATAGTAAGCTTTTAAGAGATAAACTCATATTTTCAATATTGTATAGGATGACCATGACATGATAGTTTAAAAGAAAACAAAAAGAAAAAGATAGAAAAGACATTAAATCACATCATGAAGTAGAAATTTGTGTATTTCATTTTAATTGATTTCTACTTCATGCAAATGATGGGATACTAATGAATAAGAGATTTAGGTATTCAAAGAGGACCGGGAGTGACGGTTCCTTTGGGTACCCAAATACATCGTGTTTTCTTTTGGGGAGATATGATTGAATGGGCCCTTTTGATTTGAGTTTGTGTTTCATCTTTAACTTTTGGCCGCCATTCAAACATTGGTTTAATATTATTCTTATTTATCAAATTTCCATGATGATTTTCTTTCCTTTGAAGATTATAATTTAAATTATCGTTTATAGGAAATTTGTGTAATTTCAATTTTAAGTTGGGAGAAACATGATTTTGTAAATAATGATTATTTGGTTTTTGATATGAAAAATCATTTTGTTTCTTATTCCCATTATTAGATTTAGTTAAGATATTTGTATTCAACTTGCTTTTAGACATTGCTTGATTTTCTAAATTTGTATGTTTTGAATTTGTATTTATAATTTTCATAAGCAAGTTGATTTTTGATTTTAATTCATCATTCTTTATCTTTAGATTATGCCTAGCTTTATTATAAGTTGTTGTGCTATTTTTAAGAGTGGAGATAATAGAGTCAATATGATTTTGATACTCATTTCTAAACTCATCAAATGTTTCATCCATCTCTTTAATTTCAATTTTAAAATCTTTGCACTTAGCACAATCATTTTTCAAGGAAGTATTTTCTAAACATAATTTTTCATTTTGTTCTTTTACTAAAATAAAATCCTTTTCAAGTTTCATGAGTTTTTCCTTAATATTATAATAATCAAAACAAGGTTTTGTGTTTTCAAGTAAAGGACAAGATGGTGAAACCACATCACAATTTGATTCTAAATTAACATTAGCTTTTAATCTCTTATTTTCTAAATGTAAATTTTTAATAGTGATTTTCAATTTCTTGATCTTACGTTTAGCAGTTTTTAGTATATTATAACTAGAAATGGAAGTTATCACACAAGAAGAAGATTTTGACTTTCTTACAGCGCTTTTGGTAGAGGCAAATATGTGCATAAAGTTTCTTCGTTATCTTTTGATCCTTCCTCGATCACAGATGAGTTTTCATCTTCTTTTGATGTATTGTTCTCTTTCTCTATATCAATATTCTCCATGGCTTTGCTCCGAGAGAGATCTTCTTGAATGATAATGGATGCTTGTACGTTTTTTCCTCCTGTGTTTGTTCCACACCTGCGAGAGGAAGATCATACATTTCTTCAAGAAAGTGCCATATTTTGTATGCACAAGAAAAACAATATATTAATTTGAAAATTTCATTTGATAGACCGCAAAATAAATAGTGTTTAGCTTTTGCATTTAATTGAAGTTCTTTTTTATTTGATTCATTTGCGGGTCTTGCTATTGCTAAATTCCAAACTTCGATGTCTAAAGTTTTAATAAATTTTTCAATTAAGATTTTCCATCCTTTATAATTTGTCCCTTCAAATAAAGGTGGTGCAAGTGATTTTTCCTCTTCACAAAAATCTCCCCCACTAGTAGAAGCGAGATCATGAGACGCCATTATTCCCGGTTGTTAAGCCGATTGGAATAAAACCCCTCTGATACCACTTGTTGGATCGGTCGGCGCCCTTAGAGGGGGGGGGGGGGGGTGAATAAGGGTTTTCAAAAACTTTAGATTATATTTAGAAAAACTTCGGAATACTGCAAGATTAATAAAGAGACATCAAGTAAAACAACAATAAAGAGATTTGCTTTATTAATATCAAATAATGTTTTACAAAACTTGATTTCTATGACGCTAAAAATCGGAGGCGACTAATAAAAATTCTTTTTCGTTTTCTATACCGACTCGTATCCCCACGAACCGGTTGGCTTTAGCCGATCTCTCCCCAGATACGACCTCAAGCCGCTCTAGCCGATCTATCACCAGAAAGGCCTCGAGCACCCCCTAGACCTAACCTAGATCTAGTCGCCAACATGAGGCAAATTTCAGCCCTAAGTCCTACCCCAGACCAAGTCGCCAACATGAGGCGATTTCACTACCGTTTACAAAGAAAGATAAATAAAATAATAAAAACTTCCCTTAAGATGAACTTCTGAATATGGAGGCAAGATCCGCTGTAGAATCAGCGTTTGTCGAAGCGGACTTCGTTTGGCTTCGGCGTGATGGAATCCTCCTTCAAAGTTGGCAGAGCTTCGCCGGGACCTCAAATTTCGGCCAAGATAGGCCTCTGGAATTCTAGTACTCTCTCTCTCTGAGGTGTATGCAATTGGTGTGCGAAAACAAGAGGAGAGGGGGTCCTTTTATAGCCCAAGTGCTACCGCCGGCGCTAGCGCTACCGTCGGCGCTAGCGCTACCGTCGGCGCTAGCCCGGATCAGGAAAAGTTTTGCGCGGAAGGATCTTCAATCCGCGGCAACATATTGCTCCATGCCTCTTGTGCGCCATGCTACCGCCAACGCTAGTAGCTAACGCCGGGCGCTAGCTCCTTCTAAAAACGATGCCGGAATCGCGCAGATCAACGCTAGCGCCGGGCGCTATCGCTACCGCCGGCGCTAGTGAGCCTCTTCGAATTTTGGCCTCAATTTTGGGGGCAAACATCATGAGTACTCCTTGAGTCATGTAGACTATGCTAACCTGCACACTTGAACACACAAGATCAAATACACATAAGATTTGTTATTCTCAAACCTAGGAGATGCGGAAGACCATGTTCCAACATTGAGCACATAAGTATTTTAAGCAATTTAAGCACATAATGATTCAAGCAATTTAAGCACATAAGTAATTTAAGCAAGGAATTGTATAGTTATATCTAAAAGACAAGTCTAAAAAATACCTTTCACTGCTTTCAAGCAAGGAATACTGCCATACTGGAATCTTATATGAACAAGTCAATCTTGTGTTAGAAACTCCAAGTTGCTATAGCACATCAGTCTTGTGTCTGTGATAGAAACATTTTAGAAATCATCATTTGATAGATTTTGAAGGAGTTCTAAAAAAGATTAAAATCCATGTTGTCGTATTGATTTCGGTGGACAACCAACCAAATGCGGGAAATTGGGAAGATACAGTCATACAGGAAGCTCGACATGTAAGGTGGAACTCACAACTCTTAGCTCTGAGTCTCTGGCTCTCTGCAACTAGCCGAAAATCACTGTGCTGGACTGCTATTCAAGGTCTCAGCCTCTCAGCCCTCAGGGACGGCCGGACGAGAACACATGACACTGCAGAACAACTGAAATCTTACCTAAATTAATTCAAAACTCTATAAACTGCAGGAAATATCAAATATCGGGGGAGGAAGGAAAACCCTACGGCGGTCGGCGACAATGGCTAGCGTAGAAATGCGACGGTCCGACGGAGGTGGGAGACGAGAGAAGAATCTATGGCGGCGGGGTGTTGCGGCCAACGTGATAGGAAAGAAGAGGAGATCGAAGGTTTAATGTCTCGCGTAGCGTCTCGCCGATGTCGCCTTCTTCAATCTGGGAGAAATAAATCCCTAGAGCATTTACGCGAAAGAGCCGCCGGTGGAGGGATTGGAAAAGATTTCATTTTTAGAGGGCGGTTGGAGGAGGATTGGAGCCCTAACTGGGCGATTAAAGATGGTAACATAACGCTGGAAAAAATGAAATATACACACAGTCCGAAATATTGGCAGAGGGAACGTGGAGGAGATGAAAATATTTATATGTATAAATAATTAATAGTGACTAATAAAATTGTTGCCACTAAAAACATTAAAAAAATAGTGACTACGTAAATTTGTTGGCACTATTTTATTATTTAAGTGACTAAAATATTTTTAGTCATTAGTTTTTTTTTTTAGTTCTAGAAAATTACAAAGGATGATTTGTGGGCACTATTTCGTGTTATATATATATATATATATATATATATATATATATATATATATATATATATAACGCAATAATATAACTGTTGCTCGAAACTCTAAACGAGCTGCAATTTTTTGGAAATGGTAGGGACACTAACTTGAATCATAAATATGATTTAGAGTTCACGTTCTAGAGAAGTTACTGACTTGAAGAATGTGAACGAAGACTGACTTGAAGAAATCCTGTGAGGATCGACTCGAGATGGCGCCGAGGAAGTTATGAAATAAATTCATTTATAGGAAGGGGGGAGCTAACCTAACCGAAGTTAATTAGCTTAGCTTATATGTAATGATATTTTATTATAAAATGACTTTCATTTAAGAGAGAACAAATGAAATTTTTATGAAAGAATTTCCAAAATTTTGATGACTAGTGACTACTTTTTCTTGTCACTAAATAAATACTTCAGTGACTAAATTATTTTTTGTCACTAAATACTTTAGAAAATTTACTTTAGTGACTAAACTTAAATTTTGTCACTAAAGATATGTTTTTAGTGGCCAAAAAATTATTTCGTCACTGAAGACGTTTCTTTAGTGACGAACTATATTTTGTCACTAAAGAGGTGTCTTTAGTGACGAAATATATTTCGTCACTAAATTTTCGTCACTAAAGATCAATTTTCTTGTAGTGCCGGTCTACGAATCTATTCCAACTATCAATGAATTCCTAAGATTTTAGGCGGAATGGGTATAGTAATTCTTTCTACTTCTCGAGGTATAATGACAGATCGAGAAGCTCGACTAGAAAAAATTGGAGGAGAGATTTTGTGTTATATATGGTGATTCTCTTGGGGTACCCTAATTTTCTCTCAAACTAACTTTTTGTAAAATAGAGAGGAAGTGAATTATAGAACTCTTCCTCTATTAGTTGATACTTAAAAGGGGATTCCCTGGAATGAAAGAACAAAAACTGATTCATGAGGGTTTAATTGCTGAATCACTTCCCAACGGTATGTTCCGAGTTAAGTTACATAATCAAGATCTAATCCTAGGTTATCTAATCCTAAACATGTATAAATACCATAGATGGAAACATTTTCTACTCCATCTGACTAGTTCCGGGTTCTAGTCCCGTGCAACTCATCAATCCATACCAAAGTGAAAATAAAAAAATATCTATATATCCATATATATATTTTTCTTATTGGTTGACATTAGCATATAAGACATGTTATACTGTGAAAAAGTCGATATAGTGATGGAGAGATGTTCGGACTACTGGAGAGATGGCCCGGACTGAGTTTGCAGCAGTAAGTCGTCCGGACCATCTCTCCATCTCTCCGATAAGAAATTAGATAGGTTCTATAGCCCCAGTTATATATTGGGGCTATGGTATAAATACCATAGAGGTAAGAAATTAAATATAAGATGGTTTTATTAGAGATGGAGAGATGGCCCGGACTGGTGCTAACGATTTATAGTTCAAACTGGGGCTATGGTATCTAATTTCTTAGCCGGATGGTAGAGTCGTGGAAACACTTGTTTCTTGCATCTTTTTGACCTTAGCTCCATGTAACAATATGCTACTGCTGCAACATGGAAGAATTGAAATCTTAGATCACTATGTGTGGATGATATGAACTGCCTAAACAAGAATTCTTGAACGGCGAAAGAGCCTATTACTCGCTACATCAAACAATTTCTACTAATGAAACTATGTAAATCCATCAGAAAATACGCATGTCCGCTGAAATGGTTGTTGCTATCTGCTCCAATAACGAATCATTGGTTTCATTGAATAACTAAATAAAATAGATAGACCTTTCTCTTCATCTTAGGTCGATGGATCTTACCAATTGGAAGATCTCCTATATGGATAATACACATTCCAGTTGACCGAGCCTCATTCTCATTGTTTTGTTCTGAAGCAAAGATATCCATGGAGGTGGGCTCGTCCTATTCAGATATTCACGACAAAGAGGTATGATCCTTTTTCGGATAGGCCCTGAAATGAGAAAGAAGGCTGGAATGCCAATAGACGTCTGTCTATTCTCTAATTCACCCGACCCGATAGTACCCATTTTTATAACGTCCAGTGCCAAAGTCACTGAATGGGTAAGTCGCCAATCCCTAAAACGGACTATGTAATGTACTTTCTTTGCAGGGTTACGGGTACTGGTGGGTATTTTACTAGAGGTTTCTATCAATTTACCTTGTGCGATTCCTGTTGAATTCTATACTCGGGGGGTGCGCGCAGGGCGGACGATTTCCAAACGGACTTCTATACAGAAGATTGCCAAGATTTCGTGATCCGCTGTGGATTCCAACAGCTCAGACTCAGATCGTGAGGATCATCGGAATACTTTGTATCAACAGATAAGATACTCGGTATATCAATATTGATTAGATCCGAAATCTGTTATGGAATTGCCAATTCAATGAGCATTCTCAATATTATGCCTTGAAGAGGACTCGAACCTCCACGCTCTTTAGCACGAGATTTTGAGTCTCGCGTGTCTACCATTTCACCATCAAGGCATCTTGAAAGTGAATCATATTCCATGAATATGATATCTATCTAGTGCGATATATGGAATATATGACAAGGGTGGAGTGTTGGAGTATTTCTATCGATCGATCATGTCATATAGGCACGTGTCAGACATCAAATTGATTCGATTGGAATTATCCCAGGGATACCTTCTATATATCAAACTATATATAAAAAAGATGTAAAATCAAACCTCTTTCTCGTTTCAAGAGAAGCCCAAAGAAGTGAATATGGTACCCAAATAACGAATCAAAGAAAAATCATATGTGTTATTATGATCCAATTACCTAAACCAGTTTGAAACACAACTGATTGTGGATTATGGTAATTAGATCTTATGTAATTGGATCATATAGATATCCCTTCAACACAACATAGGTCATCGAAAGGATCTCGGACGACTCACAAAAGCACGAAAGCCAAGATCTTTCAGAAAATGGATTCCTATTTGAAGTGTGCATAATCGCATGGATAAGCTCACACTAACCCGTCCATTTTGGATCCAATTTGAGATTTTAGAGGGATCGGGAAGGAATTGGAATGTAAGAATATCGATTCATACAGAAGAAAAGGTTCTCTATTGATTCAAACGCTATACCTATGGGATATAGGGATAGAGGAGGAGGAAAACCCGAAGATTTCACAAAGAAGAATCTTCTCCTTTGATCATAAATGGAAAATGTTCAATTGGAACATGAAAATGTGAATGAATTGGTCTGAGTTACTCTTTGGGACGGAGTGGAAGAAGGGAGGAGATTCTCAAATGAAGAAAAGGATCCAATTACTTCGAAAGAATTGAACGAGGAGCCGTATGAGGTGAAAATCTCATGTACGGTTCTGTAGAGTGATAGTAAGGGTGACTTATCTGTCAACTTATCCATTTTTTTGTCCAATATCTTGATTGTGGGTATTCTTTGAACACTTTCTCGTTTATCGGGATTGCCCGATATTTAGGATTAGATCTTGATGGCTAATTTGATTATACCCACAATAAAGATCTAATCCTATATCAGAAAAGGTTTATGTGTTTATTATGTAATCGGATTTTTATTCATAATAGCACCTCCATTACACTTAAATATGTTCTACTTCATTGTGGGTATAATGGTAGATGCCCGACACCAAGTCACTATTATTTCTTTCTCCTCCCTCATGTTGAGTTTTTCAATTTTTCCCGATAAATGATTAGCTACAAAAGGATTTTTTTTAGTGAACGTGTCACGGCTGATTACTCCTTTTTTTTTACATTTTTTAAATTGGCATTCTATGTCCAATATCTCGATCTTAATCTGAAGTATGAGGGTAAGATTCAATACCATAACGATGAATGGAATAAAGATAAAATCCTTTAGCTAGATAAGGGAAGGGGCGGATGTAGCCAAGTGGATCAAGGCAGTGGATTGTGAATCCACCAAGCGCGGGTTCAATTCCCGTCATTCGCCCATCACATTATTTCCAATTCCAAAAATTCAATTTTAAATGTTCCTATTTACGGCGACGAAGAATTTAACTATCACTATATTTATTCCTTTTCCTAGTTCTTCTGCCAAGCGCAGGATAACCCCAAGGGTTGTGGGTTTTCTTCTACCAATTGGGGCTCTCCCTTCACCGCCCCCATGGGGATGGTCTACAGGGTTCATAACTACTCCTCTTAATACAGGACACTTACCTAGCCAACACTTAAAAAGAAATGGTTAATGATACAACCAACTAAGAAATTAGTACTCATTCATTGCCCAATCCCGAATTCTACTTTCATACAATATCTTAATTGAATTCTATGTAATGATCAATTCATTTTTTTTATTCTATATCTATTGTGTTGAATTCTACCGACAACATGGCTTTTATGTATTTTGGATGGTTATTGACGAATAACCAATATTTTGCTTAATTTTTCTTAGACAAAATGAAAATGGGGTGTGGCCAAGCGGCAAGGCAATGGGTTTTGGTCCTATTACTCGGAGGTTCGAATCCTTCCGTCCCAAACCATTTCCATCAGAAACGAAAGATTCTTCTCAATTGAAATTTCAAATTGAATGAAAAAATGTTCTGTAACATATTGAATACAATGTTTTTCAATATGAATTCGAAGAATGATTCTTAGAATCCTCTTTTTTTCAGATTTGATGATGGACAATCCCGAAAGATCTGTTGAAGTTGTAAATCAGTTTTAAACAAACTTATTTTTTTCATCTGAATAAAAATATGGGGTAAAATTATGTGAAATCCTTTCCTGATAAATCTCTATCTATTTAGAGATAGATAAGTGTGGATTATTATGTATCGATTCAGCCAATGACTATTCATGATTCTATATTGAATCGGTTGGATATGGTTCCAAATTCAAATAAAGAGGGTTGTTATGGTAAAACTTCATTTGAAACGATGTGGTAAAAAGCAACGTGCGACTTGAAGGACATGATTGACTGTAGATTCTGATATCCACCATTTTCTATACGAATGAAGATGCTCATGTCTCGACAAAGTTTGCTCTGCTAGAAACCAAATTTTATTTGTCTTGGGTTGTTAAATAAAAAGACTAATGGCAGAGCATATGATGCAGCTCGAGAAAAACCGATTTATTAATTTATCAGGAGAATAATCTAGGGTTAGTGACAATCAATAAGTTAGACCAACTTTGTAAATATATCATCAAAAATATATGATCAATAGAAATATTATTAGAATATTCATATATATATATATATAATATATATAAAAGGAGAGTTTCAAATTTGAACAAGTTTGAAATAAAAAAGTCAAATTTGTCGAAATTTTGAAACTTGTTTGATCAAAAGTGTATCGCAAAGGAATCAATCTTTCATATTATTTTTCTTTGTTTCATAGAAAACAAAAGGTATGTTGCTGCCTTTTTGAAAAGGAGTAAAGATCACCGAAGCAATGGAGACTTTACTACCCATATATTATTTTGAATTACTAAATTACATTATGTAAATGATTGGTTTGCACTCGTGCATTTTCTTAGATCTAATTACATATGATTTTTCCATTCATCATTTTGGAAGATTGACTGTGTTGGTAAAGGTTACCAATCACCATATAGAATGGGGGAAGTCCAGCAAATGTTGCTGTCAGAATTCGTCGGATATGATTCGTCGGATTCGTCGGAAGTCGTCGGATGGTTCCGTGGAATCCCGACGAATTGTCACAGAAACCCTTCACTCAGCAAATGTTGCCATCTGATGTGATTCATCGGAATTCGTCGGATCATTCCGTGGAATCCCGACGAATTGTCACAGAGATCCTTCACTCCCAAATGTTGCTGTCTGATTGGATTCGTCGGAATTCGTCGGATCATTCCGTGGAATCCCGACGAATTGTCACAGAGACCCTTCACTCGGCAAATGTTGCCGTCTGATGTGATTCGTCGGAATTCGTCGGATTGTCCCGTGAAATCTCGACGAATGTTGTTCCATGGAATCCCGATGAATTATTACAGAAAACTGTTTCTGTATGGACTGCGGATCGCGATTTTTTAGGTCTTTTATACTTCGGGTATAAATAGACGGTTCGACGGTTCTTCTTGAGCATCCACGATTATTACGCGAAGTAGAAGAAACGAGACGGAAGAAGTTTCGCCTCACGAACCCTAGCCGACGAAAGCGTTCCGCCGTCTCGATCGCCTTCGCAGACCTCCCCTTCGGCGATCGTCGCTGTGATTGTTCTTCCTGGAGTGAACCTAGCAGTTCGTGGAAGTGCAAAGGTGCAGTCGTTCTTCTCCCGGCTCGTGTGGATCACTGTAGAGACGTAGACATTATTCTACGTGAGAACTCTCGCATAGCCAGCGCAAGGACTCTTCTTCTTGGGGCATCTAGGTTGGATTTGATCCAATCCCGCAAAGGTAATTTCGTACCTAGCATTTTGTTAACTTCTTGATTCAATATTCATGGCCCGATAAAAGTCTTTTGGGTTGTTTCTCTTTTATTCCGTTGCGCCTACATGTGATGTATGCTTCTAGAAAAAAACCAACAGTGGTATCGGAGATAGGTTGCGGTCATGAATGTTGTTTCAGAAGTTAGGTTATTCCAGTACGTGCAAATCTAGGTATTTGGAAGCGTTCTAAATGTCAAGATTTCTTCTTGGAATATCACATTTGATGTGATTTTGTGTGGTTTCTGGTGGTGGGATTTCAAAAATTTGGTCGGGGCTCTGCCCCGCACCCCGTTAGGGGCTCTGCCCCCCCGCCAGGGGCGCGGCCCCTTGGAACCCCGCCAGGAACGTCTGGGATTTCGTGGTTATTTCTAATTGTTAGAAATTGTTGTCTCCTTAGCAGTAACTGTCCCTCAAGTGGTTAATAAACCCTTGTATTGTTTTGGATTTTGAATCCAACAATGAGAGACGAGCTTGTCTACTGCTTTAAGTCGAGTTGTCTTTGCCTTTGTCCAATGCATGTAAATCTGAAGATTTGGAAGAGTTCTAAATGTCCAGATTTAGCCCTTTCGTCTATCAAAGGTTGATAGTCTTATGTTGTGCACATAAGGGATGCATGTGGATTTTAGAAAGCTTGTTTTTCTGTGGATGTGCACTTTGATCAAATGTTGATCATGGTTAAGTGTTAACCTATTATTTAAAATTAAAATCCCTTCATCAAATATTAAGTGTTCAGATGCCTTCCGATGGATGACACTCTTCCTGCCTCGATCGATGAAGTGTGGGCTTGCCAAAGCAAGGTGCATCAATCTATCTTGGTAAGGGTGCGAGCGGATAATTGTGATATCCCACTGTCGACATCGGGTCTAGCTTAACTAGGTGACCTCAAAGGTTGAGTGCCTAGAGGCATAGGGTTGGCATGCACCATATGATGGATGCGAATAAGGAGTTATTCACCAGCCATACAAGAGTTGCATGAGGATGCAATTGGCAAGCGTTGCCTACCTAAATAACCGCATTATGAGAGGAACGCCAAAGCGGACTCGTGGTGTTGGTGAAATACGGATCTTGTCCACTAAGAGAGTAGCTCGCATGGACTCTCCGAATTGATAGTGAGGGCTATCAATTTGAATAAAATAGTGGGAGTATTTAATTGAAGTCCAAATTAAAATAAATTTTATTTTGAAATTAAGGTACTGATTAAATTCTGCATAAAATCTTGTAGAATTCCATGGCAAGTGGTTCACATTCCACCTTGTCCCTGAGAGCTATCCTTGAGAAGGACAAGCTTAGTGGGACGAACTATATGGACTGGTATAGGAACCTGAGAATTGTTCTCAGGCAAGAGCGAAAGCTCTACGTCTTGGAAGAAGAAGCCCCCGAGGTGCCGACCAAGAACTCGTCCCGTGTTGATAAGGATGCTTATAAGAAGTATACCGATGACGCCTTAGACGTTGAGTGCCTTATGCTTGCCACCATGAACTATGAGCTTCAGAAGCAACACGAGAACATGGGGTGCAAGGAGATTGACGAGCACCTAAAGAAAATGTTTCAAGGGCAAGCTCGTCAAGAGAGGTTCGATGTGACGAAGGCATTATTTCAGTGCAAAATGGCAGCTCGAGACTCGGTTGGTACTCACGTACTCAAGATGATTGGGTATATAGAGAACCTGGAGAGACTGGGTTTTCCTCTGGGTCAAGAGTTGGCCACGGATCTTATCCTGCAATCGTTGCCGGATAGTTATGAGCAGTTCGTCTTGAACTACAACATGAATGAAATAGACAAGACACTGCCCGAGCTCCTAGGCATGTTGCGAACTACCGAGATAAACATGAAGAAGGCCAAGCCTGCTAGTCCCATATTGATGGTACAGAAAGGCAAGGGTAAGGCCAAGGGCTTCAAGAAGACGAAGGTGGGACCTAAGTCACATCTTGAGCCCAAATCTTCTGCGCTGAAAAAGAAGAGCACCGTGAAGGAAGGGAAATGCCACCACTGTGGCAAGGCTGGTCATTGGAGGAGGAATTGTCCTTCGTACATTGAGGGTCTGCGGAAAATGAAGGGAGGTATGACTTCCGCTTCGAATATTTACGTTATAGAGATAAACCTTTCTGCTCCTTCATCTTGGGTATTGGATACCGGATGTGGTTCTCACATTTGTACAAATGTGCAGGAACTGGGAAGGAGGAGATTGCTGAGTAAAGGAGAGGTGGACCTGCGCATCGGCAATGGAGCAAGAGTTGCTGCTGTAGCCGTAGGGGTTTACCGTCTTTCTTTGCCCAGTGGGCTTGTAATAGAACTTAATAATTGTTATTATGTTCCGGCCATAACTAGAAACATTATATCCATTTCATGCTTAGACATGATTGGATTTTCTTTTATAATTAAGAACAATTGTTTTTCTATATTTAAGAATGATGTTTGTTATGTTGTAGCTCAATTGTTTAATGGTCTTTATGTTTTGAACCTGGACCATCCGATCTATAATGTAGATAATAATAAAAGACTAAGAACAAATGACTCAAATCCTACATATCTCTGGCATTGTCGTTTGGGCCATATAAACGAGAAGCGCATATCCAAGCTCCATAAAGATGGACTATTGGACTCATTTGATTATGAATCATTTGAGCGATGCGAGTCTTGTTTATTAGGCAAAATGACTAAAGCCCCTTTCACTGTTTATACTGAGAGGACTGAGGATCTTTTGGGTATAGTACATAGTGATGTATGCGGACCCATGAGTTCTATGGCTAGAGGTGGGTATTTCTACTTCGTTACATTTACTGATGATTTCAGTAGATACGGATACTTGTATCTTATGAAGTGCAAATCCGAAACTTTTGAAAAGTTCAAAGAGTTTAAGAATGAAGTGGAGAACCAATGGGGTAAAAAGGTTAAAGCACTCCGATCTGATCGAGGTGGCGAATACCTGAGTCATGAGTTCCGTGATCATCTGAAAGAGTGTGGTATTGTATCACAGCTCACTCCACCTAGGACACCGCAGCATAATGGTGTGTCTGAGAGGAGAAATCATACTTTGTTAGACATGGTACGGTCGATGATGAGTCATGCAGACTTGCCTGTTTCCTTTTGGGGTTTTGCTTTAGAGACTGCTGCAATAACACTGAATCGCGCTCCAACGAAAACGGTTCTAAAGACACCATATGAGATATGGACTGGGAAGCGTCCTAGTATGTCATTAATTAAAGTTTGGGGCTGTGAGGCATACGTACGACGTCAAATGCCTGACAAGCTGGAACCCAAATCAGATAAGTGTTATCTGGTGGGATATCCTAAGGAAACGAAAGGATATTACTTTTACCTACCGTCTGAGGGCAAAGTGTTTGTCGCAAGGATGGATGTCTTCTTGGAGAAAGAGTTCTTGTCAAGAAAGACGCAAAAGGTAGAACTTGAAGAAGTTCAAGAACCACAAGTAGTGAATGAACTAGAGTTGGATTCTGAGCCAGGACTACAAGATGTTGTAGCTGGAGAACCTGCTCAAGAGACACAAGTCCTACGTAGATCTGGTAGACCAAGATTTGAGCCTGAGAGATATGGATTTCTCGTGTCTCAAATAGGTAATGTGTTGCTTATGGATAATGATGATGAACCAGCGACCTACCAAGAGGCTATGAATGGACCGGACTCCGACAAATGGCTTGAGGCTATGAAATCCGAAATGGACTCCATGTATACAAACCAAGTATGGAACTTGGTGGAACCACCTGAAGGGGTACGACCCATAGGGTGCAAGTGGGTCTTCAAGAAGAAAACCGACATGGATGGGAATGTACAAACATTCAAAGGGCGACTGGTGGCTTAGGGTTTCAAGCAAATTCATGGTGTTGACTATGATGAGACCTTTTCCCCTCTTGCCATGGTAAAGTCCATTAGGATATTGCTTGCTATTGCTGCGTATTATGACTACGAGATCTGGCAGATGGATGTCAAAACGGCTTTCCTAAATGGAAACCTCCTTGAGGAAGTGTACATGACACAACCCGAGGGTTTTGTATCCCCAAATGAAGCCACTAAAATATGCAAGCTGAACAGGTCCATCTATGGATTGAAACAGGCCTCTAGAAGTTGGAATCTTCGTTTTGATGAGAAGATCAAAGAGCATGGTTTTGTCAAGAACGAGGATGAACCGTGTGTTTACAAGCGAATCAGTGGGAGCATTGTTGTCTTCCTGATATTGTATGTAGATGACATACTGTTGATCGGGAATGACATACCTACCCTGAAAGTTGTTAAGAACAACCTAGGGAACTGATTTTCTATGAAGGACTTGGGTGAAGCGACTCACATACTCGGTATTAAGATCTATAGAGATAGATCGAAGAAGTTGCTGGGTTTGACCCAGAGTACGTACATTGAAAAGGTGTTGAAGCGGTTCAACATGCTTGAGTCCAAGAAAGGATTTTTGCCCATGTCTCATGGTGTGAATCTCTCTAAGGACCAGTGTCCAAAATCTTGTGAAGATAAGGACCGCATGAAGTTGATTCCATATGCTTCGGCAATTGGGTCAATCATGTATGCAATGTTATGTACTCGACCCGATGTCTCTTTTGCTTTCAGCATGACTAGCAGGTATCAGTCTGATCCCGGTGAATGTCACTGGATAGCCGTAAAGAATATCCTGAAGTACTTGAGAAGGACTAAGGATGTATTCTTGGTGTATGGTGGAATGGAAGAGCTCGTTGTAAGTGGTTACACGGATGCCAGCTTCCAAACTGATAGGGATGATTCGAAGTCTCAGTCAGGGTTTGTGTTTTGCCTGAATGGAGGAGCTGTGAGCTGGAAGAGTTCCAAGCAAGAGGCAGTTGCTGATTCTACAACTGAGGCCGAGTATATCGCTGCGGCAAATGCAGCGAAGGAGGCTGTATGGATTAGGAAATTCATCGGCGAGCTAGATGTAGTTCCTAGCATTGTTGGTCACGTAGTTCTCTACCGTGATAACAATGGTGCAATTGCACAATCTAAGGAACCTAGATCCCATCAGCGCTCCAAGCACATACTTCGGCGGTTCCATCTTATTCGTGAGATTGTCGAACGAGGAGATGTGAACATTTGCAGAGTGCCGACTGAGGAGAATATTGCAGATCCACTGACAAAGCGTCTCGCGCAGAGAAAGCATGATGGTCATACTAGATCAATGGGTATACGATACCTGAGTGATCAACTCTAGTGGGAGTCTTGTGGGTTGCATGTAAAATATATATTCTGTTGGCTGTTTTTATTTATTCATATGATGAATTGTGTACCAATTATTTCCTTTTACAATTAATGGCAAGTTCTTTTATTACGATATACTGTTTCTATATGATAGAATAAAATTCGTGATAAATACCCTTAGAATGCTCGCTTCCATAGGACATCAAGTACGTGACTTGAATGTGAGAGCCTATGATCTCGAAGCTTCATTCTTAAAAGGTCCCTGGTCGAGGTATCATCGTAGAAGCTAAGGGTGATGATGATACATTAAGACTAGCATGTGTGTTGACTGATGACCGGTTCTCACAGGTCATGATATTGTGATATCAAGTCATCACGTGGGTACTTGTTAGTGAACAAGTTGTACTGGATAGACCCAACCTGAGACTACTTTGTGGATTGTTACTTAAAAGTGTCACAAGTAGGTCTCATTTGACAATGGTGTTGTGGTCCTTTGACCTGAAGTCACAGCATTCATCGAGTGAGGAAGAGCGTGCTTTGATGTCATCTAAATTCTTCCTTGAAGAAGGTTGATGATAAGGGTGGTCGTTGGGTACGTTAAGAATCATTTGGGTGTTTGAGTGTGAGCAGATATGGGATTTGTCCTCCTATATAACAGGAGTTGCATCCATGGGCCCCTTGATGGAATTGGACTGGGAAATGCATGGCCATGCTTGGTTGAGTCAATATGTGATATTGAGCTCACCATTCTCTGGAAGTCCGTTCTAGATCAAGAAACTTGGATTGAGCTATTATGAGGGTGACACGGTCCATGCCACTAGTTCTTTCCGGATGTAAGGGACAAAGGGACAAAGACAACGCTGGAACATTGGTCATAAAGGCTTATGAGTTATGAACTCTTATTGCTTGGGGAGCAATGATGCATTGCTAGATGACGCTCATTGTTTGTGAGGTTTTTGTTTGATACTTTCAAGATCAAGTGGGAGACTGTTGGAGTTACCATTGTGATCTAGAAGTGGTCAAACATGTAATGTCACTGCCAACGCGATATGAGCCTGCAGGGTCTCACATAAGAGCATGTGGAGAAGTTGGAAGATTGACTGTGTTGGTAAAGGTTACCAATCACCATATAGAATGGGGGAAGTCCAGCAAATGTTGCTGTCGGAATTCGTCGGATTCGTCGGAAGTCGTCGGATGGTTCCGTGGAATCCCGACGAATTGTCACAAAAACCCTTCACTCAGCAAATGTTGCCATCTGATGTGATTCATCGGAATTCGTCGGATCATTCCGTGGAATCCCGACGAATTTTCACAGAGATCCTTCACTCGGCAAATGTTGATGTCTGATTGGATTCGTCGGAATTCGTTGGATCATTCCGTGGAATCCCGACGAATTGTCACAGAGACCCTTCACTCGGCAAATATTGCCGTCTGATGTGATTCGTCGGAATTCGTCGGATTGTCCCGTGAAATCTCGACGAATGTTGTTCCGTGGAATCCCGACGAATTATTACAGAAAACTGTTTCTGTATGGACTGCGGATAGCGATTTTGTAGGTCTTTTATACTTCGGGTATAAATAGACGGTTCGACGGTTCTTCTTGAGCATCCACGATTACTACGCGAAGTAGAAGAAACGAGACGGAAGAAGTTCCGCCTCACGAACCCTATCCGACGGAAGCATTCCGCCGTCTCGATCGCCTTCGCAGACCTCCCCTCCGGCGATCGTCGCCGTGATTATTCTTCCTGGAGCGAACCTAGCAGTTCGTGGAAGTGCAAAGGTGCAGTCGTTCTTCTCCCGGCTCGTGCGGATCACTGTAGAGACGTAGACATTATTCTACGTGAGAACTCTCGCATAGCCGGCGCAAGGACTCTTCTTCTTGGAGCATCTAGGTTGGATTTGATCCAATCCCGCAAAGGTAATTTCATACCTAGCATTTTGTTAACTTCTTGATTCAATATTCATGGCCCGATCAAAGTCTTTTGGGTTGTTTCTCTTTTATTCCGCTGCGCCTACATGTGATGTATGCTTCTAGAAAAAACCCAACATTATGATCCAATTACCATTCGCTATTCAAATGAACTGGGGCTATGGTATCTAATTTCTTAGCCGGATGGTAGAGTCGTGGAAACACTTGTTTCTTCCATCTTTTTGACCTTAGCTCGATGGAACAATATGCTACTGCTGAAACATGGAAGAATTGAAATCTTAGATCACTATGTGTGGATGATATGAACTGCCTAAACAAGAATTCTTGAATGGTGAAAGAGCCTATTACTCGCTACATCAAATAATTTCTACTTATGAAACTATGTAAATTCATCGGAAAATACGCATGTCCGCTGAAATGGTTGTTGCTATCTGCTCCAATAACGAATCATTGGTTTCATTGAATAACTAAATAAAATAGATAGACCTTTCTCTTCGTCTCAGGTCGATGGATCTTCTCAATTGGAAGATCTCCCATATGGATAATACACATTCCAGTTGATCGAGCCTCATTGTCATTGTTTTTTTCCGAAGCAAAGATATCCACGGAGGTGGGCTCGTCCTATTCAGATATTCACGACAAAGAGGTATGATCCTTTTTCGGATAGGCCCTGAAATGAGAAGGAAGGCTGGAATGCCAATAGACGTCTGTCTATTCTCTAATTCACCCGACCCGATAGTACCCATTTTTATAACGTCCAGTGCCAAAGTCACTGAATGGGTAAGTCGCCAATCCCTAAAACGGACTATGTAATGTACTTTCTTTGCTGGGTTACGGGTACTGGTGGGTATTTTACCAGAGGTTTCTATCAATCTACCTTGTGCGATTCCTATTGAATTCTACACTCAGGGGGTGCGCGCAGGGCAGAAGATTTCCAAACAGACTCCTATAGAGAAGATCGCCAAGATTTAGTGATCCGCTGCCGATTCCAACAGCTCAGACTCGGATCGTGAGGATCGCCGGAATACTTCGTATCAACAGATAAGATACTCGGTATATCAATATTAATTAGATCCGAAATCTGTTATGGAATTGCCCATTCAATGAGCATTCTCAATATTATGCCTTGAAGAGGACTCGAACCTCCATGTTTTTTAGCATGAGATTTTGAGTCTCGCGTGTCTACCATTTCAACATCAAGGCATCTTGAAAGTGAATTGTATTCCTTGAATATGATATCTATCTAGTGCGATATATGGAATATATGACAAGGTTGGAGTGTTGGAGTATTTCTATCGATCGATCATGTCATATAGGCCCGAGTCAGACATCAAATTGCTTCGATTGGAATTATCCGGGGGATACCTTCTATATATCAAACTATATATAAAAAAGATGTAAAATCAAACCTCTTTCTCGATTCAAGAGAAGCCCAAAGAAGTGAATATGGTACCCAAAAAATAGTGTTCATGATCAACATACCTTTTTATTTTCTATGAAACAAAGAAAAATCATATGAAAGATTGATTCCTATGCGATACACTTTTGATCAAAAAAAGTTTCAAAATTTCGACAAACTTGACTTTTTTTTTCAAACTTGTTCAAATTTGAAACTCTCCTTATATATATATATTTATATTATATATATGAATATTCTAATAATATTTCTATTGATCATATATTTTTGATGATATATTTACAAAGCTGGTCTAACTTATTGAATGTCACTAACCCTAAATTATTCTCCTGATAAATTAATAAATCAGTTTTGCTCGAGCTGCATCATATGCTCTGCCATTAGTCTTTTTATTTAACAACCCAAGACAAATAAAATTTGGTTTCTAGCAGAACAAACTATGCCGAGACAAGAGCATCTTAATTCGTATAGAAAATGGTGGATATCAGAATCCACAGTCAATCATGTCCTTCAAGTCGCACGTTGCTTTTTACCACATCGTTTCAAACGAAGTTTTACCATAACAACCCTCTTTATTTGAATTTGGAACCATATGCAATTGATTCAATATAGAATCATGAATAGTCATTGGTTGAATCGATACATAATAATCCACACTTATCTATCTCTAAATAGATAGAGATTTATCCGGAAAGGATTTCACTTAATTTAACCCCATATTTTTTTTCAGATGAAAAAAATAAGTTTGTTTAAAACTGATTTACATCTTCAACAGATCTTTTATGATTGTCCATCATCAACTCTGAAAAAAAGAAGATTCTAAGAACATTCTTCGAATTCATATTGAAAAACATTGTATTCAATATGTTATAGAACATTTTTTCATTCAATTTGAAATTTCAATAGAGAAGAATCTTTCGTTTCTAATGGAAATGGTTTGGGATGGAAGGATTCGAACCTCCGAGTAATAGGACCAAAACCCATTGCCTTACCGCTTGGCCACGCCCCATTTTCATTTTGTCTAAGAAAAATTAAGCGAAATATTGGTTATTATTCAAGAACCATCCAAAATACATATAAGACATGTTGTCGGTAGAATTCAACACAATAGATATAGAATCAAAAAAATGAATTGATCATTACATAGAATTCAATTAAGATATTGTATGAAAGTAGAATTCGGGATTGGGCAATGAATGAGTACTAATTTCTTAGTTGGTTGTGTCATTAACCATTTCTTTTTAAGTGTTGGCTAGGTAAGCGTCCTGTAGTAAGAGGAGTAGTTATGAACCCTGTAGACCATCCCCATGGGGGCGGTGAAGGGAGAGCCCCAATTGGTAGAAAAAAACACACAACCCCTTGGGGTTATCCTGCGCTTGGAAGAAGTAGGAAAAGGAACAAATATAGTGATAGTTTTATTCTTCGTCGCCGTAAATAGGAACATTTAAAATTGAATTTTTGGAATTGGAAATAATATGATGGGCAAACGACGGGAATTGAACCCGCGCATGGTGGATTCACAATCCACTGCCTTGATCCACTTGGCTACATCCGCCCATTCCCTCATCTAGCTAAAGGATTTTATCTTTTTTACATTCATCATTATTGTATTGATTCTTACCCTCATACTTCAGATTAAGATCGAGATATTGGACATAGAATGCCAATTAAAAAAATGTATTAAAAAGGAGTAATCAGCCGTGACACGTTCACTAAAAAAATCCTTTTGTAGCTAATCATTTATCGGGAAAATTTGAAAAACTCAACATGAGGGAGGAGAAAGAAATAATAGTGACTTGGTCTCGGGCATCTACCATTATACCCACAATGAAGTAGAACATATTTAAGTGTAATGAAGGTGCTATTATGAATAAAAATCTGATTACATAATAAACACATAAACCTTTTCTGATACTCCACTCATTTCATAAAGTATTCAGCCCGGTTTCACAACGGATACCCAATATTCGGGGGATCCCTTGCCCGAACCCATACGTGTTTCCGTAGGTCTTACTGTAACAGGTTTGTCGGGAAAGATACGTACCCAGATCTTTCCACCACGACGCGCATATCATGTCATTGCTCTTCGCCCTGCTTCTATTTGTCTAGCTGTGATCCAAGCAGGTTCAAGTGCTTGAAGAGCGTATCTGCCAAAACAAATATCCTTGCCTCGGCAAGATATTCCCTTCATTCTACCTCTATGTTGTTTACGAAATCTGGTTCTTTCGGGGTTATAGTTGATGGTTGTTTCTCAATTACATCTCTACTGCAGAGCCAGACATGAGAGTTTCTTCTCATCCAGCACCTCGCGAATGAAATGATTCAATAATCTTACATATAGACATGTATTTTATTCTATCAAAAAAATATATTAATTTATTTTTTTTATTGAATTTGTTACTGATATATAGGGAGCTATATATATATATAAGTAGATAACTTATATATTAAGTAGATAACTGGGGCATGTTTGCTTATATATAATGTTTCTTTCTTTTATCAATATCAAATTTGAAAAAGTATTTGACTTTACCTCTATTGAATCATGCCAAAGGTTATTTGCTATATGAAATATAAATTAAATTGTGAAATTTCATAAAAATAAATAAAGTGTTCGCGGGAGAATATTGACTCTTTCCTCCTTCATTTATTTCTTGGTTCATTTCGCCATCCTACCCAGTGAATCATTAGGATTAATTCGTTTTTAAAAAAATCCTATGTAGTCATAGGTTCCATCATTCCCATAGCTTCTCCATTAATGTTTAGGCCCGAACTCTGCAATGGAGCTTCCAACAAAATATGTTACGTATCTTGGATTTGAAATGGTTCAGTTGCCAGAGTACGATTAACCTCTGGATTTGAAATCACTGCTTATATACCTGGTATTGGCCATAATTCACAAGAACATTCTGTAGTATTCTTTGCATTATTGCGGTTCAATCGATTGGGGAACCGGGGACTCAACTAACACTAAGAACTTTTTATATCGGCGGAGTATTCACAGGCGGTACTACCGAACATGTACGAGCTCCCTATAATGGAAAAATAAAAGTCGATGAGGATTTAGTTCATCCCACACGTACCCGTCATGGGCATCCTGCTTTTTTATATTTTATAGACTTGTATATAACTATTGAGAGTGGAGATATTCTACATAATGTGAATATTCCAACAAAGAGTTTGATTTTAGTTCAAAATGATCAATATATAGAATCAGAACAAGTAATTGCCGAGATTTGTGCCAGAACGTCTACTTTTCATTTTAAAGAGAGGGTTCGAAAACATATTTATTCTGAGTCAGAAGGAGAAATGCACTGGAGTACTGATGGCTATCATGCGCCTGAATATCCATATAGTAATGTTCATCTATTACCAAAAACAAGTCATTTATGGATATTAGCAGGAAGTCTATGCAGATCCAATATAGTGTCTAATTCACTCCCAAGGATCAAGATCAAATGAATGCTAATTCTTTTTCTGTTGAAGAAAGATATATCTTTGATCTCTCACTTACTAATGATCAAGTAAAACATAAATTGCTGGATACTTTTGGTAAAAAAGATAGGAAAATTATTGACTACTTAAAACCTTATAGAACCATATCTCATGTTCATTGGAATCTCATAGATCCTTCTAATTTTATTCGTCAAGATAATTACGATGATTCCTTGGCGAAAAAGCGAAGAAATAGATTCGTGATTCCCTTACAATATGATCAAGAACGAGAAAAGAAACTAATACCCTATTTTGGTATTTTGATGAAAATACCTAGAAATGGTATTTTACGTCAAAATAGTATTCTTGCTTATTTTGATGATCCGCGATAAAGAAGAAGTAGTTCGGGAATTACTAAATATGGGATTGTCGAAGTAGATTCAATGGTAAAAAAAGAGGATTTGATTGAGTATCGAGGAACAAAAGAATTTAGTCCGAAATATCAAATGCAAATGAAAGTAGATCAATTTTTTTTTATTCCCGAGGAAGTGCATATCTTACCCGGATCTTCACCCATAATGGTCCGGAACATAGTATCGTTGGAGTAGATACACAACTTTCTTTAAATTTAAATACAAGAAGTAGAGTAGGCGGATTAATCCGAGTAGAGAGAAAAAAAATTACGGAACTGAAAATTTTTTCTGGAGATATTCATTTTCCTGGAGAGATGGATAAAATATCTAGGCACTGCGGTATTTTGATACCACCAGGAATGGAAAAAAAATCTAAAGTATCAAAAAAATATAAAAATTGGATCTATGTCCAACGGAGCGCACCTACAAAAAACATTTTGTTTTGGTTCGGCCCGTAATTACATATGAAATAGCTGATGGGATAAATTTAGCAACACTTTTCTCTCAGGATCTCTTGCAGGAAAATGATAATGTCCAACTTCGAATTGTCAATTATATACTTTATGGAAATGGCAAGTCAATTCGAGGAATTTCTTACACAAGTATTCAGTTAGTTCGGGCTTGCTTAGTATTGAAGTGGGACCAAGAAAAAAAGGGTTCTATAGAATAAGAGATTCATGCTTTTTTTGTTTAAATAAGGGAAAAAGATTTGCTTCGTGATTTCCTCCGAATTGAGTTAGTAAAGTCCACTATTTCGTATACTGTAAAAAGGTATGATACGGCAGGTTCTGGATTGATTTCCAATAGTGGATTAGATCGTGCTCATATGAATCCTTTTGATTCCAAGGCGAAGAATCAATTATTTCCCCAACATCGGGGGGGGGGGGGGGGGGGGGGGGGGGGGGGGGGGGGGGGGGGACTCTTGGTACGTTGTTGAATCGAAATAAGGAATACAAATCTTTCATAATTTTGTCATCATCTAATTGTTTTCGAATGGGCCCCTTCAATACTTCGAGATATAATAATGCGACAAAAGAAGCGGATACTATAATTCCAATTAGGGATTTGTTGGGTCCCTTAGGTACTATTGTGCCTAAAAAGGTGAATTTTGTTCATCTTACTATTTAATAACATCTAATCAAGTCTTTTTAAAGGAATATTTGTCAGTTGAAAATTTTCAGCATACTTTCCAAGTGTTTCAAGTACTTCCATTTCAATATTTTATCCTAGATGAAAATAGGAGGATTTATAATCCCGATCCATGCAGTAAAATCATTTGGAATTTATTCCATTTGAATTAGTGTTTTCTCCATCACGATTATTATGAAGAGGGATGGATAATAATTAGCCTTGGACAATTCCTTTGTGAAAATGTATGTCTATTGATATACAGATCACGCATAAAAAAATCTGGTCAAATTTTCATTGTTCATGTTGATTCTTTAGTTATAAGATCAGCTAAGCCCTATTTGGTCACTCCAGGAGCAACTGTTCATGGCCATTATGGGGAAACCTTTTATGAAGGAGATACATTAATTACATTTATATATGAAAAATCGAGATCCGGTGACATAACGCAAGGTCTTCCAAAAGTGGAACAAATCTTAGAAGTTCGTTCAATTGATTCAATATCGATGAACCTCGAAAGGAGAGTTGAAGGTTGGGACGAACGTATCCGAAAGATTCTTGGGATCCCCTAGGGATTCTTGATTGGAGCTGAATTA
Source organism: Dactylorhiza incarnata (assembly GCA_033032865.1). Taxonomy (NCBI): domain Eukaryota; kingdom Viridiplantae; phylum Streptophyta; class Magnoliopsida; order Asparagales; family Orchidaceae; genus Dactylorhiza; species Dactylorhiza incarnata. Next base: position 811,787 of record JAWHQI010000250.1, read on the forward strand.
ACCATAACCCAAAGTCATATCTCTTTGATTAATAAGATCCAAAATGTTTATCGATCCCAGGAGGTATAGATCCATAATAGACATATAGAAATTATTGTACATCAAGTAACATCAAAAGTGTTGGTTTCAGAAGATGGAATGTCTAATGTTTTTTCACCTGGGGAATTAATTGGATTGTTGCGAGCAAAGCGAGCAGGGCGTATTTTGGACGAAGCAATTTGTTATCAGGCAATCTTATTGGGAATCATGAAGTCATCTCTGAATACTCAAAGTTTCATATCCAAAGCTAGTTTTCAAGAAACTGCTCGAGTTTTAGCAAAAGCTACACTACGAAGTCGTATTGATAGGTTGAAAGGCCTGAAAGAGAACGTTGTTTTGGGGGGGGGGGGGATTATACCGGTTGGTACTGGGTTCAAGAAATTAGTACATCGTTTAAAGCAAGACAAAAACATTCATTTGAAAATTAAAAAGAAGAATATATTCGAGTTGGAAATGAGAGATATTTTGTTACACCATAGAGAATATTTTGTTCTTGCGGACCAAAAAATTTCCATGAGACATGAAACAAATCGTTTACATAATGTAATTTAGTAATTCCTAACAAGAGGTCTTTTTTTGAGTTGAACCCTCTGGTCCGATTATGCATTTGGTAATCAATGAAATAAAAAATAAAGAATGAAATGAAATTGATGGTTTGGGTTGTAGATTAATGGTCAATCGTTGTATAAGGTTCCGTCGGAACAATTATTTATTTCACAGGGTACTGAATCCCTTTGAAAAAAACAAAACAAAGAGAAAGTGTGGGAAAATGGAAAGACGATATTGGAACATTAATTTGGAAGAAATGATGGAAGCAGGAGTTCATTTTGGTCATGGTACTAAATAATGGAATCCTAGAATGGCTCCTTACATCTCTGCAAAGCGTAAAGGTATTCATATTACAAATCTTACTATAACTGTTCTTTTTTATCAGAAGCCAGCGATTTAGTTTTTGATGCAGCAAGTAGGGGGAAAAATTCTTAATCGTTGGCACCAAAAAGAAAGCAACGGATTTAGTAGCATCAGCAGCAATAAGGGCTCAATGTCATTATGTTAATTAAAAATGGCTTGGGGGTATATTTGCAAATTGGTCTACTACATAAACAAGACTTCAGAAGTTCAGGGACTTAAGAGAAGAACAAAAGATGGGAAAACTCAAATGTCTTCCTAAATGAGATGCAGCAATGTTGAAGAGAAAGTTATCTACCTTGCAAACATATCTGGGTGGGATCAAATATATGACGGGATTGCCCGATATTGTAATTATCTTTGATCAGCAAGAAGAATATATGGTTCTTCGAGAATGTGTCATTTTGGGTATTCCAACAATTTGTTTAATTGATACAAATTGTGACCCAGATCTTACAGATATTTCTATTCTGGCCAACAATGATGCTATAGCTTCGATTCGATTGATTCTTACCAAATTAGTATCTGCAATTTTTGAGGGCCGTTATAGTTATATAAAAAGGGTGTATTATCTTCTAATTGAGAATCCAATTAGTTCGTTTTTGGTGAACTTTCTTTGATTGTTGCTATTTTTTGATTTGCTTTTTTTGGAATGGTTTTGAATATTCAATAATATTGAATAAAAAAGAGAAAATGATTGGTATTTTTTGAGGTAATTTCCAGGTATCCTAAATATACGATTCATAACTGAAATTCATGAATGAACGTAGATGAATTGAGAAAGAGATGGTTGAATAAAAAATAATTACTTTTTTGAAGTTTGATTTCTGTTAGAGGACAATATGAATGTTATACCATGTTCCATTAAAACACTCAAAGGGTTTTACGATATATCAGGTGTAGAAGTAGGCCAACATTTATATTGGCAAATAGGAGGTTTACAAATTCATGCCCAAGTACTTATCACTTCTTGGGTTGTAATTGCTATCTTATTAGGTTCTGTCATCATAGTTGTTCGGAATCCACAAACCATTCCGACCGACTGTCATAATTCCTTTGAATATGTTCTTGAATTTATTTGAGATTTGAGCAAAACTCAGATTGGAGAGGAGTATGGTCCTTGGGTTCCATTTATTGGAACGATGTTCCTATTTTTTTTTGTTTCTAACTGGTCAGGTGCTCTTTTACCTTGAAAAATTATAAAGTTACCTCATGGGGAGTTAGCTGCGCCCATGAATGATATAAATACTATTGTTGCTTTAGCTTTACCCACGTCAACGACATATTTCTATGCGGGTCTTAGCAAAAAAGGATTGGGATATTTTGGGAAATACATTCAACCAACTCCAATACTTTTACCAATTAATATCCTAGAAGATTTTACAAAACCTTTATCTCTTAGTTTTCGTCTTTTCGGGAATATATTGGCTGATGAATTAGTAGTAGTTGTTCTTATTTCTTTAGTGCCTTCAGTAGTTCCTATACCCATCATGTTTCTTGGATTATTTACAAGTGGTATTCAAGCTCTTATTTTTGCAACTTTGGCTGCAGCTTGTATAGGCGAATCTAGGGAGGCCGGGTCATCATTTACTAACTTTCGAAATAGTCTTTTTTGAAGCTTATCCCAATTTCAGCAATGTGAGGTTCAATATAATTCACTGGGTTGGAAAAGAAAATTCAAATATATGCATATATATCTATGTATATATAAAGAAAGATAGATGATATTGCAGAGTTTGAAAGAGAAAGAGGTCCTACTACATATATGTAATGCATATGAATATAAATCCTTGTGTATGTTTTGAAGAATGGTTCCAGAATACGATTGAATAGAATAAAAATTGCAGGTAATTTACGTTGTGGAAGAAAAAAGGTATATGTTATTTACTAGTTAGATAGGAATTATCCCCATCTTTTTTCTAGCCCGCAATATTATGATTTCCCTTTTGAATTTTTAGCTATTTTGACTCGATCCATTTTAATGATAAAGAAAAATAAAAAAAATAAGTGTAGTTAATTAAAAAGTAAATAGTCAAAGTAGAAGTAGACCAATAAGTAGATAAAGATTAAGTACTAATTTCTTAGTTGGTTGTATCATTAACCATTTCTTATAAGAGTTGGCTAGGTAAGCGTCCTGTAGTAAGTGTTCAAAGGAATCGATCGTGATTTGGAACCTGTTCTTTCCATGACCCCTCTTAGCTGAGATTTTTTTTCTATTCTGGCTTGGCTATCTCGCCTAGCCGAGCCATTCCCTTTATGAAAAAGGGGGGCCAGGCCACACCAGTAAAGAAGTAAATTATTAAGCAAGCAAAAGGAGAGAGGGGGATTCGAACCCTCGATAATTCCTTGTTAAGAACTATACTAGTTTTCAAGACCGGTGCTATCAACCACTCAACCATCTCTCCCAGATAGAATCTCTATTTTCTTCCTACGAATATACGAATACAACAAGATCATACATTAACTATCTGCTCAACTTCATGTCCGAATAAAAAAAGTGGTAATAAGTTCTAATGAATCAATTCATTCATGTCAAATCCCTTCATGATGCATTTTTTCCAATTTAGATTGATACAAATTGTGACCTAGGATTGGATCTAGAGTACGATTAACCTTTGGATTTGAAATCATAGGTCACCACTTTATTATTCAATCAAAGAAAAGTACATCACTTTTCTTTGTAGAATTTGAAAAATCAAAAATTTAGATTCATCTAAAGGAAGATATAATAGCGGGTTGGTTACATCTGCAACCAAAATGGAAATCGAGCATTTCGTGGTTCAAAATGCCGAATCTTGTCTCAATCATCATTTGCTAGGACTTTTCGGAGTCAGTTCCTTGGCTTGGACAGGACATTTAGTTCATGTCGCTATCCCCGGATCGAGGGGAGAGTACGTCAGATGGAATAATTTCTTAGACGTATTGCCCTATCCCCAAGGGTTGGGACCCCTTTTTATGGGTCAATGGAATCTTTATGCTCAAAACCCTGATTCCAGTAGTCATTTATTTGGTACCTCCCAAGGGGCAGGAACTGCCATTCTAACCCTTCTTGGGGGATTCCATCCTCAAACGCAAAGTTTATGGCTAACCGATATTGCTCATCATCATTTAGCTATTGCATTCCTTTTTCTCGTTGCTGGTCATATGTATAGAACTAACTTCGGGATTGGGCACAGTATCAAAGATCTTTTAGAAGCACATATTCCTCCGGGGGGTCGATTAGGATGTGGGCATAAGGGTCTTTATGACACAATAAATAATTCGCTTCATTTTCAATTTGGTCTTGCTCTAGCCTCTTTAGGGGTTATTATTTCCTTAGTAGCTTAACACATGTACTCTTTACCCGCTTATGCATTCATAGCACAAGACTTTACTACTCAAGCTGCGTTATATACTCATCACCAATACATCGCTGGTTTTATCATGACAGGAGCCTTTGCTCATGGGGCTATATTCTTCATAAGGGATTATAATCCGGAACAGAAAGAGGATATCTACCAACCTACTATATGGTGTCATAATAATATAGCCCCATGAACGGCGGGAATTGAATAAAGTAATCAGTCGTGACGGCATGGTGGATTCACAATCCACTGCCTTGATCCACTTGGCTACATCCGCCCCTTCCCTTATCTAGCTAAAGGATTTTATCTTTTTTCCATTCATCATTATTGTATTAATTCTTACCCTCATACTTTAGACTAAGATCGAGATATTGGACATAGAATGCCAATTTAAAAAAATGTAAAAAAAGGAGTAATCAGCCGTGACACGTTCACTAAAAAAATCCTTTTGTAGCTAATCATTTATCTGGAAAAATTGAAAAACTCAACATGAGGGAGGAGAAAGAAATAATAGTGACTTGGTCTCGGGAATCTACCATTATACCCACAATGAAGTAGAACATATTTAAGTGTAATGGAGGTGCTATAAATATGTACCTGGTATTGGCCATAATTCTTGTCACCACTTTATTCATAATTCACTAATATGGGTTTGAATGAATATAAATCCTTGTCACCACTTTATTCTCCAATTTATTCAGTAAATTTGACCTCCTCCTTGTGGGAGATCTAATCCTAGGTCACCACTTTATTCTTCAATCAAAGATAAGTACATCCCTTTTCTTTGTAGAATTTGAAAAATCAAAAATTTAGATTCATCCAAAGAAAGATATAATAGCGGGTTGGTTACACCTACAACCAAAATGGAAATCGAGCGTTTCGTGGTTCAAAAATGCTGAATCTCATCTCAATCATCATTTGTCAAGACTTTTCGGAGTCAGTTCCTTGGCTTGGACATGACATTTAGTTCATGTCGCTATCCCCGGATCGAGGGGGGAGTACATCAGATGGAATACTTTCTTAGACATATTGCCCTATCCCTAAGGGTTGGGACCCCTTTTTATGAGTCAATGGAATCTTTATGCTCAAAACCCTGATTCCAGTAGTCATTTATTTGGTACCTCCCAAGGGGCAGGAACTGCCATTCTAACCCTTCTTGGGGGATTCCATCCTCAAACACAATTTATGGCTAACCGATATTGTTCATCATCATTTAGCTATTGCTTTCCTTTTTCTCGTTGCTGGTCACATGTATAGATCTAACTTCGGGATTGCGCACAGTATCAAAGATCTTTTAGAAGCACATATTCCTCCAGGGGGTCGATTAGGACGTGGGCATAAGGGTCTTTATGACACAATAAATAATTCACTTCATTTTCAATTGGGTCTTGCTCTAGCCTCTATAGGGGTTATTACTTCCTTAGTAGCTCAACACATGTATTCTTTACCTGCTTATGCATTCATAGCACAAGACTTTACTACTCAAGCTGCGTTATATACTCATCACCAATACATCGCTAGTTTTATCATGACAGGAGCCTTTGCTCATGGTGCTATATTCTTCATAAGGGATTATAATCCAGAAGAGAATGAGGATAATGTATTGGCAAGAATGTTAGATCATAAAGAAGCTATAATATCTCATTTAAGTTGGGACAGCCTTTTTCTGGGGTTCCATACTTTGGGCCTTTATGTTCATAACGACGTCATGCTTGCTTTTGGTACTCCGGAAAAACAAATCCTAATTGAACCCATATTTGCCCAATGGATACAATCTGCTCATGGAAAGAATTCATATGGGTTTGATGTACTCTTATCTTCAACGAATAGCCAGACATACAATGTAGGTTGAAGCATATGGTTACTTGGTTGGTTGAATGCTATTAATGAGTATAGTAATTCACTTTTCTTAACAATAGGGCCGAGAGATTTCTTGGTTCATCATGCTACTGCTCTGGGTTTACATACAACTACATTGATTTTAGTAAAAGGTGCTTTAGATGTGCGCGGTTCCAAGTTAATGCCCGATAAAAAGGATTTCGGTTATAGTTTTCCTTGCGATGGCCCCGGGCGTGGGGGTACTTGTGATATTTCTGCTTGGACGCATTTTATTTGGCAGTTTTCTGGATGCTAAATACCATTGGATGGGTTACTTTTTATTGGCATTGGAAACATATCACATTATGGCAGGGCAACGTTTCACAATTTAATGAAACCTCCACTTATTTGATGGGATGGTTAAGAGATTATCTATGGTTAAACTCTTCACAACTTATCAATGGATATAACCCTTTTGGTATGAATAGTTTATCGGTCTGGGCGTGGATGTTCTTATTTGGACATCTTGTTTGGGCTACTGGATTTATGTTCTTAATTTCCTGGCGTGGCTATTGGCAGGAATTGATTGAAACTTTAGCGTGGGCTCATGAACGGACACCTTTGGCTAATTTGATTCGATGGAAAGATAAGCTAGTGGCTCTTTCCATTGTGCAAGCAAGATTGGTTGGATTAGCCCACTTTTCCGTAGGTTATATATTCACTTACGCGGCTTTCTTGATTGCCTCCACATCAGAAAATTTGGTTAAATTAGTGATTTTTTTTTTATAGGGTACAAAAATAAATATCATTTCTTTCGATGTAGAGGAGGTATCTACCTTACTTCTATTTTTCCATCTAGGATCTGACCTATATCATTATAGGAACTGAACATTATGACAAGAAAAGGTCTGATTCAAAGGGAGAAGAAGCGCCAGAAATTGGAAAAAAAATATTATTGGATTCGTCGATCCTCAAAAAAAGAAATAAGCAAAGTTCCCTCGTTGAGGAAAAAATGGGAAATTAATGGAAAGTTGCAATCCCCACCACGTAATAGTGCACCTATACGTCTTCATCGACGTTGTTTTTTAACCAGAAGGCCTAGAGCAAACTATCGAGACTTTGGACTATCTGGACACATACTTCGAGAAATGGTTCATGCATGTTTGTTACCAGGCGCAACAAGATCAAGTTGGTAAGGAGAAAATCTTGTTTCATATTTGGATAGATCTCTACGATCTATGATCATAGAATATAGGGGCCCCTTTACCATTTTGTATAAATTGACTATTCAATTTGTATAGATATGGTAGAGGGGACTATCCAATCTTTCTTCGTCCATCAGTTCCCGATTGTTTACCGCGGAGTAGAGCAGTTTGGTAGCTCGCAAGGCTCATAACCTTGAGGTCACGGGTTCAAATTCTGTCTTCGCAACATTTTTGTGAAATCCCCCCTTTTTTTCTTTTGTAGTAATTAATGACTCTTTTTTGTTGGGAGAAAAGAAAGGGTGAAGCGAAATATATAACTACTATACTCTAATATACTAGTATGTATTGGAGTTAACTATACTATAATATACTAGTATGTATAGGAGTCAACTATACCATGGGCGGATAGCGGAAATCAAACCGACATCTTCTCCTTGGCAAAGAGAAATTTTACCATTCGACCATATCCGCATTTTCTTCTTTCCTGATACGTACGCATATGTCCACACATATATGAAATATATGATATATCATATATGCGTCTGGATCATAATTGGTCCGTTTGATACACAATTGATTGTGGATTATGTAATTGGATCATATAATCCAATTACATATGATTTTTCTTTGATTCCATAGCCCCAGTTATTATAAGATCTAATTCATATGATTTTTCTTTGCGATACACTTTTGATCAAAAAAGTTTCAAAATTTCGACAAATTTGACATTTTTATTTCAAACTTGTTCAAATTTGAAACTCTCCTTATATATATATATATATATATATATTTATATTATATATATGAATATTCTAATAATATTTCTATTGATCATATATTTTTGATGATATATTTACAAAGTTGGTCTAACTTATTGATTGTCACTAACCATAGATTATTCTCCTGATAAATTAATAAATCAGTTTTGCTCGAGCTGCATCAATGCTCTACCATTAATCTTTTTATTTAACAACCCAAGACAAATAAAATTTGGTTTCTAGCAGAACAAACTATGTCGAGACAAGATCATCTTCATTCGAATAGAAAATGGTGGATATCAGAATCCACAGTCAATCATGTCCTTCAAGTCGCACGTTGCTTTTTACCACATCGTTTCAAACGAAGTTTTACCATAACAACCCTCTTTATTTGAATTTGGAACCATATGCAATTGATTCAATATAGAATCATGAATAGTCATTGGATGAATTGATACATAATAATCAACACTTATCTATCTCTAAATAGATAGAGATTTATCCGGAAAGGATTTCACTTAATTTAACCCCATATTTTTTTTCAGATGAAAAAAATAAGTTTGTTTAAAAATGATTTACATCTTCAACAGATCTTTCGGGATTGTCCATCATCACCTCTGAAAAAATAGAGGATTCTAAGAATCATTCTTTGAATTCATATTGAAAAACATTGTATTCAATATGTTGCAGAACATTTTTTCATTCAATTTGAAATTTAAATAGAGAAGAATCTTTCATTTCTAATGGAAATGGTCTGGGACGGGAGGATTCGAACCTCCGAGTAATAGGACCAAAACCCATTGCCTTATCGCTTGGCCACGCCCCATTTTCATTTTGTCTAAGAAAAATTAAGCGAAATATTGGTTATTCGTCAATAACCATCCAAAATACATATAAGACATGTTGTCGGTAGAATTCAACACAATAGATATAGAATCAAAAAAATGAATTGATCATTATATAGAATTCAATTAAGATTTTGTATGAAAGTAGAATTCGGGATTGGGCAATGAATGAGTACTAATTTCTTAGTTGGTTGTATCATTAACCATTTCTTTTTAAGTGTTGGCTAGGTAAGCGTCCTGTAGTAAGAGGAGTAGTTATGAACCATGTAGACCATCCCCATGGGGCGGTGAAGGGAGAGCCCCAATTGGTAGAAAAAAAGCCACAACCCCTTGGGGTTATCCTGCGCTTGGAATAAGAAGTAGGAAAAGGAAGAAATATAGTGATAGTTTTATTCTTCGTCGCCGTAAATAGGAACATTTAAAATTGAATTTTTGGAATTGGAAATAATGTGATGGGCGAACGACGGGAATTGAACCCGCGCATGGTGGATTCACAATCCGCTGCCTTGGTCCACTTGGCTACATCCGCCCCTTCCCTTATCTAGCTAAAGGATTTTATCTTTTTTCCTTTCATCATTATTGTATATATTCTTACCCTCATACTTCAGATTAAGATCGAGATATTGGACATAGAATGCCAATTTAAAAAATCAAAAAAAGGAGTAATCAGCCATGACACGTTCAGTAAAAAAAATCCTTTTGTAGCTAATTATTTATCGGGAAAAAATGAAAAACTCAACATAAGGGAGGAGAAAGAAATAATAGTGACTTGGTCTCGGGCATCTACCATTATACCCACAATGAAGTAGAACATATTTAAGTATAATGGAGGTGCTATAAATATGTACCTGGTATTGGCCATAATTCTTGTCACCACTTTATTCATAATTCACTAATATGGGTTTGAATGAATATAAATCCTTGTCACCACTTTATACTCCAATTTATTCAGTAAATTTGACCTCCTCCTTGTGGGAGATCTATTCCTAGGTCACCACTTTATTCTTCAATCAAAGATAAGTACCTCCCTTTTCTTTGTACAATTTGAAAAATAAAAAATTTAGATTCATCTAAGGAAAGATATAATAGCGGGTTGGTTACACGTACAACCAAAATGGAAACCGAGCGTTTCGTGGTTCAAAAATGCCGAATCTTTTCTCAATCATCATTTGTCAGGACTTTTCGGAGTCAGTTCCTTGGCTTGGACAGGACTTTTAGTTCATGTTGCTATCCCCGGAAAGAGGGGAGAGTACGTTAGATGGAATAATTTCTTAGACGTATTGCCCTATCCCCAATGGTTGGGACCCCTTTTTATGGGTCAATGGAATCTTTATGCTAAAAACCCTGATTCCAGTAGTCATTTATTTGGTACCTCCCAAGGGAAAGGAACTGCCATTCTAACCCTTCTTGGGGGATTCCATCCTCAAACGCAAAGTTTATGGCTAACCGATATTGCTCATCATCATTTAGCTATTGCATTCCTTTTTCTCGTTGCAGGTCATATGTATAGAACTAACTTCGGGATTGGGCACAGTATCAAAGATCTTTTAGAAGCACATATTCCTCCAGGGGGTCGATTAGGACGTGGGCATAAGGGTCTTTATGACACAATAAATAATTCGCTTCATTTTCAATTGGGTCTTGCTCTAACCTCTTTAGGGATTATTACTTCCTTAGTATCTCAACACATGTACTCTTTACCTGCTTATGCATTCATAGCACAAGACTTTACTACTCAAGCTGCGTTATATACTCATCACCAATACATCGCTGGTTTTATCATGACAGGAGCCTTTGTTCATGGGGCTATATTCTTCGTAAGGGATTATAATCCGGAACAGAATGAGGATAATGTATTGGCAAGAATGTTAGATCATAAAGAAGTTATAATATCTCATTTAAGTTGGGCCAGCCTTTTTCTGGGGTTCCATACATTGGGCCTTTATGTTCATAATGACTTCATGCTTGCTTTTGGTACCCCGGACAACAAATCTTAATTGAACCCATATTTGCCCAATGGATACAATCTACTCATCGAAAGACTTCGTATGGGTTTGATGTACTCTTATCTTCAACGAATTGCCCGACATTCAACGCAGGTCGAAGCATATGGTTACCTGGTTGGTTTAATGCTATTAATGAGAATAGTAATTCACTTTTCTTAACAATAGGGCCGGGAGATTTCTTGGTTCATCATGTTATTGCTCTGGGTTTACATACAACTACATTGATTTTAGTAAAAGGTGCTTTAGATGCGCGCGGTTCCAAGCTAATGCCAGTTAAAAAGGATTTCGGTTATAGTTTTCCTTGCGATGGCCCCGGGCGTGGGGGTACTTGTGATATTTCTGCTTGGGACGCATTTTATTTGGCAGTTTTCTGGATGCTAAATACCATTGGATGGGTTACTTTTATTGGCATTGGAAACATATCACATTATGGCAGGGTAATTTTTCACAATTTAATGAATCCTCCACATATTTGATGGGATGGTTAAGAGATTATCCATGGTTAAACTCTTCACAACTTATCAATGGATATAACCCTTTTGGTATGAATAGTTTATCGGTCTGGGTGTGGATGTTCTTATTTGGACATCTTGTTTGGGCTACAGGATTTATGTTCTTAATTTCCTGGCATGTCTATTGGCAGGAATTGATTGAAACTTTAGCGTGTGCTCATGAACGGACACCTTTGGATAATTTGATTCGATGGAAAGATAAGCCAGTGGCTATTTCCATTGTGCAAGCAATATTGGTTGGATTAGCCCACTTTTCCGTAGGTTATATATTCACTTATGCGGCTTTCTTGATTGCCTCCACATCAGGAAAATTTGGTTAAATTAGTGAATTATTATTTTTTTGATAGGGTACAAAAATAAATATCATTTCTTTCGATGAAGAGGAGGTATCTACCTTACTTCTATTTTTCCATCTAGGATCTGAACTGTATCATTATAGGAACTGAACATTATGGCAAGAAAAGGTTTGATTCAAAGGGAGAAGAAGCGCCAGAAATTGGAACAGAAATATTATTGGATTCGTCGATCCTCAAAAAAAGAAATCAGCAAAGTTCCCTCGTTGAGGAAAAAATGGGAAATTCATGAATAATTCCAATCCCCACCGCGTAATAGTCCACCTATACGTCTTCAACGACGTTGATTTTTAACCGGAAGGCCTAGAGCGAACTATCGAGACTTTGGACTATCTGGACACATACTTCGAGAAATGGTTCATGCATGTTTGTTACCAGGAGCAACAAGATCAAGTTGGTAAGGCAAAAATCTTGTTTCCTATTTGGATAGATCTCTACGATCTATGATCATAGAATATAGGGGTCCCTTTACCATTTTGTATAAAGAGACTATTCTATTTGTATAGATATGGTAGAGGGGACTATCCAATCTTTCTTCGTCCATCAGTTCCCAGTTGTTTACCGCGGAGTAGAGAAGTTTAGTAGCTCGCAAGGCTCACAACCTTGAGGTCACGGGTTCAAATCCTGTCTCCGCAACTTTTTTGTGAAATCCCCCCTTATTTTTTCTTTTGTAGTAATTAATGACTCTTTTTTGTAGGGAGGAAAGAAAGGGTGAAGCGGAATATATAACTACTATACTCTAATATACTAGTATGTATAGGAGTTAACTATACTCTAATATACTAGTATGTATAGGAGTCAACTATACCATGGGCGGATAGCGGGAATCGAACCTGCATCTTCTCCTTGGCAAAGAGAAATTTTACCATTCGACCATATCCGCATTTTCTTCGTTCCTGATACGTACGCATATGTCCACACATATATGAAATATATGATATATCATATATGCATCTTTCTCATAATTGGTCCGTTTTCACAGGGGTAGTGCTGATTGTGCGAGATCAAAACTTATAGGCAGATCTTGATTTGAAGTTTCATTTGCTTGGCGCCAAATTTCGGCGCTGTTTTGAGTTTTTTATTACCCTTCTTGCACGATCAGGGGTAGTGCTGATTGTGCGAGATCAAAATGCAAACCAATGTAATTATTTATACTTCTATAAAGAAAAGGGATGTACTTATCTTTATCCTTGCCTCGGCACATAAGATCGGGTCGACTTATGCTTCTATTTGTCTAGCTGTGATCCAAGCAGGTTCAAGTGCTTGAAGAGCGTATCTGCCAAAACAAATATCCAAGCAGGTTCAAGTGCTTGGGTATATACATTCCGAGTTTGGTTAGATAATCAAAATCTAATCCTATGTTCCGAGTTCGGTGAAGGGAGATCTAATCCTAGGTCACCGCTTTATTCTCCAATTTATTCACTTTTTTGCACTTGGCAAATCTGTACGTACTGACAGCTAATCGCCTCGGTCCGTTTGCGCATCGCGATCACAGGTTGTACTGTTTAGGTATAATGTTGATTCTTATGTATGGTCGATTATTTTCCTTCGCGCACAGGCACATGTGTGTCCCCTTCTAATCAAATTCAAGTTTTGGCCTGAAAATGGTGTTCTGTGCGCGCTCGTGCATTTACTTCTCGCATGATCGTGTTCGACTGTGCATCAAGAAAATCGCACGGGTGGTCCGCATTTAGGCCAATCACATGATCGTGTGGTTTCCTTAGCGCATTAGCACTTCGGTCCATGCACGTGTTTTCCTTGAGTTTTCGGTGTTCTGTTCTGGGTCGTGCCTTTTCTTTTTGCAGGGGTAGTGCTGATTGTGCGAGATCAAAACGCATAGGCAGATCTTGATTTGAAGTTTGATTTGCTTGGCGCCAAATTTCGGCGCTGTTTTGAGTTTTTTATTACCCTTCTTGCACGATCAAAATGCACGGTCGTGCGCCCGAACGTGCGAGTTCATCTCTGATGCCTATTTAAGTTATTTTTGGTCGATTTTCCTAAGATGGGTTTTTACCTCTTTCAGGAGAGTGCTGAAGAAAATTTGCCTAGTGCGTCTTTAGTCCTTTAAGGGGAAGATCCATCTCCATCCCCCATTCTCCACTACTTACTTTGCCCTAGATCATCCTTACTAATCAAGGGCCGATTTCAAGGTACTGGAAGCATATTCATCGCAAATCCAGGGTTTCTTTGAGATTAACAGGGACATATAGTGTGACCAGAGAAGTCGGGTACATTAGGAGGCGATGACAGCCCTCTCGGACCCCAGATGTAGTTGATGATCAAAGATTGGATTCGGATTGACAACCCGGTTGCATCTATCTTCGATCTACAACAATCCTTTGGATTCGGTCATATCTCTCTCTCTTTTATTCCTGCAAATCTAGATGTTGTAGCTTTCATATTATATCTTTGTGATGATTGGCATGAATGTTAAATATTTGTTATATTCTTGTCTATGAGATTACTTCTTTTACATGCTTATGTGCATGTGGTGATGAATGAGTCTTAGTGGTAGCTAGGATGTGTGTTCCTCAATTACAATTGTGATTAAGGAAATGTTCAGATTGCGAAGCGGTGAAGGCAACCCGCAGTGTTTCTAGTGATTGAGATGCGGTGGAAGGCGAGCCACCGAGGTGTGAAGCGTTGTCGGCGACCCACATAGTTAATTTAGTTTGTGTTCTTCTTTTTCGCAACAAAATCAAACCCCCCTAAAACAATCAGACAATAGGACTTCAATCTCAAGTCTTTTCTCGATGGATACCACCTTGTCGTGTTCCTAGAGAGATCGATACTCGGAGATTCTCTCCTTGATTTATATTATTGAACGATCGGTGCACTTGCCATTTTGTGATGCATTATCGCTCCCACCTATAGCGGCGTGTTAGATTTTGCGCATCATGTTTTTGGCGCCATTGCCAGGGAACAGGGCTGTGTGAGTTTCAAAATAAAGAAACAAGAGATAAAATTCTTTTACATTTGTATATTGCGCATGTTTTAATTTTGTTGTTTCGTTTTTATACTTTGTCGTTTTCTTTTTTTCTAATTTTTAAATAGCTTCTTTATAGTTTTATTTCTTCCTAACCTATTTTAAAGCCTTTAGAGCGGGTTTTCCAGGTTCGATATAATTGTCTGTGTAGTTTGTCTTTGCAAAAAAAAATTTATTTTTATATCCACATTCTATCCACAATATATATTGTGCCTCCACGACATACATGTTCTCAGTCTTATGACTCGGCTCTTTGGATGCCGACGAGTACTGCTAAGAAGTGTTTGTTTTGTCTTGGTACAGATCATGCCTTGAAGGATTGTGTCACTTTTCAAAGAAAATTGGAAGAAGATGATGAACCGGACATTTGGATCGTGCCTAATCCCAATTTTGATAGCATTCCTTCATCCTTTGATGATATATATGCAGCACCAGCTTGTCTATGGGGGACTGTTACGGATATGCCCTTCAGAATTGCAACTGATCTGTATGTTGTTATTGTGGAGCTGACTCCCCATGTTCATTCATCGCCTGTTGAAACCGATTTCTCGGTCTCTTGTGAAGCTCTGGCCCTCAACAAGTTGAGGGGCAGCTAGCCCTTACTAATCTCTTGAAAGGAGCAGACCGGGGACTCGGAAGCAGACTAAGACCTTAGTCACAACGAGGAGGTCCCACCACAAACCCGAAAGATCATTGAGAGCTTCCCCTCCCAAGCCAAAGCTGAGACTTGGGCACCTTGGAGAGCTAGAGAGCTGAACCAAAGTAACCGAGGGAAGAAGAAGCTCAGAGAACTGAGATTGGAATCCTCTCCCAAGGTGCCCTTCAAGGTCTATTTATAGTTTTCCTGCTCATGGTCTGTCAATAGTGGGATTTCGCCTTTTGGTTTTACTAAACACACCCCAATTTGGCCTGCTAACAGCCAAACTCCGCTGTTTGGAGGGGCTACTTGCAGACCACCAGGGGAAGAGGGGTAATTTCACTCCCTGTCAAGCTGAGCTGCAGGTGGGGGAAAAACTGCCGAGACAACCCGGTCCCAGCGGATCCGCTGAGATGGGACAGAAATGACCGCTGAGACAGTCGATCTTTTCAGCCTAACCGCTGAGACAGATTTAAAGGTTCCGTTCGTCGAGCGCAGGACTATTTTCGCCAAACCCTGAGCCGAGTTCGCCGAATGCGGATGGGAGCTCTGCCTTCCTTAGAGAGATCGGAGACTGCCCTGCTCGCCCTCCCTCTTGCGAGCTGACCTTGAGGCTTGGGCTCGCAGGGACATGGCTCGTGCGCCTTCCTGCAAGTGACCCTTGAATCTCTGGCTCGCCCTTTTGTTACCTCTTCCATTTGTTGGATCTGAAATCCTACTCTCGGGCGAGCGGCCCGTGAAGATCCAGCTCGCTCCTCTCCCGGTGACACCCACTGAGGGCGGATCTCGCGCTTCCTCCTGCAAGCTCTCATGCTGAGACTGGGCCGGGAGCCGCTGAAAAGTGCTTGAGCCCGCTGAGACACTCGCTTGTCTCAGCAGGTCCGCTAGGACTGGGCAGAAATAGCTGCTGAGACGGCTGGCCTTCCCAGTACAGCCACTGAGACGACTTCGTCGACCTGGAGCATGACGCTCGTCGAACGCAGAACAGCTTTCGTCGAACTCAACTTGAAGTTCGTCGATCTTAAAGGGAGTTCGTCGAGCTGGACGGCGAGTTCGCCGGTCGCGACGATCTGGCTCGCCAGCCCTCCTGTGAGTGGACCACGATAATCTGGCTCGCCCGCTTCCTTGCGGGCCTATGGCGAGTGCTCAACTCGCTCGCATTCCTGCGAGCGGCCTTCGAGGCTCTGGCTCGCTTTTCATCTTCCTCCGTCTGCTGACTTCTTTCATCTTCGCCTTCCTTCTGTCGAATATCGGGGTTGTACACAATACCCGCTCTTCGCGAGGCTCTCCGGACTCGCGAAGAATCATCCAACCTCAGATATTCGCCAGCCTTTAGACTACGTGGCGTGAATCTTTTGGTGGGGCCCATGCCCACCACTATAAATACTACCTTCCCTACTGGTGTTCAAACTTGTGTATCCCTCTTTCTATTTTCTTACTCGCCGCGAGCCCCAAGGCGATGTCTAAGAAAGACGAAATATTGGCTCGCCAGAAGGCCTCACAAGCCGCCCAGAAAGGGAAGGCCACCGCCATCGTCTCTTGGGCTTCTCCGCAGCGCACCCCGCCTCTGCCCTCCATCAGAGCGGCGAGGGCCGTTCAGCGCCCGTCCGGTGAGGATGGGTCCTTGTTTTCGTCTCCATCCTCTCATGAAGGGCTCGCCTCGCAGGTACTACTGTCGAGTTTGCCGATTTAATGTCAAGCTCTTCTAGCCTTGCTCTCTTACTCGTAAAGAGCTTCCCTGGTAGTGAATACCCTGGGGAAGACAATCGCAGAGACCCACATTTCTCCCTCCGGCGGGGTTGGTACTCTTCTCGCAGACGGGAGAGTCGTCGACCTGCGGAACTAGCCATCACTACGAGGTGAGTTGTTTGCCTCGCCTTCTCCCATATTTCTCTACTTGTTGAATCTCCCTTATTCCTCATGCAGCATCCCCTTTCACGAATCCAGAGGAGCGAGCTCCTCCTCCCGCGGACCCACCGGTCTTGCCGAATCATACAATCATCACTCCTGGATTCGGCATTATAGGACAAAGGAGCCCTGGAGGGACACTACTGGGCGAGTCCGGAATCGCCGCCAGAA
This sequence comes from Dactylorhiza incarnata, assembly GCA_033032865.1. Classification (NCBI taxonomy): domain Eukaryota; kingdom Viridiplantae; phylum Streptophyta; class Magnoliopsida; order Asparagales; family Orchidaceae; genus Dactylorhiza; species Dactylorhiza incarnata. Next base: position 829,278 of record JAWHQI010000250.1, read on the forward strand.
CCACGCTCTCCCCCGGTCTGGGGAAAGTCGTTACCCCCGCCTTCGCCGAAGCGTTCAAGGGCCAGCCAGGCACATCTCGCCAGCGACCCAGTACCCAAATTCTCTCACCAGGTTAGATCACCCTTGTCGAATGCCATTTTCTGCTCTCTCTCGCTGATTTCTACCTCGCAGGTGATCCCCTGACCCCGCTCACCGAGTCGAAGCCTGGAGCGTTGGAGATGTCTCCACCCCTCTCGCCGAGTCAGGTCGTAGATTTTCTGGGGGACCCCAGTGATACCAGAGTAAATGAAGAGGCGAGTCACCGAGATATTCCAGAAGCATAACTCTCTGTTGCGGGATCTATATGAACAATATCGACAGGATCGACTCGCGTTTGAGGAAAGATTCACCGTGATGGAGGACTCGAACGCGCGCGTCCTCACTGATGCGCGGCCGACCGACCATGGCAAGGTGACCTCCCCCGGGGTGTACATTGCTTGGATTGAAGATTATGCGCGGCTGACGGCCCAAGCGGGCTAGTCGCTTCGCGAGTATCACTACCCGCGAATCCCCCTCGCTCTGGTGTGCGAGGTCGCGGTCGCTGGAAATGGTTGTGTTATTAATGACTTTTTCTTTGCAGTGGGCATTTTATTTTTCCTCCCCCTCCCCCTCGTAGGGAGGGGTCGCAAACAATTCCATGGTCTGTAATACTAATATTTTTGACTCGCTTGCGAGCCCGCACTTTCCGTTTTTACTATTATTTTTTCTTTCGCTATGTCTGGCTCACTTACTCATTGATCACCTATGCCGCTTAGTACGCTTTTATCACGCACTCTCGCATTTTATTATATTTCGTTATCCAGCGCTAGCTCGCCGACGACTAATGGGAGGAAGTTCGGCAAGGTGTTGACTCGCTGGGAGAGAATAGGACCCCTAGAGGCGGAAGAGTATCGCGTGCATACGCTATCTGTAGACTCCAGCGCTTCGACTTCTTCTCGCCTTTTTTATTTCTATAAATAGCCGGTCTCTTTACTTTTCAACCACCGCGTTTACAGTTCTTCCTTCGCGTTCCTCTTCTTCTAACTCTCTCGCAAATCTAGCTCGCGCTCGCCACTTTTGTGATTCGCAGCTTTCCAACACCATGGTCGCAGATGTGTAGGCGGAGGGGCGGGACAAGTGCGCCGGAGCCTTCCTTGAGGGCCTTTTCTTTTGCGCCAACCTCACAAAGGAGGAATACCTCGCCACTGTCGACCAGTACATCCATTCTGGGTTCGTGGCTCGCTGCCCTACTGAGCGAGACACCATCAGTGACCCGCACCCCGACGAGCTCGCTATCCCCATCGCTCACTTTGAGAATGGGGTGTAACTCCCCCTTTGGCCGGAAGTGCGCCAAGTATGTTTGTTCTTTGACCATAGTATTCCTGGCTCGCTTCGCGAATGACGCTCTAACCCCTGTGGATTTTTATAGGTACTCAAATACTTTGGCGTTCTGCCGAGCCATCTGACGCCGAACGCGATCGCCGTGGTGGTAGCATTCGCCAGTTACCTTCGGGCGGAGAAGGTCGTGTTTAGCCTGCTCGTCTTCCGCAAGGTGTTTTCTTTTCGTGTGTACAAAGATGGGACGACTCATTTCACGAGCCAACATGTCACCATCTGCGAAACGGTGAACAAGTCCCACTACTGGACGCAGAAATACGTCCTGGTGAAGGGCCCCTTCGGCAATATCTCCTGCACCCCAACCCAGCATGACGAGGCCGCTTACCGCCATCCTGCCTCGCTAGGGGGTTATGATGTGAATCTGTACAAATATCTTAAGGGAAATTATTTTGAGGCCGCCTTCCTCCGAGAGCGGGTGGACCTGCTGCCACCTGTCCCCCAAGGAGAAGGTTTGACTCGCGCTCGCAAATCTCCTCACTCCCCTTTCCTTCGATTAGCTAACATTCTTAGTTATCTTTGCAGGGGATAGCGATATTCTGCTCAACCCCCCCGCACGCGCCTTCTTCCTCCCTCGCCACTGACCCGCTCGCGAGCTTGGTTGCTGAGGCTTTTCGCGACCTCCCGAGTTCTTCGGCAGGAAGGAAACGTTCTCATCCTCTGCGTCGACCCGCCTCGCAGGGGTGGCCGAAGAAAACCATGAAGGCCCCCCCCCCATCCTAAAGGGGAAGGATGTCGTGGATCTCTCCAAACCAGACACCCCCTGTCTCCCTTAGCGAATCAAGAGCCCGCCAAGGAGGGCGCCGAAATAGAAGAGACGGTCGACAAGCCCAGGCTGACGAGCCATACAAATTTTGGGCTCGGCGCGAAGCTTCCGGACGCAGTTGGCGAGCCGTTGCCCGCGTGGGATTCTGAGCAGAATAATATCGTCTGCTCCTCCGACCTCCCGTCCTGGGTGGAGGGTGACAAAGTTGGAGGCGAGGCGTTCGCCCTCGCCTTCAGGCTATATGGCCGCGAGGACGCCTCCCTCTTCAGGTCCTTCGCACAGAAAGGGCTTGTATATGAGGCCATGCAGGCCTATTTCCGGGCGACGGAGCTTACCCACATGGTGGGCCGCCGCTACTTCACTGCGGATAGGGAGATTAAATAGCTCAACGCTGGGCTATGGAAGTCCGCAAACGAGATTGCGAAGCATAAGGGAAAGGAGTCCTTGTCCGAGGGCCTCCTCGCCAGCCTTCAGGGCGGCCTGGTAAGCAATATTCGCGAAAGTCCTTTTCTGTCTCGCTTTGATTTGCCCTTGCTAACTTCTTTTCTGCAGGATGCCGAGTCTGTCAGCCAACTAAACGTGAGGATCGCTGACCTGGAAATGGAGAACACTTGCCTCAAGGCCCAGGTTCGCGACCTGACCCTGGCAGTGCTCCCCCCTCCTCCTTAGCGGGCTGGAGCTCGCGGTCAGTCGCGAGACGAAAAAGAGGCCGCCCGCAATATGTCAATAGAGATCGCCGAACTCGTCTTCGATACCCTTAAGGGGGTGGATCTGATTGTTCCTGATGCCATGGAATTCACCGTGGAGGAGGTCGTCCCTGATCTGTTCACGCCGATCTCTGAGGTGGAAGATCGCGGGAGTGATTAAAGAACTACCCGGCGAGCCGCCTAAACTTTTTTACTGTTTATAATGTAAAATTTTTCTTTTTGCCGGCGAGCTCGGCGTTGGACTGTAACCCATTTTTGAGGAATGAAAAAGAAACATTTTGTCTATCTTTCCAATGTCATTGTCTTACTTCTTATTCGCATGTGCTCTTTCATTTGTGCTTGCGCGATTCTGATTTTCTTATGCTCGTCTCCTTAATTAACAATTCTCCCATTGCCGTGTTGTATCTAGGTCGCTCTCGCCCCATTCTCTTCTGCGGCGATGATAAGGCTATCGCGCTGTAGAACATTATCCTTGCTTGGGATGAACCCTGTGGAGGAACATTGCGAGCGGGGCCAGCATTACCCTGCCTCGCTCGCGCTCGCTTCTTGCGAGCTTTCATTGTTACCCATGGGCCACCGCGACGACGGGCCCTTTCTGGTTCGCCGTTTTTACGCACGCCACCAAAATTTATAAGTAAATTTGCGAATAGCATTCTCAGTCGCTCTACCGCGATCTGTTCTCTTATGCGAACGGGCCCCTGGTCTCGCCTCGCCCGGGCCTTGAAGTTGCTTGCGAGCCAAGTCTCTAACCAGGAGTAACCTACTTGCCTGCCTCCCTAGAGATCAACCTGACCCACCGTCTATGAGTGCCCGACAACGGAATCGATCTGGGGCATTCCAGCACCAAACCACTTGAAAGCTTGCAGCCTCTCCAGAGATCAACTTGACCCACCGTCTATGAGAGCCCGGCAACGGAATTGATCTGGGGAATTCCAGCACCAAACCACTTGAAACCTTGCCAGCCTCTCCAGAGATCAACCTGACCCACCATCTATAAGAGCCCGGCAGCGGAATCGTTCTGGGGCATTCCAGCACCAAACCACTTGAAACCTTGCCAGCCTCTCCAGAGATCAACCTGACCCACCGTCTATGAGAGCCCGACAACGGATTCGATCTGGGGCATTCCAGCACCAAACCACTTGAAACCTTGCCAGCCTCTCTAGAGATCAACCCGACCCACCATCTATGAGAGCCCGGCAGCAGAATCGATCTGGGGCATTCCAGCACCAAACCACCTGAAACCTTGCCAGCCTCTCCAGAGATCAACCTGACCCACCGTCTATAAGAGCCCGGCAGCGGAATCAATCTGATGCATTCCGGCACCAAACCACTTGATACCTTGCCAGCCTCTCCAGAGATCAACCTGACCCACCGTCTATGAGAGCCCGACAGCGGAATCGATCCGGGGCATTCCAGCACCAAACCACTTGAAACCTTGCCAGCCTATCTAGAGATCAACCTGACCCACCGTCTATGAGAGCCCGACAGCGGAATCGATCTGGGGCGTTCCAGCACCAAACCACTTGAAACCTTGCCAGCCTCTCTAGAGATCAACCTGACCCACCGTCTATGAGAGCCCGGCAACGGAATCGATCTGGGGTATTCTAGCACCAAACCACTTGAAACCTTGCCAGCCTCTCCAGAGATCAACCTGACCCACCGTCAATGAGAGCCCGGCAGCGGAATCGATCTGGGGCATTCCAGCACCAAACCACTTGAAACCTTGCCAGCCTCTCCAGAGATCAACCTGACCCACCATCTATGAGAGCCCGACAGTGGAATCGATCTGGGGCATTCTAGCACCAAACCACTTGAAACCTAGCCAGCCTCTCCAGAGATCAACCTGACCCACCTTCTATGAGAGCCAGACAGCGGAATCGATCTGGGGCATTCCAGCACCAAACCACTTGAAACTTGCCAACCTCTCCAGAGATCAACCTGACCCACCGTCTATGAGAGCCCGACAGCGGAATCGATCTGGGGCATTCCAGCACCAAACCACTTGAAACTTGCCAGCCTCTCCAGAGATCAACCTGACCCACCGTCTATGAGAGCCCGGCAGCGGAATCAATCTGGGGCATTCCAGAACCAAATAACTTGAAACTTGCCAGCCTCTCTAGAGATCAACCTGACCCACCGTCTATGAGAGCCCGACAGCGGAATCGATCTGGGGCATTCCAACATCAAACCACTTGAAACTTTCCACCCTCTCCACATATCAACCTGACCCACCGTCTATGAGAGCCCGACAGCGAAATCGATATGGGGCATTCCAGCATCAAACCACTTGAAACTTGCCAGCCTCTCCAGAGATCAACCTGACCCACCGTCTATGAGAGCCCGGCAGCGGAATCGATTTGGGGCATTCCAGCACCAAACCACTTAAAACTTGCCAGCCTCTCTAGAGATCAACCTGACCCACCGTCTATGAGAGCCCGACAACGGAATCGATCTGGGGCATTCCAGCATCAAAGAACTTGTAACCTTTTCCAGCCTCTTGGTGAGCTCCGGATTGGCCTCCTCACTCTCGACCTCCTCCGCCAGTCTCTCCATCAACTCCTTGTAGGAGACGGGGCCTTTCCTCTTCAGATCCATCTTGAAGAAACTCTCCTTCGGCCCCAACGTGAAGGCGAGCTGAACAGCAAACCCGGGCATCTCCTGGGTGAGCAGAACTTCCTCCTAAAACCGATCTGCATAATGAGCCAACGACTCCTTGGGCTCCTGCTTCACCTTGAAGAGGGACTCTGCGTCCTTCTTCCTCTTCTTTGAAGTTGAAAACCACAACAAGAAACTTCTACGCAAATCCTCGAATGCGTAGATCGATCCGACGGGAAGTTGGTGGAACCACTCCTGAGCTTTCTCTTTCAGGGTGACGGCGAAGTGCCGACACTTGAAGGCATCCGACATCGGCCTGATAGAGACCGAGTCCTCGAACGACTGCAGGTGCTGGACTGGGTCATCCCGATCATGGTAGTAGACCCTGTCCCACTCCCCGAACCCTTCCAGAATGGGTGCGGAAAGCACCAACTCGCAGAAGGGGCTTCCCCTACATGCTGTCTTCTCCTGCTCCACTCGCCCCCCGATCTCCCTCACCTGGCTTGAGCTCGCTGGAGCACTGCTCGCGAGAGCCACCCTCTCCAAAGCCACTCCTACGGATGCCACGCGCGCCAGGGCCGCGCTCGCCTGCGCCTCACCCGCCTGTGCCGCACTCGCCTGTGCCGTACTCGCCTGTGCCGCACTCGCCGACACCGAGCTTGCCAGGCTGTCAAACAGCACTCGCCCTTCCAGGTCCGGCACTGACCCTCCGGTCACGTCCTTTCCAGACCTTCCTCCCGGGGCACCCTCTCCAACCGTCACCGAAGGATGGGACGCTTGAACCGCTGGGGTCGCGAACTCGCTACGTAGCGCTGCGGCCGTGATCCCGACGGTGTCGAGGACTTCTCACCTCAAATCCAAGAACATCTTCTGCATCACCGCCGGGGGCGACCCGCGGAGCTCCTCTCCCTGCTCTTCATCTCCTTCCATGTTCCTTTCTCAGAATCTTCCTGGACCAGCCACGCTCCACGCTCACCGCACCAAAATGTTGAAACCGATTTCTCGGTCTCTTGTGAAGCTTGGGCCCTCAACAAGTTGAGGGGCAGCTAGCCCTTACTAATCTCTCGAAAGGAGCAGACCGGGGACTCGGATGCAGACTAAGACCTTAGTTACAGTGAGGAGGTCCCACCACTAACCCGGAAGATCGTTGAGCACTTCCCCTCCCAAGCCAAAGCTGAGACTTGGGAACCTTGGAGAGCTAGAGAGCTGAACCAAAGTAACTGAGGGAAGAAAGCTCGGAGAACTGAGATTGGAATCCTCTCCCAAGGTGCCCTTCAAGGTCTATTTATAGTTTTCCTGCTCATGGTCTGTCAATAGCGGGATTCAGCCTTTTGGCTTTACTAAACGCACCCCAATTTGGCATGCTAACAGCCAAACTCTGCTATTTGGAGGGGCTACTTGCAGACCACCGGGGGCAGAGGCGTAATTTCACTCCCTGTCAAATTGAGCTGCAGGTGGGGGAAAAACCGCTGAGACAACCCGGTCCCAACGGATCCGCTGAGACGGGACAGAAGTGACTGCTGAGACGGTCGATCCTTTCAGCCTAACCGCTGAGATAGATTCAAAGGTGTCGTTCGTCGAGCGCGGGACTAATTTCGCCGAACCCTGAGCCGAGTTCACCGAATGCGGATGGGAGCTCCGCCTTCCTTGGAGCGATCGGTGACTGCCCGGCTCGCCCGCCCTCTTGCGAGCTGACCTTGAGGCTTGGGCTCGCAGGGACATGGCTCGCGTGCCTTCCTGCGAGTGACCCTTGAAGCTCTGGCTCGCCCTTTTGTCACCTCTTCCACCTGTTGGATCTGAAACCCTACTCTCGGGCGAGTGGCCCGTAAAGAACCAGCTCGCTCCTCTCCCGGCGACACCCTCTGAGGGCGGATCTCGCGCTTCCACCTGCGAGCTCTCCCGCTGAGACTAGGCCGGGAGCAGCTGAAAAAGTGCTTGAGCCCGCTGAGACACTCGCTTGTCTTAGCGGGTCCACTGGGACTGGGCAGAAATAGCTGCTGAGATGGCTGGCCTTCCTAGTCCAGCCGCTGAGATGACTTCGTAGACCTGGAGAATGATGCTCGTCGAACGCAGAATAGCTTTCGTCGACCTCAACTTGAAGTTCGTCGATCTTAAAGGGAGTTCGTAGAGCTGGACGGCGAGTTTGCCGGTCGCGACGATCTGGCTCGCCCGCCCTCCTGCGTGCGGACCACGATACTCTGGCTCGCCCGCTTCCTTGCGGGCCTATGGCGAGTGCTTTGCTCGCTCGCCTTCCTGCGTGCGGCCTTCGAGGCTCTGGCTCGCTTTTCCTCTTCCTCCGTCTGCTGACTTCTTGCTTCTTCGCCTTCCTTCTGGCGAATATCAGGGTTGTACATCGCCGATGTGTGCTTCACCTTCAGAGGCACCTGAGCATATTTTCTCTGATTTTGAAATTGTTGTTCCTCCATCTTCTTTACATGAGTTTTCTACACCTATTTTTGATGATCCTGTCATAGATATTCTACAGGGTGATGATTTGAAGCCTGTGGTTGCGTTGTAGTGGGATGAGGATCTCGTTCTCTCCGACGGGGAGTAGGACTACTTGGAGAATGATGACGCACTGAAGTGGGATGAAGAGGATATCCTTTCTATTAAGGAAGTTTACACTTCTTCATTCGACAAGGAGGTCCAACTCACCACCGAGGCACTTGGTTATCAGATCCCCCTCACTATGATTCTTATGACACCGACAATGATCTATCTTTGGAAGCTGCCAGGAGTGAAACCGGGATCACTTCCAAATGTACAGATTATATATGTCTTTCTTCCAATTTGTTTCCTGACCACCCTTCTTTGCTTAAACATGTGCAGTCAGATTCAACAGTGGTAATTTTTGGGAAGCTGAATCTGAATTGCCCTTTACAACTGATCCACCTCTTTCTCCTCTTCCTGATATTCTTAATGCTTATTATTTTCCATCCCTTCTGGATTTTGAGTATGCTGACCCATTTTGGGGTAATGTTGAAAATCAATTCTGGCAGGGGAAATATAGTGCAGTAATGGAATTCGTTCATTATTTCACCACACTGTCATCACTTGTATTTCACTTGAAGGATTAGCTGCAGGGAGGCAAGAGATATTCATATGTGATATAATGTCGGAAGAGAATAAGAAGGATAAAAAAAATGAGATTTGGGGATCTAGGACAAATCTTCTTATTCATGGTCACTACTTGGTCTTCGGACCATTTACTTTTATTTAAAGTTACTATTTCAACATATAGTTGATTTTTCTCTGATAAGTGTGAAATAAATGTAAGTAGGATTTCCTAACTTTTGCTCTTTATACTTATGCCTGGACAATTCTATAAATGCTAATACATGTATTTGCGTCCAACTTAAGGTCGTTAAATAAATGTGCTGCTGAGAGACACCCCAGATCTATCTGCGTGTTCTTTGGTTTTTAGTTTAGTGATTTTATTTCTGTCTCTCATTATTTTAATATTGTTCAACCTTTCCCTTTATTTTCATTTTGCGGAGCATACCCTACAGGGAAGTTTGGTCAAGTTTATTTTTGCTGCGGAAATTCAGATCTAGTGCCATATTCCGGTACGCTCAATATCTAAACATTGGGTACATTCTAAACCTCTCCTCCAATATATTTAATTTTTCATGTTTAAAATTCTCATTATAGTCTCATATAAGTCTGGGGGAGAGCATTGTGACTGAGTACCCGCACCGCGCATGCATCACTTCACAATCTTGCCGGATGCACTTTTTGATTTTAGTTGAAGCTATTTTTTTCTTTGTCGCGCACACCACCAACACCCACTCAAACACGCACTTGCTTATTTGTGCGTTCCAGGTGAATTTAACTTGTCATAGTGATTAGGAATTTCTCGTACTTGTATGGGTTTTGGATTTTGCGAGTAAATTGTTGACTCATGTAGTGATCCAAGTTGAGCGCACTCGTTCATGTAGGATTTGTGTAGAATCAACTTCTCTGCATACTATTAGGATTATTATTTTTTAATTGTGTTAAGATTGTTTATTCTTCTCTTAATTTGTGAATCTGGTAGAGTCTGAAAGTATTATAGGTGAGTGTGTAGAAGATTGTTAGAGTTATATTACTCGAGTCGGGCGGAAGGGTATTCTTTCTCGATGGCTAGAACTTGCCCCTAGCGACCCTCAAGACATTTACATTGGTTAGATCATTAGTGTGAGCGTGATTTAGGCCATTTCATGGTCTGTTTGAGCTTTTGCACCCATGCCTACATTTTATATCCCTGTACACAAACCTTGAGCCTTTCTCCTACCTTTTGATTCAGCTCCCCCAAAAATTTAACCAAAGCCTAAATAGCATCCCAATCAAACACCTAAATATGAGCTCAAAAATGTAATTTTCAAAAGACAATTGGGAGTGATAAGGAGCCTTCATAAATGTGGTGGTTGTTTTTACATTGAAAAAAATCAAATGGCTATAGAGTTTGCTTTTATAAAATGTTGAAAAGAAAAGAAAAAAAAGTCAAAAGGCAAAATAAAAATCTAAAAAAGAAATGTTGAGTTTGGGAGTAGGCGATGTACATGAACCATATTGTTTCAGTCAAGTCTGGGGGTCCCGTGTGCGCATATTATGCTTGGATATCATCTTGTAGCAAGCTCTCATTTTGTTTAGGTGTATAGCCTTCATGTTAATCTTTGTATATCACACTGCGAAACTAAGCCTACACTCTTTATCCTATTAAAGTTCCTATCGATTCACGTTGTTAAACTTGACTAGTGTCGTGGAGATGGTGTGAAAGGGAAAGCCTATGGCCATCGCCATTGATGGATTTCTTTGGAGGATACCCCAATCTCCTACATCAAGTATTGTAGCTCTGAGCAATCACACTACTTTCTCCCTATATATGACTTTAGGATTCACCTTCGATTCTCATTAAGTGTTGAGATAATAAATTGAAATGCACATTAGAAATTTATAAACAAATTTGCATGCTAAGAAGGTCCTTTCGCTGAGATTTTACACACGCGGGCGTAAGACATCTCGCATTACTCCTCTTATTCATTTCCTAGCCAGTATTGGAAGTTCCAACCATTATGGAAAGTTGTTTCCCCGGGACTATCAAACGCTTAAGTCTAGAGGTATTTGATGAGTAGATTTCATATAGCATATTTTAGACTTATCTAGGCATATTTCTATATGTAAAAGCTTCATTTTCTATTTGAAAAGAGCACGTAAATCACATGATTAATTTTCACGCTTGAAACACATTTGCGGCCTAAATTGGTGTGTGAAGTGCTGATTCCAAAGTAATGTGGAGTCACCACCTTATTCTCCCATTTATTCACTTTTGTGCACTTGGCAAATCTGCACATGCCGGCAGCTAATTGCCTTGGTCCATTTACGTATCGCAAGAACGGGTTGTATTGTTTAGGTATAATGTTGTTGCTCATGCACTATCGAGTACTATCCTTCGTGCACGGCCGTTCGTTTGCCCCCTTCTAGTGAAATTCAAGTTTTGGCCTGAAAATGGTGTTCTGTGCGCGCTCGTGCATTTTCTTCTCGCATGGCTGTGTTTGACCGTGCGTCAGGATAATCTCACGGGGTTCTGCATTTAGCAAAATTGCATGATCGTGTGATTTCCTTAGCACTTTAGCACTTCGGTCCATGAATGTGTTTTCCTTGAGTTTTGGGTGTTCTGTCCCGGGTCGTGCATTTTCTTCTCGCACGACAGTGTTGACCGTGCGAGATCAAAACACACAGGCAGATCATGATTTGAAGTTTGATTTGATTGGCGTAAAAATTCGGTGCTGTTTTGAGTTTATTTGTTACCCTTCTCGCATGATCAAAAGGCATGATCGTGCACCTGATCATGCGAGTTCATCTTTGATGCCTATTTAAGTTAATTTTGGTAGATTTTCCTCAGATTGGTTTTTACCTCTTTTGGGAGAGTGTTGAAGAAAATTTGCCTAGGTTATCTTAAGTCCCCTAAGGGGAATATCCATCTCCCTCCTCCATTCTCCACTACTCAGGGCTTTGCCCAAGATCATCCTTACTCATCAAGGGCCAATTTCAAGGTATTGGAAGCATCTTCATAACAAAGCCAGGGTTTCTTTGAGATTTACATGGCCGGATAGTGTGACCAGAGAAGTCGGGTACATTAGGAGGTGGTGACAGCCCTCTCGGACCCCAGATGTAGTTGATGATCAAAGATTGGACGTAGATTGACAACCTGGTGGCTTCTATCTTTGATCTACAACAAGCCTTTGGATTCAGTCATATCTCTCTCTCTTTTCTTCCTGCAAATCTAGATGTTGTAGCTTTCATATTATGTCTTTGTGATGATTGGCATGAGTGTTAAACATTTGTTATAATCCTGTCTATGAGATTACTTATTTTTCATGCTTATGTGATTGTGGTGTTGAATGAGTGTGAGTGGTAGCTAGTATGTGTGTTCCTCAATTACAATTATGATTAAGGAAATGTTCAGATTGCGAAGCGGTGAAATTGACCTGCAGTGTTGCTAGTGATTGTGATGCGGTGTAGGGCGACTCGCAGAGGTACGAAGTGGTGATGACAACCCGCATAGTTAATTTAGTTTTTGTTCTTCTTTTTTGCAACCAAATCATAACCCCCCTACAAAAATTGAACAAAATGACTTCAATCTCAAGTCTTTTCTCCATAGATAACTCCACCTTGCCATGTTCCTTAAGAGAACGATACTCGGAGATTAACTTCTCATTTTATATTACTTGAACGATCGATGCACCTACCATTTTGTTCTGTAGTCTCTCTCCCGCCTATAGCCGGGTGTTAGATTTTGTGCATCAGTACAAAAGGGGTAAGGTCACTTCTTTGACTGCTGATACTGAGAGGACGAGAAGTTTTGGTCATGTGGTCACAATGGTTAGGGCAAGTACATCTTCTGTCGGCCAGCATGGAGAACAGGTAGTGCCAATGGAAGGTCCAATGATCCATATTGATTGAATTGACAGAGATGTCTCTCGTATCCATCAGTCTGTTCACCCAAAGTTAGCAATCACTCCCAGGATGCACAGACCGAGCATCATTGCTCTAGGCAGTTTCCTTTGGCATTTTTCATGGGATTTGACGTAGATGATAATGCAGATTAACCTTCAATCTCCACCCAAGGTCGCACATCGTCTCTCCAGTTGTCTGGGCCATCTCTCCAGGAGTCTGCACTATCTCTCCAGGAGTTTGGTCATCTCTCCAGTTGTTCGGGCCATCTCTCCAGTAGTCCGAACATCTCTCCAGCAATTCGGTCCATCTCTCTAGAGTCCTGGCTGTCTCTCTAGGAGTCTGAGACGTCTCTCCAGGAGTCCGGCCATCTCTCTAGTAGTCTGGTTCATCTCTCCAAGATTCCATGCCATCTCTCTAGGAGTCCGTCCAACTCTCCAGCAGTTTGGGCCATCTCTCCAGGAGTCCACGCCATCTCTCCAGGAGTCTACCCGTCTCTTTAGTAGTTTGGTCCATCTCTCCAGGAGTCTGGCCGCCTCTCTAAGAGTTTGCGCCATCTCTCCAAAGGTTTGACCATCTCTCCGGCAGTTCGGGCCATCTCTATAGGAGTTTGTGCCGCCTCTCTAGGATTTTGCTCCGTCTCTCTAGGAGTCTGGCCATCTCTCTAGCAGCCTGGATCATCTCTCCAGGAGTCAGTTTGTCTCTTCAGCAGTCTAGGTCGTCTCACAAGGAGTCCGCGCCATCTCTCCATAAGTTCGGCCATCTCTCCAGCAGTATGGTCCATCTCTTAGGGAGTACATGTTGTCTCTCCAGGAGCCCATGTTGTCTCTCCAAGACTCTGGCCATCTCTCCAGCAGTCCGGGTCATCTCTCAAGGAGTCCGCACCGTCCATCCTAGAATCCACCTAGTTTTTTCTCTCAGCTTCCGCAACCTAACTCTTTATGTACCTTAGGTGGCTGCGCATTTCATTCTACATTAAATGCCTTGACCATTCGAGCAGCCTAAAAGTGCACAGTGACTTCCCTGAGTATTCACTAGTGGTGGTGAATAAAGATTTAAAATCTTTTTGCTAGTAAGTGCACAGAAAATCAATCCTAATTACTAAGCATGCAAGATTCCAACCATAATAAATATAATCACAGAATAATAAAAATAAGCAAGAGATCAGCACAGAAAATTCTCAAACATAGTGGACACAAAACCTATAGTGGTTACCCAAAATCTGGGTACTCCACTCTTCTACCACCTTGGTAGGAATGCACTACCACAATGCCTGAGTATTTTGATAAGGAGACTCTTAAAACCACTGAGTCTTTTGATAAGGAGACTCTTAAAACTAAGGACTGAGTCTTTTGATAAGGAGACTCATAGAACCAAACCAGATCTTTTGATAAGGAGGTCTTGAACCAAACCGAATCCTTTGAAGAGAGATTCTTAAAACTCTTTACTCAATTTACAGTAATAAGAAATATAAGAAGAAGAAGAAGATGAAATGTATTCTTCTGATTTGAATCCTCTTTCAGCAGTCACTGAGGATTTTAGGTACTAAGTGTTCTGGATCATTTATCAGAGAATGAATCCTTGCTTAGAAGAAGATGCAAGGATTATAAGAGCATTGTTCCAGTCTTGATCTCTGTATCCTTTATAAGCTTCTTTCAGAGATAGAGGAAGAAGAAGCCTTCTACAGCTTGTAGAAGATGAAGTGATGTACAGAGATCTATCGTGTAGGATGAGAGAGAGAGAGAGAGATCAACCAAGCAGAAGATGCAGAAAGTTGTGGAATTATAAGTGCCCGCAGCAAGTGGTATTCGCCGCTAGCAGAGCAATTAATAGTTTGTAATATAAAATTTTGTGGAATGATAAGTGCCCGCAGCAAGTGGTATTCTCCGCTGCGGATAAATATGGTGTCCGCCTCTGCTAGCAGCGACCTCCCTTTCTGTGCTCTGTTTGCTCAACCGTCAAGGGCTAGTAACCAATTGCTTACGGTTCTCAATTCCTCCACTATCTGTCCGACATGTTGCTGAGTGTGGAGATTTTGGTAACAATTTTGGCACCAACACAGTCAGCATTGAAAGATAACCACTATATGTCGCTAGCTCTGACTGCTATAAGACAATTGCAGGAAGATGCGACGTATTTTACTTTTATTATGAATTGAACTTGTGATATGAGTTGTTTCAATTTATCTGTGTACAATGTCAGTTATTAGTCCAATATACTTTTCAATGATGTTTTAGTTACCTCTGGGATATATTTATTGAATGCTTCTTGGCAGTTAGCACGGTCAGATATTTAGATGCTTGATATCTGTATTGAATACATTTCTTTTGAGCTTAAGTAAATTGACGGAATAGTTTGACGTCTAATCGCACGGTCTAGCTGTTTCAATTACTGATGAGATGTAAATTATATGTATTTTTAATATAGTTTTTAATATAGTTTTAATTAAAATTATAAATTTTCTATGTAATTTAATGAATAAATTGCTTGTTTTTATTATTTCCTTACTAACTTAGCTTTATTTCAGTTTGGCGGCATTTTTAGAATTTTTTGTTAGGTCACGCCCTCGATCAAGCCCGTGTCCGAGGGCGTGTAAACTTAAACTGCCAATTTCCAGCTCTCGGCCAATATCAGAGGAAAGCCAACAAATTGATCAAGTCACGCCCTTGATCACGCCCGTGATTGAGGCCGTGTAACGGGGCACGCCCGTGTACTCTTGGTCAAGAAGACAAGCTGAGCCTTCAAGCCGATCGCCATGATGTCTCGACGAATCACAAAGTCACGCCTGTGTCAAAATTGGTCATGCCAGTGTTCCTCCAATCTTCCACTGGGACACGACACTGTCACGCCTCAGATGCTGCTGACGTCTACCATCCAAGGTCACGCCCGTGACATGTTGGTCACGGCTGTGTGCAGCCATCTCTCCCATCAATCATGTCTTCTAGAAGGCCAGGTGTTCAGATTTCTCCAACATGCCCCATGTCACGCCCATGAAACTACCGGTCACACCCGTATACAACCAAATGTTCAATCAAACTCTTTTAGAAGCCAGCTAACCTGACCTCTCTAGCACGTGCCTAGGTCACGCCCTCGGTCATGGATATGACCGAGGGCGTGTAATTATAAATTTTTTCCTATAAATAGAGAGGCTCGGATGAAGCTTAGAATCCAGGTTTTGTGAATAGTTTTGAGTGTTTGTGAGTTACATTGTGCATTTTCCATTTTCTTCTCTTAGGTTTTTTATGTTTTTGTAATTTTCTCTATCCTAGTCTAGTTGTAATCTTCATTTTGGAAATGAAATAGTTTATTTTCTCATTATGTTCTTCTTTTCCTTATGTTAGAGTGTGTGAGTGTATGAGTTTAATTTTTCTTTTCTTTTAATTTAGTTTTCATTATGTTGGTGTGTGCATACGAGTCTTGTTTTTATTTTCTTTTAGCTTAGTTTCTCTTTATGTTAGTGTGTGTGAGTGTATGAGTGTTAGATTTTATTTGCTTTATAATTTAGTTTTAAGTCAAAGTAGAGTGTGTGTATGTGTGTATGAGATAGTTTTTTGCATTTTTTGTGACTTAGTTTTCCTTAAAGTAGAGTGTGTGTGTGCGTGTATGAGATAGTTTTTACATTTTTTATAACTTAGTTTTCCATAAAGTAGAGTGTGTGTGTGTTTGAGATAGTTTTTACATTTTTTGTAACTTAGTTTTAATTTAAAGTAGAGTGCATAAGTCTGATTTATTACTTGTCATTTAAATTATTGTAGTGTGTGTGAGTTTATAATTTAGTGTGTTTTTATATTTCTTCTTTCTTTAATTTTTTGCTAAATGGACTCATATTCGCTTAAAATATTATCATGTACTTTTTAATCTCTAAATCCGTCACCATTCCGATGAGTGGCTAATCTCTTTTAGCGCACGATGTCGAAGAGCATTGAGACAAATAAATGGTTTTCTAAAATTTTGAAAAATCACTTTTCTAATCAATTAACGAGCTTAAGGTTTACCCGAGAATAACGTTGAGTCGAACCATATAATCGTTGTGTGATTTTCATTTCCGTTTTCATACACTAATTAGCTGAGGGGCTCGTGCATACAGATCGATCGCTCGCGGGTAAAGATAATTATGCCCTACCCTCGAGATAGGATGAGGTAAGTCTCTCGAATTGGAATAAAACCCCAATAGCGGTGTTCACAACATAAAGCGAGTATTAAAGAGATTTGATTAAAGAACGAGAGTTCGGTCGAATATTCTTAATCTCAGGTGGACTTACTCTCGGGAGAGGTGCATTCATACTTATGGAACCTCCATGGCCAGTCGTTATAATTAATTGAAAAATCTGATCTTTTACTTCTAAAAAAACTATTTTCATCTCAAGGAAATTCGACATCGAGCTCTATCCTTATCATCGTTTTCAAAATCTAGTTGTACTTTTATTATCGCTCTCTAAAAATTAAAAACCAACTCAAAACCTTATTCTGATAAAATAATAGGTTGTTCCTTATAAGTAGAAATAATCAACACGATCCGTGGAAAAATACGTCCTTGTTATTTTCTAAAAATATTCTATACTATACGCGATAAGGTAAACTTGCCTTCATCGGACATTATTTCGGATAAATTTCCAAAAGCTCTAAAAAGCAAATCCCCACTTTCAAATCATCAAGTTTTTGGCGTTGTTGCCGGGGACATGTGTTGTTATTTTGAAAAAGGAATCACTATTAATTTTTTTCTTTTATTTCTTCCTACTCATTTTTTCTCTCATACATATATTTTCTAAGCAAAAACAAAAACACAAAAAATAGAAAAAGCAAAAAACTAAAAAATTATCTTTTAATATCAGTATATAACCCGAGGAATCTATTCGAACTACCCAGAAACTCCTTTTGATCCCGAAATTGAGAGGACCCTTCCTGAGCACCTTCGATCTCGTGATCAAAATCCACCTTTAAATCTTGAAGAGTTTATCAGAGACACTATCGCCGATGCTATGGCTGAGCCCAATCCAGTTGCGGCCCTGCCATGGACTATGGCATATTATGCACGACCAAATTTGGATGATACGGGATCAAGTGTCCCTCGCCCAACGGAGGCCAATAATAATTTTGAAATTAAACCTAGCATAATTCAAATGGTACAACAGTCAGTACAATTTGACGGTTTGCCAGATGTGGATCCAAATTTACATCTTTCGAACTTTTTGAAATTTGCGACACCTTTACAATTAATGGTGTCATTGATGACGCCATTCATTTGCATTTATTTCCATTTTTTTTGTAGACAAAGGCCAAGCAGTGGTTGAGTTCTCTTCCGAGAGGATGCATCACTACGTGGGCCAAAATGATGAAGAGATTTCTAACTAAATATTTTCCTCCGTCTAAAATCGCCAAATTATGCCCGGATAACGCCTCTTTTACTCAATTTGAATATGAGTCTCTCTACGAGACTTGGGAGCATTTTATAGTGTTTTGTGTAGGTCTCCTCATCATACACTACCGTCCTATCTGCAGGTCCATACATTCTATAATGGCTTGAATTTCTCAACGCGATAGATGATAGATGCAGCCATCGGGGGAACGTTAAACCATGGATCCCCGGAGGCCGCTCAAGCTCTATTCGAAGAAATGGCCATGAAAGCCTATCAATGGAGTGTGCCTAGGTCGCGGCCTAACAAACCGGCAGGGATTAAGGAAGTGGATGCCACTACTCATTTAGCCTCACAAGTAGAGCGGCTAAGCAAGCAAGTGGCGGAGATGACAGCTTCCTCCTCCACTCCCATTTGGGCTCCAAATAATAATAATTTAGTCGAAGAATTTGTTGATTACCTAGGCAACCCAGTTCGACCCCCCTTCAACCCTAATAATAACCCTTATAGTAATAATTACAATCTGGATTAGAGGAACCACCCAAACTTCTCCTGGAGCAATCAAAAGAATGCTCAATGCCTGACAAATGTGAATCCGCAAGGATTTTCGCACGGATTCCCATCTCCTTCTCCAAAACCTTCTCCGCCCGAAGATTTTTTTGCTAAATATGTCGCGTCCAACAAGTCAAATATCTGCAATATTACCGGATTGATAAAAAACTTGGAAAACTAGGTTAGACAACTTGCGAAGATGGTCTCCGAGCGGCCATATGGAGCTTTGCTAGGGAACACGGAGCCGAACCCCAGAGAAAATGCCAACGCCATAAACCCTCGTAGCAGTAAGGAGGTATCATCACCAAAATAGGTTAAGTCTATGGTACTTATTTCGACACCGACTCCTACAACCTCTCTTTCGATATATCAATCACCGAGTATTCCGACTGTGTGGAACGTTTCTAGCTCGCCTCTTCCTTATCCTTCAAAAATAAATAACGAGCGGAAGGACGAGCAATATAAACTTTTTTTACAAATTTTATAACAAATTCAAATAAATGTTCCCTTCTGCGAGGCACTCTCCCAAATGCCGAAATACACAAAATATCTTAAAGAGTTGCTTTCTAATAAAAAGAAACTCGAGGATGTTTCACGCATTTCCCTTAATGTGGAATGCTCGACTGCTCTTCTTAACAAATTACCACCAAAACCGAATGACCCAGGACGGTTGTCCATCCCGTGCCTCTTCGGTAATAAGTTAATAAAGTATGCTCTAGTGGACTTGGGCGCCATCATCAATTTGATGCCTTTTTGTCTTTTAAAAAACTCGATCTAGGCATTCTGAGCCCGACAAAGATGAGAATCCAACACATGTATCGCTCGATAAAGTACCCAATAAGGGTAGTGGGGGATGTTCTGGTCAAGGTCAACAAGTTTATCTTCCCGATAGACTTCATCATCCTAGACACAGAGGAGGAGGAGGAGGTGCCTATTATACCCGGTCGCCCATTCCTCGCAACCTCCCGTGCATTAATTGATGTAAGTAACAGTCGACTCCTACTTATGGTCGGAGATGACAAAGTTACTATGCATATTAATCCCTCAATGCCGAACACCCTGTCGAATGATAATTCCTATTTTAACCTGGAACACGCATTTGAAGAGGAGTGTTCTTCCCTTTCTGAATTTCTCTCTTTAATGCTAGATGATTCAGATTTGGCGAATCTATTATGTCTCGATGAAATTCCGATAGATTCGCCATTCGAACCCTTCGATTCAGAAGTTTTAAAAATTAAACCATCTTACAAAGAACCGCCTGTCCTCGAACTGAAACAACTCCCTGATAGTCTGAAATATGTTTTCCTCGAAAAAGATTTAATACTTAATGTTATTACCTCTTCTACCTTAAGTGATGCGGAGATGTTGGGACAAGCCTATTACTGATTTGGGCTAGGATCACTATCTATTTATTAGGACAAAGTTGACCCCAATGTATAGTCTTAAGGGTCAAGGTTTTATGTTGATAGAATTTAGGAAAAGATAAGTTTTTTGCGTTCGACGAACTCTATACTGCGTTCGACGAATTCAATCCTGCGTTCAACGAATGGCTTGCTCCTGTGTTCGACGAACTCAATCCTGCATTCGACGAACGGCATGCTGCTATGTTTGACGAACTTGCCAAAGTTCTGCGTTCGACGAACTCTAGTCTGCGTTCGACGAACTCCTCTCAGTGGTCGAAGAAAGCTCGTCTCAGCGGATTGATGAACTTCAGTCTCAGCATTCGATGAACTCAGCTCTGCGTTTAAATTAGTATCAGATGCTCAGATTGACGAAAGTTCTTCTCAGTTCGACGAACTCAGTTCTTCCGGAGATGTGAAACAACTCCTACATGAGGTCGACGAACTCCAGTCTGCGGTCAACGAATCCTTATCAGATGTTCAGTTCGATGAACTCAACCTTCTGTTCGACGAACTCATCATTCAGGTCGACGAATTCTTATCTTAGCTCGACGAATTTTCTCTCAGTCTATTCAGATCAGTTATTCTATTTCTCTGAACTCAGTTCAACTATCAAATTCAGTTATATTCTTCATTTGGAGTTATTCTTCTAGATAAGGCAAGATTTTATCCTTCCTTTGTTTATTCCCTTTTTCATTCTCTTTCTGAGAAAATAGCCGTTGACATATTTTGGAAAAGGACAATTTAATGGAAAAGGAAAAAGATATAAATCATATCAGATTTGCTGAATCAGTTGCAGTTCTAAGGAAATAATTAATGCAGATTATTCTATTCCTATTCATAGATTTGAATTTCAAATCTATTATCATTATCTCTAAGGAAGTAGAATACTTGCAAGAAAAAGAACAGTAACAAAGATAGAACATATCAGTATATCAGTCGAGAGAGAAATATTCAGAAAGAAAAAGAAAGATCATCTTCCTCAAGCAGCACATCTCATTCTCTGAGATCTTCTTCAAGATCAATCTCTCAGTTTTTCTGCTGCAAGTTCAAATCTTCAATAGAGCAACAATAATCTAAGGAACTTCTGTCCCTCAGATTTTATCAGCTATCAGGAAGATAAAAGAAATCTATTTTCAAGTGAAAGCTCCATCCTCAAGCTGTCAACAAATTTCAATTAGACAGAGGAGCTTTACACCATCAATGCACTAGAGTCTTCTCTCAGATTGTTAACAGAGAAGAACTTCTTAACCCCTTTATTCCATCTTGTACAGGGTTCAAACTCCCTTCAAAAGTTAACCCCTTGGTGGAAGGGCACCTGAACAAAAACCTGTGATTTGGTTAGAGCACCTGATCAAAAGCTCCTTGGTGTTTTGGGCACCTGATCAAAACCCCATTGGTGATAGGGCACCTGATCCAAAACCTAGTGGATTCCTACCATATGTGGTAGAAGAGTAGACGTACCCAGGTTTATTGGGGAACTACTATAATTTCCTTATGTCCTCTGTGTTGTGATTTTCTGTGTGCTGTTTTATGTGCTTTATTTTCTTTATTTAGTTTTTATAAGTCACTCTGCTATATACATATATATATATCACTATTTTAATTCCGCTATAAAAATAAGTGAAAACTTTTTAATACTCTATTCAACCCCCTCTAGAGTAACTTTAAGATCTTACCTCACTTTCAGGAGACCTCCAAGTTAGTAGAAGTTTTAAACAAACATCGCCTTGCAATTGCATGGTATATTTCAGATATCAGGGGAATAAACCCCTCATTCTGCACCCACAATTTTCCTTGAAGATAACCCACGCAGAACCATCCAGCATCAACGATGACTTAACCCAAATATACGGGATGTCATTAAGGGTGAGATAATAGAACTCCTCGATGCGAGAATTATCTATCCTATATCAGAAAGTATGTGGGTAAGCCCCGTTCAAGTCATCCACAAAAAGGGTGGTATAACGGTCGTGGCTAACCAGAACATTGAACTGATCCCAACCCATACTATTACAGGTTGCCGGGTATGCATCGATTACTGAAAATTAAATGATGCCACCTGAAAAGACCACTTCCCGCTACCGTTCATCGACCAAATCCTGGAGTGACTTTCAGGTCATCCTTTTTATTATTTTCTTGAGTGTCATTCAGGTTTTTTCCAAATCCCTATTTCCCCTGAAGACCAGGAGAAAATTACTTTTACTTGCCCCATTGGCACATTCGCATATCGAAGGATACTGTTTGGCCTATGCAATGCGCTAGCTACATTCCAAAGATGTATGCTGGCAATTTTTGGCGAGCTCATAGAAGACATCATGGAAGTCTTTATGGATGACTTCTCCATTTTCGGAAACTCTTTTAAAAATTGATTGAAAAATTTAGATAGAGTCCTCCAGCTGCGTGAAGAAACGAACTTAATTTTAAACTGGGAGAAGTGCAACTTCATGGTCCGAGAGGGTTTGGTCCTCTGTCATAAGATTTCTGCCAAGGGGATGGAGGTTGATAAGGCCAAAGTCAAAACCATCAAAAAGCTTCCCACACCTTCAAAGATAAAATCCATTAGAAGTTTTCTAGGCCATGCGAGTTTTTATCGTCGGTTCATACAAAACTTTTCAAAAATTACAAAACTGCTAACCCACCTCTTGGAAAAAGAATCCCTTTTCATCTTTGAGAGCGAATGTGTAGAGGCATTTAATTTCATTAAAGAAAAACTTATTAATTCTCCCATTTTGATGGTGCCAGACTGGTCCCTTCCGTTTGAAATCATGTGCGATGGGAGCGATATCACCGTAAGAGCCATTTTAGGCTAGCGTATTAATAAATATTTTCATCCTATTTATTATGCTTCATAAACACTCACAGCCACACAGAACAATTACACTACAACGAAAAAGGAACTTCTGGCCTTTGTCTTTGCCTTCGATAAGTTTCAATCCTACGTCATGCTTTCAAAAGTAATAGTTCTCACTGACCACTTCGCCCTCAAATATTTATTAACCAAAGTTGATGCCAAGCCCCTCTTGCTTCGATGGATTCTCCTTCTTTAGGAATTTGACTTAGAGATCCGGGATAATAACGGGGCTGAAAAATTTGGCGGCCGACCACCTCTCTCGTTTAGAAAGCCCAGCATCAGAAGCGCTCGTAGAACCCAAAATATATGATAGATTTACTGAGGAGTACCTCTTAGCTGTAAATAACATAAAATGTTCTCCCACCCCTTGGTTCGTAGACTACACAAACTATCTAGGTGCACAGGTCCTTCTAAAATATTTTTCGACGCAGCAAAAGAAGAAATTCTTTTCTGATTTGAAAAACTACTTTTGGGAGGGCCCTTTTCTCTTTCGCATCTGCACGGACCCAGTAGTACGGATATGCGTTTTGAATGAGGAGGGTGTGCAAATCTTACGGCACTGCCATGAGGGGCCAGTTGATGGGCATTATCAAGCCAACTAGACCGCATGAAAGGCGCTAGATGCTGGCACTTTTGTGAGTACCTACGATAGCTTCTAGCGGTCGGGTAACATCTCTTGTCGTAACGAGTTGCCCCAAAACCTTTTTCTAAAGTGTGTAATCTTTGATTTATGGGGCATAGATTTTGTAGGCCCTCTACCTTCTTCTTTTAACAACCACTATATTTTAGTGGCGGTCAACTACGTATCTAGGTGGGCGGAAGCGCAAGCTCTCCCCACCAACGATGCGAGAGTCATCGTCAATTTTTTTAAAAAATTATTTTCTTGCTGGGGCACGCCCCGCACAATAGTGAGTGATAGGGGTATGCACTTCTGCAACATCCAATTTACAAAAATCCTATCTAAGTACGACATTGCACACAAGCTCGCCACCGCCTATCACCCCAAACAAGCGGCCAAGTCGAGGTAGTAAATCAAGAAATTAGATGAATTCTAGAAAAAACGGATTCATTAAATAGGAAAGATTGGTCCATAAAACTCGGCGATGCGTTGTGGGCATATCGTACGGCTTACACGACTGCCATCAGTTGTACGCCATATCGATTAGTCTATGGCAAAGTGTGTTATTTACCAGTAGAGTTAGAGCATCGCGCCTTTTGGGCTCCAAAATTTGTAAACCTCGATTCAAACTTAGCCTCCGAAAGTAGAAAATCTCACCTAAATGAACTCGATGAATGGCGTGTGAATGCTTATTAGAGTAATACTATTTATAAAGAGCGTTCTAAGTTCTACCTCGATCGAAAAATAAAATTTTCAAAAACTTTTGCGTCGGGCGATCTTGTCCTTCTTTATAACTCACACCTCAAGCTTTTTATGGGTAAGTTAAAATCTCGCTAGTCTGGCCCCTTTAAAGTTAAAGAGGTTTGGCCATTTGGGACCATTCTTATCTCCCACCCCAAAAAGGGCTCATTTAAAGTCAACGAGCGCCATTTAAAACTTTACCTTGCGGGCAATCCAGTAGACAAAAATATCGAATCTTTAACCCTCCCCAACTTATAATCTCACCACGCCAAATTAGTCAAGCTATGCGACAGTAAACAAAGCGCTTATGGGAAGCACCCCATATCAATCTAATATTTTATTATGCTTCATTTCATTCACATGTTATTTTTGCAGGGTTCCTTGCAACCTCGCCGACCTCAATTCAGGGAAGCCTTTTTGCTCCCACTTTCTCCTTTTTGTGCCAATCGTACTTTCATTTTAGCTTCTTCATACTTAAATTACAACATTGGTGACAATGTTGGGTTTTAAGTATGTGGGTGTTTTCCTGCTTTCATTTAAAAATTTTGTGCAAAAAACCAAAAATTTACAAAATCCCAAAATTTTACACAAATATTTCGTAATAGCTGTTTTCATTTCAATAATTATGTGAAAAACCAAAAAATTAAAAAACCCAAAAGTCTCCAAAAGTAAGTATATTTTGTAGTAGAAATAAAATAAAAAGCCAAAAAATATTGGAACATGATTTTTCGCATCCCTTTGATTTAAGAATAACAAATCCTACTTATATTTGATCTTGTTTGCTATTGAGTTTTTAGCATACAAGTTTGAACAGCTATGACACTAGGATGCTGCATTATTGGTCTGGACCTGCTCACAAAATGAGAAGAGGAATGTGGTTTAACGCCAGGCATTAGGACTCAACGTTCGACGTTGACTCTCATTCCAATCATGCTGATTATGGCTAGGAGGGAAGCAGCTGTGATTACAGGTGCTCTTTAGGAATGATCTCACCTAACGCCAGTGTTAGCCTCAACATCAGTGTTAGGGATGCCTAAAATGAATGCTTCCTATAGTACAAAATCTCATTCCCATTTTTGAAGATCCGAGACATCAAAAAAATTCTATACTAGGTCAACGCCAGGCGTTAGTGTTAATGTCGGTGTTAGCTTCCAGTCCTATAAATAGGTGGATTTCATCTTCTTGAATTACTAATGCCAAGGAGCCCTATTCCAGCACTTCAGAAACTCTGTGAGGGCAGTATTTCCGGACTAACACATGTCCCACTCAATTTCTAAAGAAGAAATCAAAGTAGGCTTGGATCAACATGCTAACTCAACGCGAAGAACGCACGCTTGGAATTCAACAATCTTCAGCGATTCTTCATCGTCTCCTTCAGATTACCTCATAGGGATTTTTATTTGTATTTTTTATTTACTTTTATCCTTGTAATCGGTTAGAGAATTCTCCATACGGTGAGTAGGTCTGTGTGTGGCTTAGGGGGAATTCGCCATAGGGCGACTAGGCCTGGGTAGGACTTAAGGAGGAAATCGCCACACGACGACTAGGTCTATGGAGTAGATCTATGGAGTGCTCGAGGCCTTTTTTGGGGGATAGAAAGGCTAGAGCGGCTTGAGGCCGGATCTGGGAAAGATCGGCTAAAGCCAACCGGTTCTTGGTGAGAGGAGTCGAAATAGAAAACAAAAAGAACATTTTCATATTTCGCCTTTGATTTCTAGCGTCATAGAAATCACATTTTGTAATCAAATATTATATATGATAACCATGTCTTTTCTTATTTGTTTTAATTAATTTACTACTCTTTACTTTTGATTCACTCTCATTTACAGAAAACACCAAAAGTTTTATATGAAATAATAAACTTTTCTAAAACCCTTATTCACCCCCCTCTAAGGGCGCCTCAAGATCCAACAAGTGGCATCAGAGCCAGGTTATTCCAAAAATTTTTCACCACCGGGAATAATGGCGTCTCTTGATCATGATCTCACTTCTACTAGTGGGGAAAATTTTAATATAAATGAAAATTATTATCACCACCTTTATTTATGGGCAAAAATTATAAAGGGTGGAAAATATTAATGAAAAATTTTCTTAAAGCCTTAGATGAAAAAGTTTGGAATAGTATGATTAAAAAGCCACCTAGCATACTAACTAGAAACGAAATTGTTTTAAATGCAAAATCCTTAAATAGTTTATTTTGTGCGCTAGATCAAAATATTTTCAAACTCATTTATAATTTACCTACTGCATATGAAATTTGGAGTTTTCTTAAAAGAACTTTTGATTCTCCTTCTGTAGGAATGGAACAAACGCAAGACTTGGAGAACATAAAAGCTTGCACAAATGTTCAAGAAAGCTCCTCACGTAATGGATCAATGGAGTGCACAGCATGTGGAAGAGATGAAAAAAATCTTATCTTTGGAAGAAAGTGCCAAGAAGATGAAGATAACAAAGGAACTTTATGATCAAATCTCACCTCTTCCAATAACAATGTATGAAAAACAAAGTATTCTCTTTTTGTGACAAATTCTATTTACGCATTACATATGCTACAAATTGCTAAACATAAAATGAAGAAATTTAAAATTGCTAATGAGAAATTACATTTAGAAAATAAAAGGTTAGAAGCTAATGTTAATGCAAAATCAAATTTTGAATTACCTAATTCTCACTCTTGCTCTTTAGTTAAAATTACTTCACCTTGTAACTCATATAATAAATTAAAAGATAATTACAAGGAACTTGAAAAAGAGTGTGTTATTGTAAAAGAACAAAATGAACGATTACGCTTAGAAAATTCATCATTTAAAAGTAATTGTGCTATGTGTAAAAATTATATAACTGAAATACAAGAGATGGATAAAACATTTGAGGAATTGAGAAATAACTATTGAAATCATATTGATTCAATTGTTTCCACTCTTAAAAATAGCACAATAGCTTATAATAAATCTAGGAATAATCTTAAGATCAAAAAGGATGAATTAAAAACTAAAGTCAACTCGCACAAGGAAATCATAAAGGAAAACTCTCAAAACATACATTCTCCATATCAAGCAAAATCCAAAAGCAAGTAGAATATAAATTCTCAAAATTTGAATAAGACAAACAATGGAAATAAAAAACTTCAAAAGATTGAAAATGAAATTCCAAAATACTATCATCATTATCATTTACAACATCAATCTTCTCCCAACACAAAATTAAATGTTCATAAATTTCCTAAGAAAAATATTTTCAATAATCATCACAATTATAAACTTCAAAATAAAAATATTCACTATGGAAATTTGATGCATACAAATAATATTAAACCTAAGTATGAGTGGAGACCCAAAATTAAAGATGAAACATTAACTCCACTTGAAAGGGTTCATTCATACTCATCTCCCCAAAAATTATCATGCTATATTTGGGTACCCAAAGGAACCATCACACATGGTTCACTTTGGTTACCTAAATCTCTTATTCATTAGGTATCATTCATTCGCATGAAGTAAAAACAATTAAAAATGAAATATCATTAATCTACTTCATGATATGCTTTAATGTCGCTTTTGTTTTTCTTTTTGTTTTCTTATTTTTTTAAGTTATCATGTCATGGTCATCTTATATATTATTGAAAATATGATTTTATCTCTTAAAATTTAATGAGTTTATAAATCAAATTGATCAAAACTCAAAGTCATATTTTTATTTTGGTGAACTATTTATCTTTCATAAATTTATTGCCTATAAATATCTTATATTATCCATATAATCCTATTCTAAATCTGTATGAGATATTTTTGTAGATTAATGAATTCATAAACTTCAATCTTTCTCTTTCCGAAAATTTTGAGTCAATAAAATTTAAATATTTAGTTTGGGTATCAACCAATAACACTTAAATATCTTGAGAAAGGGAGGTTTGGGATGTCACCCCATCACATCTCCTAGTACCGCTGAGAACCCTTCACAGGGTAGACCTCGGGTTGTCCAAGAATACCATAAATTGCTAAGTCCAACTAAAGTCCAGCAAAGATCAAATAAATTATAGACTCATGAGTATTCTTGAAATGACCGAAAAAGAAAACTATTATTATCTTGTACCTTCAGAAAATTTAAAAAGAAAATCACACAAGACATATTGAAAGAACTTATTGTCATAACTCAAATTGAATGAAATTGAATATAAGTCATATCTTTTCTCAAGTGACCTATCTATCTTTTTATCCTTATAAATTCTTTTCCTATAAATGTCTTATATTATCATTATAAATTGAAAACTAAGTTTGTTATATATTATCAAGATCAATGAAATAATGGTCAAAATGGATTTAAATGGAATGTTAGGGGTCTTGGCTAAATGTATAAAATGTGCAAGTTTTTGCTTGTTTATTGAATATCCTTGCATCATTTAATATCCCTATCATATTAAAAACCAGAATTGAAAACTCAGAAATATAATATATGCCTTTGTTAACTATTTCTAAAAAAAATTATATGCGAGATTATGACCTAAATTTCAAACAATCATAACTTTTGAACCGCTTGTTAAAATTTTGCCCACAATAGCTTTTCGGAATGACGTTGAGAAGCTCTATGCAATGGCAAATGAGATTTTCTTGTTTGAGTTCATTTCGACCCTGAAATGTTCCAAAATTCAACTCCATTTAGAAGTTATCTCAATTTTTTTTCTTTTTCGGCAATTTTGTGTCTACAGATTTTATGTCACAGGCTCCTGTGTCCCCTTCCAACAAATTATATGCTTGTAATGTTTACATAACATTGCACCTTGTTATCATAACTTTTCATCTAGCATCATCACTTACTATAAGTAGAAATCAATGACTATGCATGTAATACCATGGGATGTTATGTTAAAGAAAAATAGAATAATGAAATTTGAAAGTCAAGAAAATTATATATATGTCTTGGTGAATAATCAAAAATTCAAAGAGAAAATTAAAAAAAAAACTTTTTAAAATAAACAAAAATAGTTTCTCACTATATTAATTTCTCACCTCACAAATATTTCTCAAAAATATTTTGAAAAAAATGAATATGAATTGTTTTACATAACTTCACCTACATAATTATGAATAATTAATTATAAGTACCTAAATTTCTATATGATAAAATTAATGATCAAATGATCTCTTAAATTCAAACATTAAATATAACTACAAAAGATCTTATTGCTTTTAACGTATAGTTTATGATCATGATATGAACCTATTATGTTTTGCACGTATCTCATTTATATGTAGACCATAGAATAAACTTATATCACTAAGAAAAAATAAATTAGAATCATCACTTTATTCTATATCTAAAATTGAAATACTATTGTTGATCACATGCAACATTATATCAATTATTCTTATGGCAAAATATTAACTCATCATACAAACAATGTCACCTAATGAATATTATTAGTTATCATGCTAATCTCATGCACTGTTAGTTATCATAGGTTTGCCAACTAAATAACTTTGAATTCATGATAATTTTCAATTTGATATCATGCATTGTTAAGTGATATAAAAATAGAAAAATTGGAAGTTAAAATTCATAATAACTATGTGGCTTTAAAACCAACCATAATTAGAAATCAATCTCGCATAAAATTATAAAATACTTTCATCATTATCATTCACAACATCAATCTTCTCCCAACAAAAAAAATAAATGTTCATAAATTTCCTATGAAAAATATTTTCCATAATCATCACAATTATAAACTTCAAAATAAAAATATTCATAATGGAAATTTGATGCATAAAAATAATATTAAACCTAAGTATGAGTGGAGACCCAAAATTAAAGATGAAACATTAACTCCACTTGAAAGGGTTCATTCATACTCATCTCCCCAAAAATTATCATGCTATATTTGGATACCCAAAGGAACCATCCCACATGGTTTACTTTGGTTACCTAAATCTCTTATTCATTAGGTATCATTCATTTGCATGAAGTAGAAATAATTAAAAATAAAATATCGTTATTCTACTTCATGATATGCTATAATGTCTCTTTTGTTTTTCTTTTTGTTTTCTTATTTTTTTAAGCTATCATGTCATGGTCATCTTATATATTATTGAAAATATGATTTTATCTCTTAAAATTTAATGAGTTTATAATTCAAATTGATCAAAACTCAAAGTCATATTTTATTTTGGTGACCTATCTATCTTTAATAAATTCATTGCCTATAAATATCTTATATTATCCATATAAACCGATTCTAAATCTGTATGAGATATTTATTTAAATTAATGAATTCAGAAACTTCAATCTTTCTCTTTCCCAAAATTTTGAGTCTATAAATTTTAAATAATTAGTTTGGGTAGCAACCAATAACACTTAAATATCTTGAGAAAAGGGAGGTTTGGGATGTCACCCAATCACATCTCCTAGTAATGGTGCGAACCCTTCACAAGGTAGACCTCGGGAAGTCCAAGATCTACCATAAATTGCTAAGTCCAACTAAAGACTAGCAAAGATCAAATAAATTATAGACTCATGAGTATTCTTGAAATGGCCGAAGAAGAAAATATTATTATCTTGTACCTTCAGAAAATTTAAAAAGAAAATCACACAAGACATGTTGAAAGAACTTATTGTCATAACTCAAATTGAATGAAATTGAATATAACTCATATCTTTTATCAAGTGACCTATCTATCTTTTTTATCCTTCTAAATCCATCTCCTATAAATGTCTTATATTACCATTATAAATTGAAAACTAAGTTTGTTATATATTATCAAGATCAATGAAATATTGGTCAAAAATGGATTTAAAAGGAATGTTAGGGGTCTTGACTAAATGTATAAAATGTGCAAGTTTTTGCTCATATATTGAATATCCTTGCATCATTTGATAGCCCCTATCATATTAAAAACCGGAATTGAAAACTTAGAAATGTAATATATGCCTTTGGTAACTTTTTCTAAAAATAAAAAAATTATATGCGAGATTATGACCTAAACTTCAAAAGATCATAACATTTGATCCGCTTATTAGAATTTCAGCCACAATAGCTTTCCAGAATGAGGTCGAGAAGCTCTATGCAATGGCAAATCAGCTTTGCTTATTTGAGTTCATTTCGACCCTCAAATTTGCCAAAATTCAATTCCATTTAGAAGTTATCTCAGTTTTTTTCTTTTTCGGCAATTTTTGTGTCTACGGAATTTATGTCACAGGCTCCTGTGTCCCCTTCCAAAAAATTATATGCTTGTAATCTTTACATAACATTGCACCTTGTTATCATAACTTTTCATCTAGCATCATCACTTACTATAAGTAGAAATTAATGACTATGCTAGTTATACCATGGGATGTTATGTTAAAGAAAAATAGAACAAAGAAATTTGAAAGTCAAGAAAATTATA
The DNA here is from genome assembly GCA_033032865.1 of Dactylorhiza incarnata. NCBI lineage: Eukaryota > Viridiplantae > Streptophyta > Magnoliopsida > Asparagales > Orchidaceae > Dactylorhiza > Dactylorhiza incarnata. The sequence goes on from JAWHQI010000250.1 coordinate 860,597, forward strand.
TATATGATTTTGAAGTATCTAGTTGCCTACCTAAATCACCTAGAGGGGGGGGGGGGGGGGGGGTGAATAGGTGATCTCTACGTCTTTTGCGGAATTAAAAAAATAAACGTAAAGCACAGCACACAAAATTAATCACGGCCACAGATAACACCAGGAATTTATAGTGGTTCCCCGTACTTGGGTACTCCACTTGCCGGCCTCGCCAATCTAGCACCACCGCTAGAAATGACTACTTCACTAAATTTCGGATCAAGAACGATCCTACAGTCTCGGAGTCAAACTCCTACAAACTCAGAGAGAACCTGTCTTACAACTCGGAGAAAACTTCTCCTACAACTTGGAGAACAACCTCTCCTACAACTCGGAGATAACAACTCCTACAACTCGGAGAAAACAACTCCTACAAAAGATTGAAAAGGGTTTGAACAATACTAAACCAAATCTGAATAATAGAGGGGTTTTCTTCCTTCTTCTTGAATGGCTTTTGAGAACGATGTGGAAGAACAACAATCCTTCAAAACTGTCTTTGGCAATCCGAAACGATCCAATAGAGATTGTAGAACCTGAGTATGGATCAATCGAACCCTTCTTGAAAGAAATCGACAACTCCAAAGAGAAGAACGATCTCCAATCGTAGGCGACGGCGAGCGGCGCTTTTCACGTTCTTTTCGATTCGGGAGAGAATTTAGGTCATGAACAATTCTCAAAAGAATAATTATTTTTAAATCTTAAGAGAGAGAGCCTTTTATAGGAGAAGGTCTAATTAGAATATTTAGGCCTTAAGCTAGAAAAGGAGTCACGTCAAACAAACGGAAGACAGAAGTCGGCAAAAATAGATTGAAGGAACGAGAAACAGATTTCTCGAGAGAAAGGAGACTTCTCGAGAAATCACGGCTGGATCTCGGAAAAAGGCTTTCAAATAAATTGACAGAGCTTCGCGAGAAAGAAAAGAGGATTTCTCGAGAACATGGAACTTCTCGAGAAATAAGATAAAATAAACTTTTCGGAAGAAACAAGAACTTCTCGAGAAATCGAATCAACTTCTCGAGAGGAAAGATTTTCTCGGAAAATATCAGCAAAGAAGACTTCTCGAGAAAATCAAAGGATTTTCCGAGAGCACTACAGACTTCTCGAGAAATAAAGATGGCTTCTCGAGAAATTTGGATTTCCTTCGAAGACTTAAGCTGAAAAGAACTTCTCGAGAAAATCAAAGGGATTTTTCGAGAGCTCTTCATATTTCTCGAGACAAACACTTAGCTTTTCGAGAAATACACAAGGAACAAATTCTTTAAATTATCTCTGAGAACAGCTACACCTCCAAGACCTTAGCTTCCTTTGTCTTGATCATGAAGTGCATCCCAATAGAGAGATCACATATGAGTCAACACCATATCTCATACAATGAAGAATTACATTGTAAGAGACTGTGCTCATTGACCCACTGTGACCTGACATTGGTTTACACTTTGCAATGTGAACCTGCAAGACAAAACTAGAGAAACATATCAAATACATAAGCAATTCAATCTTGGTTCATAGTTGACTTTCTACAAATCAAGGTTATTGTGGATACAATACCCAACAATCTCCCCCTATTTGTAGAAGTCAGAACCCTTCTTACCAAGATGAATTGCAACAAAATAATACACAATATGATATACAAGGAATTAAATAGAGACAGATAGGAAAGAGCATCAAAAACTAAATCTATATAAGAAATATAATCATCACATCACAATCCAAACTATATATAGATTTCAGATTGTCTTATGATTTAATGTTCACAAAAGCATATGACAAAAGAATTTGATGATCTTCATCCTCTGGCATTGTCTCTTCTTTTCTGTTCCTGTCTTTTGAAGTATGCAAAAGGTTTAGGATGGTACTTTGGAGGAGCTGGAGGAGCTGTAGGATCATTGAACTTATATATCCTGTAATGTAATCTCCTTTTGGTCTTGCTGGTTTGATAAAGTTTCCATTCAGAAGAGCTGTAATAGTCTTGAACTTGCATACCACCTTCTTCAACTAATCTGAGTGAATCAAGAATGATAGCCTTTGAAATAGGACTCCAAATCTCTGGATAATTCACAGGATCAGTAGCAGCAGCTTTGCCAGAGCCTGCTGAACTAGATTCAGGAACTGATCTCTTAGCAGAAGGTCCTTCACCATATTTTCTTTTTCTTGAACCTTGCTTAGAAGAAGCAACTTCTACATCAGAAGACACATCTTGTCTTGGAGAGAACTGAGGAGGCTCATACTGAGGAGGGGGAACAGCAGGGTCAATGCCCAAATCTGGAAAGATCTCACTGTGAAGCCAAGTGGTAGATCTTTGAGTGAATTCTTTGACATCAGCTACCTGCTTCTGGACTCCCTGAGACAGTTGATCAAACTTCTCACTTATATGATTATGAAATGCAAACAAATTCTCATCAATAGAACCTATCAACTTGTCCTCCCCCTTTCTGACTTCTACAGGAAGAGTTTGGAGAACTGATTCTTTAAACAACCCTACTTCATCAACAATTTTGAAGCAGTGTTCATCAGCCTTGATATACATAGATTCTTAAGTCTTTCTGACCTCAATAATCTGCTCTAACCCTTTACCAACACCCTCAATGGTGTGATCAATAGCTTTTCCACCCTGAATGACAATTTTCTTGAGTTCTTCTGAACTATCTTGGAAGGCTTTCAGCTTTCTATCCATAGCTTTCTCTATATCTGATATCCTGGCATGCACTTCCTTGAAGGATAAATCTATCTTGGCACTCTGCCTTTGGAGTAACATTTCAATTTGACCAATCAAGCTAGATTCAGAAAAGAGAGAACTAGGAATAGGAGCTGGCTGGACTGGTTCAGGAATTTCTTCAAGAACAACTGTACTTTTCTCTGGAAGAAAAGACAGATTCACAGTCTCATCTACTTGAACTACAGGCTGTTCCTGTGTTTCTGTATCCATTTCCAAATAGGACTCTTGCTCCCCCTCAGTATTTGCTGGGGAAGAAGTAGAATTGGGAACAGAAACATCAGCATCATTATGATGGAATTCAAAATCTGCACCTGACCCTGCATGGTGATCACTGGAGTTCTGCTCATCATCAACTACAGTGTTCACATCAGGAGGAGGAATCTCTGATCCTGGAGGAACCTGATCTGATGGAATATTATCTGATGTAATAGGAGGAAGTAAATCTTCTGCTGGAGTGACATGCTGCTGACCTGGAGATGGAAGATGACTTGGAGATGGAGGAGCTAGATGCTGTGCTGAAGAGTCTGGAGGAGGAGATGAATACACATCCTGCTGACCAGAAGGCTCCCCCTGGGAATGACCACCTTCTGAAGGCTTAGTTATCCTGATGTTCCACTTTTTGAGAGTGAACACATCCAACCTTTTCAAGTGATGAATGATAGTCCCTTTGGACATATCAAAGACTTGAGAGTCAAATTGATTCAGATAGAGAGTTATAATCCTTGCAAAATTAGGACTAGAAATGCTCTCTTTGATCTTTTTGAACATTATGTCTGCCCAGCTGCATTTCTTTCCACAAATTACTGCTGTGACTAAACTGAACACATCTACTGAGACATATCCCAGGCTTTTAGTATTTCCCAGCAGCACCTTGGAGATGATGTCCACCAAAAGTTTTCCAACATCATTCATCTGTTGTCTTCGTAGTGTCTTAGCTGTTTTTAATCCTACAAAAGTTACTGCCTTGACCCAATCATCATCATCAAGGATGTCCTCTTGTGCTACTAGGGGCAACTTCAGAAGTTTGGAAATTGACTTAGGAGTCATTTTAACTTTTTGAGAACCAATAGAGGATTTCAATTTCCGACCACTCTTATTTACTGTAGCATTGGAGAAGAACTCCTCTACCTCTGTAAAAAGGATTTTGCAAGGGGTCTCGGCCAGAAAAGACAGACCAGCGCCTTCGAGCATGCAGAACACGTTCTTGAAATCATCTGAAACTGAAACAAGGCCTTCTCGCACTAGCTCGCTTCCCACACCGACCTTGGACTTGGAATGCGGCCCCATGATCGATTGGATTGGAAGAAACGAAAGCGAGAGAGAAAGAAATCGTGAGACAGTCGACTGGATTTTGCGTGAGAGGAAGATGAAGGGTCGGCTTTTCCGAGAAGAAGAAGAAGAAACTCGCGTGAAAATTAATTTGTTTCGATTGTCTATTTATAGTTTGGTTTGATGTGACAATTATTTGAGATTTATTTATAGATAAAGAAAATAAACGCGCGCATACCTGACCTTTCGTATTCCAGAAAATAAAGACTAGAAATCTGAAAATTGAACGCAATTTCTCGAGAGATATACTGATTTCGCGAGAACTATTCTAATTTCGTGAGAAGTATCTTGATTTCTCGAGGGATTACCCATTTCTCGAGAAGTGCAGGTACATTTTGCGAGAAGTCTTTCATTTCTCGAAAAATTCTATGTCATTTCTCGAGAAATCCTGGAAAGACTTAGAAATTTTCTACCTCTTTCTTTCTGAAGGACAGATTCCTGCTTTTCATAGATATATAACTTTTAGAAACTTCATTTCTTTTTGCTTTAAGCATTACTCTAAGTTGAGCATTCCAAGTTCCGTCTTGAAGAAAGAGAAATTAGTCTCATCCAGCGGCTTCGTGAATATATCTGCAACTTGCTTATCCGTGGGGACATAACTCAGATTGATGTCACCTTTCTTCACATGCTCCCGGATAAAGTGATATCGTAGCTCGATGTGCTTTGTCCGACTGTGAGAGACTGGATTATTTGCGATAGCAATTGCACTGGAAGAGTCGCAAAACATTGGAATATTCTTGATCTTCATATTGTAGTCTTGAAGTTGATTCCTTATCCATAGAAGTTGTGCGCAACAACTGCCTGCAGAAATATATTCTGACTCGGCGGTTGAAATTGCAACACAATTCTGCTTCTTGCTACTCCAGGATATAAGTCGTCTTCCGAGAAATTGGCATGTTCCGGAAGTGCTTTTCCTGTCGTCTCTGCTACCTGCAAAATCTGCATCTGAATAGCCTATTAGTTCACTATCATTACTTCTTGGGTACCATAAGCCAAGATTTGGTGTGCCTTTAAGGTATCTCAAGATTCGCTTTGCAGCAGTGTAATGAGATTCCTTAGAGTTCACCTGATATCTAGCACATACACATGTAGAAAACATTATGTCAGGTCTACTGGCAGTAAGGTAGAGCAAAGAGCCAATTATGCTTCTGTATTTAGTTTCATCAAAAGGTTTCCCTTTCTCGTCCTTGTTCAGAGACATAGCTGAGCTCATTGGAGTCCTCATGGAGGTTGCACTCTCCATTCCGAATTTCTTAATTAACTCCTTGGTGAACTTCGTCTGAGAGATGAAAATTCCATATTCCGATTGTTTCACTTGAAGTCCTAAGAAATACTTCAGCTCACCCATACTGCTCATTTCAAACTTCCCCTGCATAAGTTTTGAAAACTTCTTGCAAAGGTTGTCATCGGTTGAGCCAAAAATAATGTCATCAACATAGATTTGCACTAGCAAAATCTTGCCTTTTACTTCCCTAAGAAATAATGTCTTATCTATCTTTCCTCTTGTGAACTTGTTCTCAAGAAGAAAGTTAGACAGTGTCTCATACCAAGCTCGAGGAGCTTGTTTTAAACCATATAAAGCTTTTTGTAATAAATAAACATGATTGGGATGATCAGGATTAACAAAACCTGGGGGTTGTTCAACGTATACTTCCTCTTTAATGTCTCCGTTTAGGAAAGCGGACTTGACATCCATTTGATATACGGTGAAACCCTTGAAAGCAGCATAAGCAAGAAAGAGTCTGATCGCTTCGAGCCTTGCTACCGGTGCATATGTTTGATCGAAGTCGATTCCTTCTTCTTGTCTGTAGCCTTTAGCTACAAGTCTTGCTTTATTCTTGATGATTGTTCCATCTTCATCCAACTTGTTTCTGTACACCCACTTTGTTCCAATTACGTTCTTATCCTTAGGCTTTGGAACAAGTGTCCAGACTTTGCAACGCTTGAATTGGTTTAATTCTTCTTCCATTGCAATAATCCAGTGTGGGTCTTCATTTGCTTCTTGAAATTTCTTTGGTTCTACCTGAGAAAGAAAGCTCAAGTGCAAATTTTCGTTAGTAGTCCCTCTTCTTGTTCTAATGCCTTCATGAGGATCTCCTATGATTTGATCAATAGGGTGATCCCTCATGTGTCTGAATTCAAGATTCCTCGCATCGCTTGGAACAACGGGAACTACTTCTTCTTCAACTGGAACAAATTCTTCCACTGGAGTTGGCTCTTCATCAAGGTGAATTTCCTCTTCAGCTAAGGTTAGAGGAGAGATTTTTACGAAGGTTTGAGTGTCGTCTTTAACTGGCTTATGCAAGTGTGTATCTTGCAACTTTGAACCTGCAACTTCAATAGAAGAACTAGAAGAGCTGCTTTGAAGCATGCTCGTCTCATCAAATACAACATTAACAGACTCTTCTACAACCAGAGTTTTCTTATTAAAAATACGATAAGCTTTACTATGACTGCTATAGCCTACGAAAATACCTTCAAAACTCTTTTCACTAAACTTAGTTTTGTAATGCTTTCCATTGTTTAGCACAAAGCATTTACTGCCAAAGATTCGAAAATAAGAAATGGTTGGTTTCTTGCCCTTTAAAAGTTCATAAGGAGTCTTTTCATGGTTTTTGTTTATGAGCGCTCGGTTTTGAACATGGCATGCAGTATTGACAGCTTCAGCCCAGAAATATTCAGGTAGTGAAGAGTCACTCAACATGGTTCTGCAAGCCTCAATAATTGTTCTATTCTTTCTCTCAGCTACTCCATTTTGCTGTGGAGTTCGAGGAGAGGAAAACTCATGAAATATACCAAGGCTTTCACAGAATTCTGTCATGGCTCCAGATTCAAATTCTGTACCATGGTCACTTCTGATTTTGACCACTGAACAGTTAAATTCATTCTGGACTTGCCTGACAAAATTAGTGAAAGTGTCGAAAGTATCTGACTTGTGTTTTAGAAAGAATACCCATGCAAAACGTGAGTAATCATCCACAACAACCAATGTAAAAGACTTTCCTCCTAAGCTTCTAATTTGCAACGGACCAAACAAGTCCATATGAAGCAGGTATAAACACCTGTTAGAATCTTTGCCAATAATGCTCTTAAAGGTAGCTCTTGTTTGCTTGCCTTTTACACATGCATGACAAGGTCTATCTTTAATGCACTTAACATCTGGTGCATCTCGCACTAAGTTTTGAGAAAATAATTTATTAATAGTTTTGAGATTTATATGCGCTAATCTCTTGTGCCATTGGTCAACAAGAGATGCACTATCTTTGGCTAATAGACACACTGGTGTAGAAGAAGATAAACAAAGAAAGTTTAAGCAAAAGATATTCTTACAGCGAGTCCCTGATAAAATCGTTTCAGAATTCTCTGCCGACTTTATCAGACACTTATCTTTACGAAAATCGACTATGTATCCTTTATCGCAGAGTTGACTTATACTTATCAGATTGTGTTCTAATCCTTCCACATAAGCCACATCGGAAAAAGATACATTTCCATTAGAGATCATACCATAGCCTTTAGTTATTCCTCTGTCTGAACCGCCAAAAATAACTTTTGGACCGTTTGCAACTGGAGTGAAGTTTTGCAAAAGGCTTCTTGTCCCGGTCATATGCCGAGAGCATCCACTGTCCAAGTACCAGATAGGATTTTTGTTGGCCTTTGGACATACCTGCAAAAACAAATCATTTCGCCTTTGGAACCCAAACAGATTTGGGTCCTTGGTCCCTTGTTAGTTGAGATCCACATTGAATGTTAACATTGCGAGTGGTCTTCCTTGCAATGTTAACTTGTGGTCTATAAGCATAAGAAACATTGAACCAACAATCCACGGCAAAGTGACCAATTTTACCGCAGCACCAACAGTTGAATCTGTTGTACCTTCTTTTTACACTTTCCTGCTTAACTTTTTGAACGTTAGCTCTTGCAGGAGCAGCCCTTTTTGATGAGGATGCCTCATGGGGGCAACACACACAAGGTGGTATTGCCTTTTTCGGCTTTGGTGCAACAGCATTCACTTTTGGTGCTTTCTTAGCACTCGGACCATGAACAAATGGACCGTACCCTTTCCGATTAATCTCTTAATAAGGTGCTTGGAAAGCACTATCACCAAAGTTTCGGGGAGGAGCCCATTCCTTATGATCATTCACAGATGAAAAAGGAATTGGTCGTGTGAAATGACCATAGGAACTCTCCAAATCATAAGCATTCGTAGGAAATATAACTCTCTTGAATGCTACATGCTCTTGATGAGCTTTCCCTTTTTCTTTGGCGGTAGCTTTCTTAGCAACCAAGCCATTCTTCTTAGCAATTGTATTTTTTGAAGAATTGCTAGTGCTAGCTTCATGTCCTATACAGCTTCCTTTAGCGTTAGTGGTAAAAGTACCAATAATCGGCAGAACAGTTTTAGGTTGAGAGAATGTTTCAACCAACTTCTTCTCAGCCGCAAGCTGTTCTTCCAAGACTTTTATCGAATTGTCTCTCAAGGCAAGAGTCTCTTCCGAGCTTTTGATCTTGTCTTTCAAGGCTTGGACTTCCTCTTTGAGAGAAGAAAGTTCTTCAACTTCTTTTCTCAAGTTAGATTCCACCTCCTTGAGAGCCATGATCTCCTTACCCTGAGTTTTGACAACCTTTCGGCACTTGTCAAAGCTTTGGAGCATTTTGGTATATTGAGACATGAGCTCAGATTCATCGTCTGAGAGGTTATCCTTTTGTTCAGCCGAAGCATAATCAGAATCAGATAGGATAGTGTGATCATTTACCTTTCCGGTGTACGGGGGTGCTTCTTCATCATCAGACATAGCCATCAGACCGAAGTAAGCTTCTTCTTCATCACTTGACTCATCGGAGTCACTGTCGCTCAGAGTTTTGGCTTTCTTAGCGACGAAGCTTCTATCTGATTTCTTCTTTCCATGAGTGGATTTCTTGTCTTCTTTTCTTCCACCTTCTTTCTTCTTATAGGGACACTCAGCAATCATGTGCCCTGGCTTATTACAACAGTAGCAAATAATGTCAGAAGAAATATGTTTGTTCTGTTTGGATTTATACCTGTCATTATTGCTTGAGCCCTTCCTGTGATATTCGCCATCACGACGAGAATATTTATGATCCGAGGAAGACGGCTTGTGGTTCATGTGCCTCCGCTTGTTCAGCAGTTTCTTAAACTGACGGGAGATTAAAGAGAACTCCCCATCAGACAGTTCGGAACAGGAGGAGCTGGCTTCCGATTCTTCTTCAATATCAGATTTCTTTTCTCTGATCGGTATCACTGCTTTGCTCTTCTTTGAATTCTCTGCCTTCAAAGCTAAGGTTCTTTCTTTGCTTGAAGCTCGATTTACATCCTCTTCAGACTTTCGGATGTTCATTTGTAATTCATGAGACAACAGCTTCCCGAACAGATTTTGAGGTTCTAGACTTGGCAGCTTTCCAAACTCTCTAATAGCAACAATTTTGCTATCCCAGTCTTTCGTTAGGGAACGCAAGAATTTGTCATTTAGTTCATCGTTTGTGAACTCCCTGTCGTAGTTCCTCAAACCATTGACTATCTTGAAGAATCTTTCGTACGCATCAGCAATGCACTCCTTCTTATTCTGCTTGAACGCCTCGTACTCTTGATTAAGTAGAGACCTTCTATCTTCTCTTACCTCGTCAGTACCTTCCATTAGAACGATTAAGGATGTCCACATTTATTTGGCTGATTTGCAGTGGATTAAGTTTTGCAACATGGAATCGTCCACTGCACTTGCAATTATGTTTTTAGCCTTCTTGTCAAGAGCAACAAGAGCTATCTCATCCTTAGTCAAATCCATCATTTTCTTAGGTATCTGAACAGTAGGATTTGTTGACGAAGCGGTCATTGGCACATGAGGACCTTCTTCCACGACTTGGAAGATTCTGGGATCTGCAGCTTCCATATAAAAACGGACTCTTTCCTTCCACATAGGAAAGTTGGCCTTAGTGCAGATGGGCAATTTCAGAGAGGATTCCTTGACTCTATCCATGGCTTGCTAGCAACTAGAAGGATGGATCCTGTTCAAGGTGTTAACCTAGCAACGAACAGCGACCCTCTGATACCAATTGAAGTATCTAGTTGCCTACCTAAATCACCTAGAGGGGGGGGGGGGTGAATAGGTGATCTCTACGTCTTTTGCGGAATTAAAAAAATAAACGTAAAGCACAGCACACAAAATTAATCACAGCCACAGATAACACCAAGAATTTATAGTGGTTCCCCGTACTTGGGTACTCCACTTGCCGGCCTCGCCAATCTAGCACCACCGCTAGAAATGACTACATCACTAAATCTCGGATCAAGAACGATCCTACAGTCTCGGAGTCAAACTCCTACAAACTCAGAGAGAACCTCTCTTACAACTCAGAGAAAACTTCTCCTACAACTTGGAGAACAACCTCTCCTACAACTCGGAGATAACAACTCCTACAACTCGGAGAAAACAACTCCTACAAAAGATTGAAAAGGGTTTGAACAATACTAAACCAAATCTGAATAACAGAGGGGTTTTCTTCCTTCTTCTTGAATGGCTTTTGAGAACGATGTGGAAGAACAACAATCCTTCAAAACTGTCTTTGGCAATCCGAAACGATCCAATAGAGATTGTAGAACCTGAGTATGGATCAATCGAACCCTTCTTGAAAGAAATCGACAACTCCAAAGAGAAGAACGATCTCCAATCGTAGGCGACGGCGAGCGGCGCTTTTCACGTTCTTTTCGATTCGGGAGAGAATTTAGGTCATGAACAATTCTCAAAAGAATAATTATTTTTAAATCTTAAGAGAGAGAGCCTTTTATAGGAGAAGGTCTAATTAGAATATTTAGGCCTTAAGCTAGAAAAGGAGTCACGTCAAACAGACGGAAGACAGAAGTCGGCAAAAATAGATTGAAGGAACGAGAAACAGATTTCTCGAGAGAAAGGAGACTTCTCGAGAAATCACGGCTGGATCTCGGAAAAAGGCTTTCAAATAAATTGACAGAGCTTCGCGAGAAAGAAAAGAGGATTTCTCGAGAACATGGAACTTCTCGAGAAATAAGATAAAATAAACTTTTCGGAAGAAACAAGAACTTCTCGAGAAATCGAATCAACTTCTCGAGAGGAAAGATTTTCTAGGAAAATATCAGCAAAGAAGACTTCTCGAGAAAATCAAAGGATTTTCCGAGAGCACTACAGACTTCTCGAGAAATAAAGATGGCTTCTCGAGAAATTTGGATTTCCTTCGAAGACTTAAGCTGAAAAGAACTTCTCGAGAAAATCAAAGGGATTTTTCGAGAGCTCTTCATATTTCTCGAGACAAACACTTAGCTTTTCGAGAAATACACAAGGAACAAATTCTTTAAATTATCTCTGAGAACAGCTACACCTCCAAGACCTTAGCTTCCTTTGTCTTGATCATGAAGTGCATCCCAATAGAGAGATCACATATGAGTCAACACCATATCTCATACAATGAAGAATTACATTGTAAGAGACTGTGCTCATTGACCCACTGTGACCTGACATTGGTTTACACTTTGCAATGTGAACCTGCAAGACAAAACTAGAGAAACATATCAAATACATAAGCAATTCAATCTTGGTTCATAGTTGACTTTCTACAAATCAAGGTTATTGTGGATACAATACCCAACAGTCTTGGTTATTCAAAAATTCAAAGAGAAAATTTACAAAAACTTTTCAAAATAACCAACAATAGTTTCTCACTATATTCATTTCTAACCTCACAAATCTTTCTCTAAAATATTTTGAAAAAATGAATATGAATTGTTTTACATAACTTCACCTACATAATTATGAATAATTAATTATAAGTACCTAAATTTCTATTTGATAACATTAAAGATCATAAGATCTTTTAAATTCAAACATTAAATATAACTACAAAAGATCTTATTGCTTTTAACGTATAGTTTATGATCATGATATGAACCTATTATGTTTTGCACGTATCTCATTTATATGTAGACCATAGAATAAACTTATATCACTAAGAAAAAATTAATTAGAATCATCACTTTATTCTATATCTAAAATTGAAATACTATTATTGACCACATGCAAAATTATATCAATTATTCTTATGGCATAATATTTACTCATCATACTAACAATGTCACCTAATGAATATTATTAGTTATCATTCTAATCTCATGCACTGTTAGTTATCATAGGTTTGCCAACTAGATAACTTTGAATTCATGATAATTTCTAATTTAACATCATGCATTGTTAAGTGATATAAAAATAGAAAAATTAGAATTAAAAATTCATAATAACTATGTGGCTTTAAAACCAACCATAATTAGAAATCTATCTCCCATAAAAGCCATAGTTTATAAATCAGTTCCAAAGGACAAAATGCTTAGGTTGTCCATGATCATTCACCCACATTATGTGTCTCACAATAGCGAGGGCGAAGGATTATATGCATTACAAGACCTAACTCTTAAGTCATATCTTGTCTTTAACCGGGGAGGGTTCCAGTGGGGCCTTGCGAGACACTGTGGGGAAAGAGTGCTAGGTTGAGCAGTCTCTAGTTTATGCATACAGGATTAACACCCCAACCTATGGCATGTGTGCAGCTCCTCATGCCCATCCGTCACTTTGTATGGGGCTAGTGTGTAGCCATATAATAAGGGTATTATAATCTAAGACATACCTATATCATTTTTTGGCATGCACTCTTTATGATTATAATATTCATGCATTCTTGTCTTGAACAAACATGTTTATCTTGTGTTTTGCATATTTTATCATTTTTGAGCTTTAATGATCTTGTAAAACACAAGTATTTGAAAACCAATAATATATAAAAAACCATTTTTACATTAACATAAAACATGCTTAACAAGCCTTCTAATGATCTCTAAAAAGTATGAAATTTCTACACTAAGAAGGCTTCTATATAATAACCCAAAATCAAAGAAAAGATTTTTCAAAAATGCATGAAAACATCTATTGTGTCGGCATTAAGATATAATGCTAGCGTTAGGTAATAACGCCAGCGTTAAGTACTAACACCAGCGTTATAAGTTAACGCCTAACATTAGCCTTCTGTGATAAATTTCCAATATCATAATGCTGAATTGTATCTGATCTCTATATCTCTTAGTTCAGTCTTCATGCAACCTTATTTGCATTATTTGAATTAACATTTTTAAAAATAATTTTACAACCTTTTTATGAAAAATAATCAACGATTTGGAGCCTTCTAATCATCTCTAAAAAGTCTAAAATTTCTACACTAAGAAGGTCTATATACATACATTCACTTCCAATGATTTGTTTTTCAAAAACCTTAAAAAATAGTGTCCTGTTTGGGCGTTGAGTAGTTACGCCAGGCATTTGCCATTTTGGCCAAATTAAAAATTCTACTTTTTCTACAATATTTCTGGTATTTTTCTAATGAATTTTCTCAGTTTATTTTCTCTGATTTGAAAATATTTTGTTATTAATTTGTTAAATTTATTCCAAAATACAAAAAAAAAGTTAAATAGTTCAAAATGCTCAAAAATATGCTTTTGTCACTCGTCTTTGTTTTAAATATTTATAAAATAATTGTTTGACTACTATAAGACTTCACAAGAGCAAACATCTTAGTCATTTTGTTTCAAATGGTCAAAATTGATTTTGGCATACTCATAAAGATTTTCTTCAATGTCTAATTTTAATTTCAAATTTCCTAAACATTGTTTTATCTTGTCATGCCTTGAACTTAATCTGAGTATATGCAATGAAATAGTCTATAGAAATTTATGTATGATTGTCTAGCATGCCTGTAAGTATGAGTAATGTTTTATGCTAATCAATGATTCATTCACTCACTATTTTGGTAATCTATATGTGCTCATAATCTTAGTCTTGCATGATTGTGTAGTGTAATAGTTTTAACACATTAAGTTGTATGTCTAAATTACCTACACCTTCATTCAAACAATAAATTTCTTGTACATATAGAAGTGTTTGCTCAATATTGTTTAGTGTTTGCAACAATAAGTGAATTCGGAGACCTTTGGCCCAAACTTAAAAATGTAATAAAAAGCCAAACATATCTCCACCAAGCACTACTCACCCTCTCGATAAGTCTTAATGAGCATTGTGAGGTTGAGCACCTTAGAAAGAATTGTAAAGTGCCTTGTGCAAACACATTTTTATTATCACTTCTTTTTGTACACCGAATCACTAAAAATAAAAATAAAAATATAACAAGCCTTACGTCATCCCCCAAGTAATACTTCGATCCCTAATAAGTCTTAATGAGCATTATGTGGGCGAAGCACCTTGGTAGTTGTACTCATTTTATGTGCTTTGAAATTTTATTCTAGATTTGATGTCTGAAAGTAATTATATGATTACAATCTTAATATTGTTGTTACTATTTCATTTCATATGTCATGTGTTTTGATTATTTCACTTGTATACTTTTATCAAAACACCTTATGCACACATCATTGTTTTTCATAAAGCTTCTACTCATGAGAATTGGATCCTAATGCAAAATTACATAATTCTCTAAAAACTTAAGTAAAAGCATTAGATTGCAATGCATGATTTCTACAATATTTTCTTTACTTGAAATTTGAATTGGTTACATTGTAGTTATTATCTTTTTGAATATGTTAAATCATGCTTACCTATTTGTTATGAAAATTTTCAAAGTTGAATGCTCAAATGTGAAGAGTCTGGACATATTGATGGAATGGTCAAAACAAAAATGCTACTCTTAATTATTTTTTGTTTTCCGCATTTCTAATTTGATCATGTATCTTTGTACCATGCTTTCTCATGCTTATTTTTGAGGACTTTTATTCACTTGTGCTTGTAAAACTATATTGCATTTCTTTCAACAAGTAGTTTTCCTTTTAAAAATTAATTTGAAAAACAAGTGGTAGAATTCCTTTGGTAAAAACCTGAAATGTTGTTCTTTCATGCTTATCATATCTTTTTCCGCTGTGCTACTCTCTACCATAGCTCGATCACGACTTACCTTATGTTTGAACAAAACTCTTAATCCTCTCTTAGTCATGTCCCATCTTTTGTCTTCTTTACTCAAGTTTTATTTCTCTCCAACAACTTTTGCTAATAACAAGGGGGAGAATAAAAAGATAAATCATTATGATTAATGGAGTAAGATTCACTAGATTAAGGAGGAGAATGAATATAGTCTATGGGAGCATACACTAAGGGGAGCACTTAAGTAGGGGGAGCACAATTTAAACAATCTATAATTCTTATTAATGTTTAAATATTGCCTAGTGTCATACATCCTTCTAAGAACATATCTCTCTTATATATTAATCTGATTTATCTTTATTGGATTTGTTATTATCAAAAGGGGGAGATTATTGGAACATGATTTTCCGCATCCCTTTGATTTGTGAATAATAAATCCTACTTGTATTTGATCTTGTTTGTCATTGTGTTTTTAGCTTACAGGTTTGAACAACTATGACACTAGGATGCTGCATTATTGGTCTGGACCTGCTCACAAAATGAAAAGAGGAATATGGTATAACGACAGACGTTAGGACTCAATGTTGGGCATTGACTCTCATTCCTATCATGATGATTATGCCAAGGAGGGAAGTAGTCGTGATTGCAGGTGCTCTTTAGGAATGATCTGGCCTAACGTCAGCGTTAGCCTCAACTCCAGCGTTAGGGTTGCCTAAAATGAATGCTTCCTAAAGTGCAGAATCTCATTCCCATTTTTGAAGATCTGAGCCATCAAAACAATTCTATACTGGGTCAATGTCAGGCGTTAGTGTTAATGCCGACATTAGCTTCCAGTCCTATAAATAGGTGGATTTCATCTTCTTGAATTGCTAATGCCAAGGAGCCCTATTCCAGCACTTCAGAAACTCTGCGAGGTCCGTATTTCAAGACAAACACATCCCCCACTCAATTTCTAAAGGAGGAATCAAAGGAGGCTTGGATCAACATGCTAACTCAATACGAAGAATGCACACTTGGACTTCAACAATCTTCAATGATTCTTCATCGTCTCCTTCAGATTACCTTATAGGGAGTTTTTATTTGTCTTTTGTATTTACTTTTATCCTTGGAATCAGTTAAAGAATTCACCATACGGCGACTAGGTCCGTGTGTGGCTTAGGGGGAATTCGCCATAGGGCGACTAGGCCTGGGTAGGACTTAAGGAGGAAATCGCCACACGACGACTAGGTCTATGGAGTAGATCTATGGAGTGCTCGAGGCCTTTTTTGGGGGATAGAAAGGCTAGAGCGGCTTGAGGCCGGATCTGGGAAAGATCGGCTAAAGCCAACCGGTTCTTGGTGAGAGGAGTCGATATAGAAAACAAAAAGAATATTTTCAAATATTGCCTTTGATTTCTAGCGTCATAGAAATCACATTTTGTAATCAAATATTATATATGATAATCATGTCTTTTCTTATTTGTTTTAATTAATTTACTACTCTTTACTTTTGATTCACTCTCATTTAAAGAAAACACCAAAAGTTGTATATTAAATAATACAGTTTTCTAAAACCCTTATTCACCCCCTCTAAGGGCGCCACAAGACCCAACAAAAAACCTACATTTTTTTCAAGCACCTAGTTTTGAGAGTATCAATTTGTGGATTTTCACAATTTTTAATTTGCTAGTAATTTGGTCATCACAGGTAGATAGATTTAAATGCCCGGGGCTCAGTTGCAAAGAATATCTTGTGTTTCTAATTATATAGAGGATTTGTTTTCAAGCACTACTACTGAATTATCTAAAATTGAGGCATGTGTATTATGTTAGAAAAACAACCTTTGACCTCAATTATCTTTACTCTACGCCTTTAGGAATTCAGGAACATTCAAATTACTAAGGTTGCTCCCAAATTTTTTTTATTATTCTAGAATTTCTCTTAAAAAACACTTGTATTCACCCATTTAGCATGACATGAAAAATAGAAGAAAAAAAAATTAAAAGATCTTATGTCAATGGGAATAAGACTTCATTCCGTAAACATAGGCACCCAATAAAAATTTAAAAGATCTTATGGCAATGGTAATAAGATTTCATTCTGTAAACATAAGCATTGGGTTAATTAAAAATTTTTTATTTTCCATCGTAAACCACGGTGGTCGCCAAAGAAAAATCGTAAACCACGGTGGTCGCCAAAGAAAAAAGGAGAGGTGAGAGGATAAAATGCATCACCTCTAGTTCAAGTACTCTACTTTTTGCCAAAGCTTTTTACCCCTTTTCCCCTTAACCAATTTATTACACCTAGACTTAATTCGAAAATCTTTTTGAGAGCATAATTAGTAAATTGTATTATTTCCTTCACTATTCCTTAAAGCAAAGGTTCTTATAATTTCTATCGTAACTTGTTTACTAATGATTGCAATTTTGCTTGCTATTTGATTCTCTTAAGAAGTCTTATGACTAAGACAATTCACCTACTTAAATCACTTGCATAATTTAGGACCTAACTCTTTATACTCCAGATTTTTATTTTTTAGTCTCCTTTTGATTAAATTGATAGCTTAAAATTAAAAAGTATGAAAATTTTGTACGGATATCTCTCTTACTTTTGCTCTGGAATAGCAAAAACTTAACTATGGGGTATTTGATGAGTGGTAAATTATATGTATTTTTAGTATAGTTTTAATTAAAATTGTAAATTTTCTATATAAATTAATGAATAAATTGCATATTTTTATTATTTCCTTACTAAATTATCTTTATTTCTATTTTGCAGCATTTGGCTTTTTTTTCTTAGGTCACGCCCTCGGTCACGCCGTGACCCAGGGCATGTAAACTTAAATAGCCAATTTCCAGCTCTCGACCAATTTCAGAGGAAAGCCAGCTAATTGATCAAGTCACGCCCTCGGTCATGCCCATGACCAAGGCCATATAACGGGCGACGCATGTGTACTCCTGGTCAAGAAGACAAGCCGTGCCTTCAAGCTGATTGACCTGATGTCTCAACAAATCACAAAGTCACGCCCATTTCAAAATTGGTCACGCCCGTGTTCCTCCAATCTTCCACCGGACATGCCTCTGTCACACCCCGGATGCTGCTGACGTCTGCCACCCAAGGTAATGCCCATGACATGTTGGTCACGGTTGTGTGCAGCCATCTCTCCAGTCAATCAAGTCTTCTAGAAGGCCAACTGTTCAGATTTCTCCAACACGCCCCATGTCATGCACGTGATACTGTCGGTCATGCCCGTGTGCAGCCAAATGTTCCATCAAACTCTTCTTAAAGCAGGCTGACCTGACCTCTCCAGCACGCGCCTAGGTCACACCCTCGGTCACGGTTGTGACTGAGGGCATTTAATAATAAAATTTTTCCTATAAATAGAGTGGCTCGATTGAAGCTTATAATCTAGTTTTTGTGAATATTTTGAGTGTTTGTGAGTTATTTTGTGCTTTTTCTTCTCTGAAGTTTTTATAATTTTTGTAATTTTCTCTCTCCTAGTCTAGTTGTAATCTTCATTTTGGAAATGAAATAGTTTATTTTCTCATTTTGTTCTTCTTTTTCTTATGTTGGAGTGTGTGAGTGTATGAGTTTAATTTTTTTTTCTTCTAATTTAGTTTTCTTTATCTTGGTGTGTGTGTACGAGTTTTGTTTTTATTTTTTTTAACTTAGTTTCTCTTTATGTTAGTGTGTGTGTGAGTGTATGAGTGTTAGATTTTATTTGCTTTATAATTTAGTTTTAATTCAAAGTAGAGAGTGAGTGTGTGTATATGAGATAGTTTTTGTACATTTTTTGTAACTTAGTTTTCCTTAAAGTAAAGTGTGTGTGTGTATGAGATAGTTTTTACATTTTTTATAAATTAGTTTTCCTTAAAGTAGAGTGTGTGTGTGTGTATTAGATAGTTTTTACATTTTTTGTAACTTAGTTTTAATTTAAAGTAGAGTGCGTGAGTGTGGTTTATTACTTGTCATTTAAATTATTGTATAGTGTGTGAGTTTTTAATTTAGTGTTTTTTTATTTTTTGTCTTTCTTTAAATTTTTGCTAAACGCACTCATATTCGCTTAAAATATTATCATGTACTTTTTAATCACTAAAACCGTCTCCATTCCAAAGAGTGGCTAATCTCCTTTAGCGCACGATGTCGAAGAGCATTGGGACAAATAAATGGTTTTCTAAAATAAAAAAATCTCTTTTCTAATCAATTAACGAGCTTAAGGTTTACCCAAGAATAACGTCGAGTGGAATCATATAATCGAAGTGTGGTTTTCATTTCGTTTTCGTACACTAGTTAGCCGAGAGGCTCGTGCATACAGATCGATTGCTCATGGGTAAAGAGAATTAGGCCTTACCCTCGAGAGAGGATGAGGTAAGTCTCTCGAATTGGAATAAAAACCCATTTGCGGGGTTCACAACATAAAATGAGTATTAAGGAGATTCGAATAAAGAATGAGAGTTCGGTCAAATATTATTAATCTCAGGTGGGCGTACCCTCGAGAGAGGTGCATTCATACTTATGAATCCTCCACGGCCAAACCGTTTTAATTAATCTAAAATCAGATCTTTTACTTCTAAAAACGTTTTTTTATCTCAAGGTAATTGACATCGGGCGCTATCCTTATCATCATTTTCAAAACCTAGTTATATTTTTATTATCACTCTCTAAAAATAAAAAAAACCAACTCAAAACCTTATTCCAATAAAATAATAGTTTGTTCCTTATAAGTAGAAATAATCAACACGATCCGTGGAAAAATACGACCTTGATATTTTCTAAAAATATCCAATACTATACGCGATAAGGTATACTTGCATTCATCAGATATTAGTTCGAATAAATTTCGAAAAGCTCTAAAAGCAAATCCCCACATTCAAATCATCAATTGCCTCCTAGATTTTAATATTGAATGCCTTTCTTCTGAGTTTAAGAAAATTGATTATGCGGTTTGACGTCTGATCGCGCGGTCTAGATGTTTCTTCCTTTGACTAGGGTTTGCTCTAGAATTCGATAAACATGGCTGAGCTGGGAAGAGGAGTGAAGATCTTGTTGATGCAGTCAAAATAGAAGTCCAGGCGAGCTGTAATTATGGTAGCCGCACGAGTAAATGCTGCAGAGACCTTTCTGACCACCATTCATAAGACATCTAGGTTATCCAAGTCTGAGTATAGAGACTTCTTGGTCAAATATATGATCCAAACACAGATGATCGCGTGGCTTTCGTGAGAAGAGGAAGGAGTAAATACTGGAGAAGAAAGAATGATCGTCATTCCCATTGATTATTTTGACTTTGGCTTTGGGTTTTCTCTCCCCTGGGAGGTTATAGTGATCTTTAATCATTACGGAGTCGTTTCTAGTCAACTGTCGCCCAACTCTATTGTCGCCATCTTTTCATTAATTGTTTCTCTACGGTCAGAGCGAGTTTATTTTACTCTAGACATCTTTAGGAGTGTTATTACCATGCAGACACTAAAAGAAGGGAAGCAAAAAAGAAGAGTTCAAGGGCCGTCCTTATTTTGGATGCACTGACATGAAGGTGGTTCATCTGCCCAACAAATTTTCAAACTAGACAGAGCAGTTCTTAATTTTTGAAGGAGATTTTCGTGGGCTGATAGTGCAACAAGAAGAACATGATGATTTCATATTCAAATCACCAAGGTAAGTAACAGAAATTGAGGATAAGATTATAAATTTCTATCTAAAGAATGGTAGATATTCGATACTATCTGCCCTTACTTCCTGAGGTCGTTAATATATTGATTGAAGACAGTAAGTTTTATTCTGCAAGCAAGCTTTAGATAACCGCATTTAACTGCAAATTTACATTAAAATTTCCTATCTTATTTTCTCAGCGATTATGAAAGTACCCCAACCGCAGAGACCATAGGGAGAAGTCCTAAATAAAAGAGAGAGGAGGAGAAAAGAAGCAGCGAGAGGGCATCTCAGGAGAGCGCTGAGGAGGCTAGTTCTTCAACTGGGCCCTATTATTTTTCTAATGTTGGCAGAAGTGTCAAATACCTTGTCGGCAAACCTATAATACATTGGGAGCGCAAAGGAAATGTCTCGGTCTCCACAGCTCTGCTGACATGGAAGAGTGACTGGGTTAGCCTCCACGCTGCAATGCTCATGAATGCACTTTATGGGAGAAAAAATATGGATGAAGTGAAGGACATTCCCCAAGAAGATTTTTCCTTGGTGGCCACTCAAGACACATTGGGAAGCACCATCATGAATCATTACGTTGGCCTTCTACACCGTGGAGCACTAAAGGTTGTTTCTGAATTAGAAAAGAAGCTAGAGGTAAGAGAACATCTCTCTACTCATACGGTCAGTTTTTACCCTAATTGATCAAAATAACTATGCCTTACGTGCAGAAATCCTATGACTCAGACAATCCTACCTTTCAGAAGGAAGCATTCAAATATTGCCGGGAAAGTGTTGATGATGTGGTCGCATGATTAAGAGACCGTGGTGCTCTTAAGGAAGCTTTTGAAGATGTCAACTTTGCATTCTTATACCCAAATTTGGCAGACTTTGAAACCGCATTGATAATTACAATCTTGGATGAGGTGGAAGGTGAAGCGGTTAACGACGCAGGTGGCAGTTAGGGAGATGAAGAGATTCAAGATGAAGAAGAAAATGAAAAAGTGAAAAATCCAGAGGAAGAAAAGAGCGATGATGACTCACGGTCGGAGAGTGGAAGTAAATATATTGCATCCCGTGTTGGCTCAAGCTTAACTTCCAGTTCCGGTTCTAGACTTTCAGGTTCAGAAGAAGGCTCCGGGGGTCTTCAGATTTTATTGAAAGTTCATCTGAGGAACGTTCAGCAAAGAAGAAAAAAGAAAGTAACAAGTAAAGTTGTAGTTAGATAGGATTACAAAATGTAATTTTCATTTTGAAAAAAAGACATGGTTTGATGTTTGTTAGTCGTGCGATTAAGTATTTGTAATGTGATTTGAACATGAAATGAAAGAAATTTATGTTGCCTTCTTTATTGTGATTGCACTTCCTTAATTACCTTTGTTATGTTTTTCTGATCTCTTCAATTCTAACTTTTTTGATATGCATCTCATTTTAATCATGTAACCACTATACTTCTGACTCTGGAGATTTTACATAGTTGTTCTTATAAATTATATAATTTATCCGCATAGATGAAACGTTCACTTTTATACTACATAATGTAGAATTAAATGATCACGCGGTCAATGATAAACGAGGTTGTCACCTTTATGAGAATTTACTTAGAAAAGTAATTATTTTAAGTCCCAGCTAGTTGCTTGATACTTCCTTGATAGACCAAACCGTGTGGTCAGATATTTGAGTATTTGTCAGTACTATATGAACTTCCCATATCTAATGTTAATAAGATACATGAAGTAGAACACCACCATTATGAGTATAATGTCTTCCATGAGCCCAGAACTGTCAGAGAGAATTAAATGAGGTAATGTGGTCACAGATCACTAATCATTTCCAGAACTAATTCATAACTTTTTGTTGTATTATGAGTTATTGAAGACTTCCAAGATGATATATCTTCAGTAGTTACTCCTGGCCGCCAACATAGAGTAATGTTATTGAAAATATAGAATCTTAAGAGATCATCAGTAGAGAGATCATTTCTAATCGCATATATAGAAATTTTATATTATGTTGTAAGGAAATCCAAATTAGTATTCTTATAAATATTTTAACTGTATATGAGGAAATCCAGAGGGAATTATATTTCTGACAGCACAAGAAGAAGTTCACAAGAATGTATATACTGCTTTTGACTGCATATACAAAAATCTAGGGTAATAATGTTTCTCAGGAGGTACACAGACTAAGATGAGCAATTGGGTAGGTGCACGCTAAAGAGCAGCATCATTGCTTTCCTCAATGAGGTCATCAATGTTGTGCTAGCACCCTATGGACCTCGAAGGTTAGAAAATATAAAAGAGGGGCAAAAGCCAAGATGATCAATTGGGCAGGTGCACGCAATAGAGCAGCATCATTGCTTTCCTAAGAATGATCATTGAGTTGCCTAAAAAAGAACAACCTTGGCGGTCAACAATTTCTAACCACCCATAGATGTTGTAGGGCTTAGGCGGTGGTCGAAATGCTCGTGACCGCCCCTTTCTCACAGAATTGCTTTCCACAAGCCAAGGACTATTCGAGGGTCACAGACTAATATGACCAATTGGGCAGGTGTGTTACTGAAGAGCAACACCATTGCTTTCCTCAGAGAGGTCATCAAATCTATAATGATATCTCTGTGCATAAGAGAGGTGGACAATCACCTAGACCTCCCTTGATGCAGAGGTGTGTCAAATGTCAGCAAGGATCGGGTATCCTAAAGATCCTTCGCACTAGATTGGCTAGACACTACTACACAGATGTGAAATCTCCCCTCTATCTGTGGACATTGTAGGTTTTACATCTCAAGCTACAATTCTTTGGGAAATAAGTAGGATCTGTCGATATCTCTCTTGGAGCGAGTTAGGCTCGCAAATAGGCCATCAGAACATTCTTCTAGTGAGACATGGAAAAGTGTTAGTAAGTGTACTAATGATGGCAAAAATAATGAAGTAAACAATGGTATGAGAAAATTTAATCAAGAAAAGAAACGCTTTAAATCATCACCACTCCAAGTGTTGGATATCTCCTCCCCATCATAGGTTTATAGGTGGTAAGCACCATTCTTTAATACCTTCCTTTATAATGAATGCCCTGCCCAGTTGGGGTTCAATTTTCTGACTGAGCGAGATCTTGTCGCTGCATCAACTTTTTTCAAAACTAAATCTCCAACTACAAACTGTTTCACTCTAACATTTTTATCAAAATATTTTATCACTTTTCGTTTCACCTCTTCTTCCCTGAATGTAGCTTTTTCTCTAAATTCTTCAATAAGGGTCCAAACTACACTTCATTTCTTCATTATTTTTTCCATCGAGTCATCATTTTTTGCTTAAGTAATAGTACCCTTGGGCTCATTACCTCAAGTTCAATTGGAATGAGAGCTTATGATCCATGAGATAGCTTGAAAGGCATTTCACCAGTAGCTGATGTTAGAGTAGTTCTTATAGTCCAGAAAACTGATGGTAACTATTCTGCCAAATTACATTGAATATTTTCAACTTTCTTCTTCAAGAGGTTCAATATCAATTTGTTTGTCGCTTCAACTTGCCCATTACTCCTTGGATGATGTACTGAAGCAAAATCACAACTCGATTCCTATCTGATCACAAAAATTTATCAGTTCAGCTAGAGTTATGGAATTGAGGACCATTATCAATGATGATAGCCATCAGAGTTCTATGTATGCATATAATTTCTCCACAAATGAAGTTCATCACTATCTGAGTGGTAGTCTTGGCCATTCCCTTAGCCTCGATCCACTTCCTAAAGTAGTCAATCGTAACTAATAGGAAACGGCATTGCCCACTAGCCATCGGGAAGGGTCCAATAAGATCCATTCCCTAAACTGCAAATGGCAAGGTGTTGCTATTGATCTGAGTTATTGTGCTAGTTGATGCTGTAAAGGAGCAAACTTCTGACATTGCACACATTTCTTCGCAGACTTTTATGCATACTTTCTTATTTAGGGCAAAAAAATCCTTGCCTCTGAATTCTCTTCTCCAAAGTACTAGCTCATGAATGGTAGCCACATTCTCCGGAATGAACTTCTTAAAGTATCATGGGAATCTCTTCCTCTGAAAAACATCTTGCCAACGACGAGTGAAAAGTTTTCCTGTATAAAAGCCTTGCGACAAGATAATGGTGAGTTGCTTTCAACCTGAACCTTTTCTTATATTTTACTGATGGATGAAACTTTCCAGTTGAGAGGTAAATAATGAACGGTTCCACAAAAGATGGATGCTGATCAATCTGCATAACTTCTCCTTCTTCAATGGCTGGATGAAATAATTCTGAGGTAGTGCCTCCTGAGAGAAGTCCAAATTTGGTCAGTTCACCTGCTTTTGAGTTTTCTGATCGCGGTATATGTTGAATGGTAACACTTGTGAATTTGCCAATCTCATTCTTAACTAAAACCATATGATGATTTAGAGTTGGATCTTTGATTTCGAAAGTCTCGTTTACTTATGAAGCCATGACTAGTGAAAGTGCATAATAATTTCCCTGAGAATTCTCTAGAGTGGGGTGAATAGAGATTTATAAACTTTTACTAAGAAGTGCACCGAAAAATTAGTCTAATTCCTAAGCATCCAAGATTCCAACCCAAATTAAAGCAATCACAGAATAATAAAAATAGACATGAGACAATCACAAAAAATTGCACAAACACAAAAGACACAAGAGCTATAGTGGTTCCCCAAAATTTGGGTAGTCCACTCTTCTACCACCATAGTAGGAATACACTATCACAGTGCCTGAGTCTTTTGATAAGGAGACTCTTAAAACCACTGAGTCTTTTAATAAGGAGACTCTTAGAACCAGGGACTGAGTCTTTTGATAAGTAGACTCTTAGAACCAAATCCAAATCTTTTGATAAGGAAATCTTGAACCAAAACTGAATCCTTTGAAGAGAGATTCTTAAAATGTTTTACTTAGTTCGCAGAATTGAGAAGTAGGGAGTAAGAGAAAGAGTAAGAAGATGATGAATGATCTTTTGAATTGAATCCTCTATCAACAGAAGTTCTCTGAGGACTCTAGGCACTAAGTGTTCTTGATCTTTTCAAAATGATGAATCCTTGTTTAGAAGAAATCGCAAGGATTATATGCTTATGTCTAATCTTTCAGATTGTTCAACAATATCAGTTGCAGTCAAGAAGTAGAGAGAAGAAGAACTGCTCTTTCAGAGAAACATAGGTTGAGAAGCAGAATATTTGGAGTCGGTGAGCAGCTATATATCTTTTCTTTTCTATATATGTGATCTCTGTGTTGTATCTATTTTTCTTTTCTTGAAATTTGAGTATATGAATCTCTAAGAGATTTTGAATTCTTCTTAATCTGGAAACTTATCTTTAAGAAGAATGAAATAATATTCTTCTGTATTTATTTTCATAAATCTTGACCACCTTTTCAAATTTCATCCATAAATATTCTTCTAAAATTAGGTGGAGAATTCTTTCCTTATGCTCTCTTCCAACAACTCTAAAGATTCAAAAAGAATTCAATATTATTCTTCTTCAAATAACTCAGGATAGATCTTCTAAATTTTCCATTCTGGGTTTCATTCGACGCTACATCGACTTATAGAAGAAGATGCATCGAGATCTGCCTAAGATTTGAAGTTCTGTTGACTTGGTAAAATAATCGACGTTGCATCGATTCCTTATCGACGTATCCGTGGACATCAACTTCTATCTTCTGTGTCGAATATTAATCGATGTTGCGTCGACTTCATCTTGAAAGAATATATGCATCGACTTCTGCCTTTTGTGTCAATATCTAGTCGACTTTGAATCGACTACCAATCAATTGAAGCGTCGACTGACAGTCTGAGTTACTTCTACTTCTATTCGAAGTTGCTTCGACTTTTAACCGAAGTTGCGTCGACTACTATTCGACGCAAATTTAACTCAACTAAATTTTGACCTCCTTTGACCAGGTTTTGACACAACTTGGTGGATATGACAACCTAGGATATCTAAAGACCAAATTACCCTCACTATACAATATGGGTAATGAATCCTAGAGAATGAAATCACTTTTATAGAATTTGTAAGGTAAATTAAAAGGGTGTTTTTCCCAACAACTAGTGATTCTGTTTTTACCTCAACATCTTCAATGCCTAACTCCCTTGTAA
Organism: Dactylorhiza incarnata; assembly: GCA_033032865.1. Taxonomy (NCBI): domain Eukaryota; kingdom Viridiplantae; phylum Streptophyta; class Magnoliopsida; order Asparagales; family Orchidaceae; genus Dactylorhiza; species Dactylorhiza incarnata. The sequence goes on from JAWHQI010000250.1 coordinate 887,363, forward strand.
ACCAGAGACCTGCAGGTAATGCCTCATACTCTTCTTGGTTGTTGGTGGTAGGAAAATAAAACGTCAATGCTTGGTCACATATGACTCCATTTGGGTTGATCAAAACAATTTCTGCTCCTGAAGAATTTTTGCCAGAAGTGCCATCTATATAAATTGTCCATGCTACGGGTGCTCTGATATCTATTTATGTGCTATTTTGGGAATCAACCACCATGAAGTCTTCTAGAACCCATTATTTGATCTCCATCCTTGGCACATGGGAAATGTCAAATTCACTAAGCTCAATTGCCAACTTTTCCATTCTGTCGGAGTGTTATGGCTTTTCTAACACATTTTTCAATGGCAAATCTGTTTCTACTTGAATTGAATGAGCTTGGAAATATGGCCTAAGCCTGCGGGCTGAGATGATAATTGCCAAAGCTAGATTCTCAAGAATTGGGTATCTAGTTTATGCATCCTTTAGAATTCTGCTGACATAATAAACTGGATATTGCTTCTTTTTCTCCTCCTAAGCAACCGAGCTAACTGTATTCGAACCAACTACAAGATAGATAAAAAGGACTTCGCCTTCCCAAGGACTATGAAGCAATGGAGTTGATGTCAACTGCTTTTTCAGCTTATCAAAAGCAACATCTCACTCCTTGGTCCATTCAAACTTCGACGCCCCATGCAAAGTCTTGATGAATAGAACACTCTTATCTCCTGAGCGATATAAACCTGCTTAGGCCCGCCATTCTCTTACCTAATCGTTGAACTTCTTTGGGAGACCTTGGAGGTGCCATATCTAAGATCGCTTTTACTTTGTCAGGATTTGGTTCAAGCCCTTCTGGAGTAAGGAGATGACAAAGAAATTTCCCCTTTCTTTCTCCGAAGACACATTTTAAAGGGTTTAAATTCATGTAAAAGGCTTGTAGAGTAGCGGATGTCTCTACGAGATCATTTATATGGGCAAAAAAAGGCTTGCTTTTTATTAAGAGATCATCGACGTAAACTTCTAAGTTTCTTCCTTTTTGTTAGTTTCTTCCTTTTTTGTTTTTTGATAATGGAGTCCATCATTCATTGATATGTTGCACCAACATTTTTTAGCCCGAAAGGCATCGCACGATAATAGAAATAACTATCATTTGTGATGAAAGTGGTATGAGAGATATCGGGCTTATGAATTCTAATTTGACGATAGCTAGAGAATACATCTAAAAAACTCATGCAAGAGTACCCTACCGCATAATCAACTAAAAAATCTATCTAAGGCAAGGGGTAGCAATCTTTGGGGCGTTATTTTTTAAGGTTAGTGAAGTCTACACACATATTCCACTTTCCATTAGGTTTTTTCACCATTACAACATTTGAAGCCCACTCGGGGTACTGAACTTCCGGGATGAAATTTGCCTTGAGGAACTCTCCCTTATTGGTTAATCAATAGTTACCGCCACCACTCGCTTCTTCTGCTTGATCATGCTAAATCTTGGGTTGATGTTCAGATGGTGGCAGACAACGTCATGATAAACTCCTGGCATGTCGTCTACTGACCAAGCGAACACATCCATATTCTTCAGCAGGCAAGCGATCATCTCCTTTTTTCCTCTCCAGAAAGCTCTACATTGATAGAGAGCACTCAATCTTCATCTTCAGCACAACCAACACACTTTGGATGACCTAGGCAAGTTCCAGGTGAACTTCTTCATCCTTATTGTGGTATATTTCCTTCCACTTCTTTCCTTCTCCAGCAAAACTGTCGAGGGCCCCTTCGGTGGAAAGAAGAGTCTTTCCATTCTTTGGGGTTTCAAAGGCTTGCTTGCTGGCAGTGTCGATCAGTATTCTTTCCACTGTGAAGTTCTCAATCACTACTTTGATGATGGCTGCATCGTTGAAGGGATTAGCATTTGGGGGCAAATCATCAGGACCCAAAACAACATTCTCGTGAAAAGGAGCTGAGGAGGAGGAGGTTTCGACTTCCGAACACAAACCTAAGACATTCTTGCTTTCTTGGAGGATTCTAGCCCAGATCCTCCATGGATGCAAAAGAGATGACCAAACTCTTCTCCATCATTAGCTTCAACGCATTCATTGTCATAATAAATGCTACCCAAAAGGCCAACATCATCCACCTCCTTGCATTCCAAATGAACTTCTGAAACATCTTTTCCCTTTGCAGTGGATGAATTTTCTCCTTCCTTTCGAATTACTAAATGTTGAAGCTTTCCCTCATTTAGCATCTACACGATCAAGAAATGAAGGACTCAACAATTTTTGTCAGATGCCCGTCTCCCTATTGTATTCACGGAAAAGAGCAGGATTTCTGGTTCTGATATTAGACTTCATCGGAGCTGGCTTCCTGTAGTATGGCTGCTTCTAGATAATCTGCAGTACTTCACTAATGGGCAGATCAAGCTTAGTGAATTACACTTGGGAGTCATCATATTGTTGTTGACGCCAAAAAACTGGTTGAGGAGGTTGATGGAACTTAGGTTGTTTGGCCTGGATGGGCACTTGAGGCCGCATCTGGTTGAACTGTTGATGATTATAATACATACGGTGATGACAGAGATTATTCCTCTCTAATATGGAGGATTGTATTCTTGGAGGGGACGCTAGACACGCTGAGGAGTAGCAGAAGAAGAAGCACCAACAACAATAACTTTTTGATGTGCTAACTCAAACAAGGAGGAGATGTAACAGGGGTTAGATATCTCTCCTTCCATGAACCAATTCGCTATCGCAATCAATTCTTGATAAGAACTAGGCTCTTTTGTTGTCAGTTCAAACTTGAGGGTGTTGGATCTTAAGGCACCCTTAGAGGGTGGGGTGAATAAGGGTTTTTGAAATCTTTATATTTTAAAAGAAAAACTTTTGGTATTTTTTAAGAAAGAGATTAGATCAAAAATAAATTGCTAGAAATGAAAACCAAATCAAGTTTATTGAATAAATAGAGACATGATTATTAATGATAAAATTGATTACAAAAAGAGGATTTCTATAACGCTGGAAAACGAGGCGAATAATATAAAGATTTGGGTTTTCTATACCGACTCTTCTCCCAAAGAACCGATTGGATTTAGCCGATCTATCCACATATATTTCCTCAAGTTGCTCTAGCTTTTCTATCTCCAGAAAGGACTCGAGGATCCCCTAGATCTAAGCCCTAGACCTAGTCGCCAACACATGCGGTGAATTCCCCCTAACCCACACATGGACCTAGTCGCCAATAACTTTGTCGAATTCTCCACTAGACGATCACAAAGCTAAAATTGAAAGGAAATTACAAAATATGAAATTCAAAATGAAAACTCCCTGTGAAGAAATCTGAAGGAGACGACGAAGAACTGTTGAAGATCGTTGAAGTCGAAGTGTGTGTTCTTTGCATTGAGTTTGCGTTGATCTAATCCTCCTTTGATTCCTTCTCTTGAATTTGAATGGGATAACTTTGGTGGTCTGGAAATACAGCCAACACAGAGATTTCAGAGTAGTGCATTCGAGCTCGAGGAGTTTTGTGTATGTTGAGAATGAAATCCACCCTTTTATAGGAGAGGAAGCTAACACTGGCGTTATAGCTAATGCCAAGCGTTATCTATTTTTTGTAATGCTTGATGGTGCGTATACTTATTTTGGGAAGCAGATTGTGCATGATTGGAAGGAGTTTATTTAGGCAACCCTAAGGCTGGCATTAGGGATAATGCTGGCGCATGCACAAGTCATTCCTAAAATGCTCCCGTAATCATGACAGCTTCCCTACATAACATTTTCACAATGGCGGGATCGAGGGTCAACTCCGGCGTTAGCTCTAATGCCTGACGTTATACCACTTTCTTCTCTTTTAGCAAATTGAGCTATACCATACCAATTGCAGCATCCTAGTGTCGTAATGGTTCATTCCTGCATACTAAAAGAATAATGGCAAACTTGACCAAATGTAAGTTGGATTTATTATTCTCAAACCAAAGATATGTGGAAAACCGTGTTCCAACAATCTCCCCCTTTTGATAATAACAAATCCAATTAAGATAAATCAGATTACAAAGGTAAAGGATGTGTTTTTATAAAAAGATATGACACTTTCAATTTTGAGACTTTCTAGAATAAAGACTAGTCCAATATATGTGCTCCCCCTATTTATGTGCTCCCCCTTAGTTTATGCTCCCCATTAATCTAGTGAATCTTATTCCTTCATCATTGATTTATCATTTTATTCTCCCCCTTTTGTTATTAGCAAAACTGGGTGGAGTGAAACAAAAACTATGCTAGAATAAGGTAAAGAGGTAAAAGTGAGGACTACTAAGAGAGTGTTAAGAGTTTTGTTCTTCACGTTGAGTTTGCGTTGATTCGATCCCCCTTTGATTCCTTCTCTTAAATTTTAATGGGAGAACTTTGGTGGTCTGGAAATACGACCCTCATAAAGATTTCAGAGTGGTGTATTGGGCTCTAGGAGTTTTCAACTTGAAGAAAACGAAAGCCACCCTTTTTATACGAGAGGAAGCTAATGGTGTCGTTATAGCTAACGCCATGCGTTATTTCTTATTGGTAATGCTTGATGGCGCGTATCCTTATTCTGGAAAGGATATATTGCATGATTGGAACGTTCTTATATTAGGCAACCCTAATGTTGGTGTTAGGGCTAACGATGGCGCATGCACAAATCATTCCCAAAATTCTCACGTAATTATGGAAGCTTCCCTCCATAGTGTTTTCATATTGGCGGGATCGATGGTCAACGTCGGCGTTAGCTCTAACGCTTGGCTTTCGACTGTTGATGAGTCCAGTTTATATAGTGATTTCTGGACTCATCTGGGCTAGTTTTCATGCACTTGCACTTCACTTTAGGCCTATATTCAATTCTATTTGATCACGTTGCCCATTTCATTACTTAGTGCACATTTATGCCCATTGTGGTGTGATTTCATGTATTCCTGTGGGCTAGTATATTTTCATGCAGGTCCAAGGGTTGTGCGTCACTCGGGATGGGTTCTGGGGGATTTTCGGTCGAAAAAGCCACTGGTCGTGCATTTTCCTTCGTGCACGACCAGGCGCACGACCACTGGTCGTGCGTTAATTCCCTCCCCAGATCGAGTGACGGCACACGATCATTGGCCTTCTTCGCGCACGACCACTGGTCGTGCGCCGCTGACCGTGCGCTATTTTGCAGTTCAAGCCTATGCTACAGGTTCTTCGCGCACGATCAGAGGCATTCCTTCGTGCACGACCATTGGTCGTGCGCCTGATCGTGCGCGGTGTTTATTTCCTGCTCTGCCTATAAATAGGCAAGCGCGATTTTAGGTCAGGATCACTTCCAGTCCGCCATTTTCCGCCTATTTCGGGGGGTTCCGACTCCTCCAGCGCCGCCCACCTTAGGGAGGATCTCCGGGCAAGCTTTCAACGCCAAATCGTCGCCGGAGCTTCCTCTTGGCCTCCTCCTTCATCCTTGGGCTTCAAGAAGGGAGTCAACCTAGCCTTCTTCTTCAAGATTGGAGCAGCTTGTGATCATTCCTCCGGTTCGTGACACGAAGAAGACGGGTCCATTGGAAGGTAGTGACAACCTTCTCTACCCCGGACGCAGTTGAGGACCGAGCTTGGACGCGGATTGATAACCCGGCGATTCCTTCTGTGAATCCTCAACAAGACTTGGGAGTCGGTCGATTTCGCACACTCATCTCCTCTTGTAGTTGATAGTTTATTTGGATTTCTTATATGTTTGATGAAGTATACTTTTATTTGTTAACATTAGTATGAAATCATGTTTATGTGATTGAGTAATCTTGTTATATTTCCATTTGAGGTGTGCCTTATGGTGTGGATTGTTTGTTGTGTTGTGCCTCCCTAACAATTGTTAGTGGTGTGCTTTGCGAAGTTGTGCTTGCGACCCTCATTCCGCCGCTCTCTCCACTCCATCCGATAGCCTGCTCGTCCATCCGCCTAGCGATTCGGTGCATTGTGGCCCGTGTAGTCTTCCATCCCGCCTGGCGAAGCAGTGCGCTCAAGGCCTGCATAGGAGTAGTCGTAGCTATTTTTATTTTGTTTTCCGCAATCCAAACCAAGCCTCCCGCAATCCATCCGTCCTTAAGGACTTCAATCTCAAGTCCTCCATAATAGTCAACTCCACCTTACTGTGTTCCTTCCGAGATTGATACTCGGGGATTTACACCTCGTTTTATATTACTTGAACGATCGGTACACTGTCGTTTCGTGCCGCAGTCGAGCTACCGCCTATAGCGGTGTGCGAGATTCGCGCCATCAAGTTTTTGGCGCCGTTGCCGGGGAACACAGACGTGTGAGTTTTCTGGAGAGGGAGAATCTGAACGAGAAGCCCTTCCCTTTGTATATTGCATTCTTTTGTTTTGTTTCTTCCTATTCTATTTTCCTGTTTTATATTAGGTTGCTTTAGTAATCAGTGTTAGGTGTAGTATTTTGCACAACAGTGTCTTTCTTTTTGAATCTTATTATCTTCACATCATGTGGGCTGCATTCAATATTCGTTGTTGTTGGTGTGGAGATATTTCTCACGCTAGTGATAGATGCCCTACGGAAGATGGTGGGCATAATTCTCGTGGCCCGGTGTACGGAGCACCATTTTCCTATGGTTCTTCATGCCCTATGCTCAAGTCTTATGGCCACTCGTCCTCGCCGCATACACCATTTTTATATTCCTCCCCGGCCCCTCAAGGACCAAGGAGTAATATAAAACGGTGCTTGTTCTGTCAAAGCATGGATCATGCCCTGAAGGACTGTGCCGAGTATCTTCGCAAATTGGACGAGGATGATGAGCCGGATATCCGGATCATCCCGACTCCTACTTCTGGAGGCACGCCTTCAACATCTGGTTATATGTCCGTGTCACCTTCATGCTTTGAAGGGGATGATGTGGACACAGTCACCAGATGCGTGGCTGATCTAGGCTCTGACATGGCCGAGCCTATCTCCCCTGTGCATATATAACCGTGCGTAGATTCGATTCTTTGTGAGGAATCGGTGCTTGACATTTATCCAAGCATTATTCCTCCCCATGTTGTGCATACTACTATACTCGTCTCAGACGACATTGTTGAGGATGTGTCGCAGGATGAGGCTGGCGATCTATGTGTTGTGCATGTTCCTATGGAGGAGGACAACCTTCTAGGTGAAGAGGAGCTTTCCTCAGTACCGGTGGAGGAAGTCCAAACTTTAGGCATGGCCACTGTTGATCCCGCCGAACCTTGCAGCATTGATGGCAATGCAAACATTATTTTACTTTCCCAATCTAATGGGAATGAGACCGGAAACACTCCCCCGCTTGATTTTTATTTATGTTCTTCTTCTCTTTTATTTCTTGACCCCCCTTCTGCTATATCTGAGCCTGTGCAGGTTGAGTCTTCGCAGGTACTTCAGGAGGACTTGGAGCATTTTGCTCAAGTCAATGATGAGTGTATCCTCTCATGTGAGGAGGTTGATCCCCCCTCCATAGAGGAAGACTCATTCATTTCCTTCTCCTCCTGCGGACCTGCTGTGGATGACACCTTGCTTGGCAAGGATTTTTTGTGTGAGATGAGTGAGGCTTATTCCTCCTCCTCATCTTACATTATGTTTCCTCTACCTGTGCGTTGCAGGTATTATTATACAGGTAGAGGGGTGACTGTTTTATCGTCGTATCGGTACCGGCCACCGAAACGGATAATGGAACAGTTACCTGTGCATTTTCTATTCCATATGCCCATTAGCTAGAACTCGTTAAGTTTTGAATAAGTCGTGCTGGGAAGACAATAACCCCAGTATTTATCTTATTTTTTTCTTGCATTGTATTTTTCGTTAAGTAGAATAGTTAGTTAAATTTCAATTTAGTTTTAGTTTTTCTATTTCTTTTTGTTTTTGCGGAGCTCACCCCTGCAGGTCATTCCTATGGAAGGCGGTGGTCGCGATTCTTCGTATGGAGGAGGTGCAGCTTGGTCTTGTTCTACACGTGTCTTCTTGTATGCTCATTTGCTGAGCATTGGGTACCCTCTTCCCCCAACTTTGTCTTAGAATATCTTAATGCATAGTTTAAGTCTGGGGGAGAGCTAGTATCTGTTACCCAAAGCACGTGCACACTGCATATGCATACTAGAAGCTTTTATTTATTTATTTTGTTTAGATCATTGCATCACACACCACTTGCACCCACTTGAGCGTGTGCTTAGCTGTTTGCGTGCCGTGAGTTAAACTCATTTCTTGAGCAAGGTTCGGGCAAATCATTGTGCTGGCTTTTAAATTATATAGTGGAGTAATATGTTGACTCCGGTGTTCCTAGTCTAATGCTTTTGTGAGCATAGAGATTTGTGTAGATTAGATTCCTTTTTATACTAGTAGTCTTATACATTTCTATTAGTGTAAGTAATGTTTGCTCTACTCAAATTGTGAATCCGGTTTGAATCAAAAGGTAGCATATGGGTGTGTGTAAATTATCGCTAGACGTGTATTGCTTGTGTCGGGAGGAAGGATAACCTTTCTTGGTGACTAAGAACTCGCCCCAAGCGATTCTTGAAGCATTGGCATAGGATAATTCTGTTGCGCAAGAATGACGTAGGCCATCATTTTGGCCCGGTTGAGCCTTTGTGCCAATCCTGATATCTTATCCTCGTTAGCCCATTTGTGCCTACCCCATCCCTTTGATTCAGCTCCACATTTTATTCCACCAAAACCAAAAAGCCGATCCTAGTCACATACCCAAAGCTGAGCTTTAGCTGTTTTCACATTTGTATTTTGGAATGTTGATGTGGTGATGTTAAATTTGGAGATGTGGTTGTACTCCCTTGAACATTTGCTGAATTTAAAAAATATAAAATTAGAAGAAGAAATGAAATGAGAAAAAATAAAAGAAAAATGAGAATGAGTTTAATTGAAAATCTATTTGAGATATGTATTTTGGAGTAGGCGGTGCACATACCCATGCGTTCAGGTCCAAGTCTGGGGGTGTGGTGCATCCGTGTGTTTTTGTAGCTGCGGGGATAGAGTTATTGTTTAAGCTCATTTGGGTTGGGTGCTTTAAGCCGTCCTGTTTATCATTGTTTACCTCACCGTAACCCAAGCCTCATGAAAAACCTTAAGCCCTACCGACTCACGCTATGAACTAATCTAGTGTTGTAGAGAGAATGTGACCGGGCGAGCTTATGGTCTCCGACACCGATGGATTTCGGTGGAGTTTGTCCCAAACCCTAGCCTGGGCAATGCTCATCTCAGCGTGTATTTTACTTTCCCCGTATGCGTGGCCGATTGATTAACCGTGATTCACATTTATGAGTAGTAGTAATATTTATTTACTCCATTAGAAGCATATAAACTATGTGTATAATTAGAAACCTTATCCACTATTTCTCTATGCACTTGGGTATGCGACTTCGCATGGTACTCCTCGGTGTAATTTTAAGCTAGCTATTTATTTTTCCCCGCCTGCTTAGGATGTGTTTGCTCGGGACGTGCAAACAGGTAAGTCTGGGGGTGTTTTGAGTCCAGTTTATATAGTGATTTCCGGACTCATCTGGGCCAGTTTTCATGCACTTGCACTTCACTTTAGGCCTATATTCAATTCTATTTGATCACGTTGCCCATTTCATTGCTTAGTGCACATTTATGCCCATTGTGGTGTGATTTCATGTATTCCTGTGGTCTAGTATATTTTCATGCAGGTCCAAGGGTTGTGCGTCACTCGGGATGGGTTCTGGGGGATTTTCGGTCGAAAAAGCCACTGGTCGTGCGTTTTCCTTCGCGCACGACCAGGCGCACAACCACTGGTCGTGCGTTAATTCCCTCCCCAGATCGAGTGACGGCACACGATCATTGGCCTTCTTCGCGCACGACCACTGGTCGTGCGCCGCTGACCGTGCGCTATTTTGCAGTTCAAGCCTATGCTACAGGTTCTTCGCGCACGATTAGAGGCATTCCTTCGCGCACGACCATTGGTCGTGCGCCTGATCGTGCGCGGTGTTTATTTCCTGCTCCGCCTATAAATAGGCAAGCGCAATTTTAGGTCGGGATCACTTCCAGTCCGCCGTTTTCCGCCTATTTCGAGGGGTTCCATCTCCTCCAGCGCCACCCACCTTAGGGAGGATCTCCGGGCAAGCTTTCAACGCCAAATCGTCGCCGGAGCTTCCTCTTGGCCTCCTCCTTCATCCTTGGGCTTCAAGAAGGGAGTCAACCTAGCCTTCTTCTTCAAGATTGGATCAGCTTGTGATCATTCCTCCGGTTCGTGACACGAAGAAGACGGGTCCATTGGAAGGTAGTGACAACCTTCTCTACCCCGGACGCAGTTGAGGACCGAGCTTGGACGTGGATTGACAACCCGGCGATTCCTTCCGTGAATCCTCAACAAGACTTCGGAGTCGGTCGATTTGGCACACTCATCTCCTCTTGTAGTTGATAGTTTAGTTGGATTTCTTATATGTTTGATGAAGTATACTTTTATTTGTTAACATTAGTATGAAATCATGTCTATGTGATTGAGTAATCTTGTTATATTTTCATTTGAGGTGTGCCTTGTGGTGTGGATTGTTTGTTGTGTTGTGCCGCCCTAACAATTGTTAGTGGTGTGCATTGCGAAGAGGTGCTTGCGACCCTCATTCCGCCGCTCTCTCCACTCCATCCGCTAGCCTGCTCGTACATCCGCCTAGCGATTCGGTGCATTGCGGCCCGTGTAGTCTTCCATCCCGCCTGGCGAAGCAGTGCGCTCAAGGCCTGCATAGGAGTAGTCGTAGCTATTTTTATTTTGTTTTCCGCAATCCAAACCAAGCCTCCCGCAATCCATCCGACCTTAAGGACTTCAATCTCAAGTCCTCCTCAATAGTCAACTCCACCTTACTGTGTTCCTTCCGAGATCGATACTCGGGGATTTACTCCTCATTTTAAATTACTTGAACGATCGGTACACTGCCGTTTCGTGCCGCAGTCGAGCTACCGCCTATAGCGGTGTGCGAGATTTGCGCCATCAACCGTCGTTCTTCCCTTTTAGCAAATTGAGCTATACCAGAACAATTGCAACATCCTAATGTCTTAGTTGTTCATTCTTGCATACTAAAAACACAAAGGCAAACTTGATCAAATACAAGTAGGATTTGTTATTCTCAAACCAAAGAGATGTGGAAAACCGTGTTCCAACAATCTCCCCCTTTTGATAATAATAAATCCAATTAAGATAAATATGATTATAAAGGTAAAGGATGTGTTTTTATAAAGTGATATGACACTATTCAATTTAGAGTCTTTATAGAATAAAGACTAATCAAATATATGTGCTCCCCCTTAGTGTATGGTCCCCCTTAGTGTATGCTCTCCCTTAATCAAGTGGATCCTACTCCTTAATTATTAAGATTTGTCATTTTATTCTCTCCCTTTGTTATAGGTAAACGTGGGTGGAGTGAAATATAAACTAGGATAGAATAAGGTAAAGAGGTGAAAGTTAGGACTACTAAGAGAGGGTTAAGAGTTTTGTTGTAAATAAAGAAAGTCATGCTCGGGATTAGAGTGATTAGCTGAGCATAAGAATACGATTAGCGTGTAAGAAAATATATTGAAATTTACCAAGCAAGTCCCACTTTTTGAAAAGAGAAAGTGAAAAAGAGTTTTGAAACACTAATGAAGAAAAAATTCCAAATAAGACTTGAGATAGGCATGATAAAGCATGGTAAAAGTACATGGCAATAGAGTGGAAAACATTGTAGCCAAGATAATCATTTTAATGTTTAGAGAATTTTTTTATTTTTAATTTTGATTTTTTAAAACAATGAAACAATTTTTAAGAATTTTCACATGTAAAGAATATTGAACTTGAATTTTTCAAACACTAAGGGCAAGCATAATTTGTCATATCCAAAAAGATAATAGCTACAATGAAAGTAATTCGCATTCCAAGTAAAGAAAACATTGTAGAGATCATGCATTGCAATCTAGTGCTTTTAATTATGCTTTTTAGATAATTAAGTAGATATGCATTATAATCCAATTTTCATGAGTAGAAGCTTTATGAAAGCTAATTATGTGGACAAATAGTGTTTTGATAAGAGTATACAAGTGATATAATCAAAGCACATAACATGTGAAATGAAGCAGTAAAACAATATTCAGAGTGTAATCTTAGAATTACTTCCACACACCAATTCTAGATTTTTATTTCAAAGCACATAAAATAGAATAATTATCAGGGTGTTTCTCCCACAAAATGATCATTAAAGCTTATAAGGGAGCAAAGTATTGCTTGGAGATCACATATGTATTTTTATATACAATTTTTTATTTTGGGTGATCCGATGTACAAATATAAGTAATAAAAAGATGTGTTTGCACAAGACACTTTACAATTCATCCCAAGGTGCTCAACCTCACAATGCTCATTGGGACTTATTAGGAGGCTGAGTAGTGCTTGGTGGAGTTATCTTTGTCATTTTATTTAATTTTTTATATTTAAGACAAAAGTCTCTGAATTCACTTATTTTTTTCAAACATCTAAATTTTTGAAAGCACACTCTATATGTGCAAGACATTTATTTTTGAAAAAGGTGTAGGTAATTTAGACACACAACTTAATTTGTTAAACTATTACACTACACAATCATGCAAAATTAAGATTAAGATCACATGTGGATTACCAAAAGTGTGAGTGCATGAATCATTATCTAACATTAAACATTACTCATACTTAGAGACATGCTAGACAATCATACATAATTTTTGATAGTCTATTTCATTGCACATAACAAGATTAAGGTTAATGTATGACAAGCCAAAACAATGTTTACGAAACTTGAAATTAAAATTAAACATTGATGAGAATCTTTAAAGTATGCTTAGTCCATTTTAACCATTGGAGAAGAAGATAACAAGATTTTTGCTCATGTGAAATCCTATAGTCAAATAATACAACAAAAGCATGACAAAGCATATTTTTGAAAGTTTTTAATTAACTGAATTTTTTTGTTGATTTTTGAATAAAAGAGAACAAAAATTAATAGCGAAAAAAAGAGAAAACTTTCAAAATAGAGAAACAAGCAGAAAAATATGCATGAGAAAATACCAGAAATTTTTCAGAATAAAAAAATGCAACTTGGAGCAAAAGGTCTAGCGTCGGGCTTTAACTCAGAACGTCAAAATAGTACTCGATTTCATTATTTTGTAAAAAATCTTTTCCTTAATTTTGTTTTATTATATAGAGGCCTTCTCAATGTAAAATTTTAGACTTTATAGAGATGATTTGAAGGCTCTTTAAGCATGTCTTTGTTTGTTTTAAAGTGGTTTTTACATTTTTTAAATTCACCTTCATGATTCGAGTGAATGCATTGTAAAAGATTTGGGTTGATCTATAATACACCTAGAGGGGGTGATTAGGTGTTTTTGATGTTATTTACTACTTTAAATTATAGCTATCATAATACATAAACAACATAAAAAACACACAGAATTTATAGTGGTTCCCTACAAGACAATGTGTCTAGAGGTAGTCCACTGTCCCTCCCACCTATCTAGCAATGAGCTAAACTAGGCAACTTCTAAGATCTCTTCTCAATAAGCAGATCTTACAACTTGGGCTCACAAAGAACCCTACCAACAACTCAGACTTTACAAGTCTTACAACAACTCAGATCTTCACCAAGATCCTACCAAACTCAGGCTCACAAAGAACCCTACTGAACTCAGGCTCACATAGAACCCTACCAACTAAGATTTGTTACAAGATCCTACAAGCTCGAGCTCACAAAGAACCCTATAGAATAATACAGATGAGTTTGATGTTGTAGAAGAGAAGTCTTCAAGATAAAAGCTAGCAGACTTCTTCTTCTTGCATATGTAAGTCCAGAGATCTTGCGAATCACTTAACCTTTCTATTGAATCTTCTTCTTAGATGATAGATGCACTTCTTGTACAAGAAGAAGATTCTTTCTTGTCTTCTCAGCAAAGTGATGAAGATTTTTTGCTTGAGCTCTTCTTTTCTTATTTTCTTTTCTTGATCAGAATCAGTATTAGTGTAAGAAAGAAAGTCAAGTCCCTTTTTTTCTGAATTTGAAAGTCTCTCTATTTATATTCTTCTGAAAATTTTTGCATAAAGGCACTCATTTGATTATTCCATAATCAATTTGCCAGTTTTAAATGTAGACAGAAATGGCAGAATATTTTATCATAAAGGTCTTGCCATTCTTGGAACTTGGAGAATATGGAAGTAATAATATTCTTCATTTATTAATGTGAAATGGCTATATTTTGTAGAGAATATATCATTCATTACTTCTTTATTAGTGCACAAGATAAGCGGCGTGCACATTCCCTGTATATCAATTTCCAAGAAATTCTGTGCAATAAATGAACCTCAACATCTGTCATGACGATAAATTTCTTCTAGCCAATATCGTCTTGATCATCTCGGCGATATATAATCTTCACGACGATATCGTTGACATACTTCTTTCTTCAAGACTTTACTTGATATCTCAACGATATTGCTTCTTCTAGATGATATCGTCGAGATGTTTCTTTCTATATGAATTAGACTTATTCTTCATGTCGATAATATTTCTTCAAGACGATATCGTCTTGATCTACTAGACAATATAAAATCTTCAAGACGATGTCGTCTAAATGATCCTTTCTTCAGGACATATCATAATCCTTTAACATGATATGATTTCTTATAACTTTAAGACGATATGTCTTTTTCAAGACGTATACTTCAAATAGGTGGAGATTGTTGGGAACAGTGCCCAACAATGTTCCTGATTTGAAGAAGTGCTCAGATCAATGATAAATGCACTATGCATTTGATGGTATATTTTATTCATGACTGCAGAGGATAAATTAAATGTCTAGTAATTCTCTAATTTCTCTAAGTCCAAAATCGTCGAGAAGGGCTGGACATATAATTGAGATGATACACATATCGTTGAAATGCGTCAAAGCTCCTTCATTAGTATTAAGACAAATAGAGACATGATTACAAAAAGAGGATTTTTATAACACTAGAAATCGAGGTGAAGAATATAAAGACTTAGGTTTTCTATACCGACTCTTCTCCCTATGAACCAGTTGGCTTTAGTCGATCTATCCCAAGATACGGCATAAAGTCGCTCAAGCCTTTCTTTCCCAAGAAAGGCCTCAAGCACCCCCTAGATCTAAACCCTAGACCTAGTCTCCAACACATGCAACCAATTACCCTAAGCCACACACAGACCTAGTCGCCAACAACCGTGGCGAGTTCTCCACTAGACGATCACAAAGATAAAATTGAAAGGAAATTACAAAATATGAAATTCAAAATAAAAACTCCCTATGAAGAAATCTGAAGGAGATGGCGAAGAACCACAGAAGATCGTCGAATTTGAAGAGTGCATTCTTCACGTTGAGTTTGCGTTGATCCGATCCTCTTTTGATTACTTCTCTTGAATTTGAAAGGGAGAACATTGGTGGTCTGAAAATACGACCCTCAAAGAGATTTCAGAGTAGTGGATTAGGGCTCTTGGAGTTGTGTAAGTAGATAACAAAAACCACCCTTTTAGAGGAGAGGAATCTAATGTTGTTGTTAGAGCTAACGTCATGCATTATCTCTTTTTGGTAATGCTTGATGGTGCGTATCCTTATTCTGGGATGAAGATAATGCATGATTGGAAGGCTATTCTTTAGGAAACCCTAATACTGGCGTTAGGACTAATACTGGTGCATGCATAAGTCATTCCCAAAATGCTCCTGCAATCACGGCAGCTTCCCTCCATAGCATTTTCACATTGGAGGGATAGGGTCAATGTCGACATTAGCTCTAACGCCTACGTTAGACAACTTTTTCTCTTTTAGCAAATTGAGCTATACCAGACCAATTGCAGCATCCGAGTGTCATAATTATTCATTCTTGTATACTAAAAACACAATGACAAACTTGACCAAATACAAGTAGGATTTGTTATTCTCAAACCAAAGAGATACGAAAAACCGTGCTCCAACGGAAGGGCCCTTCCTAGAGGCTGCTAATGAAGGCAACTTGGTAGAGAGAAGAATCCACATCTTGGATTGTTGGGAATAGTAACCACAATTACCTTGATTTGAAGAAGTCCCCTTGAACTATGTTGAATTGAGATGTGTTTGATGTTGTTTTCTAGTAATGTGTTTGCAGGTTTTAAATGGCTAAGCACAAACCAATGTCAGGTTTCAATGAGTCATAAAACATAGGCCTATGCAATGTAATTCCTCATTGTGTAGACCAAGGTGTTGACTCATGTGGAATATCTCTATTGGGATGTACTTCATAGTCAAACACAAAGGGAGAGTCAAGAGAAGTTGCTGCTGGTCTTATGATCTGGAAGAAAAAATATTTTCCTAAGTATTTTTTCGTTCGACGAATTTTGATAAAGTTCGTCGAGCTCCGTTCGACGAATAGAAGTATTGTCGTTGAGCGCTGTTCGTCGAACTTCGTTCAAAGAAAGGAAGTATTTTTGTCGAGCGCCTTTCGTCGAGCGCCTTCGTCGAGCTCCGTTCGACGAACTGAAGAAGTTTCGTCGATCTCTGTTTTGCTGCAGCTGAAGTATTTTATCGATCACTGTTCGTCGATCGCCGTTCGACGAAGTGAAGAAGGTTTGTCGATCGCCGTTCTTTGTGCTCCATTCGACGAACTGAAGTTGTTTCGTCGAACGCAGTTTTTCTGAAGTTAAAGTGTTTCGTCGATCGATGTTCGTCGATCGTCGTTCGACGAAGTGAAGAAGGTTCGTCGATCGCCGTTCTGCTGAGATTCAAGTGTTTGGTCGATCAATGTTCGTCGATGTCCGTTCGACGAAGTGAAGAAACAATTTTGTCGATCGCTGTTCCGTTCGACAAATTTTTTCAGACGATGAATTTGCTCTGCGCCGTTTCGTTTTTCAAATTGCTTCTTCTGCCGCATACTGTTCACAAGGAATGTTTTCCTTAATTCTTGCATACAGCCATTGGAGAAGAAATCTTCCTTAAATCTTGCATACAGCAATTGGAGAAGAAATCTTCCTTAAATCTTGCATATAGCCATTGGAGAAGAGGTCTCTATATATTCCCTTTGGATTTTTCATATAAGGGTAATCGTTCAAAATAGATTTTCTCTCTCTGTCAGCCGATCTTTTCTCACGCAAGTTCTTCGTCTCCGATAAGAAAGGGTTTTGTGATTCTTCTTCGCCAAGAGCAGTCGACCAGATCAAAGCTATTCAAAGATCTAATCTCTTCTTGATGCAGTCGACTCCAAGTTTCAGATCCATTTTTTAACGTCTTCAAGATTTCTTCTTCCTCCATTTTCAAAAGGACTGAACGTATTTTTCCAGGAAGAAGAAATTTATTTTTTCTCAGATCTGAAGTAGAACTTCATCAGAAGTTTTAAGTATTTTGTAAAATACCCTTTCATCTTTTAGTAGGAGGTTTGCCTCCGAGTTTTGTAGATCCTTGTTGAAGGATCGAGTTGTAGGAAGTTTTTCTTCCGAGTTTGTAGGAGTTTTACTCCGAGTTGTAGGAGCATTTTCTCCGAGTTTGTAGGAAGTTTTTCTTCCGAGTTGTAGGAGTTTTACTCCGAGTTGTAGGAGAGTTGTCTCCGAGTTTGTAGGAAGTTTTTCTTCAGAGTTTTGTAGATCCTTGTTTAGGGATCGAGTTGTAGGAGTGGTGACTCCGAGTTGTAGGATTAGTCATAATCCGAGAATAGTGAAGTAGCCTAGTCTAGCCGGTCGTGCTAGATAGGTGAGGTGAAAAGTGGACTACCCACATCGGGGAACCACTATAAATCCTTGTGTTGTGTTGTGCTCTTTTGGTTTCTATGCGCTTTTATTTAAAGTTTCTAATTATATAAAAAGCCATAGTATCCACCTATTCACCCCCCTCTAGGTGATTTTGGAAGGCAACTAGACACTTTCAATTGGTATCAGAGCTAGGTTATTCGCTAAAGGTTAACACCTTGAACAAGATCTCTAAGTCTAGTTGCAAGAGACAGTATGCCTGAAATGGATAAAACTAAGGAATCCTCTATGAAGATGCCCGTCTGCTCTAAGGATAACTTCCCCATGTGGAAGGAAAGAATGAAGTTCTACATGGACGCCACCGACCCGAGAATTTTTCAGATAGTTGAGGAAGGTCCCCATGTTCTGATGAAACCATCTTCAACAATCTCAACCATTCAAATTCCAAAGATGATGCTGGTGTTAACTAAAGATGAAATTGCTCTCATCGGTTTGGACAAAATGGCTAAGAACATCATTGCCGGTGCAGTGGATGATTCAATGCTACAAAATCTGATACACTACAACTCTGCCAAAGAGATGTGGGATTCTCTAGTTATTCTTATGGAAGGTACATAAGAAGTGAGGGATGATCGACGATCGTTGCTAAACCAAGAATATGAAGCATTCAAGCAAGATCCAAGAGACTCCATTTCTGATACTTATGAGAAGTTCTTCAAGATCATCAACGGTCTTAAGAATTATGATCGGGAATTCAACGTCGGAGAATTGAATGACAAGTTCTTGAGATCCCTAACGAAAGAATGGGATACCAAGGCAATTGCCATCTGGGAATTCGGAAAGTTGGCTACCATGGAGCCACAGATACTGTTTGGGAAACTTCTTTCCCATGAACTAAAGCTCAGCATCAGAAAAGCAGAAGAAGAAGGATGCTCGACTTCTGGACGAGAGAAGTCTGTAGCGTTGAGAGCCGAAGGGTCAAGAAGAAATAAAGCTACATCATCTGTCAGGAGACAATCCTCAGATGAAGATGATGAATCAGATGCTTGCCCCTCAAGCTCTGATATGTCTGATGGTGAGTTCTCTTTGTTGAAATTATTGAAGTGGAAGTGGAGGAGGCTTTTGGACCTGGGCGGTCTGGGAAGTGACCGGGCGGTCTGGCGTGAACGCACGGTCTGGCGGTCTGACAATGGCGGTCTGTTCTATTGGTCAGCTGCGGCTTCCAGGGTTGACCGCTGGTCTGGTCCAAGGGCTGCTGGAGGAGGAGGTCGTGCGGTCTGGCTGTGACCGCATGACGGCTGATCATCCTCAGGGTCGCGCGGTCTGTCTCTGACCGCGTGACAAATTGTTCTCTTCAAGGACGTGTCGGTCTGGCGTGACCGCTCGGGTTGGCTCTTGAATCCGGTCTGGTGGCTTTCCAGAGGGTTCTGAAGGAGTTCGCGGACTAAGTCATTCTTAGTCGCGCGGTCTCAGTTCGCGGTCTCAGGAGGAGACCAGGAGGGCGAGCTGGCTGTGTTTGCGGTCTCAGGCGAACACAGGTGGTGGGTGACTTCTAGGCGGTCTGGCGATCTCCGTGTGGAGTCGTGTTCAGACCAAGGGAGTAGCGATCTCCCGCGGTCTGGAGTGAAGTCGGCGCTCACCAAAATGAAGCAGGAGGGTTGCGGTGATCGCGCGGGTTGACCGGTAAGGTCGCGCGGTCTGATGGGTGGTGACTCTATCTCATAGGGTGGTGACTGGATCAGGTCTCACGCCTATAAATAGGGAGCCACTGTAGCAACAAAGAAGAACACACCAAGTGTAAGCCGAGTTTGCCTAGTTCCTGCGGTCTGTGTTTCTGACCGGGCGGTCTCTGATTGAATTCTTCCTTGTGCAGCTTCTGCGGATAGTGCAGGCAGCAGCGATCACCTCTTCCTCTGAAAGTGTTCGGGCGGTCTGCGGCTTGGAGTTGTGGTGCTGGAGTTCGGGAATCAGGAGATCGGCAAAGGAGCGGTCTGGTGCAGCGGTCTGGTGGTGTTTCGAGATCGGGAGCGGTTGCGGTCTGACAGCAGCGGTCTGGCAAGCTGCTGAGTTCGGCAAGAGACCGTGCGGTCTCAGTTATCTTCAGTTTCTGTTCTTTCTCTTTGAAGTTTTGTGCTGACGAAATCATGTCTCGTCGAGCATGTCTTGCCTTGTAATTGAAGTGTTGCTATCAATAAAGATCGTTTTGTTCGCCTAAGATTGTCTCTGGTTGTTTGGCTTGCATCTCTAGTTGTTATTCCTGCTTGCTCTCACAAGGTCCGGAAAAATTTCACATGGTATCAGAGGGAGGTTGGAGTTGAAAGAGCAGTGAATAACTTAGAGTAGCCATCGCCTTTGTGAAGAAGGAACCAGAGGAAGAGCAATGGAAGGTGGTTTTGCAAGAGGTCTTGGTATTGAGATGCTTACATCGACTAACTTCAAGAAGTGGAAGTCGTGTATGCAGAGCTATCTTCTGGGTGAGGACCTCTGGGAGGTGGTAGGAGGAGATGAAACAGAAGAGGTGAAGGCAGTAGAAGGAGGTGATAATGGACCGGCCGTGAGGGCATGGAGGAAGACCAACGCCAAGGCCGAGTTCACCTTGAAGCGTGCCATTTCACCTGATCTCTTTGATCACATCTTGGGGTGTGGATCAGCTGCTGAGATCTGGAGAGCCCTGGATGGGCTGTTTAACAAAAAGAATATAGCAAGGCTACAGTTCTTAGAGAATGAGTTGGCAAGGTCAGCTCAAGGTGATCTTTCTATCTCAAACTTCTTTTTGAAGATGAAGAATCTCTGCGCTGAGATATCAGCACTGGATCCTGATGAGCCTATCTCTGAGGCAAAGCTGAAGAGGCACATCATCCGCGGCCTGCGGAAGGAATATGTTGCCTTTGTGACGTCAGTGCAGGGATGGGCAAATCAGCCGTCTCTGCTAGAGCGGGAGAATCTGCTAGCTTCGCAGGAAAGTCTGGCAAGGCAGATGGCGGGAGTGTCAGTGACTGGGGGAGACGGCGAGGTGCTCTTCTCAGGGAAGAAGAAGAAGTGGGAGAAGAAGAAAAAGATCGCGGGAGGCTATGGGCCTTCAACTTCTGGGCAGCAGGAAAGGGGGTATGCTCCCAAGGCTGACGGGAAGAAGAAGGGGGAAGGTCCGAGATGCTTCAAGTGCGGGAAGGTTGGGCACTTCAAGAAGGAATGCCCAGTTGTCACTCAATCAGGGCATGTTGCTGGAAAGGTGGAAGTGGAGGCCAGGCACATTGATGGAGGATGGGGAGGAGCCTTCTCGGCTTCGGTTGAAGCCTCGGCTACTATCAACTATCAAGAGGACTGGATCGTGGACTCGGGGTGTGGTCATCACCTCACCGGAGATGAGTCGAAGCTTTCATCAGCACAACCCTATACAGGTAACAATGCTATCATCACCGCTGATAATACTGTGCATCCAGTCGAGAAGGTGGGGGTTGTTTCTTTGGGCAGTGATAGAGGGCCACTTACCTTGAAGAGTGTCTATCATGTGCCCGGGATGAAGAAAAACCTCTTCTCAGTAACCAACGCTGTTGACGCTGGGTATCACGTTCTGTTCGGCCCAACAGAAGTGAAATTTCTACGAAATGTAGAGGCCGTGAAGGCGGAGGTTGTTCATGTTGGGAGACGGGCAAAGGACTTGTTCGTTTTGTCGACAAGTTCCTATGTCGACAAGATGAAGACGAATGATGGTGCCGTGATATGGCATGAGAGGTTGGGGCATGTAGGGATGGACAAGCTGAAAGCTATGGCGGTGAGAGGTCTGGTCAAGGGCCTGCCAAGTCTATCTTCCTACGGAGAAGGTCATGTTTGCGCAGGATGTCAGTTCGGCAAGTCTCATCGACTACCGTTTGACAAGTCGCAGACAAGGAGTAGTGTGCCGTTGGAGTGCATCCACGGTGACTTGATGGGACCTACTGCTACCCCAAGCCTCGGAGGCAGCAGGTATATGCTGGTGCTGATCGATGATTACACCAGATATGTCTGGGTATATTTCCTGAAGGAGAAGGCGGAAGCGTTTGCCAAGTTTGTGGAGTTCAAGGAGCTCGTGGAAGGTCGGCTGAATCTGCGGATCAAGAAGCTGAGGACGGACAACGGAGGAGAGTTCACCTCTGCTGAGTTCTCCAGTTTTTGCAGGAAGGCAGGCATCCGGAGGGAGCTTACTTGTGCACATACTCCACAGCAGAACGGTGTTGCAGAGCGGAAGATCCGTCATCTGACGGAGACTTGCAAGTGTTGGCTGCATGCCAAGAGTATCCCAAAGTCCTTCTGGGCGGAGGGAATGTCTTGTGCTGCTTACGTCATCAACAGGATGCCTCTGAGCCCCATCAACATGTTGACCCCGCATGAGATGATGTTCAAGGAGAAGCCAAGCGTGGCACACCTTCGGGTGTTCGGTTCCACCTGTTACGTGCACATCCCTGATGCTCTTCGGACAAAGCTAGAAGCGAAGGCTAGGAAGCTAGTCTTTGTGGGATACGATGAGAGGAAGAAAGGGTGGAAGTGCATGGACCCGGAGACGCGGAGATTTGTTGTATCTCGCGACGTCGTGTTCGATGAGGTGACATCTTACAGGGGGTCCTCTGGAGTGGAGTTACCAGAGAGCAGGGTGGAGGAGCCGGAGCAAGCTGTGGAAAATCTTCAGGTGGAGCTACCTGTGTCACCAGGTGGTCCATCGCCTTCTAGTTCTGAGATGGGAGCTTCTGGTTCAGGGAGCAGGGGGAGCAATGCTCCTAGCACGTCTGGAAGGGGAGCTAGGGAAGAAGCAGCTGAAGATGATGCGGTTCAGGGGAAGGAGCTGAGGAGATCGAAGCGAGCGATCATCGCCCCTGATCGCTATACAGGAGGAAACACCGTGAGCTTTGTCTCATGTTTCTTTGCTGGTCCCTTGGATGAGAGGGAGCCGTCGAGCTTTGAGAAGGCCCAAGGCGTGAAGGAGTGGGATGTTGCAATGCAAGAAGAGATGTCAGCTCTTGAGAAGAATGAGACCTGGTCTCTTGTGCCCAAGCCTAAGGGCATCGCTCCTGTGACATGCAAGTGGGTCTACAAGCTTAAGAAGAAAGCTGACGGCAGTATCGAGCGTTACAAAGCTCGCCTTGTAGCTCGGGGGTTCTCGCAGCAATACGGTGAAGACTACGAGGAGACTTTCAGTCCGGTGGCAAAAATGACTTCAGTTCGTTTTATTATTGCCTTGGCGGCGTTCAGTGGATGGAAGATTTGGCAGCTCGACGTCAAGAACGCCTTCTTGTACGGAGAGATTGACAAGGATATCTTCATGGTCCAGCCTCCAGGCTTTGTGTCTGAAGATTTTCCGGAGCATGTCTGCAAGCTGAAGAAGGCCCTGTATGGGTTGAAGCAAGCGCCGAGGGCGTGGTACGGGAAGATCGCAGAATATCTCCTATTCTGTGGATTTGTTGCTTCAGACTCAGACTCAAGCTTGTTCGTCAAGAAGAGCGGGGAGCTTCAAGTCATCGTGCTGCTTTACGTCGACGATATGATCGTGACGGGGAACTCGAAGGAGGAAGTAGCACAGCTTCGGGCCGAGCTGGCTATCAGGTTCGAGATGAAGGATCTTGGTGAGCTTCACCATTTTCTTGGACTTGAGGTGCAGAGGAAGGAAGGTGGAGTGCTGGTGACCCAAGCCGGATATGCGGAGCGGATCGTGGAGCGGTTCGGCATGAAGGAAGGGAAGTGCACTTCCACACCTCTGGAGAAGGCTATGAAGCTTCGGAAGGATGAGGGAAGGATCATGCAAGATCCGTTGGTGTTCCGAGCTCTGGTTGGGAGCTTAATCTATCTGACGATCACGAGGCCGGACATTGCATATGCAGTGGGCAGGGTGAGTCAGTTTATGGCGGAACCACGAGTACCTCATCTGCTAGCGGCCAAGAACATTCTGAAGTATGTCAAGGCGACCTCGGACATGGGTCTCTTATACAAGAAGGATGCGGGCTTCGAGGTGCATGGATACATGGATGCTGATTACGGGGGAGATTCGGATGATCGGAGGTCGACATCTGGATACGTCTTCATGGCGGGCCCTACGGCTATATCATGGTGCAGCAAGAAGCAGGATTCCGTGTCAGTCTCTACTACGGAAGCGGAATACAAGGCTTCGGCCTTGGCAGCTCAGGAAGCCATCTGGCTTAGGAGGTTGGTAGGAGACGTCCACAAGGAGGTTCGGGAGCCGACTCTGCTACGCGGTGACAACGAGAGTGCTCTCAAACTGGTAACCAATCCAGTTTGTCACGCGAGGACCAAGCATATTGAGATCGAGCATCACTTCATACGGGAGAAGGTGCTGGAGGGATCTCTTTCGGTCGAGCATGTGCGGAGTGCGGACAATGTCGCAGACATCTTCACAAAGGCGCTGGCAAAGGGGCCGTTCACACGGCTAAGGGAGCTACTTGGGCTAGTTTCCACTTCCCACTTCAAGGGGGAGTGTTGAAATTATTGAAGTGGAAGTGGAGGAGGCTTTTGGACCTGGGCGGTCTGGGAAGTGACCGGGCGGTCTGGCGTGAACGCACGGTCTGGCGGTCTGACAATGGCGGTCTGTTCTATTGGTCAGCTGCGGCTTCCAGGGTTGACCGCTGGTCTGGTCCAAGGGCTGCTGGAGGAGGAGGTCGTGCGGTCTGGCTGTGACCGCATGACGGCTGATCATCCTCAGGGTCGCGCGGTCTGTCTCTGACCGCGTGACAAATTGTTCTCTTCAAGGACGTATCGGTCTGGCGTGACCGCTCGGGTTGGCTCTTGAATCCGGTCTGGTGGCTTTCCAGAGGGTTCTGAAGGAGTTCGCGGACTAAGTCATTCTTAGTCGCGCGGTCTCAGTTCGCGGTCTCAGGAGGAGACCAGGAGGGCGAGCTGGCTGTGTTTGCGGTCTCAGGCGAACACAGGTGGTGGGTGACTTCTAGGCGGTCTGGCGATCTCCGTGTGGAGTCGTGTTCAGACCAAGGGAGTAGCGATCTCCCGCGGTCTGGAGTGAAGTCGGCGCTCACCAAAATGAAGCAGGAGGGTTGCGGTGATCGCGCGGGTTGACCGGTAAGGTCGCGCGGTCTGATGGGTGGTGACTCTATCTCATAGGGTGGTGACTGGATCAGGTCTCACGCCTATAAATAGGGAGCCACTGTAGCAACAAAGAAGAACACACCAAGTGTAAGCCGAGTTTGCCTAGTTCCTGCGGTCTGTGTTTCTGACCGGGCGGTCTCTGATTGAATTCTTCCTTGTGCAGCTTCTGCGGATAGTGCAGGCAGCAGCGATCACCTCTTCCTCTGAAAGTGTTCGGGCGGTCTGCGGCTTGGAGTTGTGGTGCTGGAGTTCGGGAATCAGGAGATCGGCAAAGGAGCGGTCTGGTGCAGCGGTCTGGTGGTGTTTCGAGATCGGGAGCGGTTGCGGTCTGACAGCAGCGGTCTGGCAAGCTGCTGAGTTCGGCAAGAGACCGTGCGGTCTCAGTTATCTTCAGTTTCTGTTCTTTCTCTTTGAAGTTTTGTGCTGACGAAATCATGTCTCGTCGAGCATGTCTTGCCTTGTAATTGAAGTGTTGCTATCAATAAAGATCGTTTTGTTCGCCTAAGATTGTCTCTGGTTGTTTGGCTTGCATCTCTAGTTGTTATTCCTGCTTGCTCTCACAAGGTCCGGAAAAATTTCACACTCTTCGCTCTCCAAGAAATTCAGGAGGTTGCTCAAAAAAAGAAGCCAAATGAGAAATCAATCCTCCTCATCAGATCATAGAAGATCAAGATGTGATGATGAACATCACAAGAAGGAACACAACAACGACAGGTATAAAAATAAACCGAATAAACATATTTCGACTGATATTATTTGTTATTGCTGTAATAAGCCAGGACATTTAAGTACTGAATGTCCATACAAGAAGAAAGAAGTATTGGGGAAGGAAGAGAAGAAATCCTTCAAGAGTAAGAGGAAAGAGGAAAAGTGCTTCTTAGCAAAGAAGACCAAGACTCTTAGCGACAGCGGCTCAGTCAAGTCAAGCTCGAATGATGAAGCCTACTTTGGGCTTATGGCAAATTCATATTCGGATAACTACGACACACCTTATGAAGGGAAGGTAAACTCGAACACTCCTCTTTCTGATTCTAAAACTGGATCCAATGCGAATGAAGGCTATTCTTCAAAAGAAGACTTAGATCTAATGGTTCAGTATAAATCCATTTTGGAAGGATTTGACAAATGCTGCAAGGTAGTCAAATCTCAGTCAAAAGAGATTGCATCTCTCAAGATGGTGGAATCAGATTTGAGGGAGGAAATTGAAAAATTAACTCCTCTCAAAGATGAAATCCAAATCTTGAAAGACGAACTTCAAAGCTCCAATGAGTTATTAAATCTTAAGGAGAAGTTTATAAATGAACTTGAAGATAAATTAATGGTGGAAAGGAAGCTCGTAGAAAGCTTCTCTAAGCCAAAGACTATTCTTCCACTCATTGATAAATTTTTTGCTCCTGCGAAGGGTAGCGTCCTTGGTCATGAGGCTGAAAGTAGTAAGGCTGCTGAGAAAAGAGCTGTGAAAGGAAAGGGAAATGATGATCAAAGTCAACCTTCATTCAGGAAGATGATTTTTTCGACAAACCCCTTTGACTTTGAGGCATCCTATGGTCACTTTGCTAGACCAACACGTGTTGAATCTAGCAACAGATATCAAGGATGGAGCAGACCCCAAAACTTTGACACGACTCCATTCAAAGCTCCTCATGAAGAAGTAATCCTCAAGGATCATGGCCCATTTGTACATGGATCAGTTGCCAAGAAAGCACCAAAGATTAAATCTATTATTGCTAATCCTCTGGAGAAGAAGGAGCCATGTGTATGTTACAATCATGAGGCTTCTACTTCTAAGAATGTTTCTCCTACTAGACCTCCCATTCAAAAGGTGAAGCAGGAGAAAAAGAGACGATACAATTGATTTGATTGTTGGTGTTGTGGCAAAGCTGGTCACTTCGCCATAGATTGCTGGTTTAATCCTAGAAATGTCAAGACTCCACTAGTTAACAATGCAAGGCCGACCACTCGGAAGGTTAACAATCCAAGTGGAAGCCATCTAACCAGGAACCTAGGGCCCAACTACGTTTGGGTTCTTAAGGGAAATAAATCTGTGATTGTAGGTATGTCCAAAGGCCAACAGAAACTCTAATCAGGCATTTGGACAGTGGATGTTCGTGGTACATGACCAGAACAAGAAGTATATAGCAAGATTGTTAAAAAGCATAGGAAATCAGTCCAGGCACTGAAATTCTAAGGGGGAGAAAATATTGAGGGGGAGATGATTCAATATTTTCAAAGTCTACTCCCAAATGAGGACTCCTATGCAGTTGCTTAGGGGGAGAACTATGTTGATCTCTCATGCTTTTTCTTCCCTATTTGAAGTAGTCAGAAAGGGGGAGAGAAGTTGAAGTTAGGAGAGAAGTTGAAGTTGAGAGAAAGTTGAAAGGGAGAGAAGTTGAAGTTGAGAGAAAGTTGAAAGGGAGAGAAGGTTGAAAAGCTAAGTTTTTAACTCTCCTTATTTCTTTATATATTTATTAATATTTACTCTCTGTGCAATTCAACATAGTACATAGGTTCTGACTTCTTCAAATAGGCGGAGATTGTTGGGAATTGTATCCACAAATACCTTGATTTGAAGAAGTCCCCTTGAACTATGTTGAATTGAGATGTGTTTGATGTTGTTTTCTAGTAATGTGTTTGCAGGTTTTAAATGGCTAAGTACAAACCAATCTCAGGTTTCAATGAGTCATAAAACACGGGCCTAAGCAATGTAATTCCTCATTATGTAGACCAAGGTGTTGACTCATGTGGAATCTCTCTATTGGGATGTACTTCAAATTCAAACACAAAGGAAGAGTCAAGAGAAGTTGTTGCTGGTCTTATGATCTGGAAGAAAAAATATTTTCCTAAGTATTTTTTTGTTCGATGAATTTTGATGAAGTTCGTCGAGCTTCGTTCGATGAACGGAAGTACTATAGTCGAGCGCTATTCGTCAAACTCCGTTCGACGAATGAAAGTATTTTCATTGAGCGCCTTTCGTCGAGCGCCTTCGTCGAGCTCCGTTCGACGAACTGAGGAAGTTTTGTCGATCTCTGTTTTGCTACAACTGAAGTATTTTGTCGATCACTGTTCGTCGATCGCCATTCGACGAAGTGAAGAAGGTTCGTCGATCGCTGTTCTTCGTGCTCCATTCGACAAACTGAAGTTGTTTCGTCGAATGCAGTTTTTCTGAAGTTAAAGTGTTTCGTCGATCGCTGTTCGTCGATCGCCGTTCGACGAAGTGAAGAAGGTTCGTCGATCACTGTTCTGCTAAGATTGAAGTGTTTCGTCTATCGATGTTTGTCGATCGCCGTTCGACAAAGTGAAGAAACGATTTCGTCGATCGCTGTTCCGTTCGACGAATTTTTATCAGACGATGAATTTGCTCTGCGGTGTTTCATTTTTCAAATTGCTGCTTCCGCCGAATATAGTTTACATGGAATGTTTTCCTTAATTCTTGCATACAGCCATTGGAGAAGAAATATTCCTTAAATCTTGCATACAGCCGTTGGAGAAGAAATCTTCCTTAAATCTTGCATATAGCCATTGGAGAAGAGGTCTCTATATATTCCCTTTGGATTTTTCGTATAAGGGTAATCGTTCAAAATAGATTTTCTCTCTCTGTCGGCCGATCTTTTCTCATGCAAGTTCTTTGTCTCCGACAAGAAAGGCTTTTGTGATTCTTCTTTGCCAAGAGTAGTCGAGCAGATCAAAGCTATTCAAAGATCTAATCTCTTCTTGATCCAGTTGACTCCAAGTTTCAGATCCAGTTTTTAATGTCTTCAAGATTTCTTCTTCCTCCATTTTCAAAAGGACTGAACGTATTTTTCCAGGAAGAAGAAATTTATTTTTTCTCAGATCTAAAGTAGAACTTCATCAGAAGTTTTAAGTATTTTGTAAAACACCCTTTCATCTTTTAGTAGGAGGTTTGCCTCCGAGTTTTGTAGATCCTTGTTGAAGGATCGAGTTGTAGGAAGTTTTTCTTCCGAGTTTGTAGGAGTTTTACATCGAGTTGTGGGAGCGTTTTCTCTGAGATTGTAGGAAGTTTTTCATCTGAGTTGTAGGAGTTTTACTCTGAGTTGTAGGAGAGTTGTCTCCGAGTTTGTAGGAAGTTTTTCTTCCGAGTTTTGTAGATCCTTGTTTAGGGATCAAGTTGTAGGAGTGGTGACTCCGAGTTTTAGTATTATTCATAATCCGAGAATAGTGAAGTAGCCTAGTCTAGCGGTCGTGCTAGATAGGTGAGGTGAAAAGTGGACTACCCACATCGGGGAACCACTATAAATCCTTGTGTTGTGCTTTGCTGTTTTGGTTTCTGTGCGCTTTTATTTAAAGTTTCTAATTCCGCAAAAAGCCATAGAATCCACCTATTCACCCCCTCTAGGTGATATAGGTAGGCAACTAGACACTTTCATGGATCCTTATGAATTCTTCTTGAAATCTATCACTGAAGTGAATTAGAGTCTCACTTTCACCTTGCCTAATCCTGAATAGGGTTGTAGGGCCACTCTTTCCCTTCTTGGAGGTAGAAAATCTCAAGAGAAGCTCTTTCCTTATGTATCCAAAGTAGGAGACAGACTGGGAAGGCATCTTATAGAACCACTCTCTAGCTTCACCACCAAAGGAAGTTAGTAGGAGTTTGTAGCAAAGACTGTCACACAGAGTCCTCATGGAGACTGCTGACTTAAAAGCCAGGAGATGGGAAATTGGATCATCCCTCTCAGTGAAGATTGGGAGACGGGGCTCTCTGAATCCATTGGGAATAGGCTCCCTATGGACATGAACAGGGAAAGGAGATGGCTCCTCCCAGTTGTCAGTTGGAGGACTTCTTCTACTCTCCTGAAAGTTCAACACTATAGCTGGACCTTCTTGAACAGCTTCCCAGAAGAAATCATGGCAAGCAGCCACAAACTCATCAACTTGAGACTGCAGGGGAGCTGCGGGCTGAACAGATGGGCGGTTAAGAACTATGCAGGCTTGAGTTGGCTATCTGATTGGAGGAGTCGTGGCCAAGGCAGTCTGAGGAGCTAACTACTGGGAAATTGTGACTAGGGTTTGATTGACCGCCTCCAATAGTTAGGAAGTCTCGCGATGAGACTGTTCAAGGTGGAACTCCATCTATAAATTGAGATCGTTCAGAGCGAGCACACTTCTTGAATTGGCCTGAGCCCCCGTGGGCGGACACTGCTGGATTTCACGATCTGCCATACTTAACCGCATAGTTCTTCGAACAACTCAATCTAAAGGTCGCGTGTTCGTTCTTGTGGAACAAAAAATGTACCTTCACAACTTCACGTTAGAGGATACCGGGACAAATACCACTTGTGGCGGGCAGTTTATAGATCAAAAGATGCGGCAATAAGAGAAATGAAAGCTAGTCGGAAAGCATGTGACCGAAAAGGAACTAGATTCGAGATTGCTACCACATATAGCGAGCTTGAGGATTCAAATCAACATGTATTCTGGGAACTACTCACCCCTATTTATAGTTGCGGGGGCTTTCCCAAATGGGCAGGCTCTAAAATTATGTGCTGATCGGGGTACATGAGAATGGGGCAGGGATGAGAGGTTATTTGAGGTGCAAATAGCAAGAAAAAGAAAACAAAAACCTGACCGCGTGGTCCGACGGTCAGCCTGATGCATCGTCTATGTTCTTCATGTTGATAACTACAGAGAATACTGGGCGGTCTGAGCGGTCACCAAAACTATAACTGCACTGACCGGTTTTGAGATGGATAACAGTTGCTTGCGGAATCCCAAGTAAACACTACTAACGTGCCCATAAAGAAGTAGGGGAGTAAAGATCTGAATACCAAAGAGTTTCCCCTAATATTATAGGTGGAAACCTTATGTATCCAGATTTTCTTTATAACACTTTGTCCCTTCTTCTTACAAGAGTCTGAAGTGTATCCAAAGATGTGGTATTTGGCACACTAAAGGAAAGGGGTTGAAACTACTTTCAGATTTTTGGGTGGACTCTTGCTGGAATATGAGGAGCTAGCAGAAAATTTATTGAATTTTTTATTATATTTTTGATTTTGCAGGATTTCTCACAACCGCCGGTGGTAAGGGTTACCGCTGGGCGATAGTCCATAGAGTTATATCCCAGACCAAATTTTGAACTACCATGAACTTTGTTGGCAAAAATCATATCCACTGATTCTTGACTAACACCAAATTTTTCTATTGTTATATTTAGATCATGGATTCGAGCTTTTAGAGCATTATTTTTTGTCACAAGCATGAGACACCGATTTTCAAATATCTATTTTCCATTATCTATTTGAGAAAGATAAGAGTTTAATTTACTTTCTAAGTCCCTCCTCTCATTAATGAGAGATATGATATCGGACGAGGTCTTAGTAACTGTTTCTTCTAGTTCTTTTATTCTTGCCAAAGAGTGATTGCACTCTTGTCAAACAATCTTTTCTTTCCCAAATCCTTTTAACACTTTTGATAATTTTATTTTCTTTTAATAAAATTTTATTTTCAATTTTTAGAATGTCAAGATCATTTAAATTTTTCTCCAAATATTTGCAAGTTTGTATGTATTCAGCATATTGATCATCATATGAGGGAGGAGGTACATTAGTATCGCTTTAGACACTGATTTCATCTTCCGAATATGAGTTACCCTTTCCCATGAGGCACATATTTGCCTCTTCATCATCGCTTGAGCTTGATCTGCTTGATTCCTCAAAGGAGGATTCATCACATATGTCCTCCTTTAGCACCTTCTTCTTCTCCTTACCATTGTGTTGCTTTTTTGCTCCATCAGATATTTTGGGCAATTGCTCTGGATATGTCCGGTCCTTCGGCAATGACATTAGTCTGGTGGTGGTCGCTGCTCATCGTCATCATCGTTCCCTTCTTTGATTTCAGCGTTAATGCTTTCTTCTTAGGCTCTTTGTAGTATTCTTCATGTTGAATCTTGAGTTCAATCTCATGGATTTTAAGATTCCCATTGAGGCTCTCAATTTGGAGCCGCCTTAGATCATGCGATTCAGTGATGGTTGTCACCTTTGGTTTGAATCTCGATGGAAGAGATCTTAGAATTTTGCTCACCAAGTCATCATTGGAGAACATATTTTTCTAAGTACTCTTGAGGCATTAACGATCATTGTGAACCTTGTACATGGTATCCACGTCTTCATCGGCATCCATCCAAATTTTCGCACACTCAAATTTCAATTGAAAGAGTTTTGAATCCTTGAACTGTGATGTACCTTCATGAGTTAATTGCAATAAATTCTAAATATCATATGCAATTTCGCAAGCACAAGTATGATTAAATTCTGATGTATCAAGAGAGAAAAAACAAAGAATTCATGGCATTATCATTATTTTTTCATTTACGTTTATCATTGTCATCCCATTTATCTTTAGGTTTTTCAATTGTTCCTCCTTCAACTACAATTGTAGGAGAGGAGTATCATTGTTCTACACTAGCCCATACTTCTAGATCTAAAGTCATCAAAAAGCACCGCATCCTTGTTAACCAATAATTGTAATCAGAACCTGTGAAAAATGGGGGTCGACTAATCCATTGCCCCTCATTGAAAGCGATACCATGATGCGTCATTATTCCAGGTGATGAAATCTTCTCGGAATAACTTTTATCTGATGCAAATGCACAAAATAAAGCAAGAAAAAGAAAATCAGGGCTACCATCGGGCAGTAATTGTTACCGCTGGGCGGTATCAAACTTAGTTTTTATTTTTTTTCCTAAGAATCATATTTTTCATTATTTTTTGTTCCAAATTTTCTTGATTACTATTTTCCATGATGAGGGTCATCAACTACAGCAAAAAAATAAGAAAAATAACCAATCAGTTGTGGATTGAAAACTTTTGCCTAAGCATTTTGAGATCCATTAATGATCCAATTCATGTATATTTAATTTTGCAACAAGATGATGTTCTGTAGTCATGTCCTACTACTGATGATTGACACATTTGATGAGAAAAAGGGGCTATTCAAGATTTTATCATTTTTTTGAGATTGTAATAGTTCTAGTGTCAATTTTTTATTTTGATCTTTAAATAATTTGTGTTTATGCCTATGTGAAGTGTCTTTAATCAGTAATTACTCATTATTAGTCCAATCTTAGTACACATTGATTTTTCAGAAATTTAACCCAATTATCCTATTAATTACCACTATCATGCGGCGTTATACCTAGCGTGTCGCATTATACCTAGCACGTCGCGTTAACTTCTGTTCAGTTAAACCCCACAACCCTGGTTTTTTCATTTCTAGGTCATTTGGTTTGGGGTTTTGCTGCTTGCATCGCTCGATAACCTCAGTTAAGTCTGATTAGTTTCTTCATAAATCCTTATTCTATCATTTGATTAATGTTTTTATGAGATCTTAGTATATGTTTTGAGATGGATTCATGACTCCTTAGGCACCATTGTTTTGTTAGATTTGATTTTTAGTTTAAGTTATGAGTGCTAGATCTTCTTTTCATTCCATATATATTGAATGTATGATGCTAATGTATACTCCTCCTATGATATATTGATATATGTGTGTGTATTTCATGGAGTGGATGAAGAAGATGAGGGTTTTTTGTCCGCAATTGCATCGTGTTTGCTACCGCTCTGTGGTAAGTTTGCAGAGAACTAATTTTTGATCGGTGATTTCCTTCCTGTTTTCTATAGATAATGGCTGATACTACATCTAATCAACCCTTGTTAGAGGAGACCCTTCCAGGCATAGTCAATGCAATAATTGGGGTTCCATACAACATATATATATTTCTCTATTCTGACTGTCCCCCACATATATTCTCTATTTGAGCATGTTGGTCTCCTAAACCTGATGGCTGACATTGCACCTTTCACATCTGTATTAGTTCGTCAGTTTTACAATAATCTACATGAATCATCAATAGATAATCCTCACTCTTCTGTTAAATCTATCATTCGACGGGCTCACGTAGTTATTTCTTATGAAGATATTCAGTCTATTTTTATATTGGTGGTGAATGATTTTAGGCTGATCATAGAGGAAGGATTCCGGTTAGCCTAAGATTGGAGACCAATAAATAAGGCTCTCTATAACAAGCCTCACTCCGAGAAATTGATATATTCTGATTTTACACTCTCCTTAGATGCATGAGTCATCCAGGATGTATTATATAACATATTATGGAGCGACTTCCTTTTGATGTTTTGGATTAAAGTACCCACTCAACATTCTCCCATTGGGATGGGTAATTTAGCGTGTGTTATTCTATAATTAACCCTTTTTGGCTAACAGGGGTGATCAAATGGATTGTTCTTCATAGGATTTATATCCCTCACCATATCATCCAGTTAAACGACATTAGTCTTCCTACCATGAGTTTGGACCTCTCGTACGTCTAGAGAGTTCCATACGTGAGACACAATGCCAGTTTTTTGGCCTAATTTAGTGTCAAGAGGAGAATATAAGGGGGATGAGCAGGAGGATTGATAGAGCCTTCAATATGATATAATATATGATGCGACGTATTTAAATGGCACCATCCTCATCTGAGGAGCTGGAGTGCGGAGTGAATAAGAAGAGCTTTCAGATATGTGAGTTCAGGAGGAAGGTGAAGGTGGCTCACTGAGGTAATTTCACATTTTGATTAACAGAGCAGTTTCCATTTCTAGGATCAATCGTCGGGCATTATGTATTACCACTGGAGGTAGTTGCCCTTTATTTGTTTTCTAGACTTTCATAAATACTTTTGGCCTGATGCCTTTCTGTAGTTATCTAATTTTAATTATGTGCTACGATAATTTCTCCTCCTTTTTATTTATTTTAAGTATAACTTTCTAGTTTATTATTAGTGATGAAGTAAGTTTAGAACATAATACATTTTAGCTTTGGTTATACTTCATGTGATTTAGTAATTTCTACTGAGTGAACGATTTATGTGTCCAAAGGGGTTCTAAGGTAGTAATTCCTTTGTGTACTGATGAATAGTAAAATATACGTATTTTCTATAAAGTGTTTTTTATAGTTTTAACCTAAAATTGTGAATACATTTTTGTAAATTAATGAAAAAAATGCTTGTTTTTATTTATTTTTATTTCCAACTTAATATTACTTTCTTTTTCTATATTTTCTATTTTTTTTAGGCCACGCCCTCGGTCACGCCCGTGACCAAGGGCGTGTCAGCTCAATTTTAACATTCAGCTCTCTGTCGCCTCCCTATCAGAAAAGATTAAGTCACGCCCTCGGTCATGCCCGTAACCGAGGCCATGTACCAGACATGTCAGTGTACTCCTTGTCAAGACAATAAACTGCGCCTTCTCGACGATCGACTAGATGTCTCGACGATCGACTAGATGTCTCGACGGTTTGCTAAGTCACACCCATGTTTCAAATTACACGCCCGTGACCCACCGATTCTTCTAGAAGAACAAGGACACGCCAGCCATCATTCCTAATTGTTGCTAGTGCCTACCGACATCGGTCACGCCCATGTCATTTGGTTCACGCCTGTGTTTGGCCACCTCACCTGTCAAAGTCTTCCAGAAACCTTCCAGAACTGCCAGTTGGCCCGGCTTCTCACAACACTGCTGGTCACGCCCTCAATCACGGCCGTGACCGAGGGCGTGTAAATCCAAATTTTGCCTATAAATAGAGCTCGACCCTCTATGCAATTCCCCCTCTTGGATTGCCCTTTTTTGGGTGATCTTCCACCTTATTTTCCACTTTTTTGTATTTTTTTTTTAATATTTTGTATTTTCCTTTTTTTATTTATTGTTTTGCAATTTTATTTCTTAGCTTAAATGAAATTTTATTTCTTGTAACCCCTTTATTACGACAATAAATATGTTTAGTTTTTATTTCGTGCATTTTCAGTTCTGCAATTTCAATTTCGTAGCGTAGTTTCAATTTCTGCAATTTCGTTTCTGTCATGCAATTTTAATTCCTAACTTAGTTTCAATTCTGTCATGCAATTTCAATTTCTAACTTAGTTTTATTTCCGCAATTTCAATTCCTCCATTTTTCCATTCTTTAGTTAAGTTTATTTATTGTCGTAATATTGGTTTTCGCTTTGATTTGAATTTATTCGTCTTCATAATTTTTGTTCTTTTTCTTCCTTGATACGGAGTTAAATTAGAGCCGAATATTATGTTTTCATTTATCTCCATTTCAAAGCAAGTGTTGTTTTATCTATTTTATTAATCTTCGATTCGGATTTATCTGTTCTCGTTAATTTTCAACCTAGTTTAATTTCTGCAATTTCAATTCTGCTATGTAATTTTCATTCCTAGCTTAGTTCAATTTCTGCAATTTCAATTCCTGCATTTTTAGCTTAGTTTCCGTTATGAAATTAATTAGATCATTTATTTCCATTTCCAAGCGAGTTTTTCCTTTATTTCATCTTCTTCCTTTTTATTACTTTGCATTTTAGGTAGTTTTCATTCACGTTTTCTCCCGATAATATAATGGTTAGTTTCTCAAAGTAGGATTACTCGTCAGACCCCTCGAAAATGCCCGCCTAAATCTATTCACACACAGGCTCTATACAAAATTCAGATTTAAAATCATCAAGTTTTTGGCGCCATTGCGGGGGACTTTGTCCCTTTGAAAAGAGATTACGCTATTGATTTTTTTCAAAAAAAATTAAAAATCCAAAAAAATGATGAAAATACTTTTAAAAAACTCCAAAAATAGTTTGTTTTCTTTCTTTCTTTTTATTAAGTATTAATATGTATATAATTATGCATATTTGAAAAAATCCAAGAAAATGATGAAAATATTTTTAGAAAACTCCAAAAATAGTTTTGTTTTCTTTCTTTCTTTTAATTAAGTATTAATATGTATATAATTATGCATATTTGAAAATAAAAATAAAAACAATGATGAAAATATTTTTAGAAAACTCCAAAAATAGTTTTGTTTTCTTTCTTTCTTTTTTATTAAGTATTATATAAATATGCATATTTGAAAAAAAAATTGAAAAAAACTTATATATGTATTTGATTTTTCGTTGTTGTAATTTTGTTTTTCTTTCTTCTTGTATTTTTGTTTTATCTTAAGATTCTTTCGTTCTTATGTTTATTAAGTATTAATATGCAAATATTTGGCAAAAATAAAAAAACATAAAAAAATTTATGTGTTTTTTTTCTTAATCTTTCTTCTTTTTATTCAATGTTGATTTGTATATATATATATATATATATATTTTATATTTTTCCTTTTTTTCTCTCCCGCATTATAAATACATTTTGTTATTTTGTTTTAACATGTTTTGCAGGTGTTCATAAAGTCACCCGTCTCAAAATCAGTGATGTGCCCTTTCCCCTGCTATTTTCCTTTTTGTATTTTATTTTTCCTTTTTTCCTAACTCTTATATATATATTTGTTCTTCATACTTAATTTCAACATTGGGGACAATGTTGACCTTTCAGTATGGGGGTGTTTTTCCCCTCTTTGGTAATTTTTGTCCCTCTCTTTTATTTTAGAAAAAAGAAAAAATTCAAAAAAAGATAATATTTCAAAAATAAAAAAAATGATATAAAAAATTCCAAATAAGATTATATTTCAAAAATTAAAAAAAAGTTGATATAAAAAAAGATAATATTTCGAAATCCAAAAAAAGATAATATTTCAAAAATAAAAAAAATTGATATAACTTAATAAAAAAAAAGATAATATATCAAAATCCAAACAAAGATAATATTAGAAAAATCCAAAAAAATAAAATAAAACCACTACTTAGTTTTTGTTATTTCCAAAGCTAGATTGAGTTAATTTATAAGCATTTTCATTATTTTTTATTTGCTAAATTTTTTTTATTTTTATCATAGTTTGTAGATTTAAATTTTTGGAATTTTAGTTGTATAGAGCACAATATGATTTAAAATTAATTAGAGAACAAATTTTTTAGCACTACTTCAAGTTTACCCAAAATTGCTTCATTTGATATTATATTGGAAAACCATCCTTAGATTTTAATTATGTTTACTTCAAACTTGTCAAACTATAGGAATATTCTAATATACTAAAATTTGCTCTCAAAATTTTCTTAATTTATAAACTCTAGAAATTTCTTGCTTACCCCTAACCCCTTATCACATTTACTTGGTATTTTAATTTTAAAAGATCTTATGTCAATGGGAATAATATTTTATTCCGTAAACATAGGCACCCAATTTTATTAAAAAGATTATATGAAATGTAAATAAGATTTTCGTTCCCTAAACATATAATTTTTGGGTTACTGTTGGGTATTGTATCCACAATAGCCTTGATTTGAGGAAATACCCCTTAAACTAAGATGAATTGAATTTGTATTTGATATTGTATTCTAGTTATGATATTTCAGGATCTTAAATTCTAAGTACAAACCAATGTCAGGTTTCAATGAGTCATAAAACACAAGGCTATGCAATGTAATTTCTCATTGTGTAGAACATGGTGTTGACTCATGTGTAATCTCTCTATTGGGGTGTACTTCATCTGAAAAGTGT
Source organism: Dactylorhiza incarnata (assembly GCA_033032865.1). Lineage (NCBI taxonomy): Eukaryota > Viridiplantae > Streptophyta > Magnoliopsida > Asparagales > Orchidaceae > Dactylorhiza > Dactylorhiza incarnata. Next base: position 925,527 of record JAWHQI010000250.1, read on the forward strand.
TGGAAAAGATAAGGAGTTATTGGTGTTTTTCTAGGTTAGAAGAAAATTGTCCAAGTCAATTCATCGAGTTCACTCGAGAAGACTCTATCCATTCGTCGAGACATCTCGTGGGGACTAGACGAATTCGTCGAGATCACTCAAAAGTTCTTAGTTAATTTCTTAACTCCTTTTGTCAAGTGATTATTTGACATCTCGTGAACACTCGACGAATTTGTCGATTTCTCTCGAGAAGTCAGTGGAAGTTTTAGCAAGGATAAAATTTTCAACCAAGTAATTTTCGTAGAGAAGACAAGAAAAATTTGTCGAGATGTTAAGACGAATTCCTTGAGATGTCAAGTGGTATTCGTCGAGTGATCAAGTAATTTCTTGAGTGCACTCGACGAACTGACCTATCTGCTTTTTGTTTTCAAATTTCAGACTGCTTATCTTTAGATGTACAGTACACGTGGAGGTTATTCCTTAAGTTTCATTCTTAGCCGTTAGAGAAGAATCCTATAAATAGTTAAGGGTTATTTTTGTTTAACCCTAATCGTGAACAGAAAAGTAAAACCGCAATTTACGTTTGTCAACTTTCTTCATTTTTGCAAAAAACGATCTCGCCACCGACAAAGCATTTCGTCACGATTCTTCTCAAAGAAAAGAGTCGATCAGATCTCTACTTTCAGATTCTCTCAAGATCATTCAAGATCAGTGGACTCCTAAGTTTTCAGATCAAGATTTAACAGGTTAAAGTGTCTTTCTTCCTTCCTCTTTCAAGATCAGAGCCTTCACTCAAGCAAGGAAGAAGAAGACAATATTTTCAGATCTGAAGAAAAATCTCCTTGAGATTTAAGAAGATTGCTTTTCAATCTAATTTTTTTGTAAAAACCCTTTACATATTTTGTAGGAAGTGTTTACTTCCAAGTTTGTAGATCCTTGTTGTAAGGATCGAGTGTAGGAGACGTTGTGCTCTGAGTTGGTAGGTGTGGTGACTCCGAGTTATAAGATTTGATTATATCTGAGTTTTGGTGAAGTAGTCAAATCTAGCCCGTAGTGCTAAATAGGCGAGGCGGGAAAGTGGAGTACACACACCAGGGAACCACTATAAATCCTTATGTTTGTGTGTGTGCTCTCTTATTCTGTGTGCTTTTGTTCCAAGTTTTAATTCTCTATAAAGCCATAGATTCACCTATTCACCCCCTATAGGTGATTTAGGTAACAACTAGATACTTTCAATTGGTATCAGAGCGAGGTTGTTCGTTAAAGGTTAACACCTTGAACAAGATCTCCATTTAGTTGTAAAGAGACAGAATGTCTGGAATGGATAGAACCAAGGATTCCTCTATGAAGCTGTCAGTCTGCACCAAAGAGAACTTTCCTATGTGGAAGGAAAGAGTCAAATTCTACACGGAAGCCACCGACCCAAGAATCTTGTAGATAGTTGAAGAAGGTCCCCACATTCCTATGCAAGCATTTACAATAAATGCAAATATTCAAGTACCAAAGAAGATGCTAGATCTCACCAAAGATGAAATTGCTCTCGTCGCTTTGGACAAGAAGGCAAAGAATCTTATTGTCGGTGCAGTGGACAATTCCATGCTACAAAATTTAATTCACTGCAAGGCAGCCAAAGCGATGTGGGATTCTCTTGTTGCTCTGATGGACGATACAGAAGAAGTAAGGGATGATCGAAGATCTTTGTTGAATCAAGAATATAAAGCTTTCAAGCAAGATCCAAGGGACTCTATTTCTAACACTTATGAGAAGTTCTTCAAGATCATCAACGGTCTAAGGAACTTTGATCAGAAATTCACTGTTGGTGAACGAAACGATAAGTTCTTGAGATCCCTGACAAAAGAATGGGATACCAAGGGAATCACTATCAAGGAATTTGGTAAGTTGGCTACTATGGAGCCACACATTTTTTTCTGGAAGCTCTTATCTCATGAGCTCAAGTTAAGCATCAGAAAGGCAGAGGAAGAAGGGAGCAGGACTTCAGGAAGAGAGAAGTCTATTGCTCTAAAGGCCGAAGGGTTTAGAAAAGGCAAAACTATGTCACCAATAAGGACACAGTCATCAGATGGAGATGATGAATCAGAGGCTTGCTCCTCAAACTCTGATATGTCTGATGGAGAGTTCTCCTTACTCTCCAAGAAGTTCAAAAGGTTGCTTAGCAAGAGAAGACAGAGGAAGAATCAATCCTCCTCTTCAGATCACAGAAGATAAAGACATGATGGTGATCATCATACGAAGAGCTACGACAACGATAGATATAAGTCAAAACTGAACAAACATATTTCTTCTAACGTTGTTTATTACTGTTGTAATAAGACAGGGCACATGATTGTTGAATGCCCATACAAATAGAAGGAAGGATCCAAGAAAGAAGAAAAGAGATCCTTCAAAAATAAAAAAGAAATCAGAAAAGAGTTTCATCGCAAAGAAGTCAAAGACACTTAGAGATAGCGACTCAGATGAGTCAATCAGACGAAGATACCTACTTTGGGCTTATGGCTCAATCAGATGAGGACAACTACGACACCTCATATGAGGGGGAGGTAAACTCTCACACTCCTCTTTCTGATTCTGAAATTGGATCCAATGCGAATGAAGGCTACTCTTCAAAGGAAGAATCAGATGTAATGGTTTAGTATAGAGCTTTATTGAAGGGATTTGACAAATGCCGCAAGGTAGTCAAATCTCAAGGAAAAGAGATTGAATCTCTTAAGGCGGTGGAATCAGATCTGAGGGAGGAAATTAAAAAATTGACTCCTCTCAGAGATGAAGTCCAAATCTTGAAAGAAGAACTTAAAAGCTCCGCTGAACTATTAAATCTGAAGGAGAAGTTTATTAATGAACTAGAAGGGAAGTTAGTGGTGAAAGGAAGCTTGTAGAAAGTTTCTCGAAGCCAAAGACTATCCTTCCTCTCATTGATAAATTTTTTGCTCCTGTGAAGGGTAGTGGTCTCGGCCATGAGACTGAGAAGAATAAGGCTGCTAAGAGAAAAGTCGTAAAAGGTAAAGGAAAAGCTAGTCAAAGACAACCTTCCTTCAAGAAGGTCATTTTCCTGCAAACAAATATGACTTTGAAACATCTTATGGTTACTTTACGAGACCAACTCACATTGAATCTAGCAAAAATAATCAAGGATGGAGCCGGCCCTAAATCTTTGGAACAACTGCTCTCAAAGCACCTTATGAAGAGATAATCCTCAAGGATCATGGTTCATTTGTGCATGGATCGGTTGCCAAGAAAGCACCAAAAATCTAGCATATTATTGTTAAGCCACTTAAGAAGAAGTAGCCATGTGTATGATGCAATCATGAGGCCTCTACTTTTAAGTCCGTGGCTCCAGCTAGACCTCCCATTCAAAAGGTGAAGCATGAGAATAAGAGAAGGTACAATCAATTTGATTGTTGGTGATGTGGCAAGGTTGGTCACTTTGCCGTGGATTGTTGGTTTAATCCTTTGAATTTCAAGACTCTACAAGTTAACAGTGCCAGAATGATCCCTCGCAACGTTAACACTCCAAGTGGCAGTCATCTAACAAGAAACCATGGACCCAAATCTATTAGGGTTCCTAAGGGCAATTGATTCTTGAATGCAGGTATGTGTAAAGGCCAACAAAATGCCTATCTGTAATTTGGACAGTGGATATTCACGACACATGACCGGAAAAAGGAGCCTATTACAGAGTTATAACCAGTGAAAGACGACCCACAAGTTATCTTTGGCAGATCTGAACGGGGAATTACAAAAGGCTACGGTACGATTACAAATGGTATAGTCTCTTTCACAAACGTTGCTTATGTTAAAGGATTACAACATAATCTCATTAGCATAAGTCAATTATGTGACAAAGGCTATATGGTAGAGTTCTACAAGGACAAGTGCTTGATAAAGTCATCTGATACGTTAGAAACTATTTTAACAGGCACTCGAAGTAGAAATATTTTCTGCTTGAATTTTTTATGTTTAGAATCTTCTACACTAGTGTGCCTTTTAGCAAAAGATAGTGCATCTCTTTGTGACCAATAACATAAGAGACTAGCACATTTTAATTTCAAAACTATAAGTATGTTATTTTCTCACAACTTAGTGTGTGATGCAACTGATGTTAAGTGCATTAAAGAGAGACCTTGTCATGCATACCAAATGGGTAAACAGACTTGGGCTACCTTTAAGAGCATTATTGGCAATGATTCTACCAGGTGTTTTTGTCTGCTCCATATGGACTTATTTGGTCTCATGCTAGTTCATAGTTTAGGAGGTAAAGCTTACACGTTGGTTATTTTGATGACTACTCATGTTTTGCTTGGGTATTCTTTCTAAAACACAAGTCAGACACCTTTGATTCTTTCACCATCTTTGTTAGGCAGATCTAGAATGAACTTAACTGCTCTGTGGTAAAAATTAGAAGTGACCATGGAACAGAATTCAAGTCTGGGGTCATGATAGAGTTTTGTGAAAGCTTAGGTATTTTTCATGAGTTTTCCTCTCCTCGTACTCCACAACAAAATGGAGTTGCTGAGAGAAATAATAGAACACTCATTGAGGCTTGCAGAACAATGTTGAATGATTCTTCAGTACCAGAGTACTTCTGGGCTGAAGCTGTCAACGCTGCTTGCCACATGTAAAACAAAGCACTAATCAATAAGAATCATCGTAAGAAACCTTATGAACTTCTGAAAGGCAAGAAACCAATTGTGTCTTATTTTAGAATTTTTGGCAGTAAATGCTTCGTACTTAACAATGAGAAGTATTATAAAACTAAGTTTAGTGAAAAGTGTTTTGAAGGTATTTTCGTAGGCTATAGTAGCCATAGTAAGGCATATAGGATTTTCAACAAGATAACCCTGGTTGTAGAAGAAACTTTTAATGTTATATTTGATGAGATGAGCATGCTTCATAGCAGCTCTTCTAGTGCCTTTGTTGATGATGCAGGTGCTAAACTAAAAGAGCTTAGCCTGGAAGAAGCAGCTAAAGAAGATGCTCCAAGGTTAATTGAAGTGAACACTCCCTCCTTACTTGAGGAAGAAGAACCTCAAGAAGAAGAAGATGCACCAAAAGTGATAGAATCTCCTGGTGGTATGAACGATGAAAGAAATCTAGTGATCAGGCACTCAAGAGATCACCAAGTTGAGCAGATCATTGGAGATACTCGTGCTGGAGTGAGAACAAGAAGAGGTGCAGCTAACGAAGTTCTGCACTTGAGTTTTCTTTCTCAGATTGAGCCAAAGAAATTTGATGAGGCAAAAGAGGATGCTTCATGGATCATTGCAATGCAAAAGGATCTCAATCAGATCAAAATGTGTAAAGTTTGGAAGCTAGTACCAAGACCCAAAGGACAAAATGTCATAGGGACGAAATGGGTCTTCAGAAACAAGCTGGATGAAGAAGTTGTGATCATCAAGAACAAAGCCAGACTTGTAGCTCAAGGTTATAGACAAGAAGAAGGGATTGACTTCGATCAGACTTTTGACCTAGTGGACAGACTCAAAGCGATCAGGTTGTTCTAGCATATGTTGATCACAAGGGATTCAAGGCCTATCAAATGGATGTGAAGTCAGACTTCCTTATTGGTAACTTAAAGGAAGAAGTATACGGAGAACAACCCCCAGGTTTTGTTGATTCCTCCCTCCCTGAATATGCTTATTTCTTACGCAAAGCTCTATATGGTCTTAAACAAGCTCCCCGAGCTTAGTATGAGACTCTCTCTAGCTTTCTTCTTGAGAACAAGTTCACAAGAGGAAAGATAGATAAGACATTATTTCTTAGGGAAGTAAAAGGCAAGATTTTGCTAGTGCAAATCTATGTAGATAATATTATATTTAGATCTATAGATGATAACCTCTGCAAAAAGTTTTCTAACTTGATGCAAGGAAAATTTGAAATGAGTAGTATGGGTGAGCTGAAGTATTTTGTCGGACTTCAGGTGAAATAATTTGAAGATGGAATTTTCATCTCTCAGACAAAGTTCACCAAAGAGTTGACTAAGAAATTCTGAAAGGAGAACGCAACCTCTATGAGGACACCAATGGGTTCGACTATGACTCTGGATAAGGATGAGAAAGGGAAACCTTTTGATGAAACCAAGTACAGAAGCATAATTGGATCCTTGCTTTACCTCACTGCCAGTAGGCCAAATATAATATTTTCAACATGTGTACGTGCTAGATTTCAGGTGAACTCTAAGGAATCTCATTATGCCGCTGCAAAGAGGATTTTGAGATATCTTAATGTTACACCAAATCTTGGCTTATGGTACCCACGAAATAATGACTTTTAGCTAACTGGTTTTTCAGATGCTGATTATTCAGGTAGCAGGGATGAAATAAAAAGCACTTCCAGGACTTGCTAATTCCTTGGAAGGAGGCTTATTTCTTGGAGTAGCAAGAAGCAGAATTGTGTAGCAATTTTCACTGCAGAATTAGAGAATATCTCCATAGGCAGTTGTTGTGCACAACTTCTATGGATCAGGAATCAGTTAGAAGATTACTGTACAACCTATATTTTCTGAGGGTGAGACCCACTCAAGGCCACATAGGCAGAAGTCGAAGTCAAAGGTCAAAGTAGAAGCCAGGATTAAAAGAGCCAAGACAACTCAGCTAGCAGGAATAATAGAAGACATGGGCGAGTATAAGCGGTCATGTGCGATCATCCCCTCATACTCGCCAAGGTGGGCGCCTAGAGCCGATACTAGTCGAAGCTAGGCGAGATCCCCCTAAATATCACATAGTCGCCGGCTTGGACTGGGCTATAAATAAGACCCCCCTCCCCTTTGGTTTTCCTATAAATAGGACCCCAGAGGTACTTGGATGGGCACTTTTGGCTGAGCTTTCGGAACCCTACTTTCGAACTCTTGGACCCATCATCCTTGGCCGTCACTCTTGATACTCGCCAGATCGATGCCTTCCCCGTAACCTGCTCGGCCATCTTTGGTTGTGAAGGGAAAGCCTCTTCTGAGCTTCTGGGTACGTGATGGGACCTCTCTACCGCAGCACATGGGGTCCAGTTGATATTATTCTAATCTCTTCGTCGTTTCCAGTTAAGCCATCTAGTTGGACTGCTAGGCGAGTAGCCTCCGGTTGCATTTATCCGAATTTTGGATCCTAGGATTTTCTTGGCTTCAACACTTTGGTGCGGTGAGCGTTGATCAAAGTCAGAGGAAGAAAGTCTGGTGAGAAGGCGAGATGGTCAAAGTCAGCGACCATGAAGGAGCTGATGGTAACTCGGCAGGTGGAGGCGAGTTCACACATCGTTTCGAGGTGACCATGCGAGCAGCGATTCTTCCTCACACAGAGTGCACAGCGACCTTGCCTCCTCACGTGACTTTATCCGAGGATGGAGGTCCCCCTCGGCGAGCAGGGTTGGAGCATGTGGAGGAAGAGCCAGAGCGACCCAGGAGGCCGTTATTCTATCAGCAGAGCTCGCAAGGAATTCGATTCCGCGAGACAGAAGACCAGGCGAGATCCCATAATACTCGACCATATGGCGAGTATGGAGGGGGTGCTCGCCAAGTTAAGGATCATCGCCAGTCAGGTGGGGGGAGCCCATTCTATGAGGAGATCCTTGTTGCTCCCATGCTGGAGGGCTTCAGTGAGCTAGTAATGACATACTATTCTAGGAGGGATGACCCTGTCTGACATCTCCAATAGTTCAAGAATGTAGTCTCCATCCGAACCATGTCTGACTCCTTCAAGTGTAGACTTTTTGCAATCACTCTCCGGGGAAAGGCCAGGGAATGGTTCCACCAGCTGGCCACAGGTTTTGTCTACTACTTCGAAGACTTGTGCCGAGGCGTGACGATGCGATTTTCCATGACCAAGAAGAGGAAGAAAGAGGCAATGACCCTCTTTAATTTGGTGCAAGGGGTGCAGGAGACATTGGGGAAGTACATCGACCACTTTCAGGAGGAAGTGTTGGACATCTATGAGGTGGATGTCTTCTGAAAGTGAGGTATTAGATCTTAGATTTACTCTAGAGGGGGGGGGGGGTGAATAGAGCATTAAAAGTTTTTAACTTATTTGATAGCAGAATTAAAATACTGATATATATATATATATATATATATGTGTAATAGAGTGAGTAGAAAGACAAAATAATAAACACAGCACAGTGCAAAAAATAACACAAATACGGCAAGACACAAGGATCTATAGTAGTTCCCCAATCAATCTAGGTACATCTACTCTTCTACCACCCTAGGTAGGAATCCACTAGGTTTTTGATCAGGTGCCCTATCACCACTGAAATTTTTGATCAGGTGCCCAAACACCACTGAGCTTTTGATCAGGTGCTCGAACCAAACCACAGGTTTTTGATCAGGTGCCCTGCCACCAATGGTTAACTTTTGAAGGGAGTTAAACCCTATACAAGATGGGGTAAAAAGAATAAACAAAAAGAGTTTATGAAGTTCTTCTCTTTCAATAAGATTTGAGAGAAGACTAGTGGATTGTTGTTGTTGTAAAGCTCCCCCTGTCTGATAGAATTTGTTGACAGTTGGTGAATCTTTCTCTTGGTTCAAGAAGACTGAGAATCAACAAATGTTTTTGAGAGAAGATTTCAGATGTTCTCAGAAAATGAGGATGCTGTTGTAGAAGATGAAGATTTCTGTATCTCTGAGTATTTTACAAGTATCTTCTATATCTTCTCTTTTCTGTATTGTATCCACTGGTATATCTCTTTTTGTATCTCTTGTATTCTGATTCTAAAATTCAAATCTTCTGATAAGGAATAGAATAATCTGAGATAAATATTCCTTGGAACTGCAATAATAAACATTCTGATTCTGCAGAGACTTTAATTCCTTTTTAATGAAAGTTTCTTTTTCCAAAATATGTCAACGACTAGATTCTCGAAAGAAGAGAATAGAATGAATATATAAAAAGGAAAGATGAAATCTTGTCTTATCTGAAGATGAATAAGTCCAAATATATGAATAGATCCGTTGCTGGATAGTCGATCTGAGTTCAGAGAAAACAGATAACTGATTCTTCAGAAATTGACAAGCTCTAAAAGGAATTTCGACGAACAGGAAGTTGAGTTCATCGATCTCAATCAGGAGTTCGTCGTACTGAACACTGAGTTACTAATTCATCAAACAGAACACTGAGTTCGTCGATCTCAATCAGGAGTTCGTCGAATTGAAAGATAGAAACTGCAGAACTGCTTGAAGGACTGATTTCGTCGAGCTGAAGATCAAGTTCGTCGAATTGATTCACAATTTTTATCAAACTCAGGAAGGAGTTCGTCGAACATCGAAAAACTTAGAATTTCCTAAGTTCTAGCTGACTTAGACAAGCTTAAACCTTGACCCTAAGACTATAAAGTGGGTCAACTTGAGTCCTAATCATAGATGGTGATCCTATCCCAAATTAGTAATAGGGTTGTTCCAACAATCTCCCCCTATTTGGGTTAGGATACTATTTGACAAATATAAATAAAACAAACAACAACCACAGAGCATATATATCTGACAGAATTTAAATTTCATTTCAGCAGAAAAAAAAGAATACTCTGAGTTTAGAAAGTTTTACACTGAAAGAAGAACTTAGCAAAACCAAACAATCAAGAGCTTTTCTTTGAAGAGGGTTTGAATATGATTTCTCTGTTAGGGTTCTCAGATTCTCTTTTGCTCATATATAGGTCATTAGCACCCAGCAGGGTTTGAGATGAAGCATGAGGAACCACTGCAGCTGGGTGCAACCTTAGGTAGTCTTCAGCATTGAAGAGATGCCTTGAGCTGTATCTTTCAAATTCTTGTCTTCTGAATTCAGACATGGTTGTAAATTGGGAATAGTCTTTTCCTTCTGCTTTGGCTTTATTAATTTGAGCAGTAGCAATTGATTCTCTGTATCTAGCCATGTAAGCATTCTTTTCTGAATCTGGATTAATTGGAGATGAAGGTCTTTCATCAAGATCACTGGACTGATATGAAGATTGAAGATCTTGAGCATTTATTTTTCTGTGAAATGATCCATCAGAGACATGATATTTGTAAACTGAGGAAGGAGCTCTGGCAAATCCTAGGGGAGGAGCTTTGGCTGATCTTGAACTGTAGGAGCCACTAGAACTTCTATGACTTTCTCCTGATCTTCTTGAATGCTGAGGGAAAGATTTCTTTCTCCTATTATTCTCATTTCTGGAGAATCTCATCCATACTGTAGAATCCTTGGTGAGAGTGATGTTATTCAAAATGTAATAGGGAATGTCATTATTAGAGGAAGGAAGTTTGGGAACAGCCGTTGCTTTGCTTCTGGATTTCCTTTTCTTTAAGGATGAATCATCAGAATCATTATCATCATCATCATCATTATCATCAGAAAGCTGAGCATGGTTAACATACAGATCATCAAGAACTTGAAGAGCATTCTGATCATCTTGCTCAATATCCTGTGGTAGAGGGGAATCATCATACACAAAAGTTGGAGGAGATAGGTGGAATCATCATAGACAAATGTTGGAGGTGAGTTCACCAAGCCAACTTCTTCTGTAACTACAACTGTAACTGCAATTGGAACTTGAACTGGAACTGGAATACTTTTGATGATTTTCATTAGCAAAACCAAGTCTATTGGAGCAAAATAGGGAACTATAGCCTTTGAACTAACTTGATGCTTAGGCAGACAATTGAAAACAAAATTGAATTTTGATAATAAGGAAAGAATATCTACTGAAGGATTAATATAAATATTATTCACTGAATATATAACTAGAATAAATAACTCTGAAGCTGCAACTGATTCTGTATTAACTGAATCAATAATTATATCTGAATCTACATTAACTGGAGCTTCTTCATTAAGCATCTCCCCCTGCCTAGGTTCAGGAAGACCTAAATCTAGGCCCGTAGAAGAAGGGATAGGTGTAGAGGAGGTAGGGAAGGACGCAATCTTGGAAGAGAGGTCAGAGATGGCTTGAAGAACTAGAGCTAACTTCTCATATAGTAGTGCTAACAGCCTAGGAGAGATATGGTTGAAAATCTGATCAGCAATGGACGAGAAATCAACATACACAAAGTCAGATGTATGCTGAGAAGATGAGGGCGCTGGAATGGATGATGAAGGAATAGAGGAGGGTAGGAAGATGTTTGTGGCATCTGAGATGGGTGGAAGATTATCCACATGGATAGGTGATTGAGGTGGAGCATGTTGAGGAGATAGAAGGTCAAATGAAGGAGGGGGAATAAAGGGGGGAAGGGAAGCTTCATTTGCAATAGATGAGGATGGAAACTCTACAAACTGATTTGTCTGGAGGAGGAGAAGAAGGCAATGAGGAGGGAGTGTCTATGAGACAATTGGAGGGAAAAACTTCTTCAGTAGTGATGTTCTAAAGAGGTTGAGATGGGATGGGAGTTGAAGATTCAGAGAGAGGAACTTATGTTAGGGTTGAGGGAGTGACTGTATCAGTCCTTGTGCTTTCAGAAATACTCCTGGAAGTTTCTGCCCTTGGAGTCCTCTTGGGAATCACTCTCTCCCATTTACCAAAGAGAGTTGAAGTTAGCCTCTTGCTTGCATTGATAAAGACTGTTGGTGACACCAACAGCTCTGGGAATTTAGCTTGAAGAACAATGCCTAAGACCCTGCCAAAGCAAACACTCATTTTGCTTTGCTTCTTCTTGATGGATTCAAAAAGAATCAATCCCCAGTTGACCTGCTTCATTTCCACCAAGGCCACCATCAAAAGAAATTGGTGCCTAGTAATATAGTCATGAGCAGAGGTTTTTCCAGTAAAACCTTTCCAACAATATCAGCCAAGAATTGGTATGCAATAGACAAATTCTTTTTCAGAAGATGATTAGGGTTTCCACTGGAGTGACCCATTTTATCCAACTCAACATTAAACTCATCAGAAGTAATATCCAAATCATCATTACCATTTATCAAACCAAAAACTCTTGTGTAAATCTCTGGGGAAAAAGAGACCTGGGTTCCTGAAATGGTTCCTGATATGGTTGTTGCATTCAGTGACTAAATAGTGTGTACCCATTCCTTTATCTCTGCAACTGGTAGCTTTATCCTTGTAGTCATAAACATCCTTAACTGTTGTTCTTCAAAGAGTTGAAGAATGTCCTGGAAAATCTGGTCAGTATGGGCAAAGGATTCCATATCTATATCAAAACCTGCGTCGAACTTCATGGAAGAGATCACTGCCTGATAGATTGCCATGAATACCTGCAAGAGAAAAAGATCAAGTGCAAAGGAACTGGAGGGAGGCAATAGCAAGTTCTATAGGCGCAAAGACGAAATGGAATCAAAATTTGATTATAAAGAAAGAGATCGGAGAAAGCGCAAACATTCGTTGAACGGGGTTCGGCTAAACCTAATAAAATTAGAAGTCGAAGAGTCTTGGGCCTCATCAAACTGCGTTCGACGAAAGATAAATTTTCGTTGATCTCAGTTCGAATAAAGAGCTAGCTTCGTCGATCTCTAAATCTAATAGATTTCATCGATCACCATTCGACGAACGACTAATTTTCGTCGTTCTCCTTTTGATGAAAAGAGGGGATAATTAAAAAAAATTCATTAAATTATTGAATCTTCATCTATCATTCCTAGTTGATTTATAAAGAAGATGTGCTTCTTTTTATCCAAAGTTTTGGTGAAAATATCAGCCCTTTGTAAGTCAATAGGAATAAATTATAGGCAAATTTTATTTTTATCCACATTATCTCTAATAAAGTGGTGCCTAATTTCTATGTGTTTAGTCCTACTACGGAGTACTGGATTTTGTGTTATAGATATTGCACTAGTATTGTCACAAAATATAATTGATTTGTTTAAGTTAATACCATAATCTAGAAGTTGATTTTGTATTCACAGAATCTGTGAGCAGCAACTGCCAGCAGCAATATATTCTGCTCCAGCTGTTGATGTAGACACAGATGTCTATTTCTTGCAAAACCAAGACACAAGCTTATCACCAAGGAACTGGCAAGTTCCGGATGTTCTTTTCTTGTCTACTCTACATCCAGCATTTTCAGAATCTGAGAATACAGTTAATTCAAAGTTTGATGCAGTTGGATACCAAATTCCTAGATTTAGACAACCCTTTATATATCTCAAAATTCTTTTTAATAAAATAAGGTGAGATTCTTTGGGGTTAACTTGGAACCTAGCACAAATGCATGTAGCAAAGATTATGTCTGGTCTACTAGCTGTTAAGTAAAGTAAAGAGCCAACAATTGCTCTATAGACTTTTTGATCAACAGGTTTCCCTGATTCATCATTGTCTACAGCAGCATTGGAGGGAATGGGTGTTTTCATAGAGGAGGAATCAAACATACCAAATCTTTTCACTAATTCCTTAGCATACTTGGATTGTGATATGAATATCCCATTAGGAGTTTGCTTCGCTTGAAGGCCAAGGAAGTAAGATAACCCACCCATACTACTCATTTCAAATTTGGATTGCATTAGGTCAGAAAACCTTTTGCATAAATTTGAATCAGTAGAGCCAAAAATAATATAATCTATATAAATTTTAACTAGTAAAGTTTGATTTTTATGTATCCTGAAAAATAAAGTTTTATCAACATTGCCTCTACAGAATTTGTTCTCTAAAAGAAAATTAGTTAGGGTCTCATACCATGCTCTGGGAGCTTGCTTGAGACCATAAAGAGCTTTATTAAGCTTAAATACCTAGGAAGAGTGAGTTGGAGAGATAAAACCTGGTGGTTGTTCCACATATACTTCTTCTTTGATATCTCCATTTAGAAAAGCACTCTTCACATCCATCTGATAGACTTTAAACTTCTTGTAGGCTGCAAATGCAAGAAATATCCTGATACCCTCAAGTCTTGCAATAGGAACAAAGGTTTAATCATAATCAATTCCTTCTTCCTGAGTGTATCCTTGGGCTACCAATCTGGCTTTAATCCTAATTATCAAGCCTTGATCATCTAGCTTGTTCCTAAAGACCCATTTGGTGCCAATAACTGGATGGCCCTTTGGTCTTGGAACCAAATCCAAGACTTTGTTTCTTTCAAATTGATTGAGTTCCTCTTGCATTGCAAGAATCCAGTTTGGATCTTGTTCTGCATCTATTATGGATTGAGGTTCAATTTGTGATAGGAAACAAGTATGCATCTGATTTTGGTAGAGTTGATGCCTTGTTTGAACACCTGCTGAGATGTCTCCAATAACTTGAGATATTGGATGATCTCAGTGATGTGATCAACAGTTGGAATATAATGGGTTCAGAAAGAGTTTCCTCTTGAGGGATTTGATCAGCTGCCACTTGATTAGAATTATCAGCATGATCTTCTAGATTATCTTCTTCTTCACTGTCTTCAATAGTTTGTGTTGATGAGAGTTATTGGAACAACCCAATTATTAATTTGGGCTAGGATCACTATTTGTTGACTAGGACTAAGTTGACCCCCATTGTATACTCTAAGGGTCATGGTAATAGGCTGCTAGAACTTAGGAAAAGCTAAGTTTCTGCGTTCAATGAAATTCTATCTTCGTTCGACGAACTCCATTCTGAATTCGACGAACGGCGTGCTCCAGCTCATCGAATCAAGTATATCTCTCAGTTCGACGAACTTCATATTGAGTTCGACGAACTCCTTCCTGTGTTCGATGAATGTGCTTCTCAGATCGACTAATTCACTTCTTCCAGCCAGATTCAGTTGTTTATCCTTCAGTTTGACAAACTCCAACTTGATCTCGACGAACTCTAGTCTGCATTCGACGAATCAGTAACAGAAGTTCAGTTCGACGAAATCAACCTTCAGCTCGACGAACTCAACCTTCAGATCGATGAATCCTTATCTCAGCTCGAAGAATTTCAGACAGATCAGTTATATATTATTCTCTGATCTCAGATCAACTAAATCAGTAACGGATCTATTCTATCTTCTATTCTAGATAAGTCAAGGATTAAATCCTTCCTTTTATTTTATTCCTTTCCATTGTCTTCTCTCGAGAAAGTAGTCATTTGGCTTATTGGAAAAGGATATCATTTATTGAAAAGGAAAAGGAATTAAAGATTCAGATTGCAGTTCCAAGACACAATCAATTCTGATTATTATATTCCTTATTCAGAGGATTTGAAATTCAAATCAGAGATATAATGTCAAAGGAAAAGAAAGATCTGTAACACAACAAGATAGAAAAAGAAAGGATTACAATATTAGTCGACAGGGAAGATACATTCTAGAGGAAATACACAAAGTCAGAAAGAGTTTTACAGTGTTCATCCTCAACAGCAGCACACTTTCATCCTCGGAGAACAACAATCTTCATACTCTCAGTTCTCAGTTGTTGATCTCAAATCTTCAAGAGCAACAACAAATCTGAGAAACATTGTCTCTCAGATTCATCAGCTATCAGGAAGATTTGCTTTACATTCAAGTGAAAGCTCCATCAATCAACTGTCAACCATTTCTATCATACATGGGGAGCTTTACAACAAGAAATCCACTAGTCTTCTCTAAGCTTATTGACAGAGAAGAACTTCATAACCCTCTTTATCCCATCTTGTACATGGTTCTAACTCCCTTCAAATGTTAACCCTTTGGTGGCAGGGCACCTGATCAAAAACCTGTGGTTGGTGACCTGATCAAAAGCTCAGTGGTGTTTGGGCACCTGATCAAAAACCCATTGGTGATAGGGCACCTGATCGAAAACCTAGTGGATTCCTACCAAGGGTGGTAGAAGAGTAGATGTACCCAGGTTTATTGGGGAACTACTATAGATCCTTGTGTCTTCTGTGTTTGTGTTTATTTTTTTGTACTGTGCTGTGCTGTGTGTTCTTTATTTGTTTTTATAACTCACCCTGTTATACACATATAAATATCACTATTTTAATTTTGCTATAAAAATAAGTGAAAAACTTTTAATACTCTATTCACCCCCTCTAGAGTAAATCTAAGATCTAACCTCCCTTTCCTTTTATATCAGAGATTACTTTCAACTGATATCAGAGGCCTTTCAATTGGCATCAGAGGTTGGTTGATTCTTTACAGGCTAACACTTGAATCCAAAGATCAATTAGATCTTAATTTCCTCTAGAGTTTTCTTTTTGCTAAAAACTCATGGCACAGAACAAAGATTACTCAAGCACAAGACCTCCTATGTGCAATCTAAATAAGTTTGCATTATGGAAGGCAAGGATCAAATTATATATGAATTCTATTGAAGAAGATATCTTTAATGTTATTTTGATAGGATCTCCTACTCCTACAACAACAAGCACTAAAACAACAACAAACAATAATGTTGTTCCACCTCCTGAGTGGAAAGAAGCTCAAAAGAAGCAGGGAATTGCTGATGCCAAAGCAATGAATATATTGGCACAGACAATGTCTGATGACATCTTTCAAAAGGTTGTGGAATGCACCTCAGCAAGGGACATCTGGACATCCCTCAACAACATGGTTGAAGGATCTGCAAATGAGAGAAAAGATAGAAGATCTCATCTCATCTCTCAGTATGAGAATTTCAAGAAAGGAGAAACTGAGTATGTTGCAGATATGTACAATAGACTCAGCCTCATAATCAATGAGCTGAAGTCTCTAGACAAAGTAATCTCCATCACTGAAGTCAATGATAAGATCTTGATGTGCTTCCCCAGCAAATGGGACTCTAGGATCTATCCAATCAAGAAAGACAGAAGCCTCAATGAGATCTCTACTGAGACCTTATTAGGCAAGCTTAAATCCTATTAGTAGCTTATCAAGTCCAGAGAAGCTGAACAATCTACTTCCTCACCAGCATCCAAGAAGGAAAGAAGCATTGCTTTCCAAGCAACTGAAGAGGAAGATAAAGCTCCAGGAGAAGTGGAGTTTATGTGTCTTCTAGCCAAGAGATTCTATAAGATGGCTAGAAAGGATTTCAGAAAGAAGGATCTCAAATCAAAAGAAAAGCCAAGGTATGGCAAAACTAATTTTAAAGAAATTATTTGTTGTGGTTGTAGGAAACCTGAACATATTCTACCTAAGTGTCCAGAGAATCAAAAGAATGAAAAGAGAAAAGAGAAAGAAGAGAAAAGGCACTCCAGCAAGCCATCATCCCACAAACACAAACATAAGGGAAGAGGGTTTGTAGCTGAATCTTAGAGTGAAACAGAATCAGAATCTTCCTCTAGTTCTTCTGAAGATGAAGAACAATCAAATGAAAAAGACCAATGCTTGATGGATATATATGACTCAAGCAGTGAGTCAGAAAATGCATCATCATCCAGCTCCAGTGATGATGAGGATGATGAAGAAGAAAGAAGCTTCTACATGATGACTATCAATGCCTCAGGAAACAATTCTGAAGAATCAGAATCTGAAATTGACAGTGATCAGGTAATTTCTACCTTTTTTTCAATTCAAATGAATTCAAAGATGAATTCAGAGCTCTTTGTATAGATTTAATCAAATCTGAGAAAGAGATAACCTCTCTCAGAAATCAGTTGGCTGAAATGAACCAACTAAGTGTAGAAAATGTCAAACTTAAGAAAGATTTAGCTGCCTCCAGAGAACACATTGTTCTCATTGAGAACAAGTTGTCTGAAGCTAAGAAGTTTGAAGAATCCCTCAATGGGAGAAGTATCAAACTGATGGACATCACAAGCACAATGAATGCCAAACTTAGTGGCAGACTGGGCTTGGGTGCATCATCAAGTGAGCCACATTTTATTAAGAGAAACATCTTATCTACACCAGTAAAATTTATTTCTGCTAAGAACAAAGAGGCAGTAGATGTTAGAAAGAATATTTCAAGCAAGAATATTAAGAATAAAGGAATTCAATAGAATTCATCGAATGGAGCTCGATGAAATCACACAAATTCATCAAACGGAGCTCAACAAAAGCTGAACTCAGAGTTCCAGTATAATTATCCATCGAACGGCGCTCGCCTAGTTCGTCGAATCGGGAAAATTTACTGAAATTCAGAAGAATTTCAATTCTAAATATGCTAAGAATCCTTTTACTGAGTGGATAATTCCTCTAAGGAGATATCATCCACAAGGCTATAAGGATCAGCCTGAGATGTCTTTCATTTCAAATTTTTGTGGAAAGACAAAAGGACCCAAGATAGTCTGGGTCAAGAACAACTAAAATGATTTTTGTTTTGCAGGTACAAGGCTATCCAAACATAAAAGAACAATGGTACTTGGATAGTGTGTGCTCAATGCATATGACAAGGCTTGGACCCAAAGTGATCTTTGGCAAGGCAAGGCTTGGACCTAAGCAACTAGAAGGCAAGGCTTGGACCCAAAGTGATCTTTGGCGACTCCAATTGTGGACAAACCAAAGGTTATGGACAGATCAAAGTTGGAGCAGTCGCCTTCAAAGAGGTAGCTTCTGTCAAGGGTCTCAAGCATAACCTCATTAGCATAAGCCAGTTATGTGATGAAGGTTATCAGGTAACTTTTAACCAGTCCTTATGTCTTATTACTAATAATAAACACATAAATGTGTTATCTGGTATTAGACATGGAAACATTTATTTAATCAATTTTGACTCTGCCAATACAGATATTTGTTTATTTAATTCAATAAGTAAAGCAAATGAATTATGGCATAAAAGGCTAGGACACATTAACCTTAGAACTATCTCTAAGCTCTCTAAGGACAATCTTGTTAGAGGACTGCCTTCTAGTTCATACAATAAGGAAGGACTCTGCAGGGCTTGTCAATTAGGAAAGCAAATTATGAGTTATTTTAAATCTTTATCCAAGAGTGATTCACCTAGGATTCTGTACTTACTGCATTTGGATCTCTTTGGACCCACTGCAATACAGAGTCTAGGAGGGAAGCATTACTCTCTAGTTATTGTAGATGACTTCTCAAGATTCACTTGGGTTTTCTTTCTTAGGAACAAGTCTGACACCTTCAGTGTTCTGACAGACTTTCTCACGTCCATCAAGATTGAGTACTCTAGTATAGTTGCATTGATCAGATGTGATCATGGCACTGAGTTTGAATCTCTTCTGATGAGAGAATTCTGTGGAAAAGAAGGGATCAGGCAGTGTTTCTCTGCTCCTAGAACTCCTCAACAAAATGGGGTAGCTGAAAGGAAAAATAGAACCTTAATTGAATCAGCAACTACATTGCTTGCTGATGCACACTTGCCACTCTCTTTTTGGGTAGAGTTAGCGAACACAGCTAATTATGTGTTGAACAGAAGCCTGATACATAAGCTTAAGGGTAAAACTCCCTATGAGTTACTTAAGAATAAAAAGCCTAAGTTTAACTATTTTAAGATATTTGGCTGTAAATGCTATGTGCATAACAATGACAAGAAGTATCTAAGGAAAATTGAAGCAAAAGCTGCTGAAGGTATATTCCTTGGATATTCTCTTTCTAGTAAAGCATACAGAGTGTACAACAAATCAACTCTTAAGATAGAAGAGTCCATGCAGGCATCTTTTGATGAAACTAATATGTTAATTGAGGAGAGGAATACCACCTCTACCAAAGATACTTTGCAGGTACCAGCTCCATGTGAAGAACTCAATGGATTGGATCTACAGAATGAAGAGTCTCCACTTCGATCAACTAAAATTATTGAAGACAGTGAAGAAGAAGATAATTCAGATCTTGCTAATAATTCAAATCAAGTGACAGCTGATCAAATTCCTCAAGAGGAAACTATTACTGAACCAACTCCAACTGTTGATCACATCACAATTAGAGATCATCCAATATCTCAAGTCATTGGAGATATTTCAGCAGGTGTTCAAACAAGGCATCAACTACACCAAAATCAGATGCATACTTGTTTCCTATCACAAGTTGAACCTTAAACCATAAAAGATGCAGAACAAGATCCAAACTGGATTCTTGCAATGCAAGAGGAGCTCAACCAATTTGAAAGGAACAAGGTTTGGGATTTGGTTCCAAGACCAAAGGGTCATCCAGTCATTGGCACTAAATGGGTCTTCAGGAACAAGTTAGATGAACAAGGCATAATTATCAGAAATAAAACAAGATTGGTAGCCCAAGGATATTCTCAGGAAGAAGGAATTGATTATGATCAGACCTTTGCTCCTGTTGCTAGACTTGAAGCTATCAGGATTTTTCTAGCCTTTGCTGCTTTCAAGAAATTCAAAGTATATCAGATGGATGTGAAGAGTGCATTCTTGAATGGAGACGTCAAAGAAGAAGTCTACGTGGAACAACCACCAGGTTTTATCTCTCCAACTCACTCTTCTTATGTATTTAAGCTTAATAAAGCTCTCTATGGTCTCAAGCAAGCTCCTAAAGCATGGTATGAGACCTTAGCTAATTTTCTTTTGGAGAACAATTTCTGTATAGGTATTGTTGATAAAACCCTATTTTCCAGGTTACATAAAAATCGAATATTACTATTTCAAATATATGTAAATAATATTATTTTTGGCTCTACTGATTCAAATATATGCAAAAGGTTTTCTAACCTAATGCAATCTAAATTTGAAATGAGTAGTATGGGTGAGTTATCATACATCCTTGGTCTTCAAGTGAAGCAAACTCCACATGGCATATTTATATCACAATCCAAGTATGCTATGGAATTAGTGAAAAAGGTTTGGTATGTCTGATGCTTCTACTATGAAAACACCCATGCCCTCCAATGATGTTGTAGATAATGATGAATCAGGGAAACTTGTTGATCAAAAAGTATATAGAGCAATTGTTGGCTCACTACTTTACTTAACAGCTAGTAGACCTGACATAATATTTGCTACATGTATTTGTGCTAGGTTCCAAGTTAACCCCAAAGAATCTCACCTAATTTTACTAAAAAGAATTTTGAGATATATAAAGGGTTGTCCAAATCTAGGACCCTGGTATCCAACTACATCAGAATTTTGAATTAAATAGATTCTCAGATTCTGATTATGCTGGATGCAGAGTAGACAGGAAATGCACATCAGGAACTTGCCAGTTTCTTGGTGATAGGCTTTTGTCTTGGTTTTGTAAGAAACAGACATCTGTGTCTACATCAACAGCTGAAGCAGAATATATTGCTGTAGGCAGTTCCTGCTCACAGATACTATGGATGCAAAATCAACTTCTAGACTATGGTATCAACTTAAATAATTCAATTATATTTTGTGACAATACTAGTGCAATATCAATAGCACAAAATCCAGTACTCCATAGTAGGACTAAACACATAGAAATTAGGCACCACTTTATCAGAGATAATGTGGATAAAAATAAAATTTGCCTACAATTCATTTCTACTGATTTGCAAAGGTCTGATATTTTCACCAATCCCTTAGATGAAAAGAAACATATCTTCTTTATAAATCAGCTAGGAATGATAGATGGAGATTCAATCAACTAAATTTTTTTTCTACTTATCCCATCATTTCATCGAACGAAGATCGACAAAATTGAGTCTTTCTTTGAATGAAGATCGACGAAATTGAGTCTTTCGTCGAACGGAGATCGACGAAACCTATTAATTTCAGAGATCGATGAAGATAAGTCATTCGTCGAACTGAGATCGACGAAAACTAATTTTTTGTCGAACGCTGTTTGATGAAGGCTAAGTCTTTTCGACTTCTGATTTTATTAGGTATAGCCGACCTAAGTTCTACGAAAGTTTGCGTCTTCTCTGATCCCTCTATATAATCAAACTTTTATTTCCTTTTATCTTTGCACCTACAGAACTTGCTTTTCCCTCCAGTTCCCTTTGCACTTCATCGTTCTTTCTTTTGTAGGTAACAATGGAGATCTCTCAAACAGTTCTTTCCTCAATGAAGTTTGACGCCGGGTTTGATATCAACATCAAGTCATTTGCGTATTCTGATCAAATATTCCAGGACATTCTTCATTTGTTTGAAGAACAACAGCTTAAGAAGTTAATGACCACAAGAATCAAGCTTCCAGTAGTCGAGATAAAGGAATGGGTTTACACCCTTAAGGCAGAGAATGCAACAACTATATCAGGAACAATATCTGGAAACCAGGTTATTCTAACCCCAGATATTTTGACTGAATTTTTTGAGTTATTGAATGGTAATGATGAGTTAGAAATAAGTTCTGCTGAATTTGATATTGCTTTGGTTAAGATGGGTCATTCGTCTGGAAACCCTAACCATCTGTTGAAGAAAAACTTATCCAGTGAATATAAGTTTTTGGCAGATATTGTTGGAAAGGTCTTGCTAGGGAAAACCTCAGCCCATGATAATATAACCACGCACCAATTTCTGTTGATGGTGGCCTTGGTAGAGAAGAAGAAAACCAATTGGGGATTGATTCTTTTTGAATCAATTAAGAAGAAAATAAGCAAGACTAATGTTTGTTATGGCAGAATATTGGGAATTTTTCTTCAAGAAAAGTATCCAGACCTGTTGGTCTCTCCTAAGGTGTTCATAAATGCTAGTGAGAGGCTAACTGCAGCTCTATTTGGAAAGTGGGAAAGGGTGATCCCAAAGAAGATTCCAAGGGAAGATGCCCCAAGGCCAGCTTCTGAAGGCATAAGGACTGACCCAGTCACTCCCCTGACCCTTCCAGAAGTCCCTCCTCTTGATTCTTCCACCCCAACTCCAACACCTCTCCCCTCTCAACCTATTTTTTCTTCTGAAGAAACTCCTCCTCACAATTCTCCAATAAACCCTTCATCCTCATTGCCATCTTCTCCTCCTCTCCAGACACATCAGTCTGAAGAGCCTTCATCCTCTATCCAAGATGATTTCCTTACCCCTCTTGACTCCCTTCCCCCTCCATCATTCAATCTCTTATATCCACCTCAGTCACCCATCCACCCTCGGTCCCCTTTACATCCACAGTCACCTATCCAACCTCGTTCTCCTATTCATAAATATTTTCTTCCACCCATATCAGATGCCACTAACATCTTCATGCCCTTTATTCCACCTTCTATCCCATCATCTTCTCAACATAATCAAGAATTTGTATATGTTGATTTTTCATTCATAGCTGATCAAATTTTTCATCACATTTCTCCCAAGCTCAATGATCTTCTTGATGCAAAGCTTGCTCTAGTGCTTCAAGCCCTATCTGACCTTTCTGCTAAAATTGCTTCATTCCCTACCTCCTCATCTGTCCCTTCTTCTAGGGGCCTATCTTCATGGCTTCCTGAAACTAGGAAGGGGGAGATGTCTCATGAAGAAGCTCCAGTGAATGCAGTTGCAGGTTCAGATATATTTTGTGATGAAGAAGCAGCCCCAACTCCAGTTTTTGAAGAAGCAATTCCAATTCCAGTAGTTCCAGTTTTAGAAGAAATAAATAATATTTCTATTCATCCCTATATAGATATTATTTATTTATTATCAAAGTTCAATACATCTCTCTTCAGCAGTTTGCCTATTCCTTTAGTATATTCAAAAGATATAGTTCCACATACAGCTCCTGCTAATACAGTTGTGTTAAAGAAAATTCTCAAAATTTTTGAAGTTCCAGACCAAATTCCAGTTCTAGTTCAAGTTCAAATTCAAGAATCAGAAGTAGTTGGAGTGATGAATTCACCTCCAACCTTTGTATTTGATGATTCTCCATTACCATATTTTGATAATGTTGATGTTGAGCAAGTTGTTAGGAAAGTTGATGATAAAGTTCTTAAAGACATAGATGAATTATATGATAATCCTCAGTTCTATTCTGATGATGATGAAGATGATGATGATTCAGATGACACATCTTCAAGGAAAAGAAAGTCAAGATCTAAGCCTAAGGCTGCTTCTAATCCTCCCTCTGCTAAGAATGATATTCCCTTCTATATACTGTATAATATCATTCTTACCAGGGATTCCCCATCCTGGATGAGGCTATCCAGAAATGAAGCTAATAAAAGAAAGAAGATGAGGAAGACTGGTTATTACTATGACAAGCCTGTCAAGTATAATAATCCTCCTCCTCCTCCAGCAGCAGGTGCAGCAGGTTCATTAGGACTATCTTCATATTCCCAGAAATCTTTTTCTTAGCAGTAAAGGAGATCAGCTAGTTCAAGTGGTTCTTCCAGTTCTAGTTCATCCAGACCTCCTCCTTCAGGATCATCCAGAACCATTTCCTCAGATTATTAATTTCACATATCTGATGGTTCTTTTCATAGGAAAAAGTTTTCTCAAGATTATCAATCCTCTTATCAGGCCAGTGAAATAGATGATAAGCCTCCATCTCCCAATCCAGAATCAGAAAGAATTTCTCAGATAGCTTGATTCAAGGAATCTATTGCCACAACTCATATTAACAAGGCAAAAGCAAAAGGAAAAGATTATTCTCAACATTCAACTATGTCAGAGTTCAGAAAGAAAGAGTTTGAAAAGTACAGATCAAGACACTTATTCAATGCAAAAGATTACTTAAGGTTGCACCCAGCAGTTGTGGTTCCTCATGCAAAATCTCAAACCATGCTGGGAGCTCAAGACCTTTATATGAGTAAAAAGGAATCAGAAAACCCAAAGAGGCAAATCATATTCAAGCCTCCTTCAGAGAAGAAGTAAAGGTTCTGCCTTTTTGGTTTTGCTATATTTTCTATTTTCAATGTAAATGTATCTAAACTCAGAGCACTATATTTCTTTTATCTGCTGAAAAGAATTTACATTCTGTCAGATATATATATGCTCTGCTGTTTTTCTGTTGTTATTTGATTTTTGTCAAATAGTATCCTAACCCAAATAGGGGGAGATTGTTGGAATAACCCTATTACTGATTTGGGCTAGGATCTCTATCTGTTGATTAGGACTAAGTTGACCCCCATTGTATAGTCTAAGGGTCAAGGTTTTAGGCTGGTAGAACTTGGGAAAAGCTGAGTTTTTGCATTCGACGAAATTCTATTTGTGTTCGACGAACTTCATTCTGAGTTCGACGAACGGCGTGCTCCAGCTCGTCGAATCAAGTATATCTCTCAGTTCGACGAACTCCTTCCCGTGTTTGATGAAAGTGCTTCTTAGATCGACTAATTCAATTCTTCCCACGAGATTCAGTTGTTTATCCTTCAGTTCGACGAACTCCAACTTGAGCTCGACGAACTCCAGTCTGCGTTCGACGAATTAGTAACAGAAGTTTAGTTCGACGAAATCAACCTTAAGCTCGATGAACTCAACCTTCAGATCGACAAATCCTTATCTCAGCTCAATGAATTTCAGACAGATCAGTTATATATTATTCTCTGATCTCAGATCAACTAAATCAGTAACAGATCTATTCTATCTTCTATTCCAGATAAGTCAAGGATTATATCCTTCCTTTTATTTTATTCCTTTCCATTGTCTTCTCTCGAGAAAGTAGCCATTTGGCTTATTGGGAAAGGATATCATTTATTGAAAAGGAAAAGGAATTAAAGATTCAGATTGTAGTTCCAAGACACAATCAATTTTGATTATTATATTCCTTATTCAGAGGATTTGAAATTCAAATCAGAGATATAATGTCAAAGGAAAAGAAAGATCAGTAACAAAATAAGATAGAAAAAAGAAAGGATTACAGTATCAGTCGACAGAGAAGATACATTCTAGAGGAAATACACAAAGTCAGAAAGAGTTGTATAGTGTTCATCCTCCACAGCAGCGCACTTTCATCCTCAGAGAACAACAATCTTCATACTCTCAGTTCTCAGCTGTTGATCTCAAATCTTCAAGAGCAACAACAAATCTGAGAAACATTCTCTCAAATTCATCAGCTATCAAGAAGATTTGCTTTACATTCAAGTGAAATCTCCATCCATCAACTGTCAACCATTTCTATCAGACAGTGGGAGCCTTACAACAACAAATACACTAGTCTTCTCTAAGCTTATTGACAGAGAAGAACTTCATAACCCTCTTTATCCCATCTTGTACAGGGTTCTTACTCCCTTCAAAAGTTAAACCTTTGGTGGCAGGGCACCTGATCAAAATCCTGTTGTCTGTTTGAGCACCTGATCAAAAGCTCAGTGGTGTTTGGGCACCTGATCAAAAACCCATTGGTGATAGGGCATCTGATCAAAAACCTAGTGGATTCCTACCAAGGGTGGTAGAAGAGTAGATGTACCCAGGTTTATTAGGGAACTACTATAGATCTGTGTCTTCTATGTTTGTGTTTATTTTTCTATACTGTGTTGTGCTATGTGTTCTTTATTTGTTTTTATAACTCACTGTGTTATACACATATAAATATCACTATTTTAATTCCGCTATAAAAATAAGTGAAAAATTTTAATACTCTCTTCACCCCCCCCCCCCCTCTAGAGTAAATCTAAGATCTAACTTCCCTTTCCTTTGATATCA
Source organism: Dactylorhiza incarnata (assembly GCA_033032865.1). NCBI lineage: Eukaryota > Viridiplantae > Streptophyta > Magnoliopsida > Asparagales > Orchidaceae > Dactylorhiza > Dactylorhiza incarnata. Next base: position 951,669 of record JAWHQI010000250.1, read on the forward strand.
GAGATTACTTTCAACTGATATCAGAGGCCTTTCAGGAGTAGAGAGTCTTTGTTCTGTAGATCCAATCCATTAAGCTCTTCACATAGAGATGGTGCCTGCAAAATATCTTTGGTAGAGGTGGTATTCCTCTCCTCATTTAACATGTTAGTTTCATCAAAAGAAACATGCATGGACTCTTCTATCTTAAGAGTTGATTTGTTATAAATTCTATATGCTTTACTAGAAAGAGAGTATCCAAGGAAAATACCTTCAACAGCCTTTACTTCAAATTTCCTTAGATATTTCTTATCATTGTTATGCACATAGCATTTACAACCAAAAATCTTAAAATTGTTAACCTTAGGCTTTTTATTCTTAAGCAATTCATAGGGTGTTTTACCCTTAAGTTTGTGTATCATACTCCTGTTCAACACATAATTTGTTGTGTTCACTGCCTCTGCCCCAAAAGAGATTGGCAAATGAGCATCAGCAAGCAATGTAGTTGCTGATTCAAGTAATGTTCTATTTTTCCTTTCAGCTACCCTATTTTGTTGAGGAATTCTAGGAGCAGAGAAACATTGCCCGATCCATTCTTTTCCACAGATTTCTCTCATCAAAAGAGATTCAAACTCAGTGCCATGATCACTTCTGATCAATGCAACTAGAGTAGAGTACTCAATCTTAATGGACCTGAGAAAGTCTGTCAGAACACTGAAGGTGTCAGACTTGTTCCTAAGAAAGAACACCCAAGTGAATCTAGAGAATTCATCTACAATAACTAAAGTGTAATGTTTCCCTCCTAGACTCTGTATTGTAGTGGGTCCAAAGAGATCCAAATGCAGTAAGTACAGAAACCTAGGTGAATCACTCTTGCATACAGATTTGAAACTACTCTTGGTCTGCTTTCCTAGTTGACAAGCCCTGCAGAGTCCTGTTGGATCTTACGGCGCCCTTAGAGGGGGGGTGAATAAGGGAATAAAATTCTTTCTATAATTTTCAAGATAATTACTAAATTGTTTTATAATGAAGGAGATTGAAATAAACAATTTAGATTTAGAATTGAAAACTTAGAACACAATATAATAGAGATTACGCCAAATGATAGAAATCAATTAAACACAAAAGAGACATGATTATATTATATGAAAAAGTGTTTACATAAATTTGATTTCTATATCGCTAGAAATCGGAGGCGTACAAATGTAAATTTCTTTTTGTTTACCAATCCTTCTCCCAAGGATCGGAAGGCTATCACTTGTCTCTCCCTAGACCAAGCCCAAGCCTATCCTCTAGATCTTCCCAAGATCTAGACGTAGCACACAAGGCCACGATTTCCCACCAAGCAACGCAAGGACTTGGACGCTCCGCACAAGGAAGCGATTTTACCCTAAGCCACGCAAGGACTTAGACGCTCCGCACAAGGAAGCGATTTTCCCTACCAATACAAAGTAAAATGTATATAAATGAAAATACAAGATAAAATAAGAACTCCCTAGAAATTCAGATCTCTGAAAGGAAGGTTGAAGCCTCGAGATGATCCTTGATGTAGAAGCGCGTCCGATCTCGTCTTCAATTTCAAACCTTCTCAGCATAAATGGGAGTTCATGAGGTTCTGGAGCTCTCTGGATGGAATGCACTCAGGAAGGGACTTAGAATCTTTAGTGGTTGTAATGCACGAACACAATGTGTCAATTTATAGAAAATTGCTGTCGGAAATTCCGACAGTGACTGTCGGAATTTTCCGACAGCGCAAAACTGCCGGTCATGGTGCTGTCGTGGGCAGTTGTTGTAACCTCCGAGCTGTCGCCTGGGCGACATCGATGTCGGATTTCCGACATCTCAAAACTGCTTTTCGTCGTGCTGCCGTGGGGGAAAGTAGTTGTAACTTCTCTGCTGTCGCCTGGGCGACATTGACTGTCGCCTGGGCGACATTGACTGTCGTGTGGGCGACAGTGACTGTCGCCTGGGCGACATCTCCTCTTCATTTTTGCCATCCGAAACTTCTCCAGACTGTAGATTGAGTCATTCTCATCTCCGAAATGGGGTGGCACATTCCGTAACTCTTCCTGGATTGAAAGTTATGGCCATTTTAAGATCAACACACAAAACTCATCCAACCTGAGACTTGTCGTTCTCGGATCATGCCCATGAACGAGGACTTGTCTCCTCATTGAACCTATACAACCTGGCCACTATAAACACACAAAAAACTAGATCAAATACAACACGGTATTTGTTATTCTCAAACCAAGAGATGCGGAAAGCAAGCTCCAACAATCTCCCCCTTTTGATAATAACAAATACCCATATGAGAAATTAGTGAGTTTATAGATAAGTGCGATAAAAGATATGCATGAATAAAAGGTTTACTGCGTGACAGATTTTACTCCCCCTAAATATATATGTCACTAGATTTCTCATTTTATTCTCCCCCTTTTGTTATTACCAAAAGTGGGTTGTCATGATCGAGCAATAGACGCTTTCCATGAAAACTTTTTAATATACTCCCCCTAAATTGTATTCTCCCCCTAAATGTTATAATTAATTGCAATGGTGCATTATTTAATTATTCTCCCCTTAATCTTCTAGATTTCTTGAATTAATCTCCCCCTTTTGGTATTATCAAAAGAAGGTGGGGTGAGGGTAGTAAGGAGGCATTTAAATAACAAAGCATGATCAAGCTTTTAAATATATGAAATGATAAAGAGTTGAAGCATAGTATATAAAAGAGATTTCAAATAAAAAGATAAGAGTTGTAAGCAAGCGAAAGATTATAAGAAACATCCTTTTTGTAAGCATGAAAAGCATAAGTAAAAATATGAGTTTTAGTTCAAAATTGAAAGATGTTTTAACCTTTTTGAAATCTCAAAGTTTTTCATAAAGATACCAAGCATGAAATGAACATATTAAAGAGAGATTATACTATAATGTTACTCAATTTTAAGTTCAAGAGATACCAAAACATTGTAGAGATCATGATAGGTTATCTAGTGCATTTTTATATAAAGAGTAGTATAGATAAAGCATTAGAATCCAATATTTATGAGAAGAAGTGTTATGAAAGATAATGATGTGCACATAAGTGTATTTTGGGCAATGTTAACAATTGATTTAAATCATCAAAATACAAGACATATGTAAAGTAAAGTGCACAATAAAACATAAGTAAATTACTTTCACACACTTTTAATGCACATAATTTAAATTTTTTTTTAACAAAGTGGTGTAATAACTAAGGTTTGCACAAGCCACTTTACTATTCTTTCCAAGGTGCTCAACCTCACAATGCTTATGAAGACTTATCAGGAGGTTCAAGTAGTGCTTGGTGGAGTTATATTTGTCTACATATATATATTTTTTGTTCACATTTATGAGACAACATTCTCCGAATACACTTGTTTTGCAAACCCAATTTTTTTTTAACTTTTAACCACTTTTCTAAATTTCATAAGTGCAATTCAAATGTAGTGTAGGTAAAAAACTTATGCAAGTTTTAATTCATTGTACAAATACAATACACAAGCAAGCATTTTAGATTTAGACACACATGTTGATTACCAAAATAAGTGAGTGAAATATATCATTATCAATCATAAAACATTTACTCATACTTAGAGGCGTGCTAAGCTTGGTTCTACACATTTTTCAATACAATTGATGCACTTAAATAGATATATCAAAGCATGATAATCAAAACAATGTTCATAGAAATTTCAAGAAATAAATTTTAACATTGTAAATAATTCTAAATAATAGAATTCATACATGCTTGATATTGGCAATAAAGATCATACAGTTTTTTTTTTAAGTTTAATCATTTTTTTAAATCAAATAAAAACAGAAAATCACAAAAACATATTTTTGTAATTTTTGAATTTTGAATTTTTGTAGTAGATTTTTCATAATAAAAAAAAATAACAAAAACATATTTTCGTATATTTTTTTAATTTTGAACTTTTGTAGTTGATTTTTCATAATATGATTAAAAGACACAAATAGCAAAAAAAAAAATTTGTATTTTTGAATTTTGATATTTTGTAGTTGATTTTTCATAATATAAATAAAACAAAAATAACAAAAATCAGAAACACAACAAATAAGTAGAAAATATGAACCAACATATTTTTATGGATTTTCAGAAATTTTAAAAATCAGAAAATTCCAACACCCACGCTAGCGCCGGCGCTAGCGCTAGCGCTGGAAACAGTACTCAATTTTTTGAGAATTTTAAAAATCTGTTTTTTTATTTTGATTAAGTGTCCTTAGAGTAGTTCCATGCTGAAATTTCAGAATTTTCAGAGATGTCTTGATTGCTCAAATTTGCATAAAACTTTAGCTTTTTCAAATTCATGTGTTTTACAAAAACATTTAAGCTCAAAAAGATAAATTATGCAAACACATGAGGACATTTTTATTAAACAACCCAAAATATGCATGATTTAAGTGATAAGTAAATAAAATGTTCATGCAGTACGTAATATAGGTATGTCCTAAGATTAGAAACTACCCCGACTAAATGTCTACACCCTAGCCCCGTACTAAGTGACGGATGGGCATGAGGAGCTGCACGCATGCCGTAGGTTGGGGTGTTAGTCTCATATGCACACACTAGAGAACACTCAACCTAGCACTCTTTCCCCCCAGTGCCTCGCAAGGCCCCACTAGAACCCTCCCTGGTTAAGGACAAGACATGACTTAGAGGTTAGGTCTCTAATGCATACAACCCTATGCCCCCGCTATTGTGAGATATAAAGTCATAGGTGAAATAATCTTTTGGACAACCTATGCTTTTAAATCTAAGGGTTGATATAAAAACTATGGGTTTTGTTTAATGTGATGAGTTATATAAATCCGCATTGCTTTTCTACTTTTTATGAGATGACGAAATGAGATAACTAGCACAATTACTAATATTCAATAAGTGGCAATGCTAGTATGATGAGTTTTGGGTTTCATGTCATGTTATAAGATTAATATTAATATTGCATGTATTTCAAAATAGAATTTCAAATTATAGATCTAGAATGGAGTGATGATTTAGTTTGATTTATACTTTCATTACAAAGTTGATTCTAGAGTCTACAAATATGAGAGATACATGCAATCACTAGCAAAGCAAATCAATACATCAAATAATGTAAAGAAAACATTATTCATAATTTTTATCATAAGATTCATAATTCCTATTATCGATTTGAGATATGTCTTGATAGAACATGAATTATGATTTATGATTATAGACAAATTGGCATAGAATATATCTCAGATCATCATGATGTATGTAAACATATTAAAGACAAAGATCACATATAGAATGTTTTGAAATTTATAATAAAATTTGCATTCAATAATTGAATCTATTGATCTTTGGTTTTGCATGATAATATATGATTTATGATATAATATTCTAATGATTAATCCATAAACTATGTGTTTGTTGGAATTTTAATATTCTATATAATTTCAAATCACATAGTTATCATGAAAGTTGAATAACATTGTAAGTGTTCTACCCAGCATAGATATATAAGCATAGACCAAGAAGCAATGCTAGGATGATGAGTTTGAATGCAATGTTATTACATAGGATTAATGGAGATTATGTTGCATGAAATATGAGAAGTTTTCAAATTAATTTTCTTTAGACCTAGAATGAAATGATTAAACTTTTGATTTGATCTTAATGATACAAGATGATTCTAAGGTCTAAGTTACATGCAAACATAGGTGACACACATCACACACATAATATAAAATATGAAACAATAATTCTAAGGATAGCGTGTGATGAAAAAATTCATAAACACAGAAATTTCCAAATCAAGCAAACTAAGATAGCTTTTAAAAACGGAGTTGTAATTGGGAAAGTTGACAGCACCAAGAGAACTCAAATGAACAAGCCTAGATTGCCATTGGATGGAGATTTTTGTGCTCTTTCCAAAAATATATTAAACGCAAAAATCAGGCGAGCGGATCAAACGATATGGATGTTTGAAGTTTTGATCGTAAACTCGCATGTTTGAAAGATTTAAACATGCGTTTAGATGAATTTTTGTTTTCAATTTTTCTAGATAATATTCTTCATTATAAGGGCTATCATATGCAGCAAATAAAATAGAAGATTATCATAACATTGCGCATTTTAATTTTTAGCTTAAGCCCTTTAATAAACCATTTAAATCCATTTTAAAAAAAAATCATTAGTCTTAAAAATTTTTTTTTCAATATCAAATGATAATGTTAATTCAAGACATAGATGGATAAAGGATTTAAAAAGGATAAAGAAGAATCAAAGATGAGATATAGATCACTTTGAAAAATATATGACTTAATGTTATATGTTAGGCTTAAAATGTAAAAGTCATATTTCATAATATATCTAAGTGACCTTAGCGTGTTGGCTCAACAATAAGAAAAACAAATAAAAGAAAAAGCAATTAAGCATATCATGAAGTAGAGTAATGATATTTCATATTTAATTTATTTCTACTTCATGCAATACGATAATTCTAATGAATAAGAGATTTAGGTATCCAAAGGGGACCAAGTGGGATGGTTCCTTTGGGTACCCAAATACATCGAGTAGGCTTTTGGAGAGAAAGTGATGAATGGGCCTTTACAAGTGGAGTTAGTGTTTCGTTTTTAATTTTGGGCCTCCATTCATACTTTGGTTGTTTTTCTTTTAAATTCATATTATGATTATATGACATCTTTACATGATTATATTTGTTTGAAAAATAATTCATTTGTGATTTATGTTTATTCAAATTATTTTTCAAAATAGATTGATGATGATAATCATAATGAATTTTATTATATGGATTCTTTGAAAGTTTATAAGAGTGATTGTCTTTCTTTAGAAGTGATTGTTGAAAGAGTGGGTTACAATATGTTTTAAAAGATTGATTCTTATTTTGATGATTTTCATTTCCACTCTTTCTTATAGACATACTCTTATAATATGAAGGATTATATTTTATAGTTTGATTTTCATGAAAAGGAGTTTTTAAATTTGAGTCATGATTGAAAATATATTGAGACTTATAATAATGACTCTTAAGAATTTTGTGAGGATCATAATTCTTTTTGAAACTAAACTCCTTTTGATTTAAAGTATGAAAATGATCCTTTTTAGAAATGATTTTGTAAGTTAATTTATCCTTGTTATTCAAAATCTTATGATGAAATTCCTTACATGACATTTGAAATTTTTCAACAAAAGATTTTAATTGTATTAACTTGCAAGATAAAACATCATTTTCAATTATCAATTTTTCATTATGCCTTTTAGAAATTAAGAGCCCTTTTTCAATTTCCTTGAATTTTTCTTTTAATAAATTGCAATTAAGACAAGGAATAGGAATTTTAACTAAAGAGCGCGAAAGAGAATTTAACACATCAATATTTGATTCTACGTTATCGTTTGCTTTTAAAGATTTATTTTCTAAACGTAATTTTGAATTAGCAATTTTTAACTTTAAAATTTTGCGTTTAGCACTTTTAAGCATACGAGATGTAGAAATAGAATTTTTTACAAAAAGAGAAGATTTAGATTTTCTTACCTTGCAATAGTTTCCGTCTTCTCTTTTGCTTGATGTGTTGCCATCAACTGAGTCCAATATTGTGACGTTGTCTTCTTCATCTTCCTCTTCCAAACAAGAGTGTCCATCATCCTTTCCGCTTGATGAGCATTCTATGGATCCATCCTTTGTGTAGCTTTCTTGAATATTTGCATAGGCTTACATATTTTCCGGTTCTTGTGAATATTTCGTACCTGTAGAAGGAGAATCATAAGTTCTTTCAAGAAAACTCCAAATTTCATATGTGGTAGGTAAAGTATAAATAAGTTTGAAAATATTTTGGTCTAACGCACAAAATATACTATTCATAGATTTTGCATTTAAAATAATTTTGTTTCTAGTTAGTACGCTAGATGGCTTTTTAATAGTAATATTCCAAACTTTTTCATCTAAGGCTTTAAGAAAATTTTTCATTAATATTTTCCACCCATTATAATTTTCACCCATAAATAATGGTGGTGATAATACTTTTTCATTTATATTAAAATTTTCCCCACTAGTAGAAGCGAGATCATGATCAAGAGGCGCCATTATTCCCAGTTGTTAAGCCGATTTGGAATAACCTAGCTCTGATACCAATTGTTGGATCTTACGGCGCCCTTAGAGGGGGGTGAATAAGGGAATAAAATTCTTTCTATAATTTTCAAGATAATTACTAAATTGTTTTATAATGAAGGAGATTGAAATAAACAATTTAGATTTAGAATTGAAAACTTAGAACACAATATAATAGAGATTACGCCAAATGATAGAAATCAATTAAACACAAAAGAGACATGATTATATTATATGAAAAAGTGTTTACATAAATTTGATTTCTATATCGCTAGAAATCGGAGGCGTACAAATGTAAATTTCTTTTTGTTTACCAATCCTTCTCCCAAGGATCGGAAGGCTATCACTTGTCTCTCCCTAGACCAAGCTCAAGCCTATCCTCTAGATCTTCCCAAGATCTAGACGTAGCACACAAGGCCACGATTTCCCACCAAACCACGCAAGGACTTGGACGCTCCGCACAAGGAAGCGATTTTCCCCTAAGCCACGCAAGGACTTAGACGCTCCGCACAAGGAAGCGATTTTCCCTACCAATACAAAGTAAAATGTATATAAATGAAAATACAAGATAAAATAAGAACTCCCTAGAAATTCAGATCTCTGAAAGGAAGGTTGAAGCCTCGAGATGATCCTTGATGTAGAAGCGCGTCCGATCTCGTCTTTAATTTCAAACCTTCTCAGCATAAATGGGAGTTCATGAGATTCTGGAGCTCTCTGGATGGAATGCACTCAGGAAGGGACTTAGAATATTTAGTGGTTGTAATGCACGAACACAATGTGTCAATTTATAGAAAATCGCTGTCGGAAATTCCGACAGTGACTGTCGGAATTTTCAGACAGCGCAAAACTGCCGGTCGTGGTGCTGTCGTGGGCAGTTGTTGTAACCTCCGAGCTGTCGCCTGGGCGACATCGATGTCGGATTTCCGACATCTCAAAACTGCTTTTCGTCGTGCTGCCGTGGGGGAAAGTAGTTGTAACTTCTCTGCTGTCGCCTGGGCGACATTGACTGTCGCCTGGGCGATATTGACTGTCGCTTGGGCGACAGTGACTGTCGCCTGGGCGACATCTCCTCTTCATTTTTGCCATCCGAAACTTCTCCAGACTGTAGATTGAGTCGTTCTCATCTCCGAAATGGGGTGGCACATTCCGTAACTCTTCCTGGATTGAAAGTTATGGCCATTTTAAGATCAGCACACAAAACTCATCCAACCTGAGACTTGTCGTTCTCGGATCATGCCCATGAACGAGGACTTGTCTCCTCATTGAACCTATACAACCTGGCCACTATAAACACACAAAAGACTAGATCAAATACAACACGGTATTTGTTATTCTCAAACCAAGAGATGCGGAAAGCAAGCTCCAACAAGTCCTTCCTTCTTGTATGAACCAGAAGGCAGTCCTCTTACTAAATTGTTCTTGGAGAGCTTAGAGATAGTTCTAAAGTTAATATGTCCTAGCCTTTTATGCCATAACTCATTTGTTTTACTTATTGAATTAAATAAACAAATGTCTGAATTGGCAGAATCAAAATTGACTAAATATATATTTCCTTGTCTAATACCAGATAACACATTAATGTTCTTATTATTGGTAATAAGACATAAGGAATGATTAAAAGTTACCCGATAGCCTTCATCACATAGTTGGCGTATGCTTATGAGGTTGTGTTTGAGACCTTTGACATATGCCACCTCTTTGAAGGTAACTGCTCCAACTCTGATTTTTCTATATCATTTAGTCTGTCCAGAGTTGGTGTCTCCAAAAATCACTTTGGGTCCAAGCTTTGCCTTGTAATTGCTTAGATTGGCCTTATTTCTTATCATGTGCTTAGAGCAGCCACTATCCAAATTCCAATGTTGCTCTATGTTTGGATAGCTTTGCATCTGCAAAACAGAAAATGCACTAGTTGTTCTTGACCCAAACTATCTTAGGTCCTTTTATCATACCACAAAATTCTGAAATGTAAGAAATCTCAGGCTGATCCTTATAGACTTGTGGATGATATCTCCTAGGAGGAATAGTCCACTCAGTAAAGGGATTCTTAGTATATTGAGAATGAGAATTCTTCAGAAATGCTGTATATTTTTCGTTCGACGAACTTGGTTGGATTCGTCGATCGCCATTCAACGAATTGAAGTAATTTCGTCGAGCGCCGCTTAAAGGATAGCTATACTGAAAGTCTGTATTCAGCGTTCGTCGACCACCGTTCGACGAATTCATGTAAGTTCGTCGAGCGCCATTCGACGAATTCTTTTGAATTCCTTTGTTCTTAACATCCTTGCTTGAGATGTTCTTACCTACTTCTACTGCCTCTTTGTCTTTGGTAGAAACGAATTTCACTGGAGTAGATAGAGTGTCTTTCTTAAGAAGGTATGGCTGACTTGATGATGCACCCAAGCCCAGTTTGTCATTGAGTCTGGCATTTACAGTGCTTGTGATGTCCACCAGTTTGATGCTTCTCCCATTAAGGGATTCTTCAAACTTTTTGGCCTCAGATAATTTGTTCTCAATGAGAACAATATGTTCTTTGGAGGCATCCAGTTCTTTCTTAAGATTGGCATTATCTACAGTCAGTTGGTTCATTTCAACCAACTTACTTCTGAGGGAAATTATCTCCTTCTCAGATTTAATCAAATCTAAACAAAGAGTCTTAAATTCATTTTTAAAATCATTTGAAGTAAAATCAAAGGTAGAGATTACCTGATCACTATCAGTGTCAGATTCTGATTCATCAGAATTATTTGTTGAGGCATTGATAGCCATCATGCAAAAGCTTCTTTCATCTTCATCATCTTCATCATCACTTGAGCTGGATAATGATGCATGTTCTGAATCACTGCTTGAGTCATAGACAGCCATCATGCATAAATCCATTTCATTTGAATCTTCATCTTCAGAGGAGCTGGGATGACTCTGATTCAGTCTCACTCCATGTCTCAGCTACAAAGCCCCTTCCCTTGTGTATATGTTTGTGGAAGGATAGCTTGCTGGAGTGTTACTTTTCTTCCTTATCTTTTCTTTTGTCCTTCTTTTGATTTTCTGGACACTAAGGTAGGATGTGTCCAGGGTTCCTGCAACTAAAACAAATAATTTATTTAGGATGAGTTTTGTCATATCTTGGTTTCTCCTTGGATCTGAAGTCCTTCTTTCTGTGGTCCTTTCTAGCCATTTTGTAGAATCGTTTGGCTAGGAGGCTCATGAATTCCATTTCTCCTGGAGTTTTGTCTTCCTCTTCTGTTGCCTGGAAAGCAACGCTTCTTTCCTTTTTGGTGGCTGGAGAGGAGGTGGACTGTTCAGCTTCTCTTGACTTGATAAGCTGCTCATAGGATTTTAGTTTGCCTAATAAGGTCTCAGTAGAGATATCATTTAGGCTTCTGGATTCCTTGATTGGCTAGATCCTTGAGTCTCATGTGCTGGGGAAGCACATTAGGATCTTATCATTTACTTCAGTGATTGTGATCACTTTATCCAAAGACTTCAGCTCATTGATGATGAGACTGAGTCTGTTATACATATCTGCAACTGTTTCAGTATCTCCCTTCTTGAAGTTCTCATATTGGGAGATGAGATGGGATCTCCTGTCCTTTCTCTCATCTGCAGATCCTTCAACCATGTTGTTGAGAGAGTTCCAGATGTCCCTGGCTGAGGTGCAGTCCATAACCTTCTGGAATATATCATCAGACATGGTCTGTGCCAAGATGTTCATAGCTTTGGCATCAACATTCCTTTGTTTCTTCTGAGCATCTGTCCACTCAGGAGGAGGAACATCATTAGTGTTGGTTGCTGTTTCATTACTTGTTGTTGATGGAGTAGGAGGTCCTGTCAAAATAGAATTAAAAATATCTTTATTAATATAGTTCAAATAAAGTTTGATCCTTGCCTTCCATAATGCAAACTTGTTATGATTGCACAAAGGAGGTCTTGTGCTTGAGTAATATTTGTTCTGTGCCATGAGTTTTTAGTAAAAGAAAACTATAGAATAAGTTAAGATCTAATTGATCTTTGGATTCAGGTGTTAGCCTGTGTAATCAATCAACCAACCTCTGATACCAATTGAAAGTGAGGTATTAGATCTTAGATTTACTCTAGAGGGGGGGGGGGGGGGGGGGTGAATAGAGTATTAAAAGTTTTTAACTTATTTTATAGCGGAATTAAAATACTGATATATATGTGTAATGGAGTGAGTAGAAAGACAAAATAATAAACACAGCACAACACAGTACAGAAAATAACATAAACACAACAAGACACAAGGATCTATAGTAGTTCCCCAATCAACCTGGGTATATCTACTCTTCTACCACCCTTGGTAGGAATCCACTAAGTTTTTGATTAGGTGCCCTATCACCACTGGGATTTTGATCAGGTGCCCAAAGTCCACTGAGCTTTTGATCAAGTGCTCGAACTAAACCACATGTTTTCGATCAGGTGCCCTGCCACCAAAGGTTAATTTTTGAAGGGAGTTAAAACCCTGTACAAGATGGGGTAAAAAGAATAAACAAAAAGAGTTTATGAAGTTCTTCTCTCTCAATAAGATCTGAGAGAAGACTAGTGGATTGCTGCCGTTGTAAAGCTCCCCCTGTCTGATAGAATTTGTTGACAGTTGATGAAGCTTTCTCTTGGATGAAGAAGACTGAGAATCAACAGATGTTTCAGAGAGAAGATTTCAGATGTTCTCAGAAAATGAGGATGCTGCTGTAGAAGATGAAAATTTCTGTATCTCTGTGTATTTTACAAGTATCTTCTATATCTTCTCTATTCTGTATTGTATCCACTGGTATATCTCTTTTTGTATCTCTTGTATTCTGATTCTAAAATTCAAATCTTCTGATAAGGAATAGAATAATCTGAGATAAATATTCCTTGGAACTGCAATAACAAACATTCTGATTCTGCAGAGACTTTAATTCCTTCTTAATGAAAGTTTCCTTTTCCAAAATATGTCAACGGCTAGATTCTCGAAAGAAGAGAATAAAATAAATATATAAAAAGGAAAGATGAAATCTTGTCTTATCTGAAGATGAATAAGTCCAAACAGATGAATAGATCCGTTGCTGGATAGTCGATCTGAGTTCAGAGAAAATAGATAACTGATTCTTCAGAAATTGATAAGCTCTAAAAGGAATTTCGTCGAGCAGGAAGTTGAGTTCGTCGATCTCAATCAGGAGTTCGTTGAACTGAACACTGAGTTACTAATTCGTCGAACAGAACACTGAGTTCGTCGATCTCAATCAGAAGTTCGTCGAATTGAAAGATAGAAACTGCAGAACTGCTTGAAGGACTGATTTCATCGAGCTGAAGATCAAGTTCGTCGAACTGATTCACGACGTTCGTCGAACTCAGGAAGGAGTTTGTCAAACATAGAAAATCTTAGAATTTCCTAAGTTCTAGCTGACTCAGACAAGCTTACACCTTGACCCTAAGACTATACAATGGGTCAACTTGAGTCCTAATCACATATAGTGATCCTAGCCCAAATTAGTAATAGGGTTGTTCCAACAGCTTCACCCTGCAGCTTGCCCTGACGTTCAGCCTGAGGGAAGGCCTCTTCAAGTTGGAGATCAGCCGGAATCCTCACATGTCCAATAAAGAATTTATTGAGAGGGCCAATAAGTTCATTCATGGGGAGTCCTCTAATCACGGCTTCATGGCCAAGCTCACCATGCTGACCTGGGAGGAGGAAGAAGAGGAGAAGGTCGTCATGCCCAGGAAGAAGGAGGAGCCCTGAAGGTAGGAGAGGAAGAAGCCGGATGAGAGGAGAAGGGAGGAGTCAAAAAGGCAGGAAGAAAGGAGGCCCCTACTGGCTCCGGAGCATCGGGAGGAGGAGAGGCGCTATCAGGTCCCCGCTAATAGGCCTCCGTGGAGGAAAGCGGGTCATCCCCAACATCAAGGCCTGGGAAGGAGATTTTCCCCGAAAAGAAGGAACTTCAACCAGCCAGAGAGGCGTCAGGAGAGAGGGAGGGAGGAAGCAATGAACGTTGCCCAGCGGGGTAACAGGCCAGCTAAAAGGAAGCATTGGAGGAGGTCGCAGGAAGATGAGATCCCCCTTTACTGCGAGCTACACCAAGTGGCAGGGCATGGGACAATGTCATTCTCAGACTTTTTGGATGTCAGGAGAAGGCTAGCTGCCAGAGAAGTGATAGGAGAGTCGCGAAGGCTAGAAGCCCCTGTCGAGTTGCAGACGATGCAAGCCGTGGCTCAAAGGTGGAATGAAGATAGAGTCGAACAAGGAGTTCGAGGAGTTGTCCAGGGAGGACGAGGAGTGGGAGTGATCCATGGGGGAGAAGGGCTAGGAGCTTCCCAAAAGGGTAGTCTCCATCAAATTTATCAGAAGAGTGTTGCCTCGGCCTCGCAGGCACCGCCCCCGTTGGAGGAAATCACTTTCTCGGAGGAGTACATGCTAAGGAATGAGAATCCCTTCCATGATTCCCTCGTGATTCAGGCTGCCGTGGAGGACTTCACCGTCGATCGAAATCTGGTGGATAACGGGAGCTCTGTAAATGTTATCTTCAAGAAGACGTTTGATGGATTGGGAGTAGAGGCTTGAAGGGTGATGGCGTCGGATGGTCCCCTGTTTGGCTTCTCGGGATAAAAGAAAGAGGTGTAAGGAGGGGTGGATCTATTGGTGACCCTCGGTGTCACCTCGCTCAAGTGTCGATTCATCATCGTCGACGCTCTGAGCTGTTACAAGGTGATCTTTGGGAGGTTGCTCGTCATCTTCTTCAAGGCCGTCCCATCCTCCTACCATCAGTGCTTGAAGTACTGCCAGGGGGATGTCCATATGAGGATCAGGAGCGATCCAAGAGCCTCCCACGAGTGCTACCTCAGCGCGGTCAGCACCATCAGCTGGATGGAGGACGCATAGGAGATGGAGAAAGCGCTGAAGGGTGCAGCTAGGCTAGAAGCAGCGGAGGAGGTGGAAGAGATCGAGGTACTCTCCAAAGTCGGAGTACCTAGATTGTCGAAGATAGGAGGGTCTCTGAATATCGGGGAGAAGGTCGAGATGGAGGAATGCCTGCAAGAGAATGTCGACATCTTCGCTTGGAGTGCTGCTGAAATGCCTGGGATCGATGCGGAGGTTGCTTGTCATCACCTCAATCTAGACCCTATAGTCAAGCACATACGATAAAGGAAAAGGTCGAGTGCCGCCATTTTGGCTGAACCCATCAGAGAGGAGTTAAGGAAGTTGCTGGAGGCAGGCTTTGTGTCAGAGATCCAGTATCCAGGCTGGGTCTCAAATGTTGTAATGGTGAAGAAAGTTGGGTGTGGTTGGAGAATGTGTGTAGATTTCTCGTTGTTGAATAAAGCTTTCCTGAAGGATTGTTATCCACTTCCTCGAATCGACACACTGATTGATTCAGCCATCGGTTTTTTTGTGTTGAGTTTTCTTGATGCATTTTCAGGATACCACCAAATCTGGATGCATCACCCCGATTGCCGTGATATTTCCTTTATCATTGGAGATGGATGTTATAGCTACAAGATGATGCCCTTCGGGTTGAAAAATGCGGGTGCTACATACCAGCGGATGATGGATCATATTTTCAAAAAGCAAAAGGGGAGCAATCTGGAAGTGTAGGTGAATGACCTCTTGATCAAAAGCAAGAGCATCCAGAAGCACGTTGCCGATCTGGTGGAGACATTTGCGACGCTCAGTAAGTTCAAAATGAGGCTTATTCCGGCGAAGTGCATATTTGGAGCCGGTAGGGGGAAGTTCTTGGGGCATCTCCTCACCCCGGAGGGAGTTGAGACCAATCCTGACAAGGTCAAGGCGATCATGGAGATGACCTCGGCGAAGAGCACCAAAGAAGTCCAGAGGTTGACTGGAAGGCTCGCAGGCCTTAGCCGCTTCCTGTCACAGAAAGGGGAGAAGTGCTCTCCATTCTTCAAGATGCTCCGAAAGAATTAAAACATTGAGTGGTCTGAAGAGTGCGAGAATGCATTTGAGCGGTTAAAGCAACAACTAAACGAAACACCTCTCCTCCAAGACCCGAAAGAAGGTGAAGACCTGCTCCTTTACCTGGGAGTAGGGGTGGAAGCAGTAAGCTCGGTGCTCATCCGAGAAGAAGGAAGGAAGAAGCTACCGGTCTTTTACGTTAGCCGGGTGCTAAAGAAGGTGGAGTTGCGGTACCCGATCCTAGAAAAGCTTGCCTTGCCTTGGTGGAATCGGCGCGGAAGCTCGGGCCTTATTTCAAGCTCACTCACTTTGGGTCGCCACCGATAATCCCCTCCGAAGTATCCTGGAAGGAGTGGAGCATTCAGGAAGACTTGCAAAATTGTTTGTAGAACTCAGTGAGTTCGACATTTCCTTCTCGCCCCGGGTGGCGATCAAAGCGCAAGTGGTGGCGAATTTCTTGGCCGACATCTCCGAAGAAGTAGATATGAGTAAGGAACCTTCCAATCTGGTTTCCTAGAAGATGTTAGTGGACGAAGCTTCGGGAAGAAGCTCTGTGGGAGTAGGCGTCATGCTTGTCATCCCACAGGGAACTAGGATCAAGCAAGCAGTCGAGATCCTCTTCCCCATCACAAATAATCAGGTGGAGAATGAGGCAATAATGGAAGGCTTACATCTCGCCAAGGAGTTGGGCATCCAGGACATTCGAGCTTTCACAGATTCGATGGTAGTCGCGTCGCATATTCGAGGAGATTTCTAAGTGCGCGATGTTATCCTGCCAAGAAACCTGGTCAAGGTGTAAGGGTTGATTGGAGGCTTTAAATCCTTCTTCGTCGAACATGTGTTGTGGGAGGAGAACTTGGTAGCAGATCGTTTGGCTATATACGGTCCGAGGGAAGGAGGAACTGTCACCGAGTTGTTTTGACTATCCATCGAAGAAGGAGAGATGATGGAGATCGAGCAACGCCCTTCTTGGATTGACCCGTTTGTGGCATTCCTGACTACCGGTCAACTCCCGGCAGATGATGTAGATCAGAGGAAGTTCCGATACAAGGCAGCATACTATCTATTGCACGGCGGGGAGCTGTATCGCAAGACCAAGTCTGGCCCCTTGTCCAAGTGCGTTTCCAATGTCGAAGTATGTCGAGTTCAGCCAGAAGTGCCAGCTATTTGCTCCTCTCTAGTTGCAGCTGGCTCGTCAACTTCATTCTATAACGGCCACATGGTCGTTCGTCATTTGGGGAATGGATCTGATAGGCCCCTTTCCACATGCTAGTGGCTGGAGGAAATTCATTCTCATCATGATCGACTACTTCTCCAAGTTGATCGAGGCTAAAGCTCTAGCCAAGACCACCTCTCAAGTCGTTAAGAACTTCATCTGGGGAGAGATAGCTTGCCGGTTCCGGATCCCTCTCGCCATCATCACCGACAACGGTTCCCAATTTGCCATCTTGGAGCTGGAAGATTTCTGCAAGCAGCTAGTAATCGATCTTTGGTTTGCCTTAGTGCACCATCCTAAGAGCAACGGGCAAGTGGAGGCTGCCAACAAGCTGGTCATCAACCTCCTTAAGAAGAAGGTCGAGAACCTAAGAGTGAATTGGCTAGAGCAGCTCCCTTCGGTACGGTGGGCTCTGAGAACCACCCCAAATTTGGCCATGGGAGAAACTCCTTTCAAGCTATCTCATGGTTCCAAAGTGGTCAACCCTATATAGTTCGAGGTCCGAAGTCCCAGAGTAGTTGCGGCAGGAGAAGGAGATGAAGAAAGGCAGTTAGAGAATGAAGAAGCTCAGAGGCACTCCCTCAACTACATCGAAGAGCTCCGAGACATAGCCTCTGCTCGGCAGGAGGAAATCAAGAGGCGAATGGCGAAGTACATCGACAAACAAGTACGCCTCAAGCACATCCAAGCAGGTTACCTCATCCAGAAGAAGGTGGATGCGGCAGGAATAACAACCGCCATCATAAAGCTCAGCCCAAGTTAGGAAGGACCTTTTATCATACACGAGTCACTGGCAACAGAAGGGTATCATCTACAAAATCATGAAGGGGAACTGCATGGGAATACCTGGAGCGGTGATGACCTGAAAAGGTTCTACCCCTAGCGGGAGGGTCAAAGCGTTTTCAAAAGCAGAAAAGGAAGTAAGTGAAATTGATCTCCACGACCGATTGGGAAACAATCCTCCGATTTAATTCTCATAAAAACCTGAAATGGATGATGGGACAATGCCTCGGGTGTGAGTTCTCCAAAGACCAAGCCTCTGCACGATGGTCGAGATCAGCTCCCCCCTTGCACGTTATACATAGTTCCCCCTGATTGCACTTCTCATCCGACTGGAGAGATTATCAGGAAAAAGTCTGGACGTCGACCTCCCAACAAGATGAAGAGATGATCAATTTAACTGAACAAGGGACCATTGAATATAAGGCATCGTGTATGCTCAAAGGGCTAAAAAAGCTCATGGCAGGGCGTAAAGTTTTTGTCGTTTCATCTGATCATATGTGTTGGTGTGCTTAATCGCTCTGATTGTTGAGTCTCAGGAGAATGATCTTCATCAGCATTCAGCATTGCAGTAGGATGGAGGTCTCGGGATGGTGTATCCCCTTGGACCTCCCTGATTGTCATTCCCTACTGGTCAGTATTCAACATCACAGTAGGATAGAGGCCTCAGGACGGTGTGTTCCCTTGTACCTCTCCAATTATTATTCCCTACTGGTCAGCATTCAGTGTCGCAGTAGGATGGAGGCCTCAGGACAGTGTGTCCCCTTGGACGTCCCCGACTATCATTCCCTACTGGCCAGCATTCAGCATTGCCGTAGGATGGAGGCCTCGGGGCGGTGTATCCCATTAGACCTTCCCGACTATCATTCCCTACTGGTCAGCATTCAACATCTTAGTAGGATGTAGGCCTCGGGATGGTGTGTCCATTAGAAGCTCCTCGATAGTCATTCCCTACTGGTCAGTATTCCGCATCTCAGTAGGATGGAGGCCTCGGGATGGTGTGTCCCCTTGGGCCTCCCCGACTGTCATTCCCTATTTATTCTTCTTATTCCTATTATTAGTATTGCGGCATCCTAAAACTCTTCTCAGGTAAAATTAGAAGCCTTGAGAGTGTGCATCCTACGGGACCCCCTCAAGTGTGCTTCACAGCTCAACCATCATTGAGAACTTTGAAGTAGGCGAGAATGCCTATAAGCGAGTATCTATAGTGCGAGCATGCATGTGCGAGTATACCATCGGCGAGTAAGGTATGATCGTCGATCGCCTCAAAAACCTCCCAAGGTCACACCGATCATGACGATGATCACTCAATCTCGCTTCGATCCTATGAGTCTAGCGAGCACTCCTCGAGTTTGATCCTAAGAGCCTAATCAATAAGCAAGAAAATATGTTAGTATAAGAAGAATAGGCGAGCAAGAAAATTTCTTTCTTTCATTCGTATAATCTAACGAGTATACATTCACAAGCTTTACAAAGTCCCTGAGCAATCAAAAAAGATCTCTGGAGACTAGGCATCATCCTCACCTCCATCATCGTCTTCATCCTCGCCATCAATGTCTATGTCCTCCTCATCCTCTTTGTCCTCATTATCATCTTCTTCATCTCGATATCACTGGGACTCGGTGAGGGAGCTCGCGGAGGAGAGGTAGACTACTCGACGAGTAGCACCGGGATGATGTCCATCACTGTCAAGTTCATCGCCTACAACACCAGATGGCCTTCAGCTTGCAACCTACTCAGGACGACCTTCCCAGTTGCTTATGCGATCTCCCGGTGAATCTACGACATCTCGTCACCGTGTATCCTTATTGAAAGTGCACAGTTAACCTCACTAGAATTCTCTAGAGGGGGGGGGGGATTGAATAGAGATTAAAAATATTTTGTGCAAAGTTAATATATATATATATATATATGTGTATAATCACAGATTAGAGCTTCCCACACACCAACAAGAATTAAGCAAGAAAATAAAGTAAATGCAAGAAAATAAATCACAGCACAACACAAGAAAATATAGTGGTTCCCCAAACTTTGGGTAGTCCACTCTTCTACCCCCTTGGTAGGAATTCACTATCTTGTACTGAGTCTTTTGATAAGGAGACTCTTAGAACCACCCTGAGTCTTTTGACAAGGAGACTCTTAGAACCAACTGAGTCTTTTGACAAGGAGACTCTTAGAACCAGTACACTGAATTTTTTGGAGAGAGATTCTAAAAACTCTTTTACAATGTTTAAGTAAGAAAGAAAGAAGAAGAAAAAGAAATGAATAGAAACAATAAAGAATCTTCTTTCTAGCAAGAAGATTGGAAGCACAAGAAGTGAATTAAATCTTTCTTCTATAGAGAGAAGAAGATTTGTAGCCTTTCTCTCTTTGTGAGAGCTATCAGATTTTTGCAGCAGTATGACTTCAGAAGCAGAAGAAGAAGAAGTGCTTGAATGTTGCTGCAGAGCTTTTTCTCAATTTCTCTCTTTTCTCTTGGGAGCTTTTCCTCTATTTCAAAATGTATGTGGTGGATCACTCTCTTGTTGTTTTCTCTGCCGACCTCCTTCATATTTATAGCTTTGTTCATTCAAATAATACTTATAGGAGGAAAATTAATTATCAGACAGAGAATTGGAAGAATAGAAATATTTCCATAATTAGCATACCAATAGAAGGAAAGAATTCATTCCAAATTCAAATAATATCCATAATGAGTTTTATCAGATTAGCCAAGAATCAAAATAGAAGGAATGAATGATTCAGAACGGTTATAAAATATTAACATTATTCCATATAAATTAGATCTACTGAAAGAAGGAAAGAGATCTGGCGCATATTTAAATCTGTCATATAAATCGACGTGCGTCAATTACCATTCAACGTAAGCGTCGAATTCATCCTGGCTGGACGTCGAGAGAAGAATAAGGAAGGTGCGTCGACTAAGGTGCGTCGACTTCTCTATATGCGTCGACTAGAAATCAGAGTAGCGTCGACAACACATACGTCGAAATCTTCCTAAAGTTACTTTGACTTAATCTGAAGGGAACGTCGACTACAGCTCGACGTTGCGTCGAATACTATTCGACGCATATTTACTTAGTCTTATTTTTCATTGTTAAAACTCTTTCTTTAACTCATTTCTGGGGGTTAAGAGAAATCATTTTCCCAACAATCTCCCCCTATTTGTCTTAACCCTATTTAGAGGGAAATTGTACTAGCATATAATTAACCCAGCACAGCATTTATATAGAAAAGAAATATGTCTCTCAATCAAAAGTGAAATGTAGAAGAAGAGATCATATAAACAAATTTTCAGAATCATATAAACAGATGTCATGTTCATTCCAATTAGTAATCAAAAATATATCAGCATTGTTTTCAAATATTATTCAGGAGGGGTAGGAGGAGTCTTTCTTTTTCTCTTGAATACTATTGTGGATTGCTCTTTCTCAGTAGTAGATGGTTCCCTCAGCTCCCCCTGGGTTTCAGCTTCATTTAACACAGCATCTGGCTGCCCTTTTTCATTTTCAGCTTCATTCATAATAGTATCCAGCTCCTTAGCTCCTACTTCAGCTAACACAGTTTCCATCTCCCCCTGAGGTTCAGTTTCTTTATCTTGCTCACCATCTTCCTTTTCAGTCTCATTTTCTTTTCTGCTTCCCTCCCCTTGTAGTAGTGCCATTTGATTTGCAGCATCTCTTGCTATGTTGAGTACCTCTATTGTTTGTTCATCATTGTGTAGCTCAGGTACTGTCTCATTCCCAAGGATTTTGTCAGATTTTGGAGGAGGGGACTTGTGAGAGAGAGATTTAGGATTGGAGGGTTGCTCTTCATCTAAATTCTCCCCCTTCTTGAC
Organism: Dactylorhiza incarnata; assembly: GCA_033032865.1. Lineage (NCBI taxonomy): Eukaryota > Viridiplantae > Streptophyta > Magnoliopsida > Asparagales > Orchidaceae > Dactylorhiza > Dactylorhiza incarnata. The sequence continues at coordinate 973,517 of JAWHQI010000250.1, forward strand.
CTTCTTGGCCAGGGAGGTTAAGAAAGACTTAGTCACTCTAGAGGAAGAGAGAGATGACTTCAGATCTTGCACAGAGGCACTGACCCCATCTATTTGGGTGTGCATGTGAAGGATGGAGGAATGAATCTGGGAGCAATGCTCATCTAGCATTGCTTGGAATCTATGAGTTGTGGATTGTATGCACTGGGTGATGAGAGCCTCAGTGGATTCAGATGGTTCATGGTGTGAGAGTTGATGAGGAGGTGATGGTGGAGGAAGAGGTGATAGAGGAGGAGGAGGAGGAGATAATGGATGTGGAGAGGGGATTCTATCATCTTGAGGAGGTATATTTGATGGAGGAGGTGGAGGAATAGAAGAAGGTTGAGCAGGTGATTGAGGAGGAATTGGTGAGGATGATGCTGGGACAGAAGATGTGACAGTTTGAGAAGGAGGAGGAGGAGGAGGATGAGCAGGAGAGATAGGAGGAGATGGAGTCCTTTCAGGGATGGAACCAGGCTTAGGGATTTGCCTGGCCCATTTAGAAAATAGGGCTATGGACATCCTTTTTCCTGGAGGGATGGGAATTCCTTTTGACCTACATAGGTCAGGGAAGGAGTGGAACAGTACTTGACTCATCATTCTCATGTAGGCATTTTCTTTGTGGGAATATCTAGAGCCTATCATCTTGAGCAAACAGCTGGCCCAGTCTATTTTCTTCTTTAACACCAGAGCTCCCATGATGTTCAGTTGCTGCTTGGGCACTGCATCATGGGCAGATATCTTACATAGTAGTATCTTTCCTACTATATCTGCTAGTAGTCTATACTCCTCAGAAAAGTCTATTTTCTTTAGATGGATTGGTTTATCCCTTGAGAACTTCATGGTGGTTAGCAGATGCTTGATTTCATCAGGTGTGAGGTCTATAGATTCATCACCTAATAGGAAATGATGAAGACTTATGAGATTTCCTTTCCCTATTTTAGTTGAACAAAGATGACATTAGGATATACCTGATGGGAGATCAAAGGTGGCCCTAATGTGTTCTGCTGAGATTGAGACTGGTGTCTCATATAGTGTTCCTTGGATTTCTCCTTGTTCAGAAATCTGAACATGAGTTATGAGCTCTGTGAGCTCAGTTTCTAGAAGCTTGCACCTAGTGGAGATGAGCTTGTCCAGTCCTGCTTCAGTGAAGAGAGCTATGATGTTCTTATAGTTCTCTGCTGCTGCTTGGAAGGATTCGAGATCGATATCGAAACCAGAATTTATCTTGGGAGCCATTGAAGATCGGTGAGAGAGGGAAAAAGAATCAGCTGGACAGAGGAGCAAGAAGGATGGTAGATGCAGAATCGCGAAGGTTTTCTAACTGAAGAGTTTATTTAAGTCAAGTGAAGCGTCGAAACGGGACTCAATTCGAGGCTTATTCGGTACTTCAGTGGATGTGACTGAGAATATTTTAGTATTGCCGCTCGTTTTTATGAAGTCGACGTTACGGCGAGTGGAATTCGACGTGAACGTCGATATGGTCTGATTTGGTATGATAGGGTTTCCTATCGACGTATGCGTCGATAGTAGTCGACGCATGCGTCGATTACACTTGTTGATCTGAGTCATCTACGGAACGTCGAGTAGAAGTTGACGTGACTTTTGATTTTTCTGAACCACTCTATGTTCTTATTTCTTGTTGTCTCTTCCTAGTCCTAAAGCTTTTCTAAGACAGCCTAGGACTAATTTTTACAGTTAGTTTGATTGATTATGCCAACATTGTTTGGCAAGGTGGCCAGTTTTGTTACATATATAAAATTTGATTATCCTATTATTATGAGAATTTGAGTTTAGAGTAGGATAGAAGTGTTGATGAGGATAAGAGTGTTGGTTAGAATAGAGGGTTTGATTTGGATAGAATTCATGATTAGGATGAATGGGTCCTGAATAAGGGTTAGGATGAAAGACTTTTGGAGGAAAGATGTTTAAATTGTTCTGAATTTTTGTGCGTCGATATCCATTCGACGCATGTTGATAGTCACGTTGATTTGTATTCGGCGCTTTCTCCAGATGGTGTTGATCTGATTTCGACGCATAGAAGAAGTTGCGTCGATTGGAAGTCGACGTGCGTTTGTTCATCCGTCTAGAAGAGGTCGAAGCATCTGAGAGATTGCATTGAGTAGAAGTCGACGCACTATCGTGCATGCGTCGATATGAAGTCGACGCAACTGTATCTTCATAAATTTTCATGTTGCCTTTCTCTATTTTTACTCCTTTATGTCTTGTTTTTCTTGGTTTGATTGTTTCTTCAGATGAAGTTTGTGAGTCATCAGCTGAATAATAAGATGTTTCATCAAATTCCTTTATTTCTTTGAAGGAGTTTTCTTCCTTATCTTTTGGGTCTTTTTCTTGGTTTGTCATTTTGACAGGTTTAGTGAATTTTACAGGGCTCATCCAAGCAGGTTTGTTGGATGGAATTAGGCTGATTGAGGGATCAGCCCCTAGCCCAAGATGGTTGTGTCTTATTGTTTGTTTTTCAGTGATTTCCTTAAGAGTTTGGCTTCTCATTTTTATTGATTCTTCAAAGGCTTTTGCCTGGGTTACTTTATCCTTAAGGAACTGATTTTCTATTCTATCCCTTTCTATTTCCTTTTCTATTCTGCTAGCTATTGATTCATAATCTTTAGAGGATTTAATTTCTGTGTTTCTCTGGTTTTTAGCTACATTGATTTGTTCTTTTAGATCTTTAATTTCTTGTTTTGTTTTTAGTTGATCTAGGTACATTCCCATAAAATCATTTCTAAAATTATCACTTTGAAAATCTATTTCATCAAACATGCTTACCTCATCCTCATCCTCAGATTCCTCAATGAGAATGAGGTTCTTTTCTTTTTCATCATCAGAAGATATGCTTTCTTCTGATCCTGTTTCACTCCATGATTTATCATCATTCTTTGTGTCTTCAAAGGCCATCAAGCATAGGTCTTCTTGCCTAGATTCTTCATTGTCACTCTTAGAGGATGAACTATCCTCAGAGTTTGTTTCACTCCAGACTTCTGCAATGAAGCCTCTTTCTTTCTTCTTCCCCTTTTTCTTCAGATCTTTCTTTTTCAGATCCTTTTCTGTTTCAGCATTCTCTGGACATTCTGGGGCAATGTGTCCAGGTTTCCTGCAAGAATAGCAAATAATTTCTTTAGTGGGGGTTTTGTCATACCTTGGTTTTGACTCCCTTCTTTTTGATCCATCTGTCTTGACCCATTTCTTAAATCTTCTGGCCAAGAAACTGAATAATTCTTCTTCAGTGACAGGGGTTCCTTCTTCTGTTGCCTTTAGAGCAATGTTCCTGCTTTTTGAGGAAATTGGAGTGTTTTCTCTTCTTTCCTTCTCCTCTCTAGTTTTCAGCAACTGCTCATAGGATCTGAGTTTTCCTAAGAGAGCATCTGTTGAGATCTCTTTTTGTCCTCTTGTGTCTCTTATTGCCCATATTCTTGAGTCCCATGAACTAGGGAGACTCATTAGCAATTTGTCATTAATCTCAGTGAGAGAGATTTCTCTATCCAAGTCTCTTAGTTGATTGATGATCAGACTAAATCTGTCATACATTTCAGAGATGCTTTCTTCAGCCTTCTTTTGGAAGTTCTCATATTGAGAGATCAATAGAGCCTTTTTATCTTTCTTTTCATCAGCACTTCCTTCCACCATCTTTGTGAGAGCATCCCAAATTTCTTTGGATGATTCACAGTCAACAACCTTTTGAAAAATGTCATCTGAGAGAGTTGAGACAAGTATGTTCATGGCCTTTAGATCATATGTTCTTGCCTTCTTTTCATCTTCTGTCCACTCAGATCTTGGAACAAGTGTTTGTGTGACATTGCCATTTGCATCCTTTCTATAAGGCTTTGGGGGACCTGTCATAGTAATATCAAACAAGTCAGCATCAATGGAATTCATATAAATTCTAATTCTTGTTTTCCAAACTGCAAACTTTTCAAGATTGCACATTGGAGGTCTGGTGGAAGCATAATCTTTGATTTGTGCCATATGATAAAATAGTTTTGAAATATATATATATATGAGAGGTAAGATCTTTTTGATCAAGGAGTTATCCTTTTTAGATCAACCTCCCTCTGATACCAATTGAAAGTGCACAGTTAACCTCACTAGAATTCTCTAGAGGGGGGGTGAATAGAGATTAAAAATATTTTGTGCAAAGTTAATATATATATATGTGTATAATCACAGATTAGAGCTTCCCACACACCAACAAGAATTAAGCAAGAAAATAAAGTAAATGCAAGAAGATAAATCACAGCACAACACAAGAAAATATAGTGGTTCCCCAAACTTTGGGTAGTCCACTCTTCTACCCCCTTGGTAGGAATTCACTATCTTGTACTGAGTCTTTTGATAAGGAGACTCTTAGAACCACCCTGAGTCTTTTGACAAGGAGACTCTTAGAACCAACTGAGTCTTTTGACAAGGAGACTCTTAGAACCAGTACACTGAATTTTTTGTAGAGAGATTCTAAAAACTCTTTTACAATGTTTAAGTAAGAAAGAAAGAAGAAGAAAAAGAAATGAATAGAAACAATAAAGAATCTTCTTTCTAGCAAGAAGATTGGAAGCACAAGAAGTGAATTAAATCTTTCTTCTATAGAGAGAAGAAGATTTGTAGCCTTTCTCTCTTTGTGAGAGCTATCAGATTTTTGCAGCAGTATGACTTCAGAAGCAGAAGAAGAAGTGCTTGAATGTTGCTGCAGAGCTTTTTCTCAATTTCTCTCTTTTCTCTTGGGAGCTTTTCCTATATTTCAAAATATATGTGGTGGATCACTCTCTTGTTGTTTTCTTTGCCGACCTCCTTCATATTTATAGCTCTGTTCATTCAAATAATACTTATAGGAGGAAAATTAATTATCAGACAGAGAATTGGAAGAATAGAAATATTTCCATAATTAGCATACCAATAGAAGGAAAGAATTCATTCCAAATTCAAATAATATCCATAATGAGTTTTATCAGATTAGCCAAGAATCAAAATAGAAGTAAAGAATGATTCAGAACGGCTATAAAATATTAACATTATTCCATATAAATCAGATCTACTGAAAGAAGGAAAGAGATCTGGCGCATATTTAAATCTGTCATATAAATCGACGTGCGTCGATTACCATTCGACGTAAGCGTCGAATTCATCCTGGCTGGACGTCGAGAGAAGAATAAGGAAGGTGCGTCGACTAAGGTGCGTCGACTTCTCTATATGCGTCGACTAGAAATCAGAGTAGCGTCGACAACACATACGTCGAAATCTTCCTAAAGTTACTTTGACTTAATATGAAGGGAACGTCGACTACAGCTCGACGTTGCGTCGAATACTATTCGACGCATATTTACTCAGTCTTATTTTTCATTGTTAAAACTCTTTCTTTAACTCATTTCTGGGGGTTAAGAGAAATCATTTTTCCAACACTTATCTTCTTGTCAACTCGGGAAGGACCTGTCAAGGAAGGTTGTTGCTCGACAGGGCGAGTTTACAGCTCGTCTATCCTTACTTGGGCGGCCTCCAAGGCTTCCCGAGTGTCCTCCAGTCCCTTCTCAAGCTGCGACATCTTCTTGGACGCAACTATCTCGTATGTCTACCCAGAAGACCGCCTCCGAGTAGCACTTCTCGCAGACTGGGCGGTCTGGGTGACAAGTCGCCCGGTTCAGGTTCAACAGGGTCCACCAGCACCAGCCAACACAAACCGGGCGGTCTGATAGAATTCAGGTCGCCTCCAAGGACTGAAGATTACCAAGGCTCAAGTATAGAAGGCAAGCCGCGGTCTCAAGTCGGAGACCGCCCGAGTTGCGCCATGAAGACTATCAAAGCTCAAGTCCAGAAGGCAAACCGCGGTCTCAAGTCGGAGATCACATGGGTTGCGCCGTGAAGACTACCAAGGCCCAAGTCCAGAAGGCAAACCGCGGTCTCAAGTCGGAGACCGCCCGGGGTGCATAATTGCCTTGATCGCAGCATCTTCAGTCTCCGGCCAGGACAGATCGGAAGCGCAAGCCGCCAAGCCGCGCGGCTTCTTTCTTTTCTCCTTTCTGTATCCCGTCACCGCCTGCCCGATTCTCCTATATTTGGGCAGGCGGTTATTTTATCCCTGCCCGTTCGGGCAGGCCCCCGAGCCTATAAATAGGGGGCGGCGACATTCCTAAGGCACGCACACTCGAATCCTGGAGCTCGCTTGTTTGAGCTGCGGTCTCGAGTTTCCCGTCTTGCAACCTGTCTGACCGGTCGGCTTCTGCTTTCCTGCCTCTGTAACCCGCTGTAACTTCTTTGTTTCAATCAAAGGAAAGCCCATCACAGGAGTGGCATTCACCGTGACAGGCGAAGTATGGCCTTGACCGCTGCCAGCGGTCTCATTTTCTCTAACCAAAAAGTAACCAACACCCCACAGCCTCTAATTTCCTTCGGGGGTGCATTTCCGGATTCAACAGAAACACGCGACCTTCAGATCGCAGACTATCGGTGAAACCTTTGTCAAAATGTCAGACCGGCAGTTCCCTCTGGGAGACTGCTCCGACCACAGTGAAGATTCCCTGTGGGAGGCTTTGGAGCAATCGAAACGAGAAGCCGAGCGAGCTCAGAAAGCGACTGACTAGTGTCTTGACGCGATCAGTCAGGCTTTAGCACTGTTAACCGAGAGGTTGGTCCTCCTCCTCCGTACCCGCTTCCACAAGTCGCTAATTTCCAACAGCAGCAAGAAGGTTTTGCAGCCCAGCAAAACTTCTACCAAGAGGCCGCACGCAGCATACCGGCCCGAGTTCTCGATTTCCAGGGAGCGGCTTCTCACGCTGCCCGCCTTTCCTATCCTCCAGAAGGCGCTGCTCGCCTTTCCTACCCGCCTGAGGTCGCTGCCCATCATTCCTACCAGCCAGAAGTCGCTGCCCGCTCCTCCTACCAGGCAGCTTATCCGCGAGTAGCCGCAGCTCATGCAGCTTACTATTCTGCTCCTTTGTTGTATGAAGATGCTGAAGAGAACTCTCCCTTCATGGACGAAATCCGAGAGGATCCAGCCCCAAACAATTTTAGGGAGCCGCCCTTGTCGGCATATAATGGGGAAACCGATCCAACCGTCCATCTTCAGGCCTTTGAATCGGTCGTCGCTTTGAGGACCCTCTCAGATGCAACCAAATGCAAACTCCTTGTGACATCCTTCGATGGACAAGCAAGGGAGTGGTTCTATGGGTTACATCCCTGGTCGATTAGCTGCTTTGCTGGGCTGCGCAGGGAATTTCTGCTCAGATTTTCTACTTCAAGAAAGAGGAAAATTGGCCCGGCGGCCCTGTTTTATATAAGGCAGCGAGAAGATGAAACGTGGGCCCGTTTCGTGGATCGTTTCCAGAAGGAAATCATCGAGGTTCAGAATGTAGATCCAGAACTGTACAGGGTGGCCCTAATTCATGGCTTGAGGAAAGGCCACCTGAAATTAGAGGAAAATATAAGGGAGCCAAGAACTTATCAGGAAATGATAAGTTTGGCCAACATGCTCATAAAGGGGGGAAAAGTAACCCCGGCTACGTCGCGAAATTGGTTAGCAACAAGGATCAATCCAACTCATCCTTCATCCATCCATAAGCAAACCAACCCCATTTCGAGCCCCGTTCCCATAGGGGAAGAAATTACAAGCACAAGAAACCCTTCATCAGCCATCAACGGTTTCAGGATCAGAAACCGCCGTTGGCCATCGCACCCGCTCCGTCCATTCCTCTTCCACAAATAATGCCAGTATACCTGCCACAGTATGCTGCACAGCCATCTCCAACTATTCCATCCACCCAGTATGATGACTCGTAAGAGTCATTTACTCCTTTGAACGTTACCATGGAAGAAGTCGTCCAAATCTTTACTGCGAATATCACAAGGAGGGAGGGCATATGACAGAAGATTTTCGGGCCCTCCGCTTATTGATTGAAAGTCTTGATGAGTCCCATTTATATACACTTTTATGGACTCATCCAGGATAGTTTTCTTGCATATGCACTTCACTTTTAGTTCATTATTGCTTATATTTCACTTGAACACACTTCTTCACAAAGTGCACTCTTTGGTCCCATTTTGGTGTGCAATTGCGTGCTATGTTTGTTGGGTTAAGAACATGGTGCTCCCCAACCCTTTTTCTGTATTTGGATTGAGCTGGAAGGGTATTCCCAGCTGTGTGATTGCTGTTTGGTGCTGTGTAGGTTGGTAGAACATCCATTTTGCCCAGATTTCAGGTCTACATGAATCGCACGGTCGTACGTTTTCTTGACGCACGGTCGACTGCGATCGTGTGCTCTCATCTATGGCCCAAAGTAGCATTCAGAATTTGGTCGTGCGTTTTTACGCACGATCTATTTTGACCGTGCGTGAGTAAAATTGCACGATCTCCTTTTTTGTCTAAAAAATTATGTTTTATTTTGTTCACGCACGGTCGTGCGTTTCAAAAATGCACGGCCGTGCATGAACAAAATTCTGCACTCTTTCTATTTATGCTGCGAATTTTAGGTTTTCAGGGACCCGATTCTATTCCGCCATTTCCACCGCAAGGAGAGCTCCAGCTCTGTTTTCTTCCACCCTTCCATGAGGGCTTTGCCCTAGGGCGCCTCCATCATCCAAGAGCTTCCAAGGAGAGGGATCTAGCCCTACATCCATCATCATCCAAGGAGAAGGAAGCTTTGGACTTGTGGCCGGATCATGACACGAAGAAGACGGGCCATTGGAAGGTAGTGACAGTCTTCTCTACCCCGGACGCAGTTGAGGACCGAGCTTGGATGCGGATTGACAACCCAGCGATTATAACCGTGAATCTTCAATAAGGCTTCAGATTGGTTCGATTCCTTTGCTTTCCCCCTCTTTGTTTTGATGAATGTAACTAGATTCTTTATACTTTGATGATGTGCACTATAAGCCATGATTTGTAATGTCAATTTCATTTTTTTGAAATTAACTTGTTTATATGTGTGAATGAGGTGCGCCACCAAATCCACTCCACCCTCCACTTCGTTCCGCTAGCCTACTCGCCCATTCCGTGTGCCTACTCTTCCATCCGCCAAGCTAAGCGGTGCTAACGGCCCGTGTAATCCACCTCGACTCTGCCGGTGCGAACCATTCCATCCGCTTGCCTACTCATCCATCCGCCCTTGCGAAGTAGTGCGTTCATGGCCTACGTAGTTTCCATCCCGCCTAGCGAAGCAGTGCGCTCAAGGCCTGCATAGGAGTAGTTGTAGTTATTTTCTTTTATTTTCCACGATCCAAATCACCCCCTTTTCCGCAATCCATTCGACTAAAGGACTTCAATCTCAAGTCCCTCCTCAAAAGTAAACTGCACCTTACTGTGTTCCTTTGAGATTCGATACTCGGGGGTTCACTCCTAGTTTTATATTACTTGAACGATCGGTACACTTCCGTTTCGTGCCGCAGTCTTGCTACCGCCTATAGCGGTGTGCTAGATTTGCGCATCAAGTTTTTGGCGTCGTTGCTGGGGAACACAAACGTGTGAGTTTGATGTAGATGGTGACAAGAGATAGTAGTTTCTCCAGTGTGTATAGTCGCTTTATTATTTTTGTTTGCTTTTTAATTATATATTGTTTGTTATTATTTCTTTCTCTCCTGTTTTAAAGTTTTAGGCAAGTTTAATCCAAGGAGTTTTATTAGTTTGTTTAAATTTCCTTGCAAAGAATTTTAGTTTCGTTATATCTGCTTTAATTATTGAAAATGTCATCATGGGATATTTCTCCTAGCACTTACGACAAGATGGTTTATTATATAGACCAAATTAAGGAGTTAAATGCTAGGCAGTGTAGGAACGTTGTTTGCTTGTTGTGTCGAGGAGAGGGTCATGAATTGAGGGACTGTCCTAGTCTCTTCAATCCTGACCATTGCTCCTTCACTCATGACAACATTGTCCCTATCACTCATTCTTTACCCATGGAGGCAATCGTTCCCTCTACCCCCGATCTTGTTTCGTGCATGGACTCCTCACTCCCTGTGTATGGCTTCACTCCTAGTGATAACGATCACTCATCTGTTAGCCAACAAGGTAAGGAATGGGAGCTCCTTGATGCACTTGAGTGTGATGAGGAAAGTATTTTTTCCATTGGGGAGGCATTAGCGAATCTTTTTGTGGAGGAACCGAATCTTTTTGTTCCTCCAGTTTCTTTGCAAGATTTTTCTACACACATTTTTTATGATCCTGTCGAAGTAATTGAGCAGGGTGATGATTATGAGCCTGAGGCTACTCCCCGGTGGGATGATGAGGGTACTCTTTCTGATGAGGAGGTTTGCACTTCCTCATGGGAGGAGGAGGTCCAACTCACAACTGAGGCACTTGAGTTCACTGGCCCCCCTTGCTATGATACTTGCGATGATGACAGTGATCTATCCTTGGAACTTGTCGGGAGTGAAACCCAGACCACTCCCCTGATTTTTGATTATTTAAGTCATTCCTCTCATTTATTTCTTGAACCCCCTTCTTCATCTGAGCCTGTGCAGGTTGAATCTTCACAGGTACTTCAGGAGGACTTGGAGCATTTTGCTCAAGTCAATGGGGAGCGTAACCTCATATATGAGGAGGTTGACTCCTCCTCCATAGTGGAAACCCCACTCATTACCTTTTCCTCCTACCACCTCCATGAAGACGACACCTTGCTGGGCAAGGATAGTTTTGGTGAGTTGAGTGAGGATTCCTCCTCTTCTTACTTTCTATTCCCTCTACCTGTGACAAGCAGGTATTATTTATATTCGGGTAGAGGCGTGACTGTTCTATTGCCGTATCGGTACCCGCTACCGACACACATATTAGAACAATTACCTGTGCATTTTCTTTCTCATAGACTCATTAGCTAGAACTGATTTAAATTTAAATAAGTCGTGCTGGGAGGACAATAACCCCTGTAGTTATCTTAACTTTTCCTGCATTTTTATTTTCATCTAGTTTAGTTTAGTTAGTTGTATTTCATTTTGCTTTGTACATTGTTGGAACACAGTTCAACCCTATTACTGATTTGGGTTAGGATGTCTATTTCCAGGTATAGGATCTGTTTTGACCCAACATGTATAGTATAAGGGTCATAGGCTAAGTCTAGAAGAAATTTGAAGATTAGCTAAGTCAGGGTGTTCGACGAACTTCTAGTCCGTTCGACGAACTTGGTTCAACGAACTTCAAAGTTCTGTTCGACGAAAGTTTCTGTTTGTTCGACGAACTTCCCAGGTTAAGTTCGACGAACTTCCCTTCAGATCGACGAACTTCTTCAGAGTCTCTATATTTAGTAACCTCTTCTATTCAGAGTATTATTTTGGAGTTATCCTCAAGATTTCTTATGAAGGCTGACAGCTGTTCTTATTAAAATATCAGTCAGTTATTGCAGTATTCTCTATCAAAGATTTTATGACCGTTGCTGCATTAATTAAGGGCTGCGTGCAGATTATTTTATAAGGCAGATTGCAAGTTTTAAGGAATTTAATATATTGGTATTCCAGAGAAATCTTTCCTTTTTGTCTCCTTCCTTTCCAGCCCTGTTTGAAATTTTTAAAGAGGATCAACTTTCTCCCATGAAGAGATTATCATTACTATTTATACTAGAGAGAGACACAGATATAAAAAAAAAGGGAGCGTGTGTGCTACTCAGTTTTCATTCTTGAAGAAGAACTCTCTCTGTTTTCTCTCTGAAGTCTTCATCTTCTCCAGACACCTACTTTTAATCTCTAGAAATCATCTGCATCATTTTTCCCTCTAGAGAACTTGTGCTGGAGATATTCTGAAGATCAAGAAGACCTACACCCTGAGCAGATTTTCTCTCCTGTTTACTTACTCTTACTCATAGGGGGAGATCTGACAATTTCAACAATCCACTAGTCTTCTCTGTTGTTAGAGAAAAGAGAAGACATCATCATCTTTATTTTACTGTTATTCTATAATTGTGTACAGGGTTCTAACTCCCTTTAAAAGTTAAATTGTGGTTTAGAGTACCTGATCAAAAGCTCTGTGGTGAAGGCTCACCTGATCAAAAAGCCTTAGTGGATTTCCTACCAGGGTGGTAGAAGAGTAGATGTACCCAAATTGTGGGGAACTACTATAGATCCTTGTGTCTTCTGTGCCTGTCTTTATTATTTGTTTGTGCTATGTGTGTTGTGTTTTAGTTTGTGATTATATCTGTGCTGCACTTACTTACACATATACTAAATAACTCAAATTGTTTTATAGAGATTTCTTTAAGCTAAGTAAGATTATTTTAAAAATACTCTATTCACCCCCCCCCCCCCCTAGAGTAATCTTGATCTATCCCCACTTTCAATTGGTATCAGAGGTTGGGTTGGTTGTTACAGGCTAACACCTGGACCAACAGATCTGATAGATCTAGACTACTTTAAAGGTTTTGTCTATTAGAGCCATGGCACAGAACAAAGAATATTCAAGCACAAGACCTCCTATGTGCAATCTGAACAAGTTTCCACTATGGCAAGCAAGGATCAAACTTTACATGAATTCTATTGATGAAGAAATTTTTAATTCTATTTTGACAGGACCTCCAACTGCACCAACCTCAACAACAAATACAACATCAGACACAACTGCTGTCCCTCCTCCAGAATGGACAGAAACACAAAAGAAACAGAAAACTGCTGATGCAAAGGCCATGAATATCTTAGCACAAACCATGACTGATGACATATTTCAAAAGGTGGTTGACTGCACCTCTGCCAAAGAAATTTGGGACTCCCTCACAAGAATGGTGGCAGGATCAGCAGATGAGAGAAAGGACAGAAGATCATATTTGATCTCCCAGTATGAGAATTTTAAAAAGGGAGAATCAGAGACTGTTGCAGAGATGTACAACCGACTCAGCCTCATCATCAATGAGTTAAGAACCCTTGAAAAAGTGATCACAGTCACTGAAGTTAATGACAAAATCCTGATGTGCTTTCCCAGCTCTTGGGACACAAGAATTTGGCCAATTAAAGATGCCAGAGGACTAAATGAGATTACAACTGAGAATCTTCTTGGAAAGCTCAAATCCTATGAGCAGCTGATAAAGAGCAGAGAAGCAGAAGCCTCTCCTTCTTCATCCTCAAAGAAAGAGAAAAGCATTGCCTTTCAGGCAACAGAGGAAGAAAAGAAGATTGGTGATCAGGAGATGCTGAGTCTCTTAGCAAAGAGATTTTACAAGATGGCAAGGAAGGACTTTAGAAGAAAACCCAACAGGCACAATGAAAAGCCAAGGTATGATAAAACTCCATCTAAAGAAATAATATGCTTTGGGTGCAGGAAGCCTGGACACATCCTCACTGAATGTCCAGAAGCTAACAAGAAAAGTAGGAGAAAAGAGCAGGAACACTCCAGCAAACACTCATCAAAAGGCCACAAGAAAAGAGAAAAAGGCTTTGTTGCTGAAACCTGGAGTGACACTGAATCTGAGTCATCCTCCAGCTCCAGTGATGAGGAGAAGGAAGCAGAAGACAAGGAATTCTGCATGATGGCAATCAATGCCTCCTCATCAAATGACAACTCAGATGATGAATTGGAAGCTAATGAGGATGAGGTAATTTCCAGTTTTGATTTTCATTCAGAACAATTTAAAGATGATTTTAAACAATTATGTAAAGACATGATTAGATCAGAGAAAGAAATTATTTCTCTGAGAGACAAGTTAGCTAAGATGGATGGAATATCCACTGAAAACACTAACCTCAAAAATGAGCTAAGAATTTCCAGGGAACAAGTGAGTTCTCTAAAAACACAGCTAACTGAGGCCAAGCAGCTAGAGAACTCTCTAAATGGGAGAAGTCTCAAGCTGATGGACATCACAAGCACAGTGAATGCCAGGCTGACTGGCAAACTGGGCTTGGGGGCATCATCTAATCAACCTCATCTTTTGAAGAAGAATATGTTATCTACCCCAGTAAAATTTGTATCTGCAAGAAGGAAAGAAGCAATACAAGACACAGAAAAAATTCCTGAAACAAATATTGCACAAGCAAGTTCGTCGAACGGCGATCGACGAAAACCAAGGCCTGAATCTAAACAGCAAACCTGCTGCAGACAGGGCTCGACGAATGCCACATCTTTCGTCGAACCAGGTAGACGAACACAACAAAGTTCGTCGAACGCAAATTCTACTAAGGACAGACAATATACATCCTCCTCTAAAATGAAGAATTCATTTAGTGATTGGATTATTCCTCCCAGAAGATATCACCCTCTAGGTTATCATAGTCAACCTGTTGTCTCATATATTTCTGCATTTCAAGGTTACAAAAAGCAACCCAAGGTAACCTGGGTTAAGAACACCTAACCTCCTTTCTATTGCAGAAAAAGAATTGTCCTACCACAGAGGAACAGTGGTACTTGGACAGTGGATGCTCAAAACATATGACAGGAACAAGAGCCAAATTAATCAACTATAAGGCAAAGCTTGGACCAAGAGTGATTTTTGGAGATTCCAATTGGGGACAGACAGAAGGCTATGGATCAGTCCAGATTGGGACAATCACATTCAAAAAGGTAGCCTATGTAAGTGGACTCAAACATAACCTCATCAGTATAGGTCAACTATGTGATGAAGGATATCAGGTATGCTTCAACCAATCTAGATGTATTATCTTCTCTGAAAATAATACTGTTATTTTAGGAAACAGACAAGGTAATGTTTATTTAGTAGATTTTGATTCAGTCAAACCTGAAATCTGCTTATTTAACCAAGTCAGTAAAAATACTGATTTGTGGCATAGGAGACTAGGTCATGTAAACCATAGGACCCTAGCCAAATTATCAAAGGGCAACCTTGTCAGGGGACTACCTTCTGGATCATACAAGAAGGAAAGCCTTTGCAGGGCATGTCAATTGGGAAAGCAGACAAAGAGCAGCTTTAAGTCACTATCTAAGAGTGATTCTCCTAGGTCTTTGTATTTGCTGCACTTAGACCTTTTTGGACCCCTTCCCATACACAGTTTGGGAGGTAAGTCTTTCACCCTAGTTATTGTTGATAACTTCTCTAGATTTAGTTGGGTATTCTTTCTGAGAAGCAAGTCAGATAATTTCAAAGTTCTTACAGACTTTCTCAGGAGCATCAAGATTGAGTATTCTACTCAGATTGCATTGATCAGAAGTGATCATGGCACTGAGTTTGAATCTCTTCTGATGAGAGAATTCTGTGAGAAGGAAGGTATCAGGCAGTGCTTTTCAGCTCCTAGAACTCCTCAACAAAATGGGGTAGCTGAAAGGAAAAATAGAACACTAATTGAATCTGGAAGAACATTGCTTGCAGATGCTGGTTTGCCCCAATCCTTCTGGGCTGAGGCTGTCAGCACAGCAAACTATGTCTTAAACAGAAGTTTAATTCATAAACAAAAGGGGAAGACACCTTATGAACTGCTTAAAGGGAAGAAGCCTAGAGTAGATTACTTTAGAGCCTTTGGCTGTAAGTGCTTCATTCATAATAATGACAAGAAGCACCTAGGGAAATTTGAAGCAAAAGCCTCAGATGGCATTTTCCTTGGTTATTCAGTTAGTAGTAAAGCTTACAGAGTATTTAACAAAACTTCTTTTAAAATAGAAGAATCTATTCATGTATCATTTGATGAAACTAGCTTGAGCAGCAAGGAGAGAAATATCTCTACCTCACAAGATGCACAGGTACCAATTCTCTGTGAGAAGTTAGATAATCTAACTCTACAGAAAGAGGATTTAATAAATCCTTCTCAATTACCTAATGAGGACAGTGAAGAAGAATGTCCTAATGCACCAACATTGGATACAGCAAATATCCCTACAAATCTTGAAGCTATTAATGCTGAAGTTCAGGAGGACATAGAAATTCCTCATAGAGAAAATGAACAAGCTCAAGGAGAAGTTATATTTCCTACTGATTATGTCAACATAAGAGATCACCCTAGATCTCAAGTAATTGGTGACATCTCAGTGGGTGTGCAAACAAGAAATCAACTAAATCAAAATAATTTGCACACCTGTTTCCTCTCTCAAATTGAACCTCAATCCATCAAAGATGCAGAGCAAGATCCCAACTGGATTACTGCTATGCAAGAGGAATTAAATCAATTTGAAAGGAACAAAGTATGGGAATTTTTTCCAAGACCCAAGAATCATCCAGTAATTGGCACTAAATGGGTATTCAGAAATAAATTGGATGCTCAAGGAGTCATAGTCAGAAATAGGGCAAGACTAGTGGCTCAAGGATACTGCCAAGAGGAAGGCATAGACTATGATCAGACTTTTGCACCTGTAGCAAGACTGGAAGCAATTAGAATATTCCTAGCATTTGCTGCATACAAAAGATTCAAGGTATTTCAAATGGATGTTAAGAGTGCCTTTCTAAATGGAGATATCAAGGAAGAAGTATATGTGGAACAACCACCAGGTTTTGTTTCTCCAACTCAACCCTCTCAAGTATTTAGATTACATAAAGCTTTGTATGGTCTCAAACAAGCTCCTAGAGCATGGTATGAGACCCTTACAAACTTTCTTTTGGAAAATAAATTTTCTAGAGGTAAAGTAGACCAAACATTGTTTTTTAGAAATCATAAATCTGAAACCCTATTGGTACAAATATATGTAGATGACATAATATTTGGTTCTATTGACTCTAAGTTATGCAAAAGATTTTCAAATCTAATGCATTCAAAATTTGAAATGAGCAGTATGGGAGAACTGTCTTACTTTCTTGGTTTGCAAGTTAAGCAAACAAAAGAAGGCATCTTTATATCCCAATCTAAATATGCTAAAGAGCTTGTTAAAAGATTTGGGATGTCAGATGCCTCCCCCATGAAAACTCACATGCCTTCAAATGCAGCTGTTGGCACTGATGAATCAGGAAAACCTGTTGATCAGAAAGTATATAGAGCCATTGTGGGATCTCTTTTATACTTAACAGCCAGTAGACCAGACATCATGTTTGCCACATGTATTAGTGCTAGGTTTCAGGTAAATCCTAAAGAATCTCACTATGTTTTATTAAAAAGGATTTTAAGATATATAAAGGGTTGTCCAGATCTAGGACTCTGGTATCCTACAGAATCAGGATTTGAGTTAACTGGATATTCAGATGCTGATTATGCTGGATGCAGAATAGACAGAAAGAGCACCTCAGGAACTTGTCAGTTCCTTGGAGATAAGCTTGTGTCCTGGTTTTGTAAGAAACAAACCTCTGTGTCTACATCAACTGTAGAAGCTGAATACATAGCAGCTGGCAGTTGCTGTTCACAACTTTTGTGGATACAGAACCAGCTCCTAGACTATGGTTACAATCTAAATAATTCCAAAATCTATTGTGATAACACCAGTGCAATATCAATAGCACAAAATCCAGCACTCCACAGTAGAACTAAACATATTGAGATCAGACACCACTTTATCAGAGATAATGTGGAGAAGGGAAAAATATGTTTAGACTTCATACCAACTGATTTGCAGAGAGCTGACATCTTCACTAAGCCCTTAGATGAAAAGAAACACCAATTCTTTATAAATCAGCTTGGAATGATAAATGGGGAGTCAATCTAATTAACAATTTTTTCTTTTACCAAACAATTTTTTTTCTAAGGTTCAGAAAATTTGTCAAATTCGCTCGACGAAATATTTCATTCGTCGAACGGGATCGACGAAATATTTCGTTCGTCGAACGGGATCGACGAAATATTTCGTTCGTCGAACGGGATCGACGAAAGAATTATTTTCCTCTTTTTTTTGCCGCTAACACGTCAAATCCGTTCCGCGAAAACCCTAGTCTTCGCCGAACCCTAATATTTAATCTCTATTCTGTCTGGATTCTGTCTTTTGCGCTCTCAAACTCTTCGTCTCCCTTCAGTTCCCTTTGCACTTGATCGTTTTTCTTTCTTTGCAGGAACAATGTCGATCACTGGTGGAATCCTCGCCTCAATAAAGTTCGATACAGGATTCGATATTGATCTAGAATCGTTTGCCCAGTCAGGAGAAGGCTTCACAGACATTCTAAATCTCTTTGAAGACTCAAAGTTGCGCAATTTTATGACTTATCGGCCCAAGATTCATACCAATGAGATAAAGGAATGGGCATTCACTTCTGAGATTCGACATGGCACAGAAATTGCAGGAAAGGTGTCAGGGAATGAATTTGTTCTAAGTGCTGTCGTTTTGTCTGAGATATTTGAATTTGAAAATGGAGATGATGATTTAGAACTCACTGAGGAAGAGTTCAATTTGATGCTGGACAGGATGGGGTACTCTGGGAGTAACCCTAAACATCTTCTGAAACGTGATTTTACAGTGGAATACACATTCCTGGCAGATGTTGTGGGAAAGGTTCTGATGGGGAAAAGCTCAGCACATGACTACATAACCAGGCAGCAATTTCTAGTCATGAGTGCTTTGATTGAGAAAAAGCACATCAATTGGGGTCTGACTCTATTTGATTCCATCAAAAAGAAAGTGACCTCAAGAAATGTAGGCTATGGAAGGATTCTGGGAATCTTTCTTCAGGCCAAGTGTCCATCCCTCTCAGTTTCTACTGCTGTTGGCATTAATGCCTCAAAGAAACTGACTCCCCTTCTTTTCAAGAAGTGGGATAGGACATTCAAGAAGAAATTGGCTCCTGAGACTCCATCAGTTCAAGCTTCTGAGGACACCAAGGCTAAAATAGCCACTCTCTCACCCCAGATTCCTCCTCCTCCTCCAGAAAATGAAAATCTCTCCAATTCTCCTCCTCCTCCAGAAAACCTCCCCATTTCCACTCAATCTCATAATTCTCCTCCTCATAACTCTCCTCCTCACATTCTCATTCCAGACCTCTTTCAGGATGAAATCCCATCAGATTTCACTCCTCCTCCTCCTCCATCCACTTCTTGTGCTCATACCACATCTTCCATCCCTTCTTCTTCCTCCTCTCACCAAATTCCAGATGTACTGTTTGTGGATGTCTCCCAGATAGCCACCCAGGTGTTTGGTCACATAATTCCTAAATTACAAGAGCTTATTGATCAAAGTCTGGTTCCAGTACATTCTAAGCTTGATCTCATTCTCTCCCATCTTGTCTCTCTCTCCTCTTCCTCTTTCCCTTCATCTGGGGGCCCAGACTCTAAGTTCCCAGAGTCTAGGCAGGGGGAGATGTTCCAGGATGAAGTCTAGAAGCAGAAGCTCCTGAAGAGCAAGGGTCAGGCCTACCTGATGTCTGCTCATCCTTGGTCTCCCTGGCTCAAAGCACAGAAGGTGCTCCTCCTCCTCCTCCAGAAGTTCTTTCCAGCAGCTCCTTCATACTCTCCCCTATAGTAAATCAGTTTCTGCAGCATACCAATCAGTCCCTCTGCTTAGTCCCATCATACAAGGAATCAGCTGAAGATCTCTCCAAGGCAATTGTCTGTTATTCCCCAGACTTGGATGCCAGGCATGGAAATTTGCTAGTCTCTCCAGCTCCAGATCCAGTTATCTCTGAGGCAGATCAGGAACCTACTACTCCTGAACAGACTGTTCTTGATGAACAGATGCCTGATGCCTTTGCCTCTGTTCTCTCCTCTTCTTCTGAGCCTGCTGCTGCCACTGCTGCTGCTACTGTCAAGAATATTGATTTAGAGAAAAGAATGATTGAAGCAATCAAGGAAATTGATGAAATGTATGAAAATGTGCCTTCTTCAAACTCTGATGATGATGATGATGACAGTGATGATAGTGATGCCAAAGTCAATTCAAGAAAAAGAAAAGCTTCATGCAAAAAGCCTAATAAAAATGACATTCCCTATTATGTGCAGAAAAATCTCAAGCCTCATGAAATAACTCAACCTTGGATGCAATTCTCCAAGAATGAGTTGAAGAGAAGGAAGCTTGAAAGAAGATACCAGAAGGATCACCCTGCTGTGTTCAAGAAACCCCCTCCTCCTCCACCTCCTCCAGGTGCAGGTTCTGCAGGAGGACTTTCTTCCACATCCAGGACATCTCAGTCTGCTGGCTCCAAGCCATCTGGTCAATCCTCTTCTTATAAGAAAGAAAGATCTTCAGGCTATCAGGTTTATGAAAGAAAGCATAGCCAATTATCTGAACAAGAAATCAAAAATAAGGAAGCTGGAGATAAAGCTAAAGCAGATAGATTGTACAATATGGCAAGGTTTAGAGAGCATGTTGCTCTTTCTCAGATCAAAAAGGCCAGAGAAAAGGGTCTAGATACCTCTCACATTTCTACCTTATCTCCCTATAGAGAACAGGAATTTCAACAGTACCAGGTAAAGAAAATGTTCAACACTTCTGCCTACATGAGTCTCCATCCAGAAGCTGTTCTGCCAACTATTTCCAAGAAGGTAACACTGGGTGATGAAGACTGCAAGCTGAGCAGAAGGCAATCTGAAGATACTAGCAGGAAAATAATCTTCAAGAAGCCCTCTTCAGAGGACAGGAATCCTTAAAACTCTCTCTCTGGTTAATTGACTCTTAATTATTCTGTGATGATATCTGCTTGTGACAATTGATTTATATCTGGTGAATTTCCTTTCTGTCAGATATTTTTTTATGCATATTTGTGTGAATTGATAAGTGATATTCATAGGATCCTAACCCAAATAGGGGGAGATTGTTGGAACACAGTTCAACCCTATTACTGATTTGGGCTAGGATGTCTATTTCCAGGTATAGGATCTGTTTTGACCCAACATGTATAGTATAAGGGTCATAGGCTAAGTCTAGAAGAAATTTGAAGATTAGCTAAGTCAGGGTGTTTGACGAACTTCTAGTCCGTTCGACGAACTTGGTTCAACGAACTTCAAAGTTCTGTTCGACGAAAGTTTCTGTTTGTTCGACGAACTTCCCAGGTTAAGTTCGACAAACTTCCCTTCATATCGACGAACTTCTTCAGAGTCTCTATATTCAGTAACCTCTTCTATTCAGAGTATTATTTTGGAGTTATCCTCAGGATTTCTTATGAAGGCTGACAGCTGTTCTTATTAAAATATCAGTCAGTTATTGCAGTATTCTCTATCAAAGATTTTATGACCGTTGCTGCATTAATTAAGGGCTGCGTGCAGATTATTTTATAAGGCAGATTGCAAGTTTCAAGGAATTTAATATATTGGTATTCCAGAGAAATCTTTCCTTTTTGTCTCCTTCCTTTCCAGCCCTGTTTGAAATTTTTAAAGAGGATCAACTTTCTCCCATGAAGAGATTATCATTGCTATTTATACTAGAGAGAGACACAGATATAAAAAAAAGGGAGCGTGTGTGCTACTCAGTTTTCATTCTTGAAGAAGAACTCTCTCTGTTTTCTCTCTGAAGTCTTCATCTTCTCCAGACACCTACTTTTAATCTCTAGAAATCATCTGCATCATTTTTCCCTCTAGAGAACTTGTGCTGGAGATATTCTGAAGATCAAGAAGACCTACACCCTGAGCAGATTTTCTCTCCTGTTTACTTACTCTTACTCACAGGGGGAGATCTGACAATTTCAACAATCCACTAGTCTTCTCTGTTGTTAGAGAAAAGAGAAGACATCATCATCTTTATTTTACTGTTATTCTATAATTGTGTACAGGGTTCTAACTCCCTTTAAAAGTTAAATTGTGGTTTAGAGTACCTGATCAAAAGCTCTGTGGTGAAGGCTCACCTGATCAAAAAGCCTTAGTGGATTTCCTACCAGGGTGGTAGAAGAGTAGATGTACCCAAATTGTGGGGAACTACTATAGATCCTTGTGTCTTCTGTGCCTGTCTTTATTATTTGTTTGTGTTGTGTGTGTTGTGTTTTAGTTTGTGATTATATCTGTGCTGCACTTACTTACACATATACTAAATAACTCAAATTGTTTTATACAGATTTCTTTAAGCTAAGTAAGATTATTTTAAAAATACTCTATTCACCCCCCTCTAGAGTAATCTTGATCTATCCCCACTTTAATACATTTTCTTTTGTTTTTGCGGAGCTCACCCATGCAGGTCCTTTTCTGGATGGTGATTGCTGCAGCTTTTTCTTAGTTTACACGCCAATCTTCTGGTATGCTCATTTATGAGCAAGGGTAATGTTTCATCCCCTAGTCTTTTATTTAATTTTCATGGTTACGTCATTTGTGTCTATTGCTTAGATTAAGTCTGGGGGAGAGCCTCTATGTGTTACCCACTGCACGGGCACATCTCAGTGCATGCTAGAAGTATTTTATTTTAGTTATATTATTTTTTTCATCTTTACCGCACACCACTACACCCACTTTAGCGCGCACACGCTTGTTTGTATGCTCCTGTATATTCAATTCGTGGTTGTGATGTAGGAGTTGCTGTATTAGCCAATAAAAATTGCAAGATGGAGTGGCATGTTGACTCTTGTAGTGCTCTAGTTAAGTACTCGTGTCTTGTTTAGGAATTTGAGTAGAATTAGTTTTTATTTATGCTTCTAATTTATAATTAGTAGATTTGCGTAGATTTTTATTTATTTTACTCAAAATGGTGAATGTGGTTGAATCTAGTGGTAGCGGTGTATTGTGTGTAGGCAAGCACGAGATTCGTGTTGCTCGAGTCGGGAGGAAGGACTACCTTTCTCGGGTGCTAAGAACTTGCCCCAAGCGACTCTTGAAGCATGGGTGCGAACGATTTGTAAGTTGAGGATGACGTAGGCCATCTTTTGGCAAGCTTGAGATTTTTTCTACCATTCCTATACGCTAACCGTTGCTAGCCTATTTTATGCCTACCCGACCTTTTGGTTCAGCTCCACCATACTTCACCAAGGCTTAAAAGCAAATCCCATTATCGCAACAAAGAATAAGCCAAAATCATTAATGAATTGTAATTTGCCAATGCAGTGCGGCGATGAGAAATTATAGTGTTGATGTGGATTTCTTAAAAAATGTCTATATGCTGAGATTTTTGCGAGTAGATTTGGGGATAAAAAAAAAGAGAAAGAAAAAGAAAAGCAATGAAAAAATATATCCCTAGCATTTTAATTGAAACATAAATCTCTATCAATTGGAGTAGGCCATGTGCACACCCAGTTTCAAGGTCAAGTCTGGGGGTGTTTTGCACGTGTTTTATTGGCGGCTGCTTTGAATTAGCAGTTTTGTGAGCGCTTTTGGGTTGCGATTAGCAATCATGTTTATCTTTGCATTCCAAACCATAACCTAAGCCTCGTGTATACCTAAAGTCCTACCGATTTGTCTTGTGAGTTCACTAGCGCCGGGGAGAGAGTGTGACAGGGCGAGATTATGGCTCTCGACGTTGATGGATTTCAACGGAGATAATTCTGAGTTCCGGTCTTGGGTAACACTCCCCTTCGCGTCTAGCTTACTTTCATACTACGTGTGACCACAAGATTCACCAACATTCCATTTTTGAGTAAAAATAAATTCCTCTTTATGCATCTACACTTTTTATAAATTAGCTAGCATATTTAGAAACTTCTTCTAATGAATTTCTACGCACACAAGTATGCAACTTCGCATACTACTCCATGTCACAATTTTTTTAGCTAACTATGTTTTTCCCACTCCGCCGGAGTTGTTTGCTCGGGACGTGCAAACAGGGAAGTCTGGGGGTGTGATGAGTCCCATTTATATACACTTTTATGGACTTATCCGGGATAGTTTTCTTACATATGCACTTCACTTTTAGTTCATTATTGCTTATATTTCACTTGAACACACTTCTTCACAAAGTGCACTCCTTGGTCCCGTTTTGGTGTGCAATTTCGTGCTATGTTTGTTGGGGGTAAGTACATGGTGCTCCCTAACCCTTTTTCTATATTTGGATTGAGCTGGAAAGGTATTCCCAGCTGTGTGATTGTTGTTTGGTGCTGTGTAGGTGGGTAGAACATTCATTTTGCCCAGATTTCAGGTCTGCATGAATCACACGGTCATGCATTTTCTTGACGCACGGTCGGCTGCGATCGTGCGCTCTCATCTATGGCCCAAAGTAGCATTATGAATTTGGTCGTGCATTTTTACGCACGGTCTATTTTGACCGTGCATGAGTAAAATCGCACGATCTCATTTTTTGTCTAAAAAATTATGTTTTATTTTGTTCACGCACGGTCGTGCGTTTCTAAAACGAACGGTCGTGCATGAACAAAATTCTGCACTTTTTCTATTTAAGCTGCGATTTTTAGGTTTTCAGGGACCCGATTCTATTCCGCCATTTCCACCGCAAGGAGAGCTCCAGCTCCGTTTTCTTCCACCCTTCCATGAGGGCTTTGCCCTAGGCCGCCTCCATCATCCAAGAGCTTCCAAGGAGAGGGATCTAGCCCTACATCCATCATCATCCAAGGAGAAGGAAGCTTTGGCCTTATGGCCGGATCGTGACATGAAGAAGACAGGCCATTGGAAGGTAGTGACAACCTTCTCTACCCCGGGCGCATTTGAGGACCGAGCTTGGACGCGGATTGACAACCCAGCGATTCCAACCGTGAATCTTCAACAAGGCTTCAGATTGGGTCGATTCCTTTGCTTTCCCCCTCTTTGTTTTGATGAATGTAACTAGATTCCTTATACTTTGATGATGTGCACTATAAACCATGATTTGTAATGTCAATTTCATTTTTATAAAATTAACTTGTTTATATGTGTGAATGAGGTGCGCCACCAAATCCACTCCACCCTCCACTTTATTCCGCTAGCCTACTCGCCCATTTCGTGTGCCTACTCTTCCATCCGCCAAGCTAAGTAGTGCTAACGGCCCATGTAATCCACCTCGATTCCACCGGTGCGAACCATTCCATTCACTTGCCTACTCATCCATCCGCCCTTGCGAAGTAGTGCGTTCAAGGCCTACGTAGTTTCCATCCCGCCTAGCGAAGCTGTGCGCTCAAGGCCTGCATAGGAGTAGTTGTAGTTATTTTCTTTTATTATTCACAATCCAAATCACCCTCTTTTCTGCAATCCATTCGACCTAAAGGACTTCAATCTCAAGTCCCTCCTCAAAAGTAAACTCCACCTTACTGTGTTCCTTTGAGATTCGATACTTAGATTCACTCCTTGTTTTATATTACTTGAATGATCGATACACTGCCGTTTGGTTCCGCAGTCTTGCTAGCGCCTATAGCGTTGTGCTAGATTTGCGCATCAAGGCTCTTGGGAGAGGGAAAGCTATGAGGCCTAGTGCGGAAGGAAGTTGTTGCTGGACTAGCATCTGAGAAGAAGAAAGAAGCGGTTGAAGTAACCTGGGAGTGTGCCGATGTTGAAGACGCCGGCGGTTATGGAGATATTCACCCTTCAACTGAATGCATAGAGGTCAATGATGTGGGCCCCCTGGGGGATATATATTGCATTCATGGAGGGGCTGGAGCTGAATCATCTCGTAAATCAAGTATTGCGAGAGTCCCGAAGCAAGAAGTAGCGGCAACCACAATCTCTGCCCCTGAAAGCACAATCGTTACTTTTGGTCAGGATGACCTTCCTCCAAACGCCAATTCATTTGACGATGCCGTGGTCATCAAAGCCATTATTGAGAACTATACAGTTCATAAAATCCTGATCGACACGGGCAGTTCTGTTAATCTCCTCTTCCGTCCAACCTTTGATGCCCTGAAGTCTGGGAAGCCTCTTCTTTCCACCGAAGGGCCCCTCTACAGCTTTTCTGGAGAGAAGAAGGAGGTGGGAGGTTCTGTAAAGCTCCTGGTTTCTATGGGAGGAGTGGTGAAGCTGATCTACTTTGTGGTAGTGGATGCCCCAAGAAACTACTGCGCCATCTTCGAAAGGCCCATTCTTAATGCCTACAGGGCAGTAGTGTCCACTTTCCACCTTGCTCTTAAATTTGCTGCTGAGGGAAGGCAATATCGGATCAGAAGCAACCCAAAGGTGGCTCGGGAATATTACGTGCGAACCATCAACATGATCACCAACATTCCACTTCCCGAGGCCACGGTTGAAATTCTTAAAATTGTTGAATCTTCAAAGGCTGCTGAGGAAGGGAAAGATCGAGAAGGGGCTCACCTAGAACCTACCCAGGCGACCCAAGAAGTCCCTATTGCTGAGGGGGAAGACAAGAAGCTGATCATCAATGCGGAGCTGCTGGAAGAGGAGAAAGTGCAGTTGATCTCCTATCTTCTGGAGAACCTGGATATCTTCGCCTGGTCAGCGGAGGATATGCCAGGGGTGGATCCGGACGTGGCTTGCCATCATCTGAACATATCTCCTGAGTTCAAGCCAGTCCAGCAGAAGAAAAGAGAAGTGGCAACCAAGCTGGCGGTGCCTATCAAAGAGGAGGTTGCCAAACTCCTAAAAGCAAACTTTATTTCTGAAATTCAATATCCCACGTGGATATCAAACATTGTAATGGTAAAAAAATCCGGTGGGAAATGGCGCATGTGCGTGGATTTTACAAAACTCAATAAAGCATGTTCCAAAGATGCTTTAGTAGATTCCGCGATTGGGTATTATTTCATGAGTTTTCTCGATGCATTCTCTGGGTACCATCAAATAAAAATGCACAAACCTGATATCCCGCACACTTCATTCATCACGAACGATGGGTGTTACTGTTACCTAGTAGTGCCTTCCGGCCTTAAAAATGTCGGCGCAACATATCAAAGAATGATGGATATGGTCTTCAAACTTCAAAAAGGCAGGAACCTTGAGGTCTACGTCGATGACCTCCTCCTCAAAAGCAAAACTTTTTCAATACATTTGAAAAACCTCGTAGAGATGTTCGCTACTCTACGGAGGTTCAAGTTAAAATTGAATCCATTAAAATGTGTGTTTGGAGAAAATAAGGGCAAATTTCTTGGGCATCTCCTTACTCCTGATGGCCTTGCACCGAACCCAGATAAGGTGAAGGCCATCCTCGATATGACTCCTCCTCGTAACACTAAGGAGGTCCAGCAACTTGGAGGAAGGTTAGCGGGGCTGAGCAGGTTCATTTCCAAATCAGGAGATAAAAGTGCTCCATTCTTTAAAATACTCCGAGGAGGATCGAAGTTTGAATGGAGCGAAGAGTGCAACAAGGCTTTCGAACAGTTAAAAGTGCAATTAACTTCAACCCCTCTACTTCAAAGTCCCCACGAAGGGGAAATACTATTCTTATATTTGGGGGTCGGCCCAGATGCAGTAAGTTCTGTCCTCGTTTGGGAAGAAAAGAAGAAACAATTTCCAAAATACAATGTCAGCCATATCCTCAAGGATGCAGAAACAAGATATTCGATCTTAGAAAAGCTAGCTTTGGCTTTCGTTATGTCATCACGAAGGCTTCGCCCTTACTTTCAGGCTCATCCTATACAGGTAACTACAGATCATCCTCTGAGAAATATTCTTGAAAAGCCAGATCATTCAGGGAGGCTGGCCAAATGGGTTATCGAGCTGAGCGAGTTTGAAATATCCTATATTCTCAGAACGGCAATCAAAGCACAGGTCTTGGCAGATTTCTTCGTTGATACAACATAATCTAGTCCTGAACAAGTGGAGAAATCCCCCTTGGCTTGGATCGTTTATGTGGATGGGGCTTCTGGTAAAAACTTCGTGGGAGCCGGAGTGGTTTTAGTTAGCCCAAATGGCATCAAACTTGAGAAGGCCATCAAGTTCTTCTTTCCAGTTACAAATAATCAGGAAGAGTACGAGGCACTCCTGGCTGGTTCAAGACTTGCAAAGGAATTGGGCATAGAACACGTGCATGCTAAAACCGATTCACTGGTAATGGCTTCTCAGGTTCTGGGGAATTAAGAGACAAGGGAGCCGATACTGAGGAAGTATCTGCTGCTGGCTAAGAAGGAGATTGGGAGATTCAAATTCTTCATCATCGAGCATATTCCCAGGGCACAGAACAAAGAAGCAGATGAGTTGTCAAACTTCGGTCTTCCATCAGGGGGAGTGACCTCTGAACTTTTTCATCTGTCGACAAAAGAAGGGAAACTTGTGCAGATTGATCAGAATCCTTCCTAGAAGGATCCTTATGAGCTATTCTTATCAAAAGGGAAATTTCATCATTCCATCAAATACAGAAAGAGATTCAGAAGAAAGGCGGCCTATTATTACTTGATAGCGGGAGTCCTGTACAGGAAAACATTGATTTCTCCCTCGGCACGGTGTGTTTCCGAGGAAGAAATTCCAACTATAATTCAGGAGGTTCATTCTGGAGAATGTGGTAGCCATTCGGGGGCAAAAACTTTGGAGAAAAGAATCTTGAGGCAGGGATATTTCTGGCCAACTATGAGAAAAGATGCCGAAGCATTTGCCAAGAGATGGTTTCAGTGTCAAAAGTTTGCTCCTCTTCAAAATCTACCCGCTCAATCACTTAGATCAATAACTGCACCTTGGCCCTTCGCAGTTTGGGGAATGGATCTCATCGGACCCTTCCCAATGGCTAGCGGCCAGCGTCGTTTTATCATTGTGATGATTGATTATTTCAGCAAGTGGATTGAGGCAAAAGCATTGGCAAAAACTACAACGCAGGTCATCAAAAATTTCATCTGGGGAGAAATAGTTTGTCGGCATGGAATCCCGCTAGCGATTGTCACTGACAATGGCCAACAGTTCAACAATTCAGAGATGATAAACTTTTGTGAGCAGGTTGGAATTGATCTTCGGTTCTCCTCTGTACATCATCCAAGGACTAATGGCCAGGTGGATGCAGCAAATAGGCAAATCCAGTAGCTTCTGATGAAGAGAGTCTTGAATCAAAGAGGAAATTGGGCAGAGCAACTTCCTTCCATCCTTTGGACTCTTTGTACTACTCCGTCTTCAGCTACAGGAGAGACACCATTCAAATTATCTCATGGCTCGGAAGCAGTCGATCCAATAAAATTTGAGGTGGTCACCCCCAGAGTTGTATATGTAAAGGAGGCACGAGAAGCATGGATAGAGGATAATGATGAGGCCATCAAATACAGTCTCGATTTGATTGAAGAGCTTTAGGATGAGGCAACAATCAGGCAGGAGGAAGTAAAAAGGAGAATGACCAAATACTTTGACAGAAATGTCAGGGTAAAACATTTTGCAGTTGGTGATGTTGTACTAAAGAAGGTTGATGCCGCAGCCAGGACAGGCAACTTCGGAATATTGAATCCCAATTGTGCAAGGCCTTTCATTGCCAAGGAGGTACTAAAGAGTGGGGCTTATCGCCTCCAGACAAGCGAAGGAGAAGACATCTCACGCACCTGGAGCGGTGACGATCTTAAACGGTTCTATCCTTAAAATGTCTTCTTTATTTTCTTGCATTTTCTGGATATTTCAATGAAAAGCCCCATACTGGCACTTCTCCATATCTGGTGATTCTTTTTACACTTTTTTATATATCTCCCTCACTGAACCGCGGAGACATCACCAAGTTATGCTCGAACCCCCTTGGATTTGAGTCATTAGCATAAAACCACGAAGATCATGTGTAGCGGGGAGTTTTCGCACACGTGTAGTGGTAGCTTGCCAATTCCCGTGCGGTGGTCTTCGGAATCTAGGATCCCGCCTGATATCTAACACACCCCTGCATCAAGGGAGGTCTAGGTGAATGTTAGCTCTATCATGGCCCGAGAGGGATATAGTTACAGCTTTGATGATCTTTCTGAGGAAAGCAATGTTCGCCGCATAGGCCCACCAGCCCAAATGATCATCTTAGTCTGTGACCATCGAATACTCCTAGGTACTCTCAAGCGATGCCTAAACGGGACCCACAACTGAGTTGATCTAACTGCGGAAAGCAATGTTCGCCGCCTAGGCCCACCTGCCCAATTGACCAACTCGGCTTGTAACCCTAGGCAGGAGAGCAGTTGAGTCGCTTACAGCCCTTATGACCACTTGAGGAAAGCAATGTTCGCCGCCTAGGCCCACCTGCCCACTTGGTCATCTGGGTATGTACTTATCTTCTTCTTTATTTCTACAGCTCTTATGACCACTTGAGGAAAGCAATGTTCCCGCCGAGGCCCACCTGCCCACTTGGTCATCTGAGTCTGTAGTTATTTCTTATTGCATTACAGGGAGCAGTCTCATCTCATATGGTCTTTCTAGACCATTTGGGAGAAAACAGGATTTTCATTGGTACATAGTAGACCGGGCGGTTTGATTATTAAACTGGACGGTTTAAAATAAGCGGGTACTATAATGTATCGGGCGGTTTGATTATTAAACCGGACGGTTTAAAATAAGCAGGTACCATAATTATCAGGCGGTTTTAAATCTCTAAACTTATCGGTTCAATCAGATCGGGCGGCTTAAAACCGGTCAGCTTTATAACGGGTTATCATAAAATGCCATAAGGCAGATATCAGGATATCAAGTATAACCGTGACCGGTCGGTCTCTTCATTCGATCTGTAATTCTATTATCCTTATGGGTATCAGTTCTATCCGTTCGGTTAAAAACAGGTTTTTTGCCGGAAAGTGATTGTAATTCTTGTGGGGATGGAAATCATTACCAAGTATCAAGTCACTAACCGCCTGAGCTATATATAGGCCGCGCGAGCTTATCAGTTAATATTTATACTCACAAGGATGGGCCTTACAGAAATCTTAATTGCAAGTCATTCGAATTAAGTATTAACCGCGCGACCTGTTTGGTTGTTTTCTTATGATTTGGTCTTCTCTATCTTACGAAGCAATTATGTAAAGCCAGATAATAATCGCAAGGCTTAGTCTCAAATATATGGAATCATCTAATCGCACAGGACACCTTCAAATCACATAATCTATAATCAGGATTCTATGGCGGCTTAAAGTTATGTTCGGTTTCAGGTTATCTTGAGGCATTCATAACAAGATAAGGCAGAGCTTGAATTTCTATCCGCTCGATTATATATTGAAACCACGTCAACTATTCATCAAGATATCGTGGTTGATGCTTTTTCGAGATATATCGAATTCGCTTAATCTGGATCGAAGAAACAAGCCGCCCGAACAGGCTTTATAATGTTCGAATGGCTATTTAATTGAAATTCTAAAGAGTTTAATGCTCTGATCGACCGGGTTGTTATCTAACCGCACGACCTGATTAAAAGAGAAGAAGACCGCAACAATCACAAGTAAGTCGCAGAAAACGAACAGCCAAATAGGTAAAAACTTTCCCTTCATTATCAAAATATCTTTACATCGTTTTGTAACCGACCGGCTGACAAAACCAAGCCGCCGGTTATACAACAAAAAGCAAAATACAAAAAGTTACAACTATAATTGCTCGTCCGGCTTGAGTTTTTTTGATACAGGAGAGCTTGAATCTTCGCTATCTTCAATCACAATGTCAGGAGAATAGCCTTCGCTACCCGACGAGGATGAACCGCTCAGTTCGCCCGACTTGCGTTCGACTTCTTCTCCAGAATCACTGGACTCAGAACCTGAGCTGCTCTCTCCCTCATCTTTAGCCGCAACGGGCTCCTCGGTGTCTTCTTCATCCTCATCATTGCTCTCCTCCTCCGAGCTGGTCCCATCAACCTTATCCTTTCCTTTAACCTTCCACTTAATCTTGTCAAGCTTTTTCTGCAAGATCGGATAGGCGTCCGAGAAGGTGAAGTGCTCGAAACCGGGCGCAAACCCGCCGAGCTCTCTCATACGGTCAAAGGCCCCGTCAATCCCCTCGGCAACGTGAGGGAAGAGCTCTTCCTGATAGACCAAGTCGTTCCCATCATACTTTTTCTGCAAAAAGGAATAAAGGTAAGACTGCATGGTTTGATGAATGAGAAAATCGGCTAATAAGGCGATAACTTACCAACTCCGCCTCCTTTAGCCGCTCAACTTCTTTCTTCAATTCGGCATTTACCTTCTCCAGATGATCATTTGCCCTGATCAATCTCTTGAATGTCATACCCATGAAGTGATTGGTGATGAAGCTTTCAGCACAAACCCGAGCGGCCTGCCGAGCGAGCTCTTCTTCAGGAATCTTCCTTAACCGCCTGAAGTTTCGCCGGCCATACATGGCAATACCGGCGGCTTCAGCGTGCCGGCCAGATTTTTCATTTGCCCAGTGGGGGAGCGCAGTGGAGACTTGGACACCATCGCCGTCCGGGTGCCAGGACAAGACCGTGTGGCCTTTCAAGTCCTCCACCTTGCTGAAGGAACGAAGGGAAGAGAAGTCACCAGAAGAGGCTGAATATATCCTCGCCGTCAGACATCAGCGTCTTGTTTTTCCCCTGTCTCTGCCTCTTCTCCCTCTGAGTTAGGACCAGGCCGGTCGGACTGACCGGCTTGTTCTTAGGAACAATGGCCTCAGCTGTAAAAGAGAAAGGTATCAGAACAACAGATCACGCGGTCAATATCAGAGCATGAAGCGAGTTGAAAGAGACTTACTATCTCCAGGCCGGACGTTCTCCAGCTCAGAAAGCAGCGGAATGTAATGACTTACATTGAACCGCTCATGTTTAAGGAGCATCTAGATCTCCATCTCAATCTTGTTGACAGCGATTTGTTGAAAGTCTTCCTCTAGCCGCACCTGCGGGTTAGGATTCAATAGGCCAAGTTGGCCTTCGAATATCAGATACCTCTCTGACCAGGCCGTAACCTTGTTCGCGAGATTAACCATCTTCAACCCCCGACAACCAAAGTACAGGTGGCCCTTAAACACCTTAGGCTTAAAATTCGGGATAGCCCGCACCGAGAAGATCTTTCTGAATAGGTCCATTGAGAAGCGGACTCTCTCAGACCGCAGATAGGAGATGAAGCTGCATATGCCGGCTATCGAATTGGGGGAGAGTTGACCGGGAACAACACCATAGTGGTCGAATACCATGGTGAGTTCGATAGAGATTGGGATCTTGAAGCCGCAATCGAAGTGGTTGATTGGGATGGCGATTTGATTTGGGGCAGAAGAATTTATCTGCTCAACGCAGAGTGGAAGACGCGCGAGCAGCGGACTCCCTACCATATGATTCTCCACGAACTCATCCAATTCCGCTTTGGTCAGGCCACATTACTCATGGTCGGCCGAGTGAAATGCTAAGGCCGCATCAGATCGGGTAGCGGACGCCTTCGCACGTCGCTTCGGCTGGCGCTTAGCTGCCATCTTGAGATTCTGTTGAAAGAGTCTTCGGAAGGGTCGCTACTTATAGAGTAAGTGATCTGCAATTAGCAAAGTCAAATCGCGGCTATCACAATCAACCCGCGGAGGCAGAATTCCACACAGCAAGCCAGTTCACAAGCAGCAAAAAACAGAAAATGAAATCAAGGCCAGCGGTGTAAAGAACAACAGAAACAAGCCGCTCGACTAACAAAGCAATTCATAGGCATCTATCAATATTCTAAGGAAGAAAATAAAAACATTCAAATAACAGGCCGCACGGTCTGCAGAGCAAAACCGGATATCATAAAATCAAGTTCAAGCATTCAAGTTTGTCCAAAGGTCCGAATAGAATAATATTACAATCATTGTCTGTAACCGCTCACTACTAGCGGGCATCGTTTGGAGCATCTTCTCGATGAAGTCGGGCGACATGATCACCGACTTGCAGAACGGTACCGTGCATCTGATTAATACTATGATGGAGGTGGTTAATAATGTTGTGAAGCCGCGCAGCATCCCGCTCTACTCACGTGGCTGGAATCATTTGAGTAGGCAAGGCCGCTGCGGTCTCACTTGCATTAGCAACGGGATCAGCTATCCCAACCACCGGAAGAGCTGAACTCATCCCAACAGCCGGGCAGTTTGATCCTCGACGCCCTTCATCAGTTAAATTATGAGGTCGCCGGCTTCCGCCGACTTCCCTTGTCAGATGTAGGTACTTATCTCTATAGTATGCACAATCATCCTCCATCTTCCGGATCTCTTTTTTGTTTTCCTCTGTCAAGCCGCACGGTCAATGCAGCGACCTGGTCCTGCTGCGCCTTCTCCTTCTCCCGTATTTCTCTTATCTCGGCTTCCATCGCAGTCCACATTGCAGCTTTTTCATCCTGGGCGGCCTTCTCCTGCTCCTCGAGGACCTTCATCTTCTTCTTGAGGATTTCAAAATTGCCTTGAAGAGTGGCAATCTCCTCCTCCATTCGGGTGTCCGGGTTCAATGAAGAGCTCGGAAATGATGAGGTCAGTGGAGGAAGGCAAGACACCAGGTCGCCCGGCTTCGGAATTGAATCTTGATCGTCTGAAACAAAAAAAAAACATGGAAAGGTCGAGCGAGTATAATCTTGTAAAAGGGGCACAACTAGACCGCTCATCTCGAACTCTTCTCGCTTATAAACCACAACGGTGGAGTAAATGTTCGAATGAACAGGTCGCCTCGCTTGCTCAGGATCCATCTTTCGGCGCTGCTCCCTCCACGACCTCTCATTCTGCCTTCGCCTAGCAGCCGAGAGTTGAGCAGCGGAGGGAAAGAAGATCGGTGGCGGGTTCAGTATCAAGTCGCTTAGCTTCTTTCAAGACCGCGTTTGGAAAAAAATGAACAGGTCGGTAACCCTTAACCCCTTTACCTAGCGTGAGAAGATTGAGTGAGGGTGGTGGCAGCTTGTCCAGATTATCTCTCGCTCTCTCCGCCTTCGCCTTTATAAGCCGCAACCCGGCCAGCACGAGGTCTTCAGAGGCCGGATCGGCCTTCTCAACTCGGGTAGCGTCCTCTCCAGGGGGGTCATCCGCATTCAGGTCGGCAGAAGTATTCCGCAGCTCAGACTGCTTCTTAAGGGAATCAAAATCCTTAATGATATCACTCACAGTCATGCTATGAGCAGAAGAAGAAACCTGGTCGCCCATCTTGGGGGAGGGAGTTATCTGTCCCTCAGAGACCTCTTTCTCGTACGCCTTGTGTTGAAGGCTGCCCGCTGCCTGTTTCCTGGAGGCCGCTCTATTCTTGGCCTTTAGGCTTTTGGCCTTCCTCAGGAGCCTATCCGCTGTTGACTCAACCCTCTTCCACTTCTTAGCCGACTCATGGCCGGCCTGTTGAGAAATGGTTGGACTATCCTCAATGTTTACTACCGGGCTATGCTGTCCGGTCGGCTTAGGAGAGTCAACCGCTTCTCCTCCATTGTCACTTATCTTCAGATGAAATACTCTAGAAGGAGTGATCTCCATGTTGAAGAAATCGGCCCCGCCAGTCTTCGGAACGACGGCTTCAGAGTTCGTCTTTTTTATAGGAGGAGGCAGACCGACCCCCTGGTCAGAAGGAGCAGGCAAGTCAGCTGGGGGTGGGTTGGAACTACCCGCTCCATCCTTGGTCATTAAGTCATCTAACAGCAAAAGGGCCAGCTCGGCCGGTTTCCCCACAGAGGCAATAGTGACCGTTTTATCAGGCTGAGAGGTCTTCTTCTTCTTCTTCTTCTTCTTCTCCTTAGAGCGGTCTCCCCCGCGGTCTTTGCTCGACTTCTGGCGGCCTTCAAACTCGGCCATGAGGTTCACCATTTTGATTACGTTGTCTAGCCGGAAGGTTCTAACCACAAGTGGCGAGTAGTGACCCGTGATAACACTTCAATTATGCAGAAAAAGAAGCTTCCAGAACAATTTATAAACTTCGAGGCAAGGTCAGCGCGGTCTCCGGCGAGAACTAATATTTTCAAAATCTCAACAGCAGGATTTGAAAATATGCGGGGATTATGTTTACCCAGAAGACCGCCTCCGAGTAGCACTTCTCGCAGACCGGGCGGTCTGGGTCACAAGTCGCCCGGTTCAGGTTCAACAGGGTCCACCAGCACCAGCCAACACAAACCGGGCGGTCTGATAGAATTCAGGTCGCCTCCAAGGACTGAAGATTACCAAGGCTCAAGTCCAGAAGGCAAGCCGCGGTCTCAAGTCGGAGACCGCCTGAGTTGCGCCATGAAGACTATCAAGGCTCAAGTCCAGAAGGCAAGCCACGGTCTCAAGTCGGAGATCGCCCGGGTTGCACCATGAAGACTACCAAGGCCCAAGTCCAGAAGGCAAGCCGCGGTCTCAAGTCGGAGACCGCCCGGGTTGCATCATCGCCTTGATCGCAGCATCTTCAGTCTCCATCCAGGACAGATCGAAAGCGCAAGCCGCCAAGCCGCGCGGCTTCTTTCTTTTCTCCTTTCTGTATCCCGTCACCGCCTGCCCGATTCTCCAATATCCGGGCAGGCGGTTATTTTATCCCTGCCCGTTCGGGCAGGCCCCCGAGCCTATAAATTGGAGGCGGCAATGTTCTCAAGGCACGTAGACTCGAATTTTGGAGCTCGCTTGTTTGAGCTGCGGTCTCGAGTATCCCGTCTTGCGACCTGTCTGACCGGCCGGCTTCTGCTTTCCTGCATCTGTAACCCGCTGTAACTTCTTCGTTTCAATCAAAAGAAAGCCCATCACAGGAGTGGCATTCGCCATGATGGGCGAAGTCTGGCCTTGACCGCTGCCAGCGGTCTGATTTTCTGTAACCAAAAAGTAACTGATAGCCCGCAGCCTCTGATTTCCTTCGGAGGTGCATTTCCGGATTCAACATCGTCCTCCTGCAAGCAAAACAGATTACCTTTATTGGGATTGTCGGCAATATGCGAGCAGCGATAAAGTAGGAATATTTCAATCCAAAGCGCGAATACCTTGCACTTCTCAAGTTGGAGGCCGAGCGAGATGGTAGTTCTGCCCAGCGCCTTTAATCGCGCTTCAGTGATGAGCAAGCTCCTCGCCATCCGATGGCTTAGATCTGTCGACCGCAGGAGCGAGCGTAAGGTCTGGTGAGCCAGATACTCAACCGAGACCTCCTACAACAACTCGAC
Source organism: Dactylorhiza incarnata (assembly GCA_033032865.1). Taxonomy (NCBI): domain Eukaryota; kingdom Viridiplantae; phylum Streptophyta; class Magnoliopsida; order Asparagales; family Orchidaceae; genus Dactylorhiza; species Dactylorhiza incarnata. The sequence goes on from JAWHQI010000250.1 coordinate 1,009,981, forward strand.
ATCAGCGCCCATAAAGGGTGAATGTCATGCGGAACGCCTCGCCCTTATCCTCCCAATCCTCAGACCAGGCGGGGTGGTTGGTGCTCATAACCACTTCGTGAGCGCGGTCCGCCTAGGTCACCAATGGGCGACCATAGGCATCCTCGCTGCCACCACCTTCATTGAAGTTTGGATGGCTGGAGGGCCCGCCAACCTCCGAAGGGTCTGCCTTCGCCCCCAGGTCCTTGCTCGTGACCTGCTTCTTCTTCCTCGAGGGCTCCTGGACCTTGCCCTTTCTCTTCCTCTTCTTCGAGGACCCGACCTCCTCATCGGTGACAACCGGGTCATCAGCGACCTACGACAAATCAATATGGGAGGTCGACAAACCCCTATCCTCATACGACAGGATCCCTGCGCCCTCTTGAGGAGGAACCCCCTCCTTCGCCAAGGGGAGAGGCTCGCGCGGTAGAATGCGATTAGCTGCAAAAGATAAAGACTAAGGTTGGTTGCCATCCAAAGTTAAAGAGCTCAGTAATTTACCATCACCTGGGAAGATCTCTACGAGCACATTTACATGCCCCCGCCAGAAGTCCACATCAAAGCCATGACCTCAGAAGGAGTCAAGGATCTTCTCCCGAGGTCCCTCCAGGAAGGGAGTCTTGAAGACATGCTCGAATGGCTGGAAGGAAATGCGATGAATATCCTCGAAATGGATGCTGATGACAACTAGCTGCTCGCCCCATCGATGATTCTTGTTTGATGTGTCGACCAAGGTGCAGACGTGGCTGCAGAAGAAGATGACGGACTCGCCGATCTCCATGAAAGGGATGATCCTCTGGAATATGGAGACATCAAAGGCGATCTTCTCTTCTCGCAAGAAGCAGAGGAACCCTATGATCATCGCCATGCCATTGGGATTGATCTGGGCAGGGACTATCCAAAGTTAGCGCAGAATTTGGCATAATTATGGCCAAAATGGTAGTCGCAAGCCGACCTCAAAGTGGCAAATAGGGTAGACGATCTCGCCCTCCACGAAGCTATTCAGACGCTCGCTCTAGTGAGGAAGCCTGGCCAAGTACCCTGGGGAAAGGTACTTCTCCGAGAATTCATCCAAGTCCTTCTAGGGCGAGATGGACTTCTTAAACATGGTCGCCGCGAAATTCCTCATATGACTGGCATGCCGAATAGTGGCCTGATCAGACATCTCGATGGAAGGGAAGAAGAGAAGGTTAGTGAGTAAAAAAGGTGAGAAGGAATGAATACTCGCGCGAAGAAAGGTGATGTCGCTGATAGCGTAATAAATGCATACCCACCCACCCCCTATTTATAGGCGAAGGAAATATGTGGCGTATCGGCTACCCCTCCGCGACTAGAAATAAGGGCGTGGCGAGTAGCAAGGAAAGTCGTCATGTCCACGATGCATGTCAGAGTCGCCGACCTTCATCATGCGAGGACATGCATTAGAATATCAAGCAACTCGCCAAATATGTGTGACATTCAAGCAACAAGTACTCGCAGAAATGAAGAAGAAAGTAAACACAAAGACATGATGAGTCCCAAATATATACACATTTATGGACTCATCTGGGCCGATTTTCTAGTCTTTGCACTTCACTTTAGACATGTTTTCATTCCTATTTAATACTCCATGCTAAGTGCACTTCTAGGCCCATTTTGGTGTTATTTCTTGTTCATCTTCGTTACTAGTTTTCATGCAGTGTTAAGTGCCACCTTCAGTGGCTAGACTGGTGTTGTATGCTGGATCAGGAGTCGTGCAGGTGTTCCCGGTACAATTCTGTATAGGAACACTGCGCACGACCACTGGCTCTATCGCGCACGACCACTGGTCGTGCGCCACTAATCGTGCGCACTTAACGCCCATTTTATGAGTTCTGTCTGGCTTATCGCACGACCATTTATGGCTGTGCGCACGACCGCTGGTCGTGCGCCACTGGTCGTGCGAACATTGTATTTTATAATTTTCTTTCCCTTGCAGGCTCCGTCCAGGCAGGCGCACGATCACAGGATGATAGTGCGCACGACCACTGGTCGTGCGCCAACGACCGTGCGCGTTGTTCAATCCAGCGCCTATATATAATCCTGCTCGCGAATTAGGTCTGGATCCTTGCCGTTTTTCTCGCCCAGCTCCGTCGTTCCGCCCATTTCCGCAGGTATTCGCCCCCTAGGCCTCCTCCATCATCCAAGGGCTTCAAGGAAGAGATTCTACACTCATCTTCATCGCCAAGGAAGGAGTTCCTCGCATCGGACGTGGCCGGATTGTAAAACGCTGGAGAAGACGGGTCCATTGGGAGGTGTGACAGCCCTCCTCTACCCCGGACGCAGTTGAGACCGAGCTAGGACGTGGATTGACAACCCGACGATTCCTACCGTGAATCTACAACGAGACTCCGGATTCGGTCGTATCTCTTGCCTCTTTCTTCTACTTGTGTGGTTGTATTTGTTTGTAATCTCTTTATTTAGATGATGACACTATGAATCTTGTTTATTAATGTTTATTTCATGTTTATGGAATCATATTATTCATATGTGTGAATGAGGTGCGCCGCCATCCATTTTCCACTTCACCACCGCGTCCGGTGCCGCACTAGCAATTGCTAGTGGCGTGCTTGTCGAAGAGGTGCTTGCGACCCTCATCCGTATGCCTACTCTTCCATCCGCCTAGCGAAGCGTGGCATAGCGGCCCGTATAATCCATTCCGACTCCGCCGGTGCGAACCATTCCATCTGCTAGCCTTCTCGTCCATCCGCCCTTACGAAGTAGCGCGTTCAAGGCCTACGTAGTCTTCCATCCCGCCAAGCGAAGCACTGCATAGCGGCATTGCATAGGAGTAGTTGTAGTTGTTTTCTTTTATTTTCCAAAAGCCAAATCACCCCGTTTCCGCATTCCATCCGACTCAAGGACTTCGATCTCAAGTCCTTCCTCGAACGTTAACTCCACCTTACTGTGTTCCTTTGAGATCGATACTCGGGGATTTACTCCTCGTTTTATATCACTTGAACGATCGGTACACTGCCGTTTCGTGTCGCAGTCGAGCTACCGCCTATAGCGGTGTGTGAGATTTGCGCCATCAAGTTTTTGGCGCCGTTGCCGGGGAACACAAACGTGTGAGTTTTCTGGAAAGGGAGAACCTGAGAGAGAAGCCCTTCTATTTGTAAATTGCATTTCTTTGTTTTATTTCTTTTTATTCCATTTTCTTGTTTTAATTAGGTTGCTTTAGTAATTTTTGTTAGGTGTAGTATTTTGCACAATAGCATTTTTATTTTGAATCGAATTATCTCCACACTATGTGGGCACATCTTAATTTCCGTTGCCGTTGGTGTGGAGCTACCTCCCACTCTAATGATGAATGCCCTACGGAGAATAGTAGGCATAATTCTTATAGCCCAGCATATGGAGCACCGACTTCGTCTGATACTCAATATGGTGCGCGTAAGTCTTATGGCTACTCTGCTGAGCCTTTACCGTCGTACTTCTTTTCGGCTTCAGCCCCCGCTGTGCCAAAGAAGCCCGCTAGGCAGTGTCGGTTTTGTCGGAGCACTGATCATGTCTTGAAGGACTGTGCCGAGTATCTTTGCCAATTGGACGAGGATGACGAGCCGGATATCCGGATCGTCCCAACTCCTAACTCTGGCGGCACACCTTCAACATCCGGTTATGTGTCTTTGTCACCTTCACATCTTGAAGGGAATGGCATGGATACGGTCACCGGATGTGCGGCTGATCTATGCACCGACATTGCTGAGCCTATTCTCCCAGTACATCCACCACCCCTAGTGGATTCGATTCTTTGTGAGGAATCGGTGCTCGACTTTTATCCGAGCACTACTCCTCCCCCTGTTGTGCATACTACTTTCGTCTCTGACGACATTATTGAGGATGTGTCGCGAGATGAGGCTGGCGATCTATGTGTTGTGCCTATTCCTATGAAGGAGGACAACCTTCTAGGTGAAGAGGAGCTTTCCTCAGCACCGGTGGAGGAAGTCCAAATCCTAAGCCTGGCCACCGTTGATCCCGCTGAATCTTGTAGCATTGATGACAATGCAAACACTAGTTTACTTCCCCAACCTGATGGGAGTGAGACCGGGATCACTCCCCCGATTGATGTTTATTTATGTTCTTCGTCTTCTTTATTTCTTGATCCCCTTCCTTCATCTGAGTCTGTGCAGGTTGAATCTTCACAGGTACTTCAGGAGGACTTGGAGCTTTTTGCTCAAGTCAATGATGAGAGCACCCTCTCATATGAGGAGGTTTATTCCCCCTCCGTAGAGGAAGCTCCACTCATTGCCTTCGCCTCCTGCGGCCTCCCTGTGGACGATACCTTGCTGGGCAAGGATAGTTTTGGTGAGATGAGTGAGGACCAGGCCTCCTCCTCTTCTTACTTTCTTTTCCCTCTACCTGTGATGGGCAGGTTTTATTTATATTCGGGTAGAGGCGTGACTGTTCTTTCTCCGTATAGGTACCCGCTACCGACACGGATATTGGGCCAGTTACCTGTCCACTTCTCCTTCCATACTCCCATTAGCTATATATTATAAAGTTTTGAATAAGTCGTGCTGGGATGACAATAACCCCAGTAGTTATCTTAATTTTTCCTGCAATTTCATTTCTTTTCTAATTTTATTTAGTTAATTGCACTTTATTTCAGTTTTCATTTTTCTTTTGTTTCTGCGGAGCTGACCCCTGTAGGTATCCTTCTTCTGGATGGCGGATGTCGCGGTTCATTTTAGCTTACACGACAATCTTCTGGTATGCTCATTTCTGAGCATTGGGTACTCTCTTCCCCTAGCTCTTTTCTGAATTTCATAGATATATTGTGTGTATTATCTAGTTTAAGTCTGGGGGAGAGTAGTTCTGTGTGCCCACGCACATGCACTATTGCATTTGCATACTAGGAGTATTTTAATTTCAATTATTTAGTTATGTACAATTGCATTGCACACCACTACACCCACTCGAGCGTGCACTTAGCTGTTAGCACGTCTTGAGCCGAACTCATCTCTTTTCGTGTGATTTGGAAAATCACTGTGCTGGCTTAGGATTATGAGGCGGAGTAAAATGTTGACTCCGGTAGTGCTCCTAGTCGAGTGCTCATGTCTCGTTTAGAAAATCGTGTAGATTCAATTTCTTTTTATGCTTTTAGTTTATATTTTTTTCTATTAGCGTAAATATTGTTTACTCTACTCAATTGGTGAATCTGGTGGAATCAAACGGTAGCATAGGGATGTGTGTAGATGCTCGTTAGCCTCGTATTGCCCGAGTCGGGAGAAAGGATTATCTTTCTCGGTGGCTAGAACTTGCCCCAAGGGATTCTTGAAGCATGGGTATACGGTTAGTCAATTGCATGAATGTGATATAGGCCATCATTTTGGCCCGGTTGAGCCTTTGTGCCCACTCCTATCGCTTTATCCTCGTTAGCCCAGTTGTGCCTACCCTTTCTTTGATTCAGCCCCACTGTTGTCTCACCAAAGCCTAAATGCCAATCCTAGTCGCACACCCAAATCTGAGCTTTAGCTGTTTATTATTTTCTTGAGTTGGGTTGTTGATTTGGTGATATGTTTGTGAAGAATGTGGATGTGTTTTATTGTTCAGTTGCTGAAAATGATAAGAAAAGAAAAGAAGAAAATGAGAGAAAGAAAAGAAGTGAAAAGAAAAGAAAAAAAAGATATGAGCTTTAATGAAAAGTCTGTGTAAAAATATATGTTTGGGAGTAGGCGGTGCACACACCCATGTTGTTAAGTCCAAGTCTGGGGGTGTGATGTACCCGTGTGTTTGTGTGGTGAATGAGAATACTTTCTGCATAAGCTTATTTGGGTTTAGTGCTTGAGCCGTCGTTTTTATCTTTGTCTATCCTCACCTAAACCCAAGCCTCATCTAAAACCTAAATTCCTATTGATTCACGCATTTGAGTCATACCAGTGCCGTGGAGAGAGTGCGAACGGGCAAGCTTATGGTCACCGACATTGATGGATTTCAATGGAGTTGTCCCGAGCCCCGACCTTTGGCAATGCTCGCCTCAGCGTTCAGTTTACTTTCTTCCTATGTGCGACCTTATGATTCACCGTGATTCAATTTTTGAGTAAATGTAATATATAAACACGCTCCTAGGAAATTATAAACTAATATGCATAATTAGGAATTTTGTCTACTGTATTTCTACGCGCATGAGCATGCGACTTCGCATGATACCCCGCTTTACAATTTCTATGCCAGCTGTGTATTTTTCTCAGCTGCTTGAGGGATTTGTTTGCTCGGGACGCGCAAACAGGTAAGTCTGGTGGTGTGATGAGTCTCAAATATATACACATTTATGGACTCATCTGGGCCGATTTTCTAGTCTTTGCACTTCACTTTAGACATGTTTTCATTCCTATTTAATACTCCAAGCTAAGTGCACTTCTAGGCCCATTTTGGTGTTATTTCTTGTTCATCTTCGTTACTAGTTTTCATGCAGTGTTAAGTGCCACCTTCAGTGGCTAGACTGGTGTTGTATGCTGGATCAGGAGTCGTGCAGGTGTTCCCGGTACAATTCTGTACAGGAACACTGCGCACGACCACTGGCTCTATCGCGCACGACCACTGGTCGTGCGCCACTGATCGTGCGCACTTAATGCCCATTTTATGAGTTCTGTCTGGCTTATCGCACTACCATTTATGGCTGTGCGCACGACCGCTGGTCGTGCGCCACTGGTCGTGCGAACATTGTATTTTATAGTTTTCTTTCCCTTGCAGGCTCCGTCCAGGAAGGCGCACGATCACAGGATGATAGTGCGCACGACCACTGGTCGTGCGCCAACGACCGTGCGCGCTGTTCAATCCAGCGCCTATATATAATCCTGCTCGCGAATTAGGTCTGGATCCTCGCCGTTTTTCTCGCCCAGCTCCGCCGTTCCGCCCATTTCCGCAGGTATTCGCCCCCTAGGCCTCCTCCATCATCCAAGGGCTTCAAGGAAGAGATTCTACACTCATCTTCATCGCCAAGGATGGAGTTCCTCGCATCGGACGTGGCCGGATTGTAAAACGCTGGAGAAGACGGGTCCATTGGGAGGTGTGACAGCCCTCCTCTACCCCGGACGCAGTTGAGACCGAGCTAGGACGTGGATTGACAACCCGACGATTCCTACCGTGAATCAACAATGAGACTCCGGATTCGGTCGTATCTCTTGCCTCTTTCTTCTACTTGTGTGGTTGTATTTGTTTGTAATCTCTTTATTTAGATGATGACACTATGAATCTTATTTATTAATGTTTATTTCATGTTTATGGAATCATATTATTCATATGTGTGAATGAGGTGCGTCGCCATCCATTTTCCACTTCACCACCGTGTCCGGTGCCGCACTAGCAATTGCTAGTGGCGTGCTTGTCGAAGAGGTGCTTGCGACCCTCATCCGTATGCCTACTCTTCCATCTGCCTAGCGAAGCGTGGCATAGCGGCCCGTATAATCCATTCTGACTCCGCCGGTGCGAACCATTCCATCCGCTAGCCTTCTCGTCCATCCGCCCTTACGAAATAGCGCGTTCAAGGCCTACGTAGTCTTCCATCCCGCCAAGCGAAGCACTGCATAGCGGCATTGCATAGGAGTAGTTGTAGTTGTTTTCTTTTATTTTCCAAAAGCCAAATCACCCCGTTTCCGCATTCCATCCGACTCAAGGACTTCGATCTCAAGTCCTTCCTCGAACGTTAACTCCACCTTACTGTGTTCCTTTGAGATCGATACTCGGGGATTTACTCCTCGTTTTATGTTACTTGAACGATCGGTACACTGCCATTTCGTGTCGCAGTCGAGCTACCGCCTATAGCGGTGTGTGAGATTTGCACCATCAAGACATCATCGCAGAAAATAAAATAGTAAATCAAAGGCGAGATCTAATGCTCGCCAAATAATATTACAAGATTAAATGTTTAATTTACAAAGTCGCCAAAGGCATTCCACTCTGCGTACAAATAATAAGAAATAGAAAACAACTAAGGCCCTGCGTATTCGTCTGAGGATCAAGTAGTTGAGGATGTCGCCCAGTCTATCTTATGCTACGCACACACTTGAAGTGCTCGAGGGCCAGCAATATAGCATCCTCGCCTTGGCGCAGCTGTTCTTCGATCCTCGCCAGCCTGGCCACCGAGCTCATGCTCTCCCGCTTTCCGACCAGCTCGTCATGATGGAGTTGTTGACGATGCTCGATCATTGCTATCTGGCGCTCTAGATCATAGATAGACTAGAAGTGGGACTCCGCGCCAGCTAGCCGAGTCTCAAACTCTTCAAGCATGGTGACTCGCACTTCCAGCTCGATAAGGCGGCGATGAGGTTCGCTGATCGCCAGGCGCTCGACCTTCGCCTCCAGCTCCAGGTACACACGAGCAACCTTCTCTTGATACTAACGGGGTGGGATCCCGATGGTGTCGATCAACGCTCTCCCCCCACCCGGCGTAGTAGCGTGAGCTGCAATTAGAGACAGAAATCGCAGAGAATCAACAACAAGTCCAGCAAAGAAGTAGCGATCATAATAAAAGTCACTATTACTAGGCCAAGGAACTTCGCTCCTCGCATCGCGATGAGGGCTGCGAGATCATCCCCGATGAGGAATCCTAACCCAATACGGAGAGGAACTGCAATGAGCAGTATCTCGCCCTGCCTGAAGAGGATCCGCCGAGATGCTCCCTCCTAAGAGGCACATTCCCCTGGACGCGACAATCCCCTGGTCGCCCTCCCCCTATTGGGGAAAAGTAGCCTGAAATCCCGACGTGCCACGAGGATTCCGCCGGATGGACTGGATGATCAGTTAACGAGGAAGGGAACTTATCGCCGGGAGTGAAAGCGAGTTTTAGTTCTTAAATTAAAACTTATTTTTAAGTTATTTTAAAGTACTAATATATAAATAAGTGTAAAAAGTGAGTTATAAAAGATAAACACAAACAGATCACAGCACAGTAGCAAGAAAATAAAGCATAAGACAAGCAAACCAGAAGACAAAAGAAATATAGTAGTTCCCCAATCAACCTGGGTACATCTACTCTTCTACCCACTGATAGGAATCCACTACAGGTTTTTGATCAGGTGCCCTACCACCATATGAGCTTTTGATCAGGTAACTCAAAAACCAAATCACCGGTTTTTGCTAAGGTGCCTTGTCACCGAGAGTTAACTTTTGAAAGGAGTTATAACCCTTTGTACATGAAGGAATAAAGAAAACAAAAAGGTTAAAGTGTTCATCTCTTTTCTGAGAAGACTCTAGAGATCCTGATGGGTTGTTGAGAATGGATCTTTGATGAAGATGTTGAAGAGCTCCCCCTAATTTGTTTAAAGTTGATGTTCAGGTGGTGAAGCTTCTTCTCTTGGATGTAGTATTCCTTTCTTCTTCTTCTTCAGTTAAGATCCTGAGCAAATGATCTTGATGGGTGTCTCAGGATGAAGAAGATCTGCAGAGAAGAGTTAGCAAACCAAACAAGATAGAATAATATGTTGGTCTCTGTTTATGCTTGTGTCGTATATTCCGTGTGCTATTGTTGCTCTCTTTTCTTTTCTCTGTCTTTATATAATCTGGAGAGCTTCTCTCTTATTTTGAATTCCTCATTTCGGGAAAGGGAAAGAGATAAAGTCTGTTTAATTATCTTGACTCCTCGAGAAGATAAACTGCTGTCTTTAAGCTTTTCTGCAATGGCTATTTCATTTAGTGCGGCAATGGCTATAATGTTTAGGCAGCAATATATAGCAATATATAAATAGAAGTGATAAAATATTGCTTTATTAAATCTGACAACATATATATAATTTTAGTCGAGCTGAGAAAGGAGAATTTATATAACTGATAATATTTCGTCGAGCTCAACTTCAAGTTCGTCGATCTGAACATTTGATTCATCGTTCTGAGCTTCTGTTGATGATTCGTCGAACGCAGACTTGAGATCGTTGAACGCAGCTTTTCGTCGACCACTGAGACGGGCTGGATCGTCGACCGCTGAGTTATTGAGCTGTTCGTCGAACGTAGCTTTTTGTCGAGCGCTGCTTGGATTTCGTCGAACGCAGCTTCATTGATATTTCGTCGAGCGCTGCTTGCCTTTCGTCGATCACAGTGAGGAGTTCGTCGAATGCAGAGAGCTTATGTTATTTTCTTATATTATTTTCTCTGATCCGATCACATCATATTTATATTCTGATATAAGTTATAAGTTGTGTTATGATAAAAACTTAAATCATAAAGATGGATCCTGACTCAAATCAAAACTAAGGTTCCAACAATCTCCCCCTATTTCAGTTGGGATCCTAATCCAAATCAAGACTAGGTGTTCTAACAATCTCCCCCTATTTGGGTTAGGATACAGATTTATAGTCTCCCCCTAAAATAAACAGGGATCAAAACTAGTGGTCTGGTAATCTTCCCCTATTTGGTTTTAGGATGCTAAATTTCATCTCCTTTTAATTCTTACAGCTGTTGATGGGTTCTGATTTCTTAGATTTTGATTCCATTAAAATCTTGAATTGCTACAGCTGTTAATGGATTTAAATTCAGAAAAACATTGCCTGATATCTTCCTTCTATAGAATCCCCATATCAGAAGAGACTCACACTCAGTGCTTTGATCATTTCTGATCTATGCAATCTGAGTAGAATGCTCAGCATGATTTTGGAGAAAGTCTGTAAGAACATGAAGTTTATCTAACTTTGTTTTTAAGATAGAAAAATTAAGTAAATCTTAGATCTTTTTGTTTGATTAGTAATGGAGTTTAATGGTGAAAAACTGGTCAAGCCTTATAATTGGATATATTGGCCTTTTTATCTCATTAAAATATAAATTTCAAAAAATTATTTTGATTTTGCTGAGCATAAAATATTTTTTCCTTAAAAGATTGTTTAAACTTTTCAGCCTTAATTAACTTATTTATTAAAGAAATAATTTGTTCTTCTGATATTTTCAAATTTTCTTTAAGTTTATCAGAAGTTAAATTGTTTATTGTTAACTCTTTTCTGAACTTATTTTTAGATTTTATTAAATTTGTATATGGAATTTTAAAATCTGATTTGATTTGTCCTGAAGTAAAATTAGGAGTTGAAGTTACCTCAGTTACCTTATCTGATTCAGATTCATATTCTGCATCTGAGTAGTGGTTTGAGCCATATATGGCCAACATGCAGAATCTTCTGGCCTTTTGTTCTTCCTCTTCTTCTTCTTCACTTAGACTTGAAAATGGTTCTGCATCATAAATACAGTTAGTGGAAGAAGTGATTCAGGTGTTAGCCTGTATAAAAATCAACTACCCTCTGATACCAATTGAAAGTGCAATTGAATATCAGTTGAAGGTGATTGATATAATCAACCTTGCTTTGATACCAATTGAAATGGAGTTTAGTTCTTAAGTTAAAAACTCTTTTTAAGTTATTTTAAAGTACTGATATATAAATATGTGTAAAAAGTGAGTTATAAAAGATAAACACAAACAGATCACAGCACAGCAGCAAGAAAATAAAGCAAAAGACACAAGAAATATAGTAGTTCCCCAATCAACCTGGGTACATCTACTCTTCTACCCATTGGTAGGAATCTGATGAGTCCCAATTATATACACATTTATGAACTCATCTGGGCCGATTTTCTAGTCTTTGCACTTCACTTTTGACATGTTTTCATTCCTATTTGTTATTCCATGCTATGTGCACTTCTAGTCCCGTTTTGGTGTTATTTCTTGTTTATCTTAGCTATTAGTTTTCGTGCATTGTTAAGTGCCACCTTCAGTGGCTAGATTGGTGTTGTATGCTGGAACAGGAGTCGTGCAGGTGTTCCCGGTACAATTATGTACAGGAACATTGCGCACGATCACTGGTTCTATTGCGCACGACCACTGGTCGTGCGCCACTGATCGTGTGCACTTAACCCCTGAAAACTGAGTTCTGTCTTCCTTATCGCATGACCACTTACGATAGCGCGCACGACCACTGGTCGTGCGAACATTGTATTTTATAATTTTCTTGCCTTGCAGGCTCCGTCCAGACAGGCGCACGAACACAGGATCCTAGTGCGCACGACCACTGGTCGTGCGCCAATGACCGTGCGCGCTATTCATTCCAGGGCCTATATATAATCCTGTTCGCGAATTAGGTCGGGAACTCCGCATTTCTTCCGTCCAGTCCGCCGTTTTCGCCCCTTCCACAGGTTCTCCGCCCCCTTAGGCCTCCTCCATCATCCTTGAGCTCCAAGGAGGGTTTTCTAGCCCAAAGATCGCCAACATCGAGCAAGGAGATCGCGTATCGGAGGAGATTGGATCGTGACACGAAGAAGATGAGCCATTGGGAGGAAGTGACAGCCCTCCTCTACCTCGGACGCAGTTGAAGACCGAGCTTGGACGCGGATTGACAACCCAGCGATTCCAACCGTGAATCTTCGGCAAGGCTTCGGATGTGGTCGACTCCTTTACTCTCTTTTTCCTTCTTTATGTTGATGATTGTTTAGGTTAGATTCTTCGATATCTTGATGATGAACACTATGAATCGTGCTTGTAATCTTAATTTCATGTCTATGTGAAGTTATATTTTGTTCATATGTGTATGAGGTGCGCCCCCATCTAATTTTCATTCCGCCGTCGTGTTCGGAGCCGCACTAGCAATTGCTAGTGGCGTGCTTGTCGAAGAGATGCTTGCGACCCTCATTCCGTTAGCCTACTCGTCCATCCGCCTATCGAAGCGTGGCATCGCGGCCCGTGTAATCCATTCGCCTAACGAAGCAGTGCGCTCAAGGCCTGCACAGTTTTATTTCGCTTGCCCACTCGTCCATCCGCCCTTGCGACGCAGCGCGCTCAAGGCCTGCCTAGTCTCCATCCCGTCAAGCGAAGCATTGCATAGCGGCATTGCATAGGAGTAGTTATAGTTGTTTTCTTTTATTTTCCAAAAGCCAAATCAACTCTCCCGCATTCCATCCGACTCAAGGACTTCGATCTCAAGTCCTTCCTCGAACGTTAACTCCACCTTACTGTGTTCCTTTGAGATTCGATACTCGGGGATTACTCCTCGTTTTATATTACTTGAACGATCGGTACACTGCCGTTTCGTGTCGCAGTCTTGCTACCGCCTATAGCGGTGTGCGAGATTTGCGCCATCAAGTTTTTGGCGCCGTTGCCGGGGAACACAGTCGTGTGAGTTTTCTGGAGAGGGAGAACCTGAGAGAGAAGCCCTTCCATTTGTAAATTGCATTTCTTTGTTTTATTTCTTTTTATTCCATTTTCCTGTTTTAATTAGGTTGCTTTAGTAATTTTTGTTAGGTGTAGTATTTTGCACAATAGCATTTTTATTTTGAATCGTATTATCTTCACACTGTGTGGGCACATCTTAATTTCCATTGTCGTTGGTGTGGGGCTACCTCCCACTCTAGTGATGAATGTCCTACGGAGAATAGTAGGCATAAGTCTTATAGCCCAGCATATGGAGCACCGACTTCGTCTGATACTCCATGTGGTGCGCGTAAGTCTTATGTCTACTCTGCTGAGCCTTTACCGTCATACTTCTTTTCGGCTTCAGCCCCCGCTGTGCCAAAGAAGCCTGCAAGGCAGTGCCGGTTTTGTCGGAGCACTGATCATGTCTTGAAGGACTGTGCCGAGTATCTTCGCCAATTGGATGAGGATGACGAGCTGGATATCCGGATCGTCCCAACTCCTAACTCTGGCGGCACACCTTCAACATCCGGTTATGTGTCTTTGTCACCTTCACATCTTGAAGGGAATGGCATGGATACGGTCACCGGATGTGCGGCTGATCTATGCACCAACATTGCTGAGCCTATTCTCCATGTGCATCCACCACCCCTAGTGAATTCGATTCTTTGTGAGGAATCGGTGCTCGACTTTTATCCGAGCACTACTCCTCCCCCTGTTGTGCATACTACTTTCGTCTCTGACGACATTGTTGAGGATGTGTCGCGGGATGAGGCTGGCGATTTTTGTGTTATGCCTGCTCCTATGAAGGAGGACAACCTTCTAGGTGAAGAGGAGCTTTCCTCAACACCGGTGGAGGAAGTCCAAATCTTGGGCATGGCCACTGTCGATCCCGCTGAACCTTACGGCATTGATGACAATGCCAACATTATTTTACTTCCCCAACCTGATGGGAGTGAGACCGGGACCACTCCCCCGATTTTTGATTATTTATGTTCTTCATCTTGTTTATTTCTCGATCCCCCCTCTTCATCCGAGCTTGTGCAGGTTGAATCTTCACAGGTACTTCAGGAGGACTTGGAGCTTTTTGCTCAAGTCAATGATGAGAGCATCCTCTCATGTGAGGAGGTTTATTCCCCCTCCGTAGAGGAAGCTCCACTCATTTCCTTCGCCTCCTGCTGCCTCCCTGTTGACGACTCCTTGCTAGGCAAGGATATTTTTGGTGAGATGAGCGAGGATATCTCCTCCTCCTCTTCTTACTTTCTTTTCCCTCTACCTGTGATGGGCAGGTTTTATTTATATTCGGGTAGAGGCGTGACTGTTCTTTCTCCGTATAGGTACCCGCTAACGACACGGATATTGGGCCAGTTACCTATCCACTTCTCCTTCCATACTCCCATTAGCTAGATATTATAAAGTTTTGAATAAGTCGTGCTGGGATGACAATAACCCCAGTAGTTATCTTAATTTTTCCTGCATTTTCATTTCTTTTCTAATTTTATTTAGTTAATTGCACTTTATTTCAGTTTTCTATTTTCTTTTGTTTTTGCGGAGCTGACCCCTGCAGGTATCTTTTCTGGATGGCGGATGCTGTAGCTTCATTTTAGCTTACACGCCAATCTTCTGGTGTGCTCATTTCTGAGCATTGGGTACTCTCTTCCCCTAGCTCTTTTCTGAATATCATAGATATATATTGTGTGTATTGTCTAGTTTAAGTCTGGGGGAGAGTAGTTCTGTGTGCCCTCGCACGTGCACTATTGCATTGCATGCTAGAAGTATTTTTATTTCATTTATTTAGTATTGTTCATCTTCATTGCACACCACAGCACCCACTTGAGCGCGTACTCATCTGTTTGCTTGCTCTATTGTGAATTTAATTCCTCTGCTTATGTGGGAAAGTCTAGGTGATGGCTTAGGACTATGTAGCAGAGTAAAATGTTGACTCCAGTAGTGCTCCTAGTCGAGTGCTCGGTTGCATAGGAATTTGTGTAGATTAGACCTCTTTTTATACTTACGGTTTTATATTTTTTTCTAGTAGTGTAAATGTTGTTTACTCTACTCAAATGGTGAATCCGGTGGAATCAAACGGTAGCGTAGGGATGTGTGTAAACGATCGCTAGACTCGTATTGCTTGAGTCGGGAGAAAGGAGAATCTTTCTCGGTGGCTAGAACTTGCCCCAAGCGATTCTTGAAGCATTGGCATAGGATAGTTCTAGTGCGTGAGAATGATGTAGGCCATTATTTTGGCCTGGTTGAGCTTTTTATTTCATGCCTATCATCTACCCTTGCTAACCCCTTTGTGCCTACCCCTTCCTCTTGATTCATCCCCACTTTTATCACACCAAAGCCTAAAAGCCCAACCTAGTCGCACACCCAAATCTGAGCTTTAGTTATAGTTATATTTACATTTTGGGGGGTGTTGATGTGGTAATTTTTATAGTGGAAATTGTGGGTGTATTCATTGATATTTTTGCTGAAAAAAGAAAAGAAAGAAAAAGAAGAATGAAGCAGAGAAAGAAAAGAAAAAAGGGGGGATTGTTATGAAAAAGTTGAATTGAAAATTTTGAAATTTTTGTATTGGGAGTGGGCGGTGCACACACCTATGTTGTAAAAGTCCAAGTCTGGGGGTGTGGTGCATTTGTTTATTATCGTCGTGCGGGTAGCTCTATCTTGTGGTCATGTTGGGTTAGGTGTGCGTAGCCTCCAAGTTTATTTTTGTTTACCTCACCGTAACCCAAGCCCCATCTCTAGCCTAAAGTCCTACCGACTCACGCTATGAACCAATCTAGTGTCGTGGGGAGAATGTGACCGGGCAAGCTTATGGTCACCGACACTGATGGATTTTAGTGGAGTTTGTCCCGCATCCCGATCTTGAGCAATGCTCATCTCAGCGCTTAGTTTACTTTCTCCGTATGCATGACCGGACGATTCACCGTAGTTCACCATTTTGAGTAGTTGTAATATGTTTTTACTCTTTTAGAAATATATAAACTGTTTATATAATCAGAAATCTTCTCTACTATTTTTCTTATGCACGTGAGCATGAGACTTCGCATGGTATTATGTATTGTAATTTTAAGCCATCTACTTTTCTTTCCCCGTTCGCTTAGAATTTGTTTGCTCGGGACGCGCAAATAGGTAAGTCTGGGGGTGTGATGAGTCCCAATTATATACACATTTATGGACTCATCTGGGCCGATTTTCTAGTCTTTGCACTTCACTTTTGACATGTTTTCATTCCTATTTGTTATTCCATGCTATGTGCACTTCTAGGCCCGTTTTGGTGTTATTTCTTGTTTATCTTAGCTATTAGTTTTCATGCATTTTTAAGTGCCACCTTCAGTGGCTAGATTGGTGTTGTATGCTGGAACAGGAGTCGTGCAGGTGTTCCCGGTACAATTCTGTACAGGAACACTGCGCACGATCACTGGTCGTGCGCCACTGATCGTGTGCACTTAACCCCTGAAAACTGAGTTCTGTCTTCCTTATCGCACGACCACTTACGATAGCGCGCACGACCACTGGTCGTGCGCCACTGGTCGTGCGAACATTGTATTTTATAATTTTCTTGCCTTACAGGCTCCGTACAGACAGGTGCACGATCACAGGATCCTATTGCGCACGACCACTGGTCGTGCGCCAATGACCGTGTGCGATGTTCATTCCAGCGTCTATATATAATCCTATTCGCGAATTAGGTCGGGAACTCCCGATTTCTTCCGTCCAGTCCGCCGTTTTTGCCCCTTCCGCAGGTTCTCCGCCGCCCTAGGCCTCCTCCATCATCCTTGAGCTCCAAGGAGAGGTTTCTAGCCCAAAGATCGCCAACATCGAGCAAGGAGATCGCTTATCGGAGGAGATTGGATCGTGACACGAAGAAGACGAGCCATTGGGAGGAAGTGACAGCCCTCCTCTACCTCGGACGCAGTTGAAGACCGAGCTTGGACGCGGATTGACAACCCAGCGATTCCAACCGTGAATCTTCGGCAAGGCTTCGGATGTGGTCGACTCCTTTACTCTCGTTTTCCTTCTTTATGTTGATGATTGTTTAGGTTAGATTCTTCTATATCTTGATGATGAACACTATGAATCGTGCTTGTAATCTTAATTTCATGTCTATGTGAAGTTATATTTTGTTCATATGTGTATGAGGTGCGCCCCCATCTAATTTCCATTCCGCCGTCGTGTTCGGTGCCGCACTAGCAATTGCTAGTGGCGTGCTTGTCAAAGAGGTGCTTGCGACCCTCATTCCGTTAGCCTACTCGTCCATCCGCCTATCGAAGCGTGGCATCGCGGCCCGTGTAATCCATTCGCCTAACGAAGCAGTGCGCTCAAGGCCTGCACAGTTCGATTCTGCTTGCCTACTCGTCCATCCGCCCTTGCGACGCAGCGCGCTCAAGGCCTGCCTAGTCTCCATCCCGCCAAGCGAAGCATTGCATAGCGGCATTGCATAGGAGTAGTTATAGTTGTTTTCTTTTATTTTCCAAAAGCCAAATCAACTCTCCCGCATTCCATCCGACTCAAGGACTTCGATCTAAAGTCCTTCCTCGAACATTAACTCCACCTTACTGTGTTCCTTTGAGATTCGATACTCGGGGATTACTCCTCGTTTTATATTACTTGAACGATCGGTACACTGTCATTTCGTACCGCAGTCTTGCTACCGCCTATAGCGGTGTGCGAGATTTGCGCCATCAGAATCCACTACAGCTTTTTGATCAGGTGCCCTGCCACCATATGAGCTTTTGATCAGGTAACTCAAAAACCAAATCACAGGTTTTTGCTAAGGTGCCCTGTCACCGAGAGTTAACTTTTGAAGGGAGTTATAACCCTTTATACAGGAAGGAATAAAGAAAACAAAAAGGTTAAAGTGTTCTTCTCTTTTCTGAGAAGACTCTAGAGATCATGATGGGTTGTTGAGAATGGATCTTTGATGAAGATGTTGAAGAGCTCCCCCTGATTTGTTTAGAGTTGATGTTCAGGTGGTGAAGCTTCTTCTCTTGGATGTAGTATTCCTTTCTTCTTCTTCAGTTAAGATCCTGAGCAAATGATCTTGATGGGTGTCTCAGGATGAAGAAGATCTGCAGAGAAGAGTTAGCAAAACAAACAAGATAGAATAATATGTTGTTCTCTGTTTATGCTTGTGTCGTATATTCTGTGTGCTGTTGTTGCTCTCTTTTCTTTTCTCTGTCTTTATATAACCTGGAGAGCTTCTCTCTTATTTTGAATTCCTCTCTTTAAGCTTTTCATGGTTATTGCATTATGAAAAAAGATAAAGTCTCTTTAATTATCTTGACTCCTCGAGAAGATAAACTGTTGTCTTTAAGCTTTTCTGCAACGGCTATTTCATTTAGTGTTGCAACGGCTATAATGTTTAGGCAGCAATATATAGCAGTATATAAATAGAAGTGATAAAATATTGCTTTATTAAATCTGACAACATATATATAATTTTAGTCGAGCTGAGAAAGGAGAATTTATATAGCTGATAATATTTCGTCGAGCTCAGCTTCAAGTTCGTCGATCTGAACATTTGATTCATTGTTCTGAGCTTCTGTTGAAGATTCGTCGAACGCAGACTTGAGATCGTTGAACGCAACTTTTTGTCGACCGCTGAGACGGGCTGGATCGTCGACCGCTGAGTTATTGAGTTGTTCATCGAACGCAGCTTTTCGTCGAGCGCTGCATGGATTTCGTCGAACGCAGCTTCATTGATATTCCGTCGAGCGCTGCATGCCTTTCGTAGATCATAATGAGGAGTTTGTCGAACGCAGAGAGCTTATGTTATTTTCTTATATTATTTCCTCTGATCCGATCACATCATATTTATATTTTGATCTAAGTTATAAGGTGTGCAACGCTCGACTAGCCAAGTTAAAATTGGAACTTGGTATGCTGAATAAGGAATCATGAAGAAAAGCCAAGGAAAGCAGTCAAAAAATCAAAAAATCTGCTTATTCTAAGAACTTAAGGGAATTACACGAGTCATTTCAACGATTCGTCGAGTCTTCACATATTTTTTCGACGAATAAGTTTATTTCATTGAGTCCTTTTGACGAATAAGTTTATTTCGTTGAGTACTTTCGACGAATTGGAGCAATTTATTGGGTCATTTCGATGAATCACCAAGTCCAATCGACTAATCTCTCTCTCTCTCTCTCTCTCACAGGATTTTAACTCTATTTTCTATATTTATTGGATCCAAAGAGTCATTCTATTTTAAAGGTACACGCCTTTCTCTATCTTCAAAATATTTATACTATATAAATCTTATAAGGGTTCACGAGTTCACACGCTATTCATCGAGACCTCACGGGCCCTTCCGACGATTCGTCTCCTCTCTCTATCGACAATTCTCCTTCTTCTACCATTCGTAGATTAGTCTTCCGATTTAAATGGCTCGCAAAAGCTTTGGGTATCTGCAGACAGGGGGAGAGCTAGTTAGGACTGGATTTGCAAGTGCCTCTGACGATTTCAGAAATGTCATTTTGATGCTTGAAGTCGCAGGTCTATCTTTTGTTTTGGAACATCCTTGTCGAGTGCTTGACTGAGAGGTTTTAGAATTTTTCAATCATGCCCATCTTCGTCGAGAAGGGACTGTCATCAAAAGTTCTATTGGTGATTTAATTGTAAGAATGAAGCCCTCTCTTCTTACTAAGTTCTTGTGGCTGCCGACAGTGACTGAAGAAGATATTCTAGATGAAAAGGATTTTAAAAGAACATTATCATTCCGTGGTTTGCCTAAAAATTCCACCTCCATTCGTCGAAAGCTTATGAATGGTGAAGGAAAACTCTTATCATATATTATAGGCAAAGTTCTATTGTGCAAAGTTGGTTCACATGATTACCTTTCTAGTGATATGTTTAAGTTATTGACAGCAGTGGTCTGCAGGAAGATATTGGATTAGGGTTTATTATTGTTTGAGAAGATCAAGACTACTTGGTTGACACCAAATTTTGGCAGAATCATTACTCTCTACTTAAATCAAATTGATGGAAATCAATTTAATATGTCTTCAGGAATAGTGATTCATCACCTCAAGAAGATAAACTCTCCTATTCTTATCAGATGGGACAGGAAAATAGCAAAGCCAAGTATAAGGAAGGTTGCTAATGAAGTAGAGTTTGAGGATGAGCTTGTAATTCTCACCTCGCCTCCAAATGTTTATCCCAAGACACCAGCTATAGCAATTCAGGGGGAGACCTCTCAAGCTCCAGCTTTAAATATTCAGAACGAGCTATCTGTAGCTCATTCCCCTCTGCCCCATATTCCTTCTCCTCCAATTGATGATGATCAAGGTGATGGTGAAGATCAAGGTGATGCAAATGATCAAGATGATGATGATGGTGCCCCAAAGAATGAGGCGATTCAAGAAAGTAATAATGGCGGAGATATAGTTCCAAGTTCTCAACATTCTGGTGAAGAAGAAGTTGTCACGGAGAAAGAATCCACACCTGGTGGAGTTCTTAGTGCTGAAAATGACCTTCCTGATGATAAAGTATCCCCTGCAGAGTCTGAGGGGGAGAATCTAAAAGTAGATCAAATTTTGGATGCAGAAAATGAAGGGGAGATTGTAAAAGAGAATCTAGCCCAAGAGACTGAGATCTTGCCTGATGAGGAAGTAAGAGAGGATATTGTTGGGAATATTTCCATCATTGTTCCCTTGATTTGAAGAGGCATCACTGACAATGCTAAGTACATAGTATATTTGATAAACCCTACTTTGCATTAGGAATGTGCAGGGTTAAGATATTCCATAAATTGGAATAAGTTCAGAGGTTTCCTGTCAAAACCGCTGAGAAGGAGTCATTTTCTCAGCAGAACCGCTGAGATGGGACTAGGAGCCGCTGAGAAGTGATCTGCCTCTACTGAGCTGCAGATAGACAAAATCCGTTGAGAAGAGAAACTGTTTCAGCGGATCCGCTGAGACGAAAGCAGTTCAACCGCTGAGACAGAAGGCTATCTCAGCCCAACCGTTGAGACATATTCAAAACTGGAAGAAGACAGTGGCGCGATTTGCTTTTGGTGCAAACAGCTGTAAAGGAGAGATAAAGCATTATATCCTCATCTAATGTGTCAGGGGCCTTTCTAAGAGTCGTTGAAGACACATGGAGTATAAAAGAACATGTTAGGGCACTTTCATAAGTGCTGTTGATGTGCTAAAAAGAAACAAAACTCTTATAACTGTTCTATTGATGGCTTTCAAGCTCCCTCCTCCTGCTTACTGAACCAGCAAGAAGACATAAGGAGAGAAGATAGCTCTTCTATTCAGAAGAGCAAGGTGATCCTTTCTCCTCAACTGAAGAGAAGGATTAGATAGAAGCAAGGACTGAAGTTTACATTTAGCTAAGTTTCAAGGAAGCACCAGCTGTGCAGGAACAACATAAGACTTCATTCCAGTGATGTCTGATGTTGTAAGCTTAACATTTATTCTCTATAGGAACTGTATTGTTTTGAGCTTATAAGGCACATTGCTTGAGTGTGTAGGGTTGCTGAACCTAAGCTGTAGGGCTGTTAGGCCTGATGTTATAGGGATGTTTAGCCTGAGCTGTAGGGATGTTAGGCCTGAGGTTGTAGGGCTGTTTAGCCTAAGCTGTAGGGTAGATTTCCTGAGAAGTAGGGCTTCTTGATAGGCCTGAGGTAGGAGGTCAAGGGGATCTCTGAGCTGTAGGAGTGGGTTCAGTCTGAGTGGTAGGGCAGGTTGGCCCGAGGTAGGGCTTGGAGCAAGCCTGAGAGATCCTGAGGGATCTGAGTTGTAAGCTTTAGGAGCTGAGATTGGACGAGTTGGCCCTGTCTAACACACTGTTAGAAAGGTGTAGAGGGAAAGTAGACTACTCATAGACACAATATCTTGGGGAACCACTATAAACACTTGTGTGTTTTCTGTGTGTGTATGTTATTTTGTGAACTAGCAAAAGTAATTAAGTAAAAATAAAAGTGACCTATTCACCCCCCCCCCCCTCTAGGTGAATTAGACTACATACCTATAAACTATCAAGTGGTATCAGAGTTAGGTTGGTCAAAAAGGACTAAACAGTCTGACCAGGTCCTACATTGGTATTATTAGAACTGGATCTGTTGGAACTGTTAGAATTCAGAAGCAACAGAATTCAGAAAAATCAAGGTTCTGATTGTATTTTCAGTTTTATTCTTATTGAAATGTATTTTCGAAACTCAGAGTACTTTTCATTTCATATCTGATAAAATATTTAAAATATATCAGATATATTCATACTCTATTGTTTTTGATGTTTTAGCATTAGTTTATTTTTCAACTTTTGTCAAATAGTGTCCTAACCCAAATAGGGGAGATTGTTGGAACAACCCTATTTGTGATTTGGGCTAGGATCACTATATGTTTTGAATAAGGACAAGCTGACCCCAATGTATAGTTTATGGGTCAAGAGTTTAGGAAGAAATTTGGCTGTTAGAACTAGAAATTTCACTAAGTCTCAGCATTCGTCGAACGGCGCTCAGCATTCGTCGAACGACACTCAGCATTCGTCGGACGGCGATCGACAAAATATCAAGGAAGCTGCGGTCGACGAAATCCAGCCATCTCTGCGTTCGATAAATGGCTGCCAGCGCTCGACAAATTCCAGCCAGCGCTCGACAGATTCCAGCCAGCGCTCGACAGATTCCAGCCAGAGCTCGACAAATTCTTTACTGAAGCTCAGATCGACAAATATAGATTCCAGATTAATTAATACTTAAAGATCAGTTATATATCAGTTCTCTGAACACAGATCGACGAAGGCAACAGCTCTTTCCAATCAGATCAAGTAAGGAAACAAATTTCATTATTATTTATGTTATAGCCGTTGACACTTCCAGCAGAAAAGGACAAATCGTGGAAAAGGAAAGAGATTACGGTGTGCAGCTGTACTGTTCCAAGAATACCTTATCAGATATAATATATCCCTAAATATAAGGAATCTACATTTAATAGTTGTCAGATATTTGAAAAGGGAGAAGATATACAGCAGATTATACTCAAGCTTATATGACAGATCAAATAAAATAGAATACTTTACATATTTGCTGTACAGGAAATCGACAGAACAGGGATAGAGAGATTTACATGAAGAATAGAAGAAAAAAAAATATAGATCTTCATCATCTTCAAAAAGAGCATTATTCATAAGAGAGAACTTTGATCTTTTTCCTCCTTCTCGAGCAGCAGCTGCTTTCTGAGAACATCTTCATCAACAACACTCTCTCAGTTTTTGCTGCAAGTCCAGATCTTTAAAAGAGCAACAACAACCTGAGAAGCATTCTTGCCTTTCAGTTTTATCTGTTACAGGAAGATCAAATCTTTCAAAGAAAAGCTCCAACAACATCTACTGTCAAACAAATTCATATCAGACAGAGGAGCATTTCAACATCAAATCCACTAGAGTCTTCTCTATACATATTGACAGAGAAGATCTTCATAACCCCTCTCCATCTCATTCTGTACAGGGTTAATACTCCCTTCAAAAGTGTAACTCACTGGTGGCAAGACACCTTATCAAAAAATCCTTGTTTTGTTTTTAAGCACCTTATCAAAAGCTTATCGGTGATTTGGGCACCTGATAAAACTCCCATTGGTGTGTGGACACCTTATCAAAAATCCCTTGGTGTGAGGGCACCTTATCAATAATTCCTAGTGGATCCTACCAAGTGTGGTAGAAGAGCAGACGTACCCAGGTTATTGGGGAACTACTATAAAATTTCCTTGTGTCTTATGTGCTGTGAATTTCTGTGTTTGTTGTTGTGTTGATTTTTATTACTTTTCTTTACTTAGTTTTTATTACACACTCTCATATACACATATATATATATCACTATTTTTAATTCCGCTATAAAACTAAGGGAAAAAGTTTTTAAACTCTATTCACCCCCCCCCCCCCTCTAGAGTTAATTTAAGATCTAACCTCCACTTTCAATTGGTATCAGAGGTTGGTTGATCTTATTTACAGGATAACACCTGGATCACAAAGATCAATTAGATCTTAAATTATTTTAGAGTTTTTATTGCTTTTATTTTCTGTTAAAAACTCATGGCACAAAACAAGGAGTATTCAAGACCTTCTATGTGCAATCTCAGTAAGTTTGCGCTATGGAAAGCAAGGATTAGGCTTTATATGAATTCAATTGATGAAGAAATCTTTAATGTAATTTTGACAGGACCTCTAACACCTACAGCAGCAGCAAGTACTGGAACCACAACAGACAACACTGATGTCCCACCTCCTGAATGGACTGAAGCTCAGAAAAAGCAAAGAAGTGCTGATGCAAAAGCCATGAATATTCTGGCTCAAACTATGTCTGATGACATATTTCAGAAAGTGGTGGACTGCACCTCAGCTAGAGAGATTTGGATCTCACTAAACAATATGGTTGCAGGTTCTACAGATGAAAGGAAAGACAGAAGATCACACTTGATCTCTCAGTATGAAAACTTTAAGAAAGGAGAAACAGAATCAGTTGCAGATATGTACACTAGATTAAGTGTAATCATAAGTGAACTCAGAACATTGGATAAGGAAATCTCATTAACTGAGATTAATGACAAAATCCTAATGTGCTTCCCCAGCACTTGGGACTCAAGGATCTGGCCTATCAAGGAACCCAGAAGTCTTAATGAGATAACTACTGAGACACTGCTAGGAAAGCTCAAATCCTATGAGCAACTCATCAAGACAAGGGAAGCTGAACAAGTCAGACCTCCTCTTCAACAAAGAAGGATAGGAACATTGCCTTCAAAGCTACAGAAGAAAAAGGAAAAACTCCTGACAATGATGAGTTCATAAGTCTGTTTGCCAAAAGATTCTACAAGATGGCAAGAAAAGACTTCAGGAAAAAGTCATCCAAAAGCTATGAAAAGCCAAGGTATGACAAAAATAATTCTAAAGAAATTATATGTTTCAGTTGCAGGAAACCTGGACATATTGCACCAGACTGTCCAGAAAATCAGAAGAAAGAAAAGAAAAAGGATAAAGAAGAGAAAAGAAGCTCCAGCAAATCTTCCTCTCACAAACACAAAAAGAAGGGAAGAGGATTTATAGAAGAATCCTGGAGTGAAACTGAATTAGAATCATCATCCAGCTCTTCAGATGATGAAGAAGAAACAAAAGAGAATGATCAATGCCTGATGGCAATTTATGACTCAGACAGTGAGTCAGGAAATGCTTCTTCATCCAGTGATGATGAAGACTATGAAGAAGAGAAGATTTTTTGCATGATGGCAATCAATGCCTCAGCCAACAATTCTGATGAAGAGGAATCAGAATCAGAAGCAGAAACTGATGCAGATCAGGTAATATCTACCTTTGATTTTACTTCAGTTGAATTCAAAGCTGAATTCAAAGTCCTTTGCTCAGACTTAATTAAATCTGAGAAAGAAATAATCTCACTAAGACTTAAGCTAGCTGAAATTAATCAAATTAGTGAAGAAAATATAAATCTTAAGAAAGATTTGGCTGCCTCTAGAGAACAAATTATTCTCATTGAGAATAAACTTTCTGAGGCTAAGGAATTTGAAGAATCCCTGAATGGGAGAAGCATCAAACTGATGGACATCACAAGAACAGTAAATGCTAGACTTAATAGCAAACTGGGCTTGGGTGCTTCATCAAGTGAGCCACCTCTAATTAAGAAGAATATATTATCTAAACCTATAATATTCATCTCTACTAAAAGCAAAGAGGTTGTAGATGAGGATAAAAACATTTCAAGTAAGACTGTCAAGAATAGCAGAATTCAACAGAATTCGTCGAACGGAGCTCGACAAAATGCATCAAATTTGTCGAACAGAGCTCGACAAACTCTGAAAACAGATTTTCTATATAGTAATTATATGAACGGCGCTGGACGAAATATCAGTCATTTGTCGAACGGAGCTCGACGAACTCAGCCCAGTTCATATAACAGAAACTATACAGCAAATCTGAACAATTCATCTTCTTTACACTCTAAGAATCCTTTCACTGAATGGATTATACCTCCAAGGAGATATCATCCACAAGGTTACAAGGACCAACCTGAAATGTCTTTTATTTCAGATTTTTGTGGTAATACAAAAAGACCCAAGGTAATCTGGGTCAGGAACAAATAGATTGTTTTCTTGTTTTTGCAGGTACACAGCTGTCCAAGAACAAGTGAAAAATGGTATTTGGACAGTGGCTGTTCAAAACATATGACAGGGAACAAGGCAAATCTGAACAATTACAAGGCAAAGCTTAGACCAAAAGTCATATTTGGAGACTCCAACTATGGACAGACCAAAGGCTATGGAAAAGTCAAGGTTGGAGAAGTCACCTTCAAAGAGGTAGCTTATGTAAAGGGACTGAACATAACCTTATCAGCATAAGTCAATTATGTGATGAAGGGTATCAGGTAACATTTAATAAATTGAATTACCTTATTAAATCTACTGATGATATTATTGTTTTATCAGGTATTAGGCAAGGTAATATATATTTAGTGAATTTCAATTCATCTACTTCAGAAGTTTGTTTATTTAGTGATTTAAGCAAATCTAGTGAACTTTGGCATAAGAGATTAGGACATTTAAACATTAGGACCATTGCTAAATTATCTAAGGACAATCTTGTTAGAGGTTTACCCTTAGGATCATATAAGAAAGAAGGTCTTTGTAGGGCATGTCAACTAGGCAAGCAAACTAAAAATAGTTTTAAATCATTATCTAAAAGTGATTCACCTAGAATCGTATATTTGCTACATATGGACCTTTTTGGACCTATAGCAACAAAGAGTGTAGGGGGGATATCTTACACTCTAGTTATTGTAGATGACTTCTCTAGATTCACTTGAGTGTTCTTTTTGAGAGAAAAGTCAGATAACTTTAAAGTTCTTACAGACTCTCTTAAGAGCATACAGATTGAGTACTCTACTGTAGTTGCATTGATCAGAAGTGATCATGGCACTGAGTTTGAGTCTCTTCTTATGCAAGAATTCTGTGAGATGGAAGGTATCAGGCATTGGTTCTCAGCTCCTAGAACTCCTCAACAAAATGGGGTAGTTGAAAGGAAAAATAGAACTCCAATTGAATCAGCAAGAACATTGCTTGCAGATGCTAATTTGCCCCTATCCTTTTGGGCAGAGGTTGTTAGCACAACAAATTATGTAATGAATAGAAGTTTGATACACAAACTTACGGGTAAGACTCCTTATGAATTACATAAAGGGAAGAAACCTAAAGTTAATTATTTTAGAGCATTTGGCTGTAGATGTTATGTTCATAATAATGATAAGAAATACCTTAGGAAATTTGAACCAAAATCTGATGAAGGAATTTTCTTAGGGTATTCACTAATCAGCAAAGCATATAGAATTTATAATAAATCTACTCTTAAGATAGAAGAATCTATGCATGTTTCTTTTGATGAAACTAATATGTTTTACAAGGAGAAGATTCCTTCTATCATAGAAAATCTGCAGGTACCTACATTATGTGAGCAGCTAGATCAATTAGCTCTACATAAAGAAGGAATTCCAAATTCTGAACAGGAGAATGCTGAAGAGAGTGAAGAAGAAAATCTCTCAGATTTTGCTGAAAGTTCAGAACAGATAACAGCAGATAATCCTCCACGGGATATAGCAGCTGAACAAATTCCCCAAGTGGAAATTATTGCTGAACCCACTCCAACTGTTGATCACATCATAGTTAGAGATCACCCAATATCCCAGATTATTGGTGATATTTGAGCAGGTGTGCAAACAAGGAATCAAGTAAATCAGAATATGATGCACACATGTTTTCTCTCTCAGATTGAACCTCAATCTCTACAAGATGCAGAACAAGATCCCAACTGGATCATTGCTATGCAAGAGGAACTCAATCAGTTTGAGACAAACAAAGTATGGGATTTGGTTCCTAGACCAAAAGACCATCCAGTGATTGGCACTAAATGGATCTACAGGAATAAGCTAGATGCAGATGGAAATATTATGAGAAACAAAGCTAGACTAGTAGCTCAAGGATACTCACAAGGAGAAGGAATTGATTATGATCAGACTTTTGCACCAGTTGCAAGACTTGAAGCAATCAGAATTTTTCTTGCATTTGCAGCATACAAGAAATTCAAGGTTTATCAAATGGATGTAAAAAGTGTATTCCTGAATGGAGAAATCAAAGAATAATTCTATGTGGAACAACCATCAGGTTTCATCTCTCCAACTCAATCCTCTTTTGTATTTAAGCTTAAGAAAGCTCTTTATGGTCTCAAACAAGCTCCTAGAGCATGGTATGAGACTTTAACTAGTTTTCTTCTAGAGAATAAATTCTGTAGAGGCATAGTAGACAAAACCTTATTTTTCAGGATACATAAAAATCAAACATTACTAGTTCAAATATATGTAGATGATATTATTTTTGGCTCTACTGATTCAAATTTGTGCAAAAGATTTTCTAATTTGATGCAATCTAAATTTGAAATGAGTAGTGATGCATAAAAATGCGTCGCAGTTATAAAAATACTTGACGTGCAAACTTATAACTACAAACGATAACGGCAAGTGTACCGTATCGAGTGAAGTATAGGATCTCGCAAGATCAAGGTCGTATTAGACTCGGGTCATGTTAAGTACTTCTACTTCGAGTGAATGTTTATTATTTTACCGATAGAAGAATATGGTTGGGTCTATGTAATTTAATTTTACTAATTAATAAAAACTAGCGCACGGCTTTCGAATCACCTTAGACTAAGCAAAAGAAACGTGTAGTAGAAATCGATCTCGTGTTAAAGTGGCCTTGACCGCGGAGGTTCCAAAAGCATGAGTGCTCCTCTCTCGAGGGTTGGCTCAACTAAGCTTAAGTTGCACACGACCGAACTCTCGTTCTATAATCAAGTGGCTTAAGACTTTCTTTAAGAGAAGGACCTCACTGGGATGTTAATCCCATCCTGAAGAGTTACGTATGTCCTCTCTCGAGGGGTACGTTCGACTCTCTTTACCAATGACCGATCCGTCTTAAGGGCCTCTCGGCCGTCAAAAGATGAAAATCGTTACTAGAACGAGTTGGCCACGGTAAATCGTAAGCGTTTTAACACTAAGAACAAAATTCTAAAACACATAAAGAGATTGCATCATCCTTGGATCATCTAAGCCGAGCACTAAAGTGATTAGTTGCTCATGATCACGGAGGAATCATAAGAAGAGGAGGAAGAAAACATAGCGAAAAGAGCGGGGAAATTAGAGACTAAAAATTATGATTTTATTAGTGTTAATTGTAAAAAGAAGAATACATAAAATTGAGATTAAAAGTACTAGAATTAGAACGCAACTATAAGTCCAAATAAAATGGTGAAAATTACAAGAACTGCAATCGCGAGAGAGAGTTGCGAGGTTATAAGTTAAGAACAATTTTAACTTGAAAGAGATAATTGAAAGATTACATATACGAAAACAAAAGCAAAAATACTTTCAAAAATAATATCATCCCGAAATAACTTCTAAAATCTCATTCCTTAAAATCTGATGAAACCAAAAACCAAAAATTATTATCCTAAAATCTCCTCTAAAAATCTCATCTCAAATCTCATCCCCTATCAACCTCCTGTCCATAAATATTTATAGGCGTGAACAGTAACATCAATGCAGAGGAGGGGAATGGTGGAGACGTGTCCCTGGCTTGGTGACGTGGAGGATGCTTGAGGAGCAGATCTGGGAGGGTGAAACAGTGACGTGGAGGAGCATGGATGGAGATCTGGCTACGAGGAGGCGGATCAGGCTGAGGAGGTGGCAGTAGTGGCGGATCCGGAGTAGGAAACGGATGAGCTGCGCATGTGGAGGGGGCGGATCGAGCGGCAGTGCTGGCGGAGTTTGGCGGAGCTGCTGTATGTGTTGGCGGCAGTACTAATTTTACTTAAATATTATACTAAATTATATATAAATAATATGTATAAATTCTGCTAATCAAATACCCCCATACTTAAGCTTTTGCTCGTCCCGAGCAAAACCATAAGAGGTCGTCATAAGGCATTAATATCATTTAGAATTCAACTAAAAATTTATTTACATCAAAAGAGAGTTAAGATTTAGAATTCGAGGATTTTCGGCTTAAGTCCTAAATTATGAGATTAAATAAAAAGAGAAGAAATGATTATCTAAGAATTCTCAAATAAATTTACTAGCACACAAAATTGAGTAATTTTGCAAACAATACTTTAGATAAAAATTATTAAAACCTACACTTGAAGAAACTTGAAGAAAAGTAAGAACTACTACTTATGCTCTCCAAATATTTTAATTTAAAACTAAAATGCAATTATATTGGCTGGGGGTTTTATGAAGAGAGCTTTGATTGGAGGTGATGAATTTTATCATCTCACCTCCTTCTCTTTTATTTTCTTTTTGGATTTGAATATATTTAGGAAATCGTGAATTTTATCCTCTAATTTCCATGACATGTATTCTTTTCATAAATTATTTTCATAATAAGGGTGCATACGTTTAGGGAATAATGAATTTTATCCTCTTATTCCCATGTCGTATGATCTTTTCTTGGGTTAGGGGAAGGCTAAAGGATTTGGGCTAAAGGGTTAAAGGCTATTTTAATTTTATTTTAGATTAAACAAAAATACTAGAGAGCAACATTTAGTAGATTTCAAATTTTCTAAGGATCTAAAAGTATGAGATTGAAAAAATTAGAATCTAAACATGTTACACATTATCACTACAAAATTGAGACTAATTAAAAATAAGCGAGAATAAATGCTAACTAAATCACTCTAATTAGATTAACATCATAAAATGATTCTTAAGTTAAAATCGCCTAAAAACTAAATCTAACTAACTATGATTAAAATAAAAGATTTAGCAAATTAAAATGATAAAAAATGCTTATAAATATTCTCAAAATAGTTTTGTGAGCGAGAAAAGGGTAAGATGGGGTTTATTATTTTTTTGTTTATTTTTTCAATTTTTCAATTTTTTGTGTTCTTATTTAAGGAAAAAGTAAAAGAGACACTCCCCCATACTTAAAGATAAACATTGTCCCCAATGTTTATAAAGCACGGGGAAGGGGGAAAACAAAAGAAAAAAGTTCACTAAAAACAATGTAAAGCAAAAAGAAAGATAAGCATAGGGTGTCACCCAAGAGCGCTTTGTTTTTCCCGTCTTTAAGCTAGACGGTTAGTGTTAGTTAAAAGGAAAATAAAATTTAAGGTGCACGGGCAACTCCCTGAATATGCGTTGCGGGAACTTTGATGTGATCCGTTGCCCGGCGACTCCTCCACTTGCTATTTGATTCTCCTTGTTGCTTTTAGGTTGAGAGTGTAAATTCGAATCACCTATCCATACCTGAGGTGATTTGAATTTTTGTAGATGAGCGGCAAATGGGTCCACGACGACGTTTAGTTGCGATGGCTCATCCTCTACATGAAAATCATTAGGAATTGAAGAATCAAAAGCAAAGGGGTCAGAAATAATTTCACAAGGAGGAGTCACTTGTGAAAGAAAAAGATTAAAATCCGATTGTTCGTTTAAAATAAAGGTTTTCTCCCCTAAAATAATCATTATGTCAAAACGCGTAGAATCATCATTTTCATTTATTTCATTTTCAAAAATAGGTGGCGTTAGCAAATTATCATGAAAATGCGAAAAATTTTGACTTAACGAATTTTCTAAAATCTGGGAGGGAGGAGAAATTAGGGAATCAAAATTTTTAGGAGATGAAATTTCTTCATCGCCGCGAAGACTATCCGGGTGGCCTGCCCACCATGAATAATCCACGTCGGTGAGTGAAAAAGAATCACCAGCGTTATCTGGATTATAAAAAGTATTTTTCTTATAATAATTATTTTCCTCATGAAAATTATTAGAATAAAAATCATGAAAATTATTTTCATAAGATTCATGAGAATTACCTTTATTAAAATAAAAAATATTTTCATAAGAAAAATTTTGAGAATTTAAATTATTGCTAGAATTCTCATAAGAGTTAGAAAAATTATTTTCATAAGAATCATAGAAATTATTTTGAGAAAAATTATTTCCATAATTAGAATAAAAATTATTTTCACTATTAAAATTTTGAGAATTTTGAAAATTAGAATTATTAGCGTTAGGAAAATTATTCTCGTAGAAATTTGAAAAATTGTTTTCACAAAAATTACTTTCATAGGAAAAATTATTTTGATAATTGTTATGAAAACTATTTTCTTTATTAAAATTTTGAGAATATTGCGAAGAATGTTCCCTAATAACACTATTTATCCTAACCGCGGCTTCTAAACCATTGATTTTATCTTGAAGCGCGTTAATAAAAGCAGAAAGTTCTAAGACATTATTAGCATTCTCAAGCGCGGCAGATAGCCAAAACATATTTTTTTTTAAAAACAAACAGATTTTAAATGAATGGAATTGAAATAAAAATAAGAAAATATTTTTTTTCTTTCTTTTCTTTTAAAAGCGGATTAATATTAGTCTTGGACTTCCCGAGGACTACCCGGTGAAGGGTTCGCAGCGGTACTAGGAGATGTGATGGGATGAAAGCCCAAATCTCCCTTTCCAAGAATTTAGGTTGCGCTTTTAATTGAAAATAATTTTTTTTTATATTTTAATAAATAAAAAAAATGATAAAATTAATAAAATTCACTCTTTTCAAAATATTAACAAATATCCCCGGCAACGGCGCCAAAAACTTGATGCATAAAAATGCGTCGCAGTTATAAAAATACTTGACGTGCAAAATTATAACTACAAACGATAACGGCAAGTGTACCGTATCGAGTGAAGTATAGGATCTCGCAAGATCAAGGTCGTATTAGACTCGGGTCATGTTAAGTACTTCTACTTCGAGTGAATGTTTATTATTTTACCTATAGAAGAATAGAGTTGGGTTTATGTAATTTAATTTTACATATTTATAAAAACTAGCGCACGGCTTTCGAATCACCTTAAACTAAGCAAAAGAAACGTGTAGTATAAATTGATCTCGTGTTAAAGTGGCCTTGACCACAGAGGTTCCAAAAGCATGAGTGCTCCTCTCTCGAGGGTTGGCTCAACTAAGCTTAAGTTGCACACGACCGAACTCTCGTTCTATAATCAAGTGGCTTAAGACTTGCTTTAAGAGAAGGACCTCACTGGGATGTTAATCCCGTCTGGAAGAGTTACGTATGTCCTCTCTCAAGGGGTACGTTCAACTCTCTTTACCAATGACCGATCCGTCTTAAGGGTCTCTCGGCCGTCAAAAGACAAAAACCGTTACTAGAACGAGTTGGTCACGGTAAATCGTAAGCATTTTAACACTAAGAACAAAATTCTAAAACACAAAAAGAGATTGCATCATCCTTAGATCATCTAAGCCGAGCACTAAAGTGATTAGTTGCTCATGATCACGGAGGAATCATAAGAAGAGGAGGAAGAAAACATAGCGAAAAGAGCGGGGAAATTAGAGACTAAAAATTACGATTTTATTAGTGTCAATTGTAAAAAGAAGAATACATAAAATTGAGATTACAAGTACTAGAATTAGAACGCAACTATAAGTCCAAATAAAATGGTGAAAATTACAAGAACTACAATCGCGAGAGAGAGTTGCGAGGTTATAAGTTAAGAACAATTTTAACTTGAAAGAGATAATTGAAAGATTACATATACGAAAACAAAAGCAAAAATACTTTCAAAAATAATATCATCCCGAAATAACTTCTAAAATCTCATTCCTTAAAATCTGATATATGTGAAACCAAAAACCAAAAATTTTATATCTTATAATCTCCTCTAAAAATTTCATCTCAAATCTCATCCCCTATCAACCTCCTGTCCATAAATATTTATAGGCGTGAACAGTAACATCAATGGAGAGGAGGGGAATGGTGGAGACGTGTCCCTGGCTTGGTGACGTGGAGGATGCTTGAGGAGCAGATCTGGGAGGGTGAAACAGTGACGTGGAGCATGGACGGAGATCTGGCTACGAGGAGGCGGATCAGGCTGAGGAGGTGGCGGCGGATCCGGAGCAGAAAACGGCTGAGCTGCGCATGTGGAGGGGGCGGATCGAGCGGCGGTGCTGGCGGAGTTTGGCGGAGCTGCTGTATGTGTTAGCGGCCTGACGTGGAGGAGCTTGAGCGGATATCCGGCTACGAGGAGGCGGATCAGGCGGAGGAGGAAACGCCGCAGGCGGAGTTGGCGGAGAGGCGGATCGGTGATGTGGAGGAGGTGCTGGAGCGGCGGAGCAGGCGGAGTTGGTGGAGCTGCGGCGGAGTTGGCGGAGCTGCGGCCGTCCTGCATGGCGGAGGCGGGATTTGATAAATATATATTACTATTCATATATATATTACTATTCATATAATATATATATTTAGGATTTAGGGTATATATATATAATTTATACGATACGTATATATAATAATATAAATAATAATATAATAATATATTATACGAGTGACAGGCACGGGCCTCCGGCCCGATCTAAGGCGACATTTGTCGTGGGGGGCAACATTTGTCGTGGGGGGCAACATTTGTCGTGGGGGGCAACATTTGTCGTGGGGGCGACATTTGTCGTTGGGGAGACTTTTGTCGTGGGCGCGACATTTATCGTGGTGGGCGACATTTGTCATGGGGGGGCGACTTGTGTCGTGGGGGGACATTTGTCGTGGGGGCGACTTGTGTCGCAGGGGGGGGCATTCATCATGAACTAAAATGATAAGCAAATACTTCATCATGTGAGGTGGATGACCCTGATTAAGTAAAACCTAATTAAGCAAAACCTGAAAGAAAGTAGTTTGCAAAATCTAAATAAGTAATACCTAATGAAGTAAAACTGAGAATGAAAGAGAGGGTGCAGGCGTAGATTACGTTAACTGATCTTTTTTTTTATGGATGTCGATCTGTTTTGCATTCCTAATTTTCTATTTGTTGATTTTTAAAGATGCAACCACACAGTGAACTCAATATTTTTCTGTCTGATATCAATATTAACAACTACCACATCTCATCCAACTCACAGCAATCTCAAAAAGCAAAAAACTTCTCATGCTGCTTAACACCAACTTCCATTCCCCTAACCTAAGTCATGATCTGAATAGGTAAGAAATTCAATTGTAGAATATAGAAATACATAGGTTGCTTGAAGGTTTTTCATCCCATCCATTCATGATGTGCAAAATTAAAATCTGGAAATAAACATGTTGAATGAAAACCAAATCATTTATCAAGATTAAGATTTAACAGTTTATCCAGTCCCCTTTGGTAGATTAATCTAAAACTCAAGCTCAAATAACACGTCACTCAAATCATCTCAACACTTTCTGCATTCTCAAAATTCTATAGAAGGGAAATTGGATATGTAAAAAACATCAAAGTTGAAACCAAGGTGGAATGAGTAAAGCTATATTAATGTATTCAGAGTAAAGGAGCAGGAATGAGAATGAAAGAGAGGGAGCAGGAGTCAATTACTTTAATTGTTGGTCTTTGATGGCTTGAATTGGAGGAGGTGTGCAACTAATAGAAAACATCTTAAATCTAAAACTCTATATTATAAATCTTATATGTACAAAAGCTATAGAATTTATGAAGGCCCGTACCTTGACGAAGGAGCTGCAATAAAGAGTTTTAAATAGATATTCTAAAGCAATAAGACAAACCTCCCATAAAGAGTTTTAAAGAGGACATGCATCGAACCACCCGGAAGATTGACGATTTGGATAGTACAATTTTCTTGAAGAGGCGCCATTTTTATATGTAAAAGCCATTGTTGAATACCTTAAAGAGAAGATATTTGAACCCAATTGTCGATCTCAGCATGATATTGCGAAGTGGGGGTCCTTATGGATTAGAAGATGGCTCTGTTCTTTGTTGATATACAGACTGGAGGTTGTCATCATTAGAACATAATAAAACTATGTTAGAACTTAGAAGAATGGTGTACGCTCATGAACGGAGCCATGTCCCACAATTGTCAAAAATAGGAAATTCATGCATGGCTGCTACAAATGGATTGTTAAAATAACATGATTCTAAGGGAGTTTTGGATGGTAATGCAGATAAAATTTTAAGCATCATGTTGGCAAAGGTAGTGAATAAAACAAACAAACAAATGATCGGTTGGTAATTAATCAATAAATTTGACTATAAAATGGCAATACTATTTTCCCGGTAGTAGTTTGAATCACATCTTGCTCGGTTATCCTAGTAACATATCCATGAATCAGGGCCACATCGGAATCCTTGAGCAAGGGATGTACGCGGCAAAGAGCGTTGTAAGAGTGATAGAGAGTGCTGAAGATCCTTGTCGTGCGTCTTGAGGGAGGCGGGGATGAAGGTGGAGAGAGGAGTTTGCTCTGGCCATGTAAGATCTGGGATATGGTATCCGGGAGGTAGGGAGCGTGAGGGCTTCGGCGGGAGAAGAATCGCGCAGAGAGAGTGTAAGGGCTTCGGCGGGAGAAGAGCCGTGTGTGAGGGCTTCAGTGGAAGAAGAACCTTCGGTATCGGGATGCTGGGAGTGCGAGGGGTTGGGATTGGTAAGGAGGATGCGGCGGCGGGGAAGGGTAATGGCGGAGGAGGCGAGGCTGGCGGGCTGGTATCGGGGAAATGAGAGGAGAGGAGTATTTGGATTTTTGGAGAATAGCTATTTGTAGTCCAATTGTATTTGATCGGACGGCGCCTGTATTTTGAAGCCATATATCCGACGGTCCTATTTTTTTGAGGATTTTTGATCTCACGCTATTCGCAGACCACCATATTTCTTTTTAGAATCGTATAGACGAGTGACAGGCACGGGCCTCCGGCCCTATGCAAGGCGACCTTCGTCGTGGGGGCGACATTCGTCGTATGGGCGGCATTCGTCGTGGGGGCGACATTCGATGTGGGGGCGACATTTGTCGTGGGGGGCGAGTGGGCGACATTTGTCTTGGGGGCGACATTTATCGTGGGAACGACATTTGTCGTGGGGCCAAAATTAAAAGCCGTGGGGGTGACATTTTTCGTAGGGGCGACGTTTGACATCTTTTCATGATAAATAGCTTCGGAGATAGAGAAGGAAATATTATGAATCAGGACAAACCATGCTTGCATTATAAATTATTAATAGATTTAACCTAACGGCAACAATTATTTTGATGGTGTGGCTTAATTTTGTCTTAATAATAATAGTATATAGACGTTGCATGAATGATATAATTTTCAATGAGTTTACAGTACACATTACTGTAAACTCAATAATGTTTGATATACATAATGATATGCCTATAACATGAGAGGAGACATTTCACTGAAACCATATTAGGATGTATGGTCAAATTGGATAAATCATGATATAATTTTCAATGAGGTAACAATAATAAGAAATGTGTTGCAACTTTAATAACAATGAAATTATACTTACAGGTGATGTTCATCTAGAACCACTGAAGTCACAATGAGAATGTTTATCCATGGATTCTTGAGCAAATCAATTTGAATAAAACTGAAATCATCACAAAGTTTTGAAGAAATTAGCATATGTACCTCATAAATTAGTGTAGCAGCAACATAGGTAATGAGATAGAGAAGGAGAGGGAGTGAGATAGTGAGAGATAGAGAGGCAAGCATAGAAATTTTAAGTACTCGTAAAGGTTAACTACGTCCTAATTATCGAACACATAAACCACATGTTTTCAAGAAGAAGACATATTAGAAAATAATCACTGGAATTCATCATCCTTCAAAGCATAACTAATAGGAAATCTACCTCTTCATTCTGACTACAGTTAAGGAAGCAGAAATGTCTCTAAAATGCAAGAAACTTCAGACATGGAACATGTTCTTGCAAATATAAAATGCAAGAAATTCGTAAGCTAGTTACCCTTTGTTTCTTTTGTCATGCACAACATGGTTATCATCCCGGAATGCTTCGCACAATAAAGATTAAAAAACCTAACAAAGCAGAGATTAGAAAACATCACAAAGCAGAGAATCTAGAAATTCTGATCATCATCCCGGAATTAAACGACAGACTTCAATAAACCACATGACTGTGCAGACTTCAATAACCCACAGACCATTAATTCAATTTTGTCAAGACCAAAAAATTAAACTAAAACAATGAAAACTGAATCATCACTACTAAATTAACTAAAAAGTGCATTTGTTTGGGAGTGTAACTGACTTGACTTCCTAATCCATGTTTGTCATTCCTGAAATCGCATTACATCTCATTAATCTGTACTAATGCAGAACCAAACACAGAAACAACTTTAATTATTGGGAGCCAAATGATGTAATGTTTGTGTTGAGTTCACATTCCAGCGTAAGAAGGAAAAATAGGAAAATACAATGTCTTATGACCATATCGAACTCTAACTACTGGTTAGTGTATATCCATGGAAATTCAACTGTTAGTGAGAGCATTTTTGCAAAGGTTTTATGTAGACAACAGCTGAATGACACCATGTATGCCGCTTTAAACTCATAATCATACAAAATCTGAAATGGTTTCCCCACATGCAACATGAAATCATTGATTTGTTTACATGCAGCATAGAAAATATAAAGTATCAGTAGGATTTACAGAAATGACAGATGGAGGTCCGTCCAGACAGTCATTGTAGAATCTAAGTGCTATATGCAACATTTCCATAAACAAAAAATGCATCAGAAATGACTACAGCCCCTCTAAAATGTACCAAAATAGTTCAATTATAGTTGTCTGCTATCAATTGCAGAGATCTGAAATTAGAAATATTTCGCACTTGACAGTACCTAAAACCAAATCTAATATCAACAGAATGAATTACAGGGTAAATGAATATGATACTTTGATCTGAAATGATAACCACATAAATGAAGTTCTACTTTCTATACATGAATCATATTGCTATTCAGATAAAACTTCCGATGATTTTGTGATCAACATGAAATTATAATTTTAATAAAAGAAATCTTTAATCAAGTTTCTAGAGATAGAGATGCACAAAAAACTGAAAAATCACAAAGCCTCGGTGAGAAATGTTAATTAGAAAAGAGTATTGCATTTACCTCGATGTGAGATGTGCCAGAAATTTTAGGGGGGAATGTCGGAGATCGCCGGACATTCTTCGGAGATCGCCAAACTTTCAGGCGATGCAGGGAGGAGCTGCACAAAAAAAAACAAATGGAATTTACTTACCACTGCCAACAATATATTTTAAATACCGACCATCCAACGGGGGTCAGCCCCTAGGCTTCTGAATCAGAGAAAGAAAAGGTTGGAATCAGAAGGCGCACAAAAAGCAAAATATGCATTTAAAATCTCATCACATAGTTATTAGATTATCATTGTGACAACAAATTCAATCGAACTCATGACTAAAGTGGAACCATGATCAGAAATTAGGGAACCTCCGATGTAATTATGATATGAGTACACTGAAGGAAGCAGAAATGTAGAACCCTGGAAATTAATTGTGTATCAGAGAGAGTACATAAAAAGAAACCCTACAATCCTTTGGTCTGGAGTTAGACGCTTACCTTTTGTTTCTTTCCTCATGCTCATCATGGTCATCATCCCAGAATGCTTCCCGGAATGCTTCGTAGAGTAGATAACCAAGCACAAAAGAAAGCAGAAAATTCAAAACATCACAAAGCAGAGAATCAACAAATTAAGGTTCGTATAGAATTAGTAAGAAGTGAATGAACAGAACTTAGATAATGGGAATGGGGAGGAGAAGAAGAGGAGAATAAGGAGGTGTTACCTGAGGTTGAGACGATCCCGTAGAAGAGATCTTGTAGACGCAATGCCATAGACATGATCCTGTAGACACGATCCCGATCTGCTACGGCTTAGCAAGATCTTGAGCAGGTGGAAGGGGTTTCAGCATTCGCTGGACTTTGGCGTTCTCCGGCGACGGACCGAGAAGCGGGTTTCGCTGGGAGGGCAGGGGCGCAGTACGAGGGGGAGGTTGCGAGACTGCACCGGAGATATCAGGGTTGGGTGTCGAGAAGAGCTCGAGTGATTCGGGCGAGAAATTGCATGAGGAAGAGACTGGGGAGCAGTGGCGTGGAGAGGTTTTCGTGGAAAGGGTTAGCGCAGTTAGGGCTGGAGGGATGTAGCCCGGGATGCCGAAAGCCTGAGCGGAGGTTGGAGGAGGCGCGTTGTAGAGCGGAGATTAGTCTTGAGGCGAGAAATGGCGTAAGGGAGAGAGCGGGGCTCAGCGGCTCGAAGAGGGAATCGTGGAAAGGGATAGCACGAAATGTTGGAGAAGCTTCAGCAGACGAAAGAGGGAAGATGGGATGGCGAGCGGGGAGGAGAAGCAGTCGCGGCAGAAAAAATTAGGGCAGAGCGGGATTGGCGTGGGAGAGCATGGCTTAAGAGAGCAGCCGTGAGAAATGAATTTTTGAGGGTTTGGCGAGGCTGTCGGGCTGGTATCCGAAAAATGGGGAGAGAAAATTTTGGAATTTTTTCAAGAATGGCTATTTGCAGTTCATTTGTATTTGATCGGACGACTCCTATATTTTGAAGCCATATATTTGACAGTCAATATTTTTTATGTATTTTTGAACTCACGCTATTCGCAGACCATCATACATCTTTTTAATATAGTATAGATATAATAATATAATATATATATATAATAATATAATTTATACGATACGTATATGTAATAATATAAATATAAATATATATATATATATAAAAGATTCTTAAATAATGATATATATATATATGTTGCATGCATATACTTGAATTCCTATCATGCATGCGTGGTCTAGTGCCCCTTGCATGCAAAGGTGGCGGATCGGCGCACGTCACACTTGAACGGGTGTGACGGGACTTGCATGATGACGAAATCGATCGAGGCCAACGCGACAACTTCTATAAATCTTTCATTTGAAAGTTCAGAGCGGGATTACGGCGATCGACCTACCAAAAATAAATAAAGCGTAAATTAGAACTCAAAATATAAAATAAATAAATTATAAATTAAAATAAAGAATATATTACTAATTTTACTTAAATATTATACTAAATTATATATAAATAATATGTATACATTCTGCTAATCAAGTAGTATGGGTGAATTATCATACTTTCTTGGTCTTCAAGTGAAGCAAACCCCAAATGAAATCTTCATATCCCAATATAAGTGTGCTAAGGAATTAGTGAAAAGATTTGCTATGTCTGATTCTTCCACCATGAAAACACCCATGCCCTCTAATGCTATTGTTGATAATGATGAATCAGGGAAACCTGTTGATTCAAAAGTATATAGAGCAATTGTTAACTCACTACTTTATTTAACAGCTAGTAGGCCTGATATAATGTTTGCTACATGTATTTGTGCTAGATTTCAAGTTAACCCCAAAGAATCTCACTTAATTTTACTACAAAGGATTTTGAGATATATAAAGGGTTGTCCTAATCTAGGACTTTGGTATCCAACATCATCTGAATTTGATTTAACTGGATTCTCAGATTCAGATTATGCTAGATGCAGAGTAGACAGGAAAAAGCACATCAGGAACTTGTCAGTTTCTTGGTGATAGGCTTGTGTCTTGGTTTTGTAAGAAACAAACATCTGTGTCTACATCAACAGCTGAAGCTGAATATATAGCTGCAGGCAGTTGCTGCTCACAGATATTATGGATACAAAATCAGCTCCTAGGCTATGGTGTCAACTTAAGTAATTCAACTATATTTTGTGACAATACTAGTGCAATATCTATAGCACAAAATCCAGTTCTCCATAGTAGGATTAAACATATAGAAATTAGGCACCACTTCCTTAGGGATAATGGGGATAAAAACAAAATCTGCCTACAGTTCATCTCTACTGATTTGCAAAGAGCAGATATTTTCACCAAGCCCTTGGATGAAAAGAAACCTATATTCTTTTTAAATCAGTTGGGAATGATAGATGGAGACTCAATCTGTTAAAAAATTAAGTTTTCTACTTACCCAGCTCTTCATTGAACAGAGCTCGACGAAATCAAGTTTTTCATCGAACGGAGATCGACGAAGTCATCAAGTTCGTCGAACCGAGATCGACGAAAACTCATTTTTCGTCGAACCCAATTTTTCTGAAGCTTTTTATTTCAGCCTGTCTTCATTAATAAAATTTTTATTAGCTGAATATCTACAGAATTGCTTCTCTTTCCAGTTCCCTTTTGCACTTGATCTCTATTTTATTGTTCAGGAACAACAGCAATATGAATCTTGCATCCTTCCCTACCTCCATCAAATGTCCCTTCTTCAAGGGGCCTAGCTTCAGGCTTTTCGTGAAACTAGGCAGGAGAGAAGTTTTGCATGAACAAGCTCCATTTGATGCACTATTTTGCTCAGAGGGAGTTGTTCTATAATCTAGGCAAGAGAGAAAGCTGAAGAACCTCCAGAACTCAGGGTGAGACACTCTCAGGGGGAGTTACTGTTTGAAGAAAAGCTTGATAAAGCTTACAGCAGCTTGCTGATTACAGTTTAACGTTTCAGAAAAGTATTCTGTAATTCAGATGTAGATACAACTCAGAAGAAAATTTTTGTTTTAGCTAATTCAATATTAGTTATTGCTACAGCATAGCTAATTAAAATTATAAAGCTGATCAAAAGAAGAAAGCAGTTTGCAGATTCGGATTACAAAATATCTATATACAGATTTCAGAATGCTGTCTTTGGATTTTAAAAGGAGCAGCAGATAACACATTCAGAAATCAGATAAAGATTCAATTCAGAATTCAGAACAATACAGTTCAGTTCAGATCAGAATTCAGAACAACACAGATCAGACAAAATCAGAATTTCAGAATTCAGAAGCAACAAAATTCAGAAAAATCAAGGTTCTGATTGTATTTTCAGTTTTATTCTTATTGAAATGTATTTTCAAAACTCAGAATACTTTTCATTTCATATCTGATAAAATATTTAAAATATATCAGATATATTCATACTCTGTTGTTTTTGATGTTTTAGCATTAGTTTATTTTTCAACTTTTGTCAAATAGTGTCCTAACCCAAATAGGGGGAGATTGTTGGAACAATCCTATTTGTGATTTGGGCTAGGATCACTATATGTTTTGACTAAGGACAAGTTGACCCCAATGTATAGTTTATGGGTCAAGAGTTTAGGAAAAAATTTGGCTGTTAGAACTAAAAATTTCACTAAGTCTCAGCATTCGTCGAACGTCGCTCAGCATTCGTCGAACGGCGCTCAGCATTCATCGGACGGCGATC
The DNA here is from genome assembly GCA_033032865.1 of Dactylorhiza incarnata. Classification (NCBI taxonomy): domain Eukaryota; kingdom Viridiplantae; phylum Streptophyta; class Magnoliopsida; order Asparagales; family Orchidaceae; genus Dactylorhiza; species Dactylorhiza incarnata. The sequence goes on from JAWHQI010000250.1 coordinate 1,053,241, forward strand.
GATGAAATATCAAGGAAGCTGCGGTCGACGAAATCCAGCCATCTCTGCGTTCGACAAATGGTTTCCAGCTCTCGACAAATTCCAGCCAGCGCTCGACAGATTCCATCCAGCGCTCGACAGATTCCAGCCAGCGCTCGACAAATTATTTACTGAAGCTCAGATCGACAAATACAGATTCCAGATTAATTAATACTTAAAGATCAGTTATATATCAGTTCTCTGAACACAGATCGACGAAGGCAACGGCTCTTTCCAATCAGATCAAGTAAGTAAACATATTTATTTATTATTTAAGTTATAGTCGTTGACACTTCCAGCAGAAAAGGACAAATCATTGAAAAAGGAAAGAGATTACGGCGTGCAGCTGTACTGTTCCCAGAATACCTTATCAGATATAATATATCCCTTAATAAAAGGGATCTGCATTTAATAGTTGTCAGATATTTGAAAAGGGAGAAGATATATAGTAGATTATACTCAAGCTTATACGACAGATCAAATAAAATGGAATACTCTACATATTTGCTGTACAGGAAATCGACAGAACAGGGATAGAGAGATTTACAGGAAGAATAGAAGAATAAAAATAGATCTTCATCATCTTCAAAAAGAGCATTATTCAGAAGAGAGAACTTTGATCTTCTTCCTCCTTCTCGAGCAGCAGCAGCTTTCTGAGAACATCTTCATCAACAACACTCTCTTAGTTTTTGCTGCAAGCCCAGATCTTCAAAAGAGCAACAACAACCTGAGAAGCATTCTTGCCTTTCAGTTTTATCTGCTACAGGAAGATCAAATCTTTCAAAGAAGAGCTCCAGCAACATCTACTGTTAAACAAATTCATATCAGACAGAGGAGCATTTCAACATCAAATCCACTAGAGTCTTCTCTATACATATTGACAGAGAAGAACTTCATAACCCCTCTCCATCTCATTCTGTACATGGTTAATACTCCCTTCAAAGGTGTAACTCACTGGTGGCAAGACACCTTATCAAAAAATCCTTGTTTGGTTTTTAAGCACCTTATCAAAAGCTTATTGGTGATTTGGGCACCTGATAAAATTCCCATTGGTGTGTGGACACCTTATCAAAAATCCCTTGGTGTGAGTGAACCTTATCAAAAATTCCCAGTGGATCCTACCAAGTGTGGTAGAAGAGTAGACGTTCCCAGGTTTTTGGGGAACTACTATAAAATTTCCTTGTGTCTTCTGTGCTGTGAATTTCTGTCTTTTGTTGTTGTGTTGATTTTTATTACTTGTCTTTACTTAGTTTTTATTACACACTCTCATATACACATATATGTCACTATTTTTAATTCCGCTATAAAACTAAGGGAAAGAGTTTTTAAACTCTATTCACCCCCTCTAGAGTTAATTTAAGATCTAACCTCCACTTTCAGGATCCAATGGCTACAAATAAACTTCAAAAGGAGATGGGGTCTATGAAGCTTCCTATATGCAAAAAAGAAACCTTTGGCATTTGGAAGCAAAGGGTTAGGTTTTTCATGGAGGCCTCAGACCCTAGGATTTATATCACTGTTCAGGAGGGCCCCTTTCATATCACAAAGCCCTCCACCATTGATCCTACTAGGCAGGTAGGCAAGTCATACACTGAAAGGACAAGGGATGAGATAGCATTGGCATTAATGGACAAGAGCTGGAGTGAATCTGAGTCTTCATCCTCAGACTCAGATGAAGAAGAAGAAGCCTATGTTGGGCTGTTTGCACTGAGGAAGATGAGGAATTTCCTACTGCAAAGGTGGGCATCAGGGCCCCTCTATCACATTCCGACAGTGATATATAGGAGGATGAAGATGCAAGAGAACATCATGGCTTGATGGCCATAACAGATGATGATGAAGATAGTCAGGACATTCTTGACAAGGTACCTATTCTTCCCCCTTCTTCTGAGTATGAGTCAATACAAGACTCTGAATCATTCTCATCAATTGATGAAAATGATTCAGAATCTGAAGTGGCTGTCAATCAATTTATTGACAACTATGATGCCTGATAGTGCTAAATCTAGTTAGTTTAATTAGGTTATTTTTAGGTTATCTACTCTTAGTTTTTGCTTATTATTGTTTCTCTAAATGCAATTTTTAGTCATTCTCCTATTTTTAGTGCTAACTTAAGTTTTCTGAATTTTTAGGTCAAAAATGCAAATTTTCCTAGGACACGCCCGTGACCTGGGGATCACGCCCGTGACCTAGGGCTTGTAAGTTGCTGCCGTCATAATTTAGAAGTTTTGGTCAGACACGCCCAAAGTACAAAGGCGTGGCACACAAATCACGCCCGTGACCAACCCGTGACCAGCTCACCGTGCAATCAGATTCGCCCAGCCGCAAAAAAATGGAGGACACGCCTCTGTTAAACGGGCGTGTCTCCAGTCACGCCCGTGACTTCCACCTGTGACTGCCACGTCAGCCAGCCGCCATCGCCCATGATCGCGTGCCAGTGCCCATGACCAGCTGACCACCGAATTAGCCACGCCCCCAAGTCACAGGCGTGACCTGGGGGCGTGACCCATCAAATCACGCCAGAATCGTGCGCCGGACCTGACCCAAGCCGCAGAATTGATTAAACAAGTCATGCCCCCAATCACGGTCGTGACTTAGGGCGTGACCGAGGCAGGAAATTTTCTATAAATTGGGATGACCTCCAAGCTTTCAGCAATCAGTTTTTGGGAGAGAGAAAGGGTGCTACTACTTTATTTTCATGTTATTTTTGTATTCTCTCTCTCTCTCTCTCTCTCTCTTATTTCAATGCACTTCTCTTTCTAGTTTTCATATGAATGTTGTAATGCCTTTGTAATTTCCTTTCATAGCGTATTGCTAATGCTTAGTATGGTTTCCATGGAACTGTATCCTCAGTTGAACTCTCTTTTAATAAAAATCGTATGTTTTTGTTCTCTTAATATCTTCCTCATTTCTCTCTCCTACCCCTCCACCATGAAAAACTAAATCCTCATAGTACTCGATCTTGATGATCTGAGGATGAGTTGATTAAGTTATGATCCTTTAGCTCTCTTTTACTTTCTAAAGTCTTGGGCCTTAGATTTACGCTTAACCAAAATTTAGTGGAGCTATAATATCGATATAGTCCCCACCTTTGCTTTCATTCTTGGCTAGCCGAGAGGCCCATAGTCTGAAGTGAGCACTTAAGAGTAAAGAGAGTTGCACGCATTTCTCGAGAGAGAATGACGTAAATCTCCTGGATTGGAGTCAAATCCAATAGCGGGGTTCACCACTTAAAGCGAGTTTTAGGTATTCGAATACGGGACGAGAGTTCGGTCGGATTTTCCTAAACTTAGTTGGGCATATCTTCGAGAGAAGCATGTTCAAACTATAGGAACCCCCACGGTCAAGCTGCCCTTACTTTATTAAGTTTTAAGTTTGCTTTTGAATTTTGATCAACTTAAGACAAAGTAAGTTAAGATCGAGTGCTATTTCTTAATCTTCGTTTAGCCGTACTTTTATCCAGCTTTTATTTCAACTTAGCAAACAAAACCTTCCAAAAAATTATTAAGATAAAATAATAGTAATTCGTTTGAGTATAAGTAATCAACGGTTCTCGGATTTTAATACGACACTTGTGTTCCTATACTACAGTTCGATATGTATACTTGCCTTCTCGGATTGCTAGTTCGGATTTTATTTCGTGCAAGCGGAATTTTAATCACCAAGTTTTTGGCGTCGTTGCCGGGGACTCGCTTTTTGTTGATATTTTGAAAGAATGAATCTATTACTTTTATCACCTCTTTTTCTCTCCTCTTTCTTTAAAAAAAAATTTATTAAAAATAAAAGAGACCTTTTCTTTTTCGAATTTCTCAATCTTATTTTCCCTTCTCTTTCTAGTTTATGACCCGAGCAAATCCGTCAGAACTTGTAGACTTGGACCAAGAACTTGAGCGTACTCTTCGGAGAAAATCGCAAGTTCAAGATCCTACATTCCAAGAACTGGCTGAGGATTCGGAGTCGGTTGTTAATATGGGAGAACCTAACCAAAATGAAGTCCCCAACATGGTTGCGGCCCCTGAATGGACTATGTCCCATTATGCAAGGCCTAACCTGGAAGGGACGGAAACTAGTATAGTCTGCCCTGCCGTAGCTAATAATAATTTCGAACTAAAGCCCAGCATAATTCACATGGTGCAGCAATACATGCAGTTCGACGGATTACAAGATGAAGTTCCGAACGTACATATTGCTAGCTTCCTTGAAATCTGTGACACCTTCAAAATAAATGGTGTTACGGATGATGCAATTAGGCTAAGACTCTTCCCATTTTCTTTAAGAACAAAGGCTAAGCAGTGGTTGACGACTCTACCTAGAGATTCTATCACCACTTGGGCCCAGTTAACTGAAAAATTTCTAACTAAGTATTTTCCACCTGCGAAAACTGCTAAGCTTAGAAATGATATTTCTTCTTTTTGCCAAATAGATTCTGAAACGCTATATGATACCTGGGAAAGGTATAAAGAATTCTTAAGACGTTGCCCTCATCACGCTCTTCCTGCATGGTTACAAGTGCAGACGTTTTATAACGGGCTAAATCAACATACTAAGCAAATGATAGACGCCACTTGCGGTGGTACCTTAAATAACAAAACCCCGGAAGCCGCTCTTGAGCTATTTGAGGTTATGGCCATGAACACCTATCAGTGGAATGTGCCAAGATCCCGCCCAAACAAACCTGCAGGTATGTACGAAGTGGATAACGTCTCCCAGCTGGCACTACAAGTGGAAATGCTTAGCAAAAAGATATCGGAAATGAATGATCCTTCCGCACCTCAGGTTTGGGAATTCGCAAAAGCCACCTCCGAACAAGCTAATTACGTAGGCAATAGAAATGCTTATAATAATTATTCTGCTGCTTCTAATTTTCATGCACCTGGTTTTCAATTACCGAATAATTATAATCCTGCGCTGCGTAATCACCCAAACTTTTCTTGGAATAATCCTGCAAACACAACTCGCCCGCCTCTACAAAATGAATTTACACCACCTCCACCCCCTGTTAATTTTCAAAAACCTCCATCTTTGGAGGAGATGTTTTCAAAATATATAAGTACGAACGAAGCAACTGTCCGGAACTTAGCGGGATCCGTTAAAAATTCTAGAAAACCAAATCAGGCAGCTCGCCAAAATAATATCCGAGCGACTGCCCGGGACTCTTCCCGCTAACACCGAGCCCAACCCAAGGGAGCAAGCGAAAGTTGTAACTCTTCGGAGTGGGAAGCAAATATCCGGTCCGGTTAGCGAAGAGCCTGAGGCAAGATCCGCCCCTATTTTAAAAACACCACTCACTCAAACAGATTTTACCACTCCACCTCCTGTTTTCAAAAACAACCCCGCCCAGCCTTATCCTTCTCAACTCAACAAGGAAAAATTAGATGATCAATATCATCGCTTCCTGGAAATGTTTAAGCAAATACACATCAATTTGCCCTTCCATGAAGCGATATCACAAATGCCCAAGTACGCTAAGTACTTGAAGGATCTTCTAACTAATAAGAAAAAGCTAGAAAATCTATCGCACGTAACTTTAAACACTGAGTGTTCTGCCGTCCTAACAAATAAATTACCGAAAAAGGCTAACGATCCGGGTAGTTTTTCTATCCCGTGCCTCTTTGGTGATTTATTTGTAAAGAACGCGTTGGACGACTTAGGTGTTAGCATCAACTTGATGCCATTCTGCTTGTTCAAGAAGTTATGAGTGGGCACCCTTAGCCCCACACGTATGAGTATACAACTAGCAGATAGGACGATAAAATATCCACTGGGAATTGTGGAGGACGTGCTCGTAAAGGTAGACAAATTCATCTTCCCGGTGGATTTTGTCATTTTGGACATTGAAGAGGATGTCGAGGTTCCCCTAATCCTTGGCCGCCCCTTCCTTGCCACCTCCCGTGCTATCATCGATGTGAGTAATGGTAAGCTCTTCCTCCAAGTTGGAGATGATGAAGTGACCTTCTCCATAACACCCTCTATGAAAAATACCTTAGAAAATGACGATTCGTGTTTTTTCTTAGACGTGTTAAGAGAAGACCCTTCTTTTTGTATTTCTGAAAATTCTTCTTCTTTTTGAAGCACCTCAACTGAAATATTACATGAGATGGAAATGGCCATTGCTCCCACCCCCTCAAATTTTCAAAATAAATCAAAATTTTTTGAAGAGATCACTTTTGAAAAAGAAAAATCTTTCAAATCTTCGTACGAGGAACCTACCACATTAGAACTTAAAGAACTACCCAATCATTTAAGATATGAGTTTTTAGAAAAAAGACTCTAAGTTACCAGTAATAGTGTCGGCCCATCTAAGTGAATCTGAAAATGCCAAATTGCTAAAAGTTTTACAAAAGCACCGCCAAGCAATTGCTTGGCAGATTTCAGATATTAAGGGCATAAGTCCGTCTTTCTGCACGCACAAAATTCTAATGGAAGATAATTCACATAATTCTATTCACCCTCAACGCTGATTAAACCCAAACATGAAAGAAGTAGTAAAGGGTGAGGTCGTGAAATTATTAGACGCAGGAATTATCTATCCAATTTCAGATAGCAAATGGGTGAGCCCCGTCCAAGTAGTTCCTAAAAAAGGAGGGATCACGGTAGTGTTAAACGACAATAATGACTTAATCCCAACACAGATGGTGACTGGGTGGCGTATGTGTATTGATTATCGCAAATTGAACGATGCCACCCACAAGGACCGTTTCCCTTGCCATTCATCGATCAAATCTTAGAACGATTATCCGGCCATAGCTTTTATTGTTTCCTCGATAGTCTCTCGGGCTACTTCCAAATTCCCATCTCGCCCGAGGACCAGGAGAAAATGACATTTACTTGTCCTTTCAGCACCTTCGCCTATCGAAGAATGTCGTTTGGCTTATGTAATGCGCCGACACCATTTCAACGGTGTATGTTGGCCATTTTTGACAAGTACGTAGAAAGTATTATGGAGGTCTTTATGGACGACTTCTCCGTGTTTGGTGATTCCTTCGATTTTTGTTTACAGAATTTAGAAAAAGTGTTAGAATGATGTGAGGAGACCAATCTCGCTCTGAACTGGGAAAAATGCCATTTCATTGTGCGTGAGGGATTGGTTTTAGGTCATAAGATATCAGCAAGAGAAATTGAGGTCGATGAAGCAAAAATAGAAGTGATTGAAAAACTGCCACCGCCAACCAACGTTAAGGCCATAAGAAGCTTTCTAGGACATGCCGGTTTATACCGATGATTTATAAAAGATTTTTCGAAAATTACCAAACCCCTCACTCATCTTTTAGAAAAAGACACTCCATTTATTTTTGATGATACCTGCTTATCTGCTTTTCAATTAATCAAAAATAAGCTAATAAATGCACCAATTATGATAGCTCCAGTCTGGGACCTTCCATTCGAAATCATGTGCGATGCAAGTAGCTTTGCGGTGGGAGCCATTTTAGGACAACGTATATCTAAAAACTTCCACCCTATTTTCTACGCAAGTAAAATGCTTACATTCGCACAAGAGAACTATACCACAACAGAGAAATAATTATTAGCAATTATTTTTTGCATTCGACAAATTTCGATCTTATTTTACGCTTTCAAAAATTATCGTTTTTACGGACCACTCGGCCCTCAAATATTTACTTTCTAAATCGGATGCCAAACCACGCTTACTTCGCTGGATCTTACTCCTCCGGGAGTTTGACTTGGAAATCCGAGATAAAAAGGGAGCTGAAAATTTGGCCGCGGACCATCTTTCACGATTAGATAACCCGTTTATTGAAAATTTAAATGAACAAACTTTTAATGATTATTTTCCCGATGAGAAATTATTTTCAATCAACACTACTCCTTCTCCTTGGTTTGCAAACTTCGCCAACTACTTAGTAGCTCGAGTCCTCCCAAAAGAATTCTCCTATCAGCAAAAGAAGAAATTCTTTTCTCACCTGAAGAATTATTTTTGGGAGGACCCATATCTGTTTCGAGTTTGTGCAGACCAAGTAGTAAGGAGATGTGTTTCTTTCGAAGAAGGACAAAATATTTTAAAACATTTGCATGAAGGACCGACCAGTGGGCACTATCAAGCCAATCGGACCACTCACAAAGTACTAAGTGCAGGCTTTTATTTGCCTAGCCTTTTTAAAGATGCCCAATCTTTTGTAAGTCGGTGTGATAGCTGCCAATGGTCCGGCAATATCTCTAATAAAAACGAAATGTTGCAAAATTATTTCCTCGAGTGCGAAGTTTTCGACCTTTGGGGAATTGATTTTGTAGGTCCTCTTCCTTCTAGCCATGGGAATAAATACATCTTAGTTGCGGTAGATTACGTATCTCGATGGGCAGAGGTCCAAGCTCTTCCTACCAATGACTCCCGAGTCTCGATTCGGTACTCCTAGGGCCATCGTTAGTGATAGTGGTTCGCACTTTTGTAACGCACAACTTGCAAAAACACTTTTTAAGTATGGCGTTACACATAAGCTTTCAACTGCATACCACCCCCAAACTAACGGCCAGGTCGAGGTAGAGAATAGAGAAATCAAACGTATTTTAGAAAAGACTATTTCCACCTCACGTAAGGACTGTTCATATAAATTAGACGATGCTTTATGGGCTTACCGAACAACGTACAAGACCGCGATCGGTTGTACACCGTATCGGTTAGTATATGGGAAATCATGCCATTTACCGGTCGAATCTGAACATCGTGCTTTCTGGGCCCTTAAATTTTTAAATTTTGATCCCCACTCCACCGCCGATCTTCGAAAATTCCAACTCAACGAACTCGACGAGTGGCGCTCCAATGCGTATGAAAATAATAAATTATATAAGGGGCACCCGAAAAAATTTAAACCAGGCGACCAAGTATTGCTTTATAATTCTCGTCTGCGTTTATTTCCTGGAAAGTTAAAATCTAGATGGTCAGGTCCTTTTAATGTAAAGGAAGCTTATCCGTATGGAACTGTTTTGATATCACACTCAGATAAGGGTGATTTCAAGGTTAATGGGCAGCGTCTAAAACTTTATATTTCTTGTGACAATGTTGACATGGACAGTGAAAAACTTCTTTTGCCTGGACTGTAATAATTTGGACTTACTTTTGAACTATATTCTTTTAGTCGAGCTCAAACGACATTAAACAGAGGGCGCTCTTGGGAGGCAACCCAAGGTTTTTAAAATTCGTTGTTTTAATTTTTCTTTGGCCCTGGGCGGCTCCGATACTCTCAACTTCGGCGATCGCCTGCTTCAACATTGCTGATTTCAAGAAAAATTCAAGATGATATTTCATGAAGACTCAAAGCGCCAACAAGGGGGAGCGGCATCACACATCCTTTCAAGCCCATAAATCCAGGGAAGTGTCTGTTTCAGTTTTTCAGTTTTAGTTTCTTTTCTTAGTTACCCCTTCCTTCACTCTTCTTTTCCATTGAGGACAATGTTTATCGTAAGCTTGGGGGAAAATGTCTTCTTTTCTTTTCTTTTGTTTTAGTAGTTTAAATTAGATTTTGGTAAAATAAATAGTACCCCTTGCTTTATGTTTTGTTTTTCCCAAAATATTTTATATAGCCTTAGTTAATTTCAAAATTTCTAATCCAACTTTTTAATTATGTTTCACAAGTAAATTGTTGACTCATGTAGTGTTCTAATTCTAGGTAGCATGTTAATGTGAAAAGTTTTTCTAAAATCTTGTACTTTCCTTATCGTTTTCTCTTTTATCTTCTTTACTTTCTTAAAAATTCTTCTTCAAATATTTTCCTCTTCATTTTTAGATATATTTTGCAAGGTTAACTTTTGATTAGTGTAGTAAATGTGAATAATCTTAGACACTTATTATTATTTTCAGGATAAGATCATTAGTCTTTATTTAATATCTAGGGCTTACTTTTTGAAATCCTTCAAAACTTATGCTTTAAATAAATTTAGGAGCAATGAAAATGATTTAGGCCATTTTTTTTGTTTAAGTTTGAGCCTTCATGCCAACCCTTAAAAAGAAACCCTTTGTTAGCTTCTTTTGAGCCTTTTCCCATGTTTTATTGTCACCTCCACTTATCAAATTTTTCACCAAAGCCAAAATTTCGAAACCTAGCTATTTGAATCACACTAACACTTTGAGTTTTATTTAAATTTTTAAATAGTGTGATTGGTTTATTGCATGGAGATCTTCAAAGAAAAGAATTTGCTCAAAAAGAAGATATTTTAAGCATATTTGTATTAGTTATCTTTGCCAAAATTTAAAAAAAAAAGGCTATTTAAGGGAAAGAAAGAAAATATGCTATATGCTTATAATGAAGGATTGCCTCTTATCATTCATATCGAACTTTTTATAAAACTCATGTTTATGGTTTAGTGTGACTATAGCCACTACTTTTATCTTCGATTTCCATTCCAAATCATATGCCTAAACCAAACATTTCGGTCCTAATAAAGTCCTCTTGATTCATGCTCCTAAATTTGCTTTAGCTAAGTAAAGAAGAAAAGTAGAATAGTTAAGTTTTGGGTATGAATTTAGATCCTTGTTCTTAGAATGATATAATTATAATTTGTCTCTTAGGGTTTAGGAACAATTCAATGCACTCTCTCACTTGTTACTTTGCTTAATTTTATTTACAAACTTAATAGTTAAAATTTTGGATGATTAATTTTTGTTAGTAAAGGGTATAAAAATTATGCTTAAATTAAGTACTTATTTTAGGTTTCCTTTTCACTATTCTCCCTACTTAGAATTTCGCAAGGTACTCGTGCTTAACATAATTAAATCTTTTTGATTAGTCACCTTTTTATTAGCTAATGCATATTTCCTTGCTTTGGGACAAGCAAAGTGTAAGCTTGGGGGAATTTGATAGTGTTAAATCTAGTTAGTTTAATTAGGTTATTTTTAGGTTATCTACTCTTAATTTTTGCTTATTATTGTTTCTCTAAATGCAATTTTTTGGTCATTCTCCTATTTTTAGTGCTAACTTAAGTTTTTTGAATTTTTAGGTCAAAAATGCAGATTTTACTAAGACACGCCCTAGTCACGCCCGTGACCTGGGGATCACGCCCGTGACCTAGGGCGTGTAAGTTGCTGCCATCATAATTCAGAAGTTTTGGTCAGACACGCCCAAAGTACACGGGTGTGACACACAAGTCATGCCCGTGACCAGCCCGTGACCAGCTCACCGTGCAAACAGATTCGCCCAGCCGCAAAAAATGGAGGACACGCCTCTGTTACACGGGCGTGTCTCCAGTCACGCCCGTGACTTCCACCCGTGACTGCCACGTCAGCCAGCCGCCAGCGCCCATGATCGCGTTCCAGCGCCCATGACCAGTTGACCACCGAATTAGCCACGCCCCCAAGTCACGGGCGTGACCTGGGGGCGTGACCCATCAAATCACGCCAGAATCATGCGTCGAACCTAACCCAAGCCGCAGAATTGATTAAACAAGTCACGCCCCCAGTCACGGGCGTGACTTAGGGCGTGACCGAGGCAGAAAATTTTCTATAAATTGGGATGACCTCCAAGCTTTCAGCAATCAGTTTTTGGGAGAGAGAAAGGGTGCTACTACTTTATTTTCATGTTATTTTTGTATTCTCTCTCTCTCTCTTATTTCAATGCACTTCTCTTTCTAGTTTTCATATGAATGTTGTAATGCCTTTGTAATTTCCTTTCATAGTGTATTGCTAATGCTTAGTATGGTTTCCATGAAATTGTATCCTCAGTTGAACTCTCTTTTAATAAAAATCGTATGTTTTTGTTCTCTTAATATCTTCCTCATTTCTCACTCCTACCCCTCCACCATGAATAACGAAATCCTCATAGTACTCGATCTTGATAATCTGAGGATGAGTTGATTAAGTTATGATCCTTTAGCTCTCTTTTACTTTCTAAAGTCTTGGGCCTTAGATTTACGCTTAACCAAAATTTAGTGGAGCTATAATATCGATATATAGTCCCCACCTTTGCTTTCATTCTTGGCTAGCCGAGAGGCCCATAGTCTGAAGTGAGCACTTAAGAGTAAAGAGAGTTACACGCATTTCTCGAGAGAGAATGACATAAATCTCCTGGATTGGAGTCAAATCCAATAGCGGGGTTCACCACTTAAAGCGAGTTTTAGGTATTCGAATACGGGATGAGAGTTCGGTCGAATTTTCCTAAACTCAGTTGGGCATATCTTCGAGAGAAGCATGTTCAAACTATAGGAACCCCCACGGTCAAGCTACCCTTACTTTATTAAGTTTTAAGTTTGCTTTTGAATTTTGATCAACTTAAGCCAAAGTAAGTCAAGATCGAGTGCTATTTCTTAATCATCGTTTAGCCGTACTTTTATCCAGCTTTTATTTCAACTTAGCAAACAAAACCTTCCAAAAAATTATTAAGATAAAATAATAGTAATTCGTTTGAGTATAAGTAATCAACTGTTCTCGGATTTTAATACGACACTTGTGTTCCTATACTACAGTTTGATAGGTATACTTGCCTTCTCAGATTGCTAGTTCGGATTTTATTTCGTGCAAGCGGAATTTTAATCACCAATGCCTTGTTGGAGCTGTAAGAAGAGCAAGAAGCTGGCCACGAGGCAGGCTCAAGAAATTGCTTCCCATGAGTTGGCTAAGAAAGATTGCACTAAGTCATCTACCCTGGTGGCTCAGATGAGTAGAGAAATAATCCAACTCAAGGGGATAATAGTTGTCCAATTGAGCACCATTTCCCAAAAGAATAGGGTAATCAAGGACCTTAAGGAGAAGCTTCTCAAAGAAAAGAGCCTAGTGGCTCAATTCTCCAATCCCAAATCAGTGATTCCAATGATTGAGACCTTTTCTTCTCAAACCAATAGAAGAGGACTAGGGTTCAATAAAATGAAAGTGGGTGAAGGGAGTGGAGAAAAGAGAAAGGCTAAGCCTTATACCACCTTTCAAAAGGTGTTACTTCCCTCTAACAGGTATGACCATGACAACATGTATGGTCACTGGAAGAATGGGAGTTTATATTGGAAAGAAAACACTCCTTCACATAGTAGAAGAAAGGGCATGGTGATGAGTGCTATGAAGGCTCCCCATGAAGAAATTCAAATGTGCCATACTGGACCATTTGTTTTTAGTACTTCAGCTCCATCATTCAAGACTAAGGAAGCAAGCTCTTCCAAGTTCATTCCAGCCAAGCACTTGGCTAATGTCAAACCTGTAGATGGGTCTGACAGCTCAGTGTCTGATGCCATCAAATCTTACCTAACTTCCAAGCCAAGGCTAGCTGATGTCATTAATACAAAGGCTGCTAAGACTGTCCACAGGTTAACCTTCAGCCAGATCATTACTGAAAGGAACAAGAATAATACTGTTGTCTCCCCTCCTGAACATAAGCATATTAATGCTCATTTCACCTCAAGAAATGTTCAGAAGAGGAGATACAACAGTCATGAATGTTGGTGATGTGGTAAGGTGGGACACTTTGCCTTAGATTGTTAGTACATTCCCAATGTGCCAAGTGCAAAGAAGAGCCTTTCTACAAAGATTGTAATAGGTGTGATGTCATCCTTTCATGCTAACAAGAACCTAGGACACAAAATTAATTGGGATCCTAAGGGTAATTAAATTCCTTTTTGCAGGTTAGTTCAAGTACCAGCCTTGGGCAAATTTGGTACTTGGACAGTGGGTGCTCAAGGCACATGACAGGTACCAAAAGTCTTCTACAGGAATACAAAGCTGTGAAGAATGGACCTAAGGTCATCTTTGGTGGATCAGAAAAATGCATCACAAGAGGTTATGGTATGATTTCCAATGGCATAGTCTCCATCACAAAAGTGGCTTATGTTGAAGGGTTGCAACACAACCTTGTAAGCATAAGTCAACTATATGACTTAGGCATTGTCATTGAATTCCACAATGACAAGTGCTTGATCAAAAAGTCACATGACTTAGAGATCATTCTCTCAGGCACTAGGAGTGGGAATGTGTATTGCTTAGATTTTATTTGCAACTCTACCTCTTCCCCTGTGTGTCTTGTGGCTAATGAAAGTGAGTCTCTTTGTGTTCAATGGCACAAGAGACTTTCTCACATTAACTACAAGATAATGTATAGGCTGTTTTCTAAAAACTTAGTTAGAAATAGTCCTAATTTGAAATGTGTTAAAAGTGGTTCATGTCATACATGCCAAATGGGCAAGCAAACAAGGGACACCTTTAAAAGAATTTGCTCCAAAGACACTGAAAGATGTCTTTATCTATTGCACATGGACTTGTTGGTACTTTGCCAATTCAGAGCCTAGGTGGGAAGTTGTATACCTTGGTGATTGTTGATGATCATTCAAAGTATACATGGTTATTCTTCCTTAAGAAGAAATCTGATACTTTAGATGTCTTTATAAACCATGTTAAGGCAATCCAGAATGAACTCCAATGTACCGTGGTCAAGACTAGAACTGAACATGGTATATAATTTCAATCTGGGGCAATGACAAGGTTTTGTCAAGAATTTGGTATCACCTAAGAAGTCTCCTTGAAAGTGCACAGTGTGCCTCTTAGAATCCTCTAAAGGGGGGGGGGGGGGGGGGTGAATAGAGATTTAAATAATTTTTCTATCTTAACTGTGCAGACAATAAAACTTACTAAGGTGTTATGCACTCAAACGAAAACCACAGGCAGAATAAATAAAATAAAGATTGCTGAAAGTAAATGCTGAGAAAGTAAATGGGACAGCACAGAAAAGCATAGCATAGACACAAGGAATTTTATAGAGGTTCCCCAAAATGTGTGTACTCCTCTCTTCTACCACCTGGTATGAATGCACCACCTGTGTCTGAGTCTTTTGATGAGGAGACTCTTAGAACCAAAGATCTTTTGATAAGGAGATCTTGAACCACATATCTTTTGATAAGGATATCTTGAACCATAGACCTTTTGATATGGAGATCTTGAACCTCTGAATCCTTTGGAAGAGGGATTCTAAAAACTCTTTTACAGTTGAAGGAAAGGTGAAGAAAATGAGGAAGAAGTAGTGATAAGAATTCTACTATCAGAATTCTGATGAAGCCTTCTGCTTCAATTTTCTCTTTTCTGTATCTGCTAAAGATGAACCCCTGCTTTTGATAGAGATGATTTGCAGAGGTTATGAGATTCAGCTCCTATCTCTTTCTTCTATTGAAATCTAGCTGCTGTATGTTATTTGATGAAGGGCAGCCTTCTGTTTTTGACTGTACTGAGAGAGAGAGAGAGAGTTCTTGTTGTTCACAGTATTATAGGGTTCATGAGGAAGAAGAAGAGGAAGCAGAACCCTAATCGACAGAATACATAATGTGTATTGAATGCCCTTGATTTCTCTTTCTAATCTTCTTATTAATTGTCCATCCTTTTATTTGAATTCCATTCCTCTTTTAGAGTGTGCTGAAAAGGTATTGGCCTGGACAATTTCTCTTCCTTTCCTCATTTGTTCACGACTCGTCTGCCAACTGTCTTGATCCTTTCCAAGAAAGCTTTTGTTGTCTTCTTTATTGCTCCTTTCTATTCTAGGCAAAAAATGAGCCGTTGTAGAATGGTCTTCAGTACTTTAGGCCATGAGAGAGAGTCCCAAAATGACAACTGAAAAGATTTCCTTTTTTAGACTGTATTCGACGTTGCGTCGATTTCTCTTTCTCTTTTATCGACGCACCTTCAAGTTCATGTAGAAGCAGCTTCGAATTCCTTCAAGCTCTTGTTGAACTCAGGTATCGATGTTATGTCGATTACTTATCGACATAGCCGTCGAGTTGAAGTCTTGACTCTGAACTTCATCATCTGCGTCGAATTGTAGTTGACGTTGTGTCGACATCAGATGGCTTCGATAGGTTCTTCCATCTGGGTTGAGTTGAAGTCAAAGCTACGTCGACTTCAAAGATAGCTTTGACATGCTCCTTTATCTACATCGATATACTTTTGACGTAGCGTCAACTTGATCTCCTTCGACAAAAAGGTTGAGTTGCTTGGACTTCTAGTGTAAGTTACGTCGACATGAAGTCAAAGTTGCATCGAATACAATTCAATGCAATTGTTAACTCAACCCAATTTATGCTTGTCTTACGCTGGTCTTGACACTCCAAGTTGTGTGTGATATCCTAAGACATCTAATAACCAAATTACCCTCAATATATAATGGGTAATTAAAACCTAAGAGTTAAAATCACTTTTAGATAATTTGTTAAATTAAATCCAAGGGGTTTTCCCAACAATCTCCCCCTGTTTATCTTAATAAATTTTATAGATTATTTAAAGTGATTTTACACAATCTTTTACATAATCAGAAATACAAACAAGACATCATAAATAGAACAAATATAATAGAATGAAATCAAAGAACATTTCAGACATTGTCAAATAAGTCATATTATTCACCAAACCACATTCTGTTTGACTTTCTTTAGAAGATATAAGCAGAGATACTTGAATTCATTGATCCTTCTCAGGAGTTTTCTTTTTATTGAGAAAACTTTTGGAATCTTCCTTGGGGCAATCTGCAGAGGCTCGTCATCTTCAGGGGACATTGCTATTTCTTCAATAGCATTTTCTTTGGGAATCTCCCCCTGAGTCTGTGCATTTTACTCAGCATTATGGACAACCTCCTTGGCAATCTCTGTCACCTCATCCAGCAGATCATTTTTATTAGGCTCCCCCAGAGTAGAGGGAATTACCTCCCCCTAGATCAATTCTCCAGCTGGCTATTGAGCTGGTTCTTGAGGTGTTATAGGGAGCTCCACCTGATTTGATATTGTATCATCTTGAGGGTTTGAGAGAGGCTCCCCCTTGTTTATCAACATGATTTACCTGATCATACTTCTGTTTCTCCCCCTTCTTAACCTCATCAGCATGGGATGTTAAGAATGACCTTGTCACAGAGGAGGAGGACATTCTTGTCTGTAAGGACTGTGCAAAGATAGTGACGTCACCAAACTATGTTTGCATGGTTTCAAAGCTTGTTTGACTCTTGAGAAGTATGCTCATCCATATTGAGGTTGTGTTTGTGACCATTTTTACTGCATGATTTGGTGAAGTAGAGGGCTCTGGAGATGGCAACATGGGCAGAGACTTTGTATAGCAGTATTTTTCCCAACAATATTGCTCCAAAAATAAGGTCAAAGGTACATCCTGCACAGGTAGCTCCTTTCACTAAAATTAAAGTCCATTATATATACTACCCTTCCTTTAGTTGGGCTATCCTATGTTATTCATCCTGCACATGTAATTCAAACATTATAAGGAACCCAGATTACCTTGGGCCCTTTGCTTTTACCATTATAGGGTTCAATGAAAGAATAAAAGGGTCTTTCATGATATCCTTGTGGATGGTAAAGGATTGGTTTACCAAACCTATGCTTATTACCTTGGTACTGAAAATGTGCATAGAATGAATCTCCATATAATAGATCAGCAGAGTGTCTAATGATTCTTCTTCTGGTTTTAGTTCTTTGATTGAGATTCATAGGTTTTCTTAAGTTGTTTTTCCTTAGAGTTTTCTTTTCATTAGTTGGATTAACTCTACTGAATGTAGTGATTCTATCTGGATGATTGTTGTTTATAGATTTTTCTACAAGATGTTTGCTTAGTATTCCTTGTTGATTATTAACATTCACCCTATTGAATATTGTAACTTTATCAGGATGATTATGTAATTCTTCTTAGATTTCACTATTTTCACTAACTTGATTCTCACTAGATCCAACAAAAATTACTGGATTTTTCCAGACAGGTCTCCTAGGGACTTCTTTACTAGTTGATGGGTTGGCTCCTAAACCAAGATGTTTAAACCTCATGTTGAGATTTTGTGTGATGTCTCTGAGTTTTGGGCTTCTCCCATTGAGTGAGTTTTCCAAAGCTTTTGCCTTTGTAAGCTCTTCCTTGAGTTTTAGATTTTCAACCATTATTTCATCTACTTGTTTTCTTAATTCTCCTACCTCAATCTTGAGTTGAATATCACAGGAATGATCTTCATTTATCCTTTTAATTTTTAGTTCTTTTAACTCTTTCCTAAGTATCGTTATTTGATTTTTTTGCTTCTAATTGATCTTGACAGAATTCTTTAAAGCAAGTTTTAAATTCATTTGAAGAGAAATCAAAATTATCAAAATATGATACCTGATCTTCTTCATTATCTGAGGAGGCCTCCAAAGCCATCAGACATGCTTCTTCAGCAGGACCTTCTTGCTCACTTGCAGATGAGGAACATGAATCAGGTTCTGAGTCACTCCAGGTTTCAGCTACAGATCCTCTCTCTTTCTTTTTATCCTTCCTTTCCTCTGAGCTTCCTCCAACTATACTTGAGAGAGAATCCAAGATTTCCTTTGCTAATGGCATTCAGCCACTGTCTCAAATATGTCTTCTGACATAGTTGATGCTAGTATGTTCATGGCTTTAGCATCACAAGCCTTTAATTTCTTCTCAGCTTCAGTCCACTCTGCTTTGGGGAATGTAGTTTGTGTTACTGTCCCACCAACATCTTTTCTCACTCGGACTGGGGGACCTGTCAAGATGACATTGAAGGTTTACTCATCAATAGAGTTCATATATAATTTTATTCTGGCCTTCCAGAGTGTAAATATATTCAAGTTACACACTGGAGGTCTTGTTGAGGCATAATCCTTAGAACTCATTTTCTTTATAAAAATATTTTTGTTGTAAGGAAATAAGAGTAGGAGGTCTTTTTCATCAAGGTGTTAACTTTTTAATGATCAACCTCCCTCTGATACCAATTGAAAGTGCACAGTGTGCCTCTTAGAATCCTCTAGAGGGGGGTGAATAGAGATTTAAATAATTTTTCTATCTTAATTGTACAAACAGTAAAACATACTAAGGTGTTATGCACTCAAACCAAAACCACAGGCAGATTAAATAAAATAAAGATTGCTAAAAGTAAATGCTGAGAAAGTAAATGGGACAGCACAGTAAAGCACAACATAGACACAAGGATTTTTATAAAGGTTCCCCCAAAATATTGGTACTCCTCTCTTTTACCACCCGTTAGTAATGCACCACCTGTGTCTGAGTCTTTTGATAAGTAGACTCTTAGAACCAAAGATCTTTTGATAAGGAGATCTTGAACCACATATCTTTTGATAAGAAGATCTTAAACCACAGATCTTTTGATAAGGAGATCTTGAACCACTGAATCCTTTGGAAGCGGGATTCTTATAACTCTTTTACAGTTGAAGGGAAGGTGAAGGAAATGAGGAAGAAGTAGTGAGAAGAATTCTGCTATCAGAATTCTGATGAAACCTTCTGCTTCAGTTTTCTCTTTTCTGGATCTGCTAAAGATGAACCCCTGCTTTTGATAGAGATGATTTGCAGAGGTTATGAGCTTCGGATCCTACCTCTTTCTTCTATTGAAATCTGGTTGCTGTATGATATTTGATGAAGAGTAGCCTTCTGTTTTTGACTGTACTGTGAGAGAGAGAGAGAGTGAGTTCTTGTTGTTCACTGTCTTTTAGGGTTCAGGAGGAAGAAGAAGAGGAACCAGAACCCTAATCGACAGAATACAGAATATGTGTTGAATGCCCTTGATTTCTTCTTTCTAATCTATTATTTTTTTTCCATCCTTTAATTTGAATTCCTTTCCTCTTTTAGAGTTTGCTGAAAAGGTATTGGACTAGACAATTTCTCTTCCTTTCCTTATTTGTTCACGACTCGTCTGCCAACTCTCTTGATCCTTTCCAAGAAAGCTTTTGTTGTCTTCTTTATTGCTCCTTTTTACTCTAGGAAATAAATGAGCCGTTCTAGAATGGTCTTCAGTACTGTGGGCAATGAGAGAGTCCCAAAATGACAGCTGAAATAGATTTCCTTTTTCTGACTATATTCGACATTGCGTCGATTTCTCTTTCTCTCTTATCGACACACCTTCGAGTTCTTGTAGAATCAGCTTCGAATTCCTTCAAGTTCTGGTTGAACTCGGGTATCGATGTTACGTCGATTACTTATCGACATAGCCATCGAGTTGAATACTTGACTCTGAACTTCATCATCTGCGTCAAATTGTAGTTGACGTTGCGTCGACATCAGATGGCTTGGATAGGTTCTTCCTTCTACGTTGAGTTGAAGTCAAAGCTGCGTCGACTTCAAAGACACTTCGACATGCTCCTTTATCTACGTCGATATCCTTTTGACGTAGCGCCGACTTGATCTCCTTCGACAGAAAGGTTGATTTGCTTGGACTTCTAGTCTAAGTTACATCGACATGAAGTCAAAGTTGTGTTGAATACTATTCGACGCAATTGTTAACCCAATTTATGCTTGTCCTGTTCTGGTCTTGACACTCCAAGTTGTGTGTATTATACTACAACATCTAATGACCAAATTACCCTCACAATACAATGGGTAATTATAACCTAAGAGTTAAAATCACTTTTATATAATTTGTTAAGTTAAATCCAAGGGGTTTTTCCCAACACTCCTCCCCAAGGAATCCACGGCAAAATGGTGTGGCTGAGAGGAGGAATAGAACCTCGATAGAGGCTAGGTGAACACTGCTTAGTGACTCCTCACTCCCAGAATATTTCTAGGCTGAGGCAGTCAATACTGCATGTTATGTTCTCAATAGATCATCTATCAATAAGGCCCTAGGAATAACCCCCTATGAGATTTTGAAAGGCAAACAACCAACAATTTCATACTTCAGAATCTTTGGTGGCAAATGCTACATTCTAAATAATGGAAAATCTCAATTAACTAAGTTTGCTCAAAAATACAATGTAGGGGTTCTTGTTGGATATAACTCACATAACAAAGCATATAGAGTATTCAACAAGAAAACTCATATTGTAGAAGAGTCCATGCATGTGGTTTTTGATGAGACCAGCCGGCTCTATAAGGGCTGGTCCAGCTCTCCTGTGTTGACAGGTAATGAACATCATGTACATGACATGTCTCTCTAAGACATACCCAGCACAAGCAAGGTCATTTCAAATGTAGCAATTCCTGAAGTTGAAGATCAGCAAGCTGCTGAAGATGATGCTGCTCTAGAAGAAGAGCTGCAGATAGCTGACAGGTTGCCTGCAGCACATAGACACCTAAGGGATCATCTAAGGAACTAAATAATTGGAGATGTGAACCAAGGAGTGGTCACCAGAAGCAGGGCTCACAATGAAGCCCTATTATTGAGCTTTCTATCACAAATGGAGCCCAAGAAATTTGAAGAAGCAAATGAAGACACCTTCTGTATTCAAGCAATACAAGAAGAACTACTTCAGTTCAAGAGGTGCAAGGTGTGGAAATTGGTGGCAAAACCTCAAGGACACAATATCATTGGCACCAAATGGATCTACAGGAATAAGCTTGATGAGAATGGCACCATCATTAAGAATAAAGCCAGACTAGTGGCCAAAGGCTACAAACAAGAAGAAGGTATTGACTTTGATCAAACCATTTCCCCAGTTGCAAGGTTAGAAAGCAATAAGGATATTCCTAGCCTATGCTGCCCACAAAGGGTTCAAAGTGTACCAGATGGATGTCAAATCAACATTCCTGAATGGTAATCTAAAGGAAGGGGTATTTGTGGAGAAGCCCTCAGGTTTTTTCATCCTACCCTCTCCTCTCATGTTTATTTGCTTAGGGAAGATCTATATGGTCTAAAGCAAGCTCCTAGGGCTTGGTATGAGACTTTGTCTAGCTTTCTCATTAAGAACAGGTTCTTAAGGGGAAAGATAGATATCACATTGTTTCATAGGGAAACAAAGGGCAAGTGTCTTCTAGTACAAATTTATGTTGATGACATAATCTTTGGGTCTACAGATGACAACCTCTGCAAAAGGTTTGCCAACCTTATTCAGGGGGAGTCTTAGATGAGTAGTATGGGAGAGCTAAAGTACTTCTTAGTCCTCCAAGTGAAACAGTCTGATGAGGGAATTTTCATCTCTCAAACTAAGTACACTCTGGAGCTTATTAAGAAGTTTGGGATGGAATCAGCTTCCACCATGAAAACTCCCATGGGGTCCAACATTTCCCTGGACAAGGATGAAAAGGGTAAGCCCTTTGATGAATCCATGTACATGTGTATAACTAGGTCCCTGTTATATCTAACTGCCAGTAGACCAGACATCATGTATGCTATATCTGTTTGTGCTAAGTACCAAGCATGCCCTAAGGAATCTCATTACTCAGCTGCAAAGAGGATTTTGAGATACCTTAAGGGCAGCCAACACCTTGGACTTTGGTACCCTAAGAATAATGATTTTGAACAAATTGGCTTTTCAGATGCAGATTTTGCAGGTTGCAAAGAAGATAGGAAAAGTACAAGTGGGACTTGTCAATTCCTGGGAAGAAGGCTGATCTCATGGAGCATCAAGAAGCGGGCCAGTGTGGCAATATCCACAGCTGAATCTGAGTGCATTGCTACAGGAAGTTGTTGTGCACAACTTTTGTAGATACAACATCAGTTAGAGGATTATAACCTCAAGGTGAGTAATTCTCCCCTATATTGTGACTCATCCAGTGTTATCTCTATTGCTAAGAATCATGTCTCATATATCCGGACTAAGCATATAGAGATAAGATATCATTTTATTAGAGAGCATGTAGAATGCAATGATGTATGCCTTGAATTTGTCCCCACTGACAAACAAGTTGCTGACATCTTTACAAAGACATTGGATGAGGCAAAGTTTAATGCTTTTAAAATTGAGCTTGGCATGTTGAATTTAGAATAGATTTTATTATGCCAACTTGTATGTCTTGCTCATGAGTTATTCCCTAGCTTTATTATTGCATGTAATCATGTATAATAAGCTTTGATAGGAAAAGTAGCTATCTAAATAATTAGTAGCATGTTAAGATCTTGAAACATGACTAAAAGGTTAAAGCTATTTTAATTAAGCATGCTTTGGATCAATGATAGTGATATCAGCTGGAACAGCTGAGAAGGTATCAGCTGAACCGCTGAGATAGCTGAGAAGATCTCAGCTAATCCACTAAGACAATTAGAACTGTCTCAGCGGTTGACAATTCATTGTCCCAGCGGATAACAACTCCATCTCAGCGGTTCCGCTGAGATGGGTTGGCTAATTAAAAATATGCTATAATTGACACATCAGCAATGTAAAATTAATCAAATTGATTAAACCTAATCAACGTATACACTTAGGGAAAATCTAAACATAAATCAAATCCCTATAAATATCCAAATGTTGATTAACTTAACACATTTTCCATTAACCTAGCCGACGAGACGAGACCTTCTACCTTCCATCTCAGCAACATCATCTTCAAAGCAATGGAGCCAAAGATGGCAAAAGATCTCCATGAAGGATATGAGATAGTTCAAAATGGATTTCATGCTCCTGCAGAGATAAGAGAAGTGATTCAACTTCTAACCGACCATGGAATGGACTATGTACTGCCGGAACCTACCTCAATTCTCAGAACTGAAGTTCTGCAATTGTTCTCTAATGCAAATATGTCCTCATCAAATTGCTCTATCAAAGGAAGGATTGGAAGCATGAAGATAAGAATATACCCGAAGAAAATGGAGAAGGCCCTGCATTTGACCTCTTGCAGTGAAGAGGAAGAAGAAGAAATTTCTGAGAAAGACAAGGATCAAGCTCTACAATGGTGTGAATATAGTGTTGCCAAACTTGGCTGACTAAAGAGGAAGTTCTTTAACTAGAGTGGCAAATTGCTCTCTGATATTGTTGGCAAGGCCATCTTGTGCAAGATAGGCTCTCATGACACCATCTCAAAACACATGTTTGAGTTGATGTCAAGAGTTATTCTGAAGAAGAAGACCTCTTGGGCTCAGGTGCTATTTCAAAGAATAAGGGAATGTCTGCAGGCTCCCAACCTAGGCAGAATTCTATCACTATACCTTCTATACACCTACCCACAGGAATTCAATAAGTCCAAAGGAACAAACCTATATTATCTCAAAAGGTTGGACATCAAAACCTTGGACAGGTTCACCAGGGTCCTCCCCATGAGCCAACCCTCTGAATCCAAGGTGGAGAAGAAAAGCCTAGTCAAAGGGCTAAAAAAGACCAGAATAGTTTGCTCTGAATCTGAATCAGAGGCAGGAGGAAGTGTCCTAGCTGTGGACAATCAGGGACCAAACAACAGTCTTCCAAAAGATGACCATGAATGAGAACATGCCACTGAAGGTCATATAGATGATGCCATTGAGAAAGAGCATCAAAAGGATGAAGTTGCTGCTGCTGCTACTAATGACATGTCAGAAAGACATGAAGAAGATCACACTACTTGTGATTCCTCCAATCCTACTGCTGATGACATGTCAGAAAGACATGAAGAAGATCACACTACTTGTGATTCCTCCAATCCTGCCACTGCTGATAAAATTGTGCAGGTCATACACTCCTCCTCAGAAGAAAATGAGGATGATGAATACAATGCTCCTGTTGATCTTCAAGGTGAGATTAACTTATCCATTTTTAATCTAGAGCAAAGAATCAAGCTAGTCCCTCCTGAACCAACATATTACTGGGGAGATGATCAGGACAATGATGATCCTTCATCTGAGGGGGAGCATCAGAAGAAATCTTCTGTTAAGGAAAGTGACTATGCTCCAAGTAAGGGGGAGCAAGAAAGGATTGCTGAAGATGAAAAAGAGAATTTGTCAGGTAATGGACATGTCAGTAATCCCATTGATATTCACATTAACATTAATACTAATGATGATATTAATCTAAATGTAGATGATAAATATGATAATGCCCCAAGTGAGGGGGAGCATCAGAAGAATGCTAAAGAAACCCAGCAGAATGCTGTCATGGATCAAGATAAAGACCAGCCTAATGTTATCACTGGTAAGGAGAACTTACCTGATCCAGCCGAGGAGGAGCCAATACCAGCTCAGGCTGTGGAGGAGCTGGTTATTATATCTGATGTCCCATCCACATCAGCAATATTACATGACAAGCTGCTCAGCTCCATCAGCTCACTCATTGAAGGTCAAATAATTTCAGTGAAGGATTATATTGACAGATCAATAATGTCTCTCAAGAAAGAAATCATTGTCGAGGTCAAAGAGATCAAGGAAGACACTGCAATCCTTAATAAACAAATGACCAAATGGTTTGATCTGGCAGAACACACAGTGATTGCTTAGAATACAATCCTAAGATCAATGGACAAACAACATCAAATGTATGAGAGGGACATGTCCTATGTCAAGAATTATGTAAGCAACACAGATGAGGTTATAGAAAAAGCCTCCAACCATATAGAAGAGTTGTCTTGAAAACTGCCACCACAGTGATCAGTAAAACAGAAAGGATGAAAGATGAGATGAATTCTGACTTGGAAAATGCCTTTCAGACCATCTCCGGTTCTGTAGCATCTACCTCCCAGTCCCTAGAAGCTAAAATAGTTGAAGAAGCCAGAAAGGGGGAGGTGGCCAATGTTGAGACCAATTCTGAATTGGCTCTCCAAGTGCTGCAAGGAACCAGAATTGCCCTGAACCTGCCCCTGCTGGATAATTACAGGAAATAAGACTTTTACTTTGAGTGGCAGGCTAAAATTGCTTAAAATGCTTAATTGGCAAAGAAAAAAAAAGGAACAAGTTTTGCTAGATGAAGAATTTATGGCTAAGCAAAGGGAAGAGCAAAGAAAAGATCCTGATTTTGAGTATTGGTGTGAGGACTCCAAGAGTATAATTCTGAATGCCTGGCTCAGCCATGCTCAAGTGTGCAAAGATATTGATAGAATCTATCCATTTGAAGAGTGGATTAAACATCTGGAGAGAAACAGTCACAGGGATAAAATCTTTAAGGAAAATCTAGTAAGAAAGAACAATCCAAAGAGAATTGTTGAAACCGATTTCTCGGCCTCTTGTGGAGCTCGGGGCCCTCGCCGAAACGAGGGACGGCTATCCCTTACTGATCCCTCGGGGAAGGTAGACTGAAGACTAGAAAGAAGACTAAGACCTTAGCCATAGCAAGGAGGTCCCTCCACTAACCCGGAAGATTGTTGAGCGCTTCCCCTCCCAAGCCAAAGCTGGGACTCGGGCACCTTGGAGAGCTCAGGAAATGCTAACCAAAGAAAACCTGAGGAGAGAGAAGCTGAAGTGGACTCCTCTCCAAAGGTGCCCTTAAGGTCCTATTTATAGGTTTTCTGACATGGCCTGCAAATAGCAGGATTCCGCCTTTTGATTTTACTATCTGTACCCCAAGTGGGTCTGCTAACAGCCAAACTCCGCTGTTTGGAGGGGCTAAAGGCAGGCCACCGAGGGTAAAAGGATAATTTGGCCTTATCAGCTTATGGGCCAGGAACTGCGAGAACTTGACTGCTGTAGTTCTCGCAGGCCCTCTCGCGAGTCCTGCTCACGGTGCCTCTCCTAGGCGATCACCCTGCGAGGACCTCGCCGACCAATTCTGGCGGTATCTGCCGAGGTTCGGTCTCGCGAGCCTTCCTGCGAGATCGCTTCTTGATTTGCCAACCCTCGCTGGGCCCAGTCCTTTGGAGATCTCTGCTGAGATCTGGATCTCGCGATTCCATTTCGCCGAACGGGGGTGCGGTCGACGAAGCTAGGGGAGCTCGACGAACACTGGAGAGTTCGTCGAACACACCCGCGAGCGCATGTCTCATTGACCCTTCTCGCTCGCCCTTCAGTGAACCCCGCCCCCCCGAGAGGGAAGATTCCCTTTTTACCTCCTCCATCCCGTTGCCTTCTCTAAACAGCGTCTCCATGCCTGGCGAATATCGGGGTTGTACAAGAATGCCTTCTAAGTACATTCCAAAACCATATCTTTATTTCAAGAGGCAAGAAAACAAGAAGAAGTTAACTGAGATTGCTGCTGCTGCTAAAGGGAAGGTGGTCGATGTTGACAAAGCTGAAAGCTCCATGAAAAGAAAAACCTATATGAATGTATTTTTTCTTCATTAAATCAACTGTAACTTGAACAATGTAGAAACTTTATGACAACAATAAAATTGATTTGCGTTATAGGATAATCTGAGTCAAAGATTAACATTTTTTAGTATTATTGCCTTATTAATCTGTGATGCCTAGACATGATTAGTTAACAATGTTATTGTTTTGACAAACAATGTTATTATGTAGTCATGAATATAATCTGTGGAAACAGTATCTGTAATACCATGGTAATGTTAACATGTATATGTTATGATATAATGAATGCTATGTAGTGCAGTTGCATGATGAGTCTTTATTTGTTATGTATCTTAGCATTGGGGATGTTCTGCCTTCTTTAAATAGGGGAAGATTATTGGTAATATTGCCATCAATGTTCCCTTGAATTGAAGAGGCATCACTCACAATTCTAAGTACATAGTGTATTTGATAAACCCAACATTGCATCAGGATTGTGCAGGGTTAAGATATTCCAAACATTGGAATAAGTTCAAAGGTCTGCTATCAAAACTGCTGAGAAGGAGTCATTGTCTCAGCAGAACTGCTGAGACAGGACCAGTAGCCGCTGATAGGTGATCTGCTTCTACTGAGCTGTAGATAGACAAAATTCGTTGAGAAGAGAAATTGTCTCAGCGGATCCGCTGAGACGAAAGCAGTTCAACCGCTGAGACAGAAAGCTGTCTCATCCCAACCGCTGAGACAGATTCAAAATTGGAAGAAGACGGTGGCGTGACTTGCTTTTGGCGCAAACAGTTGTAAAGTAGAGATAAAGCATTCTATCCTCATCCAATGTGTCAGGGGCCTTTCTAAGAGCCGTTGAAGACACATGGAGTATAAAAGAACATGTTAGGGCACTTTCACAAGTGTTGTTGATGTGCAAAAAAGAAACAAAACTTTTATCACTATTCCATTGACGTCTTTCAAGCTCTCTCCTCCTCCTACTTACTGAACCAACAAGAAGACATAAGGAGAGAAGATAGCTCTTCTACTCAGAAGAGCAAGGTGATCCTTTCTCCTCAACTAAAGAGAAGGATCAGATAGAAGCAAGGGCTGAAGTTTACATTCAGCTAAGTTTCAAGGAAGCACTAGCTATGTAGGAACAACAGAAGACTTCATTCCAGTGATGTCTAATATTGTAAGATTAACATTTATTCTCTATAGGAACTATATTGTTCTGAGCTTGTAAGGCACATTGCCTGAGTGTGTAGGGTTTCTGAACCTGAGCTGTTAGGTTGTTAGGCCTGAGGTTTTAGGGCTTCTTATCCTAAGCTGTAGGGCTATTAGGCCTGAGGTTGTTGGGTTGTTTAACCTGAGCTATAGGGCAGATTGCCTGAGAATTAGGGCTTCTTAATAGGCTTTATATAGGAGGTCAAGGGGATCTCTGAGCTGTAGGAGTGGGTGCACTCTGAGTGGTAGGGCAGGTTGGCCTGAGGTAGGGCTTGGAGCAAGCCAGAGAGATCCTGAGGGATCTAAGTTGTAAGCTCTAGGAGCTAAGATTGGAGGAGTTGGCCTTGTCTAACACACTGTTAGAAAGGTGTAGAGGGAAAGTGGACTACCCATAGACATACTTTCTTGGGGGAACCACTATAAACACTTGTGTGTTTTCTGTGTGTGCTTGTTATTTTGTGAACTAGCAAAAGTATTTAAGTAAAAATCAAAAAGACCTATTCACCCCCCCCCCTCTAGGTGAATTAGACTACATACCTATAAGTTATCAGATGTGCAATTGTACCTCCTGCTCAAGAAAATTTGTTGATCCAGAGGCTGCCTTCTCTAGGGGGAGTTCAATCAAATTAGTTTCTCTTCAATATGAAAGTTTTGGAGTTTCTACTCATCAACATGCTTCTGCCTCTCATTTTAATAGTTCTCTCTTGAAATCAATTGAAGTTATGCTAATGACTCAAAAAGAACATTTTGAATTTTCTATGAAGCAAGTGTTTGACAAGGTAAAAGAAGTTGAAGCTGATTTAAGTAATGGCTTAGCTGAAGTCAAACATAATGTGTCTACAATGAAAGATGATTTAGATAATTACTTTTCCAAAAGTGTTTATGCTTTGAGATACACCAATGAGGGACTAAGATATGTTTTTGATAACACAAAGTCACTCATTGATGGACAAGCTAGAATAGTTTGTCATGGATAATTTGACAGGTCTTATCTTCATGATGAGATGAAAATTTTCAAGGAGGAAAATATTCAAACCCTGAATGAAGATGTCAAAAAGGGGGAGGAGAATGTCCTAAGTCAAATGCATGAATTAAGCAGAGGAGTTGAAAGTAGATTTCATGAAGCTAATGTCTACAATCATGAGAGCTTTCAGTGGCTACAACAAGAGCTTTCTAGGGGTGTGCCAGTTCATGTTGATGAAAATCAAGGGCAACCTTCTCAGCTTGATCCTTCTCTACAGTTTGAGCCTCCTCAACACTATTAACCTCCTCTGCAGTATTCCTGGTCAGATAAAGAAGATGTTGGAGAACCATCTAGGCCTCCAATGTGAAATAGAAAATATGGGGAAGGACCTTCTGCTAGAAGATCAGATCCCAGTGATTGTAGAATTGGCTGAAGACAGAAGGGAAGTTGTTGAAGAAAGGAGAGAATTTGTTCAGGGCAGGAGAGAAGGTGCTGAAGTTTGGCGTCCAACTCCAAGAAATAACATTCTGGATACTTATAATCTGATTAATATCTCAAATGATATACCTCAAAAGTACTATAGTCAGGAAGAGATTAACAAGTTTAAAGCTGCAAAGTTAAGAAGAAAAAATTATTTTAGAAATTATGGACACAACAATCCAGAACCACTTGCTCCTCCTCCAAAGTATTTTCCAAAGCCAAATGCCTACTTTGACAGGCAATTTGGAAAGAGCCACGAGGACAAAGGGAAGCAGGAATGTTCTCTTGATGAATTTTGTGTAAACCATGACTTGCCCATATAAACATTTATATATATACTAGCATCTTCGAACGGGCTATGCCCATTCTCGATGCGTCCTTGCGGGCTTCGACCGTAAATAAGCGGGCTTCGCCCGCTTGACAATGAAATGGGCTTCGCCCTTCCCCCTCGGCGGGCTTTGCCCGTTCTCGATATGGCATTGTGGGCGGGCTTCGCCCGCTTGGCATTCAAGCGGCCTTCACCCGCAAATAAACAGTCTGCGCCCGCAAGTATATTCTACGTGGCGGCGACATTAGGCGAAGCTGCTTGTTAGAGTGCATTAAGAATTTTACAAATCACCAAAAAAACATTAATACAATGATGACAGGATTGAGACACCCACATGCATTGGGATTTTGTATGCAGATGTCAACAAAGTTGAGGAGTGTATTGAATCTGAGCCATAGACCAAAAACAAATAGACATTAATAACTAATTAATGTAAGGGGAGACGGGATCAATAAACCCAAAAAATGAACAGAAAAAGGAAGTAAAATGAATAAAAAACAAACGGAGGAAATGATATCAACTGCAGACGGAAGTATGAAGTTGAGAGTTTACCTGAAGAAAAATAGAAATACATGAATGGTGTTACATTACACCCACATGCATTGGAAACTTTTTTGCAGATGTCAACCAAGTTGGAATCTTTTATGCAGATGTCAACCAAGCTGAGGAGTGCAGAAATAGACATTAATAACAAATTAATGCAAGGGGAAACGGGATCAATAAACACCAAAAAAAGAACAGAAAAAGAAAGTAAAAGGAACGAAAAGAAACGGAGGAAGTGAACTTAAAAGTTTGCTGAAAGGAAACGCTCTCCAGAAAAAGAACAAAAAAATAAATGAGGAGGAACTAACAACAATCGGCGGCAACGATGACATTCGGTGGGATCGGCGACAATCGGCGGGGACGACGACATTTAGAGGGGGAGGCAACATTCAATGGGGGCAGCGACACTCGGCAAGGACGGCGACAATCAACGTGGGCGCTGACATTCAACGGTGCAGCGATACATGGTGGGGCGGAGATGTGAGTAGAGAAGAGATTACAGGAGGCACAAGTGGGGGAGGTAGCATATTTTCCATGGACTATGTTAGAATCTATACTGAAGCTATAAAATAATTCGACATTGCAAACACCAAATATAATTAAAACATAGGACCCAAGCACATGAAATACAATATGAATAACAAAGATTGAATTTCAAGTGACTGAAATGAAGGAGAGTATTTAAAATTATGAATAGTATCTTCGTTCCAAAACATAAATTTTGGGGTGAAAATAAACTCTAGATTGTTGAAGCAAGAGTAAATCGGAAGGAAGAAATCAAATCTTATCATGTTAAAGTGGGTTTTGACCGCAGTCCAACCGGCTACTCCCAGTTTCCTTGTGTGCTCATGGATGGTAGGCCGGCTACTCCCAGTTGATGAAAAAGTCAGAGCAAGCAATAGGTTATGGACATGAACATCAACCTATATGATATAATTTTGGAGAACTCTATGGAATTGCATGTAATTTCTAGTACTATATTTTTCCTAGATTCAGGAATGCATCCAATCTAATTTAAGTGGTAATCCTAGTGGCAAAGTTATCCAATCAATGTCTCACCTCAAGAGTTTTGGGAGATGCGATTGCGGAATGCAATCTAGATTGAAGAATGCACCCAAGAACGAGGAATGAACCCAGGAACATCAAATTTAAATGGGGAGGAAAGCAGATCAAAAGAGTGATGAGTTTGAAGAGGAGATGGTAGAAATAAATTCAAAAAATTTACTTGTTAGTGAGCCTAACTGAATATGTTGGTTCAGCTGAAAACAATTTTACAAAGAGCATAGGAAATTTATGACCTGCAATTAAAATCCACCCCTTTAAATGATTGAGGTTCTAAAGAACGAATAAAACCTTACAATAACTATTTACTGTTAAATTTGCTGCAGATTTTAGGAGAAGCCTTCAATGCCGAAGACCACGCAGGTCCATAACACTGAACAATGTTCTTCTTTTGATCGACTTCATTGCAGAGCCATTTGAAAATAAACTTAATGTCATAATTACTTTTGTCTTGAGAACCTCTGGCACCCTCTTTCTACCGGCTCTCTTCCCCCGCCGAAGACAATGCTCTTTTTCTGATCGACTTCAATTAGATGGTGCGATGCTGCACCTCGCTGGCTTGGATCCATTTCAAAGCCGCTCAGATGAAGAAAAGTAATTTTCAACCTAATGTAACTCAAGATGGATGATAGTATTAATGGATAAAATGTAAGCAATAATGAAGAAAAGGGAATCATTCAAATGCAATTAGGTAGATGTTGGTTATTGAAGAAAAGTTCTTTTCAATATCATTCTTTAGCCTCTGGTAATTTTTATTTTAGAATTGGATCATTTAAATGAGCCACGGACAGCAAAAAAATATATTTACAATGGAATGAGAAGCCACAGACAGCAAAAAAAGGAATGAGATGCAATCTACATGTATATAATATTAATAATTTCAAACAGAACACACCCCTATAGAAATAGAAATAGAAATAGAAATACGAAAGTTGCAGGTAGAGAATGGAGAAATAGGAAGATAGTTTCTTACCGATGATGGCGGCGATGGCAGAGAGAGAAGGATTTGCGGGTTCTGGAGGTACTGAATAGTGGTCGATGACCTAGGTTTTCCCTTCAGTCCAGAATAAGAAATGCAGATATGCATGTTCAGAGATAAGATGTTGGGAGGTAGAGTGATGGTAGAAGGAGAAGCGAGAAGTTTCTTACCGATGATGGCGCCTGTCGTTTCCCTAGGCGGCTCCTTTGTATGCGTCTATTTCCCTTCAGGCGAGAAGAAGAAACAAAGAACTATGTTCAGACCTATGATGTTGGGAGGTAGACTGATGGTAGAAGGAGAAGCGAGAAATTTCTTACCGATGATGGAGGCGATGGCAGAGTCGCGGGTTTGTGAGTTTTTGTTTACATCGGATGTTGCTGGCAAAGAGGGTTGAGGGAGTGTGTGGGAGGTTATCCGACGGGGTGAAGTATCGGGAAGGGGATGACGGCGCGCGAGTGAAAATAATTAGGGTAAGGAATTCATTTTACGAAGATGACTGAGGTTATCCGACGGGGGTGATTTCGCAGAAGTTCAGTAGCATTTTGATCGGACGACATATATTAAATGTTTGGTGTGCTTCACAGATATGCATATTCCCTTATATTATAAAGATTAATGCTTTGATGTTTTAGTTCATATCTCTAATTTCATTATATCATTTTATATATCTTTGATTTTGTTTATTATCTATGCAATTCACCTTAGTAGATAGTTCTGACTTCTTCAAATAGGGGGAGATTGTTGGGCATTGTAGCCACAATAGCCTTGATTTGAAGAAGTCCCCCTTAAACTAAGATGAATTGAATCAGTAATTGATATTGTTTTCTAGCTATAATATTGCAGGATCTTAAATTCTAAGTACAAACCAATGTCAGGTGTCAATGAATCATAAAACACGTGACTATGCAATGTAATTCCTCATTGTGAAGAACATGGTGTTGACTCATGTGAAATCTCTCTATTGGGGTGTACTTCATATACAAAGTGCTGGAAAATACAAGAAGGAGTTGTTGTTTTTCTGGGTTGGAGGAAAAATTGTCCAAGTCAATTCGTCGAGTTCACTCGAGAAGACTCGATCCATTCGTCGAGACATCTCGTGAGGACTAGACGAATTCGTCGAGATCACTCGAAAGGTCTCAGTTAATTTCTTCACACCTTTCGTCGAGTGATTAGTTGACCTCTCATGAAACCTCGACGAATTCGTCGATAGCTCTCGAGAAGTTAGTGGAAGTTTCGGCCAGGATAAATTTTTAAGCTAAGTAATTTTCTTAGAGAAGACAAGAAGAATTCATCGAGATGTTGAGACGAATTCATTGAGATGTCAAATGTAATTCGTCGAGTGATCAATTAATTTCATGAGTGCACTCGACGAACTGACTTATCTGCTTTTCATTTTCAAATTTCATACGGCTTACCTTTAGGGCTTCTTCCATGTACAGTACGCATGGAGGTTATTCCTTAAGTTTTGTTTTTAGCCGTTAGAGAATAATCCTATTAAGAGTTAAGGGTTTTTTTGTTTAACCCTAATCGTGAACAGAAAAGCAAAATCGCAATTTATGTCTGTCGGCTTTCTTCATTTTTGCAAAGAATAATCTCGCAACCGACAAAGCATTTCCTCAAGATTCTTCTCAAAGATCAGAGTCGACCAGATCTCTACTTTCAGATTCTCTCAAGATCATAGTCGACCAGATCATTCAAGATCAGTCGACTCCTAAGTTTTTGGATCCAGATTTAAAAAGTTAAAGTTTCTTTCTTCTTTCCTCTTTCAAGATCAGAGCCTTCACTCAAGCAAGGAAGAAAAAGACATTATTTTCAAATCTGAAGAAAAATCTCCTTGAGATTTAAGAATATTGTTTTTCAATCTAAAGTTTTTGTAAAAACCCTTTACATATTTTGTAGGAAGTGTTTACTTCCGAGTTTGTAGATCCTTATTAGAAGGATCGAGTGTAGGAGATGTTGTGCTCCAAGTTTGTAAGAGAGGTGACTCAGAGTTGTACGATTTGAATAAATCTAAGTTTTGGTGATGTAGCTGAATCTAGCCCGAAGTGCTAGATAGGCGAGGCGGGAAAGTGGAGTACGCATATCGGGGAACCACTATAAATCCTTGTCTTTGTGCGTGCTCTCTTATTCTGTTTTCTTTTGTTTCAAGTTTTTAATTCCGCGTAAAGCCATAGAATTCACCTATTCACCCCTCTCTAGGTGATTTAGGTACCAACTAGTTTCTTTCAGTTACTTTTGAATATTGAAAAAAAAAACTTTGGGAATAAGAAGAGTTCATTCCCTAAGCCTATTGAAATGAAAAAAATTGTGTGGGGTGAGAGGATAAAATTCATCACCCCCAAATCAAAGATCTCTTCTTTTACCAAGTTTCCCCTACTCCCTAGCCAATAAAATTAAAACCTAGATATAAATTAAAAAATTTGGGAGAGCATAATTAATAGGTTTTATTTATTCTTAAAAATTTATTTAAAAAGTTAAAGTATTTATAATTCTATTCTAATCATGGTGCTAGTGATTGCAAATTTTTGTTCTCTATTTAGATAACTTTAGAAGTCTTATTGGCTAAAACTTTTTGCTCTTTTAAATTATTATCAAAATTTAAGATTTAACTCTTT
Organism: Dactylorhiza incarnata; assembly: GCA_033032865.1. Lineage (NCBI taxonomy): Eukaryota > Viridiplantae > Streptophyta > Magnoliopsida > Asparagales > Orchidaceae > Dactylorhiza > Dactylorhiza incarnata. Next base: position 1,088,180 of record JAWHQI010000250.1, read on the forward strand.
AATTCTCCAAAGTTTATTTCAAGCTTACTTTTGATTAAATATAGCTTTAGTAAATTAGAAATTTTATTAATGTCTTATAGGTATCCCTTACTTTTGCTCTGGAATAGCAAAAGTTTAAGTATCGGGATATTTGATGAATAGTAAAATATACGTATTTTTTATATAGTTTTTTATAGTTTTAATCTAAAATTGTGAATAAATTTATGTAAATTAATGAATAAAATACTTGTTTTTATTTATTTTCATTTCCAACTTAATATTTCTTTCTTTTTCAATATTTTCTAATTTTTTGTTAGGTCACGCCCTCGGTCACGCCCGTGACCAAGGGTGTGTCTGCTCAATTTCAACATTCAGCTCTTTGTCGCCTCCCTGCCGGAAAAGATTAAGCCACGCCCTCAGTTATGCCTGTGACCGAGGCCGTGTACCAGACACTCCCGTGTACTCGTCAAAACAACAAACTGCGCCTTCTCGATGATCGACTTGATGTCTCGGCGGTTCGCTAAGTCACGCCCGTGTTTTAAATTACATGCCCGTGACCTGCCGATTCTTACAGAAGAACAAGGACGCATCATCCGTCATGCCCATTTGCTGCCAGCGCTTGCTGACATCGGTCACTCCCATGACATTTGGGTCACGCCCGGTATCGGCCACCTCACCAGTCAAAGTCTTCCAGAAACCTTCCAGAATTGCCAGCCAGCCTGGCTTCTTCAACATACTGTTGGTCACGCCCTCGGTCACTGCCGTGACAGAGGGCATGTAATTCCAAACTTTGCTAATAATTAGAGCACGACCCCCTCAGCAATTCCCCCTCTTGGATTGCCCTTTTTTGGGTGATCATCCACCTTATTTTCCACTTTTTTGTATTTTCTTTTTAATATTTTGTATTCTCCTTTTTTGTATTTAATGTTTTGTAATTTTATTTCTTAGTTTAAATGTAATTTTATTTCTTGTAACCCCTTTATTATGATAATAAATATGTTTAGTTTTTATTTCGTGCATTTTCAATTCTACAATTTCAATTCCATAGCGCAGTTTCAATGACTGTAATTTCCTTTCTGTCATGCAATTTTAATTCCTATCTTAGTTTCTATTATGTCATGCGGATTGCTTTTATATATATTTTAATAATAAAAATTAGCCAATTCGCCGAGAGCTCTCAAGAGTTCGCGTGGGATTTCAACGAAAAAATATAGATATTATAAATATTAGTAGTAATAATAATAGTAATTATAATAATATAAATATTATATTATTATGAACGGCTAAACGCACACCAATTCCAACGAAAATTGCACCGAAGGCGAATGCCGACGCTACGAATCAAACGTCGAATCAAAACCAAAATCCGACGAGCCATTCTCGAGGAATAAATTTCCAAAGTTTACGGCGAACGATAAACCTACAAATCTTTGACGAGAGCTCTCAAGAGCTCTCGTGGGATTTCAACGAAAAAATATAGATATTATAAATATTAGTAGTAATAATAATAATAGTAACAATAGTAATTATAATAATATAAATATTATATTATTATGAACGGCTAAACGCACGCCAATTCCAACGAAAATTGCACCGAAGGTGAATGCCGACGCTACGAATCAAACGTCGAATCAAAACCAAAATTCGACGAGCCATTCTCGAGGAATAAATTTCCAAAGTTTACGGCGAACGATAAACCTACAAATCTTTGAAAAATCATCGAGGCTCTAATATCGCTTGGTTCGCAACGAAACTTTGACGGGCCTTTCTAAAATTAATTAATTTAATTTCCTAACATAAAATTTCCAATTCCGGTACGATTCAAAATTTGGTCGACCTGACCGAATGGATGCGAAAACGCGCAAAAGACGGCGGACCGTTAACTCTGCACTAACGTAACGTCCTTCATCATTATGATGCCATCAAGAGGTTTTGAAATAATTGCCAAAAATTCAGGGGTGTTACAGCCACTCCCCCTAAAAATGAATTTTCGTACCAAAACTTTGACAAATAACTCGAATACTAAAGATTGAAGCGAGCATCCAAAATCTAACGGATGAAAACACTCACCAAGGAGAACTAGGAGAAAAGATGAGGATGAGATTACCTCATAACAGATTCCAGTTCCCAAGTCGCAATCTCGACGTCTTGGTTTCTCCAAAGGACCTTGACCATAGGAATCCTCTTCTTCTGCAACACTATATCCTGAGTCTCTAGAATATGAATAGGCTCTTCGACATAAGACAGATTAGGTTGCAACTGGGGCACCGAGTCAAGGACATGATGATCACTAAGCACGCATTTTCTCAACTGGCTCACATGAAATACTTCATGAACACTTGGGAAAGAAGTAGGCAAATCCAGCCTATAAACTGACACTCTGATGCGCTCAACAACCTAGAAAGGTCCCACATACCGAGGATACAACTTGTAGTTCCTTCCAAATCTCTTAACACCTGGCATCAGAGAAACTTTCAAGAACACCCTGTCCCCAATTACGAACTCCAGATCAACCCTTCTCCGATTAGCATACTTCTCATAACGCTCCTAAGCTACGCGAAGCTTCTCGCGGATATGCGTCACGAAAACACTCATTTCTTCCAAAGCTTCCGGATATAACAACGGTCTCTCACCAACCTTGGCCCAAAACAAGGTAGTTCGACAATGCCTCCCATATAAAGCCTCAAAGGGGGCCATCTGTAAGCTCTCCTGATAACTATTATTATAAGCAAAATCCTTGAGTCCAAGACGCTTATCCCAGGCTCCACCATGGTCCAGAATATAACATCTAACCATATCTTCCAAAATTTGATTCACCCTTTCTGTTTGACCATTTGTCTGTGAATGATAAGCAGTAGAGTATCTAAGGTCAGTGCCCAAAGCTCCATGCAAGCTCTGCCAGAAATGAGACATATACCTAGAATCCCAATCTGACACAATACTCACTGGCACACCATGTAACCTATTGACCTCATCCAAATAAAACCCTGCTATTTTCTCCATGGAATAGCCAATCTTAAAAGGCACAAAGTGAGCACAATTTGTCAATCTGTCAACTATGACCCACACAGAATCATGTCCTCCGGGAGATCTCGGCAAACCGGTAAGAAAATCCATCAAAATACTCTCCCACTTCTAGCTTGGAATATCCAAAGGGGTCAACTTACCTCCAGGCCTCTTATGATCTGCCTTAACACGCTGACAGGTATAACAATCAAAAACATATTTAACTATCTAATTTTTCATACCTGACCACCATACAATCTGTTTCAGATCTCTACACATCTTTGTGGAACTAGTAGGATAAGAAACACTTGATCCATGAGCTTTGCTACAAATCTTTGCCCGAATATTACCAATAGCGGGAATAAAAAACCTACCCCGATACTTCAGTGCACCGACTTCATATAAAGGGAAATCTATCAATTCTCCTCTCTCAGCCCTTCCTCGGATATGCTGAAGTTTTAGGTCGTCCTTCTGATGCAATCTTGTAAGGGTAATCCAAGAAGGCTCTTCATCTTCTAAGCTAGAAGGTGTGGTACTACTTCCAACTAATATATCCATTAGAAAAAACTCTTCCACCAAAGACTACACCGAAAGGTTGAGGACTTGCACGGTCCTTCTACTCAGGGCGTCCGCCACCACGTTAACTTTGACCGGATGATAAAGAATATCGACTTCATAGTCCGCGACATACTCTAACCATCTACGTTGGCGCAAATTCAGCTCCTTCTGAGTGAAGACATACTTTAAACTCTTATGGTATATATAAATCTTGCACAACGCGTCATACAATAAATGTCTACAAAGTTTCAAGGCATAGATTACTACCGCAAATTCAAAATCATGCGTAGGATAATTCCTTTCATGAATCTTAAGTTGCCTTGACCCATACACAATTACCTTTCCTTCTTGAATCAAAAAACACCCAAGCCCAACGTGTGAAGAATCCACATAAACAGTATACTCCACCCCTTCGGTAGGTAAAGTCTGAACAGGGGTGGTGCACAACCTCCTTTTCAATTCCAGAAAGGCTTATTCGCACTTTTTGATCCATGCAAATGCTACATTCTTCTGCGTAAGCTTAGTCAGTGGTGCAGACAACACAGAAAATCCTTTCACAAATCTCCTATAATATCCTGCCTACCCTAAGAAGCTCCTTATCTCCTTAGGCTTAGTAGGACTTTTCCAATCCATGATTGCAGCTATCTTTTCTGGGTCCACATAAATTCTGTCTTTACTCACGATATGACCCAAGAAGGATACTTGAGAGAGCCAAAACTCACACTTACTCAGCTTCGCATATAATTTATGTTCGCTCAGAGTAGATAGAACCAAACGCAAGTGTTGAGCATTCTCCTCGGCGCTTCGGGAATACACCAGAACGTCGTCAATGAGAATGACCATGAAGTGGTCAAAGAAATCCTTGAACACTCTATTCATCATATCCATAAAAGTAGATGGTGCATTAGTCAATCCAAAGGACATTACCAAGAACTCAAATGTCCATGCCGAGAATAGAAAGCAGTCCACGGAACATCTGGCTCGCAGATCCTCAACTGATGGTCATCAATCTTCTAAAACACCGAACTACCACGTAATTGATCAAGCAAATCATCGATTCACGGCAATGGATATCTGTTCTTGATGGTTACCTTATTCAACTCTCTAGAGTCTATGCATGACCTCATAGAACCATCCTTCTTATTTACAAACAGAACTGGAGCACCCCAGGGCGAAGAACTTGGCCTAATAAATTAACACTGCAGCAATTCATCTAGATGGGTACGCAACTCTTCCAGCTCACGTGGGGCCATGCGGTATAGTGCGTTAGTAATAGGACGAGAACCTGGCTCAAGGTCAATAACAAACTCCACTTCTCTCTCATGCGGAAGACCAGGGAGACTAACTAGGAAAACATCAGGGAACTCTTGCACTACAAGAATATCCTCAATACACGGCAAACTACTAACAGTTTCTAACATAGAAATAAGGTAAGAAAAATAACCGGAATCTAAAAGTTTCCGAGCACATACCAAAGAAATAATCTGGGAATCCTAGCACGGAAAACCATACACACTCATGGGTTGACCGTTGTCCATATTAAAGTCCAAACGCTTTGCATTGGATAACAACATCATATGTGGACAACCAGTCCATGTCCAAAATCACATCAAAATCTTCCAGGTCTAGCACCTTTAGATTATCAAAAGCTAAGAAATCACCTAAGAGGATAAGACATCTCTGGATACCATGGTTCGACGCCACGGAGTCTCCAGAGGGAAACTTAACACGAAATGGATTGCCAATTTCAACGAGGATCAAACAATGACTCTCTACAAAAGTCCTAGCCACGAGCAAGTGGGTAGCACGAGAATCGAAAGGGACGTGCTCCCAACGGTTCTTTACCTTAAATTCTCCTATAAAATTGGATATGTAACTAGCCAAACAGAAATCGAAAACTAAAGTTGAAGGCTAAGAGTTAGATTAGGGTCTAACCTGAAATCACCTGTGTGGAAGTCTGTGCTTCTTCCCTAGTCACCACATTAAACTTACCATTTCCTTTATCCAGACGATGCAGCTGCGGCGGTGGCAAAGCCTGAAGTGGCACTAGTTGTAAAGGAGGCTGGGATTGCGGGCATTTAGACTTAGCATGTGATAGTGTATATAGGTGTAGTCAATTTTACCTAGAGGGGGGTGGGGGTGAATAGGTTTTACTTTTTTTCTTTATATAATCCTAATGTATCTAGCTGCAGAAAACCCAATCACAGAAAGCACACAAGGATGTATAGAGGTTCCTCAAGACAGGATGTCTTGAGTAGTCCTCTTTCCCCCTTCACCTTTCTAACAGTGAGTTAGACAAGGCCACAAACTCCAATCTCAGCTCCTTGAGCTTACACCACAAGTTCCTCAGAACTTCTCAGATCTAGAGTGATCCTACCTCAGGCACAGTAGCCCTACACTCAGGTTCAGAATCCCTACACCTCAGGCACAACAGCCCTACACCTTAGAGTTATGTAACTCCTATCACTCAGAAATCACACAGATTTCCTACCTCAGACCTATCAAGAATTCCTACCACTCAAGCTGTCAACACAACTTTACACACAGGCTCAACAGCCTTTCACTCAGGCAATAATGCCTTACAAAGATATAAAAGAGTTTGTACAAAATACAGAAGACAAAAGGTTTACTCTTATGTTTTCTGATTTCTTTCTTTAGATCTGAAAGATAGCAGCTTCATATTTGTATCACCTTGATCTTCTCCTTCAGCAAAGCAGAAGATCAACTTGCCCTTCTTGAGTTGGTACAGGAAGACCTAACTAATCTCCTTCAGAAGATTAACTCCAGCTTCAGAGAACTACTTCAACTGGCTGGAACGTGAAAGCTCGAGTGCGGCTTGCAGCAAAAGCTTTTCAATGGAACAGTTGTTGTGCCCTAGCTTTTTCTTTTATACCTCCAGAAGGCTTCAACGGCTATTTATATCCTCCTGGTACAGATTGGGGGCAGATTGGAGTTGCTTTTCCATTTTTATTTTCGCTTGCGCCAAAAGCAGATCCCGTCAGCACATTTGAATCTGTCTCAACAGTTGGGCTGAGGCAGCTTCCAGTCTCAGCGGCAGCTCCAGTCTCCTTCTCAGCGGTTTCGCTAGGACAGACACACGTCTCAGCGGTTTTCTTCTATCTGCAGCTCTGCAAGCCCAGACTCCATCTCAGCAGCTGGACTGAGATAGAGATGTCATATCAGCGGTTGTGGGCAGACTGTTACCAATACTATTCCTTGTCTTGGAATAACCTAACCCTGCATGGTTATGAGATACAAATAGGGTTTATCAAATACAACTTGTACTTTGTATTTGAGTGTGAGGCCTCTTCAAATTAAAGGGACATTGAGGGTCAATTTCCCAACAATCTCCCCCAATATGAAGAAGGAAGAACACTCTCAAATGCAAGAGTACATGACTTATAAATTTTTGATATATATCAATGCTGCAATGAATTCATCATATTAAGCAACCAGATTTTATAACAGATGATCAGAAATATATATCCACAGCAGATAAAAGATATGACAATGCATCTCATAATAACATAACCAATAATACCAAGGTAAAACTTAGCTAAATCTCATATTAGTGTTTCAGATAAAGCAGTATTTAATTAACCTCAGTTTGCACAAAATATTTTAGACAGATTCTAGTCTAATCACCATTCAACCATTCCTAGGAGTTTTATACATTAAATCAATATTTTCTTTTCTTAGAGGAAGAACATTCAAGAATCTCAGCAGCAGCATCTTCTTGGACTGCAGGCTCCTTGTCTTCAGCAGGAACAGCAGTGTCTTCATTCAGATTTGTAGCTGAGTTCTTTTCAGCATTGGTTGCCTTAATCTCAGCAATCTTTCTCTTGAGCTCTTGCCTTCTAAAGTACATAAAAGGTTTTGGTATGTACCTAGATGGCATTCTTTGTGGGTTATCTTTCTTGACTAGGTTTTCTTTGAATACCTTATCTCTTTTAGTGTTCCTTTCAAGATGTCTTATCCATTCCTCAGCTGGATATAACTTCTCAATATCTTTGCACATCTGACCATGGCTTACCCAAGCATTCAGGATTATCTTCTTGGAATCATCACTCCAATATTCAAAGTCAGGGTCTCTCCTGTTTTCATCCTTTTGGTTGGCCATGAATTCCTCAGTGAGCAATACATGCTCTCTCTCTCTTTGCTCTTTCAATCTCTGATTTTGTGATGTTGCTTCTTGATGAGGAAAATTCCAATATTCTATCATATTAAAATCTAGTAATGGCAGGTTTAGAGCAATCCTAGTGCCTTGTAGAACTTTCAGTGTGAGGTCAGAATTGATGTGTGCGTTTGTATTCTCCCCCTTTCTGGCTTCTTCATATATCTGTTGATTGAGGTCTTGCTTAACTGTTGTGATTGTGCCAGAGAGAGTTTGGAAGACATTCTCAAGAGTAGCTTGAAGGTCACTTTTTAATCTGCCAACTTCTTCATTCAGATGAGAAGAAGTGGCTTTTGCATCAAGAGCTTGTGATAGAGTTGCAAGTTCTCCTCTCAGCTCTTCCTTGTAGCTGTCAGTAGCTTCATTTAACTGCATTGCAGTGGAGTAGACATACACTTGAAGATGATTTGCTGACTCCTTTATGACTTCATCTGTTTTACTGACATTGATTTTGACATAGCTCTTGTCTTTTGCAGACATGACCAGGTCATTCTGAATGGACTTGAATATCTGTCCTTGGGAATCCACAGTCTTCTTGGCTAAGTCAAACCATGTGGTCATTTGCTTATTTAGGAATGCTGAGTCCTCTTTGATGATGTTTAGTTCACTCATCATTTCATTTCTTACTGCAGAGACAGATTGGTTGACATAATCTCTGACTGAGGCAGTGGACCTATCAACATACACTTGCATAGATGCAAGGTGTGCATCTAGCATAGACTGTATGGCTCCCAAGATGTGCTCATTGGACTGTGAAGATGAGGAAGGGGCTTGATGTTCAACTATCATTGCCTGTTTTAGACTTTGAGGAGGACTAGGTGGAAGAACAACATCCACAGGTGGTGTGATGATGATTGGTTCAGACACCACAGCAATATGGATCACTTGATCCAGTTCCTTTGGTTCTTCACCCTCTTGATGTTCAACATATGTTGCAATATCATCTATATGATATGTATGCAGTCCATCATCATCATTGACATCCACATCATCAACATCTTTCTCCTCAGACTCACTATTTTGCTCCCCCTCAGATTGTGCACCAGGATTTTCTTGAACAGATTGATTCAAGGAATCTAGGACATCAGATGACATATCAGCTATCTTTGTTGATTGAAGAACTTACTCCTTATACAACTAGTTTTAGCATCACTGTACCCTGTCCATTTTAGGGCAGTCTGCTTATCTTTTTCAGATATCTCCTCCTCTTCATTTTTACTGAAGGGAGTTAATTTCAGTCCTTTCTCCAACCTTTTGGCTGTTATCTTTATCTTCTCAGTTCCTATCTTGGACTTCAGGATGGTTTTGGAAGGAGATAACTTGACATTGCTGAACCATTCCAGAACTTCAGTTCTGAGAATGCAGCAGGGTTCAGACAGCATATACTCCAGACCTTGAGCTTCCATCAGATGAATCACTTGTTTTATTTCTTCTGAAGCATGAGAGAATCCTTCTCTGACGATTTCATAGCCCTCCTGGAGATCTTTTGAACCTTTTGGCGCCATGGAAGCAGAAAATCGAGGCGCTGAGACGGGAGAGAAGATGAATCATCTCGGCGGCTAAGGGTTTGATAATGTAAATTTTTATAATTCACCATTCAGAATCAACAATAGTGACAGCTACTACTCATACATTTAGGACTATTCCATACTAAGCATGCCAAGATCAATTTTGAAAGCATTGAATTTAGATTCATCCAGTGGCTTTGTAAAGATATCAGCTACTTGTTTGTCAGTGGGGACAAATTCAAGACAGATATCTTTACATTCTACATGTTCTCTAATAAAATGATATCTAATCTCTATGTGCTTAGTCCTGCTATGATAGACAGGATTTTTAGCAATAGAGATTGCACTGGATGAATCACAATACAAAGGAGATTCCTTTACCTTGAGATTGTAATCCTCCAACTGATGTTGTGTCCAAAGGAGTTGTGCACAACAGCTACCTGCAGCAATGTATTCAGACTCAGCTGTGGATATTGCCACACTGGTTTGTTTCTTGCTGCTCCATGATATCAATCTTCTCCCTAGGAATTGACAAGTACCACTTGTACTCTTCCTGTCTTCTTTGCAACCTGCAAAATCTGCATCTGAAAAGCCTGTTAGTTCAAAGTCATTGTTCTTAGGGTACCAAAGGCCAAGATGCAAGCTGCCCCTAAGGTATCTCAAAATCCTCTTCACAAAGGTGTAGTGAGATTCCTTAGCACATGCTTGATACCTAGCACAAACACATGTAGAATACATAATGTCTTTCCTACTAGCAGTCAAGTACTATAGGGATCCAATGATACATTTGTACATGGACTCATCAAAGGCCTTTCCCTTTTCATCCTTGTCTAATGATACATTAGACCCCATGGGTGTTCTCATGGTGGAGGCTGATTCCATCCCAAATTTCTTGATGAGCTCCTTAGTGTACTTGGTCTGGGAGATGAAAATTCCATCATTAGACTGTTTCACTTGGAGCCCAAGGAATTATTTGAGCTCACCCATACTGCTCATTTCAAACTCCCCTGCATTAGATTGGCAAATCTCTTGCAGAGGTTGTCATCAGTAGACCCAAAGATTATGTCATCAACATAAATTTGGACTAAGAGACACTTGCCCCTTGTTTCCCTAAGAAACAAAGTGCTATCAATCTTTCCCCTTATGAACTTGTTCTTGAGGAGAAAGTTGGACAAAGTCTCATACCAAGCTCTTGGAGCTTGCTTGAGACCATATAATGCTTTCCTAAGAAAGTAAACATGAGAAGTTAGGGTTGGATGCAGAAAACCTGAAGGTTGTTCAACATATACCTCTTCCTTCAAGTCTCCATTGAGGAAGGCTGATTTGACATCCATCTGGTAGACTTTGAACCCCTTGTGGGCAGCATAGGCAAGGAATAGCCTAATTGCTTCCAACCTTGCAACTGGTGCAAAGGTTTGATCAAAGTCTATACCTTCCTCTTGCCTGTATCCTTTGGCTACTAATCTAGCCTTGTTCTTGATGATTGTACCATTCTCATCAAGCTTGTTCCTGTATACCCATTTGGTGCCAATCACATTGTGTTCCTAAGGTCTTGGCACCAGCTTCCATACTTTGCATCTCTTGAATTGTAGGAGCTCTTCTTGCATGGCTTCAATCCAGAAGGTGTCTTGATTGGCCTCTTCAAACTTCTTGGGCTCCATTTGAGAAAGGAAGCTCAAGAATAGTGCTTCATTATGAGCTCTGCTTCTTATCAATATGCCTTGGGTATGATCTCCAATTATTAGATCTCTTGGATGATCTCTCAGGTGCCTTGCAGCAGCTGGAAGAGGGTCCTCTGGTGGCTGTGTTTGTTCCACTGGTTCAATTGTGATTTCACCATCTTGTACCTCTTCTTCTTCAGGAATTGCAGCAGCTGTTTGTGTTTTGCTGTTGTTGGGCTTGTCTTGGACAGTCAGCTCATGCAACCCTTATTCATTTCCTGTCAAAATAGAAGAACTAGACCATTCTTTGTAGAGAAGGCTGGTCTCATCAAACATAACATGCATAGATTCTTCTACAACATGGGTTTTCTAGTTATAAACTCTATAAGCTCTACTATGTGAGCTATACCCAACAAGAACCCCCACATTGCATTTTTCTACAAACTTTGTTAATTGAGATTTTCCATTATTTAGAATGTAGCATTTGCAACCAAAGATTCTAAAGTAAGAAATTGTAGGTTGTTTGCCTTTCAGAATCTCATAAGGGGTTTTCCCAAGGGCCTTATTGATGGAGGCTCTATTGAGAACATAACAGGTTGTATTGAATGCCTCAGCCCAGAAGTACTTTGTGAGTGAGGAGTGTTGGGAAAATGATTTCTCTTAACCCCTAGAAATAAGTTAAAGAAGAATTCTAAGAATGAAAAATAAGGCTAAGTAAATATGCGTCGAATAGTATTCGACGCAACGTCGAAATGTAGTCGACGTTTCGTTCAGATTGAGTCGAAGTAACTATAGGAAGATTTCGACGTATGTGTTGTCGACGTTACTCTGATTTCTTGTCGACGCATCTAATGTAGTCGACGCACCTTTGTCGACGCACCTTCCTTATTCTCCACTCGACGTCCAGACAGGATGTATTCGACGCTTGCGTCGAATAGAAATCGACGCACGTCGATCTTTATGAAAGAATTCAAAATCGCCAGATCTCTTTCCTTATCTTATAGATCTGATCTATATGGAATCAATTTATGTCTTATAGCCGTTCTGAATCTTTCTTTTCCTCTATTAGATTCTTGGCTAATTTGTTAAAATTCATTATGGACATTATTTGAAATTAGAATGAATACTTTCCTTCTATGGATATAACTATTATGGGAATTTCTCTTTCTTTCTAATACTCTGCCTGCTAATTGATTACTCTCCTTTAGTATTATTTGATTGAAACAGAGCTATAAATAAAGAGGAGGTTGGCAGAAGAAGTAATCAAGTGATTCACCACTTTTACATTTGAAAAGAGGAAAAGCTCCCAAGTGAAAAAGAGAGAATTGAGAAATAGTCCTGCAGCAATATTCAAGCATTCTTCTTCTCTCTGCTTCTGAAGTCACCCTGCTGTAAATTCTGATAGCTCTCACATAAGAGAGAAAAGCTACCAATCTTCTTCTCTCTATAGAAGAAAGATTTAATTCACTTCTTGTGCTTCCAATCTTCTTGCTAGGAGGAAGATTCATTCTTGTTCTTATTTCTTTCTTCTTTCTTATTTTTACTTAGACATTGTAAAAGAGTTTTTAGAATCTCTCTTCAAAAAATTCAGTGTACTGGTTCTAAGAGTCTCCTTTTCAAAAGACTCAGTTGGTTCTAAGAGTCTCCTTGTCAAAAGACTCAGGGTGGTTATAAGAGTCTCCTTATCAAAAGACTCAGTGCAAGATAGTGAATTCCTACCAAGGGGGTAGAAGAGTGGACTACCCAAAGTTTGGGGAACCACTATATTTTCTTATGTTGTGCTGTGATTTCTTTTCTTGCATTTACTTTCTTTATTTGTTTAATTCTTGTTGGTGTGTGGGAAGCTATAATCTGTGATCATTCACATATATATATATATTAACATTGCACAAAATATTTTTTTAATCTCTATTCACCCCCCCTCTAGAGAATTCTAGTGAGGTTAACTGTGCACTTTCAATTGGTATCAGAGGGAGGTTGATCTAAAAAGGTTTAACTCCTTGATCAAAAAGATCCTACCTCTTGTTTTTATATATATATATATATATATTTTTTTTTTTCATGGCACAAATCAAAGATTATGCTTCCACCAGACCACCAATTTGCAACCTTGAAAAGTTTGCACTTTGGAAAACAAGAATTATAATCTATTTAAACTCTATTGATGATGAATTATTTAATGTTGTCATGACAGGTCCCCCCAAGCCATTCAAAAAGGATTCAAGTGGAAAAGCAACTGAAACACTTGCTCCAAAGGCTGAATGGATAGAAGAGGAAAAGAAAGCCCAAGCATATGATGCCAAGGCTATGAATATCCTAGTTTCAACTCTCTCAGATGAAATCTTCCAAAAGATTGCTGAGTGTGAATCAGCTAAGGAAGTATGGGAAGCTCTCACCAAAATGGTTGAGGGAAGTGCTGATGAGAAAAAGGACAGAAAGGCACTACTCATCTCCCAATATGAAAAATTCCAAAAGAAAGAAAATGAAAGTGTTGCTGACATGTATTCAAGATTCAGCCTCATAGTCAACGAATTGAGAACACTTGAGAAGGACATATCTCTTACTGAGATAAATGACAAATTGCTGACTTGCTTCCCTAGCTCTTGGGATCAAGAATCTGGCCAATCAAAGACTCCATAAGTCAAAAAGAAATCTCAACAGATGTCCTGTTGGGTAAATTAAAATCCTATGAACAACTGTTGAAAACAAGGGCTGAGAAAGAAGAGAAAGAAAAGGCTCCTCCAGTCCCAAAAGAAAAGAGTATTGCTTTGAAGGCTGTTGAAGGAGAACCCTCTACAAGTGATGAGGAGCTGATCAGTCTACTGGCCAGAAGGTTCAAGAAGTGGATCAAAACAGAAGGATCCAGAGGAAGAGACTCAAAAACCAGGTATAATAAAACACCTACTAAAGAGATTATATGCTACTCTTGCAGGAAACCTGGACACATTGCACCTGAATGTCCTAAAGAGATCAACAATACGAAGGATCTAAAAAGAACAGATCTAAAGAAGAAGAAGAAGAAAGAAAAAGGATTCATTGCTCAATCTTGGAGTGATTCAGAATCTGAAGGAAGTACCTCATCAGATAATGATCAGCAAGAGGTCAAGCAAGAGGAAACCAATCTAATGGCCACTGAGAAGCCTGATGATACATCTATGGTAAATATACTTGATAATATAGATTTCTCTTCTACTGATTTCAAACAAAGTTTCAAAGAATTCTGTTTAGATCTAATCAAATCTGAAAAAGAAGTAAAAGAATTAAGAATTGAATTAAAAAATCTCAAACAGGAAAATACACATCATAAAAATTATATGCTCAATCTAGAACTCTCAGAAGAGGAATTAGACAAAATCTATTCAGAAAATCTAACACTAAGGAAGGAGCTTGCAAAGGTTAAAGTCTTTGAAGACTCTCTAAATGGAAGAGGTCAGAAGCTCAAAAATATGTCTGAGAATCTCACTAATAGATTTAGACAGATAAATTAGAATACTAATGAAGCATCTAAACCTCAAACATCCAGCAAATCTGTCTGGAAACATCCAATTCACTTCACTAGGGAGAATTATCTAACAGGAGAAATATCACAAGAAAGCCCTGAAATAACCACTGTTTTTAATAAACCTAATCCCATTACAGATAAAGGAATCTTAGGAAAATATCCTCACAAAAATTTTGAACATGCGTCGAATTCTTACCAACGTGCGTCAAGTTCTAATCGACGCTTACACCAAAATACGTCGACTTCTATTAAACGCAACCTCTCTCATGCTTCGACTGAAAATAGACTCAGAATGAAGAAAGCGTCGAATTCATATCGATGCAACCATAAGTCTACGTCGAATCCCTATCGACGCAATAAATCAGACAGAAAAATTTTCTGTTTCCAAATAGGCCTCTCAATCCATGTCCTTCTATTATAAACATTATTTCTGTGATATCATCCAAGAAGATTGGTATGATAAGCCAGTACCCCATAAGAAGGAAGGATATCCTGAAAGACCCACTTATTCTTTTATTAAATCTTTTACTAATGAGAGGAAGGGACCCCAGCTTAGCAGGGTCCAAACTAATGTTTAAAATTTTATGTGCAGATGTATCACATCTCCAGGATGGTGTGGTACTTGGACAGTGGATGCTCCATGCACATGACATGATGCAAAAACCTATTAATCAACTTTGAGGATAGACTTGGACCATCAGTAACCTTTGGAGATTCTAGCTGTGGCCAAACCAAGGGCTTTGGAGATTTCAAAGAAGGGAAAGTCACCTTCAAGAATGTGGCAGTAGTCAAAGGACTAAAGCACAATCTGATAAGTATAAGTCAGATATCTGAAAATGGTAGGTATGAGGTAAAATTCACCACACTATTCTGCCATATTATTGATATCAAGACTGGTGCTACAGTACTAAATGGAACTAGAAAAGGAAAAGTATAATTAGTGGACTTTAGCTCTTCACCCATAGAAGTTTGCTTATTCAACAATATCATAGATAAAAATGAACTATGGCATAGGAGACTAGGTCATCTAAACTATAAAACCATTAGTAAACTAGCAAAGAATAACCTAGTCAGAGGTTTACCAAAGGGTAGGTACTCTAAGGATTCTCCATGCAGACCTTGCCAACTGGGAAAATAGACCAAATCATCTTTCAAACCCATTGGTAAGGATGACTCTCCCAGGGCCCTATACTTACTACACATGGATCTCTTTGGTCCCATATCCACTCAGAGCTTAGGTGGAAAATCCTATACCTTGGTTATTGTTGATGATTATTCTTGGTTTAGCTGGGTGTTCTTTCTAAGGGTTAAATCTGAAACCCATAAAATTCTCTCAAAATTCATAAAACAAATTCAATCTGAGTTCAACTCCAATGTTTCAATTATAAGAAGTGATCATGGGACTGAATTTGAGAATCAGATGATTTGTAGTTTCTGTGAGGAAAAAGGTATTAAACAAAGCTTCTCAGCACCTAGAACTCCTCAACAAAATGGAGTTGCTGAAAGGAAGAATAGAACCTTAATAGAATCAGCAAGGACCCTGCTTGCAGAATCAGGATTACCAAAAACTTTTGGGCTGAAGCAGTCAACACTACAAACTATGTTCTAAATAGAAGCCTCATACACAAAACTAAATCAAAGACTCCATATGAGCTCCTGAAAAATAAAACACCCACTATTAAATATTTTAAAATTTTTGGATGTGCTTGCTTTATTCTAAACAATGGGAAAGATCATCTTGCCAAATTTGACAAGAAGTCTGATGATGGAATATTTCTGGGATACTCATCATCTAGTAAAGCCTATATGTGCTACAATAGAAGAACTCTTAAAATTGAAGAATCCATGCACATTGTATTTGATGAAACTAACATGCTACTTAAGGGGGAGGAGACTCTCACCGGTTCTTTTCCTTAGGAAAACAATAGCATAGAAACCCAGCTTGAGCAACTAGCTCTAGAGAACACAGATAATGGAGAGGAAAACCAGTTAGAGGAACCAAGTGAGGAATCTGAACAAGAAACCTCAGAAAAGAGCATTCAAGACCCATTTCCACAAGAGAACATGGTTCAGGAAGAACAATTGAACAATGATCTCATTGAGAATGAAGAAGAAGAACAACTGACAAGTTCAAGCAGAACAGGGATCAATTTGAAGGATCATCCACAAACTCAAGTAATTGGAGACCCCAATACAGGAGTAAGAACAAGACACCAGGTCTCCACTGGGATGGTGCTCCAATGCTTCCTATCACAAGTTGAACCAAAGAAGTTTGAGGAAGCAAATTGTGATCCTCACTGGATTATGGCCATGCAAGAAGAACTAGGCCAATTTGAAAGAAACAAAGTATGGAATTTAGTGGAAAGACCAAGAAACTACCCAGTGATTGGCACAAAATGGGTATATAGAAACAAATTAGATTCCACTGGAGTAATTGTCAGGAACAAGGCAAGACTTGTAGCACAAGGATACAGACAAGAAGAAAGAATAGACTACAATCAAACCTTTGCTCCAGTAGCCAGACTGGAAGCAATTAGGCTCTTTCTTGCCTATGCAGCTTTCATGAAGATGAAAGTATATCAGATGGATGTCAAGAGTGCTTTTCTGAATGGTGACCTTCAAGAAGAGGTATATGTGGAGCAAACACCAGGTTTTGTTAATCCCTCCTCTCCTAACTTTGTTTATAAACTCAACAAAGTACTATATGGTCTTAAGCAAGCTCCTAGAGCTTGGTATGAAACTCTCTCTAACTTTCTTTTGGAAAATTCCTTTGAAAGAGGAAAAGCAGACAAGACACTCTTTACTAGAACCCATAAAAACCAACTTCTTCTTGTTCAAATATATGTAGATGATATCATCTTTAGCTCAACACATCCTAAACTGTGTAAAAGATTTGCTAATCTCATGCAATCTAAATTTGAAATGAGTAGTATGGGAGAACTCTCATATTTCTTAGGATTACAAGTAAAACAAAGTAATGAAGGAATCTTTATCTCACAATCAAAGTACACTAAAGAGCTAATCAAAAAGTTTGGTATGGAATCAGCCTCCTCTATGAAAACTCCCATGGCAACAAATGCCATTATAGAAAAAGATGACAAGGGAAAATCAATAGATCAAAAGACATATAGGGCAATCATTGGATCCCTTCTATATCTCACTGCTAGCAGACCTGACATTATGTTTGCAACTTGCATATGTGCTAGATTTCAGGTTGAACCAAAGGAATCCCATCTCACCTCTGTAAAAAGGATTCTTAGATACCTAAAGGGAACTCCTGAACTAGGTCTATGGTATTCAGCAGAAACCAACTTTGAATTAATAGGTTTCTCAGATGCAGACTATGCTGGATGTAGGGTTGATAGAAAAAGCACATCTGGCACTTGCCAATTCCTAGGTGACAGATTAATCTCTTGGTTTAGTAAGAAACAAACCTCAGTCTCAACCTCAACAACAGAGGCTGAATATATAGCTGCTGGGAGCTGGTGTTCACAAATCTTGTGGATGCAAAATCAGCTTCTTGACTACAAACTGGAAGTCAATAACTCTAAGATTTATTGTGATAGCTCTAGTGCTATATCTGTAGCATCTAACCCAGTCCTTCATAGTAGAACCAAACACATAGAGATCAGACATCACTTCCTTAGAGATAATGTTGAAAAAGGTAAGATAACCTTAGAATATATACGCACATAAAGTCAAAGAGCAGACATTTTTACAAAACCCTTGGATGAAACCAAGCACAACTACTTCATAAACACCTTAGGAATGCTTGATGGAAGCTTGTAAACACCTTTGTTAGGGAACTCTAAAGGAATCAGACAATCTAAGAAAACTTCTTGCAGATGCGACGAATACATATCGACGCTCCGTCGAGACAAACTCGACGCTGGCACCAATTTCCATCAGACAAAGTTACGTCGATCTTTTATCGACGCACCGTCGAATTCATATCGACGCATTACAATGATCACGTCAATAGAGCTCCAGGCTGGCCAATCTCCACGGAGCGCCGACTCTATATCGACGCAAACGTCGACATCCATTCGACGTAACGACGACTTCAGGTTAAAATTAGAATCAAATCCTTACTTCCTCTTATGACGATTGGATTACCTTGATTTCTGTTTCCTTTCTCGACGTTTCATCTTCTTTAAATAATACTTCTTATTTCATAACATATACCTTTTTGAACCCGCCAAAACTTTGTCTTCCACCTCTCTCTCTTTCTGCATCAATGGCGCCTACTCCTGTTCAAACTGCCCTTATCAAAGCGATGAACGATGCTCTGGAAAATCTTCTCACCGACTTCCAGACACGTCTAACCAACTTCTCCAATGAATGTGCCAATATGATCACCACCTGTGAAGCCAAATTGGCCTCCCTATCTGCCTCTCTTCCTGAGCTTCATGCTTTTCTTCGAGAAGAACCTCTGTCGCCACAAAGGTTTACATCCTTCCTGAAAGATATAAACTAGGGGGAGAGTTGCTCCAGAAACCCCTCTTGCCAGGTCTTTGATCTCACTTAAAGCTCAGGTTTAACTCTCTTCTCTCCAACTCTAAGTATTCTCTCTAACTATTACTCCAATTCCATTATAGGCTCCACTCCTCTCAAATTACTCTGACTACACCTTCATCAAACACTTTGGTGAATCCTCCTATTACAACACTAAAGGGGAGCATGCTGTGGATTCAGCATTCAGAATTGATAATCCATATAACCAGGGGGAGATTCCTGTAGTAAAGAACCCAGAAATCCAGGGGGAGGAAGAAGCAGTCACCTCTGATGATTGGAATGGACAGATATGGATTGATGCACCCTTATGTGAGGAGGAACTTCAACATCACTCCCATGGCTTCTCTGCCAGTTACATCAAGCTGAAGACACCTCTACTTGAGGACATCCCTACAAAAGAGCTTGGAGGAGACAATCATCCCTCAGCAGAGATCATTCTACCTGAAGTCATTCTGCCTTCTATTGCAGAACAGACTCCTCTTCTTGATATTGTTCCCTCTCCACCCAAAGAGAAAACTCACTCTCCTTCTTCTCCACCTCCACCTCTACCTCCACTTCAACCTTCTTCTCTACCTCCTCTGCTACCTCTACCTCCACAAGTGGCAAGCTTCTCCAAACAAATCCTACCTAGGCAAAGTTCAGGAGGACAGATGAAAAGGAAAAAAGAAGCCATTCCCTACTAGCAAAACTTCTCCAAAGAAGAAAGGAGAGAGTATGCAAAAGAAAGGAAGTATAGAAAAGCATGTGAGCAAATAAAAAGATTTGAAAAGATGCCTATTATCACTCCTAACAGCCCTGTGAAGGAGTACTATGACCCTGACATGGAAAAGAGGCATGAAGAGATACGAGAAAGAGAACTGTATGAATATGAAGCAACTAGGAAAAAAGTGGAAGATAAAAGGATTGCCTGGATGGAAAAGATCAACAAGGGAATGACTAAAGAACAAATTCTTGCTGAATCTTCTA
Source organism: Dactylorhiza incarnata (assembly GCA_033032865.1). Taxonomy (NCBI): domain Eukaryota; kingdom Viridiplantae; phylum Streptophyta; class Magnoliopsida; order Asparagales; family Orchidaceae; genus Dactylorhiza; species Dactylorhiza incarnata. The sequence continues at coordinate 1,108,049 of JAWHQI010000250.1, forward strand.
TCAGAATTTCAAAGAAGTTGTTTGATATTGATGCTTATCAAAAGAAAAACCCTCAGGCAGGGATCATCCTAGATAAAGGTCAAAAACACAAGAAGGGTGTAGGGTGTACAGAAGATACTTACAATCCCTACAAGAAGCCCAACAGACCTATAAAATTAGACAAGTGGCATGCCTCACCCTGGAAAGGGAAAGGAGAAATGGCTGACATTCCAGAGAAGCAGCAATCAGAAAAGAAAACAATATATAGGCCCAAGGTTGATAACAAGGGACCACCTGAGATCAAGCCTACTGAAAAGAAAGTTCAAAACATTACAATTGAGATGATTGATGAAAAAGCAGCAATCATCATCAGCAAAGGCTACTCCATAAATGACACAATCCCTGATGGTGATAAACTATTGGAAAAACTGCATACAATCATCAGGAATGTCCAGGAACGACCTGATAGAGTCAGGGGCTACATTCTTGATGCAATTGAAAACTTATCTAGGAAACTTTATTCTGCTTTTGTTAACTTCATGTACAAAAAGAAGTTTCTGGTTTAAATTTTTGTGAAAGACAAATACTTGTCATATGCTTTCTTATTCCACTTTCTCTTCTGATTATTTAATATATTTCTTATCCTTACAAATGCTGTGCTGGGTTAATTATATGCTAGTACAATTTCCCTCTAAATAGGGTTAAGACAAATAGGGGGAGATTGTTGGGAAAATGATTTCTCTTAACCCCTAGGAATAAGTTAAAGAAGAATTCTAAGAATGAAAAATAAGGCTAAGTAAATATGCGTCGAATAGTATTCGACCCAACGTCGAAATGTAGTCGACGTTTCCTTCAGATTGAGTCGAAGTAACTCTAGGAAGATTTCGACGTATGTGTTGTCTACGTTACTCTGATTTCTAGTCGACGCATCTAATGTAGTCAACGCACCTTTGTCGACGCACCTTCCTTATTCTCCTCTCGACGTCCAGACAGGATGTATTCGATGCTTGCGTCGAATAGTAATCGACGCACGTCGATCTTTATGACAGAATTCAAAATCGCCAGATCTCTTTCCTTATCTTATAGATCTGATCTATATGGAATCAATTTATGTCTTATAGCCGTTCTGAATCTTTCTTTTCCTCTATTAGATTCATGGCTAATTTGTTAAAATTCATTATGGACATTATTTGAAATTAGAATGAATACTTTCCTTCTATGGATATAATTATTATGGGAATTTCTCTTTCTTTCTAATACTCTGCCTGCTAATTGATTACTCTCCTTTAGTATTATTTGATTGAAACAGAGCTATAAATAAAGAGGAGGTCGGCAGAAGAAGTAATCAAGTGATTCACCACTCTTACATTTGAAAAGAGGAAAAGCTCCCAAGTGAAAAAGAGAGAATTGAGAAATAGTCCTGCAGCAATATTCAAGCATTCTTCTTCTCTCTGCTTCTGAAGTCACCCTGCTGCAAATTCTGATAGCTCTCACATAAGAGAGAAAAGCTACCAATCTTCTTCTCTATATAGAAGAAAGATTTAATTCACTTCTTGTGCTTCCAATCTTCTTGCTAGGAAGAAGATTCATTCTTGTTCTTATTTCTTTCTTCTTTCTTATTTTTACTTAGACATTGTAAAAGAGTTTTTAGAATCTCTCTTCAAAAAATTTAGTGTACTGGTTCTAAGAGTCTCCTTTTCAAAAGACTCAGTTGGTTCTAAGAGTCTCCTTGTCAAAAGACTCAGGGTGGTTCTAAGTGTCTCCTTATCAAAAGACGCTGTGCAAGATAGTGAATTCCTACCAAGGGGGTAGAAGAGTGGACTACCCAAAGTTTGGGGAACCACTATATTTTCTTGTGTTGTGTTGTGATTTCTTTTCTTGCATTTACTTTCTTTATTTGTTTAATTCTTGTTGGTGTGTGGGAAGCTATAATCTGTGATCATACATATATATATATATATATTAACATTGCACAAAATATTTTTTAATCTCTATTCACCCCCCCCCCCCCCTCTAGAGAATTCTAGTGAGGTTAACTGTGCACTTTCAAGGAGTCACTAAGAAATGTTCTCCCAGCTTCTATCAAGGTCCTATTCCTACTCTCAGCCACACCATTTTGCTGTGGAGTCCTTGGGGAGGAGAACTCTTGGGTGATACCAAATTCTTGACAAAATTTTGTCATGGCTTCAGATTGAAATTATGTGACATGGTCAGTTCTAGTCCTGACCACAGTACATAGTAGATCATTCTGAATAGCCTTGACATAATTTATAAAGACATGTAAGGTATCTGACTTCTTCTTAAGGAAGAATACCCATGTATACTTTGAATGATCATCTACAATTACCAAGGTATACAACTTCCCACCTAGGCTCTGAATTGGCAAAGGACCAAACAAGTCCATGTGCAATATGTATAAACACCTCTCAGTATCCTTGGAGCCAATACTTTTAAAGGTGGTCCTAGTTTGCTTACCCATTTGGCAAGCATGACAGGGACCACTTTTAACATATTTTTGTTTAGGACTATTTCTAACAAGGTTATTAGAAAATAATCTATACATTGTCTTATAGTTAATGTGGGCAAGTCTCTTGTGCCATTGGACACGAAGAGACTCACTTTCATTAGCTACAAGACACACAGAAGAGATAGAATAATTGCAAATGAAGTCTAAGCAATAAACATTTCCACTCCTAGTGCCTGAGAGAATGGTCTCCAAGTCATTAGACTTTTTGATCAAGCACTTGTCATTGTGGAATTCAATGACATAGCCTAAGTCACATAGTTGGCTTATGCTTACAAGGTTGTGTTGCAACCCTTCAACATAATCTACCCTTGTGATTGAGACTATGCCATTTGAGATCATACCATATCCTTTGGTGACTCCCTTTTCAGATCCACCAAAGATAACTTTGGGTCCATTCTTCACTGGATGCAACATAGAATTTAATGTACCTTAGGACCCCAACTGATTTTGGGTCCTAGGTTCAGGTTAACACCATAGGGCATATTCCTAGAAAGGGCTGGTTTGTCTTGAGGTTCAATCCTTGCCTTTGGCACATTGGGTTTGTGCCAACAATCAATTGCAAAGTGTCCCACTTTGCGACAACACCAACACTCATATATATTATATCTCCTCTTCTGAACAGTCCTAGAAGATGAAGCTTCCTATTTTTGTTCAGTAGGGGATGCAACTGCTGTTTTCTTTTTCTTATCAATAAAGACATGGCTTTTTACCTTCCTATAATCAGTCAAGGCAGCCTGTTTTTGTTTGACATCAGCACCCCTTAGCTTGGCAGCTAAACATGTGTGGATGGCAGCAGAAACTGGGCTTTTTGGCTTGGTTACAGGATAGTCAACAGCCATGGTCTTTGCTGAACAATGTTTAGAATTGACAGCCTTAGTTATCTTGAGTGAAGGGTCTGAGGTTCCAAAAACAAAGGGTCCATGATGGGCCATTTGAATTTCCTCATGCAGAGCCTTGAAGGCACTCAAGCCTAACTCCTTTATATTTCCATAGTTGTGAGCATTCTTGCTCAAGTTATAGGAACTTCCATTTAATAAGTGACCATGAACACTTTCTTGATCATACTTGTTTGAGGGCATCAAGACTTTCACAAAGGAGGTCTTAGATTCTTTTGAGTCCTTGACCTTTCCCTTAGTGTTGATAGTAGCTGCCTCCTTATTGAAACCAACACCTCTCATGTTATGGGAGTTGAAGGTGTCAATAATAGACAGCACTGTCTTGGGCTTGGAGAACTTAACCACTAGCATCCTCTCCTTGAGGAGCTTTTCTTCAAGATCCTTAATGATCTTGTTCTTGTGGCTTATGGTGCCCACATGGATGATTGACATTCCCCTTAGCTTGCCAATCTCCTTGCTCATTAGAGCTAGCTGGGTAGTATGCTCAATGCACTCAGATTTTGATTGCTTTAGGGAAGTAATTTCTTGGGCTTCCCTCTTGGCTAGCTTTTTGCTCTTCCAGGAGTGCACCATACCTATCAATCAATTGATTGACATCCTCCTCAGAATCTGATTCACTTCCAACTTTAGATGGAGGAGATTCAGATTCTGGACTTGTTTCATAATCAGAAGAAGAAGAAATGCAGTGTATCAATACTTGCTCATGTTCTGAATTGTTGTGGCTGCCCTCATCTTCAATTTTAGCCATCAGCCCATGGTCATCTAGAGTGACCTCATCCTCCTCTACATAACTATCTGAATGTGATAGAGGGGCCCTGATTCCTATCCTGACAGCAGGATAGTCTTCTTCCTCCTGATCAGCAAACAACCCCAAGTAGGCTTCCTCCTCACCATCTGAATCTGAAGATGAAGATTCAGATTCACTCCAGCTCTTGCCTTTCTTAGCTAGGAAGGATTTTTCTCCCTTCCTTTCCTTCTGGTGATGAGGCTTCTTGTCACCTCTTTCTTTTCTCTTGACTGGACAGTCAGCAATGACATGTCCAGGCTTACTACAGCAATAGCATATTATGTTAGTTGAAACATGTTTACTAGATTTAGAGTCATACCTGTCCCCTTTGGGATGTGCCTCTCAGATCTGTGATGATCCTTCTTGGGATGAGAAGAGGAGGAAGGTTTGTTCTTCCATTGTTTCCTCCTGATCATCTTCTTGAACTGCCTTATGAATGCAGCAAACTCCTCATCAGAAGAGGAGCTGTCTGATTTGCAGCTCTCAGATTTCTCAGATTCAGCAGCCTTTCTTGGAGGTGACTGCACTCTACCCTTGTTCTTCTTAGAGCTTTCATCTTTGAGTGCAACAGATCTCTCCCTTGTGTGAGCCCTGGAGGAAGTGTCCTCCTCCTTTCTTGCAGAAAGCTGCATCTCATATGAGAGCAGTTTCCCAAACAGTGTATGGGTAGGGGTTTCTCCAAGCCTTGTCCCTTCCCTGATTGCACATATTTTAGTGTCCCAATCTCTAGTTAGAGATCTAAGGAACTTGTCATTGAGTTCATAATCTGTGAACACCCTTCCATAGGTTCTTAGTTCATTTACAATCCTAAAGAACCTTTCATAGCACATGGAGATATTCTCCTGGCTCAGCTGTCTGAAGGCTTCATACTCCTAATTGAGGAGTGACTTTCTATCATCCCTCACTTCAGCTGTTCCCTCCATATAAACAATCAATGTGTCCTACATTTCCTTGGCAGTTTGGCAGTGTACCAAGTTCTGAAATGTAGTTTCATCAATGACATTTACTATTATGTTTTGGGCTCTCTTGTCCATAGTGTACAATGCTATCTAATCATTGGTCAGCTCAGAAAATACCTTAAGTACTTTTCTAGTAGGGTCAATAGTGGAGACTTTCTCAAAGGTATAAGGACCATTTTTGACAGTCAAAAAGATCCTTGAGTCTGAGGCTTCCATGAATAGCCTTACCCTTTGCTTCCATATACCAAAGTTTTCTTTGGAGCATATGGGCAACTTCATTGACCCCAACTCCTTCTTCATTCCACTGTTGGCCATTGGATTTCAGATTTGACTACTCCTGTATAGGATCTGATCAGACTGTTAAGTCCTTTTGATCAACCTAGCTCTGATACCACTTGATAGTTTATATAGGTGTAGTCAATATTACCTAAGGGGGGGGGGGGTGAATAGGTTTTACTTTTTTTCTTTATATAATCCTAATGTATCTAGCTGCTGAAAACTCAATCACAGAAAGCACACAAGGATGTATAGAGGTTCCTCAAGACAGGGTGTCTTGAGTAGTCCTCTTCCCCCCTTCACCTTTCTAACAGTGAGTTAGACAAGGCCACAAACTCCAATCTCAGCTCCTTGAGCTTACACCACAAGTTCCTCAGAACTTCTCAGATCTAGAGTGATCCTACCTCAGGCACAGCATCCCTACACTCAGTCTCAGCAGCCCTACACCTCAGGCACAGCAGCCCTACACCTCAGAGTTATGTAACTCCTACCACTCAGAAATCACACAGATTTCCTACCTCAGACCTATCAAGAAGTCCTACCACTCAAGCTGTCAACACAGCTTTACACACAGGCTCAACAACATTTCACTCAGGCAACAATTCCTTACAAAGATATAAAAGAGTTTGTACTAAATATAGAAGACAAAAGGTTTACTCTTATGTCTTCTGATTTCTTTCTTCAGAACTGAAAGACAGCAGCTTCAGATTTGTATCACCTTGATCTTCTCCTTCAGCAAAGCAGAAGATCAACTTGCCCTTCTTGAGTTGGTACAGGAAGAGCTAACTAATCTCCTTCAGAAGATTAACTCCAGCTTCAGAGAACAACTTCAACTGGCTAGAACGTGAAAGCTCAAGTGCGGCTTGCAGCAAAAGCTTTTTAATGGAACAGTAGTTGTTGTTGTGCCCTAGCTTTTGCTTTTATACCTCCAGAAGGCTTCAACGGCTATTTCAATCCTCCTGGTACAGTATAGGGCAGATTGGAGTTGCTTTTCCCTTTTTATTTTCGCTTGCGCCAAAAGCAGATCCCGTCAGCACATTTGAATCTGTCTCAGCGGTTGGGCTGAGGCATCTTCCAGTCTCAGCGGCAGCTCCAGTCTCCTTCTCAGCGGTTCTGCTGGGACAGACACAAGTCTCAGCGGTTTTCTTCTATCTGCCGCTCTGCAAGCCCAGACTCCATCTCAGTGGCTGGACTAAGACAAAGATGTCGTCTCAGCGGTTTTAGGCAGACTGTTACCAATACTATTCCTTGTCTTGGTATAACCTAACCCTGCATGCTTATGAGATATAAATAGGGTTTATCAAATACAACTTGTACTTTGTATTTGAGTGTGAGGCCTCTTCAAATTAAAGGGACATTGAGGGTCAATTTCCCAACAGCATGCCCCTTTTACCCACACTAGAAGCAGAATTTGTCCTTCAACCAATAATGGGCAACATCATACCCCTTTTGCTTACACAAAGCATAAGTTAGATCTCCTTTGGGAGCAATCTGAATTGCCAGCACTTGCTGCTGCTTCTTAGCCCCCAATATCTTGAAATATTATTCATAGGGATGGACAGGGCGACCACAAAAGCTACAAACTTCACTACCTCTTTTCTTCGGAGCAGGGCCAGATACATTGGGGCTTCCACCGTCTTTGACTTTTCTCTTTTCCTTCCTCACCATTGCACCTCTATTCTTGGCATTGTCGATAGCCTCGACTCTCAATGCAGCTTCTACCACTTCAGCATAGCTTTCCGACCTATATGCGCTAGCCAACTGCTAAACGTCGCTACGAAGTCCTCTCAAAAACTGCTTCACCCTTCCTGCCTCAGAGGCTACTAAGTCTAGATCAAATATGCTTACTTACTAAATTCGATCTCATACTCACTAACCGTGAGTTGCCTCTACTTCAGGTGCAGAAAATTGTTCATCAGATGATCTTGCTCGACCGACGGCAGGAACTTCTTCGGTAACATCGCCTTGAATGACTCCCACGAACATCCATCTGCGAGGCTCTCTCTCTCCCTGATCCACCAGCCCTTAGCAAGACCCTTCAGCTGGAAAGAGGTGACCATCACCTTCTGGCCCGCAGAGATTCCCGAATATGAAAACATCTCTTCGATGGAAATTAGCCAATCATCCAAAGCCATGAAATCGGCTCCTCCGTCACACGTAGGGGGTCCTAATCGCTGAAAATGCGATATAAAATTCATCTCTGGTGGCAGCAAAACTGGAAGCACCATGGGAGTAGGAGGAATAGGTATAGTCTGACCCACTGCAGGGTCCTGCACCCCAGGCTGCTGCCCAGAGGCGGCAGTCAACAATGTCTAAATTTGTGATTGCATCGCAACCAACTGCCTTTACAGAACCTCATTACTCTATCATAGACCCTCAATCATGGCCTCACTCTACGGGTAATGCCCCAAGTTTTCATTAATTATTTACGTGGCCGCAGTGGCGTAATTTTGGCATAAGGGCATTACGTCAGCTCGACAGGTTTAGTTTTGAGCTTTTAGCTTAGTTAAAGTATGTAATTTAGATCTAGCGAGCGAGATTTCCGTCATTTCGAGTAATAGAAAGGATTTTGTGTAGTTATTGAGATCTTAGCTTCGGGAAGCTTTATCCCGATTTTGGCTTGTCGGAATCGAATTCTGACTTCGCCGTTGGTTTTGTAGCGCCGTTTTTCAGTTGGGGTGCGAATTTCGTAGAAATCCGTGGTGATCTAGTGACCCTCGCAGTTTAAGTGAAAAAGAGTATTATTTAATTAAATAAATATTAAATTAGGTTTTTGGTATAAAACCTAAAATTCTCTCCCTATCCTTCTTCTTCCATCGTTGATCCAAACTAGCCGCCGAGTTCTATCGGGCGTGAGAGCGAGAGCGGCGTGTCATGGAGCTTCCGGCCTGCGATTCGAAGGCTGTAATAGTCGGAATCGTGTTTGGAGAGTGGATTCGAAAAGCTCTCGGCGAGATGACGAGATCTTCGTTCTAGTGGTAAGCTTTTCCCATTTCGTGGAATTTTTTGGAGTTAAGGTAGTGACCTAACTCCTCCTTTTTGATCTAAAAAGCTTCAGGTTTTCATGCTCGAGTATTTCCTTGGCTTTTGGAGCGGAGAAATTCGAGTTTTCATAAAGTTTAAGGCAAGTGGCTATTTTTCCTCCTTCCTTCTTATTTGTTGAAGCACTCTTCTTTTCCTTGGTTATGAGTTATGGCTGTGTTTTTAGCTTGTACCTTGAGCGCATGTATGATAGTTAACATATCTGGAGTTTTCCCTAGACAACCTACGGTTGCCTTGGATTCTTTTTCCTGCAGCCTTGGATTTCTCGAGAATCAAGGATCCTACCTTGGATTTCTCGAGAAATCAGTTGCTGCCTAGCGTTCGTCGAACGGACTGGCGTTCGTCGAATGGCCTGGCGTTTGTCATTCGTCGAACGGGCTGGCGTTCGTCGAACGGCCTGGCGTTCTTCGTTCGTCGAACGGCTTGGCGTTCGTCGAATGGCTTGGCGTTTGTCGAATGGCCCGGCGTTCGTCGTTCGTCAAACGGCCTGGCATTCTCGAGAAATCAAGGATCCCGCCTTGGATTTCTCGAGAAACCAGATGATCCCTGCCCTTCATTTCTCGAGAAACTTGACCCCTGCTCTTAACTTCTCGAGAAACCTTGATATCTGCATTTGGATTTCCCGAGAAATTATGTTCTCTGTCTTTTCTTTTCTCTCGAGAACTATATGGACTCTGCCCTTGGTTTTCCCTAGAACTTTATGACCCCACTCCTTGATTTCTCGAGAACTATGTTCTTATCCTTTAGATTCTCGAGAAATGCCCTCTACTTCTTAGTACTTGAGTTATGCCTCTGATTACTTCTCCTCTTTGAAATCTCATACTCGTTGTGGTTAAATAACTTATGGGTTCTCTTATGAATGGTATTGGGAAATGTCTACTTTGTTGGGACCCTATCTCTTAGGGTATCCTGGTGATTGTTTTTCTCAGGCTTCGTCCCGTGCCTAATTAAAGAAATTAATTAACAAGAACCGTTGTCTTAGCCTTTCACGGTAGTCGTGTTTGGGGGACAGTGGGGATTTGTTGTTGCCTTGCACGGTGGCCATTTTTGAGGTGAACCGCAGGCTTGACCTGTGGTCCTGTGGCCCGTGTTTGGGAGGTTGGGGATAGAGAAACCTCCACCCGTTTTTGGCTTTGGGTGGCAGAGGATAAAGGACTGCCTCCGCTTAATTTGAGCTGATCAGTCTCTTTAAATAAATTTTGCAATATAATCGAACTTTGCTTGTTCCTCTATATGGTATTTGGTGCACTTTGTGCATTGTTTAGTTCTGCACTTGGAAATTCCTTTATTGTAAGTGCTGGGCTTGTGTGGTACCCCTTATGCCTTGTTTACTTTGTTTTTCTTTATTTTCTGCCACTTGTAATTTCCTTGCTGAGGCGTTCTTTGTTTTATTGAATGCTTCAGGTTTTGAGCCGTATCGGCTAGCAGAGTAGCCCAGAGTCTTCGGGAGTTTTAGTTGCTGATTTACCCCGCTGCTGCGAGGTAGTTGTTGTTAGCTTTCTTCTTGTGTTCAGACATGCTAGTTTGGAGCCAATGGGTTAGTGTCAGGTTGTTGACGCCCATTGTGCCCTTTTGATACTTTATAGATTACTTGCCAGTTAAATGCCACTACTTTTAGATCTTGTGTATCTTGCTCTCTGGGAATGATTTATGTCTAGGTGCATTATAGTTATAAAATGGCTTTTCTTTCATCCTCATTGCATTCCTTTTAACTGAAATCCTTATATTTAAAGTCGCTTAAAGATCTTTTTTATACTTATACTACGCCTAGATATGTGCATATCATTTACTTTACGTCTTGTCATCACTTGCATTTAGGACCTTAGGTAAACTAAATCAAGTACTTTCTGCTGCAATTACATATATTTTTTCTCGGTGGACTAGTTGATCCACTAAGTGAGAGACACAGTTCTCAAAACCCTAATAAATGATTTCAAATATTGACCTATCAGGTAAACATGTTTTGATTGATTAAGTAATAGGTTCTCGCCCGAGCGTCTGCAGTTGTCTCCTGCATGATGTGGCATCATGACGCATATTTTCTCTTACTCTGATATTCCTAAATTCAGAGAAAATGCGGCTTGTGACACTGCGCACCCGAAGACTCACCCTCAAATTGGGGAGTCAACCTTGTTGCAACACGCTTCGGCGCCATATCTATAAATACGAACAAACAGCTCATCAAAACCCTAGCTTAGAATTAGAATTACTCAACCTATTTCAGACCATACATGTATAGCACTTGCACTTGCTGCTACCTTGCTCTAGGAATTTAATGAATGATGTCATGCTTTAACTTTTGGATGATACTCCATCATCCCACTTGACTCTTATGCACATAAAATGAATGCATCAATTCTTATATCTTTGTATTAAAACCATGGGTGTACGTGGGTCATCATATTGATCTTAACTAAGCATTGTGCTAATGTTATGTTATGTCATGCAAGTCGTGTTATGCATTCTAATAAAATCCTTAATGCATGTTATGAGCGGTGCACACATGGAATATTATGCATCTCATACTACATAATATCACATGTAACGAAAAATTAAAATCTAATGGGCACTCATGTGATGATTGTTATACAGCCCATACTACATAACATTCAGATGTTGCATCCTATGAGGATCCATATACAACCACATATTATTCATCCCATAATACATAATATGCCCTCGTATACTACTTATCATGATTATGAGTGTAGTGTTCATGCTTTAGCCAAGACGTATTGATGACACATTGGTGTGTGTGCTTGCAATGAAACAAGACGACTAACACCTTATTAGAAATAGTCGTTCTACCAATTTGTCAACAAATCTAACTTTGATACCAACTGTCACAACCCGCATTTTCGCAACCTTTTATATATTATCAAAGCATGAGAAAATACGCGCCGTGATGCCATGCCATGCAGCGGATAACTATAGACGCTCAGGAAAGAACCTTCATCTGTTACATTTCATGAAAATCATATATTGTTGTGATGAAAACATAGTATAAGTTAAGGTTTTGATAACCGTGTCCCTCGGTTCAGTGGATCAACTAGTCCAAAAGTAAACATATGCATGTACGCAGTGGAAAATATTTGGTTTTGATCATTTATCGACCTGTGAGTATGAAGACTCAACAACAAGCTTAATGATATGCACATTCTAGATTTAGTATAAGTACAAGGAGCTTTTATATAATTTAAAATAGGGTGAAATCTGATTAAAAAGATGTTATGAGAATGAGATGAGAACGTTGCTCTTTCTATACTTGAAAATAACTAGCATGCAACATAACACAAAACTTTCCCAGAGAGCAAGTAGGTAAAACAATTTAGCAACAAAATAGCATAGCAGTCAGTAATTAGTCTAACATCTACCACAAAACAATATGGGCGTCAACATCCTGACACGAACCCACAGAAGCAACATGTACGCTTGAAAAAAGGAAAACAACGAAACTACTACACTAACTCTAGCTACTGGTTCCAAACCTAAAAACACCAACTATGTTGAAACCAATTTCTCGGTCTCTTGTGGAGCTCGGGGCCCTCACCGAAATGAGGGGCGGCTAGCCCTTACTGATCCCTCAGAGAAGGTAGACCGATGACTAGAAAAATGACTAAGACCTTAGTCGCAGCGAGGAGGTCCCTCCACTAACCCGGAAGATCGTTGAGCGCTTCCCCTCCCAAGCCAAAGCTGAGACTCGGGCACCTTGGAGAGCTCTGGGAATGCTAACCAAAGAAAGCCTGAGGAGAGAGAAGCTGAAGTGAAGTCCCTCTCCAAAGGTTCCCTTGAGGTCTTATTTATAGGTTTTCTAGTTTGGCCTGCAAATAGCAGGATTCCGCCTTTTGGTTTTACTATCCGCACCCCAAATGGGTCTGCTAACAGCCAAACTCCGCTGTTTGGAGAAGCTAAAGGCAGAACACCAAGGGTGAGAGGGTAACTGGGCCCTATCAACCTATGGGCAAGGAACTGCGAGAACCTTACTGGCGAAGCTCTCGCGGGCCTTCCCGCGAGCCCTGCTCGTGGTGCCTCTCCTAGGCGATCACCCTGTGAGGACCTCGCCGGACAATTCTGGCGGTATCTGCCGAGGTCCGATCTCAAGAGCCTTCCTGCGAGACCGCCTCTGGACCTCGTCGAGCTCAACACGCCTTTCGCCGAACGCAGGTCACTTCGTCAAACACGGACGAGGTTGACGGATGCAGAACGCTAAGTTGTTCGCTGTTTGATGAGATGGGCTACTCGTCGACCACTGCTTCCCTGCTGTAACTAGCCGAGCGCTGTCGTAGAATATATTTTGTTCATCGGGCGCTGTCTGACGAATGCTGAGCTTCGTTCGACATTTGTCGAGCGTAGAATGGAGCGAGGTCTGGGTCTCGCGAAGATATCTGCCGAGGTCTGGGTCTCGCGACTCCCCTTGCGAGACCATCCCTTTAGCTTTAATGAGCATAGTACTCTTCGCCGACTTCTAATGATTTCGTCGAACAGGGGTGGGCTCGACGGAGTCAGGTGAGCTCGACGATCACTGGAGAGTTCGTCAAACGCAGTGCTCCTTTCGTCGAACTCCGGAATCTTCCTAAAACGGCCTGCGAGCGTTTATCTCGCTGATCCTTCTCACTCGCCCTTCAGCGAGCCCCCCGAGGGGGAAGGTCTTCAGCACTAAGGCCTCTCTTCCTTATCACCTCCTTCATCCTATTGCCTTCTTGAACCGAGTCTCCTTGCCTGGCGGATATCGGGGTTGTACACAATCCCCGCTCTTCACGAGGATATTTATGCTCGCGAAGAAACATCCAACCCCTGGTATTCGCCAGCCCCTTGATGATTTGTCAGGAATCTTTCGTGAGTCCCACCCCGAGGGCTATAAATATTGTCCCGAGTCCTTAGTGGCGCGCGCCGCCACTTCCTTTCCTTTTCCTTTTCCCCATATTGTAGCTGCGTGGAGATGCCTCTTTCCGAAGAAGTCGAGGCTCGCCTGAGGGCGGTGAGGGCCGGCGGGCTACCCTCCACGACTAGGGTCCCCGCCTGGATGAACCAGCCGCCTCCCGCTCAGTCGCTGAAGAACAAGAAGGCGAAGGCAGTTTGCCGAACCAGGGACGGATCCGTGCTGCTGGACTCCTCCCCGGATAACCATACCTACGAGAAGGTATGAGCTACCCCTCTAGCTTAAGTCAATGAGCTTGCATGTGATTCATGTCTACTTGCAGGATGCACTGCCGAACAAGGACGCTGGCGAGCCTGCTGGTGGCTCTCGCAAAAGTCCGCCGGCGGATACAAATCGTGCTGGGAAAAATGTCGCAGGTACGTCCTTAATCTCGCATGCCAGCTCTCCTTTTGTCAACTATCTGACCTTCATTCCCTTCTTCGTATAGCCTCTCCCCGTGAGCCCCTGGCTCGCCAGGCACTGCGGCCTCCGTCTCCGCCTCCTCCCATCAAAACTATAGATAAGCCAGGGTTCCGACTCCTGACCAGCGAGGAGACCGACGGCTCCGTGCCGCCAAAGGTCCCTCCGACCAACAGCGAAGCCTGACCTCCTGGCCTGGGTAAATCTCTCTATCCTCACTACGGCAACCTCTTCCAGGGCCGCCCTGAGAATCCTCTCCCCCTCTGGGTAAGCGTTCTGACAGCCCCTTGCCCTGCGCGAGCTCAAGCGCGTTATCTGACCTTTCCGTAATACTTCGCAGAGAATAATGAAATTCCTCCTACCGATTCCGAGTTGGGAGACGACGAGATGTCCCCCCTTCCTGACCAAGTGGAAGACTTATTAGGTGATCCGCGAGATCCGGAGATGATGAAACAAAGAGCCGCGGAGTTGCTGAGAAAACATGGTCGGATGCTGATGGACGTTAACATGCAAGCGAGACGGGACAGAGAAGCCGCCAAGGACAAGCATGCCGTTTTGATGGAGGAATGTGCGAGGCTCCGGGCCGCGTGACAACGCGATCATGATGAGAACGTCACGACGCCGGAGGCACATATAGCAAGAATGAGGCATTACGCCTTCCTCATTGACCGGGAGGGCCGTGCGGTCGAGGATTACTATAATTCTAGGGTACCGCCGCATTCCGGGTCGCGAGGTGGGGGTAGGTGGAAATGGTTGCCCCACGACTCTCGCTAACTCTTACGTTGTTGCAAACTTTTATTACTTGTTAATAAGCGCTTTTATTTTAGACGATCTCGCAATGGTCTTCGACTTATATACTAGTTTTATCTCGTCTGATAATAATTAATAATTTTTTATTAGTTCTCGCTCACTGCTAATATGTCCATTTCATTTTCACGATATATTGTCTTCGCGAGGACCCTCTGTCCTCGCTAAATGTATCTCGCGAAAATGTTGCTTGTACTAACCCCGCAGGTCTTTCTCGCCCGCGGCCGTGATGTGATGTTTTGGCTAATCGCGCCCACCGGCGCTTGGGCTTCTTCCTGCCATTTTACTTTTGCTATAACTAGGCGGCCATAACTGAGTCAACCACCGCATTTACTGTTATCCTTCTTCTTCCTCCACTTCAGAGCTCTCGCTCCTTCCCGTTCTCGCTCTACTTTCTTTCTCGCAGGTTATTGAAATGGTCGGCGACGCTAATGAGTCAGAGGGTTGGCGAAAGATCGCCAAGGCTTTCGCCGAGCACAGCTTCTTCCATTGCAATCTGATGGACGAGGAGTACTTCAGCGCGGTCGCGGACTACGTCACCCCCCCCCCGTTCGAGGCATGTTGTCCTAGAGAGAATGACGTGATCAACGCGCCACTTATCGATGAGCTGGCCATCCCCACCGCTCATTTCGCGGTCGGCTTGCGTTTCCCCCTGTGGCCGGAAGTTCGCCAGGTAATAATCGCTCTCGATCGCTTCTTATCCTCTGCGGGTCAAGTCTCGCTCGTTATGTGAACTAATCCTGTTCTTGCTGCTCGCCAGGTGCTCAAGCACTATGGCGTTGTTCCGGGCCAGCTTACCCCCAACGCCATGGCGGTGGTCACAGCCTTCGCTTGCTAGCTTCGCGAGGAGCGCATCGAGTTTAGCCTCCCGGCCTTTCGGAAACTCTTCTTGTTCTGCGCCTACAAGGATGGGACTGCCTACTTCATGGGCTCGGGTCCTAAGGTTGACGAGACCGTCAACAAAGCCCACTTCTGGGCCCAGAAGTTCCTCTTCGTCAAGGGGAACTTCGGTAATATCCCGATCTCGCCAGTCCAGCACGGCGAGACCACCTACCGGCCCACTACCCTCGGAGGACACGACGCCCTCCTCTATCAGTTCTTCTGTAAGAAGAACTTTGAAGTTGTTCATCTTCGCCGCAACCTCGACAAGCTGCTTCCAGTGCTCGCTGGGGAAGGTAAAGATCTCGCTCTATCACTATGACTTTTTCCCCCGTAACTATTTATTGAAATTTCAATCCTTTTATAGGTGAGCGGGATCTTCCCATCCATCCCCCCTACGCGAGCAATCGGAAGACCGACGCCACCCTGGCTCTCGCTGTTGGACATGTGTGTCACATCCCTTTGTTTGAGAATAACAAATCCCATATTGTATTTGATATTGCTTATAGTGTGTTTATAGTGTGCAGGAACTATATGTGCAATACTCCACATGTATAAAGCAGCTTGGAACAATCTTTTGAAAGGAGCAGCATTAACGCCAGCGCTATCGCTAACGCCAGCACTAACGCCAGCGCTATCGCTAACGCCAGGGGCTAGCTCAGTTGGTTCTGTCTCAGTGGTTTCATCTCAGCTTCCGTCTCAGCGGTTAGCCTCGTCTCAGCGGTTTCCTTAGCGCTACCGCCAGCGCTAGAGCTACCGCCTGGCGCTATCTCAAGTTCGTGCACAGCGCCACACCTTCGACGGTTCCGCAACCACTCAACACAACCGCTACCGCCAGCGTTATCGCTATCGCAGGCGCTATCTCAAGTTCGTGCAGAGAGACACGCTGTCGACGGTTTCGCAACCGCTCCACACGAACGCTACCGCAGGCGCTAGGATCTACCGCAGGCGCTATCTCTAAGTTCTAAAAAATGATCCAACTTCGATCATTTTGGCTAATCCATCCCAGAGAGGTTTCTTGTGCCACAATTCCAGTGCTGTTATGCTGCCGAAGATGGATCTCCCAAGAAAAGCTTAAGGAGAATTCTGGAGGAGGGCTACGTCACGCTACATCCGAAGGACGATCGCTTCGACCTCGCTCATACTACAGCGATCCTTCATCCTCATCTCCAGAGATCTCATATAGGGAGTTTTATTATTGTTTTCATTATTTCCATTCCATACTTTTTGTAACCGTTTAGAGAATTTGCCTTGTGTTGGCGACTAGGTCTGGTAGGACTTAGGGGGAAATTTGCCTTGTGTTGGCGACTAGTTCTAAGTGATTAGATCTAGGGGGCTCAAGGCCATATCCGAGGAAGGATTGGCTAGAGCGGCTTGAGGCCGTATCCGGGGAAGGATAGGCTAAAGCCAACCGGTTCGTGGGGATACGAGTCGGTATAGAAAAGGAAAAATTATTTACATATTTGTCGCCTCCGATTTCAAGCGATATTGAAATCAATTTTTGTAAACACCTTTTCATATAATATAATCATTCCTCTAGTTGTGTTTATTTGATTTCTCTCATTTGGCGTAATCTCTATTATATTGTGTTACAAAGCTTTCAATTCAAATCACTTTGTCTAAATTGTTTATCTTAATCTATTTCATCATATAACAATTTAGCACTTGTTTCTAAATCCTAAACTTGCAAATTATGATATTTTCTTCCTTTAGCTAAATTGTAATTTTGTGTTCTAATATTACTTCAAACAATTTAGTAATTTCCATAAAATTCCAAAAAGATTTTTATTCCCTTATTCACCCCCCTCTAAGGGCGTCGTAAGATCCAACAAGTGGTATCAGAGGTAGGTTCTTCCAAATTGGTCTAACAACCGGGAATAATGGCGTCTCATGATCTCGCTTCTACTTGTAAGGGAAATTTTCTTATAAATGAAAAATCTTTAGAACCACCTTTATTTGAAGGTAAAAATTATAATGGGTGGAAAACTCTTATGGAAAAATTTCTTAAATCTTTGGATATTGAAGTATGGAATATTACAATTAAAATGCCCCCAAGTATTTTAAATAAAAATGAAATGTTTTTAAATGCCAAATCTATGACTAGAAAATAAATCTTTAAATGCAAACAATAACGTAGAATCAAATATTGATGTGTTAAATTCTCTTTCATGCTCTTTAGTTGAAATTCCTATTCCTTGTCATAGTTGCAATTTATTAAAAGAAAAATTCAAGGAAATTGAAAAAGGGCTCTTAGTTTCTAAAGAACATAATGAAAAATTGATAGTAGAAAATGATGCTTTAACTTGTAAGTTAATACAATTAAAATCTTTTGTTGAAAAATTTCAAATGTCATGTAATGAATTTCATCATAAGATTTTGAATAGCAAGGATAAATTAACTTACAAAATCATTTCTAAAAAGGACCATTTTCACACATTAAATCAAAAGGAGTTTAGTTTCAAAAAGAATTATGATCCTCACAAAATTCTTAAGAGTCATTATTATAAGTCTCAATATATTTTCAATCATGACTCAAATTTAAAAACTCTTTTTCATGAAAATCAAACTATAAAATATTATCCTTCATATTATAAGAGTATGTCTATAAGAAAGAGTGGAAATGAAAATCATCAAAATAATAATCAATCTCTTAAAACATATTGTAACCCACTTTTCAACAATCACTTCTAAAGAAAGATAATCACTCTTATAAACTTTCAAAGAATCCATATAATAAAATTCATTATGATTATCAACATCAATCTATTTTGAAAAATAATTTGAATAAACATGAATCACAAATGAATTATTTTTCAAACAAATATAATCATATAAAAATGTCACATAATCATAACATGAATTTAAAAGATAAACAACCAAGGTATGAATGGAGACCCTTAATGAAAAATGACACATCAACTTTAATTGAAAGGGTCCATTTATCCTTGTCTCCTAAAAAGCCACCACGATGTATTTGGGTACCCAAAGGAACCATCCCACTTGGTCCCCTTTGGATACCTAAATCTCTTATTCATTAGTATCCTATCATTTGCATGAAGTAGAAACAAATAAAAATGTAATATCACTACTCTACTTCATGATATGCTTATTGTCTCTTTTCTTTTGTTTATTTTATATTTTTTTAAACAAACATGCTATGATCACTTTATATATCATGAATATGACTTTCATATATTAAGCCTAATGTTTATCAAATCAAACTTGAATTAAAATTGAACATTAAGTCATATATATTTTTCAAAGTGATCTATATCTCATCTTTGATTGTACTTTATCCTTTTAAATCCTTTACCCTTAATTGTCTTGAATTATCATTAGAAATTGAATATTGAAATTATTATCAAGACTATTGAAACTATTTTAAAGATTGGATTTAAATGGTTTATTAAAGGGCTTAAACTAAAAATTAAAATGTGCTACATTTTTTTATTCTATATTTGTTTGCTGCATATGATAGCCCTTATAATGAAGAATATTATCTAGAAAAAGTGAAAACAAAAATTCATCT
Source organism: Dactylorhiza incarnata (assembly GCA_033032865.1). Lineage (NCBI taxonomy): Eukaryota > Viridiplantae > Streptophyta > Magnoliopsida > Asparagales > Orchidaceae > Dactylorhiza > Dactylorhiza incarnata. The sequence continues at coordinate 1,127,068 of JAWHQI010000250.1, forward strand.
AAACGCATGTTTAATCTTTCAAAAATGCGAGTTTACAATCAAAACTTCAAACATCCATATCTTTTGATCCGCTCGCCTGATTTTCGCGTTTAATATATTTTCAGAAAGAACACAAAAATCTCCATCCAACGGCAAACTAGGCTTGCTCATTTGAGTTCTTTTGGTACTGTCAACTTGCCCAATTTCAACTGCGTTTTAAAAGCTATCTTAGTTTGCTTGATTTGGAAATTTCTGTGTTTATAGATTTTTCATCACATGCTATCCTTAGTATAATTATTTCATATATTAATTTAGATATTATGTGTGTGATGTGTGTCACCAATGTTTGCATGTAATTTAGACCTTAGAATCATCTTGTATCATTAAGATCAAATCAAAAGTTTAATCATTTCATAAGAGGTCTAAAGAAAATTAATTTGAAAACTTCTCATATTACATGCAACATTATCTCCATTAATCCTATGTAATAACATTGCATTCAAACTCATCATTCTAGCATCACTTCTTGGTCTATGCTTATATATTTATGCTAGGTATAACATGTACAATGTTATTTAAATTTCATGATAACTATGTGATTTGAAATTATAATAGAATACTAAAATTCCAACAAACGCATAGTTTATGGATTAATCATTAGAATATTTATGAATATTGTTTCATGAATCATATATTATCATGCAAAACCAAAGATCAATAAATTCAATTATTGAATGGCATTTTATTTCAAAACTATATATTTGTGATCTTTGTCTTTGATATGATAGCTTGATCATCATTTTCTAGACTTACAATTCAAACATGCTCATTCAAAAGAAAATGACCAATTCATATTGTCATAAGTCTAGAAGAATTAGAATTTACACACATCATGATGATCTAACATATATTCTACACAAAATTCTCTATAATCATAAATCATAATTCACGTTCTATCAAGACATATCTCAAATCAATAATAGGAATTATGAATCTTATGATAAAAATTATGAATAATGTTTTCTTTACATTATTTGATGTATTGATTTGCTTTGCTAGTGATTGCATGTATCACTCATATTTGTAGACTCTAGAATCAATTTTGTAATGAAAGTATAAATCAAACTAAATCATCACTCCATTCTAGATCTATAATTTGAACTTCTATTTTGGAATACATGAAATATTAATATTAATCTTATGACATGACATTAAACCCAAAACTCATCATACTAGCATTGCCACTTATTGAATATTAGTAATTGTGCTAGTAATCTCATATCGTCATCTCATAATAGTAGAAAAACTATACGGCCTTATAACTCATCACATTAAACAAAACCCATAGTTTATAAATCAACCCATAGTTTAAAAGCTTAGGTTGTCCAAAAATTATTCACCTTTGACTTCACATCTCACAATAGCGGGGGAGTAGGATTGGATGCATTAGAGACCTAACCTCTAAGACATGTCTTGTCCTTAACCGGGGAGGGTTCCAGTGGGGCCTTGCGAGGCACTGTGGGAAAGAGTGCTAGGTTGAGTGTTCTTTAGTGTGTGCATATGGGATTAACACCCCAACCTACGGCATGCGTGCAGCTCCTCATGCCCATCCGTCACTAAGTACGGGGCTAGGGTGTAGACATTTAGTCGGGGTAGCCTTTAATCTTAGGACATACTTATATTAGTCACTACACGAACATTTTTATTCACTTATTACTTAAATCATGCAAATTTTGGGTTGTTTAATAAAAAATGTCCTCTTGTGCCTTCATAATTTATCTTTTCATGATTAAATGTTTTTGAAAAACACAAGAATTTGAAAAAGCCAAAGTTTCATGCAAATTTGATCCACCTAGAGATCTCCAAAAATTCTGAAATTTCAGCATGGAACTACTCTAAGGACACTTAATAAATATCAAAAATCAAAAATGTAAAATTCTCAAAAAATCACGTACTATTTGCCGCGCTATCACTAGCGCCGACGCTAGCTTGGGTTTGTGAATTTTCTGATTTTTAAAATTTCTAAATATCCTTAAAAATATGTTAGTTTATATGTACTAATTTGTTTTTGAATTTCTGACATTTATTATTTTCATTTTATTTATATTATGAAAAATCAACTACAAAAGTTCAAAATTCAAAAATACAAAAATATGTTTTTTGTTATTTGTATTTTATTCATATTATGAAAAATCAACTACAAAAGTTTAAAATTCAAAAAATACAAAAATATGTTTTTGTTATTTGTGTTTTATTCATATTATGAAAAAACTACTACAACAATTCAAAATTCAAAAATTACAAAAATAAGTTTTTGTGATTTTCTGTTTATATTTGATTTAAAAATGATAAAACAAAAAAAACTGTATGATCTTTATTGCCAATATCAAGCATGTATGAATTCTATTATTTAGAATTATTTACAATGTTAAAACTTATTCCTTCAAATTACTATGAACATTGTTTTGCTTATCATGCTTTGATATATCTATTTAAAGTGCATCAATTGTATTGAAAAATGTGTAGAACCAAGCTTAGCATGCCTCTAAGTATGAGTAAATGTTTTATGATTGATAATGATACATTTCACTCACTTATTTTGGTAATCAACATGAGTGTCTAAATCTAAAAATGCTTACTTGTGTATTGTATTTGTACAATGAATTAAAACTTGCATAATTTTATTGCCTACACTACATTTGAATTGCACTTATGAAATTTAGAAAAGTGGTTAAGTTAAAAATTGGGTTTGCAAAACAAGTGTATTCGGAGAATGTTGTCTCACAAATATGAACAAAAAAATTATATATATAGACAAATATAACTCCACCAAGCACTACTTGAACCTCCTGATAAGTCTTCATAAGCATTGTGAGGTTGAGCACCTTGGAAAGAATAGTAAAGTGTCTTGTGCAAACCTTGGTTATTACACCACTTTGTTAAAAATTATGTGCATTAAAAGTGTGTGAAAGTAATTTACTTGATATTTATTGTGCACTTTACTTTACATATGTCTTGTATTTTGATGATTTAAATCCATTGTTAACATTGCCCAAAATACACTTATGTGCACATCGTTATCTTTCATAACACTTCTTCTCATGAGTATTGGATTCTAATGCTTTATTTATACTACTCTTTATATAAGAAATGCACTAGATAACCTAGCATGATCTCTACAATGTTTTTGGTATGTCTTGAACTTAAAATTAAGTAACATTGTAATATAATCTCTCTTTGATATGTTCATTTCATGCTTGGTATCTTTATGAAAAACTTTGAGATTTCAAAAAGGTTAAAACATCTTTCAATTTTGAACTAAAACTCACATTTTTATTTATGCTTTTTATGCTTACAAAAGATGTTTCTTATAATCTTCCGCTTGCTTACAACTCTTATCTTTATATTTGAAATCTCTTATATATACTATGCTTAAACTCTTTATCATTATATATATTACAAAAGCTCGATCATGCTTTATCATTTATAAGAAATGCCTCCTTACTACCCTCACCCCACCTTCTTTTGATAATACCAAAAGGGGGAGATTAATTGAAGAAATCTATATAGGAGAAATATAGAAGATTAAGGGGAGACTAATTCATGAAATCTATCATTTAGGGGGAGTAACACATAAATTACATTTATGTAGGGGGAGCATTAAGATAGGGGGAGTATGCACATTATCATGCATATCTTTTACTATAGTTGCACTTTTATCTTGCTTATCTTATCTATAAACACTATTGTTGATTTCTTGCTTAAAGGATTTATTATTATCAAAAGGGGGAGATTGTTAGACATGTGTGTCACATCCCTTTGTTTGAGAATAACAAATCCCATATTGTATTTGATATTGCTTGTAGTGTGTTTATAATGTGCAGGAACTATAAGTGCAATACTCCACAGGTATAAAGCAGCTTGGAACAATCTTTTGAAAGGAGCAGCACTAACGCCAGCGCTATCGCTAACGCAAGCACTAACGCCAGCGCTATCGCTAACTCCAGGAGCTAGTTCAGTTGGTTCCGTCTCAGCGGTTTCATCTCAGCTTCCGTCTCAGCGATTAGCCTCGTCTCAGCGGTTTCCTTAGCGCTACCGCCAGTGCTAGTGCTACCGCCTGGCGCTATCTCAAGTTCGTGCACATCGCCACGCCTTCGAAGGTTCCGCAACCGCTCAACACAACCACTACCTCCAGCGCTATCGCTACCGCAGGCGCTATCTCAAGTTCGTGTAGAGAGACACGTAGCCGACGGTTTCGCAACCGCTCCACACGAACGCTACGGAAGGCGCTAGGAGCTACCGCAGGCGCTATCTCCAAGTTCTATAAAATGAGCCAACTTTGATCATTTTGGTTAATCCATCCCAGAGAGGTTGCTTGTGCCACAATTCCAGTGCTGTTATGCTGCCGAAGATGGATCTCCCACAAAAAGCTTAAGGAGAATTCTGGAGGAGGGCTACGTCACGCTACATCCGAAGGACGATCGCTTCGACCTCGCTCATACTACAGCGATCCTTCATCCTCATCTCCAGAGATCTCATATAGGGAGTTTTATTATTGTTTTCATTATTTCCATTCCATACTTTTTGTAACCGTTTAGAGAATTCGCCTTGTGTTGGAGACTAGGTCTGGGTAGGACTTAGAGGGAAATTCGCCTTGTGTTGGCGACTAGTTCTAGGTGATTAGATCTAGGGGGGCTCAAGGCCATATCCGGGGAAGGATTGGCTAGAGCGGCTTGAGGCCGTATCCGGGGATGGATAGGCTAAAGCCAACCGGTTCGTGGGGATACGAGTCGGTATAGAAAAGGAAAAATTATTTACATATTTGTCGCCTCTGATTTCAAGCGATATTGAAATCAATTTTTGTAAACACCTTTTCATATAATATAATCATGTATCTAGTTGTGTTTACTTGATTTCTCTCATTTGACGTAATCTCTATTATATTGTGTTACAAAGCTTTCAATTCAAATCACTTTGTCTAAATTGTTTATCTTAATCTATTTCATCATATAACAATTTAGCCCTTGTTTCTAAATCCTAAACTTGCAAATTATGATATTTTCTTCCTTTAGCTAAATTGTTATTTTGTGTTCTAATATTACTTCAAACAATTTAGTAATTTCCATAAAATTCCAAAAAGATTTTTATTCCCTTATTCACCCCCCCTCTAAGGGCGCCGTAAGATCCAACACTCGCGACCATGGGGGCGGAGGCTTGCCGAGACGCCGTCGCACCAGGTGAGCCCTCCTCTCGTAAGAGACTAGGGGCTTCTAGCAGCCATGCCCTTCCCTTGAAATCTCCGCCGAAGAAAAAGAGCAAATAGAGCAGGGTCTCGCTCGCCTCCTCAAAGGGGAAGGAGCCTCGCGAGGTCTCTTTCGATGAGTTCGACCTCATCGGCCTCTCCGCGGGAGGTGAGGACGACGATCCCATCCAGGAGGCCGCCAGAACCTCTGCTCCGCCCATCCCTGTCAACCACTACAACTTTGGCCTCTGCTAAAGGCGCCGAGACGAGACCGACGAGCTCTTGGTGAACTGGAAGCCGGAGACGAACCGGGCAGACATCTCCACCATCCTCCCTACCTGGGTGGATAAGGAGACCGTTAGCGGCCACGCTTTCGATTTCTCATTCGTCCTTTATGGACGCGAGGACACGGGGTCTTATAAAGACAAGACTGCGAGAACTCTCGCTTTCGAGAGTGCGAGATCTCAGTTGTGTTCCGTCGAGCTCGCCCATATGACGGGGAGGCGCTGCTTACAGTTAGAGCTTCAGAACGTGGAGCTCGCGAGGGCCTACCAGGGGCTTATTGACGAGAATGCGTAGCTGAAAGAGAAGCTGCTCGCCGCAGAGGGTAGTGTGGTAAGTTACCTAGACCTCGCCACCCTCCTCTCCTTTGGCCATTTCGTTCCTCTAACTTATTTTATTTGCAGGATGCTAAGACCGCCGGAAGAGCCGACGCTCGCGTTCAGGAATTGGAGAGCGAGGTGGCCGGGCTGAAAGCCCTAAACAGCGACCTCACCCGCGTCGTCGTCCCCCCATTCTCCCCACCGTCTGAAGGAAGAACGGCGAGCGCGAGACGAGGAAGTCCGCTTGGATTCTGCTGAGTCAGCCCGCTACATCTTCCAGACGATGAAGGCGGCCGGCCTCCTAGACGCCGACGCGGCCGATATGACCCCGGAGGACATCGTCTCGGAGCTCTTTATCCCGCTTCCGCCAGTGAAGAGCAGCGATGACGAGGAAGGGTCCGCGAGCGATTCATGATGCTTAATAGTTTTTGATTTCCCTTTCTGTTTTGTTTTGGGCTGGCGAGATCGCCGTCTTCTATAATTTAAACTGAAATGCGTGGATGCATATTTTTAGCATTTTATTGTGTTCGCCCTTTCTGCTATGTTGTCTTTTTTGCTGGTATCTCACTCTCGCTTATCTCGATGTTCATTTTTATGTAGGCTATTCCCGCGATGATCGTTCTCGCATCTTACGTTATTGAATAGACAGGCATAGGACCTTTTTGGCTGCTCTAGCCTTTCGTTATTTGCATTAGGATTATTACCCTTTAGGTATGCGTTTTTCTCTAGGTCTCGCGAGGTACTTTTCTTCTCAGTGAGAGCTCGCCTCTTACCCTGTGCCGACGACCTTTCTTCCGAGCACCGGATACCCCGGAGTGCATAGGGTTGATTCTCGTCACTCGCATACTATTGTGCGAAATCTTTCTCCTCACCGAGCGAGAAGGCCGGTCGAGCGAGAAGGATCGGGTCAGCGTCAAAGGCTCGCTAACCTGATGCATTTCATCCTGACCTTATGAAGAACTCATCTCCTTGCCAACTCCCCCAGTGATCAACTTGCACCTCCCATTTTAGTAAGAGCCCGGGAGCGGAATGGACCTGATGCCTTCCAGCATCGACATTTGTTACCTTGCCAATTTCTCCAGAGATCAACCTGAAACCCCCCGTCTAGTGAAAGCCCGGGAGCGGAATCGATCTGGGGCATTCTAGCATAAAAACTTATCAGCTTGCCAGCCTCTCCATAGATCAACCTGAAACCCCCCGTCTAGTGAGAGCCCGGGAGCAGAATCGATCTGGGGCATTCCAACATAAAAACTTGTCACCTTGCCAGCCTCTCCAGAGATCAACCTGAAACCCCTCGTCTAGTGAGAGCCCGCCAACGGAATAGATTTGGGGCATTCAAGCATAAAAACTTGTCACCTTGCCAGCCTCTCCAGAGATCAACCTGAAACCCCGCGTCTAGTGATAGCACGGGAGCGGAATCGATCTGGGGCATTCCAGCATAAAAACTTGTCACCTTGCCAGCCTCTCTAGAGATCAACCTGAAACCCCCCGTCTAGTGAGAGCCTAGGAGCGGAATCGATCTGGGGCATTCCAGCATAAAAACTTGTCACCTTGCCAGCCTCTCCAGAGATCAACCTGAAACCCCCCGTCTAGTGAGAGCCCGAGAGCGGAATTGATCTGGGGCATTCCAGCATAAAAACTTGTCACCTTGCCAGCCTCTCTAGAGATCAACCTAAAACCCCCCGTCTAGTGAGAGCCCGAGAGCGGAATCGATTTGGGGCATTTCAGCATAAAAACTTGTCACCTTGCCAGCCTCTCCAGAGATCAACCTGAAACCCCCCGTCTAGTGAGAGCCCGGGAGCGGAATCGATCTGGGGCATTCCAGCATAAAAACTTATCACCTTGCTTGTCCTCACATAACAGCTATAACTATCAAGTGAAGAAGTAAAATATTCAACTAATATCATAATAAAACTTTCAAGGGTAGAATAGCTTCAGATCATCCCCACTTCTGGCTCGGCTGAGAGGTACCCCTTCCATATCTCGGAGGTGATACCCCCCCCCCCCCCTGACTTGAGCACTTCACTTACAATGTATGGACCTTCCCAATTGGGGTTGAGCTTTCCTACCGCGGCCCCTCTTCCGGCTGCGTCGACCTTCTTCATGACCAGATCCCCTTTCTGAATGTGCTTTACTCAGATGTGCCTGTCAAAATATCAGGCCATTCGTCGCTTGATTTCTTCCTGCCAAATGGTGGCCTGGTCCCAAAGTTCTTCCACCAGGTCCAAGGATAGCCTTTGTTCCTCCTCATTAGCCACTAGCCACTCTTCGTCTCCCTCCCCTGCGGTGATCACCCTGGGGGTCTTTACTTCGAACTCTATGGGAAGGACTGCTTCGGACCCGTGAGAAAGTTTGAATGGGGTCTCTCCGGTGGCGGTGTTGGGAGTAGTCCTTAGTGCCCAGAGAACGGAGGGTAGCTGCTCCACCCAGTTCCCCCGGAGGTTCTCCACCTTTTTCTTTAGTAGTTTGACGATCACTTTGTTTGCCGCCACCACCTGGCCATTGCTTCTCGGGTGGTGAACCGATGCAAACCTTAGGTTGATGCCAAGCTGGGTACAGAAGCTAACAAATTCCTCGCTAGCAAACTGTGGCCCATTGTCTGTCACTATAGCCAATGGGAGGCCATGCCTGCAAATTATTTCCCCCCACACAAAATTCCTCACAACCTGAGATGTTACCTTGGCTAGGGACTTTACTTCCACCCATTTGGAGAAGTAGTCGATAAAGACCAGTAAGAATCTTCTTTGGCCACTAGCTTGAGTGAAAGGGACAACTAGGTCCAACCCCCATATGGCGAAGGGCCAGGGAGCTTTGATGGTCCGAAGTCTTTGGGCTCGGAGGAGTTGGAGTGGAGTATAGAGTTGGCACTTTGAACACCTTCTTGCGAACTCCTCCGCATCTTTGCTGAGGGTGGGCCAGAAGTAGCCTTGCCTCAACACACTCCCCTCCAGGGTTTGGCTCCCGGAATGACTGTCACACTCCCCGGAGTGGATTTCTTCCAGGACACTCGGGACCTCCTCCTCGGAGACACAACGGGCCAGGAGTCCCGAGAGCGTCTTCTTATATAGCCCTCCTACATGCAAGGAGTAATAAGCTGACTTATACCTGAAGAGTCGTCTGTCTATGTCTCCTTCAGGGAACTTCCCCGATGATAGGAAAGTGACGAAAGGATCCATCCATGAGACCCGCTGATCCACCTCCATCAACTCTCCTTCCTCGATGGTGGGTTGGAAGAGCTCTGAAACTGTCCCCCCTGCTCGGGGACTGAATCTGGCCAAGAGGTCTGCGAGGGTGCTCTCTTCCCTTGGCACGTGCTTGATGGAGAAAGTGCGGAAATGCCCGATGACCCCCTTGACCTTTTCTAAGTACCGCAGGAGAGTCGAGTCCTTCGCCTCAAACTCCCCCCTGACTTGGCATGCTACCACCATGGAGTCCGTCGAGACCTCCACATCTTGCACTCCCAGTTCTCGGGCCAGCCGAAGGCCCGCTATCACTGCCTCGTACTTTGCTTGGTTATTGGTAATCGGGAAGTGGATGTTCAGCACTTGTTCGATCTTTGTACCTTGCGGGCTTACTAGGATGATTCCTCCTCCATAGGAGTGCATTCCTGACGCACCATCCACCAACAGCTTTCACACCATTGGGGGAGGCGGTTCATGTTCCCCCACTTCGGATGTGTAGTCAGCCATGAAGTCTGCCACCGCCTGGGCCTTGATTGACGCCCTAGGGACAAACGTAATGTTGAACTCACTCTGCTCCACGGACCACTTTGCCAATCTTCCTGAGTGTTCTACCCCTTCCATGACTTTGCGAAGTGGGTGATCTGTTACCACTTTGATCGAATATGCCTGGAAGTAGGGCCGGAGCCTCCGAGCCGCCACCACCAATGCGAAAGCCAACTTCAACAAGATTGGGTACCAGAGCTCCGCCTTCTTTAGCACTCGGCTGACATAGTAGATAGGGAACTGCTTTCTTCCTTCCTCGCGGATTATACTGAACTTACCGCTTCAAGTCCCACTCCCAGGTATAGGGATAGGTCTTCTCCCGATCTCGGCCCTTGAAGTAGGGGGTTTGGGTGAGTTGCCCTTTCAAAGCCTGAAAAGATTCCTCACACTCCGAGGTCCATTCGAATTTTTTATTGCCCCTTAGCACCTTGAAGAAGGGCGCACACTTCTCTCCTGCCTTGGAGAGGAACCTGCTAAGTCCAGCCAGCTTCCCCGTGAGGCTTTGAACCTCCTTCGGGCTCCTCGGCGACCCCAACTCCATTATCGCCTTGACCTTGTCTGGGATAGGTTCCACCCCTGCCGGGGTGAGCAAGTGGCCTAGGAACTTCCCTCGGCTAGCCCCGAAGACACACTTCAAGGGGTTGAGTTTCATCTTATACTTCCGTAGGGTCCCAAACGTCTCCTCAAGGTCTCGGAGGTGATTCCTAAGGTCCCGGCTCTTTACCATGACATCATCAACATAGACCTCCAAGTTTCTTCCCCTTTGTTCGCGGAAGACCCGATCCATCATCCTTTGATATGTGGCACCTGCATTCTTGAGCCCAAAGGGCATCATCTTATAATAGTAGCATCCATCCCCCGTGATGAAGGAGACATCTTTGATTTCCGGGGGGTGCATGCGGTTTTGATGATAACCTGAAAAAGCATCTAAGAAAGACATTACAGAGAAACCAACGGCTGAGTCAACCAGCGCGTCGATTCTAGGCAGGGGTAGCAATCTTTCGGGCATGATTTATTAAGAAGTGAAAAGTCGATACACATGCACCACTTACCTCCCCCCTTTTTTACCATGACTACATTGGACACCCAGCCTGGATACTGGATCTCTGACACAAAACCTGCTTGTATGAGCTTTTTCACCTCCTCGCGGATTGGTCCCTCTAGCTTGTCCGTCGTGGCCCTCTTCTTTTGGCGGATGGGGCGGGTGCCGGAGTCGAGGTTGAGGCGGTGGCAAGCCACATCCGCATCGATCCTGGGCATCTCCGCGGCGCTCCAAGCGAAGACATCCACATTCTTCTGCACGCAGGCTAGGATCTCAGCGTGCTCCTCCGAACTGAGCTCCCTGCTGACTCGGACCTTCTCCACCACACCAAGCCGACTGGTGACCTCAAGCTACACGATCTCATCCACGGCCTCCATCCTAGATTGCTCTCCCCAAGCACTTTCCTTCTCTCCGCCGCAAGCGAGCGCTTGTGCTCCTTCCTCCGTCTCTTCCTCCTCTACCATCATCAACTCCTCCACTCCTCCTTCCTGGGTACCCTCTTCTTTCTCCTCTTCTTCCACCCTCTCCTCTTCTTCTTCCTCGCCTCTGGCCTCTGTCGCTTCCTCCATCACTTTGTCCCACTCCTCTGCTTCTCCCATCCAGGCTATGGTGTTGACAGCCTTCACATAGCACTGTCTCGCATCTTTGGGGTCTCCCTGGACCCAGACCTGGATTCCACCCATGCTGATCGTGAGGCACTGGTGGAAAGTGGAAGGGACGCATCGAAACGCGCTGATGAGAGGCCGTCCGAAGATGGCGCTGTAGCTGCTTGGGTCATCTATTATCATGAAGCGGCAGTTCTAGGACTGTCCTCTGAGGGTCACATGGAGCCCCACTCCACCCTCTACTTCCTTCCTTTCTCCCGAAAAACCAAATAGGGGACCATCCGAGGCCAACACCCTCCGGGCCTCCACCTTCATCTCGTCAAATGTCTTCTTGAAGACGACGTTGACCGGACTCCCGTTATCTACTAAAATCTGTGAGATGGTGAAGTTCTCGATGGCGGTCTGGATGACCAGCGCATCGCAAAATGGATCTTCATGTCCTGGCATGTCCTTCTGGGAGAAAGTAATTTTCTCCGCCGGGGGTGGAGCAGTGGATGTTGAGGCCACGCTCCGCCGATAGATGGTATGGAGGCTAGCCTTGCGGGTTGCCTTGATGAATTGTAAATTTTACATATTTTTAGTATAGTTTTTAGCATAATTTTGGGTAGTTTTGTACATGTTTCATATAAATTCTTGAAATAATCTCTTGTTTTATTTATGTATATAGCTATTCATCATTTTTAAAAAAAAACTTGAGTTATTTAAGTATGAAACATTTTGTAAATATATGTAAAAATAATATATATATATAATAAATATAGTAGTATTATATAATAAATAACATAGTAATAATAATGTATATATTATAAATATAATGAAATATATTTGTATATAAATAATAATAAGTATACATATATAATAATAATTAATAGTATATAAAGTATAAATAATAATAATATATAAAGATATATATAAATAAATATTTGCAGAATTCCTTCTGTTTGACGAACTCAGCCCGAGCTGAGTTCGTCGATCTCTCCGCTCCCTGTGTTCGTTGACCTCTCCCCCTCCGTGCTCGCAGATCGACTAAACTATATATATATATTATATCAAACATTTTATAATTTCTGCCGCCGTTCGACTAAATCCCTCCGTTTGACTAAAACAAGGCGTTCTACGAACTTAGCCCGCTGAGACTAGGCGTTCGACTAACTAATTCTATATATATCTATATATATATATTATATCAACTATATATATATATATCTGTCTGCAGGTGTTCGACGAACTCCCAGATCGACTTTCGTCGAGCTCTCTCCCCAAGCTTCGTTCGACGAATTACCGCTAGCTCTTCCTTCCAGCAAGCTGTCCCGCCACCTCTCTCCTTCTAGAATCTGCCAGCTGCTACCCGCACCCCATAGTGTTCAAGTCAATCTAGCCAACTTCAGTCAAACAGCCAGCTGCTGTTTTCTTTTTCCTTTTTTTGCTAAATGCAGCCCCACTTTTGCCTATAAATAGAAGGGGTTGGCTGTTGTTTTGTGGGTTCACAAATTTTGATTAATTTTGGGATTTGTGTTCCAATTTTGTCCTTTTTTGTGTTTTTATTTTTCTCTCTTTGTTTCCCTCTGTCTCCTCTCTAGGGTTCACAAATTCCAAACCTTGTAGGGGGTTTGTGTTCCACCTTTTGTATTTTTTTGTGTTTTATTTCTCTCTCCTTGTTTCCCTTTGTCTCCCTCCTTTGTAATATTTACTTTTGTTTAAATAAAATAGATAAGTTTTTACTCTTGTTCAAGTTAAAGTTCTTAATTGTTCTTCTTGTTCATCATGTTCTTGTTTTTCTTTTTCTTAATTTTTGTTGTGTGTGTGAGTGTATGAGATTAGTTTTTCTTCTTTTATTTTAATTTTCTTAATTTTTGTTGTGTGTGTGTGTATGAGATTAGTTTTTATGCTTTCATAGATTAGTTTTTATGCTTTCATAATTTAGTTTTTATGTTTTCATAATTTAGATTTTCATGCTTTCATAAACTTAGCTTTTCATGCTTTCGTAAACTAGGTTTTATTGCTTTCTTTAAAGCTTTCATAATTAGATTTTCTGCTTTTTTACAGCTTTCATAACTTAGCTTTTTTGTCTTTTCTATCGCTTTTCTTGGTTTTTGCTAAACGCACACCAAGCCCGCGATTGTTATCATTTTTGTTTTTAATTATTGCAAACACTCACTTATTTTTAATATCCGATAAAACAATAGCTGTAGCACGAAGTAACAATACTCGACGGGGCCCAGGACTAAATACGACCTTGATATGATTTTTTATCATATATACTACACGCGATAGGTGCGCTTGCCTCCTACGCCGTTTATTTTCTTATCAAGTTTTTGGCGCCGTTGCCGGGGAAATATTTTACGGCGTAGGAGGCAAGCGCACCTATCGCGTGTAGTATATACGATTTAGAAAAATCATATCAAGGTCGTATTTAGTCCTGGGTCCCGTCGAGTATTGTTACTTCGAGCTACGGCTATTGTTTTATCGAATATTAAAAATAAGTGAGTGTTTGCAATAATTAAAAACAAAAATGATAACAATCGCGGGCTTGGTGTGCGTTTAGCAAAAACCAAGAAAAGCGATAGAAAAGACAAAACAGACGCACTAAATGAAAAACTCACGCACTCTACGGGAATTTAAATGACTGAAAGTAAAGGACAGAAATTAAAGGAATGCAATCTCTACCCGAACGGGTAGAGGGGAAGTAAAGGCGTGAGCAAGTTCTACCCAAACGGGTAGACGGGAAATAAATGCAGTGCAAGTTCTACCCAAACGGGTAGACGGGAAATAAATGTAGTGCAAGTTCTACCCAAACGGGTAGACGGGAAATAAATGCATGACGATAAACTAAAACTAAGCTATTAAACGAAATAACGAAAACATAAACAACGAAAACACGAATAATAAAAACTTAAAGTGAAAATACAAAAACAAAGAAAGCATTACGAGGGAAAAATGCTCACTTTGAAGCGATTTTAAACGCAACCCGAATATCCCATTCTAAACTACCGCGTCAAGGAAGAAAAGAACGAAAAATTATGACGACGCATAAATTCGAATCTAAGCGAAAAAACCGATGTTATGGCGACAAATAAATCTAGCTAAAGAAAGATAAATTGCAAAATTGAAGTGCAGATATGAAACTAAGTTTAAGAATTGAAATACGGTGCAGAAATAAAGCTAAGTTAGAAATTGAAATTGCATTGCAGAAATGAAATTGCAGAATTGAAATTACGCTACGAATGAAAAAATGCACGAAATAAAAACTAAATTTATTTATTGCCATAATAACGGGGTTACACGAAATAAAATTACAAAAACAAAAATAAAAACATTTAATTACAACATTTATAAAAACATTACAAAAAAGAAAATACAAAAAAAAAACTTAATTAATTACATAAAAAGAAAATACAAAAACTATGGTGGAGAAATATTGTGGAAGATCACCCCAAAATGGGCAATCCAAGAGGAGGGATTAGTGAGGGGGAGGGGCTCTATTTATAGGCAAAATTTTCAAATTACACGCCCTCGGACACGGGCGTGTCTGAGGGCGTGTAATTTGAAAATTTTGCCTATAAATAGAGCCCCTCCCCCTCACTAATCCCTCCTCTTGGATTGCCCATTTTGGGGTGATCTTCCACAATATTTCTCCACCATAGTTTTTGTATTTTCTTTTTATGTTTTTTTATGTAATTAATTAAGTTTTTTTTTGTATTTTCTTTTTTATAATGTTTTTATAAATGTTGTAATTAAATGTTTTTATTTTGTTTTTGTAATTTTATTTCGTGTAACCCCATTATTATGGCAATAAATAAATTTAGTTTTTATTTCGTGCATTTTTTCATTCGTAGCGTAATTTCAATTCTGCAATTTCATTTCTGCACTACAATTTCAATTTCTAACTTAGCTTTATTTCTGCACCGTATTTCAATTTCTAAACTTAGTTTCATATCCGCACTTCAATTTTGCAATTTATCTTTCTTTAGCTAGATTTATTTGTCGCCATAACATCGGTTTTTTCGCTTAGATTCGAATTTATGCGTCGTCATAATTTTTCGTTCTTTTCTTCCTTGACGCGGTAGTTTAGAATGGGATATTCGGGTTGCATTTAAAATCGTTTCAAAGTGAGCATTTTTCCCTCGTAATGCTTTCTTTGTTTTTGTATTTTCACTTTAAGTTTTAATTATTCGTGTTTTCGTTGTTTATGTTTTCGTTATATCGTTTAATAGCTTAGTTTTAGTTTATCGTCATGCATTTATTTCCCGTCTACCCGTTTGGGTAGAACTTGCACTGCATTTATTTCCCGTCTACCCGTTTGGGTAGAACTTGCACTGCATTTATTTCCCGTCTACCCGTTTGGGTAGAACTGGCTCACGCATTTACTTCCCCTCTACCCGTTCGGGTAGAGATTGCATTCCTTTAATTTCTATCCTTTAATTTCAGTCATTTAAATTCGCGTAGAGTGCGTGAGTTTTTCATTTAGTGCGTCTTTTTTGTCTTTTCTATCGCTTTTCTTGGTTTTTGCTAAACGCACACCAAGCCCGCGATTGTTATCATTTTTGTTTTTAATTATTGCAAACACTCACTTATTTTTAATATTCGATAAAACAATAGTCGTAGCTCGAAGTAACAATACTCGACGGTACCCAGGACTAAATACGACCTTGATATGATTTTTCTAAATCGTATATACTACATGCGATAGGTGCGCTTGCCTCCTACGCTGTAAAATATTTTCTTATCAAGTTTTTGGCGCCGTTGCCGGGGAGTTTCATCGATATTGCGAAAAAAGTACACACTATTTATTTTATCATCTTTAAAAAAAATTAAAAAATTAAAAAACCCCAAAAAACCCAAAAATATATGTTTTCTCTTTTTCTTAAGCTCTAGTTTGTAAATATAAAAAAATTAAAAACCAAAAAAATGATGAAATATTCTTATAAAAAATCCAAAAAAATATTTGTTCTTCTTTTTTTCTTTTTGTTTTTTTATTAAGTTGCTTTTATTTTTATTAAGTTTTAATTTTGTATATAAATATACATATAAGAAAACTCAAAAAATGATAGGATTTCTATTTGTTTTTCATTAAGTTTTTTTAAATGCGTATTTGAAAACATATTATTTCAAATTTCAAAATGAAAAAAATAATGAAAGACTTTAAAACCAAAATCAAAATGAATTCTAGGAATTTTAAGATAGGACAATAGATCGTTTTCTCGAAGTAGGATTACTCGACAGACCCGAAAGGGGATTTTTGTCGATATTTTGAAAAGAGGAAACCCCGTTGCTTTTACCTTATTATTTCTACGTTTTCTTCTTTACTTTTCATTTTAAAGATTTTCTTTATTAATTTTGTTTTTTTCTTATGTTTTAATATAAATTTGAATATGCTTATTTCAAAAATGATCAAAATACATTTAGAAAACTCCAAAAAAAATATATGTGGTTTTACTTTATATATATATTTCATTCTTTTTGTGATATAAAAAAAACCAAAAATCATAAATGTTCTTTTCACTTTGTCTTTCTCTTTCTTGTTCTTATTATTTTTGTTCTTTTTTAGTATCATTATGTATATAAATGTACATATAAGAAAAATCCAAAAAAATTAATATAATTATGTATCGTTCTTTTTGTAAATATCTTTTTCCTTTTTTTTTCTTTCTTTCTTATTTTTATTTTTAGGTTTTATATATGAAAATTATATATGTAAATATTTGGCTAAATTTTGAAAAATCAAAAAAACTGATGATGGAAAAACTAAAAAAATCCCACAAAAAAATTAATTAAGTATTTTTGGCTTTCTTATTTTTTCTTTTTTTTCATCTTTCATTTTTTCTTGCTTTTCTTTTTGTTAAGTGTTTATATATATTCTTATCATATTAAAAATCCAAAAAATGATGAAAATATTGATTTGAAAAATCCAAAAAAATATATGTTTTGTTTTCTTTCTTTGTTTTTTTTATCTTTCTTAAGTTTTATTACTTATTAAGTTTTATTTTGTATGTAAATATGCATAAAAAATGATGATATGATTTCTATTTTATTTTCATTAAAATTATATATGCATATTTAAACAAAACAAAATAATACTCTAATTAAAATGATAAAATAATGGAAAATTTTGAAACTTAAATCAAAAAGAATTTTTGGAATTTTTGAGATAGAATAATAGGTAGTTTTCTCGAAGTAGGATTACTCGACAGACCCGAAAGGGGATTTTTGTCGATATTTTGAAAAGGGGAAACCCTATTACTTTTATCCTTTCATTTCACCACTTCTTCTTTGTTTTTTTATTTTAAAGTTTCTCTTTATTTTTCTTATTTTATTAAGTATAAAGGTTTTTATATATATGCATATTTTAATAACGATGAAAATATGTGTTAGAAAGATCTCCCAAAAAAATATATATATATATATAGTTTGCTTTATGTATATATGTTTTATTTTTTTGTAACTAAGAAAAATTGGAAAAACAAATAAAAAATATATATATATATGTATATGATTTTAATCATTCTTACCTCCCCCCCTCCTTCTTTGTAAATAACCTTTATTATTATGTTTTAACATCTTTTGCAGGTAATTATTCCGGTCATCCCGTCTCCAAAATAGGGGCGTGCTTTTTCCCCCCTTGTATTTTCTTTTTCCTCTTTTTCATGCTTTTGTACATATATAGAATTGTTCCTCACACTTACTTCAACATTGAGGACAATGTTGATTTTAAGTATGGGCGCATGGTATGCTATTTTCCCCCTTTGTAAACATTGTCCCCCATTTTTACTTAGAAAAAACCAAAAAATGACAAAATAAATAAAATAGCAAATTTGTTACAACATAAAAAATTATTTGTTATAACATAACAAAATTTGTTATGACATAATAAATTATGTTGCAACATCTTTGTCCCTCTTTTCATTTCTCTTTTCTTTTTGTAAAAATTTAATATGCAAATAGGAAATCAAATGAAAATCCCAAAAAAATCATTAATTAACTTAGAAAAAACAAACAAAAATGTTAAATATAAATGTATTATGTTTATGTCTTTTATTTGTATATAAATAAACCTTATTTATATAATAAATCAAAATCCAAAAAAATGGTGAAAAGTTTTACTAAAAAATTTTGTTATAACAAAATTCACAAAAAATTTGTCATAACATACAAAAAAATATATATGTCTTTCTCTTTGTTTTTCTTTCTTTTCCCTTTTTTTTAGTATTAATGTAAATATATATGTATTTACATATGTATTTTGTTATAAATCAAAATCCAAAAAAATGATGAAAAATCTACTTAAAAATTTGTTATAACAAAATTCATTTTGTCATAACACCAAAAATGTTTTTCCTTCTCTTTTTTCTTTTCTTTTCCTTTTTTTATTAATGTACATATTTTTAACAAAATAAAAAAAATCCAAAAATATATGATGAAAAAAAAATTTTTTTAGAAAAAAATCAAAAAAATATTTTGTATGTATTTTTGCTTTTCTTAATTTTCTTCTTTCTTTTTGTTACTTTGTTTTTATTAAGTATTTATATATGTATTTTGTTATAAAAAATCAAAAATCAAAAATATCATATCTTAAAAACTCCCAAAAAAAATGATGAAAAAACTTATCAAAAAAATAAAAAAAAAAGAATAAAACCCCTACTTAGCTTTTTGTTACATCTAAGGCTAGGTTAGGTTTATCTTTAAGCGTTTTTCATTATTTTTGATTTACTAAATCAATTTTATTTATTTCATAGTTTGAAAAATTTAAATTTTTGGAATTTTAGTAGTAAAAAAATATTTTGTGATTTTAATTTAATTTGAGAACAAAATTTTTAGCACTACCTCGAGTTAACCCTAAATAGATTCGCTTTTGTATTATATTGGCAAACCTTTTTTAGATTCAATTATTCTAACTCGAAACTTGTGAAACTTTAGGAATATTCTAATCTACTAAATTTTGCTCTCAAAACCTTTTTTATTATTATTCTAGTTTTTCTTTTGAAACCCCCCTTGTAAACACCCCTTTAGCTTGGCATAAAAAAGTAAAAGAAGTTTTAAAAGAAATCCTTTGTCAATGGGAATAAAAAGATTCCGTAAACACAGGCACCCAATATTGTTAAAAGAAATCCCGTGTCAATGGGAAGAAAAAAAATAAAATTCCGTAAACACGGGCATTGGGTTAAGTTTAGAAAAGATTTCAATTATCCCCCGTAAACCAACGCTGGGAACCAAAAGTAAACCACCAAAAAGGTGGGGTGAGAGGATTAAATCCATCACCCCTAATCCAAGCACTCTTCTTTTTGCCAAGGCTACCTTTTTTCCCCTACCCCTTAGCCAATAAAATTGTACCTAGATTTTAATTTAAAAAAGTTTGAGAGAGCATAATTAGTAGGCTTTATTTATTCTTAAAAAACTTTCTTAAGAAAGTTAAAGTTTATATAATTCTACTCTAATTAAAGGCGCCAAAGACTGCAATATTCGACGCTATTTAGCTAACTTTAGAAGTCTCGCTAAAATTTTTTCGCTCTTTTTAAATCATCTTCATAATTTAGGACTTACCTCTTTAAATCTCCTAAATTTATTTAGATCTTACTTTTGATTTAATAAAAACTTTAGTAAATTAGAAATTTTATTAACGTCTTATAGGTATCCCTTACTTTTGCTCTGGAATAGCAAAAGCTTAAGTATGGGGGTATTTGATGAATTGTAAATTTTACATATTTTTAGTATAGTTTTTAGCATAATTTTGGGTAGTTTTGTACATGTTTCATATAAATTCTTGAAATAATCTCTTGTTTTATTTATGTATATAGCTATTCATCATTTTTAAAAAAAAACTTGAGTTATTTAAGTATGAAACATTTTGTAAATATATGTAAAAATAATATATATATATATATATAATAAATATTGTAGTATTATATAATAAATAACATAGTAATAATAATGTATATATTATAAATATAATGAAATATATATGTATATAAATAATAATAAGTATACATATATAATAATAATTAATAGTATATAAAGTATAAATAATAATAATATATAACTATATATATAAATAAATATTTGCAGAATTCCTCCCGTTTGACGAACTCAGCCCGAGCTGAGTTCGTCGATCTCTCCGCTCCCTGAGTTCGTTGACCTCTCCCCATCCGTGCTCGCAGTTCGACTAAACTATATATATATATATTATATCAAACATTTTATAATTTCTGCCGCCGTTCGACTAAATCCCGCCGTTTGACTAAAACAAGGCGTTCGACGAACTTAGCCCGCTGAGACTAGGCGTTCGACTAAATAATTTTATATATATCTATATATATTATATCAACTATATATATATATATCTGTCTGCAGGTGTTCGACGAACTCCCAGATCGACTTTCGTCGAGCTCTCTCCCCAAGCTTCGTTCGACGAATTACCGCTAGCTCTTCCTTCCAGCAAGCTGTCCTGCCACCTCTCTCCTTCTAGAATCTTCCAGCTGCTACCCGCACCCCATAATGTTCAAGTCAATCTAGCAAACTTCAGTCAAACAGCCAGCTGCTGTTTTCTTTTTTCCTTTTTTTGCTAAATGCAGCCCCACTTTTGCCTATAAATAGAAGGGGTTGGCTGTTGTTTTGTGGGTTCACAAATTTTGATTAATTTTGGGATTTGTGTTCCAATTTTGTCCTTTTTTTGTTTTTATTTTTCTCTCTTTGTTTCCCTCTGTCTCCTCTCTAGGGTTCACAAATTCCAAACCTTGTAGGGGGTTTGTGTTCCACCTTTTGTATTTTTTTTTGTGTTTTATTTCTCTCTCCTTGTTTCCCTTTGTCTCCCTCCTTTGTAATATTTACTTTTGTTTAACTAAAATAGATAAGTTTTTACTCTTGTTCAAGTTAAAGTTCTTAATTGTTCTTCCTGTTCTTCCTGTTCATCATGTTCTTGTTTTTCTTTTTCTTAATTTTTGTTGTGTGTGTGAGTGTATGAGATTAGTTTTTCTTCTTTTATTTTAATTTTCTCAATTTTTGTTGTGTGTGTGTGTGTATGAGATTAGTTTTTATGCTTTCATAGATTAGTTTTTATGCTTTCATAATTTAGTTTTTATGTTTTCATAATTTAGATTTTCATGCTTTCATAAACTTAGCTTTTCATGCTTTCGTAAACTAGATTTTATTGCTTTCTTTAAAGCTTTCATAATTAGATTTTCTGCTTATTTACAACTTTCATAACTTAGCTTTTTTGTCTTTTCTATCGCTTTTCTTGGTTTTTGCTAAACGCACACCAAGCCCGCGATTGTTATCATTTTTGTTTTTAATTATTGCAAACACTCACTTATTTTTAATATCCGATAAAACAATAGCTGTAGCACGAAGTAACAATACTCGACGGGACCCAGGACTAAATACGACCTTGATATGATTTTTTATCATATATACTACACGCGATAGGTGCGCTTGCCTCCTACGCCGTTTATTTTCTTATCATGCCTCCACCCCTACCCCCCATGGATCACCCCGATCCCTCCTCTACTCCCACATCAACTCTGTCTTCACACCTTTCTTCCTCCTCCCCTCGAGGCTTGACCTCCTCGATTCTCACCTATTGTTGTTGCCTCAGCGCGGGCACTCGGCCCCTTTTTGTTTCCAGGAACTCTGGGCCGGTGGCCGTCGCGTGACCTTCCTCATCGTGGAAGTCACAATACGGCAACGTCACCTCCCCTGTTTCACCTTCCGCCATCCTATTCATCCTCCTTCTCCCTGCCCCTGTTTCTTCTCTAGCCTCTTCTCTTCTTCCTCTTCCTCCTCTTCCCCTCCTAATCGTCATGGCTTGCGGAGGTGGGGGAGGCAATTGCATCGGACCCTGCCTCCACCTAAACTGGCGGGGTCTTCCTTGTCCTCCATGGAAGTTACCCCTTCCCGGTCCGTAACCCCTACCCTGACCCTGCATTCCTTCGGCACGCTGCTTCCACTCCCCCTCAGGGTCCCTGGGCTCTTCCCTTCTCCTTACTTCTTGCTGTCTGACCTCTGGCTCACTGAGCTTTGCTAGCCTCTTGGTGAGCTCCGGGTTGGCCTCCTCACTCTCAATCTCCTCTGCCACCCTCTCCATCAACTCCTCGTAGGAGACGGGGGCTTTCCTCTTTAGAGCCATTTTGAAGAAACTTTCCCTCAGCCCGACCGTGAAGGCGAGCTGGAGTGCAAACCTAGCCATCTCCTGAGTGAGCAGCACCTCTTCCTGGAACCAATCCGCGTAGCGAGCCAATGACTCCTTCGGCTCCTGCTTCACTTTGAAGAGAGACTCGGCGTCCTTCTTCCTTTTCTTTGAAGTTGAGAATCGCAACAATAAACTCCGGCGCAAATCCTCGAAAGCGTAGATCGACCCTGTAGGGAGTTGATGGAACCAGTCCCTGGCCTTTTCTTTAAGAGTGACGGCGAAGAGCTGACATTTGAAAGCATCATACATTGTCCTGATGGAGACCGAGTCCTCAAAATACTGGAGATGTTGGATGGGGTCATCCCTGCCGTTGTAGTACACCCTGTCCCACTCTCTGAACCCTGCCGGGACAGGTGCAGAAAGTACCAACTCGCAGAAGGGACTTCCCCCTTCTACTACCCTTTCTCGCTCCACACGACCCCTAAGCTCTCTCGCCAGACTCGGGCTCGCGGGGACGGTGCTCGCGAGAATGGTATTTCCCTGGACCACTCCCACAGTCGCCAGGTCCTCCGGGCGCGCGCTCGCCTGCGCCGCGCTCGTCGGCACAGTGTTCACCGACACGGAGCTCGCCGACACGGAACTCGCCGGGCTGGCGAACAGCACTCGCCCCACTAAGTCTTGAACTGAACTTCCTGCGACTTCCTTTCCGGCCCTCCCCCCCGGGGCGTTCTCGCCAACCGCTGATGGGGGAAGGGTAGCCTGAGGTGTTGGGGTCGCGAACTCACTTCGCAGCGCCGCGACCGTGAGCCCAAAAATGTCAAGCACCTCCCTCCTGAAATCTGTGAACATCCTCGGCGTCACCACCTGCGGTGACTCGTTGAACCCCTCGCCTTGATCCTCGCCTCCTCTCATATCTGCTCCTTGGAACTTTCTTGGACCAACCGCACTCCGCGCTCACCGCACTCCGCGCTCACCGCACCAAAATGTTGAAAACGATTTCTCGGTCTCTTGTGGAGCTCGAGGACCTCACCGAAATGAGTAGCGGCTAGCCCTTACTGATCCCTCGGAGAAGGTAGACTGAAGACTAGAAAAATGACTAAGACCTTAGTCGCAGCGAGGAGGTCCCTCCACTAACCCGGAAGATCGTTGAGCGCTTCCCCTCCCAAGCCAAAGATGAGACTCGGGCACCTTGGAGAGCTCTGGGAATGCTAACCAAAGAAAGCCTAAGGAGAGAGAAGCTGAAGTGAAGTCCCTCTCCAAAGGTGCCCTTGAGGTCTTATTTATAAGTTTTCTAGTTTGGCCTACAAATAGCAGGATTCCGCCTTTTGGTTTTACTATCCGCACACTAAATGGGTCTGTTAACAGCCAAAATCCGCTGTTTGGAGAAGCTAAAGGCAGACCACCAAGGGTGAGAGGGTAACTGGGCCCTATCAACCTATGGGCAAGGAATTGCGAGAACCTTACTGGCGAAGCTCTCGCGGGCCTTCCCGCGAGCCCTGCTCGTGGTGCCTCTCCTAGGCGATCACCCTGCGAGGACCTCACCAGCCAATTCTGGCGGTATTTGCCGTGGTCCGATCTCAAGAGCCTTCCTGCGAGACCGCCTCTGAACCTCATCGAGCTCAACATGCCTTTCGCCGAACGCAGGTCACTTCGCCGAACACGGACGAGGTTTACGGATGCCGAACGCTAAGTTGTTCGCTGTTTGCTGAGATGGGAGACTCGTCGACCACTGCTTCCCTGTTAAACTAGCCGAGCGCTGCCATAGAATATATTTTGTTCGTCGGGCGCCGTCCGATGAATGCTGAGCTCCGTTCGACATTTGTCGAGCGTAGAATGGAGCGAGGTCTAGGTCTCGCGAAGATATCTGCCGAGGTCTGGGTCTCGCGACTCCCCTTGCGAGACCGTCCCTTTGGCTTTAATGAGCATAGAACTCTTCGCCGACTTCTGATGATTTTGTCGAACAAGGGTGGGCTCGACGGAGTCAGGTGAGCTCGGCGATCACTGGAGAGTTCGTCGAACGCAGTGCTCCTTTCGTCGAACTCCGGAATCTTCCTGAAATGGCCTGCGAGCGTTTATCTCGCCGATCCTTCTCGCTCGCCCTTCAGCGAGCCCTCCGAGGGGGAAGGTCTTCGGCACTAAGGCCTCTCTTCCTTATCACCTCCTTCATCCTATTACCTTCTTGAACCGAGTCTCCTTGCCTGGCGGATATCGGGGTTGTACAAACTATAGTTGCTCAGACCGCTATTGCTCCGAGCCTGAGACATTCAAAAGAAAGGAATGCCTCAGCAAGAATGCACAAGTGGCAAAAAAGATAAAAATAAAATAATCAACGAGTTAAGATAGTTACCAACCCAAAACAGGCTAGCTGAAAGAAAAATCTCAACATCCCAACCACAATACCAAAAGTAAGAAGGAAACCATATTAGGTTAGATGCTAAAACTTGCACTATGTGCGATAATGTTCTATGCTTAGCTAATACTATGCATATAAAATTATAATCAAATAAAAGAGACTGATCAACTCAAACACGTTAATCATTAACCCTAGTAAGAAAAAAGCGGCACTAAGGTGGCGGCCACTTTGTCCATTTCAATCATCAGACCAAATGCCTCAAAAAAAGGCACTGTGGTGGTGCCACATTGTCCAACACAACCCAACAATCAATAAAACACCAGGCATAGTGATTCATAAACAGGCATGGAGGTGGTGGTCCTTTATCCACTGCCAACCTACAGGCCCAAAAGTAATAACACCAATATGAATATAACCTGAAGAATTCCCAATACTTAATAAGGGAAGAAAGTCTAGAAATCTCTAAGTGAAAACAATCCTACTCGACGAATTTGGCCTTAAGCTCACTCGACGAATTACACTCGACTTCACGAAAGGTCTCGATGAATTACACATAACTACACGAGATGTCTCGACGAATTTCACATAACTACACGACTACACTCGACGAATTAACCTAACCTCATACAACTACTCGACGAATTCGACGAAACCACTCGACGAATTTGTCTTGTCTTCACTGAATCAATCTACAAAATTAACTTAGCCTCACAAATTCAATCGATGAATTTTAACTTAGGGATGGAAATCCTAAAAGAAAAAAATCAACATCACTAATTACCAAGGTAAAGAGGATAAGAAAGGAGAAGGAATTTGGAGAAAACATGCCAAGGGGGAAATAAAGCAAACCACCACTTGCCTTAACAAAAATCACCGAATCTCGGCCTCTCAAGCCCTCCACTCCAAGGATCTGCTCACACTCGGGCTAGGCGTGAAGAATCTACGAAGATTTGGACAAAAAATGAAATTAGGGTCGCTAACCCAAGCGCTAAGAATCCACAAAAATCAAAATACTCACCGCCAAAGTATAGATCTCGGCGAGAGCTTTCCGGATCTATGCTCCGACGAAGATTTTGTGAACCAGAACTCCCACGGCGGCGATCAGAAGGCTAACGATCAAGAAAACTCTCCGCTCTAACTCTCGTGCATGGTTCGGTCCGTCTTGGCGAGGGAGAAGGGTTATATTTATATATAAAATAATAATAATAGTTACTATAATTATAAACGAGAGATGGGGGATTCGTCGAGTGAACCAAGGGATTTCAACAAATTGCTTTTATATAATATTCTAATAATAAAAATTAGACAATTCACTGAGAGCTCTCGTGGGATTTTAACGAAAAAATATAGATATTTAGAATATTAGTAGTAATAATAATAATAGTAATTATAATAATTTAAATATTATATTATTACGAAGGGATAAACGCACGCTAATTCCAACGAAAATTGCACCGAAGGCGAATGCCGACGCTACGAATCTAACGGTGAAGTCAAAACCAAAATCCGATGAGCCGTTCTCGACCTATAAATTTCCAAAGTTTACGGCGAACTATAAACCTACAAATCTTTGAAAAATCACTAAGGCTCTAATATCGCTCGGTTCGCAACGCAACTTTGATGTGCCTTTCTAAAATTAATTAATTTAATTTCCTAATGTAAAATTTTCCAATTCCGGTATAATTTTAAATTTGGTTGACCTAACTGAATGGACGCAATAACACGCAAACGACGGCGCACCGTTAACTCCGCACTAATGTAACGTCCTTCGTCATTATGACGTCATCAAGAGGTTTTCAAATAATTGCCGAAAATTCAGGGGCGTTACACTTGCAGTCTATAAAATTCTTCAGCACATATAGATATGATGTAGTCGACAACCTCCACCTTAAGAGCACAACCTGATGCAGTCCATACTTAAACAATCAATCCTGGAAAGATCCTTCTATCACAGTCTAGATGATGCAGTCGAAATCACGTAGTCTTCCAGTTGATGTCGTAGATAAATTAAGTAGTCTTCCAGCCGACGTAGTCAATAAATTGCTTAACTGTCTAGTCGATGCAGTTGACAAATTACTTTACTATCCAGTCGATGTAGTCGATATTTGACTTAGTCATTCAGTCGATGCAGTCGACATTTGACTTAGACAATTCTTTGCTTCTTTCATTAATTTCTTTTAACTATACTATTTTTCCTCATGATAATGATATGTCTAATATAGGATTAGATCATATACCAACAAGAGTTTTACACCTTGAGGGATTACAAGGGCAAAATGTTGTTTGGGTGACCATATAGCCAAGCATTTATATTGTACCTATCATATCAAAACTCATACACGCATTAAATACAACATGTTTATTGTCATCCAAAGACTGTCTTCAATTCAGGAATCTTGTGGACAATATTTTCAATAATCTCCCCCTATTTAAAGAAGTCAGAACCTCATTGGACAATCAACATTTAGACATAAAATGATAATAAGGCATAAATACTTAGAGAGCAAGAGCATTTTAGATTATATAAATAAATAGTTCCAGACATCATAGAGTTCAACAGTAAGATCAATAACTATAAATCCAACAAAAGTTTAAGGCATGCTATAAAGTTTTTCAGCTCTCTCCAGCAGCTTTACTCTTCTGTCTTCAGAAATTACCCAGTGGCTTTGGAATATATCTTGGAGGAGGAGGTGGTCCATTTGTATGATTCCTCTTATGAATCCTCTTCTTTACCTCCTGTTTTTCATGCTTGTTCCACTCTACTAAATTATAGCATCTAGAAGTGTTGATGCCTAACTTTCCAAGATTCTCCCATGTGTACAAGATGATGGTCTTAGACTCAGGGATGCATACTTCATAATCAGGTAAGTTTTGGATTTCTAACTTCCTTCTTTATCTGGCCAACATTTCCACTTCAGTGGGGACAATCTTCCTCTTATGAGGTGAAGATAGCCTCACTTGATAGGCTGGAGGAGAGTAGACATGGTCATCCCAAGATTCTTCATAGTTAGCTGGAGGAGTGTAATCATAAGCAGTTGGAGTTAATTCTGGTTCTGGGTAGTAATTTCTTGGTGATAAATATTGGGCCTCCATAGTGGCATTCGACATCCATATAGCTTGTTGAGTAGATTGTTGAGTAGATTATTGAGTGATGGTCTTCTCGCCCTTTCTGATCTCTTCAAATACATGCTTGCATATAACTTCTTGAGAATCAGATATCTTCTATTCCAACGTGTTCACCCCTACAATCAAGGTGTTCTTTATTTGCAGTAGATGCTCATCCAGTAGTTGACTGCATAAGTCCATTCAATTTAATATATTTGTCCTGTCTTCTACCAAATGGTTAGATGTTTCTTGAAAGACTAAGTGGATATTTTCTCTAGTGGCAACTTGATTATCCACTATTGATTGCAGGCCTTGGTGAGTCATGTCATTTTGCTGTGCAGTGACATCTACATCATTTGTAGCTTTCGTGAAGAAATGAAGTGTTTGAGCATTCAGATGCTGCATTTCTTCTCACAAAGTTATAATATTTGAATTCAACTCAGCCCTCAGTCCTTGGACTATTTTGTGCACAAAGCCTTATATTTGACTCCTTTAATTGTCCAGTAGGATTTGCAGTTAAGATAGTAAAGAACCATGAGGTACTTCACTTGTTGATGGAGGTGGAGCCTTTGGCTCTGCTATAGCAGCACAATGTGATGGACCTATATAAGGCTCATAGTCCTCGTAGAGGAAATCAGGAGTAGAAGTTTGAGAGGTGTGCTTGTGAGTGTCTTGCTCTTCCAGCACACTTTTTCCTTTCCAGAGAACTATCTCCATCCATGTGGAGACTAGTTCTTCTGATTCTTCCTCTACAACTTTTTTGATGACCAGATCAAATTCATCCAGGTCAAAATTATTTTGGGCAGAGTTTTGTTGGCGTGAATCCCCCTCAATCACCTCAGTGATTGACCTCTCACCTTATTCCAGTAGCTCAATCTCTTGGGCAAAGTTTCTAGGAAGAACTCCCCCTCAACTATTGCAATACCTTGGGCAGCAGGTTCATGGTGAACATCTTTTTCTTCCACTATTTTAGTATGTTGGGTAGAAAATTCCTATTGATCTTCTCCTAGACCCACAATTTTAGTATACTGAGGAGCAAGTTCCAGATGAACTTCTCCCATATTCTCAATTTGTTTTTTAGTAGCTGCCCTGAACATTTCCAAAGGTGCTGAGATTTCTACATCTTATGGGACTATATTTGGGTTAACTTCCCTTATATGATCCCCTAAGCATGACTGGGGGATTAGATGTGGCTTGGAACATGTTCTTTCTTCTTCTTCTTCAATCTTCTCTTCTTATCTCCCAATTTTCTTTGAGGGCTGCCTTCACTTTTCCTTTTCTCACCTAGATGGGGCTTGGAGCTTTCTCCAGCTTTCTCCAGCTTTCTCCAGCTTTCTCTGATTTGGGAAAGGGCTTTTCCCACCTCACTATTGTCTTGTAGTCTATTAATTTTAGATAGTGCAGTTGTACCTCAGGTGACTCATTGAGCTTGTCACTTAGGCATTTATAGAGGTATATGGAAAAAATTCTCCCCATGTTGGGGGCTGATAAGCAATCTTTTAATTTCCTAAAGATGAGCTGACTCCAGTCAATCTTCTTGGTGAGAATAATGGAAGTCATAAGATAAAACATTTCTTTTGAGATTCTGTCATGTGAGCCTGGTTTGCATAAGACAACCTTGCCCACAATATCAGCTAATAACTTCACTGGATGGTTTATGTTGCTTCTTTATAGAGAACCATATTCTGCTGCTAAATAGTCACACCATTCTAGGGATGCTTCACGATCTACCCTAGAAAGTTCATCTTCTTCTTCTCCTTCAGAGAGGGCTGGTAGGTCAAGCAGCTGACTCAAACCTTTTGGGGTTATTCTCAGATTATTCCCAATGACAGTAGTTTTGATATTTTTTCCCTGATGCACAGACCTCTGATCCTTTGAAGAACTCTCCTACATATTCGGTCATGGTAATTATTGGTTAAGATAATAATGTTTCAAGCCCTATGACACTGAGAAGGGATTTGACATTTTGAATCTCTTCAGGAAAATTTTTGAAGCCGCCCCTCACTACTTCACTGCCAGTGTTGATTCTGTCTGAAAAATTTGCCTTTGGCTCCATTGGAGATGCATAAAGTTTTTAGAGAAATGGAGGAGAAAGCTTTTACGATAGAGAGAGAGCACGTGAAAGTCTTGGTGCCGACTTTTGGGGTTTTACAACCTATTTATCCTAATGTTTTCCGTAATTACTAATTAATTTATATAAAAAGGAAATTGAATAAGCGCATACCTTATTAAGTAATAGATTTGAGAATATCTTTTAATATGCTTTGTCGATATCCTTCCTTGTACATGGGAATTTGTTTATGTGTTTCTCCATCAAGCTGAAATTCTTTCTGTTAGGGCTTATTTCATGCAGTCTTTGTTGAGTGCCTAATATCTACTCATTTGCACAACATGATATTTGTATAACAAATAATTTAACAAATCCAGGGCATGAAAACAAGTAATTTGACAGATAAATAAATAATATAACAAATAATTTGTAGAACTAAACTATGGTAGATAAATTGACAGATAGGATAGGCATGAAAATTATTCTAAATTTAACATGCCTAATTCAATTTTGAAGAAGCTAAATTTTGGTTTATCTAGAGTATTGGTGAAATATCTGCCACTTGTTTGTCAGTGGAGACAAACTCAAGGAAATTATCTTCTTTCTCAACTTGCTCTCTGATGAAGTGATTTCTATTCTCAATGTGCTAGGTCCTATTATGTGACACGAGATTTTAAGCAATGGAGATTGCAATTGATGAATCACAAAATAATGGAGTTTTACTTAGCTGGATGTTGTAATCATGTACTTGATGTTGTATCCAAAGTAATTGGGCACAACAACTTCCAGTAGAGATATATTCTGATTCAGTTGCTTAGATAGCCAAACTAGTTTGCTTTTTGCTACTCCATAAAATTAGCCTTCTCCCAAGGAATTGGCATGTCCCTAAGGTGCTTTTCCCGTCTTCATCCTGCAAAGTCTGCATCTGAAAATCATGTGAGCTCAAAATCATTAATCCTAGGGTACCATAAGCCAAGACTTGGTGTACCCTTATGGTATCTTAAAATCCTCTTGCTAGATAAGTAGTGAGATTCCCTGGGGTTCACATGATATCTGGCACAAACACGGGTAGAAAACATAATGTCTGGTTTACTTACAGTCAGGTAGAGCGGAGATCCAATGATGCATCTGTACTTGCTTTCATCAAAAGATTTCCCATTCTCATCCTTGTCTAGAGACACATTGGATCCCATTTGAGTCTTCATTGAGGTTGCATCCTCCATTCCAAACTTCATTATTAGTTCTTTTATGAACTTGGTTTGAGAGATGAATATACCATCCTCAGATTGTTTCACCCTAAGACCTAAGAAGTATTCCAGCTCTCCCATGCTGCTCATTTCAATCTTTCCTTGCATAAGATTGTCAAATTTTTACAAAGGTTGCCATATGTAGATCCAAAGATTATGTCATCTATATATATCTGGAACAGCAAAGTCTTGCCTCTTTTTTCCCTTACGAACAATGTTTTATCTATATTTCCCCTTGAAAAATTGTTTTCAACGAGAAAGTTAGACAAGGTCTCATACCAGACTGTAGTTGCCTATTTCAGATCATATAAAGCTTTCTTTAAATAGTAAACATGACTAGGATGAGACGAATTGACAAAACCTAGAGGTTGTTCTACATATACTTCCTCTTTTAAATCTCCATTGAGGAAGGAAGACTTCATATCCATTTGATATACTTTGAATTCTTTATGAGCTGTGTTGGAACTGAGAACTCGATTCACTGAGTTCAGACCCCAAAATGAGTGTTGCTCACCATTACTTCTATTGAGCAAGAACTGATGATTGGGCACTCAGAACCTAAGACACTCACAAGATAACTAAATCCTCCTAAACAGACCCCTGACCCGCAGCGAGGAGGTCCCACCATAAACCCAAAAGATCTAAGGATCTTCCCCTCCAAAACTAAGACTGAAGTCGGCACCACAGAAAACTAGAGAGTAGAAAAGAAGAAGCTCACTCTCCTGGACCCAGAAATCAGATCCTTTTCTAAGGTGTATATGGGGGTCTATTTATAGGATTCTAAGAATGGTCTGTGTATAACGGCCTCCGCCTTTTGGTTTCTCTTAACCGCATCCCAAAATGATCTGCGGATAGCAAAAAACAATTATTAGAAATTATTAGAGGCAGACCACAAAAATACTTGGCGAGTGCTTCCCCTTGGCGCACTCGCCCAGGGAGTTGAATGCTCCTACTGAACTGGGCACTCGCACTCACTCTCCATTACTGTCAGGGGCTAAATATTCTCTCTATGATGCATGGTCCCTGCCACCTTTACTAAGACCGGTGAGTCCCTTATGAGTCACGAGACTCACCTATCAGTCCCAGCACCTGAGCAATTGATGTATCTCGCAGGGAGCTGCACTCGCTCTAGCTCAGGTGCACTTGCTAATACATCTAGGTCGACTCGCCAAATAGGGTTGTACACAATCCCCGCTCTTCGTGAGCTCATCCTGGGCTCGGAAAGACCGTCCAACCATGTTTTTGGCGAGTCTGAGCTCGCTTCGAAGTATCTTTTAGTGTCCCCCACCAACAGGCTATAAATTGCCCGGAAGTGAACCAGACCCTTTCATCAGAGTTTCCTTCTCTCTTCTTTTTCCTTCCTGTCGACATCTTTTCACGAGTCACCATCCATGGCCTCTCCTACAGACCTTTTGGCCCTCCTCACTGCCCAAAGGGAGAAATCTCGTGGAGGCGCAACTAAGCTGATGACTCTGGCCAGTGAGCACT
This sequence comes from Dactylorhiza incarnata, assembly GCA_033032865.1. Classification (NCBI taxonomy): domain Eukaryota; kingdom Viridiplantae; phylum Streptophyta; class Magnoliopsida; order Asparagales; family Orchidaceae; genus Dactylorhiza; species Dactylorhiza incarnata. The sequence goes on from JAWHQI010000250.1 coordinate 1,159,625, forward strand.
CGCCCCGCTCCAAAAAACATGGTGGGCTATCAAGTGCCAAGAAACATCGCCCCAAGCTGACCGAGTCCACCATTCTCTCGCTCGAGACCCGGATTCCATCCCCACTCGATGGGGGCCAAAATACCACCCATCAGGTTTTAACCTTTATCTTTCGGTGGCCTTTTCATATCACTGACAAACTAATAGGGGAAGTTTAATTCTTTGCAGCTTGCAGTTGAGATGAACTCCCCTGCTCCTGAGGTCATCGAGCGAGATGAGGCAAATCTCACCATGGACCTAGACACTCGCCCACTGATCGCCAGTATGTATTTCTTGAACTTTCGTGTTCCGAGTAGCTTATCATATATGCTTAACCTTCAGATTTTTGCATTTCCCTCTCACTCGACTGCTCCTGAGATCCACTCGCCGATACTTCATCTGGCGATGCAGTCACTAAGGAGACTGTCGCCCTTAGGTCCTCCTATAGAATCGACCATCATTGTTCTCGCCCTGGTGGCGATAGATCCTCCTGCTACTGATCACCCGACTCGCTTCTCCGGGCTGGTACCCTTGGGGTCGCGGTGGCTGGCAAGCCCCTGATTACCATCTCCCATACCGCTATGGGTGGGAGACCTGCCCCCTTTTTAGGACGGATGGGTCCTGACCGCTCGCCTTCTCGTCGGCACTGAATGTCGAGATCTCGCATGGTAATTTCTTTGTGAAAGATTGGTTTTTGACCTTGATCAGTTTTGAGTCGCTTTATGATAGGTCCAAATTCCCTTTCCTATGGAGAGCCCAGCCGGTCGAGCGGGCTTCCTGCATCGCCCCCCAATTAGATTCGTAATCTTCTTGGTCAGCACGTCAGCATGGCCGAGTTGACTGATTGCGACGCCACCATCTATGAGAGGCATGAGCGCCTCCTGATCACCATAAACGAAGATCGGCTTGCGGAGGAATCTGACCTGTTCCCTCACATTGTTGGGGTTCAGCAATGCCCCCAATGTTGTGGCACTAGTCGAAGCAGAAGGGTGTGTCCCCTATGGGCCTAACTATTGAAAATGTTGAAGTTGGAGGATTTTGGAAGTTGGCGGTCTGGGGGGAGACCGCGCGGTTTGATCTAACCCCACGGTCTTGCGGTATCCTCGGGCGGTTTGACCTCCTTGGTCTAGTCGTGGGCTACTCAGTGTGATTGTCAGTCTTCTGTCTAAGGGTGCCGAGGTGAGGCCGCGCGGTCTTGTTGTCTGACCGCGTGGCGGAGCAGGTTTCTACCTGGTAAAGCCGGCGCGCGGTCTGGTGCTTGTGACCGCGTGGTGCGGGCAGCTGGTCTGGAGGCTGTCCGGGTTCTTTGTGGTGCGCGCGGACTAAGGTCGTCTTAGTCGTGCGGTCTCCGAGTTGTGTTCGCATGGCTGTTCCTTCGGCGATTAGCTGGTATATGCGGTCACAGGTGTTTGGTCGACTTGGCGGGCGGTGCCCTAGTGGGTCTGGTGTGTTCGCGGTCTCTGGAGGAGGTCGGGTGGCGAACACAGGTGGTGAGCGACATGATTGGGCGAGTTGTCATGGTTGCGCGGCTTATGTTGAAGTCGGCGAGCTCACTAAGCAGGAGGTTCTTTTGCTGGTCGCGCGGGTTGACCGGTCTGGTCGCGCGATCAAGGTTTGGTGATCCTATCTCTTAGGGCGGTGGCTGGATCAGGTCGCCTGCCTATAAATAGGAGCCACTGTAGCAGCAAATATATAGCACCAAGTGTAAGCTAAGCTCGCGACCTATTCTTGCAGTTTGTGTTTTGTAACCGGCCGGTTAGCTGGTCGAACTTGTCTTGTGCAGCTTCTGTGGATTGTGCGGGCAGTAGCGGTCACCTCCTCTTCTGAAGGTGTTCGGGCGGTCTCGCGGCTTGCAGTGCGGGTTGCTGGAGTTCGGGAGGATCAGTGGAGTTCGGGAGTTCGCGTGGTTCTCAATTGGTGTGGCTCAAGTCGCAGCTCGGCAGTTCGGGCGATCTGGTTTCTAGCCGGGCGGACTGTCAAGTCGGGCGGTTAGGCGGTCTCAAGTTGGCAGACCGCTGGTTTTCCTTGTAGCTGCTTTTCTCTTCTATTTTTTGTGTACTGGCGAAATCATGTCTCACCATGTATACCTTGCCCTATAATGAAGAATTTTGCTTATCAATAAAGATCGTGTTTGCTTCATGTGCTTCTGGTTGTTTGGCTTAAACTCTAAGTTGTACAATTCCTACTCACTCCATAAAGATTCAAAAAATTTCACACTAACTGGCTCCCCGAGGGTCCTGCCTTGGGATAGCCAGCTCTATAAAGGTTTGGCAACGCCTTCCGCAACATTCCGGGCTTTTGGGAGAGTTGGTAGTGCCGATTCCCTACAAGTGGTATCAGAGGAAGTCACGGGTTCGAAACCCAAGGGTCGTTTCTGGGGAGGATTGTTGGGGTTCAGCAATGCCCCCGGTGTTGTGGCACTGGTCGAAGCAGAAGGGCGTGTCCCCTGTGGGCCTAACTGGCCGCCCCGTGGGTCCTGCCTTGAGATATACAGCTCTATAAAGGTTTAGTAGCGCCTTCCCCAACAGTCTGGCCTTTTGGGAGAGTTGGTAGCGCCGATTCCCTACACACATTATAGGCCTGGAGGAGCGAATTCACATACTTGAAGGGAGTATGACCCGGCTTTCCAGGGAGCTTCAAAGATGAAAATGCGACACGAAGGGGCTGTAGGACAACATGGTGGGGGTGGAGGAGATGATCCCAGCGGCCCATCATGATCTTGCGCAAGTGCGTGAGCGCGTTCGTACTATGCTGGGACATAGGCCCCGCACCCGAGGTCGCGTGCGATGGAAGTGGGTTCCCATCTATGTGTTTTCAATTTTGACCCCCCCCCTTTTTGTGTTGCACTCGCATGTACTCTATCGACAATTAATAAGATTTGTATTCGCCATTTTTATTGTATAATAATTATTCCACTCGCGTCTGCTGGTTTATTCATTGGTCCTCGCTGATTTAGTAGTATGTTCCCGCATACCCCCCCCCCCCCGATCCTGCCAACTCGCAGAGTGTACCCAGTATCGCGTGGCGCTAGTGAGTGGTGGGCAACTTGTGATGGGATGTGGGCAGGGCCCACTTCAGGAAGAGCTGAGGCTCGCCAGAACTGGGTAAATAGCACACAAAATGTAGCGAGCAGCATGAGCAGGCCGAGAAGAGGGCCAAAGAGGCTGAGGCTCGCCTCTAGACTGCCGAGTTTGCATCAAAAAGGTCCTTCCGCATACTGGTATGTTTTCTCCAAACTTTCCTTTCCTACCGACTTCGCCTGCTCTTCCTGACCTCGTTCCCTTCTTCTTCAGGATTTCGAGACCCTTGAGCAACTAACCAGTAGGATCACAGAGCTGGAGCTAGAGAACGCCCATTTAAAGGCATGGCTCAACTCATTTGGTGGGCGAGATCAGGTGATTAGGGGAGGCGAGTCCTCATCCTCCAGTGTGAAGACCCTGCATGTTACGCCTCGCAAGATGGAGAGTATTCACAGGGAGTTGGTTGCGGCGACGGCGGAGTTTGTGCAGAATTTCCTCTGTGAGGCGAATGCTCTCACCGAGGCCTGGGCCACCATCAGAGCCGCCTCCATCATCCCTGACGTCTTCCTTCCTACTTCAGACTCATCTTTGAGTGAGGAGGGTTAATCACCATTCTGGGGCAGCGAGGAGGAAGAAACTTCACAGAAGCCTGGGTACTCACCCCATGCCTGAAGGACTTCTCCTTTACCCCTTTTTCTTTTTCCTGGCTAATTTTTGTAAGGGTCGAGTCCCCCCCCCCCTCTGTATTGATCATTGAAAGGATATGCTTGGAATTTTTCACCATCCTTCTACATTATTTTTCATGTATTCTTGCCTCGCTAGGCTTTAGGATGCGATATGGATATGCGCTCACTTCGGCCGCTCGCCAGACATGCTAGGAATATTTAGATTCTAAGTAAAATTCGAGCTTTCTCTTCCGATTGCCAAGCACTCACTCAACTCGTCTGCTAGCCAAGGAGCAAGGGTGTATAAATCATAATTCAAATTATAAATAAAATAATGGGTGCTTCCTCGCCTCGGCCGCTCAACAAGAAATGATAGGGAAACTTAGGTTACGCTTAATTGTTCCAAGCATGTGTCTGCCTTGGCCACTCGCCAAGGAGCTATAGTGCTTGAGTCTTAATTTACATTATGAGTAAAACAAAGGATGCCTCCTGCCTTCAGGGCGAGTGCTCTGACCCTGTTTGCCTTTTTCCCTTGTGAATACATGCTCTGCCTCCTGAGTGTGTGCATCAGCCCTGTCGGCATCAAAGAGCCTGGTTAGCGATATCTTCTCGAGGGCTTATAAACAAACTCACTTCATACCTCTCGAGTTAGTGCATCAGCCCTATCGTCATCAAGGAGCCCGGTCAGCGGTCTCTTCTCAGGGACTTACCAAAAATATTCTTCCTACCTCTCGAGTGAGTGTATCATCCATGTCGGCATCAAGTAGCCCGGTTAGCAGTTGTTAGGAAAAATTCCTTGGATTTAACTTAACAAATTAACTAAAGTGATTTTAACTCTTAGGTTTTACTTACCCATTGTATAGTGAGGGTAATTTGGTCATTAGATGACTTAGGATATCACACACAACTTGGAGTGTCAAGACCAGAGTAAGACAAGCATAAATTTGGTTGAGTTAATAATTGCGTTGAATAGTAGTCGACGCAACTTCGACTTCATGTCGACGTAACTTTGACTAGTAGTCCAAGCAACTCAACCTTTCTTTCGAAGTAGATCAAGTCGACGCTACGTCGAAAGGATATCGACATAGATGCAATAGACATGTCGAAGTAATCTTAGAAGTTGACGCAGCTTCATCTTCAACTCAACGCAGAAGGAAGAATTTGTCGAAGTCATCTGAAGTCGACGCAACATCGACTAGAATTCGACACAGATGATGAAGTTCAAAGTCAAGCCTTCAACTCGACGGTTACGTCGATAAGTAATCGACGTAACATCGACATCAGGGTTCAATCAGAGCAAGAAGGAATTCGAAGCTTCTCTTACAAGAACTCGAAGGTGCGTTGATAAGAGTGAAGATGAAATCGATGCATCGTCGAATACAGTCTGAAAAGGAAACCTTTTTAGGTGTCCTCTTGGAACTCTCTCTCAAGGCCCACAGTACAGAAGACCATTCTACAATGACTTGTTTATTGCCTCAAACGGAAAGGAGCATTCAAGAAGACAGGGAAAGCTTGCTTGGAATGAAATAAAACAGATGGTGGATGGGTAGTGATCAAAAGAGGAAAGGAAGAGAAAATGTCCAAGTTTATACCTTTTCAGGACAACCCAGAAGAGGAAACAAATTCAAAATTAATCATGGACAATAAATAGGAAGAGAGAAGAGAGAAATATATTGCATTCATTACCATCTGCTACAGCTTATCGATTAGGGCTTCCTCCTTCTTCTTCTTCCTCTTGGAACCCTAAAAGACAAGAAAACTAGAACTTCTCTCTCTCTCAGAACAAAACAACTGAAGGCTGCTCTTTATCAATATCTCATAGCAACCAGATTTCAATAGAAGAAAGTAGAAAGGATCTGGAGCTTATAACCCTTGCAAATCATCACAATCATAAGTAAGGGTTCATCATTAGCAGATCCAGCAAAAGGAAAAATTGAAGCTGAAGGCTTCAATAGAATTCTGAGAACAAAATTCTTCTTCTAACTTCTTCCTCTTCCTTCTCTTTTCAACTCAATGGTAAAGAGTTGTAAGAATCCCTCTTCCAAAGGATTCAGTGGTTCAAGTTCCCCTTATCAAAAGATCTATGGTCTAAGATCTCCTTATCAAAAGATCTGTCATTCAAGATCTCCTTATCAAAAGATCTTTGGTTCTAAGGGTCTCCTTATCAAAAGACTCAAGCACAGGTTGTGCATTCCTACCATGTGGTAGAAGAGAGGAGTACCCACATTTAGGGGAACCACTATAAAGATCATTGTGTCTTTGCTGTGAATTTTTGTGCTGTCCCATTTACTTTTTCTGTATTTAATTCCAGCAATCCTTATCTTAATTGTTCTACCTTTGGTTTTGATTGTGTGCATAATACCTTAGCAATTTTTATTGATTGCACTGTTAGGATATAAAAATATTTAAATCTCTATTCACCCCCCCTAGAGGATTCTCCTTTCAATTGGTATCAGAGGGATGTTGATCATTAAAAGGTTAACACCTTGATCAAAAAGACCTCCTACTCTTATTTCTTTATTACAAATATATTTTATAATGAAAATGAGTTCTAAGGATTATGCCTCAACAAGACCTCCAGTGTGTAATCTAAATAAGTTTACACTCTGGAGGCCAGAATAAAGTTATACATAAACTCCATTGATGAAGACATCTATGATGTTATTCTTACAGGTCCTCCAGCTCTAATCAGAGAAAGGGCGGGAGAATCCTCAACAACAAAGGTTGTTCCAAGCAGTGAGTGGACAGAGGCTGAAAAGAAGCAGAAGGCATGTGATGCCAAGGCTATGAATATTCTGGTTTCAACAATGCCAGATGACATTTTCCAGAAAGTAGCTGACTGCCAATCAGCAAAAGAAATCTGGGATTCTCTCACCAGAATGGTGGAAGGAAGCTCTGATGAAAGGAAGGACATGAAGTCCCTTCTCATATGCCAGTATGAGAACTTTCAGAAGAAAGCTGAAGAAACAGTTGCTGATATGTATGACAGATTCAGCATTATCATTAATGATCTCAGAGTCTTGGACAAGGAGATATCCATGACTAAAATTAATGATAAAATCCTCATGTACTTCCCAAGCTTATGGGATTCAAGAATCTGGGCCATCAGAGAGTCCAGATGCCACAAAGAGATCTCTACTGATGTTTTGCTAGGAAAGCTGAAGTCTTATGAGATGCTTCTGAAGAGCAAGGCAAAGACAGAAGCTAAGGAGACAGTCTCAACTCCTACTCACAAGTGTCTTGCCCTAAATGCTTCTGAAGGAGAGCCCTCCACTCCTGAAGATGAGATGTTCAGTATCCTGGCTAGGAGATTCAGAAAATGGGTCAAGATAGAAGACTCAAGGAGAAGAGAAGGAGCTCAAAGCCCAAATATGATAAGACTCCAAGGAAGGAGAATATCTGCTTCACCTGCAACAAACCAGGGCACATAGCTCCTGAGTGCCCACAAGAACAAAAGGGACAGGAGCAGCAACATGGATGAAAAGAATAAGAAGAAGTCTTTCAAAGGGAAGGACAAGAAGAAGGACAAGGGTTTCATTGCTAAAACATGGAGTGACTCTGAAGCAGAGTTTAGCTCATCCTCATCTGAGAGTGATGATGAAGCTGAAGCTGAAGCAGCCTGCATGATGGCACTGGGGATGTCTTCAGATGATGAAGAAGAACAGGTATCCTTGTTTGATGATTTTGATTTTAGTTCTGATGATTTTAAAATCTGCTTCAAAGAATTCTGTAATGACTTTATTAAAATTCAAAAAGAATTAGAAGCAGATAGGGAAGAATTACAAAATTTTAAGAAAGAAGAATTATATTCAACAAATAATGAATTAAGAAATGAAATTCAAGATAAAGAAATAGAATTAATAGAAATAAGAAATGAAAATATAAAGTTAAAAGAAGAGCTAGCAAATGCAAAAAACCTTTGAGGACTCACTCAATGGGAGGAGTCAAACACTCAAAGACATCACAGAAAATCTCTCCACGAGATTTAATCACCTAGGTTTAGGGGCAGAGCCATCCACTAGCATAGAAAACCTTAGGAAACCTACTTGGAAAAATCCAGTTAGCTTCATTTGACCTACTGACTATAAATTCTGTGAGGATAGTGCAAAAACTAAGGATCAGGAAGCTAATAAACCAAAGAAAATAACTAGAGGTAATAAAGCAAATCTTAACAAAGAAAAGAAATCTCAAGGGAAGAGTAATGCAGAGAAACTAAATAATCAAAAGGCTAAAGCCAAACCTAGCGTAAAAAAACACTCTGCTGATCTCTTATATAATGATACATTCATACACATTTTAAGTATCAAAATAATAAACATAGGTTTGGGAAACCCATTCCTTATCATCCAAAAAGATATCATGAAAGACCCTTCTATTCTTTCATTGAACCCTACAATGGTAAAAGCAAAGGGCACAAGTTAACCTGGGTTCCATCTAATGCTTGAATTATTTGTGCAAGATTAGGTAGGATCCCACCTAAGAGAGAATGGAGTGGGAAGAAAGATGTAGGTCATGAAGAAAGAACTAAATGAAACCAAGAGAGTGATTTCTTCTGTAAAACTTCTTTGTTGACCTTATAGTTCATAAAATTAATAACATAAACACTATTTTCAATAAACATAATTACTGGGAAAAACAACAAGAATTTTCTAAGAAAATAGATCTGTTCATTCAAAGGTGCGCCGAATAGAAGTCGACGTACCATCGACTCCTACTCGATGCCAGTGTCAAGAAGCACTCCGAGTGGATAATTTGAATAGAATTCAACACAACATTAAATTCATATCGACACATGCGTCGACTTAAAAGTCGCTGATCAAAGTCAAGGTTGTGTCGATTGGAATTTGACATAATGTTGACAGGACTACATCAACTTAAGGATTGCTGAACAATCTCGAAGTTGCGTCGAATGTTAATTGATGCAACGTCGATATAACTATGTGCGCTGAATTGCTTCTAGAAGCCGTCTCGACATATTTTTGTGCGCCAATTCCTATCGACACAGCTTTGACTTAAACCCTAAGTTACGACGAATCATCTTCTTTTAAAGCAACTTCAGCGTCGAATCATTTACGCTTTCGAATTGTCCTCTTCCTGCTCTCTTGTTCTCTTCTTCTCTAGTTCTCTCGCGCACTTTTCTCCCTCTCACTGTCCTATTTGCTTTGTGTTTGCAGGTACTTTACAAAAGAGTTAATTGCTCCCCCAAAGATTAACTCTCGTTTTGATGTTGATATTGACTCATTCAGAGCTGTCTCAGATAACTTCAAAGCCATTCTTGGCTTGTTTCAATCTACTGGGTTAACTAAATTAATATCCACTAGGTGCAAGATTCTAGATATAGAGCTGACAGAGCTCAAGGACAACATTCACCTTGGATAGAATGGATCCCTCATTGGGAAGATATATGAGAATGATATCAACATTACAGAGCAAATGCTATCTCTCACCTTTGATCTACCAACAGGTGATGAATCTGATGAATTGACGGGAGAAGAGACAAAGAATGTCTTGGAGATCATGTAGTATAAGAGGGATAAAGCCATCAATCTAAAGAAGATTGATCTACAAGAGGACTACAGTTTTATGGCTGATATTATAGGGAAGGTGCTCCTTTACAAAATATTAGCTCATGATGCTATTCCCAAGCAGCAGCTACAGATCATGGGGATTCTAGTCCTTCAAAAGAAGATAAATTGGGGGAGGTGGCTCCTGAGGATGATTGGGCACAAATATGCCCACAAAGAAAATGCCTACATGAGAATCATGAACCAAGTGCTCTTCCACCACTATCCTAGTGTGTGCAAATCCAAGGGTGTGTCCATTCCTCCAGGAAAAAGGCTGAACATAGGAATCTTTTCTAAATGGACCAGGCAGATCCTAAAGCCTGGTCAGGTTGCATCTTCCCCTCCTCCTTCCCCAACTCCACAGGATATTATCCCAGACCTCCCAAGGGATGATGATTCAGCACAACCTACTCCCCAACAATAACAACAACAACATCAACCATCCAACATCATCTCAGCTACATAATCTTCACCACAACCTTCTCCCCAACAACAACAACATAAACCATCTCTATCTGCTCCTCCACCACCACCATCTTTCCATGTTTCTCTAGAGATCTATCATGCACTTTCTCCAATCCCAGAAGACCTACCACCATCACCTCCTACTTCTACCACACTTACCCCTCCCATTAATCTTGAGCAGATCATCTCCAAGGCAGTAGGTCTAGCATCTAGCACTTTTGCTGACCTATTGTCCAGCCAAGCAAGAAGGTTTGAGAGAAAATACTCTCAAATGGAGTCTGAACTCTTAGAATCTAAAAGAACTCTACAGGGCCTCAAAGACTTCATGTCTTCCTCCCTAGTGACAAAGGAGTTCTTAACCTCTCTTGCCAGCAAGGTTAAGAAGGGGGAGAATATTCAGGAGGAGTAAAGGCCTGTTCAGATCCTAGTGGCCATGATAAGAGGAATAATGATGATGCAACTCTTGGTAAAGTGACCGTCTTCCGTTGTCCAAATGTCCAGGGGGATCCATCTCCAGAGAATCAAGAGGATACAGCTGCAGAAAAAGGTCCAGAGAATCAAGAGGAAACAGCTGTAGACAACCATGGGGAGCTCCCATCTACTCATGGGGAGCCTGTTCCAGATATTCAAAGGAATTTGGAAGGATAATTGATTATTGTAGGTACAACAGTGGACCAGGGAGAGTTCCAAGATGATTATCTGTTGGATGAGGTGGCAAAGATTGCCAAGGAAGCTATCCACAATGCTGAGCTAAATGCACAGATTCAGCAGGGCTTCCCAAGGACAATGTTGCTAAAGAAGCAGTAATGTCTCCAGAAGATGATGAGCCCCTGAAGATGGCTCAAAGGAAGATAACTCCAAAAGTGTTTTCAAGAAAAAGGAAAACTCTTGAGAAGGAACAATAAAACTAAGGTATTTCTATTCATACTGTCTAAAGAGAAAAAAAAAGGTGATGTGGTGAACATTATATCATACTTGACAATGTATGAAATATTCTGTACTTTCATTTTATCATATTGTGAATGACTATGTGGACTTGTATATATCTCTGATTATGTAAAAGAATGTGTAAAATCACTTTATCAAAATCTGTTAAATTTGTTAAGATAAATAGGGGGAGATTGTTGGGAAAAACTCCTTGGATTTAACTTAACAAATTAACTAAAGTGATTTTAAATCTTAAGTTTTAATTACCCATTATATAGTGAGGGTAATTTGGTCATTAGATATCTTAGGATATCACACACAACTTGGAGTGTCAATACCAGAGCAAGAAAATAAATTTGGGTTGAGTTAACAATTGCGTTGAATAGCAGTCGGCGCAACTTCGACTTCATGTCGACGTAACTTAGACTAGTAGTCTAAGCAACTCAACCTTTCTGTCGAAGTAGATCAAGTCGAACCTACGTTGAAAGGATATCGACGTAGATGAAATAGACATGTCGAAGTAATCTTAGAAGTCGATGCAGCTTCGACTTTAACTCAATGCAGAAGGAAGACTCTGTCGAAGCCATCTGAAGTCGACGCAACTTCGACTACAATTTGACGCAGATGATGAAGTTCAAAGTCAAGCCTTCAACTCGATGGTTATGTCGATAAGTAATCGACGTAACGTCGACATCAGGGTTCAATTAGAGCAAGAAGGAATTCAAAGCTTCTCTTGCAAGAACTCAAAGGTGCGTTGATAAGAGAGAAGATGAAATCGACGCAGTGTCGAATACTATCTAAAAAGAAAACCTTTTCAGCTATCCTTTTAGAACTCTCTCTCAAGGACCACAGTTCTGAAGACTGTTATACAATGGCTTGTTTATTACCTCAAATGGAAAGGAGCATTCAAGAAGATAGGGAAAGCTTTCTTGGAATGAAATAAAATAGCTGGTGGACGGGTCGTGATCAAAAGAGGAAAGGAAGAGAAATTGTCCAAGTATATTCCTTTTCAGGACAACCCAGAAGAGGAAACAAATTAAAAATTAATCATGAACAATAAATAAGAAGATAGAAGAGAGAAATATAAGCACTCCTTATCTTATTTATTCTGCAAATCATCACAATCATAAGCAAGGGTTCATCATTAGCAGATCCAGCAAAAGGAAAAATTGAAGCAGAAGGCTTCAATAGGATTCTGAGAACAGAATTCTTCTTCTTACTTCTTCCTCTTTCTTCTCATTTCAACTCAACTGTAAAGAGTTTTAGGAATCCCTATTCCAAAGGATTCAATGGTTCAAGATCTCCATATCAAAAGATATGTGGTTCAAGATCTCCTTATCAAAAGATCTATGGTTCAAGATCTCCTTATCAAAATATCTTTGGTTCTAAGAGTCTCCTTATCAAAAGACTCAGGCACAGGTTATGCATTCCTACCAGGTGGTAGAAGAGAGGAGTACCAAAATTTTGGATAACCTCTATAAAAATCTTTGTGTCTTTGATGTGAATTACTGTGTTGTCCCATTTACTTTTTCTGTATTTAATTCCAGCAATCCTTATCTTATTTATTCTGACCATGGTTTTGATTGTGTGCATAATACCTTAGTATTTTTTATTGATTGCACTGTTAGGATAGAAAAATATTTAAATCTCTATTCACACCCCCCTCTAAAGTATTCTCAGAGGCACACTGTGCACTTTAAATTTGTATCAAAAATATATTTCCTGCCTCTCGAGTGAGTGCATCAGCCCTCTCAGCATCAAGAAGCCCGGTCAGCGGTCTATTCTCAGGTCCTTATCAAAAAATATTCTTCCAGCCTCTCGAGTGAGTGCATCAGCCCTGTCGGCATCAAGGAGCCCGGTCAGCAGTCTCTTCTCGGGGCATAATCAAAAATATTCTTCCTGCCTCTCGAGTGAGTGTATCTGCCCTGCCGGCATCAAGGACTGTCTCTTCTTGGGGCCTTATCAAAAATATTCTTCATGCCTCTCGAGTGAGTGCATCAGCCCTGCCAGCATCAAGGAGCCCGGTCAGCGGTCTCTTCTCGGGGCCTTATTAAAAAATATTATTCATGCCTCTCGAGTGAGTGCATTAGTCTTGCCAGCATCAAGGAGCCCAGTCAGCGGTCTCTTCTCGTAGGTTTATAAAAAATACACTTCATGCTACTCTAGTGAGTGCATCATCCCTTCCGACATCAAGGATCCTGGTCAGCGGTCTCTTCTATGGGCCTTATCAAAAATATTCTTCCTTCCTCTTGAGTGAGTGCATCAGCCCTATTGGCATCAAGGAGCCCGATCAGCAGACTCTTCTCGATGGTTTATCAAAAATAGTCTTCCTGCCTCTCGAGTGAGTGCATCAATCCTGTCAGCATCTAGGAGCCTGGTCAGCTATCTCTTCTCCAGACTTTCAAACCAAGACACTATTTCTACCCAGGGGAACCTGGCTCACTGACCTGTGAGAGCCAGTGCGACTGCTCCTCTCTCGGGGGAGGTAAAATAGAAACCATATCTTCTAAGGGTCCTAGGCGTAAGTCCAAAACATTAGTACAAAGCTTATCCAAAAGGATGCTCGAAATTTATTAAGTATAAAAGTGTTTGAGATCATCGCCACTCCAAGTTTTTCCGAGGGGAGTCCCCTCGGCATTATGAAGGCGGTACCCCCCCCCCCCCCCCCCCCCCCCCAACTTCAGGGCTTCCAAAATTACAAAGGGTCCCTCCCAATTGGGATGGAGCTTTCTTACATTTGATGATCTTCCTGCGACATTGACCTTCTTTAGGACTAGGTCTCCCAGGGTGAATTGATTGACTCTAATATTTTTATCGATGTACCTGAACATTCGATGCTTCACTTCCTCTTGTCGAATTGCCGCTGGGTCCCGGAGCTCCCCAACTATGTCTAAGGAGAGTTGTTGTGCTTCCTCATTATCCATCCTCCACTCTTCATCCTCTTCCTCAGCAGCTGCAATCCGGGGGGTCTTGACCTCGAATTCTACCAGCAATACTGCCTCCAATCCATGAGAGAGCCTAAATGGGGTCTCTCATGTTGCTGAGTTGGGCGTCGTTCTTAAGGCCCATAGGACCAAGGGGAGCTTATCTACCCAATTCCCCTTCAAATTTTCCACCTTCTTCTTTAACAAGTTGACTATATGATGCAGTTTCAGCAAGTGCACCGGTCGCACAAGTAATAAAGTTGGGAATACGTCCCCGAATATCATCTCTCACAGAATGCGCATGGATTGTTTGAGTCTTCGGATTGAGAAAATAATTGCTAGAGTAGATTAAAGGAAAAAAAAACGGTGCTTTGATTTTGTTTCCTAAATCACTACACAGAAATAAAATGTGGGTCAAAACTCCGCTTCGCAAGGCGGGATGGATGCAACGGCCGCGATGTCGTGCTTCGGTGAGCGGGTGAACGAGAAGGATGGCAGATTATGGCGCTCCTCAAGTCTCATGAACCACAAAGGATCTCAAAAACATGAAATCACATTAACTAAAACACCTTGTTCATGATCATGTTGGAACATGCTTTCCGCATCTCTTGGTTTGACAATAACAAATCCTATTGTATTTGATCATACTTGTTTTGTGTTTATAGTATGCAGGATTATTTGCTTTCAAATCTCCATGGTGCTGTGTATTGTTGCTACCGCGCCACATTAATTCTACCGCTGGCGCTAGCACTAACGAACCGCTGAGACGGAACCGCTGAGACGAAACCGCTAAGACGAAACCGCTGAGAAGGAAACCGCTGAGAAGATTTGAAAGCTCTACCGCCTAGCGTTAACTCTACCGCTGGCGCTAGATTTAACAAACCGCTGAGAAGAAACCGCTGAGAAGGGAAACCGCTGAGATGCAAGCTGGCCCGACGAAATGATCTACCGCGGAACGCTAGAACTGGGCTGGCGTTAGCATATATGGAAACTATTGACAGAAAGGAAACAGTGCAGAAAACGGATTGTTGACGGGTCGCTATGTTTGGCAAGTACTATCGCGGCGCGATAGGTCTAACGCCCGACGGTAGCTTTTGGAAACATCCCGTCAGCAGTTGATTGAGGAGAGGTTTTGGAAGAAGATTGTGGATGAAGGAAGGAAATCTCGCTAATGCCGGGCGTTAGCGGTACAACGACGCGCTGGTGTTTGGCGCTCAGAATATTGCCTAAACTACCATGATCCGTGCGCCTCACTTCCTTATGTGGATAGCGCAGGGCAGTAGTACTACCGCAGGCGGTAGTGGCTGAATATATAAAAGGACGCGCGCCGCCTCCGTTGCTGCTTGCTGATACACAGGAAAAAAGCCATATATTCAGAGAACTCGTGCGAGCCTTTCCCAAGCAGCCCGAAGAACTCCGTCAACGTTCGTGAACGCAAAAGAACTTGAAGACCAATACGATCGCATCTACATCGACATCAAGTTCTACATTTGAGGGAGTCTTTAGTTTGAGTTTTGTTTTACTTTCAAATTGTAACCTTTATATCTTTTGTTCGGTAGAGAAACTCGCCACATGGAGACTTGGGCCTTGTAGGGACTAGGCGGAATTCTCCACACGGTGACTAGGTCTAGGTAGGACATAGGGAGGAATTCGCCACACGACGACTGGGTCTATGGAGTAGATCTAGGGGTGCTCGAGGCCTTTCTGGTTATAGATTGGCTAGAGCGGCTTGAGGCCGTATCTGGGGAGAGATTGGCTAAAGCCAATCGGTTCGCGGGGATATGAGTCTGTATAGAAAACAAAAATGGCTTTTATAATAATCGCTTCGATTTCTAGCATCATTGAAATCAGATTTTGTAATCAATTTTATAAATGTTAATCATGTCTTTTCTTGTTTAATAAAATTGATTTCATTTCTAATTTCAATATCTCTTTACTTTTGTTTTAACTTAGAGATCAGAATATCCAAAGTTTTCTATTATAGTATAAAGTTTTAAAAACCCTTATTCACCCCCCCCCCCTCTAAGGGCGCCTACAGATCCAACAAGTGGTATCAGAGCCAAGTTATTCCAATTCGGCTTAACAACCGGGAATAATGGCGTCTCTTGATCATGATCTCGCTTCTACCAGTGGGGAAAATTTTAATATAAATGAAAAAGTATTATCACCACCTTTATTTATGGGCAAAAATTATAAAGGGTGGAAATTATTAATGAAAAATTTTCTTAAGGCCTTAGATGAAAAAGTTTGGAATATTACTATTGAAAAGCCATCTAGCGTATTAACTAGAAACAAAATTGTTTTAAATGCTAAATCTATGAATAGTATATTTTATGCGTTAGATCAAAATATTTTCAAACTTATTTATACGTTACCTACCGTATATGAGATTTGGAATTTTCTTGAAAGAACTTATGATTCTCCTTCTACAGGTATGGAACAATCGCAAGAACTGGAGAATATGCAAGCTTACACAAGTCTTCAAGAATTCCCCTCTCATGATGAATCAATGGAGCACACATCAAATGGAAGAGAAGAAGAAGTACTGTCTTTGGATGAGGAGTGCCAAAAGGATGTCAAAGGAACTATTTGTTCAAATCTTGCCTCTTCTGATAGCACTGTAAGGACATCGAATTCTCTTATTGTTTGTAATTCTATTTCAACTTTACAATTACTACAAATTACTAAGCGCAAAATTAAGAAACTGAAAAATGCAAATTGCAAATTGCGCTTAGAAAATAAAAGTTTAAAAGCAAAAGTTAAAGTAGAATCCAATGCTAATTCATCTAGTCTTACCCATGTCTCATTGAATGAAACGATTACACCTTGTTTAGAATTTAATAATTTAAAAGAAAAATACAAGGGACTTGAAAAAGAGTTTACTTTCATAAAAGAACAAAATGAAAAATTATGTTTAGAAAACTCTTCTCTGAAAAATGATTGTGCTAAGTGTAAAAACTATAAAATTGAAATTAAAGAGATAGATGAAACTTTTGATGACTTTAGAAATGAATATAACAATCATATTGAATCTATCATATCCACTCTCAAAAATAGCACAATCACTTATAATAAAGCTAGACATAATTTAAAAATCAAGAATGACGAATTAAATCAAAAATCAACTTGCTTATGAAAATTATAAATAAAAATTCACAATATCAAACTATATCTACAAACAAGTTGAATATGAATATGAACATCTTACCTAAGTTTAAAAATGGGAGTACGGAACATAAAGGATTTGTAAATCAAAATCACTATAATTTACAAAATCATGTTCCTCCCAATATAAAATTAAATGCAAACAAATTTCCTTCAAATTATAATTTCAAAAACCTTTTTGATCAAAATATTCAAGTAAATGATTATGGAAATTTGAAAACTAAAAATAATGTTAAACCAAGATTTGAATGGAGACCCAAAGCTAAAGATAAAAACTAACTACACTCAAAAGGGCACATTCGACCATATCTCCCCAAAAGCAAACACGATGTATTTGGGTACCCAAAAGAACCTTCGCACCCAGTCCTCTTTGGATACCTAAATCTCTCATTCATTAGTATCCAATCATTTGTATGAAGTAGAAATCAACTAAAAAATAAAATATCAATTTTCTACTTCATGATATGCTTTAATGTCTTTCTATTTTTCTTTTTGTTTTCTTATTTTTTTAAGCTACCATGTTATAGTCATCTTATATATTATAGGAAATATGATCTTATCTCTTAAAACTTAAATGAGTTTATAAATCAAATTGATCAAAATTCAAAATCATATTTTATTTTGATGACCTATCTTTTATTCTTATATTCATTGCTTCTAAATATCTTATATTATCTATATGAATCAAACTCTAAATATGTTATGAGATATTTATCTAAATTATAAAGAAAATCACAAAAGACATATTGAAAGATTAATTGTCCTAAATACTAATGCCACTCGCACCACCATGATCGATTGATGTCCTTTGATAAAATTCTCTAAAAATCATATATCATAATTCATATCAAAAAATCATCTAAAAACAACTATCTCTATCACATGTATATGAATTATATGATAATAATTGACATTATAATTGTTTATCATGGTTGGTGTATTATGTGTGTATTGTGATTTATTTCAAGTTTAGACCTTAGAATCATCTTGATATCAATAAGATCAAATCAAATAGAATCTTCACTTCATTCTAGGTCAATAAGTTGAAACACTATCATACTTTGGCATAGCCTTAATCTCAAAACATTGCCACCTAAAGAATATTAGTGCATATTTATTTTGTTCAAACATGTCGTCTTTGTTTGCATATCCTATAATATTAAGCTTAAATGGTTGTGCAAAACTCAAGAATTAAGGTTTAATGAATATGGAGCTTTATTGAATTTGGAGCCATGTTCTAAAATTTTAACCTCCGCAAATTTTTGTGATTTCTTCTCGTCTCATCACTTCATTAGACCGGCCTTACATTGCACAAACATAATTAAGAAAAATCGGAAGCAAAATTGAAGAAAATCTAGGCCATATAATTAAAATAAGCACTCTCTGTGAGCTAATGCAGGCGCTAGGACATAACGCCGGCGCTAGCTCAAGTATCCAATTTTCTATAATTTTAAAATTCTGAAAAATCACTAAAAAAACATATTATTTTATATGTACTAATCATTTTTGAAATTCTGCCTGTAATTTTTTTGAAAAATTAAAATACAAAATTACAAAAAATATTTTTTTTTGGCTATTTGGTTGAATTCTATTCCTATATGCAAAAACCAAATACAAAAATATAAAACAAAAACAAGTATCAAAAAATATTATTTTTGAACTTAACTTTTCTATTTACATGTATCTTGCGAAAGGGAGATTTGGGCTATCATCCCATCACATCTCCTAGTACCGGGCGAACCCCTCAAAGGTTGACCTCGGGAAGTCCAAGATCAAATTATATGAGTTCAAACTATAAATTAAATTTATTATTTTTTATTAAATCAAAAATACTGTATGGACTTCATTGAAAATCAATCATGATTTAACCCATCTTTTAGACCTTCTACAATGTTACAATTCATTCATTCAAACTACGTTGAACATTGTTTTTGTCATGCTTTGATATATCTACTCATTTGTGCATAAAATTGTATTGTAAAAGTTGTGTAGAACTAAGCTTAGCATGCCTCTAAGTTTGAGTAAATGTTTAATGTTTGATAATGATATTTATTCACTCACTTATTTTGGCATTGTCTACATATGTTTCTTAATCTAAGAATTCTTGTGTATGTTTTGTAATAGTACAATGAATTAAAATTGCACAAGTATCTTACCTACACTACCTTTATTTGCACTTTTAAAAGTTAAGAAAAGTGGTTATGTTTTCATAAAATATATTGGTTTGCAAAACAAGTGTATTCGGAGATCTTTGTACAAAACAAAAATCATAAAATAAAATAACAAAGATAACTCCACCAAGCACTACTTGAACCTCCTGATAAGTCTTAATAAGCGTTGTGAGGTTGAGCACCTTGGAAAGAATAGTAAAGTATCTTGTGCAAACCGTATCCTTCTTTCAAAATAAAAACCACTTACTCTTAAGTACACTGGATCACTAGTTTCAATATTAAAATAAAATAAAATATGTGATCCCCCAAGCACTACTTTGCACCCTGATAAGTCTTAATGAGCATTGTGTGTGCAAAGCACCTTGGTAGTTGTACATTTTTTTATGCATTGAAGTGTGTGGAAGTAAAATTATTTGTGTTTTATTGTGCTCTTTACTTTACATATTTCTTGTATTTTTTGATTAAAACATTTGTTTACTCTACTCAAAATACACTTATGTACACATCATTATCTTCCATAACACTTCTTCTCATGAGTATTGGATCCTAATGAAAATTCTATACTACTCTTTATTTATGAAATGCACTAGATAACCTAGCATAATCTCTGCAATGTTTTGTATGTTTTGAATTTGTGAATTAATATAACGTTGTAGTAATTTCTCTTTGAAAACATTATTTCATGCTTGGTTACTTTATTGTCAAAATTAAAGATATTAAATGCAAAAAGATTTACAAAAACATCTTCATTTTTGGAATTTAACTCCTATATCTTCTTATGAATCGTCATGTTTGTAAATAGATGTTTTCTTGTATTTCTATAAGTCTTCCGCATCATCATCACCATATATATTTTACCTTGCGCTCTCATGCTTATATCAAAGTCTTAAATATCAAAATTCCTTTTTTTTAATATATGGTAGACTTGCTTGGTAAAATTTATATTGGTTGCTCTCAACATGAAAATATTGTAATGCTAAAACTCGGATTCATTAAGGGATTTCAAAATAGCTATATAAGGTGTTTGTTTACTAAATTCAAATAAAAATATAAATCCATAAGCTATGAACTCATCATTAGATTTAAAACGCTTAAATGTTTCCAATAATTATTATCCATGACTTCATATCTCACCATAGCGGGGGCGTAGGGTTGTAGACATTAGATAACCTTATCTCTAGTCATGTCTTGTCCTTAACCGGGGAGGGTTCCAGTGGGGCCTTACGAGGCACTAGGGGAAAAGAGTGCTAGGTTAAGTTTCTGTCTAGTGTTTGCATATGGGACTAACACCCCAACCTACGACATGTATGCAGCTCCTCATGCCCATCCGTCACTTAGTACGGGGCTAGGGTGTAGACGTATTGTCTGGGTAGATTGGTTACTTGGAAATCATTACCTTTTTTGTGCTTAAAACTTTTATAAAGCAAAATATTTTGTGAACATAAATTGCTACAACATCTAATTTTGTTATACCTAAAACTCATAATCATCTACTATGCTTCTCAATTCCTATATAGATGTTCATTTAAAATAAATATTTCTTCATGCTTTCCACCTCTTTACTGCTTGTATGCTCAATCATGAATACATTTTCCCAACAAGTGGTTCTCTTATGACAATTTATTCACATTCTCTTTTTACTCTTATCTATTGTATTTTTCCTAAGTGTTTAATTCTTTATCATGCTCATTCCCTCTCTACATAGTTATTCCACATTTTTTGTTAGCCTTCCTCTCCACCCTCTTTTGATAATACCAAAAGGGGAAGAAATTTTTTGAAAGAAATTAATATGTTTGGGGAGTTAAGTTCATAGGAAGTTTTGTTGTATGGGGAGAATTCACTTAGGGGGAGCATTCATTTAGGGGGAGCATATGCAAATTGTCTCAAATTTCATGCTTATCTCTATTATAAACACAAATTCCTATCAATTGAATTATTTCTTTCTAAGGGGATTTATTATTATCAAAAGGGGGAGTTTGTTAGAACATGCTTTCCGCATCTCTTGGTTTGACAATAACAAATCCTATTGTATTTGATCATACTTGTTTTGTGTTTATAGTATTGAGGATTCTGTGCTTTCAAATCTCCATGGTGCTGTGTATTGTTGCTACCGTGCAATGTTAATTCTACCGCTGGCACTAGCACTAATGAACCGCTGAGACGGAACCGCTGAGACGAAACCATTGAGACAAAACCGCTGAGACGAAACCGCTTAGAAGGAAACCGCTGAGAAGATCTGAAAGCTCTACCGCGCCGCGTTAACTCTACCGCTGGCGCTAGATTTAACGAACCACTGAGAAGAAACCGCTGAGAAGGGGAATCGCTGAGATGCAAGCTGGCCCAACGAAATGATCTACCGCGGAGCGCTAGAACTGATGCTGGCGTTAGCATATATGGAAACTATTGACAGAAAGGAAACAGTGGAGAAAAAGGAATGTTGACGGGTCGTTATGTTTGGCAAGTACTATCGCGGCGCGTTAGGTCTAACGACCGGCGGTAGCTTTTGGAAACATCTCGTCAGCAGTTAATTGAGGGGCAGTTTTTGAAGAAGATTGTGGCTGAAGGAAGGAAATCTCGCTAACGCGGGGCATTAGCGGTACCGCGGCGCGCTAGTGTTTGGCACTCAGAATATTGCCTAAACTACCATGATCCGTGCGCCTCATTGCCTTAAGTGGATAGCGCGGGGTGGTAGTACTACCGCAGGCGATAGTGGCTGAATATATAAAAAGACGCACGCCTCCTCCGTTGCTGCTTGCTGATACAAGGAAAAAAGCAATATATTCAGAGAACTCGTGTGAGCCTTTCCCAAGCAGCCCGAAGAACTCCATCAACGTTCGTGAATGCAAAAGAACTTGAAGACCAATACGATCGCATCTACATCGACATCAAGTTCTACATTTGAGGGAGTCTTTAGTTTGAGTTTTGTTTTACTTTCAAATTGTAACCTGTATATCTTTTCTTCGGTAGAGAAACTCGCCATACGACAACTAGGGCCTTGCGGGGTCTAGGGGGAATTCGCCACACGGCGACAAGGTCTAGGTAGGACTTAGGGAGGAATTCGCCACACGGCGACTGGGTCTAGGGAGTAGATCTAGGGGTGCTCGAGACATTTCTAGTGATAGATTGGCTAGAGCGGCTTGAGGCCGTATCTGGGGAGAGATCGGCTAAAGCCAACTGGTTCGTGGGGATATGAGTCGGTATAGAAAACAAAAAGGGTTTTCATATTATTCGCTTCGATTTCTAGCGTCATTGAAATCAGATTTTGTAATCAATTTTATAAATGTTAATCATGTCTTTTCTTGTTTAATAAAATTGATTTGATTTCTAATTTCAATATCTCTTTACTTTTATTTTAACTTAGATCAAAATATCAAAAGTTTAAAGTTTTAAAAACCCTTATTCACCCCCCCCCCCCCTCTAAGGGCGCCTACAGATCCAACAGATCATCATCCATAATAATAAACATATCTAAGAAAACTCTGAAGCAAGCAAAGAGGAAAAGAGGAAACCGAAGCTCGAAGACTATGCTGAAGATTCTCGGCCGTAATCGACCTGTTGTCAAGCCTCGTCCGTGCTCGGTCTTCAATTGCGTCCGGGGTTCGGAGGAGCTGTCACCTTCCTCTACTTATACCCGTCTTCTTTGTGGTCTAGCTTGAGGTCACTCTTGTTCTACACCTCGAATGCAGCGGAAGCTCTCCGCCTATGTCGTTTTTGAGCTCGAGGATGATGGAGGAGGCCAAGGAGGGGGCTTTGGTGGAAGATTTGCAAGCCAAAGGTAACCGGAGCTCCTCCTAGGTCGAACGGTGGTGGAGCGGCGAAACTGGGCGAAAATGGCGGTCTCTGAAGCTTTTCCCGCGGGGGATTCCTTCTTCCAGCGGATTTTCTGCCTTAAATACTGAAAAGTCATAAATTTAGTCACGCATCGGCGAACGCACGACCGTGCATTGCCCGTGCATCATTGAATTAATAAATTGGCTTAAGGAAGAAGCAGCAGCGCCCGTGCGATTTACTCACGCACGGGCGAATCCGCCCATGCGCAAAAAGGCACGGACAAATTCAAATTGGCTGAAAAAACAGATGAAACAGGCGACCGTACGTTTCCTTCACGCACGGGCAACCGCCCATGCGTACAAATGCACGACCAAATTTAGATCACCAGTTTTCCTCCCCAGATGAAGGCGCACGACCGCAGCCGTCCGTGCGTCAAGAAAATGCACGACCGTGCGTTATAAATAAACATGATTTCTG
This sequence comes from Dactylorhiza incarnata, assembly GCA_033032865.1. Classification (NCBI taxonomy): domain Eukaryota; kingdom Viridiplantae; phylum Streptophyta; class Magnoliopsida; order Asparagales; family Orchidaceae; genus Dactylorhiza; species Dactylorhiza incarnata. The sequence continues at coordinate 1,182,792 of JAWHQI010000250.1, forward strand.
GGGTGAAATAGGGTGATCCAAATACCTGTAAGAACAGCAATCCAGCTGGGAATACACCTCCAGCACCAATCAGACAGATAAAGAGGATTCGGGAGCACCATGTGCTTACCCCCAATATCATGGAGCGCAAATGCACACCCAGAAAGGCTTAAAAGGAACACAAAGCACGCAAGTGCGCATGAATGAGCATAAGTGAAATAAATGAAATAATAGCTCAAAATGATGCTTATGAGAGTGAAAACTAGCCCGGATGAGTCCATCAAAGTGTATATAAATGGGACTCATCACACCCCCAGACTTAACCGTTTGCACGTCTCGGGCAAACTACTCAACTCTCTAGTCGGAACAATTGGATGTTAGAGCAGATTTGAGCGGTAGAGATCCATGCGAAGTCGCATGCTCACGTGCGTAAAAATACGTTAGAATAGAATTTAACTCATGATTATATTTAACTATTTCTAGAACAGTAATTTGAAATCTAGTTTACTCGGATGGTGAATCCCGGTTAGTCTTTCGGTCGCGCACAAGGGACAATAGCGTGACCAATGAGTAGAGTATTACTCGAATCAAAATTCGGGACAATCTCCTTAAAATCCATCAAAGTCGGTGTCCATAGGCTTGCACGTTCACACTCTCTCTACTGCATGAGATGACTCATATCTAAAATCAATAGGAATTATAGGTTAAGATTTGGCTTAGGTTGAGTTTAGGTTAGATAAGTAGAAGAACGATAGGCAACACACTCAACATAACCTGAGTACTCAAGAGTATAAAATCACCAATACAACAATTTCAAGAACCACACAGCACCCCCAGACTTCAACTGGACACTAGGTGCGTGCTAAGCCAACCATACATTGTTTTATCGAGAGATTATACTTGAAAGTTCTTTTTGCACAATTATTTTTTCTCTCTTTTTTTCGACAAATAAATCTTTTGTAAGCACGTTATAAACTTCTCCTTTAGCTTTCTCAAAGCTGACATACACAACATAGATAACACCAAACGTGTTAGATATATAAATTTTTTTCAAACTCAATTGTTGGTGCGAATATAGGTTTGGCCGTATGGCTCTGGTAATATTTAAGTGGAGCTAAGCAAGAAGGATAGGTAGGCTCAAGTGGGTTTGCAATGGTGATTACATTGGTTAGGATTTCAAAAGCACAAAGGGATCAAGAAACAGCCTACATCACGCTTTAAAACGAGTTATTCAACGCAATCGTTTCAAGAGTCGCCTAGTGCAAGTTCTAGCCACCGAGAAAGGTTATCATTACTTCCGACCCTAGTAATAAGCTACTACTAGTTCTGCTATACTCGACCCTATGCTACTGTTGGATTCACCGGATTCACCACTAGAGTAAAATAAATTGCAACTACTATAATAGAAATAATTAAATTATAACATTGAATTTTATTCTACTCTAATTGAATTTCTAGGCGTGACGGGAGCACTCGACTAGAGCACTACTCGAGTCAACATTTTTCTCTACCCCTCACTCCTACACTAACAATCCAATTCTTATGAGCGGGGAAACTCGCAGCAATACTCAATAAGCGTGCACGATTAAGTACGCTTGAACTAGGTGCCAATGTATGCAATGTGTGCACAAAATTGAAAGTCCTAACTCAGCACATTCATACATGCTATGCAAAGTGTGAGCACGTGCATAACTCGATCTCTCCCCCAGACTTGATCACAATCCTATAAAGTAAAGAATTCATGGATTAAGGAAAATAGGGGTAGAGTGGACCTATGCTCACGAATGAGCATGCCAGAATTGTGGCAATTCCTTCTTTAACTTTCTCCTTCCTCATATTCTTCAGTCTGTGCGGGAATGGGGGAGTAATAGATGGTTGGGCAGGAACTGGGCTGCAAAGCAGTTGAGGGGTGTCAGAATCAGCCTTTGGCCTATTTTCGCTTGATGGGTTTGGCGGTCCTTCCTAAGATTCATTCCTTCCGATGGGTTCCGCGGTTGACTTTCCGCTCCTGAGCTGCATGGCATTCAATGTCTCATTTGGGTGGACCATCATTGCCGCGACCATTGATATGATGTTCATAACCATGGATTAGAACCTCTGCAGAGCGCAGTTCTGAGCCTCCATGCATCCCAGGATGCATTCAGTGAAAACATGAAACTTATCTACAGAGAGCTCAGGTGGGACGCTGTCGTCCGACGACGATGCGGTGGAGGTGATGATCATGGCCTCCTTACATCTTGCTGGGGAACACCACATCCCACTGGTTCGCGAAACATTTTCAACAATCTGCCATGCGTCGAAGCTTGACCTGCTGAACAACGATCCACCTGCGGCCACGTCGAAGTAGGGTCTATACCCAGCCAATACCCCAAAATAGAATAATTGAAGGCGTGCTAGATCTGTGAGGCAATGCACGAAACAGAACTTCTGAAGGGAAAGGAATCTCTCCCATGCGTCAACCAATGTTTCGTCCTCGCCCTGTGTAAACAATAATAATCTATTGTGCATTTCCAGAAGGTGACATCGTGAATAGAATTTGCCGAGGAATTCCTCTTCCACCTTGCTCCAAGACTGGATTTTGTTCGATTGAATCTCCCGATATCACACCCGAGCTTTTCCTGCCAAAGAGAACGAACAACAGAATTCTGACGTTCTCTGAATTATTTTCAGCATGCTGAAAAGTGCTGCAAACTTCAAGAAAGTTCTGCAAATGAGACAATGCATCTTCACTAGGGATCCCCGAAAATAAGTTAGCCTGCGATAGAAAAGTGATTAGCTTCGTAGATATTTCAAAACAGGTGTTGGCCATGTTACATAAAGAGATAAAAAGAAGGCTCTACGTATCCTAACAATCGCACAAAGGTTATCAAGAAAAGAGAACAGAAATAAGGATAATAAGCTAACTCCTGTAACTATTAACTCAAACACCGAAATCAAACTACGCCTGCATTCCCCGGTAACAGCGCCAAAAACATGATGCGGTTTCGGCAAGTGCACCGGTCGCACAAGTAATAAAGTTGGGAATACATCCTCGAATATCGTCTCTCATGGAATGCGCGTAGATTGTTTGAGTATTTGGATTGAGAAAATAATTGCTAGAGTAGATTAAAGGAAAAAAATGGGTCTTTGATTTTGGTTTCCTAAATCACTACACAGAAATAAAATGTGGGTCAAAACTCCGCTTCGCAAGGCGGGATGGATGCAACGGCCGCGATGCTGTGCTTCGGTGAGCGGGTGAACGAGAAGGTTGGCGGATTACGACGCTCCTCAAGTCTCATGAACCACAAAGGATCTCAAAAACATGAAATCACATTAACTACAACACATTGTTCATGATCATCATCCATAATAATAAACATATCTAAGAAAACTCTGAAGCAAGCAAAGAGGAAAAGAGGAAACCGAAGCTCGAAGACTATGCTGAAGATTCTCGGCCAGAGTCGACGGGTTGTCGAGCCTCGTCCATGATCTGTCTTCAGTTGTGTCCGGGGTCCGGAGGAGCTGTAACCTTCCTCTACTTATACCCATCTTCTTCGTGGTCTAGCTTGAGGTCACTCTTGTTATCCACCTCGAATGCAGCGGAAGCTCTCCGTCTATGGCATTCTTGAGCTCGAGGATAATGGAGGAGGCCAAGGAGGGAGCTTTGGTGGAAGATTTGCAAGCCAAAGGTCACCGGAGCTCCTCCCAGGTTGAACGGTGGTGGAGCGGCGAAACTGAGCGAAAATGGAGGGCTCTGAAGCTTTTCCCGTGGGGGATTCCTTCTTCCAGCAGATTTCTTGCCTTAAATACTGAAAAGTCATAAATTTAGTCACGCACGGGCGAACGCACGACCGTGCTTTGCCTGTGCATTATTTAACGAATATATTGGCTTGAGGAAGAAGCAGCAGCGCCCGTGCGATTTACTCACGCACGGGCGAATCCGCCCGTGGGCAAAAACGCACGGACAAATTCAGATTGGCTGAAAAAATAGATGAAACAGGCGACCGTGCATTTCCTTCATGCACGGGCAACCGCCCGTGCGTACAAATGCACGACCAAATTCAGATCACCAGTTTTCCTCCCCAGATGAAGGCGTACGACCACAGCCGTCCGTGCGTCAAGAAAACGCACGACCGTGCGTTATAAATAAACATGATTTCTTGGGTGAAATAGGGTGATCCAAATACCTGTAAGAACAGCAATCCAGCTGGGAATACACCTCTAGCACCAATCAAACAGAGAAAGAGAATTAGGGAGCACCATGTGCTTACCCCCAATATCATGGAGCGCAAATGCACACCCAGACAGGCTTAAAAGGAGCACAAAGCACACAAGTGCGCATGAATGAGCATAAGTGAAATTGATGCAATAATAGCTCAAAAATGATGCACATGAGAGTGAAAACTAGCCCGGATGAGTCCATCAAAGTGTATATAAATGGGACTCATCACTATAAAATTACTCTCCGCCTCTACCTGCCCCTTACTTCGGTGATGGTGAACCGAGGCGAAGCGGAGATCTATACCCATCTGACCGCAGAAGTTGGTGAACTCCTTGCTGGCAAATTGCAGCCCATTATTAGTTACAATGGCGAGGGGGAGCCTGTACCTGCAAATTATTCCCCCCATATGAATAAGGGAATAAAATTCTTTCTATAATTTTCAAGATAATTACTAAATTGTTTTATAATGAAGGAGATTGAAATAAACAATTTAGATTTAGAATTGAAAACTTAGAACACAATATAATAGAGATTACGCCAAATGATACAAATCAAGTAAACACAAAAGAGACATGATTATATATATGAAAAAGTGTTTACATAAATTTGATTTCTATATCGCTAGAAATCGGAGGCGTACAAATGTAAATTTCTTTTTGTTTACCAATCCTTCTCCCAAGGATCGGAAGGCTATCACTTGTCTCTCCCTAGACCAAGCCCAAGCCTATCCTCTAGATCTTCCCAAGATCTAGACGTAGCACACAAGGCCACGATTTCCCACCAAGCCACGCAAGGACTTGGACGCTCCGCACAAGGAAGCGATTTTCCCATAAGCCACATAAGGACTTAGACGCTCCGCACAAGGAAGCGATTTTCCCTACCAATACAAAGTAAAATGTATATAAATGAAAATACAAGATAAAATAAGAACTCCCTAGAAATTCAGATCTCTGAAAGGAAGGTTGAAGCCTCGACATGATCCTTGATGTAGAAGCGCGTCCGATCTCGTCTTCAATTTCAAACCTTCTCAGCATAAATGGGAGTTCATGAGGTTCTGGAGCTCTCTGGATGGAATGCACTCAGGAAGGGACTTAGAATCTTTAGTGGTTGTAATGCACGAACACAATGTGTCAATTTATAGAAAATCGCTGTCGGAAATTCCGACAGTAACTGTCGGAATTTTCCGACAGCGCAAAACCGCCGGTCGTGGTGTTGTGGTGGGCAGTTGTTGTAACCTCCGAGCTGTCGCCTGGGCGACATCGATGTCGGATTTCCGACATCTCAAAACTGCTTTTCGTCGTGCTGCCGTGGGGGAAAGTAGTTGTAACTTCTCTGCTGTCGCCTGGGCGACATTGACTGTCGCCTGGGCGACATTGACTATCACCTAGGCGACAGTGACTGTCGCCTGGGCGACATCTCCTCTTCATTTTTGCCAACCGAAACTTCTCCAGACTGTATATTGAGTCGTCCTCATCTCCGAAATGGGGCGGCACATTCCGTAGCTCTTCCTGGATTGAAAGTTATGGCCATTTTAAGATCAGCACACAAAACTCATCCAACCTGAGACTTGTCGTTCTCGGATCATGCCCATGAACGAGGACTTGTCTCCTCATTGAACCTATACAACCTGGCCACTATAAATAAACAAAAGACTAGATCAAATACAACACGGTATTTGTTATTCTCAAACCAAGAGATGCGGAAAGCAAGCTCCAACAATCTCCCCCTTTTGATAATAACAAATACCCATATGAGAAATTAGTGAGTTTATAGATAAGTGCGATAAAAGATATGCATGAATAAAAGGTTTACTGCGTGACAGATTTTACTCCCCCTAAATATATATGTCACTAGATTTCTCATTTTATTCTCCCCCTTTTGTTATTACCAAAAGTGGGTTGTCATGATCGAGCAATAGACGCTTTCCATGAAAACTTTTTAATATACTCCCCCTAAATTGTATTCTCCGCCTAAATGTATGCTCCCCCTAAATGTTATAATTAATTGCAATGGTGCATTATTTAATTATTCTCCCCTTAATCTTCTAGATTTCTTGAATTAATCTCCCCCTTTTGTATTATCAAAAGAAGGTGGGGTGAGGGTAGTAAGGAGGCATTTAAATAACAAAGCATGATCGAGTTTTTAAATATATGAAATGATAAAGAGTTGAAGCATAGTATATAAAAGAGATTTCAAATAAAAAGATAAGAGTTGTAAGCAAGCGGAAGATTATAAGAAACATCATTTTGTAAGCATGAAAAGCATAAGTAAAAATATGAGTTTTAGTTCAAAATTGAAAGATGTTTTAACCTTTTTGAAATCTCAAAGTTTTTCATAAAGATACCAAGCATGAAATGAACATATTAAAGAGAGATTATACTACAATGTTACTTAATTTTAAGTTCAAGAGATACCAAAACATTGTAGAGATCATGATAGGTTATCTAGTGCATTTTTATATAAAGAGTAGTATAGATAAAGCATTAGAATCCAATACTTATGAGAAGAAGTGTTATGAAAGATAATGATGTGCACATAAGTGTATTTTGGGCAATGTTAACAATTGATTTAAATCATCAAAATACAAGACATATGTAAAGTAAAGTGCACAATAAAACATAAGTAAATTACTTTCACACACTTTTAATGCACATAATTTAATTTTTTTTTAACAAAGTGGTGTAATAACTAAGGTTTGCACAAGCCACTTTACTATTCTTTCCAAGGTGCTCAACCTCACAATGCTTATGAAGACTTATCAGGAGGTTCAAGTAGTGCTTGGTGGAGTTATATTTGTCTACATATATATATTTTTTTGTTCACATTTGTGAGACAACATTCTCCGAATACACTTGTTTTGCAAACCCAATTTTTTTTTAACTTTTAACCACTTTTCTAAATTTCATAAGTGCAATTCAAATGTAGTGTAGGTAAAAAACTTATGCAAGTTTTAATTCATTGTACAAATACAATACACAAGCAAGCATTTTAGATTTAGACACACATGTTGATTACCAAAATAAGTGAGTGAAATATATCATTATCAATCATAAAACATTTACTCATACTTAGAGGCGTGCTAAGCTTGGTTCTACACATTTTTCAATACAATTGATGCACTTAAATAGATATATCAAAGCATGATAATCAAAACAATGTTCATAGAAATTTCAAGAAATAAATTTTAACATTGTAAATAATTCTAAATAATAAAATTCATACATGCTTGATATTGGCAATAAAGATCATACAGTTTTTTTTAAGTTTAATCATTTTTTTTAAATCAAATAAAAACAGAAAATCACAAAAACATATTTTTGTAATTTTTGAATTTTGAATTTTTGTAGTAGATTTTTCATAATAAAAAAAATAACAAAAACATATTTTTGTATATTTTTTTAATTTTGAACTTTTGTAGTTGATTTTTCATAATATGATTAAAAACACAAATAGCAAAAAAAAAATTTTGTATTTTTGAATTTTGATCTTTTGTAGTTGATTTTTCATAATATAAATAAAACAAAAAATAACAAAAGTCAGAAACACAACAAATAAGTAGAAAATATGAACCAACATATTTTTATGGATTTTCAGAAATTTTAAAAATCAGAAAATTCCAACACCCACGCTAGCGCCGGCGCTAGCGCTAGCGCTGGAAACAGTACTCGACTTTTTGAGAATTTTAAAAATCTGATTTTTTATTTTGATTAAGTGTCCTTAGAGTAGTTCCATGCTGAAATTTCAGAATTTTCAGAGATGTCTTGATTGCTCAAATTTGCATAAAACTTTAGCTTTTTCAAATACATGTGTTTTACAAAAACATTTAAGCTCAAAAAGATAAATTATGCAAACACATGAGGACATTTTTATTAAATAACCCAAAATATGCATGATTTAAGTGATAAGTAAATAAAATGTTCATGCGGTACGTAATATATGTATGTCCTAAGATTAGAAACTACCCCGACTAAATGTCTACACCCTAGCCCCGTACTAAGTGACGGATGGGCATGAGGAGCTGCACGCATGCCGTAGGTTGGGTTGTTAGTCTCATATGCACACACTAGAGAACACTCAACCTAGCACTCTTTCCCCCCAGTGCCTCGCAAGGCCCCACTGAACCCTCCCTGGTTAAGGACAAGACATGACTTAGAGGTTAGGTCTCTAATGCATACAACCCTACGCCCCCGCTATTATGAGATATAAAGTCATAGGTGAAATAATCTTTTGGACAACCTATGCTTTTAAATCTAAGGGTTGATATAAAAACTATGGGTTTTGTTTAATGTGATGAGTTATATAAATCCGCATTGCTTTTCTACTTTTTATGAGATGACGAAATGAGATAACTAGCACAATTACTAATATTCAATAAGTGACAATGCTAGTATGATGAGTTTTGGGTTTCATGTCATGTTATAAGATTAATATTAATATTGCATGTATTTCAAAATTGAATTTCAAATTATAGATCTAGAATGGAGTGATGATTTAGTTTGATTTATACTTTCATTACAAAGTTGATTCTAGAGTCTACAAATATGAGAGATACATGCAATCACTAGCAAAGCAAATCAATACATCAAATAATGTAAAGAAAACATTATTCATAATTTTTATCATAAGATTCATAATTCCTATTATCGATTTGAGATATGTCTTGATAGAACATGAATTATGATTTATGATTATAGACAAATTGGTATAGAATATATCTCAGATCATCATGATGTATGTAAATTCTAATTCTTCTAGACTTGTGATATAGTGATATAGTGATCTTCTTTGAATAAGCATGTTTGATTTTTAAGCCTAGAAATGATGATCATGTAAACATATTAAAGACAAAGATCATATATAGAATGTTTTGAAATTTATAATAAAATTTGCATTCAATAATTGAATCTATTGATCTTTGGTTTTGCATGATAATATATGATTTATGATATAATATTCATATATATATATATTCTAATGATTAATCCATAAACTATGTGTTTGTTGGAATTTTAATATTCTATATAATTTCAAATCACATAGTTATCATGAAAGTTGAATAACATTGTAAGTGTTCTACCCAACATAAATATATAAGCATAGACCAAGAAGCAATGCTAGGATGATGAGTTTGAATGCAATGTTATTACATAGGATTAATGGAGATTATGTTGCATGAAATATGAGAAGTTTTCAAATTAATTTTCTTTAGACCTAGAATGAAATGATTAAACTTTTGATTTGATCTTAATGATACAAGATGATTCTAAGGTCTAAGTTACATGCAAACATAGGTGACACACATCACACACATAATATAAAATATGAAACAATTATTCTAAGGATAGCGTGTGATGAAAAAATTCATAAACACAGAAATTTCCAAATCAAGCAAACTAAGATAGCTTTTAAAAACGGAGTTGTAATTGGGAAAGTTGACAGCACCAAGAGAACTCAAATGAACAAGCCTAGATTGCCATTGGATGGAGATTTTTGTGCTCTTTCCAAAAATATATTAAACGCAAAAATCAGGCGAGCGGATCAAACGATATGGATGTTTGAAGTTTTGATCGTAAACTCGCATTTTTGAAAGATTTAAACATGCGTTTAGATGAATTTTTGTTTTCAATTTTTCTAGATAATATTCTTCATTATAAGGGCTATCATATGCAGCAAATAAAATAGAAGATTATCATAACATTGCGCATTTTAATTTTTAGCTTAAGCCCTTTAATAAACCATTTAAATCCATTTAAAAAAAAATTTCATTAGTCTTAAAATTTTTTTTTTCAATATTCAAATGATAATGTTAATTCAAGACATAGATGGATAAAGGATTTAAAAAGGATAAAGAACAATCAAAGATGAGATATAGATCACTTTGAAAAATATATGACTTAATGTTATATGTTAGGCTTAAAATGTAAAAGTCATATTTCATAATATATCTAAGTGACCTTAGCGTGTTGGCTCAACAATAAGAAAAACAAATAAAAGAAAAATCAATTAAGCATATCATGAAGTAGAGTAATGATATTTCATATTTAATTTATTTCTAGTTCATGCAATACGATAATTCTAATGAATAAGAGATTTAGGTATCCAAAGGGGACCAAGTGGGATGGTTCCTTTGGGTACCCAAATACATCGAGTAGGCTTTTGGAGAGAAAGTGATGAATGGGCCTTTACAAGTGGAGTTAGTGTTTCGTTTTTAATTTTGGGCCTCCATTCATACTTTGGTTGTTTTTCTTTTAAATTCATATTATGATTATATGACATCTTTACATGATTATATTCGTTTGAAAAATAATTCATTTGTGATTTATGTTTATTCAATTTATTTTTCAAAATAGATTGATGATGATAATCATAATGAATTTTATTATATGGATTCTTTGAAAGTTTATAAGAGTGATTGTCTTTCTTTAGAAGTGATTGTTGAAAGAGTGGGTTACAATATGTTTTAAAAGATTGATTCTTATTTTGATGATTTTCATTTCCACTCTTTCTTATAGACATACTCTTATAATATGAAGGATTATATTTTATAGTTTGATTTTCATGAAAAGGAGTTTTTAAATTTGAGTCATGATTGAAAATATATTGAGACTTATAATAATGACTCTTAAGAATTTTGTGAGGATCATAATTCTTTTTGAAACTAAACTCCTTTTGATTTAAAGTATGAAAATGATCCTTTTTAGAAATGATTTTGAAAGTTAATTTATACTTGTTATTCAAAATCTTATGATGAAATTCCTTACATGACATTTGAAATTTTTCAACAAAAGATTTTAATTGTATTAACTTGCAAGATAAAACATCATTTTCAATTATCAATTTTTCATTATGCCTTTTAGAAATTAAGAGCCCTTTTTCAATTTCCTTGAATTTTTCTTTTAATAAATTGCAATTAAGACAAGGAATAGGAATTTTAACTAAAGAGCGCGAAAGAGAATTTAACACATCAATATTTGATTCTACGTTATCGTTTGCTTTTAAAGATTTATTTTCTAAACGTAATTTTGAATTAGCAATTTTTAACTTTAAAATTTTGCGTTTAGCAATTTTAAGCATACGAGATGTAGAAATAGAATTTTTTACAAAAAGAGAAGATTTAGATTTTCTTACCTTGCAATAGTTTCCGTCTTCTCTTTTGCTTGATGTGTTGCCATCAACTGAGTCCAATATTGTGACGTTGTCTTCTTCATCTTCCTCTTCCAAACAAGAGTGCCCATCATCCTTTCCGCTTGATGAGCATTCTATGGATCCATCCTTTGTGTAGCTTTCTTGAATATTTGCATAGGCTTGCATATTTTCCGGTTCTTGTGAATGTTTCGTACCTGTAGAAGGAGAATCATAAGTTCTTTCAAGAAAACTCCAAATTTCATATGCGGTAGGTAAAGTATAAATAAGTTTGAAAATATTTTGGTCTAACGCACAAAATATACTATTCATAGATTTTGCATTTAAAATAATTTCGTTTCTAGTTAGTACGCTAGATGGCTTTTTAATAGTAATATTCCAAACTTTTTCATCTAAGGCCTTACGAAAATTTTTCATTAATATTTTCCACCCATTATAATTTTCACCCATAAATAATGGTGGTGATAATACTTTTTCATTTATATTAAAATTTTCCCCACTAGTAGAAGCGAGATCATGATCAAGAGGCGCCATTATTCCCGGTTGTTAAGCCGATTTGGAATAACCTTGCTCTGATACCAATTGTTGGATCTTACGACGCCCTTAGAGGGGGGGTTAATAAGGGAATAAAATTCTTTCTATAATTTTCAAGATAATTACTAAATTGTTTTATAATGAAGGAGATTGAAATAAACAATTTAGATTTAGAATTGAAAACTTAGAACACAATATAATAGAGATTACGCCAAATGATACAAATCAAGTAAACACAAAAGAGACATGATTATATATATGAAAAAGTGTTTACATAAATTTGATTTCTATATCGCTAGAAATCGGAGGCGTACAAATGTAAATTTCTTTTTGTTTACCAATCCTTCTCCCAAGGATCGGAAGACTATCACTTGTCTCTCCATAGACCAAGCCCAAGCCTATCCTCTAGATCTTCCCAAGATCTAGACGTAGCACACAAGGCCACGATTTCCCACCAAGCCACGCAAGGACTTGGACGCTCCGCACAAGGAAGCGATTTTCCCCTAAGCCACGCAAGGACTTAGACGCTCCGCACAAGGAAGCGATTTTCCCTACCAATACAAAGTAAAATGTATATAAATGAAAATACAAGATAAAATAAGAACTCCCTAGAAATTCAGATCTCTGAAAGGAAGGTTGAAGCCTCGAGATGATCCTTGATGTAGAAGCGCGTCCGATCTCGTCTTCAATTTCAAACCTTCTCAGCATAAATGGGAGTTCATGAGGTTCTGGAGCTCTCTGGATGGAATGCACTCAGGAAGGGACTTAGAATCTTTAGTGGTTGTAATGCATGAACACAATGTGTCAATTTATAGAAAATCGCTGTCGGAAATTCCGACAGTGACTGTCGGAATTTTCCGACAGCGCAAAACTGCCTGTCGTGGTGTTGTCGTGGGCAGTTGTTGTAACCTCCGAGCTGTCGCCTGGGCGACATCGATGTCGGATTTCCGACATCTCAAAACTGCTTTTCGTCGTGCTGCCGTGGGGGAAAGTAGTTGTAACTTCTGTGCTGTCGCCTGGGCGGCATTGACTGTCGCGTGGGCGACATTGACTATCGCCTGGGCGATAGTGACTGTCGCCTGGGCGACATCTCCTCTTCATTTTTGCCATCCGAAACTTCTCCAGACTGTATATTGAGTCGTTCTCATCTCCGAAATGGGGTGGCACATTCCGTAACTCTTCCTGGATTGAAAGTTATGGCCATTTTAAGATCAGCACACAAAACTCATCCAACCTGAGACTTGTCGTTCTCAGATCATGCCCATGAACGAGGACTTGTCTCCTCATTGAACCTATACAACCTGGCCACTATAAATACACAAAAGACTAGATCAAATACAACACGGTATTTGATATTCTCAAACCAAGAGATGCGGAAAGCAAGCTCCAACACTCATCACACCCCCAGACTTACCTGTTTGCGCGTCCCGAGCGAACAATTCCTACGCAAGCGGGAATATGAAATAGCTAACTAAAATTTACAAAATGGAATACCATGCGAAGTCGCATGCTCATGTTCGTATAAGAAAACTAGAGAAGATTTCTATGTATACACAGAGTTTATGAATTTTAAAAACATAAATAATTGTTACTTTTACTCAAAATGAGAATTACGGTGAATCATCCGTTCACTCATATGGAGAAAGTAAACTGAACGCTGAGGTGAGCATTGCCAAAGATCGGGGTGCCGGAAAAACTCCACCGAAATCCATCGGTGTCAGTGACCATAGGCTTGCCTGGTCACATTCTCTCCACGACGCTAGATTGGCTCAAGGCGTGAGTCAATAGGACCTTCAGGTTTTGAATGGGGCTTGGGTTACGGTGAGGTAAACAAAGGTAAGCCTTGAGGCTAAGCACACCTAACCCAACATGAGCTTTAAGTAAAGATACCCGCACAGCTATAAGCATACAAGTGCATCACACCCCCAGACTTGGACTTTTGCAACATAGGTGTGTGCACTCCCTACTCCCAATCATAAATTTATACAACGATTTTTCATTAAAATCCTTTTTCTCTTTTTTTTTTCTTTTTTTTTTCTTTTTCTTCTTCATTCTTCTTTTATTTTCTTTCTTTTTTTTCAGCATATTTTCTAATTAACATAACCACAACTTCACATAATAAGCAACACAGTCACACCCCCAACATGAAAATAATAATCAAATTTAAGCTCGGTTTTGGTTGTGCAACTAGGTTGGGCTTTTAGGCTTTGGTGAAAAATATGTGGAGTTGAATCACATGAAGGGGTAGGGACAAAATGGGCTAGCAAGGAATAAATGATAGGAATGGTACACAAAGCTCAACCTGGCCAAAATGATGGCCTACGTCATTCTCACGCACTCAAACTATCTTATGTCAATGCATCGAGAATCGCTTGGGGCAAGTTCTAGCCACCGAGATAGATTCTCCTTTCTCCCGACTCGAGCAATACGAATCTAGCAAACGTCTACACACATCCCTACGCTACCGTTTGATTCACACCAGATTCATCATTTGAGTATAGTAAACAATATTTATACTAATAAAAATGCATAAAGCTAATAGTAGAAGGAGAAATCTAATCTACATGAATTACTATACTTGCATGAGTACTTGACTAGAAACACCGGAGCCAACATTTTATTCCACTACATAATTTAAAAGCTAGCACAAACATTTTCTCGTATGCACAAAGGGATGAGTTATACTCGTGACGCGCTATAGGTAAAGTACACGCTCAAGTGGGTGCTAAGTGTGCAGACAAAATGAACAAAAATGATTCTTAGATAAAGAAGCTTCTAGCATGCTAAATAACTGTGCACGTGAGTGGGTACACAAACAGGTCTCCCCCAAACTTAAACTATGTATTAAGATATTCTAAAACAAAGTTTTAGGGGACGAGGGTACCCAATGCTCAGCAAGTAAGCATTCCGAAAGCCTGTAGTGAAGCTCTATGAAGAATCACGACCACCGCCTTCATAAATAGAAAATACCTGCAAATGGTGGTCTGCACACACGAAAACTAAAATAGCACAAAATAAGCTAGTTTTTGCAGGGGATAAATTAAAAGACAAGAAAAATTAAGATAACTACTGGGTTATCCTCCCAGCACGACTTATTTGGCTTTTGTACAGTTCTAGCTAATGGGCCTATGAAAAGAAAAGTGAACAGGCAGCTGTTCTAATATGGGTGTCGGTAGCGGGTACCGATACAGCGATAAAACAGTTATTCCCCTACCTAAATAACGATACCTGCTGAACACAGGTAGCGGTAATAGGAAGTAAGAAGAGGAGGAGGCCTGGTCCTAACTCATCTCACCACAAAATAAATCTTGCCTAGCAAGGTGTCATCTCCAGGAAGGTAGCAGGAGAAAGAGATCAATGGTGGAGCTTCCTCATTGGAGGAGGGATCAACCTCCTCGCATTTGAGGATTCTATCATCATTGACCTGAGCTGGAAGCTCCAAGTCCTCCTGATGTACCTGTGGAGACTCAACCTGCACAAGCTCAGATATAGCAGAAGGGGGGTCAAGAAATAAAAGAGAAGAAGAACATAAATAAAAATCAGGCGGGGGAGTGGTCCCGGACTTACTCCCATCAGGTTGGGAAAGTAAATTAATGTTGGCATTGTCATCAATGCCACAAGATTCGGCGGGATCGACAGTGGCCAAGCTAAGGATTTGGACTTCCTACACCAGTGCTGAGGAAAGCTCCTCTTCACCTAGAAGGTTGTCCTCCTCCATTGGAGTAGGCACACTTAGATCGCCAGCCTCATCCTGCGACACATCCTCAATAATGTCGTTAGAGACGAGTATAGTAGTATGCACAATAGGGGGAGGTGTAGTGCTTGGATAAAAGTCAAGCACTGGTTCCTCACAAAGAATCAAATCTACGTTAGGCAATGGATGTACAAGGGGGATGGGCTCGGTCATGTCAGTGCCAGATCAGCCACACATCTGGTGACCGTGTCCACATCATACCCTTCATAAGATGAAGGTAATATGGCCACATAACCAGATGTTGAAGGTGTGCTGCCAGAAGTAGGAGTGGGGACGATCTGGATATCCGGCTCATCATCCTCGTCCAATTGTCGAAGATAATCAGCACAATCCTTCAAAGCATGATCCGTGCTCTGACAAAACAAGCACTGCCTTACAGGCTTCTTTGGCGCAGCAGGTGCTGAAGCCGAAAAGAAGATTGACGGTAAAGGCATGGCAGAATAGCCATAAGACTTCCGCGCACCATATGGAGTACCAGACGAAGTCGGTGCTCCATATGCTGGGCTGGGAGTGCTAGGACTACTATCTCCCTTGGGACATCTATCACTAGCATGAGAGATATCTCCACAAAAATGGCAACAAATATTAAATGATGACCACATGGTGTGAAGATAAAATGATTCAAACAGAAAACACTATTGTGCAAAATACTACACCTAACAATAAATTACTAAGCAACCTAATAAAAACAGGAAAATAAAATAAGAAGAACTGAAATAAAATAAAAGATGCAATTTACAAATGAAAAGGGCTTAAATCTCAGATTCTCCCTCTCCAGAAAACTCACACGCATGTGTTCCCCGGCAACGGCTCCAAAAACTTGATGCGCAAATCTTAGCACACCGCTAAAGGCTGTAGTAAGACTGCGGCACGAAACGGCAGTGTACCGATCATTCAAGTAATATAAAACGAGGAGTAATCCTCGAGTATCGAATCTCTCAAGGAACACAGTAAGGTGGAGTTAACATTCGAGGAAGGACTTGAGATTGAAGTCCTTTACGTCGGATGGATGCGGAACGGGGGATTTGGTTTGTGGAAAATAAAGAGAAAAAATTACACTACTCCTATGCAATGCCGCTATGCAATGCTTCGCTTGGCGGGATGGAGACTAGGAAGGCCTTGAGCGCACTGCGTCGCAAGGGCGGATGGACGAGTAGGCAAACAAAGTGAGAGTCGTAAGCACCTCTTCGACAAGCACGCCACTAGCAATTGCTAGTGCGGCGACGAACGTGATGGCGGGATGGAGGATGGAATGGGGCGCACCTCAAGCAACATAAACCACAAAGCATTTCACATAGACATGAAAGATATATAAATACAAACTAGTTTAAGTGCTCTACTTCATCAAAATACAAAGATCTACAGATATACACTTCAATAAGAGAAGAACAAGGCAAGAAATCGACCGAATTCGAAGGCTTGTTGGAGATTCACGGTTGGAATCGCTGGGTTGTCAGTCCGCGTCCAAGTTCGGTCAGCAACTGCGTCCGGGGTAGAGAAAGCTGTCACTACTCTCCAATGGACCCGTCTTCTTCGTCTCACGATCCGGTGGAGGTTGCAAACTTCCTCTTGCTTGAAGGAAATGGTGGCTAGATCTCCCTCGAAGCTCTAGGATGAAGGAGGAGGCCAAAGGGACGAAACCCTGGTGGAGATGGCGAAATCGGCGCAGCTGTACAATGCGTACGGAACTCTCCCGTTTTAGGTCGAATCTGCAGCTTTTATAGGAAAATGTTAGAAATTTGGTCACGCACGGTCGAACGCACGACCGTGCGTGGACCGTGCGATACTTAAGCTCAACAGGCATGCAGGGGAAGAAGGCCAGCGCCTGAGCGTTTTGCTCACGCACGACCCACACCGCCCGTGCGTTCAAATGCACAGGTAAATTCCGACGCTCTGAAATCATCAAGACACAGGTCGACCGTGTGTTTTACTCTCGCACGGGCGAATCTGCCTGTGCGTCAAAATGCACGAGTAAACTCCGACGCTCCGTTTTCTGCCCAGACACAAACACACGACCGCCACTGACCATGCGTCAAGGAAACGCACGACCGTGCGATATGCACAGAAATTACTTTGGGGAGAACGGGATGACCAGGTCACCTGCATACAAGAGACACAAGCTGGGAAAGTACTACCAGTAGCACAGAGTTAAAGAGGATACAATGGGGAGCACGCAGTGCTTAACCCGAACAACAAAGTGCGCAATTGCACACAAAAACAAGCATACTATGTACTATAATAAAAAGCATGAATAAGGGAAATATGAACAAAACTGAAGCATAAAAGCAAGAAAACTAGCCTAAATGAGTCCGAAAATATATATATAATAGGGACTCATTAATGGGCCAACTAGATCCATTCCCCACATGGCGAAAGTCCATGGTGCCGTGATTGTCCTAAGCCTCTGTGTCGGTTGAAGCTGAAGTGGTGCGAAGAGTTGACAATTCTGGCACTTTTTTGCAAACTCTGAGGTATCCTTTCGGATGGTCGGCCAGAAGTACCTCTGCCTCAGCACCTTCTTTTCCAAAGTTCGGTTCCCAGAGTGACTGCCACATTCCCCTGGGATGATTTCTGCTAGGACCTTCGGGACTTCTTCTTCTTCCTCCACGCATCTTGCCAACAGACTGGTGAGGGTTTTTGGTACAAACTCCCTTCTTGCATCAGGTAATATGCTAACTTGTACCTGAATCATCTCTTATACGGAATCCCCTTCGAAAACTTGCCTGGGGACAAAAAGGTGACAAATGGATCCATCCACGAGGTTTTTTGATCGATCTCCCTCAGCCCGCTTTCCTTGATGGATAGGCGGAACAACTCCATCAATATACCCCTGGCCCGGGTTCCATACTTTTCCAGGGAGTCCGCATGAGTGTTCTCCTCTCTCAGCATGTGTTGGATTGAGAAAGTGCAAAACTGGCTGATGAGACCCTTCTCTTTCACCAAGTACCTTTGGAGGGTTGGCTCTCTT
This sequence comes from Dactylorhiza incarnata, assembly GCA_033032865.1. Lineage (NCBI taxonomy): Eukaryota > Viridiplantae > Streptophyta > Magnoliopsida > Asparagales > Orchidaceae > Dactylorhiza > Dactylorhiza incarnata. Next base: position 1,201,371 of record JAWHQI010000250.1, read on the forward strand.
GTGTCAAACTCCCACAGACCTGGGAGGCCACCGCCATCGAATCTATGAATACTTTAACATCCCGGATCCCTAGCTCACATGCTAGGAAAAGGCTGACCACTACCGCATCATACTTGGCATGGTTGTTGGTAACAGGGAAATGAATATCAAGCGCATATTTGATTCTTTTCCCCTACAGGCTTACCAGGACCATCCCCCTCCTAAGTAATGTTTCCTAATGTTGGAACACGGTCTTCCGCATCTCCTAGGTTTGAGAATAACAAATCCTATGTGTATTTGATCTTGTGTGTTCAAGTGTGCAGGTTAACATAGTCCACATGACACAAGGAGTACTCATGATGTCTGCCCCCAAAATTGAGGCCAAAATTCGAAGAGGCTCACTAGCGCCGGCGGTAGCGCCCGGCGCTAGCGTTGATCTGCGCGATTCCGGCATCGTTTTTAGAATGAGCTAGCACCCGGCGTTAGCTACTAGCGCTGGCGGTAGCATGGCGCACTTGAGGCATGGAGCAATATGTTGCCACGGATTGAAGATCCTGCCGCGCAAAACATTTCCTAATACAGGCTAGAGCCGGCGGTAGCGCTTGGGCTATAAAAGGACCCCCTCTCCTCTTGTTTTCGCACACCAATTGCATACACCTCAGAGAGAGAGTACTAGAATTCCAGAGGCCTATCTTGGCCGAAATTTGAGGTCCCGGCGAAGCTCTGCCAACTTCTGAAGGAGGATTCCATCACGCCGAAGCCAAACGAAGTCCGCTTCAACAAACGCTGATTCTACAGTGGATCTTCGCCTCCATATTCAGAAGTTCATCTTAAGGGAAGTTTTTATTATTTTATTTATCTTTCTTTGTAAACGGTAGTGAAATCGCCTCGTGTTGGCGACTAGGTCTGGGGTAGGACTTAGGCTGAAAATCGCCTCGTGTTGTCGACTAGATCTAGGTTAGGTCTAGGGGGTGCTCGAGGCCACATCCGGGGAAGGATTGGCTAGAGCGGCTTGAGGCCAAATCCGGGAAGGAGGAGGCTAGTGCCACCGGTTCGTGGGGAAGCGAGTCGGGATAGAAAACGAAAAGAGCTTTTATTATTCGCCTCCGATCTCTAGCGACATTGAGATCAAGTTTTGAAAAACTTATTTAATATCAATAAAGCTTTTCTCTCTTTTTGTTTTACTTTTCTTCTTGTTTTAATATTGCAATATTCCAAAGTTTTTCTAAATAAAATCTAAAGTTTTTGAAAACCCTTATTCACCCCCCCCTCTAAGGGCGCCGACCGATCCAACAAGTGGTATCAGAGCGGTTTTATTCCAATCGGCTTAACAACCGGGAATAATGGCGTCTCTTGATCTCGCTTCTACTAGTGGGGGAGATTTTTGTGAAGAGGAAAAATCACTTGCACCACCTTTATTTGAAGGAACAAATTATAAAGGATGGAAAATTTTAATGGAAAAATTTATTAAAACTTTAGACATCGAAGTATGGAACTTAGCAATTATAAGACGAGCGGATGAATCGAATAAAAAAGAACGTCAGCTAAATGCCAAAGCCAAACACTATTTATTTTGTGCACTATCTTATGAAATTTTCAAATTCATATATTGCTTTTCTAGTGCATACAAAATATGGCGCTTTCTTGAAGAAATGTATGATCTCCCTCTCGCAGGTGTGGAACAAACACAGGAAGAAAAGAATGTACAAGCATCCATTATCATTCAAGAAGATCTCTCTCGGAGCGAAGCCATGGAGAATATTGAAATAGAAAAGGAGAACAATACACCAAGAGAAAAAGAAGAAGAAATCTTACTTTTGGAAGAGGAATGCCAAGAAGAAGACAAAAGAACAATATATTCAAATCCTCCCTCATCCAAAAGCAATGTAAGGAAATCAAATTCTATCTTTTGTACTTCTATCTCTTCATTACAATTGTTACAAAATACTAGGCGCAAAATTGAGAAATTAAAGAATGCTAATAAACTATTGCGCTTAGAAAATAAAAATTTAAAAACAAAAGTTAAAGTAATATCAAAATTTGATTTATCTAGCTTTACTCATGTCACTTCAATTGAAAATACAAAACCTTATCTTGATTGTAATGATATTAAAGAAAAATTTAAGGAACTTGAAAAAGAAATTATTTTTATAAGAGAACAAAATGAAAAATTATGTTTAGAAAATTCATCTTTAAAAATTAATTGTGCTAAGTGTAAGGACTATGAAATTGAAATAAAAGAGATGGATGAAACATTTGATGAGTATAGGGATAAATATGAAAAACATATTGACTCAATTGTTACCACTCTCAAAAATAGCACAATAAATTATAATAAAGCTAGACATAATTTAAAAATCAAGAATGATGAACTAAAATCAAAAATCAACTTACTTAAGGAAATCATTAAGAAAAACGCTCAAAACATTCATTCACAATCTCAAGGTATATCTAAAAGCAAGTTGAATATAATTTCTCAAAATGTTGATAAATCCAACAAAGGAAATAAAGAATATTAAATGCTTGAAAATAAAATTCCAAATCATTATCATTTACAAAATAACCACTCTCCCAACATAAATTTAAAGATTAACAAATTTCCTATAAAGAATGTTTTGCAAAATCGTCATGGAAATTTGATAAATAAGAATAATATTAAACCAATGTTTGAATGACGGCCAAAAGTTAAAGATGAAACACAAACTCAAATCAAAAGGGCCCATTCAATCACATCTCCCCAAAAGAAAACACGATGTATTTGGGTACCCAAAGGAACCGTCACTCCCGGTCCTCTTTGGATACCTAAATCTCTTATTCATTAGTATCTCATCATTTGCATGAAGTAGAAATCAATTAAAATGAAATATACAAATTTCTACTTCGTGATGTGCTTTAATGTCTTTTCTATCCTTTTCTTTTTGTTTTCTTTTAAACTATCATGTCATGGTCATCCTATACAATATTGAAAATATGATTTTATCTCTTAAAAGCTTAATATGGTTTTATAAAACAAATTGATCAAAATTCAAAATCATATTTTGATGACCTATCTTTTATTATTATATTCATTGCTTCTAAATATCTTATATTATCCATATGAATCAAACTCTAAATTTGCTATAAGATATTTCAAATTAAATCTGGTTACTAGATTTTTAGCCTTCACCAACAAGTGGATAAAATTCTGAATTTGCTATGAGATATTTATCTAAATTAAAAAGAAAAACACATAAGACATATTGAAAGATCAATTGTCATAAATATTGATACCATACGCACCGCCATGATCTATTGATATCTTTTGCTAAAACTTTCTAAAATCATAATTCATATCAAGAATCATCTATCACATTTTATATAATGACAATTGGTATTATAATTGCTTACTATGGTTGGTATATTATATGTGTATTGTGATTTATTTCTAGTTTAGACCTTTGAATCATTTTGATATCAAATCAAATAGAATTGTCACTCCATTCTAGGTCTCTAAGTTGAAACATAATCAAAACTTGGTATAACATTAATCTCAAATTTATCATTCTAACATTGCCACCTAAAGAATATTTGTGTCTATGTTAGGCTTTATTTGTTTACCAAGATATACAAGCTCGGTATTCTCATCTAGGGCTTATCCATAGTATGATTATGCTTGAACATTATTGTTAATCTCTAAAATCATGCATATTTGATTTGTTCAAACATGATATCTTGGGTTTTCATTTCCGATTTTTTTCAAGTTATAAGCACAAGTCTTTAGAAAAGTCAAAATGAAAACATAAGTAAATATATCTCATGCAATGATTATTTTGTCAAGTATATAAGAAATCGCTTACGTTTCATGCAATTTGGACCATCCAAAACATCTCCTAAAAATCTACAACTTCAGCATGGAACTACTATTGGGACACCTAATCAAGTTCAAGCATCAAAATTTTCAAAACCCTAAAAAATCACTTACTGTTTCCCGCGCTAGCGCTAGCGCCGGCGCTAGCGTCGAGGTTCATTTTTCTGTATTTTTTAAATTTCTAAAAATCTCTTAAAATATATAAATCTATATTTTCTACTTAGTTTTGCACTTCTGTGTTTCTTTATTTTTTGAAAAATCAAATACAAAACTACAAAAACCAAATTACAAAAAATATGTTTTGTTTTTTCGCTTGTGTTGTTTCCTTTATTTAAAGTTCATCTTTATGCAAAAATCAAATATAAAAATTACAAAAGCAAAAATTACAAAAATATGCTTTTATTTGTAAAAATCAACTACAAAAATATAAAACAAAACAAAAACAAGTATCAAAATTATTCTTCTGAACTTAACTTTTCTATGTATCTTGCGAAAGGGTGATTTGGGCTATCATCTCATCATATCACCTAGTACCAGGCGAACCTCTCACAAGGTAGCCCTCGGGAAGTCCAAGATCAATTTTATGAGTTCAAACTTTAAATAAAAATTACTCTTTAAAAATATCAAAAATATTGTATGAACTTCATTGAAAATCAAGCATGATTTAATCTATTATTTAGAACTTCTATAATGTTGCAATTTATCTTTTCAAACTACTTTGAACATTGCCTTCATCATGCTTTGATACATCTATTAATATGTGCATAATTGATATTGAAAAAGTTGTGTAGAACCATATGTAGCATGCCTCTAAGTATGAATAATGTTTTATGTTTGATAATAATCGCAATTCACTCACTTATTTTGGCATTGTCTACTTATGTGTTTAATCTAAGAATGTTTGTGTATGTTTTGTAATAGTACAATGAATTAAAATTGCACAAGTATCTTACCTACACAACCTTTATTTGCACTTTTAAAAGTTAAGAAAAGTGGTTATCTTTTTCATAAATTATATTGGTTTGCAAAACAAGTGTATTCGGAGAACTTTGTACAAAACAAAATCATAAAATAAAGTGACAAAGATAACTCCACCAAGCACTACTTGAACCTCCTGATAAGTCTTAATAAGCGTTGTGAGGTTGAGCACCTTGGAAAGAATAATAAAGTATCTTGTGCAAACCATAACTTTCTTTCAAAATAAAAACCACTTATTCTTAAGTACACCGGATCACAATAAAAATCAATCTTGAAGAATAAAACTATGTGATCCCCCAAGCACTACTTTGCACCCTGATAAGTCTTGATGAGCATTGTGTGTGCAGAGCACCTTGGTAGTTGTACATTTTTCTTTGTGCATTGAAGTGAGTAGAAGTAAAATTATTTGTGTTTTATTGTTCTCTTTACTTTACATATTACTTGTATTTTTGATTAAAACATTTGTTTACTCTATTCAAAATACACTTTTATGCACATCATTATCTTCCATAACACTTCTTCTCATGAGTATTGGATCCTAATGCTAATTCTATACTACTCTTTATTTATGAAATGCACTAGATAACCTAGCATGCTTTCTACAATGTTTGGTATGTTTTGAAATTGTGAATTAAAGTAACATTGTAGTAATCTCTGTTTGATAAGATTATTTCATGCTTGATTACTGTATTGTCAAAACAAAAATTTTAAATGCAAAATGATTTACAAAAACATCTTCTTTTTGAAATTGAACTCATATATCTTTTTATGAACCATCATTGATTACCATAAGATGTTTTTTTGTACTTCTATATGTCTTCCGCATCATAACCATATAATTGTTTTACCTTGCACTTTAATACTTATTTAAAATCTTTCATCTTGTGTGCATCATCACTTGAATCTTCAAATTCCTTTCTTGCAACAAGTGGTAGACTTGCTTGGTAAACTTTATATTGGTTGAATTTCTTTTTGCTTATAACTCTGATCTATTTCTATTCTAAACACTCCTCCAACAAGTGAAATATTGCTTATAAAACATCTCTTTTTAACTTAAACTCTTATTTAGTATTATGATGTTTCTTTTTTGAAATCTTCCGCAATACTCAAACTCTGATTCATTCATGAATTTCAATATAGCTATGTGAGTTTTATTTCAAAAATTCAAATAAAAATATAAACCCATATGCTATGATATTTCCCATTAGATTTAAATGCTTAATGATTCCAATAATTGTTATCCATGACTTCATTTCTCACCATAGCGGGGGCGTAGGGTTGTAGACATTAGATAACCTTATCTCTAGTCATGTCTTGTCCTTAACCGGGGAGGGTTCCAGTGGGGCCTTGCGAGGCACTGGGGGAAAAGAGTGCTAGGTTAAGTTTTTTTCTAGTGTTTGCATATGGGATTAACACCCCAACCTACGGCATGTTTGCAGCTCCTCATGCCCATCCATCACTTAGTACGGGGCTAGGGTGTTGACATATTGTCTGGGTAGATTGGTTACTTGGAAATCATGATTGTTTTAGGCTTAAAACTCTTATTTAAAAGGGAAATCATTATTTTTTGCTTAAACTCTGATATATAAAAGGGGGAGAACTACAAACAAAAGGGATAAAATAAGTCATAACTCTGATCATTTTCAATGAAAGACAAGTCTAAAACTCCTTATCATTTACTTAAAAAGCTCGATCATGCCTTCTCTTTTATTTACACATTTTTAGTGCTTTGTTTCCCTACCCACTTTTTGCTAATAACAAAGGGAGAGAACTAACATGATAAAATGCAAAAGGGGGAGAACTAACAATGATAAATGTAACCCGCTATCATAAACCCAACATTTCAGTTGATAGCATACATATTAAGGGAGCATTCACATAGGGGGAGCTTATATTTAGGGGGAGCAATTCTAAATGCTAAAATCAATAATCATCCTAAAGTCATCACTCTCTCACACACACAAGTATAGTCTCATCATGCTTATTTATTAATGCTTTGATTTATCATTAATGGATTTGTTGTTATCAAAAGGGGGAGTTTGTTGGAACACGGTCTTCCGCATCTCCTAGGTTTGAGAATAACAAATCCTATGTGTATTTGATCTTGTGTGTTCAAGTGTGCAGGTTAACATAGTCCACATGACTCAAGGAGTACTCATGATGTCTGCCCCCAAAATTGAGGCCAAAATTCGAAGAGGCTCACTAGCGCCGGCGGTAGCGATAGCGCCCGGCGCTAGCGTTGATCTGCGCGATTCTGGCATCGTTTTTAGAAGGAGCTAGCACCCGACGTTAACTACTAGCGCTGGCGGTAGCATGGCGCACATGAGGCATGGAGCAATATGTTGCCACAGATTGAATATCCTGCCGTGCAAAACGTTTCCTAATCCAGGCTAGCGCCGGCGGTAGCGCTAGCGCCGGCCGTAGCGCTTGGGCTATAAAAGGACCCCCTCTCCTCTTGTTTTCGCACACCAATTGCATACACCTCAGAGAGAGAGTACTAGAATTCCAGAGGCCTATCTTGGCCAAAATTTGAGGTCCCGGCGAAGCTCTGCCAACTTCTGAAGGAGGATTCCATCACGCCGAAGCCAAACGAAGTCCGCTTCGACAAACGCTGATTCTACAGCGGATCTTCGCCTCCATATTCAGAAGTTCATCTTAAGGGAAGTTTTTATTATTTTATTTATCTTTCTTTGTAAACGGTAGTGAAATCGCCTCGTGTTGGCGACTATGTCTGGGGTAGGACTTAGGGCTGAAAATCGCCTCGTGTTGGCGACTAGATCTAGGTTAGGTCTAGGGGGTGCTCGAGGCCACATCCGGGGAAGGATTGGCTAGAGCGTCTTGAGGCCGAATCCGGGAAGGAGGAGGCTAGGGCCACCGGTTCGTGGGGAAGCGAGACGGGATAGAAAATGAAAAGAGCTTTTATTATTCGCCTCCGATCTCTAACGACATTGAGATCAAGTTTTGTAAAACTTATTTATTATCAATAAATCTTGTCTTACTTGTCTTCTTGTTTTAATATTGCAATATTCCAAAGTTTTTCTAAATAAAATCTAAAGTTTTTGAAAACCCTTATTCACCCCCTATAAGGGGGCCGACCGATCCAACACCTAATGCCCCATCTGTAAATAAATCCCAGGCTGTCACCATGGGGAGCTCTGAGTCAACTGCTTTGACTACATATTCCACCAGGAAATTTGCCACTACCTGCGCCTTCATGGATAGCCGCGCAACGAAGGAAACATCAAACTCGATGAGCTTTACTGCCCATTTCGCCAGCCAACCTGAGTCCTCCACTCTTTCCATAATGTTGTGAAGAGGGTGTCTGGTCACTACCTTAACTGAATGTGCTTGGAAGTAGGGTCGGATCTTCCTGGCCGAAAAGATTAAGGCGAATGCCAGCTTTTCCAAAATAGGGTATTTGGCTCTGCCTTCTTCAGGACCCGACTGATATAATAGATCATAAGCTTCCTCTTTCCCTCTTCTCGGACCAGGACCAAGCATACATCCTTGGTTCCCACCACTAGATAAAGGAACAAGTATTGCCTTTTTTCATCCCTTGTAGCAGCGGAGCTTGTGTCAGCTGCTTCTTCAGGTCTTGGAATGCCGCCTCGCACTCCTGCGACCAATCAAACTTCTGGTTTCCCCTTAGAGCTTTGAAGAAAGGTGAGCACTTCTCTCCGACCCGGGAGAGGAACCTGCTCAACCTTGCCAGCTTCCCCATCAGCCTTTGAACCTCTTTGGCATTCTTTGGTGATTTCAGATCCAAGATGGCATTGACCTTATCTAGGTTAGGCTCGACCCCGGCCGGGGTGAGCAGATGACCAAGAAACTTCCCCTTACTAACGTTGAACAAACATTTGGATGGGTTAAGCCTCATCTTGTATCTATGGAGCATTGCAAAAGTCTCTGCTAGGTCTCGCAGGTGGGACTCCACATCCTTACTCTTCACCATGAGATCATCCACATACACTTTCAGATTCCTCCCCTTCTACTCCCTGAAGACTCAGTCCATTATTCATTGGTAAGTTGCTCCCGCATTTCTTAACCCAAAGAGCATCATCTTATAATAGTAGCACCCATCATCTGTGATGAAGGAAACATCCTTGACACCTCGTGGGTGCATTCGTATTTGATGGTAAGTAGAGAATGCGTCCAAAAAACTCATCACAGGGAAACCGACAGCTGAATCTGCAAGCACGTCAATTTGAGGCAAGGGGTAACAATCTTTAGGATATGCTTTAATTAAAAGAAAAAAGACAATGCAAAACCTCCACATACCTCCACTCTTCTTCACCATTATAATGTTGGAGACCCAGCCTGGATATTGGATCTCCTCTATGAAGCCCGCCTCAAGCAGCTTCCATACTTCCTCTTTAATTGGCCCGACGAGGGTGGTTGATATGGCTCTCTTCTACTGAAGGATGGGGCAGACGCTTGGATCGAGATTGAGGCGGTGGCTTGCCATATCTGCATCGATGTCTAGCATTTCTACAGCGCTCAAGGCGAGCATGTCCATGTTTTGCTGGATGCACCTCCGGACTTCCTCCTGATCTTCCTTGATCAGCTCCCCACTAATCTACACCTTCTCCTACCTCCCCCGCCACTGATAACTTCCTTCATCTCCACCTCTTCTGCAACCTTTAGCCTGGCCAGGTTCTCCATCACCTTGTCCACCTCCTATGCTTCCTCCTTCCAAGTGATAGTGTTGACTGTCATGGCATAGCATTGGCGGGGCATCTTTGGGTCTCCACAGAACCGGACATGCAATCCTCCTATGTTGTATTTCAAGCATTGATGGTAGGAGGAAGGCATGCACTTGAAGGTACTAATGAGGGGGCGTACGAAGATCGCGATGTAACTACCTGGTGCATCCATGATGATGAACCATCAGTTATTTGACGTTCCCCCTAAGGTGACCAGGAGCTCGATTCCTCCCTAACCTTTCTTCCTTTCTCCTGAAAAACTGAAGAGCGGCCCGTCTGACGCGACACCCTTCTTGCCCCCACATTTATTTCACTGAAGTCCTTCTTAAAAAACACATTCACCAAACTCCTATTATCTACCAGGATTTAGGAGACCGTGAAATTCTCAATCGTGGCCTCGATCATAAGTGCATCACAGAAGGGGTCTTCGTGCGCCGACATATCCTTTCACGAGAATGTGATCTTCTCCCCTGGGGTAGGGTTCAGTGGGTTGAAGCAATGCTTCGATGATAGATGGCAAGGAGGATCCCCTTGCGGGTGGCCTCGATCCTTACCCCTCCATGGATCACCCCAATCCTGCCCAGTGCCCCTGAATCTACCCGGTTGATGTTTAAATTTCTGATTCTGCAAAAGCCTTTTTGTGATGAGAGTAGAATTAGGCGGGCGTTTTCGAGGAATCTCGTGAGTACTCCTACTTCGAGAAACTAATCGTTATTCTACATCGATGAATAGAAGTAACGGTCTTTCCTTCTTTCGGAATATCGAATTCTATAAACGTGTAAATAAAAAAGGAGAGTTTTGCAAGCTTTTGTTATTTTTATCCAAACTAATCATTCAATGAAGGCAAGTATACCTTATCGCGTATAGTATAGGATATTTTAGAGAAAATATCATGATCGTATTTTTCCGGATCCTATTGATTATTTTTACTTCTTAAGAATGCGCTATTATTTTATCGATGAAACGAGTGATTAATTTTAAAAGAGCGATGATGATAATAATTTAAGCGATTGAGTGCGATAGCGAAAATAAAGAAAAACAATTATCAGAAAATAAGAGAAAAAAAGGATAAGAACGCACTAAATTAAAAATGCACGCACTCTACGGAAATTTAAATGACTGAAATAAAGAAAGCAGAAAAGCTATCTCATACGCACACGCACTCTACAGGAATTTAAATGACTGAAATTGAAATAAAGCAGAAAATTTAAAACTCATACACACACACACACTTTCATAAATGGAAAACTAAATTAAAAACAAAAATAATAAAATTTATACTCATACACTCACACACACAACAATAAGTAAAACTAAGTTAAAATAAAAAATAAAACACTAACTCATACACTCACACACTTAATAAAAAGTAAAACTAAATTAAAAATAAAAATAAAAGACTAAGTCATACACTCAGACACTCAACAAAAAGAAAAATAAGAAGAACAAGAAGAACAAAAAAACTTTCTTATTTATTTATATTAGGGATTACAACTTTTTAAAGAAAGTCTAAACTTGGCAAAAAGGAGAGCCCAAACAATGGCTTGGAAAATACACAAACAAACTCACAAACACTCAAAAAAAATCTCACAAGAACACTCATAAAACTCTCAAGGACAACACATAATTAGGTTGTAATTTTTATGAACCTTTTTTTCAAGGGAGGGGCCCCCTTATTTATAGACAAGAATGGGCTACAATTAGCAAAAATCATATTTTTTTTAAAGCTAATGGGAAGCAGCTGGAGGAGCAGCTGGCGGTTCTAGAAGGGGAGTGGTGTGTTTGACTTGAGCAAGTTGGGGTGCGGATAGCTGGTTTTAATCCAGCAAAATATGGAGATGGCTGGATTCGATCCCGCGCCACTGGAGAGACTAGCCAAATCAAGTCCACTAAAGCAAGCTCTCTGCCGATCGACGGGAAGGGAGGTCGATCGGCCGGAAGGTAGTCGACGGACTATTTTAAGGAAAAAGACAAGTTTATATCAACGGGAAGCTCTCTGCCGATCGACAGGATCAGTCTGCCGATCGATGGGATCTACATCCCATCCCGTCGATCGACGGGATGAGAGCTTAATAAAAAAACAAGTTTTTTTGTTTTTAAAAAACCAAGTTATTATTTATTTAAGTAATTTATAGCTTATATTTAAGTATATATACATATAGCTTTTTATTTAATAATTATTTTACATATACATTTACATATATTTAGTATACTATATGTATATATATTTACAAATATATTTAGTATATTTTTTATATAATTACTTACATAAATATTTATATACTTATTAAATAGTTTCATATATAAATATATAACTAAATAGTTCATTTTTACATATAAAAATATAAAATTAAATATTAGTTAAAACAAATCATTTATTCAATAATTTACATGAAATATTAATAATATTACTTACAACTATACTAAAAATCATACTAAAATACATATAATTTTACTATTCATCAAATACCCTGATACTTAAGCTTTTGCTATTCAAGTGCAAAAGTAAGAGAGATATCTATAAGACATTAATAGAATTTCTAATTTACCAAAATTTTATTTAATCGGAAGTAAGCTTGAAATAAATTTAGGAGATTTAAAGAGATAAGTCCTGCAGCTTGATAATGATTTAAAAAGTTCGAAAAAGTTTTAGCCAGCAAGACTTCTAGAGTTAGCTAAGTAGTGACCTAAATAATTGTAATAAATAACACCATGATTAGAATAGAATTATAAGAACTTTATCTTTTTAAAGAAATTTTTAAGAATAATTAAAACTTACTAATTATGCTCTCTCAAATTTTTTTAATTTATCTCTAGTTTTCAATTTTATTGGCTAAGGGGTAGGGGGAAGCTTGGTAAGAGAAGACATTTTTGATCTAGGGGTGATGAATTTTATCCTCTCACCCCACTCTTTTTTTTTTCTTTTGGATAGAGTAAGGAATGAAATCTTGCTCCCATTTTTATTTTATTTTTCTTCACAAATACTCAATGCTTTTGTTTACTAAACGAATTCTTATTCCCATTGACTAAGATCTTTTTAATTTTAATTGGGTGCCTATGTTTATGGAATAAAATCTTATTCCCATTGACATAGGATCTTTTAGGACAAAATTACCAACGATATGGAATAAGAGGTAAAGGCTTTAGAAATTTCTATAGTTTATAAATTAATAAAAATTTTAAGAGCAATTTTTATTAGATTTAGAATATTCCTAATGTTTCCCAAGTTTGAAGTAGGAATAAATAAAGTCTAAAGATGGTCTGCCAAAATAATACAACAAGAAGTTATTTAGGGTAAATTTGAAGTAATGCTTAAAAGTTTGTTCTCTAATTAAATTAAAATTGCAATGCGTTCTTTACAACTAAAATTCCAAAGATCTAAATCTTACAAACTATGATACAAATATGATTTTTGGCAAATCAAATATATTGAAAATGCTTATAAATAAACTAAAACTAGTTTTAAAAAAATAAAAAACTAAGTAGGGGTTTAATTTTATTTTTTGTATTTTTGGGTTTTTTAGATTTTTTTTTGGATATTTCAAATTTATTAACAAAGTATGAGATAAGTTTTTTGGATTTTTGAATTTTTAGAAATTTTTTTGGATTTTTCTTATTTATTTACAAAGTATGAAATAATTTCTTAGATTTTGGGGTTTTATAGAATTTTTTTGGATTTTTCAAATTTATTTACAAAGTATGATATAATTTTTTTGGATTTGGGGGTTTTTTAGATTTTTTTTTGGATTTTAGGGTTTTTTAGAATTTTTTTGGATTTTTCTAATATATTTTCAGAGTATGAAATAATTTTTTGAATTTTGGGGTTTTTTAGTTTTTTATTTTGTTTTTTCTAATTTATTTACAAATTATGAAATATTTTTTTTGGATTTGGGGTTTTTAGAATTTTTATGGATTTTTCTAATTTATTTACAAAGTATGAAATAACTTTTTGGATTTTTGGCTTTTTTAGAATTTTTTGGATTTTTCTAATTTATTTATAAAGTATGAAATAATTTTTTGGATTTTTGCGTTTTTTAGAATTTTCTTGGATTTTTCTAATTTATTTACAATGTATGAAATAATTTTTTAAATTTTTGGGTTTTTTAGAATTTTAATGGATTTTTCTAATTTATTTTCAAAGAATGAAATAATTTTTTGGTTATTGGGTTTCTTAGAATTTTTTGAATTTTTCTAATTTATTTACAAAGTATGAAATAATTTATTTGGATTTTGGGGTTTTTTAGAATTTTCTTGGATTTTTCCAATTTATTTGCAAAGTATGAAATATTTATTTGGTTTTTGGGGTTTTTTAGAATTTTTTTGGATTTTTCTAATTTATTTACAAAGTATGAAATATTTTTTTTGATTTTAGGGTTTTTTTATAATTTTTTTGGATTTTTCTAATTTATTTACAAAGTTTTGAAGAACGGAAAAAGATACCCCCATACATAAACCCAACATTGCCCCCAATGCTATAACTTATGTATGAAGGAGCAAAAATAAAAGGGCGGTTTGTACAAAAATAAAGAATGAGAAAATAAATAAACCCTGCAAAAATAGAAAAGTAAGAAAATATTAGATAAATATGGGGTGCCTCCCACGAGCGCTTTGTTTACCATCATGTAGTATGACGCATTTGGCATTTAAGTTTTCTTGTAAAGGTTAGGAAGGGGTATAGATTCGAGTTTACCGTCCACCGGATCGCCCGCCAAATAAAGTTTTAAACGGTGACCATTGACTTTAAACTCGCCTTTTTCTGGGTGGGAGATGAGAACGGTCCCATATGGCCAAACCTCTTTGACTTCAAAGGGGCCGGTCCATCCGGATTTTAGTTTATGCAGAAAAAGACGAAGGCATGAATTATATAAAAGGACAAGATCGCCCGGCGCAAATGATTTTTGAAATTTGATTTTTCGATCGTGGTAGAACATAGAATGCTCCTTATAAAATTTATTACTCTCGTAAGCATTTGCACGTCATTCATCGAGTTCGTTTAATTGGAATTTTCTACTCTCGGAGGCTAAGTTTAAATCGAGGTTTAAAAATTTTAAAGCCCAAAAAGCGCTGTCCTCTAACTCTACGGGTAAATGGCACGCCTTGTCGTAGATAAACAATAGGGCATACACCCGATGGCGGTCTTGTACACCATACGATACGCCCACAGTGCATCATCGAGTTTTAAAGACCAATCTTTCCTATTCGTCGAAACGGTTTTTTCTAAAATTTGCTTAATCTCTCGATTATCTACCTCTACTTGGCCGCTTGTTTGGGGGTGATAGGCGGTGGAGAGCTTGTGCGTAACGTCGTATTTAGATAATATTTTTGCAAACTGGGCGTTGCAAAAGTGTGTTCCGCTATCACTTACTATCGCGCGAGACGTATCGAAGCAAGAAAATAATTTTTTTAGAAATTTGACGATGACTCTCGCATCGTTAGTGGGGAGAACTTGTACTTCCACCCACCTAGATACGTAGTCGACCGCCACTAAAATAAAGCAATTAGTATAAAAGGGATGTAGGGGGCCTACGAAGTCTATGCCCCAAAAATCGAAGATTTCTCATTATAAATAAAAATTTTGGGGCATCTCATCACGACGTGAGATGTTACCCAACCGCTGACAGCTATCGCACTTATTCACAAAATTGTGAGCATCTGTAAAGAGAGTGGGCCAATAAAAGCCCGCCTCTAGCGCTTTCACGCGGTTCAGTTGGCTTGATAATGCCCCCCGGCCAGCCCCTCGTGGCAGCGTCGGAATATTTGCGCACCCTCCTCGCTTGAAACGCATCCCCGTACCACTTAGTCCGCGCAGACAAGAAAGAGAAAAGGGTCTTCCCAAAAGTAATTTTTCAATTCAGAAAAGAATTTCTTCTTTTGCTGTTTTGAAAAGTGTTTTGGAAGGCCCGCGCAACTAAATAGTTGGCGTAATCCGCGAACCAAGGAGGGGGAGAGGTTTTGTTTAAATTATTAATAATTAAGAGGCGCTCCTCAAAAAATCGATCGTCTATGTGAGGTTCAAAGAGCGCTTCCGTGACATGGCGGTCTAAACGAGAGAGGTGGTCGGCCACTAAATTTTTGGCCCCCTTCTTGTCCTGGATCTCTAAGTCAAATTCCTGTAAAAGGAGGATCCATCGAAGCAAGCAAGGGTTGGCGTCTACTTTTGATAATAAAAATTTGAGGGCGGAGTGGTCGGTAAAAATGATAATCTAAGAAAGTGTAACGTAGGGCCTAAACTTATCAATCGAAAAGATGACAACGAGAAGTTCCTTTTCCGTCGTCGTGTAATTAGCTTGTGTGCCTGTGAGCATTCGAGAAACATAGTAGATGGGATGAAAATAATTATTAACACGTTGGCCTAGTACGGCTTCCACCGCAATATCGCTCGCAACACACATAATTTCAAACGAAAGGGACCAATCTGGCGCCACCAGAATGGGAGAATTGATAAGTTTTTATTTTATAATATTAAACGCGTCTACGCACGCGTTATCAAAAATAAATGAAGATTCCTTCTCCAGGATGTCGGTTAGCGGTTTCGTTATTTGGAAATTTTTTGAATAAACCGCCTATAAAAACCCGCGTGGCCAAGAAAACTCCTAATTGATTTTATATTTAAAGGTATTGGGAGTTTTTCGATGATTTTGACCATGGCCTTATCTATAACATCCCTAGGACTTCTAGGTCACTAGAGTACATTTTGTCATGACCAGGGGTCATGACATGGGCATGATAGGTTAAAAACCCCATCCAAGGCTAGGAAGAGCCCTTTTGAGTGTGAATAGACAAAATATGGGCCTAGGCCCACCACCCAGACTCTGTGAAGTAGGAGTGAGTTCACCAAAGTACCTAAAACATTATACATGGGACCCAAGTGGGGGTCATTAGGGTCAACCAAACTCCCCAAGACCAGAGTAGTCTACAAATAGGAACCTGGTGTATAAGGCCTAGGGCTAGGTTTTTGGGGACCATGATGAATACCTAACCTCTTTAGAAAACCCTAAACTCAAGAGGAACCTAGTGGACAAAAGCCCCATCTTGTGGTCTTCATTTGAGCCAATTTTGACCAAGTCATCTCCCTCCCCTATTTTGGTCAAAATCACCCCTAAAGGCCAAAATGACCCAATTGCCCCCCCTCCCCCCATGGCCCCAAAATCTCTTGACTTAGGTCCATAGGCCCTAGGACACCAACGTGGGTCCAACACATTAGGTGATTTTGGTTTGGATCAAGCCTAGATCCCAAAACCCCAAATTGGGCAATTTAACTTTTTGGGTTAGAACCCAAATCCAAATGGACTAACCCAAGCTAAAGCCCCACCATGGGAACCCACTAGACCTTAAATCCCTGGAAATTCAGAAACCCCATAAATAAACCATTTTATTTATTTAATTTAATTAAAAAAGGGGGGGGGGGGGGTGAAAGCCTTGTGAAGAGAGAAATGGTGGAATGGGTGCCAATTGGCACCCAATTCCTCCCAACTTCGGCTGCTCTAAGCTAGAGGAATTATTTCCCCTGCTTTGGGCAGGATCACTTTTCATGCATTGATCCAATTGGGCGGCCAAGGAGCTGGCCGAGGAGGCCCTTAATGGCAGCTCCATTATCTTTCCCCCTTTCCAAAATTCAAAAGTACCACCACCTTCAGAAGCCCTCAAGGAGCCGAAACCCCCTACTGGAGCTATGATTTTGGTAGAGAATCGAGATTGGCGACTGGAACTCGTCGGTGACACCTCCCATGGAACCCAAGAGAAATCTGTGTAGCTCGGGCTCCACCCAGGTCAGGATCCCTCTCCTCTTCCTCTGCACTAGTCTTCTAGTTCTTCAAGGCAAGAATCGAGCTCAAACGAGCTCGATTTCACCTTCTAATTCTCAAAATAAAGTGCATTTTTGCCAATGTCGAATGTCGCCAGAGACGGCACCACCGACGGCGTGTCACTAGGAAATGGTAGCCCCCACATCCACGAAGGGAGTGGGGGTGATGGCTGGCCGTGCCGAGGCCGAAGGTGAACAGAAATCCCCCCACAAAGGGAACCTGCACGTGCGATCTGGGCCGCCCAAATTTGGGGACGATGAACCAAATCGATTAGATCTAATTCATTGAACACATATCTAGTGCAATGTTCATTTTGGAACATTCACTTTGGGCTCAGTTTTACCCTACCTAGATCCTGATTCAGGGGAGCTTATGAATATGGAATTTAAAGAAGGTTGTCACACCTTCCTAGAGACACCAAAATCACCTCATTTGGTTAACTCTAGCAATAGTTATTATTTGAAAATCTGGGTATTTAATGTAGATTGGAACTTAGCAACTTTGTTTTAGGGAAATATATACACCAAAAAGCTCTGAAATTTGGAGCATGGTTGAGTCATTTCCCCCACCTAGGTGCTGCCAAAAATTTATAATTTTTGGAGCATATATTTTTAAGGTATTTATGAAAAATATTTTACTTTGCATATAAATGAGTGTTTAAGTGTTTAAATGATCCAAGTCACCCCAATTTTGGGGTGGGGGATTTTTCTTAGCCTAGGGAGGCCTGGGTTAAATTTTCAGCCCACATGCATGAGTAGATTTATTCTGAGCTTCAATTTGAAGCTTAGGGCACTAGGGGATAATGGTGTGCTAATAGCAATTTTGGCTCTTAGCTCTTTTAGTCAAATTGAAGGTCTAAATCACCTTGCATGTCACTGAAAATTTTTACCATGCTTGTTAGGGGGCTCAATAGCATGACCCCTTGAGTTTGGGGATTTTTGGAATAAAATTGTCTTGAGTTTAATATTTAAGTGTATTTGATCACACTTACAAATAAATTAAGTATTAGGCACTAATCACTTAGGAAAAATCTAAATTTCTGGAGTTACCTCTTATATGACAAGATAGACCAGTAGTAATTATCTCAAATTATTTTGATGAAAATTTAGGGTAGGTTCTTCACAAACCTTGGAAAAAACCTAAATAGAATTTAATTTAATTATGGTGAAAATAATTGTTGCAAATTTATGATTCTCTGGATTTGGTAGTTTTATAGTGTGACACACTAGCAGTAATTATCTCAAATTACTTTGATAAAAATTTAGGGTAAGTCCTTCACAAACCGTGGAAAAAACGTAAATAGAATTTAATTTAATTATGGTGAAAATAATTGTTTCGAATTTATGATTCTCTGGATTTGGTAGTTTTATAGTGTGGCACATCAGTAGTAATTATCTCAAACTACTTTGATGAAAATTTAGGGTAGGTCCTTCACAAACCTTGGAAAAACCCTAAATAGAATTTAATTTAATTCTGGTGAAAATAATTGTTACAAATTTATGATTCTCTAGATTTGGTAGTTTTATAGTGCGACACATCAGTAGTAATTATCTCAAATTACTTTGATGAAAAATTAGGGTAGGTCCTTCACAAACTGTGGAAAAAACCCTAAATTGAATTTAATTTAATTATGGTGAAATTAATTGTTGCAAATTTACGATTCTCTGTATTTGGTAGTTTTATAGTGTGACACACCAGTAGTAATTATCTCAAATTACTTTGATGAAAATTTAGGGTAGGTCCTTCACAAACCTTGGAAAAACCCTAAATAGAATTTAATTTAATTATGGTGAAAATAATTGTTGCAGATTTATAATTCTCTGGATTTGGTAGTTTTATAGTGTGACACACCAATAGTAATTATCTCAAATTATTTTGATGAACTTGTAGGGTAGACCCTGCACAAGTCATGGGAACCACCCCCTATGGGCACTTTTAAGTCAAACTTTGAGTAAATAATCATATGGGTCAACTTAACGATGCTTAGTGATTTACCTATGGTCCAAATCTTGAAGATAATCAAACAAATAGTTAACTAAATTTCAAGAGGGAAAAGAGGAATGGGTAGACCTTAGGATAATCCCTGAAATGTGAGAGATTAAGAACTAAGGTGAGGCAGGTGAGATAGCACTTGGACACCATGGAAAATGATGGGGGTAATCAAGTGATCACCCTCTCCCCTCCTTTGTAAGGATAAATCACCTAAGTAGCAGAAGTAATAATAGGGTGTGGGGTTATGAAGAAGGGCAGATACCAACAAAAACTAAGTGCTCAGGGAAGCAGGTAGTTTGGGATGTCAGCTCATCACACTCCATAGTACCGCTGCGAGCCCCTCACAGGGTAATCCTCGAGAAGCCCAGAGTTAACCCTAAATTGCAGGGCATTGTGAACAAGTAGATAAGAGAAACCTAATTATAAAAAGAATCACTCCTTATTAGGGTGGGAAGATGGAGAGGAGGATTTTTATAACCTTGGGAGCCATGGGCTCGGTGTGATAAGGACTGGTAGATCCTGAGTGCGGTAGACACGGTAATATAAGGAAGGACTGGGATGGTCCTGTGAGCGGTATACATGGTAGTATAAGAAAGGACTGGTCGAGTCCTCCGAGCCAAGAGCTTGGTGTTTCACTTAGAGGCATTGTTGTATCAAGTAGTACGTGAATACCCTGGTGTGTTCTTCAGGGGCGTACAAGTGGTCTAGGATGGGAGGTGTCATACTTGCCTAGGAGTGGAGGACCCGATCCACTGCCCCTATTTGCCTCAACGGGGTGTACCTGAGCGGTGACTCGAAAAGAGGGATAGAGGTGGTGCTTACCAAAAAGTACGCGGATACCCTGTGTGTTCTTAGGGGCGTACGTAAGGTCTAGTTTGTGTTGAAACCGATTTCTTGGTTTCTTTGGAGTTCGGGGCCCCCAACGGGTTGGGGGGCGACTGGCACTTACTAATCTCGCAAGAGAACAAATCGGAGCCTCCGAGTTGGACACTGATCCTTAGGCTCAGCTAGGAGGACCCACCACACACCCGAAAGATCTTTAGAGCGCTTCCCCTCCCAAGCCAAGAGCTGAAGCCTGGGCACCTTGGAGAGATCAAGGATGGCCTGAGGAGAGAGAAGATCCAAAAAGGAAGTCTCTCCAAAAGTGTCCTTTGGATCCTATTTATAGATTTTCTGATCTGGCCTGCAAATAGCAGGAATCTGCCTCTCGATTTTACTATACGCACCCAAACTTGGTCTGCTAACAGCCAAACTCCGCTGTCAGGGGTGACTATTGGCAGACCTTCAGGGGCAAAGGGGTAATTCTAGCTTCCAGCCTCATGGAGGAGGGGTCTGCGAGGACTGTTCGCCCCCCTGGTCTTGCCAAAGTGTATGCGCGAGACCCTGCTGTCTCTGCGACCTCGAGGGTCTCGCTGAACCTTAGGAATGAGGCCCTCCTGCCGACCTCGGAGAGAGCGAGATCAAGCTACTGATCTCGCCTCGCCCCGGCTGCCGAGAACTATTGATGTTCTGCGAGATCCCTGTGAGGAGCCAGGCGAACCCCGGGTTGTACACAATCCCCGCTCTTTGCGAGGTTATCCTAAGCTCGCAAAGAATCGTCCAACCCTGGACGTTTGCCTGACGATAGCTGTCCTGTCGGGAATCTTTCTGTGTGTCCCACCGTTAGGCTATAAATACCGCTTGAGCTGAAGGGCGTCTTCACTTTCTTTTCTCCTTTATTCTTCTGCTTACTGTAGCTATCTTCCAATGCCTCTCTCCAAGGAATTGGAGGCTCGCCTAAAAGCTTCCAAGGCTCGCGAGGTGTCGATGATGATGAAGCCCCCGGCGTGGATGAGTCGCCCATCCCCCTCCCCTGTGCCGAAAACGAAGAAGGCAAAGGCCGCTCGCCGACTGGGAGACGATACTGTCGACCTGGAGTCTTCCCCTAGCGACAAATCCGTTGACAAGGTAAGGATTACCCGTCACGCGAGACTACTTGATTATTGTTTTTAAGCTTCGCCTCTGTAGGTCATTAAGACCAACGAAGACGCTGGCGGACCTTCGAACGAACCCCCCACTACTCCTCGGGAGAATGCGAATACCATTGGCGAGAATCCTGACGGTACATTATTTGACCTCGCAAATTTTGCTTTAATCATGTTACCTGCTGATGTCTCTTACCTCTTTATTTTCCTTCTTCAGTTCTGCCTCCTGCGAGCCCGAGGCAACAGGATCAGCGAACTCCTTCCCCTAAACTCCTGGACGCGACCATCCTGGCACCAAACTTTAGCCTTTTCACCAAAGAGGACTCTGGCGGCTCGCGCCGGCCGAAAGGTCCCCTCGTAGGTACAGCGAAATTGTAACGCCCCGGCCCTCCCGAAGGGACCACGTAGGCACGCTACCGGGCTGCAGCCCAAGCACCCCAAAGCCTCTCCGCGCCCCTATTTCTCAGCAACGGCGCATTGTTGAAGCCGGGTCTTGAACCCGCAACCTCCTTGATAAGGAGTTTTCAAACCACTCCTCATCACCAATTGAGCTGCAGCTCAATTGGTGATGAGAAGTGAAAGAACTCCATAGTTAAGCGTGCTCGGGCTGGAGTAGTACTGGGATGGGTGACCTCCTGGGAAGTCCCCGTGGTGCATGCTTGACTATCGAGTTTGCCTCATCAAAGGGAGGCTGTGGCCACCAACAACCCGCCTGTGGGCTGGAGAGGGGTTGGGGTGCTTGGGCTGCAGCCCGGTAACGGTCGCCAGGCGAGTCAGTCGGTGGACGTTGTCCCGATGGTAAGTCCAGGGCCTTGGGACATTACATAAATACCCCCTGGAAAGGGGAAGACTCACATCCCTTACTATGGCACCGCCTTCGATCCTCCGCCTGGTTCCTTTCACCCTCCCCCGGGTAAGCCTTCTCGCGTCTCTGCTATTTACCCCATAATTTGTCCCTCCGAACCTCGCGTACAACCCTTTTCAGCGGACTGCGAGACCCAACACACCGACTCTGAACTCAGGGATGAGGAAATGTCCCCCTTTCCTGAGCAGGTGGACTTCCTGGGCGATTCGCGAGAACCTGAGGTGATAAAATAGCGGACCGCGGAGTTATTCCAAAAGCAAAACCAGATGCTGCAGGACCTCAACATTCGGGCGAGAGTGGATAGGCGGGCTGCCGAGGAGAGATATGCTTCGCTGATGGACGAGTGCGATAAACTTCGCGCTGCGATGCCTCGCGATCCTGATGAGTCCGAGACCTCCGAGGAGATGCTCATAGTTAGGATCAGAGATTTCGCCCACCTGATCGATCGTGACTCCCGCGCTGCTGCTGAATTCCACAACCCCAGGAGGCCGCCGAGGACGGGACCGCGAGGCGGCGGCAGGTGGCAGTAGCTGCCTTACTGATCTCGCGCCTTTTGTTTTTCCTTCGTGAAACATTTCCGCTATTTTTATATTATTACTCCGAACAATCTCGCATGGCTGTGGCCTCTATTAGTTTTCGCTCGCTAATAGCTTGCGGCTTCTATACTGCTGCCTATCCTTTATCTTATTTTCGCTTGCGAGTACTGTTTCTGCTCGCGAATCGTTTATTTGGACTAACCCTGCAGATTGATCTCGCTCGTCGGTCATTGGCGGAATGACTTTTGTTTTCGCGCGTTATCGTGATGTGACATTTTGACTAATCGTACTTTCCGGCGCTTGGGCTTCTTCCCGCCGTTTTCATTTTCCTATAAATAGCTTCTCATTAATGTCGTTTATCTACCACCTCCCTCAGACCATTCCTTCCTCTCAGCTGCAGAGCTCTTCGCCAATCTGCTCTCGCATTCCTCCCTTCTAGTTCTCGCAGGTACTAAAGATGGTGAAAACTGGGAAGGACGACCGCGAGGGCGAAGGTAGGCTAAAATGCGCCTGGGCTTTCTGCGAACATGAGTACTTCTGCAGCAACCTGAGCGAGGACGAATTCCTCACCTCCCTGGCCGACTTCGTCCCCCCCCCCCGCCCCGAGTTCATAGCTCGCCGCCCGGGGGAGGATGAGGTGATTAATACCCTCCGACCCGATGAGATTGCCATCCCTATCGCACATTTGGCGGTGGGCCTGTGACTTCCCCTCTGGCCCGAGATTCGCCAGGTACGTTCCCTTTTCCTCTTCATTTTTCTCGCAGGATTAGTCTCTCTCACAATAGTTCTCATTGTTTGTGGTTTTCCAGGTGCTCTGGCACTATGGAGTAGTCCTCGCCCAACTCACCCCTAATGCGATGGCGGTGATCGTGGGTTTCGCCTGCTTCCTGCGCGAGGAGCGCATCGAGTTTAGCCTCCCGGTCTTTCGGAAACTATTCTCCTTCCACGCCTACTCAGAGGGTACCGTCTACTTTGTAGGCTCGGGGAGCAAGGTCGTCAAGACCGTCAACAAGGCCCACTTCTGGGCTCAGAAGTTCCTCCTCGTGAAGGGGAACTTCGGCAACATCCCCGTCTCTCCTGTCCAATACAACGATAGCTTCTACCGCCCTCTAGTTCTCGGCGGCACCGATGCCGACCTCTACCAGTTCTTCGAGAGGAAGAACTTCGAGGTGTGCCATCTCCGCCGCAACTTCGACAAGCTACTACCGTTGCTCCCGGGGAAGGTAAGGATCTCGCCTCACTACTCGTGTTCTTTTTAATTTTCGGCATTCTTCCTAACATAACTTTTGTCAGGTGAGCGAGACATCCCCCTCCTTCCTCCTTATGCGAGTAACATAAAACCCTCCGCCGACCTCGCCCTTGCTACCATGGGGGCGGCGGCGTGCTGAGAAGTTACTCCCGCGACCGCTACCACTTCCAAGAAGAGGGCGGAGGCCCCGGGTAGCAAACCTTCCCGCCAGCCAACTCCAAGGAAACTCAAGAAGGGCGAGAGCTCGCATACTTCCGTGAAGGGGAAGCGCCCTGCCGAGCTCTCGGGTTGCGAGGCCGGCACTTCCGTGCTCCCCGAGGATCTAGAAGCCGAGGAGCCAGTCGAGGTCACTGCCAGGACCTCGGCACCGCCCCTTCCGTCGAACCACCTGCAATTCGGCCTTGGCGAGCGAGCTCGGGATGAAACCGGCGAGCGCCTAGTGCGCTGGAGAGAGGAGGTCAACCGGATCGACGTCTCCTCCATACTTCCCACTTGGGTGGAGAAGGACGTCGCGACTTCCCACGCCTTCAACTTCTCCTTCATCATGTATGGTCGTGAGGACGCCACGGCTTATATGGAAGAAACCGCGAGGGGCCTCGCCTATGAATGCGCGAGATCCCAGTTGCGGGCTACGGAGCTCGCCCACATGACGGGGAGAAGATGCCTGCAGCTGGAGCGCGAGTATGCAGAACTTGCTGAGGCCTACAAGGCGTCCAAGGCGAAAGTCGACGAGTTGAAGGAAGATTTAGCTGCTGCCGAGACCGGGGTGGTGAGTTATTTATTTCTAGCATCTCCTTTCTCCCCAACTTGTCTTGTCTTACGTGTTTCTTGTTCGCAGGATGTCGAGATGGCCAGGCTTTCGGATGCTCGTGTACAGAGCCTGGAGGGCGAGGTCGCCGGGCTGAAGGCACTCAACCGCGACCTTGCTCGCGCCGCCGTCCCCCTTTCTCCCCACCGTTTAAAGGAAGAGAGGCGAGACCGCGACGAGGCGCTTCGCGTAGAGTCGACGAATGCGGCTCGTTTCATCTTCCAGACATGAAAGGAGCTGGACTGTTGGTTGCCGAGGACGAGAGCGTGATAGTCGAGGACATCGTCCCGGAGCTCTTCAAGCCGCTCCCGCTGGTGAAGGATAGCGACGACGAGGAGTTTCTGAGCGAGGCTTAGGAGGCAATCTTCATTTTGTTTTTAATGTATATTTTTGGGGCTGGCGAGATCGCCGCCCAATGTAACTAAACTCTTACATTGGAATGGAAATTTTGTGCACTATTCTTTCTGGCTTGGTATTTTCTTTGGTTACATTTTATTCGCTAGTTTGTGTATAGTATTCGCTCCTCGCCGTTTCGCTTATTTTATATATGCCGAGAATTCCGTTCCTCGCCCAGCGAGAAGTTACCCTAAATTTCCGACCATATTACTTAAGGACCAAACCCCCTTTTCTCCTTATCTGGTACCGAGGACCCACCCTCTTGCCAAAACGAGAAGTTATCCTCACTTTCGAACTCCCTTAAGGACCAAACTTCCTTTCCTCGCTAGCCTCTCCGCGAGATCCACCTGACCCACCGGCTAGTGAGAGCCCGACAGCGGGATCGTCCGGGGCAATCCAGCATAAAAGAATTTGTGAACCTCGCCAGCCTCTCCGCGAGATCCACCTGACCCACCGGCTAGTGAGAGCCCGGCAGCGGGATCGTCCAGGGCAATCCAGCACAAAAGAATTCGTGAACCTCGCCAGCCTCTCCGCGGGATCCACCTGACCCACCGGCTAGTGAGAGCCCGGCAGCGGGATCGTCCGGGGCAATCCAGCACAAAAGAATTCGTGAACCTCGCCAGCCTCTCCGCGAGATCAACCTGACCCACCGGCTAGTGAGAGCCCGGCAGCGGTATCGTCCAGGGCAATCCAGCATAAAAGATCCTATCAACCTCGCCAGTCTCTCCGCGAGATCAACCTGACACACCGGCTAGTGAGAGCCCGGCAGCGGGATTGTCCGGGGCAATCCAGCATAAAAGAACCTGTCAACCTCGCCAGCCTCTCCGCGAGATCAACCTGACCCACCGGCTAGTGAGAGCCCGGCAGCGGGATCGTCCGGGGCAATCCAGCATAAAAGATCCTGTCAATATCGCCAGCCTCTCCGCGAGATCAACCTGACCCACCGGCTAGTGAGAGCCCGACAGCGGGATCGTCCGGGGCAATCCAGCATAAAAGAACCTGTCAACCTCGCCAGCCTCTCGGCGAGATCAACCTGATCCACCGGCTAGTGAGAGCCCGGCAGCGGGATCGTCCGGGGCAATCCAGCATAAAAGATCCTGTCAACCTCGCCAGCCTCTCCGCGAGATCAACCTGACCCACCGGCTAGTGAGAGCCCGGCAGCGGGATCGTCCGGGGCAATCCAACATAAAAGAACCTGTCAACCTCGCCAGCCTCTCCGCGAGATCAACCTGACCCACCGGCTAGTGAGAGCCCGGCACCGGGATCGTCCGGGGCAATCCAGCATAAAATAACCTGTCAACCTCGCCAGCCTCTCCGCGAGATCAACCTGACCCACCGGCTAGTGAGAGCCCGGCAGCAGGATCGTCCGGGGCAATCCAGCATAAAAGATCCTGTCAACCTCGCCATCCTCTCTGCGAGATCAACCTGACCCACCGGCTAGTGAGAGCCCGGCAGCGGGATCGTCCGGGGCAATCCATCATAAAAGAACCTGTCAACCTCGCCAGCCTCTCCGCGAGATCAACCTGACCCACCGGATAGTGAGAGCCCGGCAGCGGGATCGTCCGGGGCAATCCAGCATAAAAGATCCTGTCAACCTCGCCAGCCTCTCCACGAGATCAACCTGACCCACCGGCTAGTGAGAGCCCGACAGCGGGATCGTCCGGGGCAATCCAGCATAAAAGAATTTGTGAACCTCAGACCCATAGTTGAAGAAATGGCACATGAGAAATAATATATTAGAACGGGTATAGAAAAGGAACTTCATGGATAAAAACGTTTGAAGTCATCCCCACTCCTGGCCCGACCGAGGGGTACCCCTTCCACATCCCGGAGGTGGTACCATCCTGACTTTAGCAGTTCACTTACAATATACGGGCCCTCCCAGTTGGGATTGAGCTTACCTACCGTGCCCCCCCTTCCGGCCGCATCAACCTTCTTTAGCACCAAGTCCCCCTTCTGGAAATGTTTTACTCGGATATATTGATGAGTCCTGATCACATACACTTTTATGGACTCATCTGGGCCATTTATTTAGTCATTTCACTGCACTTTAGCCCTGTTTTAGTTCATATTGGTCATTCTATGCTAGGTGCACTTATAGGCCCGTTTTGGTGTTATTTCTTGTTTATCTTCATCATTAGCTTTCATGTATTGTTAAGTGCCACTTTCAGTGGCTAGATTTGTGGTTATGCCTGGAATAGGAATCGTGCGAGTGTTCCCGGTGCAATTCTGCACAGGAACACTACGCACGATCACCGGTTCTATTGCGCATGACCACTGGTCGTGCGCCACTGATCGTGTGCACTTAACCCTTTTATGAGTTCTATTTGGTGCAGTGCGCACGACCATCTACGCTAGTGCGCACGACCACCGGTCGTGCGCCACTGCTCGTGCGCACTTACCATTTAATTTCCGAGTTCTGTTTGCTGTAGTGCGCACGACCATCAACTCCAGTGCGCACGACCACCGGTCGTGCGCCACTGGTCGTGCGAACATGTTATTTCATAATTTCTGTCTTTGCAGGTTCCGTCCAGGTAGAGCGCACGATCATCGAATTCTAGTGCGCACGACCACTGGTCGTGCGCCACTGACCGTGCGCACTGTTTAATTCCAGCGCCTATAAATTCGCTGCTCGCGATTTAGGTCAGGACCCCCGCCGTATTCCGCCGTTTTCTGCTCCAGTTCGTCCGACTTCGCCCCTCCATCGCCGCACACCATCTAGAGGTGCTCCGGGCTTGTTCTTCACGCCAATCTTGAGCCGGAGTGTCCTCTCGGCCTCCTCCTTCATCCAAGAGCTCCAAAGGAAGATCTAGCCGCCATCTCCATCGAGCAAGAGGAAGTTTGCAACCTCTACCGGATCGTGACACGAAGAAGACGGGTCCATTGGAGAGTCGTGACAGCTCTCTCTACCCCGGACGTAGTTGCGGACCGAGCTTGGACGCGGATTGACAACCCGGCGATTCTAACCGTGATTCTACAACGAGCCTTCGGATTCGGTCGATTTCTTGCCTTATTCTTCTCTTATTGATTGTTGTAATAGCTAGATCTATATATTTTGATGAAGTTGCACTTAGACTTGCTTCTATTTATATAGATTTCATGTTTGTGTGAAATGCTTTTGTGGTCTATGTGTTTATGAGGAGCGCCACCATCCATTTTCCACTTCACCACCGCGTTCGTGTGCCGCACTAGCAATTGCTAGTGGCGTGCTTATCGAAGAGGTGCTTGCGACCCTCATTCCGTTAGCCTACTCGCCCATCCGCCTACCAAAGCGTGGCATAGCGGCCCGTGTATTCCATCCCGCCTAACGAAGCAGCGCGCTCAAGGCCTGCATAGTTCGATCCGTTTGCCTACTCGTCCATCCGCCCTTTCGACGCAGCGCGCTCAAGGCCTGCCTAGTCTCCATCCCGCCAAGCGAAGCATTGCATAGCGGCATTGCATAGGAGTAGTTGATAGCTTTTATTTTATTTTCCAAAAGCCAACCCAACTCCCCCGCATTCCATCCGATTTAAGGACTTCAATCTCAAGTCCTTCCTCGAAACCTAACTCCACCTTACTGTGTTCCTCAAGAGACAGACACTCGGGGATTTTCCCCATTATTATTACTTGCGCGACCGGTGCACTTGCCGAATCATCGCATCAAGTTTTTGGCGCCGTTGCCGGGGAACACAGTCGTGTGAGTTTTCTGGAGAGGGAAAACCTGAGAGAGAAGCCCTTCCTTTTGTAATTGCATTTTTTTTGTTTTATTTCTTTTTATTCCATTTTCCTGTTTTAATTAGGTTGGTTTAGTAATTTTTGTTAGGTGTGGTATTTCGCACAATAGTGTTTTTTTTATTTTGAATCGTTTTATCTTCGCACTATGTGGGCACATCTTAATTTCCGTTGCCGTTGGTGTGGAGCTACCTCCCACTCTAGTGATGAATGCCCTACGGAGAATAGTAGGCATAATTCTTATAGCCCAGCATATGGAGCACCGACTTCGTCTGATACTTCATATGGTGCGCGTAAGTCTTATGGCTACTCTGCTGAGCCTTTACCGTCTTACTTCTTTTCGGCTTCAGCCCCCACTGTGCCAAAGAAGCCCGCAAGGCAGTGCTGGTTTTGTCGGAGCACTGATCATGTCTTGAAGGACTGTGCCGAGTATCTTCGCCAATTGGACGAGGATGACGAGCCTGATATCCGGATCGTCCCAACTCCTAACTCTGGCGGTACACCTTCAACATCCGGTTATGTGTCTTTGTCACCTTCACATCTTGAAGGGAATGGCATGGATACGGTCACTGGATGTGTGGCTGATCTGGGCACCAACATTGCTGAGCCTATTCTCCCGGTGCATCCACCACCTCTAGTGGATTCGATTCTTTGTGAGGAATCGGTGCTCGACTTTTATCCGAGCACTATTCCTCTCCCTGTTGTGCATACTGCACTCGTCTCTGACGACATTGTTGATGATGTGTCGCAGGAGGAGGCGGTTGATCTTAGTATTGTGCCTATTCCTATGGAGGAGGACAACCTTCTAGGTGAAGAGGAGTTTTCCTCAGCACCGGTGGAGGAAGTCCAAATCTCTAGCTTGGCCACTATTGATCCCGCCGAATCTTGTAGCATTGATGACAATGCAAACATTATTTTACTTCCCCCACCTGATGGGAGTGAGTTCGGGATCACTCCCTCGATTGATGTTTATTTATGTTCTTCGTCTTCTTTATTTCTTGATCCCCTTCCTTCATCTGAGTCTGTGCAGGTTGAATCTTCACAGGTACTTCAGGAGGACTTGGAGCGTTTTGCTCAAGTCAATGATGAGAGCATACTCTCATGTGAGGAGGTTTATTCCCCCTCCGTAGAGGAAGCTCCACTCATTGCCTTCTCCTCCTGCGGACCTGCTGCAGACGATACCTTGCTGGGCAAGGATAGTTTTGGTAAGTTGAGTGAGGACCAGGCCTCCTCCTCTTCTTACTTTCTTTTCCCTCTACCTGTGATGGGCAGGTTTTATCTATATTCGGGTAGAGGCGTGACTGTTCTTTCTCCGTATAGGTACCCGCTACCTACACGCATATTAGAACAGTTACCTGTCCACTTTTCTTTTCATAGGCCCATTAGCTAGAACTGTACAAATGCTAAATAAGTCGTGCTGGGATGACAATAACCCCAGTAGTTATCTTACTTTTCATGCATTTTATTTTATTCAATCCTGTTTAGTTAGCTGTAGTATTGTAGTTTATCTTTTTCTGTTTCTTTTGTTTTGCGGAGCTGACCCCTGCAGGTATTTCTTCTGGATGGCGGATGCTGCAGCTTAGTCGTGGTTTACACGCCAATCTTCTGGTATGCTCACTTGCTGAGCATTGGGTACTCTCTTCCCCTAGCCTTTGCTGATTTTCATGTCATATATTATGCGGATTGTTTAGTTTAAGTCTGGGGGAGAGTAGTTTTGTTTACCCGCTCACGTGCACCATTGCACTGCATGCTAGAAGATTTCATTTAAAATGTTTTGTTTATTTTCATTGCACACCACATCACCCACTTGAGCGCGTACTCATCTGTTTGCTTGCTCTGTTGTGAATTTAATTCTTCTGCTTATTTGGGAAAGTCTAGGTGATGGCTTAGGACTATGTAGCAGAGTAAAATGTTGACTCTAGTAGTGCTGCTAGTCGAGTGCTCGGTTGCATAGGAATTTGTGTAGGTTAGATCTCTTTTTATACTATGGTTTTATATTTTTCTCTATTAGTGTAAATGTTGTTTACTCTACTCAAATGGTGAATCCGGTGTGAATCAAACGATAGCATAGGGATGTGTGTAAACGATCGCTAGATTCGTATTGCTTGAGTCGGGAGAAAGGAGAATCTTTCTCGGTGGCTAGAACTTGCCCCAAGCGATTCTTGAAGCATGGGTATACGGTTAGTCAATTGTGTGAATGTGATATAGGCCATCATTTTGGCCCGGTTGAGCCTTTGTGCCTATCCCTACCGCTATATCCTCGCTAGCCCAGTTGTGCCTACCCGTTCTTTGATTCAGCCCCACTTTTATTTCACCAAAGCCCAAAAGCCAATCCTAGTCGCACACCCAAAATTTGAGCTTTAGCTGTTTATTATTTTCATGAGTTGGGTTGTTGATGTGGTAATATGTTTGTGAAGATGTGGATGTGTCCTTTTGTTTATTTGCTGAAAATGATAAGAAAAGAAAAAAAAAATGAGAAAAAGAAAAGAAGTTAAAAAGAAAGGAAAGAGAAGGAATGTTTAATTGAAAATCTTTATGTATAGATTTATGTTTGGGAGTAGGCGGTGCACGCACCCATGCTGTTAAGTCCAAGTCTGGGGGTGTTGTGTACCCGCATGTTTGTGTGGTGAATGAGGATAGTTTCCTGCATTAGCTCATTTGGGTTTAGTGCTTTAGCCGTCGTTTTTATCTTTGTCTTTCCTCACCTAAATCCAAGCCTCATTTAAAACCTAAAGTCCTATTGATTCACGCATTTGAGTCAAACCAGTGCCGTGGAGAGAATGTGACCGGGCAAGCTTATGGTCACCGACACTGATGGATTTCAGTGGAGTTTGTCCGGCAACCCAATCTTGAGCAATGCTCATCTCAGCGCTTAGTTTACTTTCTCCGTATGCATGACGGAATGATTCACCGTTGTTCACCATTTTGAGTAGTTGTAATATGCTTTTACTCTTTTAGAAATTTATAAACTGTTTATATAATCAGAAATCTTCTCTACCATTCTTCTTATGCACGTGAGCATGCGACTTCGCATGGTACTCTGTATTGTAGTTTTAAGCCATCTACTTTTCTTTCCCCGTTCGCTTAGAATTTGTTTGCTCGGGACGCGCAAACAGTTAAGTCTGGGGGTGTGATGAGTCCTGATCATATACACTTTTATGGACTCATCTGGGCCATTTATTTAGTCATTTCACTGCACTTTAGCCCTGTTTTAGTTCATATTGGTCATTCTATGCTAGGTGCACTTATAGGCCCGTTTTGGTGTTATTTCTTGTTTATCTTCATCATTAGCTTTCATGTATTGTTAAGTGCCACTTTCAGTGGCTAGATTTGTGGTTATGCCTGGAATAGGAATCGTGCGAGTGTTCCCGGTGCAATTCTGCACAGGAACACTGCGCACGATCACCGGTTCTATTGCGCACGACCACTGGTCGTGTGCCACTGATCGTGTGCACTTAACCCTTTTATGAGTTCTGTTTGGTGCAGTGCGCACGACCATCTACGCTAGTGCGCACGACCACCGGTCGTGCGCCACTGCTCGTGCGCACTTACCATTTAATTTCTGAGTTCTGTTTGCTGTTGTGCGCACGACCATCAACTCCAGTGCGCACGACCACTGGTCGTGCGCCACTGGTCGTGCGAACATGTTATTTCATAATTTCTGTCTTTGCAGGTTCCGTCCAGGCAGAGCGCACGATCATCGAATTCTAGTGCGCACGACCACTGGTCGTGCGCCACTGACCGTGCGCACTGTTTAATTCCAGCGCCTATAAATTCGCTGCTCGCGATTTAGGTCAGGACCCCCGCCGTATTCCGCCGTTTTCTGCTCCAGTTCGTCCGACTTCGCCCCTCCATCGCCGCCCACCATCTAGAGGTGCTCTGGGCTTGTTCTTCACGCCAATCTTGAGCCGGAGTGTCCTCTCGGCCTCCTCCTTCATCCAAGAGCTCCAAAGGAAGATCTAGCCGCCATCTCCATCGAGCAAGAGGAAGTTTGCAACCTCTACCGGATCGTGACACGAAGAAGACGGGTCCATTGGAGAGTCGTGACAGCTCTCTCTACCCCGGACGTAGTTGCGGACCGAGCTTGGACGCGGATTGACAACCCGGCGATTCTAACCGTGATTCTACAACGAGCCTTCGGATTCGGTCGATTTCTTGCCTTATTCTTCTCTTATTGATTGTTGTAATAGCTAGATCTATATATTTTGATGAAGTTGCACTTAGACTTGCTTCTATTTATATAGATTTCATGTTTGTGTGAAATGCTTTTGTGGTCTATGTGTTTATGAGGAGCGCCACCATCCATTTTCCACTTCACCACCGCGTTCGTGTGCCGCACTAGCAATTGCTAGTGGCGTGCTTGTCGAAGAGGTGCTTGCGACCCTCATTCCGTTAGCCTACTCGCCCATCCGCCTACCGAAGCGTGGCATAGCGGCCCATGTATTCCATCCCGCCTAACGAAGCAGCGCGCTCAAGGCCTGCATAGTTCGATCCATTTGCCTACTCGTCCATCCGCCCTTTCGACGCAGCGCGCTCAAGGCCTGCCTAGTCTCCATCCCGCCAAGCGAAGCATTGCATAGCGGCATTGCATAGGAGTAGTTGATAGCTTTTATTTTATTTTCCAAAAGCCAACCCAACTCCCCCGCATTCCATCCGATTTAAGGACTTCAATCTCAAGTCCTTCCGCGAAACCTAACTCCACCTTACTGTGTTCCTCAAGAGACCGACACTCGGGGATTTTCCCCATTATTATTACTTGCGCGACCGGTGCACTTGCCGAATCATCGCATCATATATTTGTCAAAGTACTTGGCCATCCGCCTTTTCACTTCCTCCTGCCTAACGGTGTCCAGGTCTCGGAGTTCCTCCACTAGATCCAAAGACAATCTTTGGCCTTCTTCGTTGTTCGCTCTCCATTCTTCACCTCCTTCCCCTGCGGCGACCACTCTAGGTGTCTTGACTTCAAACTCAACCGGGAGGACAGCCTCAGATCCGTGGGACAGCTTGAAGGGGGTCTCCCCGGTAGCTGTGTTTGGGGTGGTCCTTAGTGCCCAGAGGACCGAGGGAAGTTGCTCCACCCAACTCCCTCTAAGGTTCTCGATCTTCTTCTTGAGGAGGTTTACTATAATTTTGTTCGCCGCCTCCACTTGTCCATTGCTCCTTGGGTGGTGGACCGAAGCGAACCTTAGATCTATGCCGAGCTGAGTATAGAAACTAAGGAACTCATCACTGGCGAACTGCGGCCCGTTATCCGTGACAACGGCTAGAGGAAGCCCATTCCTGCAAATAATCTCACCCCAAATGAAATTCTTTACCACTTGGGAGATTACCTTGGCCAGTGCCTTCGCCTCGATCCATTTGGAGAAGTAATCGATCATTACTAGCAAGAACCTCCGTTGACCGCTTGCCTGGGGGAAAGGTCCCACCAGGTCTAGTCCCCAGATTGCAAATGGCCAAGGGGCCGTGATCGTTCTTAGCCTCTGAGCTGGGAGGAGTTGCAGAGTAGCGTAGAGTTGGCACTTGGGGCACCTCCTGGAGAACTCGGCCGCATCCTTGCTGAGGGTGGGACAAAAGTAGCCTTGCCTCAGAACTCTTCTTTCCAGAGTCCTGCTTCCTGAGTGGCTGCCACATTCTCCTGAGTGGATCTCCTCCAGGACCCTCGGGACTTCCTCCTCCGGGACACAACGGGCCAGGAGCCCGAGAGGGTCTTTCTATATAGTACCCCTGCATTTAAGGAGTAGTAGGCTGATTTATACCTGAGCCGGTGCTTATCCATCCCTTCCTCGGGGAACTCCCCCGTTGTTAAGTAGGTGATGAAGGGATCCATCCACGACACCCGCTGGTCCACTTCCATCACCTCCCCCTCCTCGATGGAGGGTCGGGAAAGCCCCGACACCGTTCCCCCGACCTGGGGACCGAACTTGGCCAGGAGGTCCGCCTGGGTGCTTTCTCCTCTTGGGATGTGTTTGATGGAGAAGGTGCAAAACTGCCCCACTATCCCTTTAACCTTCTCCAGGTACCGTTGGAGAGTTGGTTCTTTGACTTCGAACTCCCCCCCGATCTGGCATGTGATGCGTGTCGGCAAGTGCATCGGTCGCTGTCAAGTAATAAATGTGGAGAGTGGAATCCCCGAATGTCGGTCTCTTGAGGAATGCAGGTTAGGTGAACGAATCGCGTTGTGTGACTCTTGTTACACAAGCGCAACACACATAAAAAGGGGATTTTTGGTTGATTTGTCCTAATCCTAACAACAATAAAAGAAATGCGGGTCGAAGGCACCGCTTCGCTAGGCGAGATGGATGCAACGGCCGCGATGCCGTGCTTCGTGAGGCGGATGGAGTGTGCTCTAGTGCGAGAGGGTGAGGGTCGCAAACACCTCTTCACAACCGCAGTTAGCTCTTGCCAACGCGGATCAAACACCTTGCATGCGTGCGTGAGTGAGAGAGTAGAAATGGAGTGATTCACAAGCAAGCGATGAAGGAAAGTAAAGAAACATTCATTTCAACAAACCCAAACAACACAATATTCCAGTTTACACGATTCAACGAGTACAATGAAGGAAAGAAGACAGAGATAACCGATGGGTAAAGACTAGCGGCCGTTCACGGCCGGAATGGTAGGTTGTCGGGCTACCTTCGGACTCGGGCGGACTATGCTTCCGGCGCAGAGAGCTGTCACGATCTCCCTACGTAGCTCCGTCGTCTTCGACTTCAGATTTCCTCTTCTTCTCACCGGGTCGTAGTGGGGAAATAGCTGCTTGGAGGCTTGCGGATGATGGAGAACGCTCCCGGACAATGGAGGAAGGCTGGGAATGGATGGAGGAGACTTCCCCTTGTGTAGGAGATGAAGTGGAGGCGTCCCAGGATGGTGGTCGGCGGCGTACGGATCAGGCAATCTGCTCCCGGCGGCTGAATAATAACCTAAAATCGGAACAGGCATTTATATAGGCGCTGATTTAAATAGTGCGCACGGTCATTGGCGCACGACCAGTGGTCGTGCGCACTGGAATTCTGCGATCGTGCGCACTGCCTGGGTGGAACCTGCAAGATGCGAAATTTATAAACTATAATGTTCGCACGACCAGTGGCGCACGACCAGTGGTCGTGCGCACTATCGTCGGTGGTCGTGCGCATTAGTCGAAACAGAACTCAGAAAATTGATGATAAGTGCGCACTACTAGTGGTGCACGACCGGTGGTCGTGCGCACTATCGTAGATGGTCGTGCACACTACACCAAACAGAACTCATGAAAAAGGGGTTAAGTGCACACGATCAGTGGCGCACGACCAGTGGTCGTGCGCCATAGAACCGGTGATCGTGCGCAGTGTTCCTGTGCAGAATTGCACCAGGAACACTTGCACGACTCCTATTCCAGCACAACCACGAATCTAGCCACTGAAAGTGGCACCTAACAGTGCATGAAAACTACTAATGAAAATAAACATGAAATCACACCAAAATGGGTCTAGAAGTGCACCTAGCATGGAATATCAAATATAAACTATAACAAGGCTAAAGTGCGGTGAAAAGACTGAATAAAGGCCTAGATGAGTCCATAAAAGTGTATATGATCAGGACTCATCACACCCCCAGACTTAACTATTTGCGCGTCCCGAGCAAACAAATCCGGCGGAGTGTGAAAACGATAGTTAACATAGAGAATTACACAAAGGAGTACAGTGCGAAGTAACATACGCATGCGAGTAGAGATTCTAGTAGAAGGAGATTCTAACTATGCTAACTAATTTGCGTAAGTATTAAAGCGTAAGTAAAGATTTAGTTATACTTAGTTGGTGAATTATGAAGAATTTGAACGATCATGCCCGGTATGAAAGTGACGAGACACTGAGGCGGGCGTTGCACAAGATCGGGTCTTAGGAATAACTCCGCTGAAATCCATCAACGTCGTGAACCATACGCTCGCCCGGTCACACTCTCTCCACGGCGCTAGCAAACTCACAAGTCAAATCAATAGGGCTTTTAGGATTAAGTTGGGGCTTAGGTTACGGTATGATATTCAAAGTTAAACACGATGGCTACGCAGCCCAAGTGAGCTAACAGAACGCTGCACCTCACAAAACCAACAAACTATGCTCGTGTGACACACCCCCAGACTTATCATGAAAACTAGGTGTGCACACGACCTACTTCACAAATACCAACAGATTTTCTATTCAGCTCGGAAGGATTTCTTTTCAATATATACTCTTTTTTTTTAGTTTTTTTTTCTTTTAACATACTACCCTTCTATTACAAATCCTCCGGTTGGTTCAAAATCAGCAGATAGACTTTATTTCCCCTTCTCATCACAACGATTCCCAACATTACACCAAATCTAGATAATAAGTGCAGGTAACAACTATTTGGTTGCGGTTGTAGGATAAGCTTTGGGCTTTGGTGGATGAAGAGGAGCTGATCAAAAGGAGTGGTAGGCACAAATTTGGCTTGCAAAGGTGAGCGAAAAGGGCATGGAATGACAAGGCTCAAACTAGCCAAAGGGTGGCCTACATCACATTTAACTCGGCGGGTCGCTCTCACCCATGCTTCAAGAGTCACTTGGGGCAAGTTCTTAGCCCACGAGAGAGGTAAACCTTCCTGCCGACTCGAGCAACACACGACTAGCACTCGTACACACAAAACACCGGGTTATCGTCAATTTCATTCAAATTCACCACTTGAGTATAATAAATCTAAATTTACGCAAAAATACTAAACATAAATTAGATGCATAGAGACAATCTAGTTCTACTCAAGTTCTACCATATCATGTGAAGTGACTAGAACACTACACGAGTCAACATCGCACTCCACATAATAATTCCTAAGTTAACAACCTATTTCACATTCCAACCAAAATAGTTTAACCGGAACAACAACAAAAAGATAAGCGCGCACTCAAGTGGGTGAAGTGGTGTGTGAAGCATGAAAACAATGATAATGACAATGATACAAAGGAAACAAACTTCCGGTATGCAGTGCAACTCGAGCACAGTGAATGACAACATACGCTCCCCGAGACTTAGTCTAAACAATACATCTAGAAATTGGAAGCTAAAAGAGGGTAGGAAGTGTTACCCAATGCTCAGAATTGAGCATACCAGACGATTGGCGTTTACGATCAAGAACAGTCCGCAGCATCCGCACCAACGAACACAAAACCTGCAAGCACAAAACTCAAAACAACAAAAGCATATGCAAAAGCTGAACTAAAAGAAGTTAGATAGAAACTACAAAATCAGGAAATCTGGATTGTCTCCCAGTAGCGCTTTTATTTAACGTCCTTAAGCTGGAACAAATACCTGTATTAACATTGTTTATAAAATGCAGGAATTAAAAGAGAAGTTCTCAAAAGCAGTTTCACAAACTCAGATCACACAAATCAGCTAAAAGCGCTCTTATGGTGCGTGTCCCCCGTAGCGCGTAGGCGGGAGGTGAAGGCTTTAGGGCCAACACTGGTGTCACCCACTGCTCCCCTAACCTCCGCCCTCTTGCCACGGAGAGCGGCAGTGCGAGCGTCGCATAGAAGTTTTTCCTGTTTAAGTTTAGTGACAGTCGGGGACTGCCACCGTTGAGAGTTTTCAGATTTTTCCGCCTTAGTGGCGGGTGGCGTCACTTCCGACATCGTGGTGACTACCGGATCGGCCCAGGAGATGGAGCGCTTAGATAGTTTATTACAGGAATCACAATAAGAGGATAATGGGACATTGTCCCGAACCAAATTCACGTCAAAGTTCTTCGAATTGTGGTCTTCTTCCGTCTCGGAACCAAACTCTCACCGAAGATCAACTTCTTCTTCTTCACTAGACAGGTGCTCCTCCTTGTCCCCTTCCATTGCTTCTTTAACTTCTTCATGCCCTGCACAGCTCAATGATTCATCAAAATTAAAAAGAGGGGGAGGAGTGGATGTTTCAGCTACAGCTTCGGGGCAAGTGGGCTGCTGCACCTTATTGGGTAGGACAACGCACCCCGTAGCGAAATCAAGGGTGGCACCGCTCTCTTTCAAGAACGGCACGCCCAAGATAGGGATAGAATGATTTTCCTGGGGGCCCAAAACCTGAAAATCAGCAACTACAATTGTCCCCTCAACTGTCACCTCCACATTTTTCACTTCCCCCTCGGATTGTATAACAGTCCCATTAGCAAGCACCAGGGATTTCCTTTCCTCCGTGTTCATTTCCAGTTGTAATTTAGCTACATCTTGCAACGCAATGATGTTGCGGGAGGAACCAGAGTCACACAAAGCTTTTGTTTCAAACTTGTTGATGGAACAGGAAATTACCAGCTCACTCGGATCAGCCTCTACCACATCCCCAAGACTCTTCCCTTGATCAATTGGGTTCTTTTCCGTGTTGCTGGGAAGGGTCCCCTGCGATCGCTCGGTTAGCACTTGGGCCAATTGGCCCAACTGCGTTTCCAAGTTTCGCATGGATGCGGTCTGGTTCACCATATTCGAATTAGCTACTTGCATGAATTTCTCCATCATCTCTTCTAGATTACTCTTTTTTTGGGTAGGGGGCGCTTGGTTATAATCCGGGTGTGGTGTCCTCGGTTGGCTCCCGGAGGCGTAAGCATCATTTTGATGCTTCCCCGGTGCCCATCGTTGGCCAGGTGTGTTTGGATTCCAAGAGAAGTTCGGGTGACTTCTCGCTCCCAGATTATAAGCATTATTGAAAGGCGCCCCCTTGGGCTGATTTCCTATATAATAAACAGATTCGTTCAAGGTCAAGTGTGCGAAGTCACCTGCCACGTTGTTCCCCGGACATTCATACGCGTGGTGCCCTCCGCCTCCACATCCCTCGCAGGTAATGATAGCAGCAGGCGCGGGTGTAGAAGGAAGTGAGTCGACCATAAAGAGACCACGGCCCCTTCTTGGAGCATTTCTCCCTGCAGTCCAGAATGTACTGTGGGAGGCAGTGTCGCGCAGAATCCGAAGGGCTTCCTCAGGAGTGTGGTTCATCAAGGTACCACCCGCCGCAGCATCGATCATTGCCCTGTAGTTGGGCTCGATTGCAAAGTAAAATGTTTCGACCACATTCCACGGTTGCAGCTCGTGGTTCGGACAACGGCGAAGGAGATCGTTAAGGCGCTCCCACGCCTCAGCAAGGGTCTCTTGATCAAGTTGGCGAAAGGTGGCGATCTCCCGCCGCAAGCTCACGATCTTATCCACAGGGTGGAATTTAGCAAGGAACTTGGATGCGAGGGCATCCCAAGTCGCAGCAGTCCCGGCCGGAATGGAGTGGAGCCACACCTTTGCTTTGTCGCGGAGTGAAAAGGGAAACAGTCTAAGCTTGACCGTGTCGTCAGCAATCCTCGCGTAGCGGAAGGTTCAGCAAATATCAGAAAATTCTGCCAGATGCAGATGCGGGTCTTCGCTGGCCATTCCAGAGAACTGAGCGTTGTTCCGGATGATGTTCAAGATCGCAGGCTTGATCTCAAACTGATTATTCATAATATTGGGCCCAAACCCCGGATACACACTCCCAGCAGTTGGAGTGGTGTAGTCTCTCATCGTGCAGGGCCGAGGCCTAACCGCCTCCTGCTCGTCTCCAGGCTGGTGTTGCCCCACGTCGGGCACTCTCGCATCAACATCATTTGGGTCTACCTGATCACCCATTGCCGCTTGTACGGCAGCAGCGCGCCTTCGTGCGCGAGCGGTCTGTTCAATCTCAGGATCAAAGGGTACGAGTTCGCCTGCGGTTTGCCTCTGCATGCACTATCACAAACAAAAAGAAAAACAAAGAGAATAAAAAACAACTGCTCGTATAACGAAAGTCACAACACGGGACGTTGCACGCCTGCACTCCCAGGCAACGGCGCCAAAAACTTGATGCGTGTCGGCAAGTGCACCGGTCGCTGTCAAGTAATAAACGTGGAGAGTGGAATTCCCGAATGTCGGTCTCTTGAGGAATGCAGGTTAGGTGAACGAATCGCGTTGTGTGACTCTTGTTACACAAGCGCAACACACATAAAAAGGGGATTTTTGGTTGATTTGTCCTAATCCTAACAACAATAAAAGAAATGCGGGTCGAAGGCACCGCTTCGCTAGGCGAGATGGATGCAACGGCCGCGATGCCGTGCTTCGTGAGGCGGATGGAGTGTGCTCTAGTGCGAGAGGGTGAGGGTCGCAAACACCTCTTCACAACCGCCGTTAGCTCTTGCCAACGCGGATCAAACACCTTGTGTGCGTGCGTGCGTGAGAGAGTAGAAACGGAGTGATTCACAAGCAAGCGATGAAGGAAAGTAAAGAAACATTCATTTCAACCAACCCAAACAACACAATATTCCAGTTTACACGATTCAACGAGTACAATGAAGGAAAGAAGAAAGAGATAACCGATGGGTGAAGACTAGCGGCCGTTCACGGCCGGAATGGTAGGTTGTCGGGCTACCTCCGGACTCGGGCGGACTATGCTTCCGGCGCAGAGAGCTATCACGATCTCCCTACGTAGCTCCGTCATCTTCGACTTCAGATTTCCTCTTCTTCTCACCGGGTCGTAGTGGGGAAATAGCTGCTTGGAGGCTTGCAGATGATGGAGAACGCTCCCGGACAATGGAGGAAGGCTGGGAATGGATGGAGGAGACTTCCCCTTACGTAGGAGATGAAGTGGAGGCGTCCCAGGATGGTGGTCGGTGGCGTACGGAACAGGCAATCCGCTCCCGGCGGCTGAATGATAACCTAAAATCGGAACAGACATTTATATAGGCGCTGATTTAAATAGTGCGCACGGTCATTGGCGCACGACCAGTGGTCGTGCGCACTGGAATTCTGCGATCGTGCGCACTGCCTGGGTGGAACCTGCAAGATGCGAAATTTATAAACTATAATGTTCGCACGACCAGTGGTCATGCGCACTATCGTCGGTGGTCGTGCGCATTAGTCGAAACAGAACTCAGAAAATTGATGATAAGTGCGCACTACCAGTGGCGCACGACCGGTGGTCGTGCGCACTATCGTAGATGGTCGTGCGCACTACACCAAACAGAACTCATGAAAAAAGGGTTAAGTGCACTCGATCAGTGGCGCACGACCAGTGGTCGTGCGCCATAGATCCGGTGATCGTGCGCAGTGTTCCTGTGCAAAATTGCACCGGGAACACCTGCATGACTCCTATTCCAGCACAACCACGAATCTAGCCACTGAAAGTGGCACCTAACAGTGCATGAAAACTACTAATGAAAATAAACATGAAATCACACCAAAATGGGTCTAGAAGTGCACCTAGCATGG
The DNA here is from genome assembly GCA_033032865.1 of Dactylorhiza incarnata. Classification (NCBI taxonomy): domain Eukaryota; kingdom Viridiplantae; phylum Streptophyta; class Magnoliopsida; order Asparagales; family Orchidaceae; genus Dactylorhiza; species Dactylorhiza incarnata. The sequence continues at coordinate 1,243,432 of JAWHQI010000250.1, forward strand.
AATATCAAATATAAACTATAACAAGGCTAAAGTGCGGTGAAAAGACTGAATAAAGGCCTAGATGGGTCCATAAAAGTGTATATGATCAGGACTCATCAGCATGCCACCACCATGGAATCCATCGAGACCTCCACGTCCTGCACCCCCAATTCATGTGCCAGGCGGAGGCCTGCTACCACGGCCTCGTACTCGGCTTGGTTGTTAGTGAGGGGGAAATGGATGTTTATCGCTTCCTCTATCCTGGTTCCTTGGGGACTCACCAACACCACCCCTCCTCTGAAGGAATGCTTTCCCGACGCACCATCGGCCAACATCTTCCAAGCCACCGGGCGGGGTATTTCAGATTCAACTAACTCGGTCACGTAGTCGGCCATGAAATCCGCGACCGCCTGTGCCTTTATGGATACCCTGGGCATGTAGGAGACATTGAACTCACTCAATTCTACCGCCCACTTTGCCAACCTCCCAGAGTGCTCTACCCCTTCCATGATGCCACGAAGGGGGTGGTCAGTCACCACTTTGATTGAGTGTGCCTGAAAGTAAGGTCTGAGCCGCCTAGCCGACACTACTAAGGCAAACGCAACCTTTTTGAGGATAGGATATCTGAGTTCGGCCTTCCGGAGTACCCTGCTGACGTAGTAAATGGGGAGTTGTTTCTTCCCCTCCTCTCGAACTAACACTGAGCTAACCGCTTCCGACCCTACTCCCAAGTACAGGTATAGGTCTTCCCCTTGTCTCGGCCCTTGTAATAATGGGGCCTGGGTCAGTTGTTCTTTATTTGCTTGAAAAGCCTTTTCTCACTCGGGAGTCCATTCGAATTTTTGGCTACCCCTTAATACCTTGAAGAAGGAAGAACATTTTTCTCCTGCCTTGGAAAGGAACCTGCTCAGCCCGGCTAACTTCCCTGTCAAATGTTGGACCTCTTTCGCACTTCGCGGAGATCTCAACTCAAGGATCGCCTTTAACTTGTCTGGATTAGGCTCTACTCCAAGAGGGGTGAGCAAATGACCCAAGAACTTCCCTCGACTGGCCCCGAAGACACACTTGAAGGGGTTAAGCCTCATTTTAAACTTTCTCAAGGTTTCAAGAGTTTCTTCGAGGTCACTGAGATGGGACTCGAGATTTTGACACTTGATCATTAGGTCATCCACATAGACCTCCAAGTTCCTTCCCTTCTGCTCGCGAAACACCTTATCCATCATACGCTGATATGTGGCCCCTGCGTTCTTCAAACCGAACGACATCATTTTGTAACAATAGCACCCATCCCCGGTGATGAAGGACACATCTTTAATGTCGGGAGGGTGCATGCGGATCTGGTGATAACCTGAAAAAGCATCTAAAAAAGACATCATAGAAAAACCGACGACTGAGTCAACCAGCGCGTCGATTCTAGGCAAGGGATAACAGTCCTTGGGGCACGATTTATTAAGCAAAGAAAAATCCACACACATTCTCCACTTACCCTCTCCCTTGGTTACCATCACAACATTGGAGACCCATCCTGGGTACTGGATCTCTGATACAATGCCAGCTTTGAGGAGCTTGTTCACCTCCTCCCGAATGGGCACCTCCAGCTTGTCCGCCTTGGACCTCCTCTTCTGGCGGATGGGGCGAGCGCCGGGATCGAGGTTGAGGCGATGACACGCCACATCCGCGTCGATTCCCGGCATCTCTATAGCGCTCCATGCGAAGACGTCCACATTGTTCTGGACGCAAGCCAAGATCTTCGCCCGATCCTCCGGGCTGAGCTCCCCATAGATCTTGATCTTCTCGATCGCCCCGGCCTTGGTGGTGATCTCCACCTCCACCACTTCTTCTACGGCCTCCAGCCTGTACTGCTCCCCCCAGGGGCTCTGCTACTCTTCTTTCTCTACCTCTTTCTGCCCCGCCCTTAGTCTTTCGCCGACCCCTTCCTGGGTATGAACTATTTCTCTTCCCCCCTCCTCTCCTACCTCCATTAGCTCCTCCGCCCCTCCCCCCGGGGCCTCATCTTCTCCCCGCTCTCCTTCTTCCTCCCCCACCCTGGGTCCCTCACCGACCCCTTCCTGGGCACGAACTACTTCTCTTCCCCCCTCCTCTCCTACCTCCATTAGCTCCTCCGCCCCTCCCCCCGGGGCCTCATCTTCTCCCCGCTCTCCTTCTTCCTCCCCCGCCCTGGGTCCCTCACCGACCCCTTCCTGGGCACGAACTACTTCTTCCTCTATCTCTTCTGTCGCGGTCACTTCTCCCATTAACTTATCGCACTCCTCCGCCTCCTCCATCCAAGAGATGGTATTGACGGCGGTCACATAGCATTGCCTCGCCACCTTGGGATCTCCCCTGACCCTGACCTGGATTCCTCCCATGCTGAACTTGAGGCATTGATGGAAAGTGGACGGGACACACCGGAACACGCTGATAAGAGGTCGTCCGAAGATGGCGCTATAGCTACTGGGAGCGTCCACTATCACAAAGCGGCAGTTCCGGGACTGCCCTCCCAGGGTCACATGAAGTCCCACTCCCCCTTCTACTTCTTTCCTTTCTCCTGAGAATCCGAACAGCGGGCCATCCGAGGCCAACACCCTCCGGGGCTCTACCTGCATCCCGTCGAACGCCTTCTTGAAAATAACATTGACCGAGCTCCCGTTGTCCACCAAGATTCGCGAGACGGTGAAGTTCTCGATGGCTGTCTGGATGACCAGTGCATCGCAGAATGGGTCTTCATGACCGGGCAGGTCCTTCTGTGAGAAGGTGATCTTCTCCGCGGGGGGTGTGGCTTGGGATGTCGAAGCTACACTCCGACGGTACATGGCATGGAGGCTCGCCTTCCGGGTTGCCTCGACCCCCACCCCCTCATGGATCACTCTGATCCCTCCTCGAGTCCCTACGTCCGCCCGATCCTCGCACCTTTCATCCTCATCTCCCTGAGGTAGAATCTCCTCTATCCTTGCTCCCCCTTGCTGTGCTTGTGGTGCGGGGGATCTCGCCCCTCTGACTTCCAAGAACTCAGGGCAGGTGGTCATTGCGTGGCCTTCCTCCTGATGGAAGTCACAGTACGGCAGCGCCACCCCCCTCGCCTCATCCCCGACTCCTCGGTTCCTTCTTCTGGGGCCGGCTCCTCCGGCTCCCTCTCCTCTTCCTCTTCCTGCCCTTCCTCTACCGATCTCCATTGCCTGATGAGGGGGGGGGGGGGGGGGGGGGTGGAAATGGCCTCGGGCCCTGTCTCCACCCCAGCTGGTGAGGTCTTCCCTGCCCTCCTTGGAAGTTACCTCCCCCGTGGGGGAAACCCCTCCCTAGGCCTTGCATTCCTCCACCCTGCTGCCTCCATCCCAACTCTGGGGCTCTCGCTTCCTCTCTCCTCCTTGGCTCTTGCTGTCTCCCTTCCGGCTCGCTCAGCCGTGCCAGTCTCTTCGCAAACTCGGGGTTTGCTGCCTCCCCTTCTACCTCCTCTGCCGCTCTTTCCATCAATTCTTCATAAGATTGAGGAGCCTTCTTCTTGAGGTCCATCTTGAAGAAGCCTTCTCTCAGCCCCAATGTAAAGGCGAGCTGGAGGGTATACCCTGGGACCTCTTGGACAAGGAGGACCTCCTCTCGTAACCGCTCCAGATAATGAGCCAACGATTCTCCTGGCCTCTGCTTGATGTCGAAAAGCGACTCTGGATCCTTCTTTCTTTTCTTCATGGAGGAAAAACGTTAGAGAAAACCTTTACGCAAGTTCGCGAAGGTATAGATCGATCCTGAGGGAATCTGATGGAACCAGTCCCTCGCCTTCTCCATAAGGGTAGTAGCAAAGAGGCGACACTTGAAGACTTCCGACATGGGTCTGATCGAGACCATATCCTCGAACCACTGCAGTTGTTGAATGGGGTCATCATTGCCAGAATACAGCATCATGTTAGGCTCCCTGAACCCATCGGGGAGTGGTGCCGAGAGCACTATCTCGTAGAAGGGACTTCCCACACTCACCCCCTGAACTTGCTCCACCCTTCTCACGGGCTCTTCGAGTGATCCTACTCCTGCCGATCTCGCCAGAGGACAGCTTGCCGGGACCTCCCTGGCCGAGCTTCCTCCCGCTAGAGTCTCCCTCGCCGGATTCTCGCTTCCCCCAGCAGGGCTGGGGAACAACTCTCACCCAGACAGATCTCGTCCTCCTCCCTGGGCCGCCACCTCTTTTCCCGCTCGATGAGCTGGCTCGCTCTCGCCGACTCCAGGTTGATGAGCCACCTGGGGCGCCGGGGTCGCGAAACCGCCGAGCGCAGTGGCGAGAGCGCTCTGAAAAGCTCCAAGAAGATCTCGCCTAAGATCCGCCAACATCTCTACTGTGGCTGGTGCTCCTGGGGGTGGCGAGCCTACAGGGTTCGCATCCTGCTCGTCCTCGCCGGTCATGTTTTCCCTGAGATTTTCTTGAGCTAGCCGCACTCCACGCTCACCGCACCAAAAATGTAGAAACCGATTTTTTGGTTTCTGTGGAGTTCGGGGCCCCCAACGGGTTGGGGGGCGACTGGCACTTACTAATCTCGCGAGAGAACAAACCGGAGCCTCAGAGTTGGACACTGATCCTTAGGCTCAGCTAGGAGGACCCACCACACACCCGGAAGATCTTTAGAGCGCTTCCCCTCCCAAGCCAAGAGCTGAAGCCTGGGCACCTTGGAGAGCTCAAGGATGGCCTGAGGAGAGAGAAGCTCCAAAAAAGGAAGTCTCTCCAAAGGTGCCCTTTGGATACTATTTATAGATTTTCTGATCTGGCCTGCAAATAGCAGGAATCTGCCTCTCGATTTTACTATATGCACCCCAACTTGGTCTGCTAACAGCCGAACTCCGCTGTCCGGGGTGGCTATTGGCAGACCTTCAGGGGCAAAGGGGTAATTCTAGCTTCCAGCCTCATGGAAGAGGGGTCTGCGAGGACTGCTCGCCCCCTGGTCTCGCCAAAGTGAATGCACGAGACCCTGCTGTCTCTGCGACCTCGAGGGTCTCGCTGAACCTTAGGAATGAGGCCCTCCTGCCGAGCTCGGAGAGAGCGAGATCAAGCTACTGATCTCGCCTCGCCCCGGCTGCCGAGAACTATTGATGTTCTGCGAGATCCCTGGGAGGAGCCAGGCGAACCCCGGGTTGTACAGTTTGGGTGGTGTTACACATGTTGGACATGTGTGTCACATCCCTTTGTTTGAGAATAAAAAATCCCATATTGTATTTGATATTGCTTGTAGTGTGTTTATAGTGTGCAGGAACTATAGGTGCAATACTCCACAGGTAGAAGGCAGCATGGAATCAAATTTTTGAAAGGAGCAGCACTAACGCCAGCGCTATCGCTAACGTCGGGCGTTAGCTCGTTCGACGAAAATTTCATTCGACAAAAAGTTCCATTCGACGAATGTCGAGCTACGTTCGACGAAATTTTTGTTCGACAAAATTTTCGTTCGGCAAAAATTTCCGTTCGACGAACTTCGACCTCCGTTCGACGAAAAATTCGTTCGACGAATTCCGTTTGACAAAAGTTCATTCTGCCACGCCACCGACTTTTTTTTGCTACCGCCAGCGCTAGCGCTACCGCCTGGCGCTATCTCAAATTCGTCCACACGAACGCTACAGCAAGCGCTAGGAGCTAACGCAGGCGCTATCTCCAAGTTGTATAAAATGATGGGCTCTCTCTCGTTTTGAGCTAGTGCTTCCAGGGAGATTACTTGTGCCATATTTCCAGAGCTGCTACTCTGCCGAAAGTTCATCTCCCACTCAAATTCAAAGAGGATTTCTTGAGAAGGAAGCCACCACGCTGCATCCGAAGAACGATCGCTTCAACCTTGCTTATGCTACAACGATCCTTCATCCTCAACTTCAGAGATCTCATATAGGGAGTTTCATTATTGTTAATTTTATTTTCATTCCATATTTCTATTGTAATAGTTTAGTTAATTCGCCTTGTGTTGGCGACTAGGTCTGGGTAGGACTTAGGGGGAAATTCGCCTTGTGTTGGCGACTAGTTCTAGGTGATTAGATCTAGGGGGCTCGAGGCCATATCTGGGGAAGGATTGGCTAGAGCGGCTTGAGGCCTTATCCGGGGAAGGATAGGCTAAAGCCAACCGGTTTGTGGGGATACAAGTCGGTATAGAAAAGGAAAAATTCTATTACTTTATTCGCCTCCGATTTCAAGCGCTATTGAAATCAATTTTTGTAAACATTTTTTTCCTTATAATATAATCATGTCTTTTTGTGTTTACTTGATTTCTATCATTTGGCGTAATTCATAAAATTGCAAATTACAGTTATTTTCCTTCATTAAGATAAATTGTTATTTTTTGTTCTAAGTTTCTCTAAACAATTTAGTAAAAAATTTACAAAAATTTTTATTCCCTTATTCACCCCCCCCCCCCCCCCCCCCTCTAAGGGTGCCGCAAGATCCAACAAGTGGTATCAGAGCAGGTTATTCCAAACGGTTTAAAAACTAGGAATAATGGTGTCTTATGATCTCGCTTTTTCTGAGGGTCAGGGAATTAGTAGACCTCCACTATTTACTGGGTCAGATTATATTTATTGTAAAAATAGGATTCGTTGTTTTCTAATGACCCTAGATATTGAGGTTTGGAACATGGTAGAAGAAGAATACACTCCTCCTACATTTGTAGTTGGAAAGGTTATGTTAGAAAAACCCAAAGATAAATGGGATGATCGGGATAAACTCAAATGTAAAAATAACGCAAAAGCCATGAATGCTCTATTTTGTGCGTTAGATAGAAATGAATTTAATAGAATTTCTGCATGTACTACTGCATATGAAATTTGGAATCATTTGGAAGTTACTCATGAACGTACATCGCAGGTTAAAGATTCTAAGCTTTTCCAACTGGAGTCGGAATATGAAAAATTTCGAATGTATGAAAGCGAAGATGTTGATTGTATGTACACGCGCTTCACCAAGATCGTCAATGCCTCAAAAGCTCTTGGAAAGACCTTCTCAAATGGCGACTTGGTCCGTAAGATCCTTAGTTCTCTTCCTCCAAAATTCAACCCGAAGGTGACGGCTATTTCGGAGTCGCACAACTTAAGAACGCTCCAAGTTGAGAGCCTCATTTGGAATCTCAAAACCCATGAGGTAGAACTCAAAATCCAATTTGATGAAAACAACAAGGAGCCAAAGAAGAAGGCGTTGGCACTAAAATCAAAGAAAGAGTGCCAAGAGGATGAGGATGAAGATGAAGAAAGCCTTTTGGTGAAGAGCTTCCAAAAATACATGCGCAATCCGGAAAGGAGAAACACCTTTCGAAAATATTTCCAAAAGGGTGAAAGATGGAAAGGGTCATCTTCAAAGAAGGAAAAAGAGAGCGACAATGAAGAAGAGAGACCTCCACCAGAATGCTATCATTGTAGGAAGATGGGGCACATAAGGAGCCAATGCCCAAAATTCTTAAAGGAGTAAAAGGAGAAACGACACAAAGGGAATGAAAAGAGGAAGGTGCTAAAGGCAAAGACATGGGATGACTCCTCTTCCTCCTCCTCCGAAGAATCAAGTGGGTCTTCATCAAGCGAAGATGAGGAAGCAAACATGTGCCTCATGGGACATAGAAACGACGACGACGACACCAGTGTTCCTAGTGACACTTAGGTAACTCCTCCCACTTATGATGAATTGTTTATTGAATTTCTTGAAACTTGCAAAGCTTTTGATAAAAATATGAAAGATAGTATTTTATTAAATCGTGAAAATGAATCTCTTATTAAAGAAAATCAAAAGCTTTCCAAAAAGGAAATTGTTTTAGAAAAGAGAAAGGTTTCTTGTCAAGAATGTGATCACTCCACAAAATTGGCAAAAGATATTGAAGAGTCACTTTCTAAAGCCCTCTCTCATGCCAAAACTCTTACAAAAGAGAAGGGGGAATTAGAAAGGAAATTAGAAGCCTCTCTTTTTCAAATCAAAAATAATAAAAAAAGGTTTTGAAAATAGGTGTGTCATGCTTGTGAAAGAAAACTCTTCACATAAAGCACAAGTTCATGATCTCACCATGGCCATTAAAAATTTCGGAATAGGCCGAAAATCTCTAGATATGATCTTAGGGAACCAGTGCCATAGTTCTGGAAAATTTGGGCTCAGATATCGAGGTGAGGGCTACCGCCCGGTGCTAGACACTGACGCCGGCGCTAGCACCTCATACCAGAACCTGATTTTTCCTCTTCAAAATGTTTTTCTTCTGTAAATCCAACTTATTCCAGCAAGAAAAAAATATTCCAGAAAAGGGTCTCAACCCCCTTTATTTCGTGTGCAAACTGTTATAGGTTAGGTCACACATCTAGTTCTTGCAGGAGAATAAAACAAAATGCTTTAAAAGAAATCTGGGTACCTAAGGCTTCCACTTATTCTATGGGTGGTACCACTTGGGTATCCGGATCTTTACTCTCATCTTCTTTCTAGATGTGCAGGCAGGCTAAGGACAATGAAGACGTGTGGTACTTGGATTCAGGATGCTCCAAGCACATGACAGGCAATAAAGCTAAGTTCCTTAGCCTAGAAAAGAAGAAGGGAGGGATCGTGACGTTTGGTGATAACGGAAAAGGAAGGATCATGGGAATTGGTACAGTTGGTAACAAATCCTTTACTATATCTAATGTTCTTTATGTGAAAGGATTAAAACACAATTTAATTTCTATTAGCCAATTATGTGATAAAGGATTAGATGAGTTATTTGAATCTTCCACTAATCTATGCAAAATATCTAATCCTATTACAAACAATATTTTACTAACTGCACCAAGATTACACAGTGTTTATATAGTTTCATTTCATGATCTTTCAAAATCATCTTTAAAATGTTTTATTACCAAAAATGATGAACTTGAATTTGGCATAGAAGGCTAGGACATGCTAGCACAAAGCTTATTGTAAAACTTGCCAAAAGAGAGTTAATTAGAGGATTGCCTAGATTAAATGGAAATTTACCTTCACTTTGTTCACCATGTCAAAAAGGTAAAATTACTAGATCCTCTTTCAAAAGTAAAAATGTTATTTCTACTACAAGACCTTTGCAATTAATTCATATGGATCTTTTTGGTCCCGTTAGCACCGCAAGTCTTGGTGGTAGATTATATACATATGTTTTAATAGATGATTTTTCTAGATATTGTTGGACAATATTTCTCTCATCCAAATCCGAAGCGTTTTGTGAATTTTCAAAATTATGTACTCGTATTCAAAATGAATGTGATTTAAAAATTAAATGCATTCGCTCGGATCATGGAGGAGAATTTGAAAATGAAAAATTACATCTTATTGTGATATGTTAGGCACAAAACATGAGTTCTCCGCACCAAGCACACCACAACAAAATGGTGTTGTAGAAAGAAAGAATAGGACACTTCAAGAGCTAGCACGCACTATGTTATGTGAATATAAATTACCTAAGTCCTTTTGGGCCGAAGCCGTAAACACATCATGTTATGTTATAAATAGAATCATGCTTTGCCCATCTTTAAATCTCACACCATATGAACTTTATTTTCAAAAGAAGCCTAATGTATCTTACTTCAAAGTTTTTGGTTGTAAATGCTTTATTTTAAATACAAAAGATAGCTTGGGAAAGTTTGATGAAAAATGTGATGAAGGAACATTTCTTGGATACTCTTCAACTAGTAAAGCTTATAGAGTTCTTAATAAAAGAACTAGAAAAGTTGAAGAGTCAATTAATGTGAAATTTGATGAGCTTGTTCCTTGTATAGAAAGACTTTCCACAGGCAAAGAGGATGATCTATTACCTCATTTGGAGCATGGTGATGAAGAACCTTCCAAAGAAGAAGAAGAGGACAAGAAAGATGAATATGTACCTCCAAGCGTCTTAAAATTCACAAAGGATCATCCACGAGAATTTATAATTGGTGAACCATCCATCGGGGTAAGAACTCGCTCTTCTCTTCATGAATCATTTTCAAATATTTGTTTTGTTTCCGAAATAGAACCAAAAATCGTTTCTACTGCATTAAATGATATATTTTTGGTTTTTGGCTATGAATGAAGAGTTAGAACAATTTGAGTGACATAATGTTTGGAAATTAGTTAAAAGGCCATCTAATCACCCGGTTGTAGGTGTAAAATGGATTTTTAAAATTAAATTAGATGGTGAGTCTAGAATCACTAGGAATAAAGCACGATTAGTAGCACAAGGATATTCTCAAATCGAGTGGATAGATTTTGATGAATCTTTTGCACCCGTTGCTAGATTAGAGTCTATAAGAATTTTTCTAGCATTTGCAAGCTTTAAAAGAATAAAACTATTTCAAATGGATGTGAAAAGTGCTTTTCTAAACTGTTTTGTAAAAGAAGAAGTTTATGTTGAACAACCCCCCATTTTATTAGTGAAAAATTTCCAAATCATGTTTATAAACTAGAGAAAGTGCTTTATGGTTTAAAACAAGCACCCCGTGCATGGTATGAAAGACTTACATCATTTTTATTAAAGCACGGTTATAATATGGGAAGTGCGGATAATACTATCTTCATTAAGCACAACAATGATGATATAATTATTTTACAAATATATGTTGATGATATTATTTTTGGATCTACTAATGAAGAGATGTGTAAAGAAGTTATTTTAGTGATGAAAAATGAATTTGAAATGAGTCTTGTAGGAGAACTTTCTTATTTCCTTGGTTTTCAAATATCACAAAGAATTGATGGTATCTTTGTATGTCAAACTAAATATGTCCATGATATGCTTAAACGTTTTGGATTTGAAAACCTTAAACATGCTTCTACACCAATGAGTGCATCACTAAAATTAGGAAAAGATGAATCAGGAATTTCTATAGATCAAACTTTATATAGAGGTATGATAGGATCTCTACTTTATCTAAGTGCAACTAGACCCGATATTATGTTTGTCGTATGCTTATGTGCTCGATTTCAAGCCAATCCAAAAGAATCTCATTTAAAGTTGTAAAACAAATTTTTAGATATCTCATTGGGTCATCTAGATTAGGACTATGGTACCCACACATTAATTCATTTACACTTCACGTCTACTCCGATTCGGACTATGCCGGTTGTTCACTTGATAGAAAAAGCACAAGTGGTACTTATCATTTTCTAGGACCTTCATTAGTTGCATGGTCTAGTAGGAAACAAAATTTGGTTGCACTCTCCACAACGGAAGCCGAATACATTGCATTAGGGAGTTGTTGTGCATAAGCACTATGGATGAGCCAAACTTTAGAGGACTTTGGTTTTCATCTAAAACTTATTGAATTAAAATATGACAACAAAAGTGTCATTGATCTCACAAATAATCCGGTACGCCACTCTAGATCCAAACATATAGATGTGCATCATCATTTCATAAGGGATCACATTAAAAAGGAAAATGTAAGAATTAGTTTCATTGGCACAGGCTCTCAACTTGCTGATATATTCACTAAACCTCTTCCCGATGCAAGGTTTCAAATGTTAAGGTTGGAATTAGGAGTCTTAGACATCTTAGGATGAATAACATGTAAAACGTTAATGTTTTATGCAATTTGAGCAATCAAGACATCTCTGAATATTACACAATTTCTACATAAGACTACTCTTAAGACCCCTAATCAATATAAATAATCAAAAATTTAAAATTCTTAAAAAATCGTGTACTGTTTGCCGCGCTATCACTAGCGCCGGCGCTAGCGTGGGTGTTTGATATTTTCTGATTTTTAAAATTTCTAAAATCTATAAAAAAAATTTAGTTCATATGAACTACTTAGTTTTTGTGTTTCTGACTTTTTGTTATTTTGTTTTTATTCATATTATGAAAAATCAAATAAAAATTTCAAAATTCAAAAATACAACAATATGTTTTTGTTATCTGTGTTTTATTCATATTATGAAAAATCAACTACAAAAGTTCAAAATTCAAAAATACAAAAATATGTTTTTTGATATTTGTGTTTTATTCATATTATGAACATCTACTACAAAAATTCAAAAATCAAAAATTACAAAAATATGTTTTTTTGTGATTTTCTATTTTTTAATTGATTTAAAAATGATAAAACAAAAAAAACTGTATGATCTTTATTGTCAATATTATTTAGAATTATTTACAATGTTAAAATTTATTCCTTGAAATTACTATGAACATTGTTTGTTTATCATGCTTTGATATATCTATTTAAGTGCATCAATTGTATTGAAAAATGTGTAGAACCAAGCTTAGCATGCCTCTAAGTATGAGTAAATGTATTATGATTGATAATGATACCTTTCACTCACTTATTTTGGTAATCAACATGTGTGTTTAAATCTAAAAATGCTTGCTTGTGTATTGTATTTGTACAATGAATTAAATCTAGCATAAGTTTATTGCCTACACTACATTTGAATTGCACTTATGAAATTTAGAAAAGTGGTTAAGTTAAAAATTTGGGTTTGCAAAACAAGTGTATTCGGAGAATGTTGTCTCACAAATGTGAACAAAAAAATTATATATGTAGACAAATATAACTCCACCAAGCATTACTTGAACCTCCTGATAAGTCTTCATAAGCATTGTGAGGTTGAGCACCTTGGAAAGAATAGTAAAGTGTCTTTTGCAAACCTTAGTTATTACACCACTTTGTTAAAAAATATGTGCATTAAAAGTGTGTGAAAGTAATTTACTTGTGTTTTATTGTGCACTTTACATTACATATGTCTTGTATTTTGTTGATTTAAATCAATTGTTAACATTACCCAAACTACACTTATGTGCACATCATTATCTTTCATAACACTTCTTCTCATGAGTATCAGATTCTAATGCTTTATCTATACTACTCTTTATATAAGAAATGCACTAGATAACCAAGCATGATCTCTAAAATGTTTTGGTATTTCTTGAACTTAAAATTAAGTAACATTGTAATATAATCTCTTTTTGATATGTTCATTTCATGTTTGGTATCTTTATGAAAAACTTTGAGATTTCAAAGGTTAAAACATCTTTCAATTTTGAACTATAACTCATATTTTCACTTATGCTTTTCATGCTTACAAAAAGATGTTTCTTATAATCTTCCGCTTGCTTACAACTCTTATCTTTTATTTGAAATCTCTTATATACTATGCTTAAAATCTTTATCATTATCTATTTTTAAAAAAGCTCGATCATGCTTTATTATTTATAAGAAATGCCTCCTTACTACCCTCACCCCACCTTCTTTTGATAATACCAAAAGGGGGAGATTAATTGAAGAAATCTATATAGGAGTAATATAGAAGATTAAGGGGAAATAATTCATGTAATCTATCATTTAGGGGGGAGTGAAATATAAATTGCATTTATGTAGGGGGAGCATTAAGATAGGGGGAGTATGCTCAGTATCATGCTTATCATATACTATAGTTCCACTATCATCTTGCTTATCCTATACTTTAAACACTATTATTGATTTCTTGCTAAGTGGATTTGTTATTATCAAAAGGGGGAGATTGTTGGACATGTGTGTCACATCCCTTTGTTTGAGAATAACAAATCCCATATTGTATTTGATATTGCTTGTAGTGTGTTTATAGTGTGCAGGAACTATAGGTGCAATAGTCCACAGGTAGAAGGCAGCATGGAATCAAATTTTTGAAAGGAGCAGCACTAACGCCAGCGCTATCGCTAACGCCGGACGTTAGCTCGTTCGACGAACTTTGAGCTGCGTTCGACGAAAATTTCGTTCGACAAAAAGTTCCGTTCGACGAATGTCGAGCTACGTTCGATGAAATTTTTGTTCGACAAAAATTTCGTTCGGCAAAAATTTCTGTTCGGCGAACTTCAACCTCCGTTCGACGAAAAATTCGTTCCACGAATTCCATTCGACAAAAGTTTGTTCTGCCACGCCACCGACAGTTTTTGCTACCGCCAGCATTAGCGCTACCGCCTGGCGCTATCTCAAATTCGTGCACAGCGCCACGCCGCCGACGGTTCCGCAACCGCTCCACACGAACGCTACCGCAGGCGCTAGGAGCTAACGTAGACGCTTTCTCCAAGTTGTATAAAATGATGGGCTCTCTCTCGTTTTGAGATAGTGCTTCCAGGGAGATTACTTGTGCCATATTTCCAGAGCTGCTACTCTGCCGAATGTTCATCTTCCACTCAAATTCAAAGAGGATTTGTGGAGAAGGAAGCCACCACGCTGCATCCGAAGAACGATCGCTTCAACCTCGCTTATGCTACAGCGATCCTTCATCCTCAACTTCAGAGATCTCATATAAGGAGTTTCATTATTATTAATTTTATTTTCATTCCATATTTTTATTGTAATCGTTTAGTTAATTCGCCTTATGTTGGCGACTAGGTCTGGGTAGGACTTAGGGGGAAATTCACCTTGTGTTGGCTACTAGTTCTAGGTGATTAGATCTAGGGGGCTCGAGGCCATATCCGGGGAAGGATTGGCTAGAGCGGCTTGAGGCCTTATCCGGGAAGGATAGGCTAAAGCCAACCGGTTTGTGGGGATACAAGTCGGTATAGAAAAGGAAAAATTGTATTACTTTATTCGCCTCCGATTTCAAGCGCTATTGAAATCAATTTTTGTAAACATTTTTTTTCCTTATAATATAATCATGTCTTTTTGTGTTTACTTGATTTCTATCATTTGGCGTAATTCATAAAATTGCAAATTACAATTGTTTTCCTTCATTAAGATAAATTGTTATTTTTTGTTCTAAGTTTCTCTAAACAATTTAGTAAAAAATTTACAAAGAATTTTATTCCCTTATTCACCCCCCTCTAAGGGCGCCGCAAGATCCAACAACACAAACCTTGAAGTGGACAGCCCGGTCCACTGCCTTGTTCGCCTCAAATGGGTACCTAAGTTGACACACTCAAACAGAGGGAACTACAAAAGGTCTGTACGCACAGATTCATGTGCAGGAGTTACATCATTGCATTGCGCATCATAGCATAACATAGTATCATTGAACAACCTGACCTCATCGTATAAATTAGTATGGGCTCTTTAATACGATGAGTTTACTTCTTGCCAGATCCCTTAGCTTATGTGTTTGTGCGTGTATACACATAAGTTATGGTTACTTTTATAGCTTCTCTAGTTGTTTCCTTACTTGTTCTAGTTACCTTAAGTCTGCTCTGGTTTACTTTTCTTATTACTACGAGCATCTACTTACCTTGCCACTTGCGTATATACTGCTTGGTTTCATAGTAGCACTTCTTTATTTTGATAGATTTGCTAGAATATGCTTGTTATCTAGTTCCATATCAGCTACTTGTATATTACCCTTGTTGTCCTCTGCTTCTTCCTCCCGCCCGGTGCCTAGGATTCACCGGGGTAGGGGATGGGAAATTTGGCTTAGTCTTTTGACTAATGGTCAGTGGACCACATCATTTTAGGAGTCGCTATGCCGGAGCAGCAGGACATCATATAGGAGAGCGTGAAAAGATGGAGCAGCCCGTACCAGCAGTAGCCGCAGTAGATAATGATGTAAATGTTTTGAGACTTCCACATGAGCGTGAGTGAAAATGTAGTGAGGACATTGATGTACTGGGCATAATCCCTTTTTGTTCATTTTATTGTACTCATTGTTGAACTTGTATACATTTTGTTATATATATACAGATATGTGTGATTGTGGACTCGGTTTATTTTACTAAGTTTTCTTCTTATCTCTTGTTGGTCTAGTTGATCGTTCTTGCCGGCAGGATCGGCGTCTTGTGGAGGCGATTAACTCGTGTGTTAGTGTCACCGTAAGGCGGTAGTTCTGGGCATCCGGGAACTCTCCATGTGCAGGAGAGGGACCTTACATTATCGACCTTCATCCCTCTGGTGGAATTTTTTTGGCTGAGAACTAAACCTTCCCGGACCAAATCATTACACTTTTCCCAGTTTAAGACTAGGTTCGTGTCTTCGCATCTTTGGAGGACTCGATCTAGATTTTGCAAGCAGTTAGAAAAGGAGCTCCCGAATAAGGAGAAGTCATCCATAAAAACTTTCATTATGTCTTCTACGAGCTTCACAAAGATCACTAGCATACTGAAGGATTTGTGTTTTGAAAGTTGTCTTCAATTTTATTAAGTTCATGTTTTAATGAATGTTTAACCCATTCTGTCCCTAGGCTATATGATGATGCCTCATGATAGCTCAAGAAGATGCCCTTGGTCTTGAGCTGTAGAACACTTGAGTTCCATCACATGATCTTAGTTTAATATGCTCACGATCATGGTAGTCAAAGAGGGACATTGACTACCACTTTGGATTGTCATATGAGTTAAAGTACATTGTAGTTCTACAAATGTTGATAATAGTTATCATCTAATCATATGAATATGTATACAGGTTGAAGCTATACATATTGAGTTAGACCTAATCTTGTGTTGAGATTTCATATGGATTGTGTTTAGTGTCA
This sequence comes from Dactylorhiza incarnata, assembly GCA_033032865.1. Taxonomy (NCBI): domain Eukaryota; kingdom Viridiplantae; phylum Streptophyta; class Magnoliopsida; order Asparagales; family Orchidaceae; genus Dactylorhiza; species Dactylorhiza incarnata. The sequence continues at coordinate 1,259,756 of JAWHQI010000250.1, forward strand.
TCGATAGTCTCAACGTGTCTTATTGAATCTAGATATGTGATTTATGAACTTACCGCCGTAAGATTTATAATGTAGTCGCAGTTGAGCACTGTCTATTGATGGTATATACACTGCAGCTCATTGTGTGACTTGTGCGGATAAGGTTTACACATCGACAGTATCAATTGTCCCTCGATTTATATCGAGCTATGATATCATTGGTCTCCTTGGCAAAGCGAGATTGTATGGAATGCAATATAACTGAAAAGTTATAAATACATTGCACTTGAGAAGCCAAGAAAGATGAATGTGTCACGGGAATGGCACTTACCTATCCTACGGGACATTCATGATATCATCTGATAGGCATAGACACAGGTCATCTAATTGTGTCACCTAGCTACTGTGTTGTCTGGTCAGCTATAATGCAGTGATAGAGCCTCTTATATCCCATGATATATATGATTATATTATTGATTAGACGACGCGGTTCCTCAGTAAAGGTCACACCAAATGAATTGAAACAGTCGAGTTCAACTCTTATTTTGTACTTGATTTTATGGCTGTGAAATCAAAGTAATTGGTTGAGTGCGAATTCAAAATGTCGGTGGACGACGCGCTTAGACAAATATTAATTTGCGATTTCATTCGAGCGTTATTTGATTTAATGAATTAAATTCATGGTGGAATCAATGACCAGGCAGAATGATGTATGTAACGTGTACGACGCTATATAAAATTGCATGGATTAATGAGACTTGAAAAAAGAAAATTTTCAATTAGTTTTAAGTCCTTTTGAATTAAGGAAAAATAAAAGGGAACCAAAAGGGGATGAGAGGAGGATTATGAGGTTAGGGTTTTGATATAAATAAACCTCATATGCGCCTCTTCACGAGATGTCCCCGATCGGTCCCTTCCTCCTTTTAGCCGTGTGTGCTCCTCTCCGTCGCCCTAACTCCTTCCGGCCTCCTTTGTCCCTGTCGGCGACATCCAGTCCGAAAAGGTCTTCAGGATCATGTTTTAGATGCGGGTCTAGAGGGGCGACGACCGACTAGTTTGCCTGGTCGTGGTTTGGAGGCGGGCCCGCAGGGGCGTCGGCCGCCTGGTTTCCTAGCCAAAAGGGCATGCTTTCATTTCCTTCCTCTCCAACTTCGTCTCGCCGGCGACTGGTGTGGCTCGGCCACCAGGGTCTTCGGACAGTTGGAGGTTCATCTAAGCATCATTCTCCTCCTCGCTTCGTCAAAGGCGAGATCGGTGGATTATTTTGGATTCAAGGTGAATCTTGAGGCTGATAACTTCAGATCAGATCTTATCATTTTCGTGGAGCCGCCTCTCACCTAGAGATCTATCTCTAGAGGTACAAATTCCTAAACCTTCTGTGTTGATTGTGATGACTATTGTGATTAGCGTAATTTGTTTAGCGCGCAAATTAGTTGTCATTTTTCTTTTATATCAATTGATTAGAGAACAAGTTTTTGTTCACATGCCGTTGTCACGAGTGAATCGACCCTTATGTGTGATTGGTCAAGGGTGAAAATTTTGTTCGTCACCCTTGTCCATCATAAAAAAAATCTAACAATGGTATCAAAGCTAGGTTGGATTCACTCATGACAATGACGTTGTTTTTCCTTTGTGCTGGTCCAAGTGCACAATTGCTTTGGATTTTCATGTCCCAAACCCTAGCTCATGTGTTGAGTGACCCTTCCCAGTAGGGTCACATAGAAACATCCTCTAGGATTTTGAATGATTTAGAAGAGTTATGGTGTTCTTGGGACATAGGATTATCCAAGGAGAGGATATACATTGCACGTGATTCTTTTATCAAAGTTGATATTTATTGTTTACATGCGACATTAGTTTTATTTATTTATTTTGATCTGGGATGTACCTGGATGTGAATGGATGTAATAATTAGAATGTCGTATGTTTAGTTTTTATTCCTACTTTTACATTTCTTGTGTCTAAGTGAAAAAAAATTAAGAATGTCTTTCCTCCTCATCGTGTCCATCTAAGCTAGTGATATTGAATGAACATGAGTGTAATTTCAATCACTGGACCTGGTGGAACTTATGCGAGTTGATATTAGGCCACAAGTGAGTAGGTTGTGTGAGGCACTTCTTGCTGATTCTGTGGGAATGTCACTCACATGAGTTCCCTTACAGGATGAGTTTTCTTAATCAAATCTCAAAGATCTAAGCTTGGTCTCTTGGGAAAGTATTTTTTTCTTAAAATAGTAGTTTACAATAAATTTTGAAAAATTTATTAATATCAAGAATCATATGGGTTTAAGATTGTCTTAAAAGTTTATGATTGGTAATTGGTACCGACCTGATAATCTTGTGGATGAGTCCACTAGGTTGAAAGGTTATTAATTCACTATTTTTAAAACATAATATGGATCTCTCTAGTCCATCAATTTTTTTTTACTTAAAATGAATTTTTTTTTTGAACATGAATTCTAACTTGCTCTCATAATTTTTTTTAAAAAGGGGCAATGTCTACACTACCAAATTTTCTGCGTTCTATGATTGATAAAAGCCCCCTTGCTAACGACGGGTCAAACTACTCTGAATAGATTCTCAAGCTTAACATTGTGTTGCGCTTGGAGAATCCCTTACCTATACTGGAGGGTGAATGCCCAGTAGAGAAAGAGACTAGTAAGCCAACTGATGCTGAGAAGGAGGAACAGAAAAGATGGAATGACAATCAACGTGTCGTGCAGACTCTGATCCTGGCCAGCATTGGCGATCAGCTGCAAAGGAAATTTCTCGATACTCCTGCAAAGGAAATTGTAGCACAATTGGAGAAGATGTTCACCGATAGTGCTCGTAAAGAGCGCTCTAAGACCACCATCGCACTCAAAAGGTGCAAGATGATGGAGGGTGAATCTGTCTCAGTGCACTTCCTTAAGGTGCAAGGCTATTTAGAGAAATTGGAGAAAATGAAGTCTCCAATTCCTGAAGACATTGCAGAGGATATCATTTTGGGGTCACTACATTACTCATTTAAGGATTTCATCATGCATTATCATATGCGTGAGAAACAAATGACCATAAATGAACTCCACAACACCCTCAAAATAGTTGAGGTTGACATGGGCAAGACAAAGGGAAATGATGTCTTAGCTGTGGCGTCTGAAAGCAAGAAGATATTCAAAAACAAGGATAAGACCAAAGGCCAGACCTCGAAAGGAAATCCTTATCTCAAGGGCAAAAGGGGAGGTACTCAAGGGAGTACCTCCAAGGAAGGTAAAGTGAAGAATTCTCCTAACTCTCTCAGTGAATTCTTCCATTTCCACGAGAAGGGAAACTTAAAAATGAAGTGCCCCAAGTACAAGAGAGACTTGGATGAATGCAAAATCGAAAGGAAGCGTCCTAAAGGTATTTTTGTTATTGAGTTGAATTAAAACTTAACCACTACTATCCTTGATTGGGTAATTGATACCGGATCATGTGCTCACTTAGTCTCTAATGTGCAGTCACTAAGGGATATGAGATCTCTCTCCTAAGGAGAGGTGGTGCTGAAGGTCAGAAACAGTGCTAGTATTTCTGCGGTCGCGGTGGGCACTTTGGAACTCCCCTTACCTAGTGGTTTATCTTTGACTTTATTTAACGTTTATAATGTCCCTTCTATTTTAAGAAACATTATTTATGTATCATGTTTGGATGCAGAAGGTTTTTGTTTTATCATTCGGAACTCCTGAATGAGGATTGAGAAGGATGGTTTATTTTATGCAAGTGCTTTCATTTCCAATGGATTGTATTTGCTTAACATTGTTGAAGATAAACAAGTTTTAAACATCTATAACAAATGACTCAAAATATCTCATATAAGTGAGTCTCTCTTATGGCACCACCGTCATGGTCACATTAATGAAAAATGCATAAGGATTTTGCATCAAGCTAATCTTTTAGATTCTTTTGATCCTGATGCAATTGGGACATGCGAATCATGCCTAACTGGCAAAATGACCAAGACACCATTTAAAAAGAAAGGTGCAGGAGCAAACAAATTATTGGAATTGATACACTCTGATGTATGTGGTCCAATGAGTGTGTGTGTTAGAGATGGGTTTAGGTACTTCATCACTTTTACGGATGATTATAGTCGATATGGCTATGTTTATCTTATGAAGCATAAGAGTGAATCCCTTGCCAAGTTCAAGGAATATAAAAATGAAGTGGAAAATCAACTAGATAAGAGAATCAAAGTTTTGATATCAGGTCATGGAGGTGAGTACTTGAGCAATGTGTTCAGTACTTACCTATAGGAGTGTGGTATTGCACCACAACTAACTCCGCCTGGGACACCGCAGTGGAATGGTGTCTTCGAAAGGAGAAACTGGACTCTGCTAGACATGGTTAGACCCATGATGTGTCAAACCGATCTACCTTTATATTTTTGGGGTCATGCACTTTTAACGGCAGCTTACACTTTAAACTTCGTTCCAAATAAGGCCGTAGAGAAAACTCCACATGAGATATGGGTTGGGAAACCACCCATCACATCTTTCTTTAAGATTTGGGGTTGTGAGGCATATGTCAAACATATGCTATCATCCAAATTAGACCCCAAAGCCGATAAGTATTTCTTCATTGGATACCCAAGAGAAACAAAAGGGTATAGCTTTTGGCACAAGTCAACAAATACTATATTTGTTAAGAAGGGTGCTACATTATTAGAGAAAGAGTTTCTCGAAAGAATCAAAAGGGGTGACCGTAGGGTGACACTTGAGGAAACTCAAGAAAACCCACAAGGGAGTGATCATGGGATGAGCATTGATGTTCAATATGATTATCAAGAGTCACAAGAAGATCCTTTAGTCAGCGGGAGCATGAGTATTCCACCTTCGCAAATGATTGCGGAGGAGACTCTTACATTACCACCGCCTAATAGTCTTACTCGTGTTGAGCATGAATTGACTCCACCAGAAATGGTGGAGGAGATTCAGGAATCTCAGACTGAGCGAGACAAACCAAAGGAACTTAGAAGGTCAATCAGGGAAAGGAGAAAACCTGACATATACATGGGTCTTCATGAGGTGTTTATTCTAGACACAGAAGACCCGTTAACCTATGAAGAAGCAATGGAAAGAAAGGATTACATAGCATGGCTTGAAGCCATGGAGTACGAGATGCAATCCATGTATGACAACTAAGTATGGAACTTGGTTGACCTTCCTGATGGAAAGAAATCAATTCCTTCTAAATGGATTTTTTAGAGGAAGATGGACATGAATGGCAACATGACAACCTACAAGGCAAGAATTGTAGCGAAAGGTTTTAGTCAAATCCAAGGGATTGACTATGATGAAACATTCTAGCTTGTTGTGATGTTTAAGACAATTCATATCATGTTAGCCATTACCGCATTTCATGATTATGAAATTTGGCAATTGGATGTCAAAACAGCCTTCCTGAAGGGAAAGCTAGATGAGGATGTATTCATGAAGCAACCTCAAGGTTTTGAAGATTCTTAAAATAATGGCAAAGTGTGCAAGCTTCAAAGAGCCATTTATGGGTTGAAGCAAGCATCAAGGAGTTAGAATAAACGCTTTGATGAAGAGGATAAAACCCTTGAGTTCATTCAAAGCAATAAAGAACCTTGTGTATACAAGAAGGTTAGTGGGAGCCACGTTATATTTCTAATCTTGTATGTCGATGATATTTTATTAAGGGGAAACAACGTATCTTTAATGAAACAAACAAGAAACTCATTGAAAATAATCTTTTCAATGAAAGACATGGGTGAAGCCCAATATATCTTAGGAATCAAGATATGTAGAGACAGATCACGTAGACTCATTGGACTAAGTCAAAGTATCTACATTGACAAAATCTTAGAAAGGTTTCATATAGAAAACTCTAAGAAAGGAAATGTGCCAATATAGATGTCTGCTCAGTTAGGCAAGTCTGAATGTGCCTCGTCACATAAAGTCATTGAATACATGATGAATGTTCTCTATGCTTCCGCCAAAGGTTCCATCATATATGCCATGATCTGTACGAGACCGAATGTCACAAATGCTCTCAACATGACGAGTCAACATCAAGCTTCACCTGGTCCAAATCATTGGACGGCGGTCAAGAATATTCTTAGGTACCTGAAAAGAAACGATTAAGTTTCTTGTATTTGGTGGACAAAAGGAGCTCCATGTAGAAGGTTAAACAGATGCTAGCTTTGTGACAGACCCGGATGATAGAAGATCTCAATCTGGATTCATCTTTCTTCTGAATGGTGGAGCTGTGAGTTGGCGTAGTTGGAAGTAATCCACTACTGCTGATTCAACCACCGCAGCGGAAGTCATGGCGGCCGCAGAGGCAAGCAAAGAGGCAGTCTGGATAATGAAATTCCTTGAGGAATTGGGAGTCGTGGCATCTAGTGAAGGGCCCTTGAGATTGTTTTTTTATAATAGTGCTTCCATTTCACAAATCAAGGAGCCAAAATCACATCACAAGACAAAATACAGGGACCGGAAGTATTTTATCACACGCGACTTCATTGAAGAAGGCAAGATTGAACTTTTATGGATTGACACAAATAGCAACACAGCTGATCCCTTCTCCAAGCCTCTGTCTCAAGCCAAAGGAGAAATTCATTTCGAGTCCATGGGGTTGCAAGACCATGGAGAGTGGCTTGATGTTTAGTGACGGAGGATTCTTATTTATTTTTGTATTTCTTTTATTAGAAACTTTAAAAATAAGTGGGAGATTGAAGGATTTGTGTTTTGAAAGTTGTCTTCAAATTTATTAAGTTCATGTTTTAATGAATGTTTCACCCATTCTGTCCCTAGGTAATATGATGATGCCTCATGATAGCTCAAGAAGATGCCCTTGGTCTTGAGCTGTAGAACACTTGAGTTCCATCACATGATCTTAGTTTAATATGCTCACGATCATGGTAGTCAAAGAGGGACATTGACTACCACTTTGGATTGTCATATTATTTAAAGTACATTGTAGTTCTACAAATGTTGATAATAGTTATCATTTAATCATATGAATATGTATACAGGTTGAAGCTATACATATTGAGTTAGACCTAATCTTGTGTTGAGATTTCGTTTGGATTGTGATTAGTGGCATCGATAGTCTCAACGTGTCTTATTGAATCTAGATATGTGATTTGTGAACTTACCGCCGCAAGATGTACAATGTAGTTGCAGTTGAACACTGTCTATTGATGGTATATACACTGCAGCTCATCGTGTGACTTGTGCGGATAAGGTTTACACATCTACAGTATCAATTGTCCCTCAATTTATATCGATCTATGATATCATTGGGCCCCTTGGCAAAGCGAGATTGTATGGCATGCAATATAACGGAAAAGTTATAAATACATTGCGCTTGAGAAGCCAAGAAAGATGAATGTGCTGCGAGAATGGCACTTAACTATCCTACGGGACATTCATGATATCATCTGACAGACATAGGCACAGGTCATCTAATTGTGTCACCTAGCTACTGTGTTGTCTGGTCAGCTATAATGCAGTGATAGAGCGTCTTATAGCCCATGATATATATGATTATATTATTGATTAGACGACACGGTTCCTCAGTAAAGGTCACACCAAATGAATAGAAACAGTCAAGTTCAACTCATATTATGTACTTGATTTTATGGTTTTGAAATCAAAGTAATTGGTTGAGTGCGAATTCAAAACGTCGTTGGACGACGCGCTTAGACAGATATTAATTTGCGATTTCATTCGAGCGTTATTTGAATTAATGAATTAAATTCATGGTGGAATTAATGACCAGGCAGAATGATGTATGTAACGTGCACGATGCTATATAAAATCGCATGGATTAATGAGACTTGAAAAATGAAAATTTTCAATTAGTTTTAAGTCCTTTTGAATTAAGGAAAAATAAAAGGGAACCAAAAGGGGATGAGAGGAGGATTATGAGGTTAGGGTTTTAATATAAATAAACCCCATCTGCGCCTCTTCCCGAGATATCCCCGATCGGTCCCTTCCTCCTTTTAGCCCTACGCGCTCCTCTCCGTCGCCCTAACTCCCTCCGGCCTCCTTTGTCCCCGTCGGCAACATCCAGTCCGAAAAGGTCTTCTGGATCGTGTTTGGGAAACAGGACTATAAGGGCGACGGCCGACTGGTTTGCCTAGTTGTGGTTTGGAGGCGGGTCTGCATGGGCATCGGCCGCCTGGTTTCCTAGCAAAAATGGTGTGCTTTCCTTTCCTTCCTCTCCAACTTCGTCTCGCCGGAGACTGGTGTGGCTCGGCCACCGGGGTCTTCGGACAGTTAGAGGTTCGTCTAACCATCATTCTCCTCCTCGCTTCATCAAAGGCGAGATCAGTGGACTATTTTGGATTCAAGGTGAATCTTGAGGCCGCTAACTTCAGATCATATCTTATCATTTTCGTAGAGTCCCCTCTCACCTAGAGTTCTATCTCTAGAGGTACAAATTCCTAATCCTTCTGTGTTGATTGTGATGACTGTTGTGATTAGCATAATTTGTTTAGCGCACAAATTAGTTGTGGTTTTTCTTTTATATCAATTGATTAGAGAACAAGTTTTTGTTCACATGTTGTTGTCACGAGTGAATCGAACCTTATGTGCGATTGGTCAAGGGTGAAAATTTTGTTCGTCACCCTTGTCCATCATCAAAAAAAAATCCAACACATACATCATTGGAATGTAGCCGCCGCATTGCAGAGGCCAAACGACATCCTTCAATATGCGAAGGTGCCGAAGGGACACGTAAAAGTTGTTTTTCCTGGTCTTCGTAGGATATAGGAATTTGGAAAAACCCTGATAGACCATTCAGAAAACAATAATATGGATGACCTGAAAGTCGCTCCAAAATCTGCTCGATAAACGGTAATGAAAAGTGGTCCTTCCTTGTGGCATCGTTTTACTTTCGGTAGTCGATGCACACCCGTCAACCCGTAATTGTATGGGTTTGGATTAATTCATTGTTTTGATTGGCCACTACCATTAAACCGCCCTTGTTTGGCACTACATGTATGGGGCTAACCCAAGTACTGTCTGAAATAGAGTAGATAATCCCCGCATCCAAGAGTTTTATTGTTTACCCAGAAATCGGCGATCCCCTCTGAGCCGCCCTTGTTTAGGTACCGGGCGTTTTTGGAGCTCCCGGGAGGCCATGCCCTTCCCGGGCAAGCTCCCTCTTTCCAGACAGTCTCTCCCCTGCCGAGTGAGCTCCCCCCCTCCCGGGCGGTCTCTATTGTCTGGGTTGTCTCGCTTCAGGAGGTCGCGGTCTGGGCGACCTCTCCCTGTGAGGTCGCGCACCGAGCGACCTCTCCCAGTGAGGTCGTGGTTTGGGCGACCTCTCCCTGTGAGGTCGCGCACCGGGCGACCTCTCCTAGTGAGTTCGCGGTTTGGGCGACCTCTCCCTATGAGGTCGCGTGCCAGGAGACCTCTCCCAGTGAGGACACGGTCTGGACGACCTCTCCAAGTGAGGTCGCAGTCTGGGCGACCTCTCCCAGTGAGGTCGCGCAACGGACGACCTCTCCCTGTGAGGTCGTGCACCGGGTGACCTCTCCTAGTGAGGTCGCGGTCCAGGAGATCTCTCCCTATGAGGTTGCGCACCGGGCAACCTCAACCTGTGAGGTCGCGCACCGGGCGACCTCTCACTGTGGTCGCGCACCGGGCCACCTCTCCCAGTGAGGTCGCGGTCTGGGCGACCTCTCCCTATGAGGTCGCGCACCGGGCGACCTCTTCTTCTATTCTCCTAGCGCTGACATCATCAACTTCTAGAACACCCTAGGCCTATTAATAGGCACCATGCCTCTTTAGAAAGGATACCGGTCGAGAGGTCTAAATCCTGCGGCTAGACCAATCAGACCGCACCAAGTAGCGGGCTGTCCGGCGACCTCCTAAATGCCAGGCCGGGCTGCCTCATCAGACAAGCCGGGCGGCCTCACCGAGCAGGCCAGGCGGCCTCATCAAGAAAGGCAGGCGGCCCCAACAAGCAAGCCTGGCGGCCTCATCAGACAGGCCGGGTGGCCGCGCGACCAGACCTCTTCTTCTCCCCTCTTCACTCGCAACTCAAGTAACCAGCTGATCGCGGCCTCCTCTTTTCTACTCGCTGCCCTAGCGTCGATCGTTGATGTGCAAATTCGGCATCAATAGAAACACGTGACCTTGATGCCAAGTGGTTGATGAACAACAGTTGCGAAAAAGATGCGAGATTTGGCCTAAAATACATTCAATCTTAAAACGGCCATAACTTTTGATCTGGGTGTCGGAAACCAGAAATTCAAAGCCTGTCGTGACCGGCTTGAGCTGAACTATCCAAAAATTGAACGGGCTTCCCCGTTTAGGCACTTTTTAGCCCTCAGATTTAAAAAATTTGGCTCTGTTTGAAAGTTATTTTTGTTTTTCTATTTCGGCAATTCCTGTTTTCATGGATCATCCGTCAAAGGGCCTCGGGCATCCCTCCGATCATCCAAAAATGTAAAGAAAAATAGTGTGTGCCAAGATGAGAAATTCGAAAGAAATCAAAACACAGAAAATCAGATCAATCACAGAAGACACACAAATGTACAGAAGTTCACCCTAATCCGGGCTACGTCCCCTCTCCCCTTCCTCTTCTCTTTGTTCTATTCACCAAGACGGATTACAGCTTACAAGGTTACAAGGATCAAAACCGATCCAACCTCACATAACCCTCTCTAGACAAGAACAGAGGAACCGCCGCCAAGGAAAATCGCCAACAACACTGTTGCACTTTCTTGGGATTAATGACCTTAACCCTAAACCAGGGTTATGCACCCTTTAAATAGGGCGCCAAACCGGGCTCAGACCAAACATCCATTAAGACGGTTCAATAACATCCGCTGAGACGGAACCTTCTGAGACAGCATGTACACCAGGCGTTGAGCGTTGAACGCAAGCGTCGAGCGTAGGCGTCGAGCATTGAATGCAGGCGTCGAGCGCAGGAGTCGAGCGTAGGCGTCGAGCGTTGGAGTCGAGCGTAGGCATCGAACGTTGAACGCAGGCTTCTCCCGTTCGACGAGCCGCAGAGACGGGAGTAATCAAGGACCTGTTCTTCGAACGCAAGGCGGAGTTCGACGAACCCTTCTCTGTTCGTCGAACGCAGGTGGAGTTCGACGAACTCTTCTTCGTTCGTCGAACGGCGTTCAACGAACCCTGACCAGAAGTGTTCCCCAACTCCAACATTCTCCCACTTGGTGAACATCTTCCTCCGATGAGATCTGCTCCTCCAACCTTCCTCTTCAACCCTACGGCCGTTGCACACCACTGAAATTTGGCAACAGGAACCTCCTTGGTAAGAAAATCAGAGCTGTTCTCCATCGTGTCCACCTTCTCCAGTTGAACTACCTTCTTCTCCATCCTCCCCGGATGTAATGATACTGGATGTCAATGTGTTTGGTTCGTGCGTGGAAGGCTGGATTCTTGGCTAGCTGAATAGCCCCTTGGCTGTCACACCACAGCTTCACTGGCCCCTGCTCAAACCCAAGCTCCAAATATAGCCTCCGCAGCCATATGGCCTCCTTGCTCGCATGAGTAAGAGCCATGTACTCTGCCTCCATCAACGAGAGTGCCACCACACATTGCCTCCTACTAATCCAACTGATTGCACCTCCAAACAGTGTGAACACGTACCCACTGGTGGATCTCCTGCTATCCAAATCACCTCCCCAATCCGAGTCCACGTGTACAACCACATCCAGGACTCCTCCTTCACCAGCCCCTTCAAAACATAGATTAATTTGAAGTGCCTAGGAGATACCTGAACACACGCTTCACATCGTTCCAGTGTTCCTTTCCTAGTGTAGCCATATACCGGCTCAACACTCCCACTGCTTGAGCAATGTCAGGGCGAGTGTAGACCATGACGTACATCAAGCTTCCCACAACACTAGCATAAGGGACCTTCGCCATGTCCTCGACCTAATCGTGTGTTTTCAGGCTCAACTCTGCAGATAACTTGCACCCAACTAGCATTGGTGCTCCCACTGGCTTGTAGTCCGTCATATTGAAATTCTTCAACATCTCCTCGACGTACCTCTGCTGCCCCAACCAAAGCTTCTTCTTGCTTCGATCCCTGGAAATTTGCATTCCCAAGATAACACTTGCTGGCCCCAAATCCTTCAACTCGAATTTGGCTGAGAGCAGCTTCTTCACTTGTTGGATCATCCTGAGACTATTGCCCACCAGTAGCATATCATCTACATAGAGTGTCAGGAAGATAAACTGCTCTCCCTTTCTCTGGATGTACACACAGTGGTCCGAATTCGACCTTTCGAAACCTAACTCCAGCATGTAGGTGCCGAATTTCTAGTACCACATCCTCGGAGATTGTTTTAGTCCATACATGGACTTCTTCAGCCTGCAGACCTGATCCTCCTTGCCCTTGGCTTCGAATCCTTCCGGCTGCTTCATGTACATCTCCTCCTCCAGATCACCATGAAGAAACGCCGTCTTCACATCCATTTGCTCGATCTCTAAATCATGCGCTGCCGCAATAGAGAAAACCAGTCTGATCGATGTCATCTTGGCTACAGGTGAGAAGATCTCATCATAATCAACACCTTTGACCTAGGAGAATCCCTTTGCAACCAACCTTGCCTTGTATTTCTCCACAGTGCCATCACCCTTCACCTTCTTCTTGAAAACGCATTTGCTTCCAATGGCCTTCCTCCCCTTTGGAAGCTTACACAGATGCCAAGTATGATTCTTCCTCAGAGACTACATTTCATCCACCGTGGCTAGCTCCCACTGATTTGAATCATCCCTTGATCTAGCATCTCTGACAGAGATTGGATCTTCACCAAGCATACTCAGTCAGCATTGTGCAGCCACTACACATTGGGGATATCTCACTGGTGCCCTTCTTTCCCTTGTCGATCTCCTCAGAAGTGGGATTTCCTCAGCTTCATCTTCTGACTCATTAGCACTTCTCAACACCTCCAAATCATCTGAGTCAGAATCAAATTCAGCCCCAACAGTAGTAGCTTCTTTTTCAAAACTTCCTTCCACCACCACTGTCTCTTTCTCTGCTTCTTTGGCCTTCTCAGCTTGTGTGACTGCCTGTGGACTGGTTTCATGAAACACCACATCCTTGCTGAATGTAATAGTCCTGGTCACAGGGTTCCAAAGCTTGTACCCTTTTATGCCATCTTTATAACCCACAAAGATGCACTTCTCAGATTTAACATCAAGCTTCCCCCTCTTCTCCTTTGGAATGTGAACATATGCATCACACCCAAACACATGAGCATAGGCCAAATTTGGCTTTCGCTTGAAGATGACTTCAAAGGGTGTACATCCCACCACAGCAGATGTAGGGGACCTATTCTTCAGATAGTTTGCAGTCGCCACTGCTTCAGCCCAAAACTCCTTCCCCAACCCTGCCCAACTGAGCATGCACCTGGCCTTCTCCATCAAGGTCCTGTTCAGCCTCTCCGACACTCCATTCTGCTCTGGAGTATAAGGGGTGGTCTTCTGTCGTGCAATCCCCTGCTCAGTAAAGTACCGCTCAAAGGCATCAGAGCAGTACTCCCCTCCATTGTCAGAACAGAGGACCTTCACCTTTCTCTCCAACTAGTTCTGCACCAAGTTCTTAAATTCCTTAAACCTGTCCAGAACCTCTGACTTGGAGCTGAGAAAATAAATCCAGGAATATCGTGAGAGGTCATCAGTAAAGGACACATAGTAACTTGCGCCGCCAAGAGATGGAGCTAGAGTTGGCCCAAACACATCACTGTGTATCAACTCCAGCACTTCTGTTGCCCTCGTGCCCGTCCCACGAAAGCTTACTCTGGTCTGTTTGCCAAGCAAGCAATGCTCACAGAACCCAAAGCTTGTGGAGCACTCCGACATCCGTTCCACCATCTAACCAGATTCCATGGCCGACATCCCCTTCTCACTGATATGCCCAAGCCGAATATGCCACAGCCTGGACACCTCCTCCTGGTTAACCTCCTGGATCTCAGAGATGAGAGCCCCACTTGGAACCACTGTATCAGCAAGCAGAGTATACAATGTTCCATGTCTCACTCCACTGGCAATCACCATTGCCCCCTTGTCATCTTGCAAGATTGCTTGTCACAGCTGAAGTGCACTCCTGCATCCGCCATGGAACCCACCGAGATTAAATTCCTGCTCATCCCAGGAATGTGCATCACATTGGGAAGAGACTTTGTGATCCCATTAGACAACTTCAACATCACTTTGCCATGCCCAATAATCTGCACCGCAGAATCATCACCCAGCATGACATCTCGACCATCAAACCTCTCATACTCACAGAACCAGTGCCTATGAGGGGTCATGTGGTATGATGCTCCTGTGTCTACATACCACATATCAGAATCTCTCTGAGCAACGCACGCGGCAGCGATGTACATGTCACCACCGCCGCCCTCCTTCTTTGTACCAGAAGTTGTCGGTGTCTCCTTGTCCTGAACGGCCTTATTCGGACATTGAGACTTCGCATGACCAGTCTCATTGCACTTCCAGCACCGAACGAGATTCTTACTCTTCTCCCTCTCCTGGATTTTGGATCTACCTCAAGACTTATCTCGATATCCACCATGCTTGCTCTCCCTTCGTTTAGCACGGGATCTAGATACACTCAAAGCACCTTTGCTTGTCGCCTCAGAACCTCCTCTCCCGGCCTCCTCAGATAAAAGAGCTGCACATACAGTATCATATGATAGTTCCTTATCTCCACTCCCCCCAATCACAACAATCAGATTGTCCCATGAATCTGGCAGCGAGCACAACAAGGTGATGGCTCTATCCTCATTTGAGATCTTCTCACCAATCGAGATTAACTGAAACACAGAAAATCAGATCAATCACAGAAGACACACAGATGTATAGAGTTTCACCCCAATCCGTGCTACGTCCCCTCTCCCCTTCCTCTTCTCTTTGTTCTATTCACCAAGATGGATTACAACTTACAAGGTTACAAGGATCAAAACCGATCCTACCTCACTTAACCCTCTCCAGACAAGAACAGAGGAACCGCCGCCAAGGAAAACCGCCAACAACACTGTTGCACTCTCTTGGGCTTAATGACCTTAACCCTACACCAGGGTTATGCACCCTTTAAATAGGCCGCCAAACCGGGCTCAGACCAAACATCCGCTGAGACGGTTCAATTACATCCGCTGAAATGGAACCTGCTGAGATAGCATGTACACCAAGCGTCGAGCGTTGAATGCAGGCGTCGAGCGTAGGCGTCGAGCGTTGAACACAGGAGTCGAGCCTAGGCGTCGAGCATTGGAGTCGAGCGTTGGCATCGAACGTCGAACGCAGGCTTCTCCTGTTCGACGAGCCACAGAGAAGAGAGTAATCAAGGACCCATTCGTCGAATGCAAGGCAGAGTTCGACGAACCCTTCTCTGTTCGTCGAACGTAGGTGGAGTTCGACGAACTCTTCTCCGTTCATCGAATGACATTCGACGAACCCTGACCAAAAGTGTTCCCCAACTCCAACAAAAAATGCGTGTACAAAACAACGACATCCATCACCTATTAGCATAGAACATTCCACTCAAAAGACAAGTGGAGTCTCAACTTCATACTGTAACAACTACTAATGACAAGCTTTCCAGCAATCATATAAAACATTTTCCGCAACTTGAAGCAGAAGAGCTCTCTATTCCTCACCATGAGTTCTATAAGGTGGGTATAAGTAATTCTCCATCAAGTTGATGGGCTAACTTTTCTTGTAGTATAATAGCAAGAGCCTTCCCATTATAAAACAAAATTTGTTGGGAGGTAGTTCCGAGTTGAACTTCGTCTACCAGTCTATTCTGGGATAAGTGATCCAGTCTTTCATCTACAAGCCTTTGAGGCGGCTACTTCATTAAGAACTTCACTTCAGGATGAAGCAACTATCAGCCAGATCAGGTTCCGTTGGGAAATTAAATCCTAACTGGGCAGCTCCATTTATCATCAAGGTGTTAAGAAGTGGAGCTTATCGTCTTCAAACAAATAATGGAGAAGACATCCCGCGTACTAGGAGCGGCGACGATCTGAAATGGTTATATCCTTAAAAATTGTTTCTCATTCATTTATTAAAACTTTCACGACTGATTGAATGGAGGAACATCGTACTGACACTTTTCCTTCTATGGTGACTTATTTGTTTTCATTACTCATTATCAAACTCATTGGACCACAGAGACATCGCCAAGTTCTGCTTGCACCCCCTCGGATTGTAGTCATTAGAATAATACCACGATGACCAAGTGTAGCAGGCAGATTTTGCACATGTGCAGTGGAAGCTTGCCAATTCCCGTGTGGTGGTCTTCAGAACTTTGGATCCCGACCAGCATCTAACACACCTCTGCATCAAGGGAGGTCCAGGTGACTGTTAGCTCTGCTGTGCCCCGAAAGGGATATGGTTATAGTTTTGATGATCTTTCTGAGGAAAGCAATGGTCGCCGCCCAGGCCCACCTGCCCAACTGAGCATCTTAGTCTGTGACTAGCGAACACTCCTAGGTACTCTCAAGCGGTGCCTAAAGGGGACCCACAACTGAGTTGATCTCTCCGAGGAAAGCAAGGGTCGCCGCCTAGGCCCACCTGCCCAATTGATCAACTCGGCTTGTAACCCTAGGCAGGAGAGCAGTTGAGTCATTTACAGTTTTGATGACCACTTGAGGAAAGCAATGCTTGCCGCCTAGGCGCACCTGCCCACCTGGTCATCAAAGTCTGTACTTCCTTTTTCTTTATAGGAAAATTATCTCTCTTATGATCCTCGATCATTTGGAGAAAGTAATATCTAACAGGTACAAATATTTGCCCACTTGGTCATTTAAAAGTTGAAAAACTTTTAGACTGGGTTTTATCTATCAAGCCGGTCGGTTTGAAAGAGTACTACAGGTTTTGAAAAATGGCTGCATAATATGCTAGCCAAATGGATAAAATGTATCTGGCTTTAAAGCTGGAAAGCAGGTTATTACAGGAAGCCGCGAGGCAATATTTTTGACTCGAGATAATCGAGTCAAGACTTTCACTCTAATAGTCGGGAAATGGACTTATTAGTCGTCTGGATTGCATTCTAACTACACGACTCATTGCTTACAATCGGAGATTATGAAAATATAATTTCTGGCAGTTTCAGGCCGCGATTCATCTTCACTGAGTCAGTCAGGATCTACTTTAGAACTAAAATGATAAACCGTCAGGGCAACATTTCATGATAACCGGACAATTATTCTTTTGGAATACTCATAATCAGAGCCCGAGCTTCCAGCAGCTCGGATTGAAAGTTGACCGCACGATCTAATATTTATTATCTGCACTTGTGGAGATATCTCTTCCCTGGAGGTTTTCAGAAAGGATTTGAAGTATTATAAGGAATAATGCTAAAAGCAGAAGATCGCATATGAATATCCACAAGTAAGTAAAACTGCAAAGTCAAACAGCTGAAAATTCTTTTATACCTGCTTTCAGTTCTCTTTTGCAGAGATTAGCAGGTGTTCGCGAGTTCTTTTTCAGGTACTTGCGTTATATCGTATACCTGCTTTGAGTTCTCCTTTGCAGAAATTAGAAGATGATCGTGAGTTCTCTTCAGGTACTCGCGTTAAATTCTTTAATACCTGCTTTAAGTTCTATTTTTGCAGAGATTAGTAGGTGTTCGTGAGTTCTCTTCAGGTACTCGCGTTATTAATTAATTTATACATGCTTTAAGTTCTCTTTTGCAGAGGTTAGCAGGTGTGCGCGAGTTCTCTTCAGGTACTCGCATTATTAATTCATTTATACCTGCTTTAAGTTCTCTTTTGCAGAGGTTAGCAGGTGTGCGCGAGTTCTCTTTAGGTACTCGCGTTATTAATTCATTCATACCTGCTTTAAGTTCTCTTTTGTGTAGATTAGCAGGTGTTCGCTAGTTCTCTTCAGGTACTCGCGTTATAGATTGTTTTATACCTGCTTTAAGTTCTGTTTTTACAGAGATTAGCAGGTGTTCGCGAGTTCTCTTCAGGTACTCGCATTATAGATTGTTTTATACCTGCTTTAAGTTCTCTTTTCCAGAGGTTAGCAGGTGTGCGTGAGTTCTCTTTAGGTACTCGCGTTATTAATTCATTTATACCTGCTTTAAGTTCTCTTTTGTAGAGGTTAGCAGGTGTGCGCGAGTTCTCTTCAGGTACTCGCGTTATTTATTCATTCATACCTGCTTTAAGTTCTCTTTTGTAGAGATTAGCAGGTGTTCGCGAGTTCTCTTCAGGTACTCGCATTATTAATTCATTCATACCTGCTTTACGTTCTATTTTTGCAGAGATTAGCAGGTGTTCGCGAGTTCTCTCCAGGTACTCACGTTATTAATTCATTTATACCTGCTTTAAGTTCTCTTTTGTAGAGATTAGTAGGTGTTCGCGAGTTTTCTTCAGGTACTCGCGTTATAGTTTGTTTTATACCTGCTCTAAGTTCTGTTTTTGCAGAGATTAGCAGGTGTTCGCGAGTTCTCTTCAGGTACTCGCATTATTAATTCATTTATACCTACTTTGAGTTCTCTTCTGCAGGGATTAGCAGGTGATCGCGAGTTCTCTTCAGGTACTCGCGTTAAATTCATTTATACCTGCTTTAAGTTCTCTTTTGTAGAGATTAGCAGGTGTTCGCGAGTTCTCTTCAGGTACTCGCGTTATTAATTCATTTATACCTGCTTTAAGTTCTATTTTGCAGAGATTAGCAGGTGTTCGCGAGTTCTCTTCAAGTACTCGCGTTATTAATTCATTTATACCTGCTTTAAGTTCTCTTTTGTAGAGATTAGCAGGTGTGCGCGAGTTCCCTTCAGGTACTTGCAGTATAGATTATTTTATACCTACTTTAAGTTCTATTTTTGCAGAGATTAGCAAGTGTTCACGAGTTCTCTTCAGGAACTCGCGTTATTAATTCATTTATACCTGCTTTAAGTTCTCTTTTGCAGAGGTTAGCAGGTGTGCGCGAGTTCTCTTTAGGTACTCGCGTTATAGATTGTTTTATACCTGCATTAAGTTCTATTTTTGCAGAGATTAGCAGGTGTTCGCGAGTTCTCTTTAGGTACTCACATTATTAATTCATTTATACCTATTGTAAGTTATGTTTCGCAGAGATTAGCAGGTGTTCGTGAGTTCTCTTCAAGTACTCACGTTATTAATTCATTTATACCTGCTTTAAGTTCTCTTTTGTATAGATTAGCAGGTGTTCGTGAGTTCTCTTCAGGTACTCGCATTATTAATTCATTTATACATGCTTTAAGTTCTCTTTTGCAAAGATTAGCAGGTGTTCGTGAGTTTTCTTCAGGTACTCGCGTTATAGTTTCTTTTGTACCTGCTTTAAGTTCTCTTTTGCAGAGATTAGCAGGTGCTCGCGAGTTTTCTTCAGGTACTCGCATTATAGTTTCTTTTGTATCTGCTTTAAGTTCTCTTTTGCAGAGGTTAGCAGGTGCTCGCGAGTTTTCTTCAGGTACTCGCATTATAGTTTCTTTTGTACCTGCTTTAAGTTCTCTTTTGCAGAGGTTAGTAGGTGTGTGCGATTTCTCTTCAGGTACTCGCGTTATAGATTGTTTTATACCTGCTTTAAGTTCTGTTTTTGTAGAGATTAGCAGGTGTTCGCGAGTTCTGTTGGGTATTGTATCCACAATAACCTTGATTTGTGGGAAGTCATCCTTGAACCAAGATTGAATTGATTGTTTTTGTATCAAGAAGTTCTTTGTTCTCGAGAAATTATATCTTTCATTCTTTAAGTGATTTTCTGTCCATTTGTCGGGATGTTAATTCCTTTTGTCTAATGTGACAGCTCATATGATTTCATTTAAGGTTAATCCTACCTTAAATCATGTCGTTATGTCCTTATCTATATAAGGCTATCTTTTATGGATATCCAATGATTCTATCATTAACCCTAATTCTCTATTCGATCCAAGAAGAATGAGAAAGTGCCTCCTGTTGCCATTGCTGGAGATCGATCTACTGTTCTGAATCAATTGTCTCCAGTGGAAGAAAAGGTCTGATTGATCATTGCTCCATCCTCTACTGTATCTATTAGATGAAGTCGAATCGAAGAAGGTCAAATCTGAGTTATTTACAATTCTTCCTCATCGACATCAAGTCAAAGCTATTCAAGTCTCAAGAAGGAAGAAGATCTCTCAGGGTTTTTCAGATCTGTTTATGAATTGATAAGTATTGTATCAATCTCCATTTACATTTGATTGTAGGAGAAGTTTTCTCCAAGTTGTAGGAGAGGTTTGTCTCCGAGTTGTAGGAGAGGTTTTCTCCGAGTTGTAAGAGAGATTTTCTCTGAGTTTGTAGGAGATTTGTCTCC